>CAWUFW010002330.1:0-1435000 GCA_963921515.1 Calotriton arnoldi | reverse complement strand
AAACAGTGGGTCTGAACCATCTTGCTCGTCTGCTCGAAGTAAGGGCACGGAGATTACCTTCCAGTCAGGGAGCACAGGGGCAGGTTTGGGAGTTAAAAGGAAAGGCCCCCTGACCGGGAGCACAGCAAAACGTCCAAGGGCGGAGGGGACAGTGCAATGTGCCGGCAAACTGCAAACCCTGACCAAGGAAGATATGGCAGCAATGATGGAATGCTGGCTGGGTTCGTTGCTGGCAAGTATGGACCTCAAATTAGATCCTATCAGGCAACGCTTAGCAACAATAGAACTGGAGCTCTCGAGGATCTGCCAGCATAGCCCAGTGGGGGACTACGACTCACAGAGTTAGACCTGCGGGGGGCGGGGGCATCAGCAGGCTCTCGTTAGAGAGAGCCAGTGCAGACGATCAAGGATCTAGTGGGCAGATGTATTCATCCTTGTTAAATACTGTGAAAGGTAGCAACACTCTTCCCTCCCGGTCACGGGTGGATTTAAATCCCTTGATGGTAGACCCACTGGATATAATGGTGGTTCCGAAAACCCAATGCCCTAAAGCTTGCTCTGGGCCAACCAAATTCTCATTGGGAGAGATATCGAGAGAGGGGGCGGGGGGCTTGCACGGCGAGCCGGGTAGTAGACTCTATGGGACAGAGTCAGAGGTTACCTGTTTTACATCTTCCCCCGGAAACAACTCCGTACGTAGTGGTACTTGGGAATGTTCCAGCGCTTTCCCCAGGTGCCGTTGAAGACTTTGACCAATTTAAGAATAAAGTCCTGCACTGGCTGAACTGCAATACGATCCTGGGTCTTAGGTTGGAGAGATTTATTAACATGGTGCGAAGAGTTTCCTGGGTTGGAAGGTCCACAAAATACATGGAAGGAGACTGTGTAATTGTCAATTTCAACAGACGTCACCTTGCAGAGAGGATCTTGCACGCAGCTACACAGAGTAAAACTTGTGGTGTCTTCTCGTCCATTGTGGCCCTTCCCCCTGGGGCATTTCTACAGTCCCTCGAGCAGTGCGAGGACATGTAGTGAGGTGAAGCAATGGGGGCTCCCTGCTTATCCTGTTCCCCCTCAGCCTGTCAGGCAGAAGGTAACTCAAGACACCCCCTCTTTAATAGTTTTGCCCCTCTGAAAACGCTGGACTCCTGCGATTGACTCACTGGGATGGAACCAACGGAGCCATTATCCTCTCATCCAAAGAAGACACGTGGCCTTTCAACTGGTTTAGGGGAAGGCAAGGCCTGCAAATTTGTATCATGGAACATAGACGTGTTAGCGAGCAAGTTCACCGACCCTAGCTGGAGCACATTTATAAAAGGATTTGACGTGATATGTCTCCAGGAGACATGGTCTAACACGAACAGTTTTTTTCTAGAGGGACACAAGACCTTCTTTGTGCCTGCCATCCCATCCAGGGCGGGAAGATCTAAGGGCGGGCTAGCAATTTATGTCTCCTTGGCAGTACGCTGTCGCCTAACGGTGCTGCCAACCGATAATCCTGGTTTGCAGGCGTCGTTATTTTCTCAGGGGTCTGATAATTTGTTGCTATTGAACTTTTATAATGCCATCGCTGTTTCTCCAGATGTTTGTAACATTTCTAGCATGGGATACTTTTTAAGAAAAATGACCCTTAAGGTCCTTCACAATGGCTATCTTATGATTGCAGGAGACTTCAATCTTTACGGGGACCCAACTGCGTCAAACCCCTCTGACGTAGGATGCCCGCATTTGATGGGCATGCATGTAGAACATAACAAGCAGGGAGACATCCTGAATACCCTAGTCGATGAGTTTGCTCTGACCATAGCAATGTGCCGGTTGGAGCGAGGCAGGAAATCCATCATTCTCGTCTTTACCAGGAGGGGGAGCGCATCTATTATAGATTTCATTTTTGTTTCAAACCCTTTTTACTCTTTTTTGTTGAACTTCTCCATTGAAGATAGAAGATACAGTGACCACAACCCGCTATGCGTTGTGATCCGTTGGCCTCCATTAGGGAAATCTAGGACGACTGTAGCAAGGGGGACACCTAAGGCAATAGGCCAGGGTAGAAGGTTAAGGTGGGTACAGATAACCCCAGACGTTTTTTATGAGTCTCTCCTAGTAAGGAGCAACAGGGAATTAGATATCTGTGCAAAAGGGCAGGTAGTGCCGGGGATCATTCTTGAGGCTTTCTCAGCCATCTCACGCACCATTGGGGAATTATTAAGGGCACATCGTATAAACACAGAGAGAGAAAGGGAAGTTGTTGTGGAGCCACTCTTGGTCCCCTTGTATTTAATCAATAAACAAAGAAAGAGTGATTCCAAACGATAAGCATTACCTGAGGAGTCACAAAGTGTTTTTAAAAGAACCCTCACTCACCAACCTAGTTGGTGACATGCTTCATCATAGGGTTCCCACCCGAGGGGCCGAGTGCCTCTCGGGTGTGCTATGACGCCCGATTACAGCGGAGCAGGTTTTTAGGACTGTGCAAGGAGTGAAAAATAACAGTGAAAGTTAAAATTACCTTTACTTGTCCTAAATGAATTTAATGGTGGAAAAGTAAGGTAAGATTAAAAGGTGGTAAGAGCTGATGTTTAGTTGGTTTAATTGACCAATGGCATCCTAGGTGAGCGAGTGATGGACGGTCTACATGTTTCAGCCTCCATACGTGATTTGCGAGGCTTTCGTCAGGACCAGGTATGCCACGGGGTATGCACACGCCAAGGTGCACCCTTACCTGTGGCAGAGTTAACCGTTAGACTTACGGTTTTGGACCTTCAGTGTTGTCTGAAGGAAAAATACATGGTTTTGGACCTTCAGTGTTGTCTGAAGGAAAAATACATACTCCAAGTCATATGTGATGCAGATGGGACATAGCTCAAAAAAGTCCTTTAACTTCAAGGTCGGGTCTACTCCAGTTCCTAAAACTAGTGTTTTTTCTTACATGGGGGTCATGCTGGATGCCAAGTTAAACTGGGGCCCATTAAAAAACAGAAAGCGGGGGGGGGATTCCTACGGACTAATGCAGCCATTTTTAGGTCGAGCATTCGAGACCTATTGTAATTTCTTATGTTGGGTTAAAGCCATCCCCCAGCTTTTGATTTGTTTGCGTCAGTGTCCTTGCAAAAATCCAGCCTCTTTGTCCCTCCTTTCTCTCTTCCGTTCCTCCCATGCAGCAGGGACTAAGTACTGTCTCATCACACTACAGTTCTTTGTCTGTTCTCTGGGGGACTACTTTTTTTCTTGTCTAACATCCAGCCTCTGTGACACTGCTTGAGTGCAATAGGAGTTTGTAAATGACTCATTACCTCCCGTCCCTCCCTCGCCTTCCTTCAGTACAATTGAGGCCCTGCCTCCCACCCAGACCCACCCCCAGCATAAAAACTCTGCCCGCCCCCACCTCCACCCGTTTTTTTCTGTCTCCCTAGTGAGACCTACCTTCAGTTCCTCCCTGTGGCGGTGCCGGGGAGTCTTCGCGTTCGTTCTCTGCGACGGCGGTGCCCTCAGCAGCGTTCTCCCGGCAGTGCCTCCTCTCCTCGTCTCCCTCGTGGTATGGGGGAGGAGTGGTGGCTCAGGAAGCCACAGCGTTGTTGGGCGGTCCTCCTGTGGCTGGGGCTGTGTTTCCGGGTCGGGCCTGCTTGGATGCCTCTGCTCCCGGACTGCACACATCACGGAGGCCTGGTAGGCCGGGTTTTTGACCTGTTGTTTATTCCTTTTTCTGCTGTTTCTCTTGACGGGCGTGGTCGTCTGTCTGCCTTGTCTTGGGGCTGCTGGGGGATGTTTTTCCGCTTGCTGCCCTGGGTCGCATGTGGTTGTTGGGGGCATTCTGGTGTCCTCTTCCTCTGCTGCTTGGTCTCCAGTCCCCCTGGGGCGCCCTGGACGAATGGGCTCCGCGGGGGTGTTGTGCCTCTCATGTCTGTGGATGGTGCAGGACTTGGTTGAGGCTGCTCTGTCCGGTGCTTACGGGCTCGGCCGATGCCTTCTGGTCCGTCCCTCCCGTCCTCATCCGGCGGATTCTGTGGGCGGCTGGTTTCGGTCTGGATCCTGGGGTATTGGGCCTTCTCCCGCCTCTGGTGTTGCCTTTGGCTCCGGGGGTATGGTGGGTCGCTTGGGCTTCTGTGCTGGTCGGCAGGGTTTTCCTCTTCCCTGCTGGGCGGGACCTGTGGGATTCTTTCCTTGGTGTTCCCGGCCCTCCTGGTTGGGCTTGCCCTTCGGTCCCGGTGTGGGGAATGGTGCTGTGGGAGTGGCGTGCGTTGCCCGTGCTTGGTGTATTTCATGCTGTTTCCACTATTGTGTGCTTTGTACCTGGCTACTTTGTCCACTGTAGACCGCCCGGCTGACGGTTGATTGTCGGTTGCCTGCGGTACCTGCTGTGTGCGATCTCTTTCCCTCAGCCCTAAGCATTCCTTCTGTGATGTGTTGGTCCTGATTGGTTTCAGGTTCCTTTACGCCCTCTTTTGCATCTGTGGGGTTTTTCCTGCGGTGCTGAGGGTCCCTCGCTTCCTCCGGCGGCTTTGCTTGTTGGGGGTGTTCGCCCCTCTCCTCCCATTGGGCTGTTGGACTCTGTCCTGGCCGCACTGCTTGATGGGTCGGCTGTTCTGCTTGGCTGGTGCTGTGGCGCCTGCCTGTTCTCGGCTTCTTCTGCGCACTCCTTGGTGTGGGGTTTCGTGGCTTTGGCGGCGGCTGTTAGGGCCTCCGGCCGTAGAGCCCGGTACGCCCCATCTCTTGTCAGATCTCTGAAGTTCAGCGGGGTCGGGCCTGGTTCGTGCCTGGATGGGTGGCTACCTGGGACTATCCGGTGCTGTAGGCTGAAGGTCCTCTGTACTTCTGGCCGCCTTGGGGCTTCTGCGTGCCTTTCCTTGTGTGGGGCATCCTGCCTTTCTGGGGTGCCTTGTCCTGGGGCCTCTCCTTTGTCCCCGATGTGGGCGTCTCCTCCGCCTTTCCGGTGGGACCGGTTTTGGCCTGTTTTTCGCCCTGGCTCCCTGCCTCCTCGCCTGAGGGCCCTGCCCGGCTGGGTCCCTGTCGCTGCTGTCTGGACGGTTCCCTGACGGTGGGTGGCCGTCTTCGGCCTTTTCGTCCTCGGTGGCGGCGGACCGTTTCTGGTGGCTGGGTCCTGTGTACTTTGGGTCATGGGTACGGGGTCGTCTTGGTGCAGGTTCCTCCGGATTCGGGGGTTCGGATGACTCCACTGCCTGTCTCCGGTCCCCGCGGGCTGGCTCTGCTGGACGCGGTGTCCTGTTTGCTTGCCATGTGGTCGGTCTGCTGGGATCCTGTCAGGGAGCCTGGGGCCCTCTCCGTTCTGTTTCTGGGGTTAGGGGTGTCCGGCGGCTTCGGCATGTCCTGGCTCTCCTGTGGGTCTGCTCCTGGATTCGGCCCCTTCCCTTCCATGTGTTGGCCCTTCCGGCCGTCATTCCTCTGGTTCTGCCTGGCATCTTTTGGCGTGCCGTGGGTCTCGGGGACGCCTCTCTCCGCTTCCCAGTCGCCGCTTCTTTTCTGCGGTTCGCTGTGGGAGACACCCATTTTGGTTTTGCGTCCTTCCCTTCAGCCTCCGGCCCTCGCCCTGGGTCTTCCCGCAGGTCCTGGTGCCTCTCGTGGCTCTCCTTCGTGCGGGGGGTTTTCCTTCGTCCTTCTCGGTCAGTCGGCCTCTTGCTGTGTGCGGCCGGAGTGTCTTTTTTGCTCGGTCTGTTCGGGGGGGGGGGGGTGGGGGGCCTTGGTGGTTCTTCTGGGGATCGGGTTTGTTGGTGACCTGGGGTGTGTCTTCTATGGTCCCCTCTCGGGGCTTGGTGTTCGTTGAGGCTCGTTTTCGGCCTTTGCGTGGCCATGTTCCCTTGTCCTGCCTGCACCTGGTCTCTCTTCCTTCGCTGGCTCGGGCCTTGTTGTCCCAGGGGCTCCTCCGGCGGTCCTGTGGCTACAGGGGTAGGGGCTCCTGGCTTCTGGGGTGTTTTCTGGTTCCCGGGGATCGTTTTCTTCTTCTCCGCCTGACCGTCTGAATCCTGTTGGGTTGGTCTCCGGGGTCTTTGGTCCCCGCTGCCCATGTCGGTCCGTGTCCGGGGAGAGCTGTCCTGGTGGCTCTCCCGCCGTCGCTTTCTGGCTGGCTGTTTGCTGCCTCCTCCGGCTCCGCTTGTGGTGGCTTTGGCCGCCGGCCTGTCCGGGTGCGGGGTTGGTTGGGGGTCTGTTCGGGTTCAGGGGTGCTGGTCCCTGCTGGTCACCCGGAATTCCTCCTGCTGGCGGATGTTGGGGGCTTGCCCTGGTGCTCTTTCGGGGCTCTCTGCAGGGCCCCTGGAGTGTTGGTTCGGTCTGGGGTTCTGGGGGCGTGGTCCTCTGTCTGCCCTCTGGGTGGGTCCAGGTTCTGGTCCTTGTTTGCCAGCGTCCTGTTTCTCTGGGCTCCGGTCTGGGTGCTGGGGCTGTCGGCTCTCTCCCTTCGGCGAGTGGCCTATGGGCTGGCGAATCTGTTGTGCTGGGTCCTTCCTTCTTCCCACGATTTCTCTCTCCTTCCCCGTGTGGCCGGCCTGTTGGTGGGTCGTTGGGGCCTCCCTGTGGTGGTCCTGTTGCGGATCCAGGGAGGGCCTTGGTGGCCCGGTTCTGGTCTCTGAGCTGGAGTCCCGGGGCTCGGGGGGGTCGTTGGCTTTCCCTCTCCTGTGCCTCGGGGTCTTTTGGGTGCCTTCCTCCCCCCCTCTTTTTCCGCTGCTCTGGGCCTTTCTGGTCAGGTGACTCTGTGCTCGGGGGTTGTTGGTTGCTCCCGTTGGCCTGGGGCGCCTTAGTCTCCTCTCAGAGTTCTGTTGCGTTCGGGAGTGGGTCCTCCCGGTGGTTCCGTTCCCTTTGATGTTTCCGGCCCCTTCCCCTGGGTTCTGGCTTTTTGGTGTGGCGATTCCTTCCGGATGGGGCTCTATTGGGTTTGTCGGTGTCTCCTCTGCGGGTGCTGTGGGCGGTTCTCCGGCTTCTTGATGCTCCTGGAGTTCTTGCGAGTTGGCGGGGTCTGTTGCCCCCCGCCCTGTCTGGTCCTTCCCTTCGGGGTCTTTGCTGCTGGTGTTGGCTGTCCTCCCTTTGGTCCCCTTGGGGGTCTCGGGTTGCGGCTCTTGTCTTTTGGGCCTTGTTTTTTGGTTGCCGTCCCCTCTGCGCGGCGCTTGGGGGTGTTGGATCGGCTGTGGGTTCTCGTTTAGCTTGGATCCGGTTGCGGAGGTTGTTTGGCCTTCCTCTGCTCTGTTGGGTCGTTGGCTTTGGTCCCCGGTCTTGCTGACTGTCCGTCTTTTGGGGGTGGTTCCTCCTGTGGAGGTTCGGGGGTGTTCCTCTCGCTGTTTGGCGGCTTCGGTGGCTGCGTTGCTGGATGTCCGGCGTGCTTTGCTGTGGTCCCTGCCGGTTGTGGTGTCCTGCCGGGTGGGTTCCTCTGTAGGATCTGTTGGACTGCGACCTGGTCTTCTCCCTCTCCGTTTGACTGTCGCCGTCCGTTTGCGTGTCTAGAAAGTTTGGCTGCTGTTCTGGGCCGCTGGGTTCCTGGGATGTTGATCTGCTGTGTTTGGGGCACTGTTTCTGTTTTGGTGTTCTTTCTCACTCAGCTGTCCGTCTCTGTTTTCTTCTGCTTGCTATGTCCTCAATTGTACTGAAGGAAGGCGAGGGAGGGACGGGAGGTAATGCTTCCATTTCTAACGATAATGGCATTACTCCTAGTCCTACTCCCTCACCTTCCTTCAAGGACCCTCCCTCCCTCCCGGTGCGGTTCATCTGAGTGCTAGCTTGGCTTGTTTACGTACAGGTGGAGGTGGGGGCGGGCAGAGTTTTTATGCTGGGGGTGGGTCTGGGTGGGAGGCGTGGCCTCAATTGTACTGAAGGAAGGCGAGGGAGTAGGACTAGGAGTAATGCCATTATCTTTAGAAATGGAAGCAAAATCCAAACTAGAATCCCACTAGAAGTGAGAAAATACTAAGTGACATACCTTAACTCAGGACAGTAATTCTAATTAATCCTACTCTATATGATTCATCACCCCGTTTTTGAAATTCGAAGCTGCATTTACTTCACATCATTCTACGACCCTTTCCCCTGCTGGGAGACAACATGCATGCCTTATATTTTTCTTAACTAAATGCGAGCAGCTCACACAGCATTGCTTTTGACATTTTCCAACCATATATGCATTTATATTTTTTTAAATCGGCATGCCTCAGTCTTTTAATTTTCTTTGGTTAGGACGAGGAGAGCACGCCGAAACTTTAACCCACCCAGTTCCCAAGGCGTCAGCTATACAGCACAATTGTTTACATTTGAACCGAGGGGTCGGCGCCGCAATTACATTGCCTGTTTATGGAAGTGCTGTGCCTGGGTGTTTACACTGCAAGGCTGGTCCGGTGCTATTTGTCACTTGTATGGCGGCTGTCTGTGTGTTTTATAGCCATCAGCTTTATGTGTAGGTGCCCAGCTGGGTGGCAACCTTGGGGCCCTGCCATGGCAACAGGCCGGGGGCTCTTCCTAGGCACCTCACACACCACTCCGGCAGAGGGGAGGGTGGCCCCTCCAGGCCGCAGAACAGATTGGCTGGGATGTGTGAAATCCTCTCGGGCAGAGGGTGTCTGTCTACTGTGTGTGCAGGGCCGGCTTTAGAGTTGGTGGGGCCCAGTGCCACATTCTTTGTTGGCGCCCCCTTCACACAACCTTTTTTTCATACCTTAAACTCATGCAGTAAAACAGTGCTGATTTCATGCTTATTTGTGGGCTCAGATGTACGCTGTTCTGAGCGAATAACATTTAAGATGTAGTATTTACTGTATTCCTTGAAATAGGAAAAACATTTAATCTTGAGGCACACAGTACAGGGGGGAAAGAGCAGCACATAGAGTAGCAGAGTCAATAAGCGCACTCTGCTGCGAGGTATTGTGTGGCACACAGTAACAGGTGCAAGACTGTGTGAAAATCAGCCAAGTGCACGCTGCTTGGAACAGTGAGAATTTGAAAACAAAATGCAGAAAAATTGACATTTCGAGCGCAGAAGACCCAAAGTGAAAGTGTTAGAAGCCTAGGCCCTTATGCATCAGACCTTTACAAAGAAAATGACCACAGAACCCAAAAGGAAAATAAAGTTAAGAAGAGAACTAGAACGAGCTAGAGACTCGAACTTGGTTCCCCAGTTCCTAAAGTTGGCAGCTCTGTTAGGCCACATCTTCTATACTGGCCACTCAGATTTGTCAAATGGCAAGACTATCATATCGACAGCTGTGTCGAATATGCCAGAACAGACTGTACACACCAGGGAAGCAGCATAAATAGATCAGACTGTACACACGAGAGCAGCCATCTAAAGAGAGACCAGTTGACTGTACACACCAGCACAGCAGTGTAATAAGCAGACTGCATATATCGGGATAGCAGTGTAAAGACACACAAGCACTCTGTACACCAGGAGTGGAGTAAAAAGAGAGACGGGGGCATTCTGTACAGATCAATCAGGCGTTTGTTAAGCGCGACTACTCACCCGTAAGGGTCTCAAGGTGCTGGGGGGAGGGGAGGAGGGGTTGGCAGGTTCCAGTCCATCAAGAGGGGGGGGGAGGGGGGGTCTGTCGAAGAGCCAGTTTTTGAGGTTTCTTGCGAAGATGCGGAGCGATGTCTGTCTGAGGTGGAGCGGAAGGGCGTTCCAGGCTCTGGCCGCGAGGAAGGAGAAGGAGCGGCCTCCCGATCTGGTCTTTCTGGTGCGGGGGACCACGGCGTAGGAGAGCTGGGCTGATCGTAGGGTCCTCTGGGGTGCGTGGAATTTGAGTCGGCTGCTCAGTTATGCTGGTCCGGTGTCGTGGAGGGCCTTGTGAGCGTGGGTGAACATCTTGAAGGTGACTCTAGCTTTGATGGGGAGCCAGTGGAGTGTGCGCAGGTGCTGGGAGATGTGGCAGTGTCTTGGCAGGTCGAGGACCAGTCTTGCGGCGGCGTTCTGGATGTTCTGTAGCTTGCAGGTGAGGTTTTTGTTTATTCTGGCGTAGAGTGCGTTGCCATAGTCGAGTCTGCTGGTGACCAGGGCGTGAGTGACGGTCTTTCTGTGTTCGAGGGGGGTCCATTTGAAGGTCTTACGTAGGAGGTGGAGGGTGTGGAAGCAGGAGGACGAGACAGTTGATCTGGCGGTCCATTTTGAGCTCGGAGTCCAGGATGATTCCCAGGTTGCGTGCGTGGTCCGTGGGGATTGGCGGGCTTCCGAGGGCGGGGGGCCACCAGGTGTCGTTCCAGGCGTCGGGGTTTGGGCCCAGGATGAGTACTTCTATTTTGTTGGTGTTCAGTTGTAGGCAGCTGTTTTTCATCCATTTGGCGACGGCTTCCATGCCTTCTCGAAAGTTGTGTCTGGCGGTATTGGGTTCGTTGGATAGGGAGAGGATGAGTTGGGTGTCGTCTGCTTATGACACAATGTTGAGTCCGTAGGTTCTGACGATGTGGGCGAGCGGAGCCATGTAGACGTTGAAGGGCTGAGGGAGGACCCCTGGGGGACTCCGCAGGTGGTTGGTGTAGGGTCCAAGAGGAAAGGGGGGGAGTCTGACCCGCTGCGTTCTGATCAGGTCAACAGTGTACAGACGGGGGCAGACTGAACGCAGCAGGCATGGACATAGCTTCCACTGGTGCAGCAGATGCATTGGCACAAGTTTCCAAAGGCCCAGTGAACCCTGATACATGTCAACATTTTGACACTACAAAGAGGGGAATTTTGAAAAATAAAAATCGGGAGACTTTATTTTCCCCATTAAAGTACATTGAAGCACAGATAATTTTAGGTGGGAGACTGCTAAAATGAAGCCATTTTTGGCTTAAAAAATCTGGAGTCTCAGGAGAAAAATCGGCTCTGTTGGCATGTATGTTATAGCTTACAGCCTTACAGTTCAAATAGCGACCAGCAGGCCCATTTCCTTATTTGGATTAGGGCCCTGGACACCCTGACTACACTACTGACAGCAGGAGAGAGGAGACACTAGCAGGCTGTGCTCTTCAGGGCACCACTGTAAATTAAGACACAATAGATCCATACAGCTGTGAAAAAGGGGAAAGCTGTACATTGAAAAGAGAGCCATTCAGACTGTGCACATGAAAACGTACCGGCACGAGAAGGTCGTTTACAAGAGGAAACCATTGCAGAGCGACACGGAAAGCTTGCGGTTCCTCCGTTTTCTTTGTCGGTTGCTCAAGTAAAGACCAGTGCTGTCTCCCGTTTTGTAAACTGCTCTGGGGAGGGCCGTCCGACATCTCCTCAGTCAGAGAAGATGTCTTTGAGGGCCTGTCCGGTTCCAGAAAGGATGTATGCCTGCTGCGCTCGGGATGTCCTATCTCTCCAACTGCAACCGCATGAGCTCCAATGTCCGTCTTTTATTTCCACGTTTTGGTCAGAGCGCAAATAGCGACCCCCCCCCCCCAGGCTTGGAGCCCGGTGCAGCCGCACCGCCCTAAAGCCGACCCTGTGTGTGTGTGCGGCGTGTCTGCTGTGTGGGTGTCTGTTGTGTGGGTGAGTCCGTTGGTGTCTGCTCTGTGTGTGTGCGCGAGCGCTATGTGTTTGTCAGTCTGCAGTGTGTGTACAGCGCACTCTTTCAGTGTTGGGGGACCGGTGCGATGGAGCCCTCCACTCCGCTCCACTGGATTTACTTAAGGCCGTGCTTAAAGTCGGGTGGGTGAATGCCTGCCGGGCCACCGCTGCCCAGTCTGTTCTCGGTGTATTCTGGCCAGAAGGTACGGTGCTTTCCCTCAGGAGAACGCCCCCACCCCCCCCCCCCGTGTATTGATGGGCCAGCACTCCCGAGGTAAGCCTGTGCTTGTGTAAATTACCGGTATGGTATGACATTTTTGTCGTGCTTTCTGGCCCCCTCACCCGCTTCACAGCCAACCATAAACTTCCACTACTGAAGACCACGTGTCTGCGGACTATCCTACCTTGGAACAGGCAGGCTCTCGCGAGCTAAAAAAATTACTTTCGTTACGTTGCTTATTATTCAGTAGCGCTAAATTCGGTCAGGATGGTAATCCTTGCTTGGTGCTAAATTTCAAAAGTCTCTAAATAACATGTTCTTTTTCCTTCCTGTTTCCGCCCTGCAACCCAAACCTGTCCGAGGCTTTCCTTTACTAGTGCTGCACTACGTAATCCATATTTTAAGCCAACATTGTTCCTTTTTTTAATGTTAACGTTTAAATTGTTGAAAGGTGTATGTTATAATTGTTTAATATATGTATTTACATGGGGACATAAAGGCTAGCTTCACAGTAGTGGCCCTGGAAAACAGCAAAAACGAGACACACCTGTGTGTAAATATATTCAGGATGACAGTGAAGACCTCCAGGGAAGATCTGAACCGGAGAGAGCATCTCAGCCGCCCCGGGGAAGTGTGTATGAGGACAGCTGCCTCTGCTCCCAGTCATGCGCTCGGCTCCCTTCGTTTCCGCTACAAAGGGAGCTGCTACAAACGCCCCTCTCTGCCCTTCTCATATGTCGCTTCCTCATACCCACTTGAGGGCTTGTGGGGGAGGGAGAGCCATGCATCCAAACACACTGTGTGATTTTTCTTTATTTTAATCATGTATGTACGCGTTTTAAGGGTGAAGTTGTTATGTTATCTCATTATCCTAACAGAATTCATCAGTGTAACATCTTGGAAGCACGCTTCCCACCTGAGAAGGCCTAAAACATTGTGCTTTAGACGTCACCATGGCACAAGCACGTATAAAGAACTTCCCAGGTGGAATCTGGCGAGGTGTAGGTCTATCTAACTATTCAACCATTCAATCTTCTGACTTGCTCACCTATGTTTTCATCTATCCGCATGCTTATCCCTGTATGAATCGATCTGTTCACCCATCCGTCTGTACATCCTGCGTTTAATAAATCAATGTGTCTTCCATCCTTCTATCACCTATCTTTTCATTTCTCCATCTGTCTTGCCACCTATTTATCAATCTATGAATCCATCCATTCACTTGTCCACCAAATAATTTGTGAATAAATCTATCAGCTACTCATCCCTCCCACCCAATGTTTAATCGCTCCACTTGCCTGTCGACCTACACACCCATCTAAAAATCCATTCACTCACCGAGCCTTATTTACCCATTTATCACTCAATCCATTATTCATCCACGCGCGCCTATCTATTCTTATGTCCATCTGCCCATTGGCTATACCATTTAATCAGTGAGTAAATCCATCCTTCCACCTGAACCTCCTATCCAAGTGTCCATCCACGCATCTTTTCACCTATTCACACCCTCTGTCTAATATAAACCTTTCCGCTCCCATGCCGTGCAACAAGTCTCCCTGAAAAGAACCTGCCCCTTCCTGGTCCAACAAGTATTAATTCAATTTGATGAGTTTATCAGAAAGATTAGCTTTTTTGCAGTTTTACATAGCGCAAACAAGACCTCAAGGTATTGGAGTGCTTTACACGAGCACTAACCAGCTACATTACGTAGGGACACATTCGTTTTTTTGTTGTTGTTTTTTTTAGGCACGGAGAGATTGTAATTTTCCAAGAATCACAGGATGTTGAACTCACACCAATAGTTTTACCTAGTTCCCCAGTTCCAAAGTCAGCAGTTCTGGCAATAGTATGTTTTTTATTATTAAAACACATTCCACCAATATCCCAGGTGCCTTATCTTTTTTTACTCTCCCCGTGCTGCTTCCTTTCCCCGGTCTCTTTCTGCCTCCATTCTAAGCGTCTCCACTTCCCCCTGCTGCCCACACCAAACCTCTGCTCACTTCCATTCAATCATCATATTTCTATTTGCAGTTTTATGGGATTCGCTTTGTATGTAACTTTTCTTTTTCTGGATTTATCTTATGCACAATAACAAGCACACAAAAGCAACAGGTTGCCCCAGCCCTGCCAGGTTGTCATATATATTAGGCTCTCAAGAAATCTCTCTGGTGCTGTGACTACTGTGGCGTCCTTCACAAGTGTGTAACCCCAACACCTATGTCCGGTAATCGCCCCCCATATCACAAACCCATTATTCTCACAGCCATCTAAAAAATGTGCATTTAAGTCCAGTGTCTGGTGCGAACAATAACCACTTTCCACAGCTTCAAAGCCCAGATAGATTATTGCCATTTAAAAAACACTGACAAGCAACTTGTGTGTAAATGCACCCGTACTATTTGAACTAAGAAGGAAAATAGATGGTAGGCAGCAAAATGTGTGGGAAAGGCACAAGACTGGCATCGCCTGCTCAAAGAAGCAGCAAATAAATTGTCAAATCAATACATTCACTTATGGTGTGTGGGGCAATCTTAAAGTTTTCAGGGAGGTGTCGGAGCTAGCAACAAAACACTGTCAAAATGTATCTCACTTTGCCAATGATGTACATCTATTGAGACACACACACACCCACTTTATGTTGCAATTTGCAGTTTTTGTTATCCAACCATTCACCCACTCATCCATCCACCCTCCCTCTATCCTTTCAGAACACACGTCTGCCCATCCGTCCACCCACTCATTAACCTTCCAAAAACACCTCTGTCCATCCACCTCCCACTGTCCTTCAAACACCCAACATCCTGCATTGGGCCACCAACGCACTATCCTTCCAACAACCATCTACATCTGTCCGTCGTGTATAATATGCAAATACAGATACGTACCTAATAAGTATTAAAAAGGGTTACATGCATACACTATATGTGCAAGATAATATACATTTAAATAACATTACAACAGTGTAACTAAACACACAAGCAGGCACACACAAACAGGCATCTAGTTGTGTGTAGTGCATTCATGAGCCTGCAGTACAACCTTTTCAGGCTTTAACACCATATTCTAATGTTGCTGTATTATAAAATCAACATATCTTAATGACGCGTATGTTGACATCGGCATATTTTGACTCAGCCTATCTTGATATTGGCATACCTTACTTAATGTTAGGGTATCTTAACGTCAGCATATCTTAACATCACTATAAATTGGTGTCTACAAATCCTAATATGGGATATTTATTCTGAGCAGCTCTCACCCCTATCTATCCACCATGTACCATTATTCCACTACACAAATCTACCCCACACCACACAGTTCTACCACACACTTGCACAACTAACAATTCCAATGCAAGTTGTAAATTTCCACTCCACACCACATATATCCACTCGACTCCAAAAACAAACACATAGGTAAAAAACATTTACATTTACAATGTCAATAGCTCTAACTCTCACAAATGCAAGACCTATTGCACCTACCTGTACTGTACAAACCACACGTTATTTTCATTTTGGATATCAGCATGTGTCTGGATTTTTGGGGGGTTGCCACGTGGACAGCACTCTGAAACTTTAACCCAGTTCCCCAGGTCCAAAATAGCGGCAAGAACACCATTTCTTTTTTGTGGCTTGCCAGCTACTTTAACAACAAGACGCTTCGTAGCACCCGCTTCCCGCTTCCTCCATCCATCTCTCCCGCCCTTCTCAGCCCTCCTCCTCCTCCCTGGTATCCAATGAAAACATAGGGTTGTACAGCTCTGAATAAGTCTCTCTCCTCAAACACGTACTCAAGTTCATCTTTCATATCTATTCTCTGTAAAACAGATGGAGTGCAGATATTTAAATTGAGTCAATCCGTAATTCCTCATTCTAAGCCCTCTAGGCAGTGCTGCAGCCGATTCTCTGGTCCCGTTGGTAATTCCCACATTTTAATTCCTCTAGACAGTACTGCAGCCGCTTCTTTGGTCCTCTCAGTAAGTCCTCATTCTAAGTCCTCTAGACAGTGCTGCTAGCAGCTTCTCTGGTCTCATAGGTAATTCCTCATTCTAAGTCCTCTAGACAGTGATGCAGCTGCTTCACTGGTCCAAGTGGTAATTCCTCATTCTAAGTACTCTAGGCGGTGCTGCAGCTCAACTTTACACGTTTCCATTCCACACCACATAATTCAACAACAAACCACATAAATCAACACAATTACACAACACACCACATACATACAATCTACACCACAGATTTCCACATCATGCCACTAAATTCAACAGCACACCACATAATTAAACTCCAGTTCATACCACTGCACAACACAAAATACCAATCTGCATGCTTAGACTCCATCACACACAATCACTCCACATAATTCCAGTACACTCTATACCACATAATTACTATCCACATAATTCAATTGCGCACCATGCCACATAATTCCACTACACAAATCCACACCACACAATTCCAAAGGTAAAAATTCCAATACAACACACACAATTCCACTCCACACCACATATATCCAATCCACTCCAAACCAAAACACTTGGGTAAAAGACAATTTCATTTACAACGCCAATAGCTCTAACTCTCACAAATGCGAGACCTATTGCATTGCAACTGCTTGTTAACTTTGCCTCCTGTCTGGGAAAAAGAACGATAGGCACACTCCTTCAGATCTACAGAGTAAAGTGTATAGTACAGGTGACGTATGGTAGCGAAATCTGGGGCTATATCTCTCATGACGAACTCTTAAGAGTTGAAAATAGGTTCCTGGCACTGCTTTTATGTATACCTCAGGGAACCTCTACTTTCCTCGTACATGAAGAATTGGGTATGTACTATTTGTCAGACCTGTTGTCGTTTCGCCCCCTATCCTATTGGCTCAAAGTATGGTTAAGTAACGGGACTGCCTTAAACAAAGAGATCCTAAGGGATTGCCTGGCCCTAGACCGTGTTCATTATATTCCCTGGTTTAAATACATACGGGAAGGATTTAGGAGTCTAGGAAGAGTGGATCTCTTTAGCAACCAGGACACAATTAGAAGAAAAGACCTGCTTTGGGCTAAGGAGTCCTTTTTTAGACAGCGGACGGAGGACAGGGAAGAATGTGAGTTAAGGAAGCCCAGTGTACGTAGATTTATCATCTTGAAAACTATACAATCTACGGAACCATATCTTCTAGGGCTTCCTAGCTGGTATGACCGTTTATTACTGACTAGATTTCGCTTTGATCTATTCCATCTTCTTCTTGCTCATCCACAAGGGAGTAACAAAGGCAGACCCTGCTGCCCTGTGGCTGCAACGGCAAGTCTCCACAGGACATGCTTAATTTTTTTATGTTTTGTGGCAAATACGAGGTGCAGAGAAAGACTTATTTAATTCCAATTTTTTTAAAAAGCTAATTTTCAACAAGTGCGTGCTGCTTTTACCTTTTTATCAATGCTTTCAGGGACCACGGTAAGGCATGTTCTTAACTTTTTAAGGGTCGCAGACAAGCTCAGATCGAGCTGTGACTAAGTAATGTGGGTGGGACAGGCCTGGACGCAAAGTTACTTTGTATCTTTTTAACCTGTATTATTTCCATTTTTAGTATGTGTATTCTTAGGCTGTCTGATTTGATGTAATCTTGACTTTTATGGTGTTTTTTTTTTTTTTACAAAAGCCAAATAAAGTATTGTTGATTGTGGATTGATTGATTACTGCACAAAGTTCACCCCTTCTAAACTCGACCTTTTAAGTTATTTATTTCTTAACTGTGCTGTTTTAGTTATTTGTTGAACACCTTTCTGTACTTCTATGAAAAACTGTTATTTGAGGAAGTCATGGCTCACCCCTAGAAGCCTAGCTCATAGAATCTAATTTACCTTTCAGGAGTCAGATTATCTGGACTTAGTGGGAGCTCAGTTGTAGTTCACATCGACACATTGGCGCCTGTCTCCCGCAGGGTAACATTCTCTTTTCTAAGCACTTCCTTTAGTGCTACTCCTTAAATCTTCACACACTAGGCTGCATTCACCTTTGAAAATTATTCTCTTTTTGAATTACACGTTAACTCTCTCAGCTAGTTGTCATTAGCACTGCTGGCAATTAGTTGCCTTGCTCATAGATTGGGTTTACCATAAGGTGCGCACGTTTTAAGTGATCTGTCATTCAAGCAAGTTGTGTAGCAGCTGCTATTGTGCTGATGTAGTAGAATCACACTGGAATTGTTTTGCACCTTTTTTTTAAGTTTTGAAAATTAGAAATTTTATTGAAAAACAAAAAGCAGAGGGGGGGGTGAAGGAAGGGGAAGATGTAGCAAAAATGCATACACATTACATCTTTGAAAGCTTAAAAATACATGCCTAAGAAAACTTATAACAATATAAAAAAGATACATAAGTATAGAATACAAATCTGGTCAAAAATCTAAAAGTGCAAAAAATACAGTGAAAATGTCAGTATAAATAGTAATATGAATAAGAACAAAACAGAATGTCAAGGAGGTTTCGATACTTCTTGTTCAGAAACTTTACGTACATAAGAAAGTTTAGCATGACAATCAATAAAATTTGTAACTGGAGACCATAAAAGAGAGCGTTTAAGAGCTAAAGAGACTGGGAATACATAAACTGTGTCCAATCTGTGATTATAACATACGGCATACCACCAAGCCTGAAAGGATAGGTCAGACAAATTTTTCCAGTGTTTGGTGATCTGTTGAAATGCTACTCCCAAAAGCAGATCCAAAATCTGTAAGTGCAAGGGACATCCCAACCAATCTTCAGAAAGAGAGCCCAGAAATACATTAACAAATGAGAAGGGGGTTGTATGATGAAAAATGAGTAATTTGTTTCCAAATCTTCTTCCAGAAGTCTTGTACAAAAGGGCAAAAAAAAAAGTAAATGTTTTAAATCAGCATTCGGGGAAGAGCAGGACCAACAAGTATCAGGGAGTTCAGCATGAATCTTGTGCAAAAGTGAAGGTGAAAAGAGTAGCCTGTTATAAATAAACAAAGTGTTTGTGTAGTATTAGCTGCCCTGGATGTTTTCCTGATTTTAAGCCAAAT
Organism: Calotriton arnoldi; assembly: GCA_963921515.1. Taxonomy (NCBI): domain Eukaryota; kingdom Metazoa; phylum Chordata; class Amphibia; order Caudata; family Salamandridae; genus Calotriton; species Calotriton arnoldi. Next base: position 1,416,272 of record CAWUFW010002330.1, on the reverse strand, counting down.
GTTATTCCATACTTGAACGGACCATTCAACCTGAAGGTCATGCTCCCAATCCAGTTCTACCTTAGTCTTGTCTCTAATAAAAATTTGTGTACGTAAGTAGTTGTAAATGGCTGAGGCTTTAGGACCAGTACTTAAGAAACTTTGAGAAGTGGTAGAAACAATACTCGTTTGACTTAAGGGTATGATGGATTTCTGAATTGCCAAATCTAAAGCTTGTTGTAATAAAAGATAGTTATGAAAAAATGAAGTGGGAAAATTAAATTTAAGTTTGGCCTGAGAAAAAGGTATAGTTGTATCATTTTGAAAAAGCTGGTGAACCCAAATAAGGCCTTTTTGCCTCCAAGATTTCCAAAAAATGGGTTTATTACGAACCATTATACGATGATTATGCCAGATTGAGGATTGAAGAAGAGAGTCTTTGGAAGATCTGTCCAATAAAAGTAAATCTAGTAGTTTATGTGTGAGCTTAACAATAGGTGTAGATAATTTCTGGGGTTTCTGAGTAAAAGAAAGATATTCTAGAAAAGAGAAAGGAGCTATATACGATTGTTCAAGTGACACCCAAAGGGGGATCTGATGAGATGGTATTAAGCCAATGAGACAACTGACCTAGGTTGAAAGCTTTATGATAGACAGGAAAATCAGGAGAGTTAACTCCACCTTCTGTTTTAGGGCGACAAAGTTTTGCTAAAGATATACGTACTTTTTCTTATTCCAAAGAAAAGAAGACAACAAAGAATTAATTTTTTTGAAGTACTTCTGGGGAATGGTAATTGGCAAATTAGAAATAGTGAATAAGACAATCGGGGATAACATCATCTTAATGGTGTCTAACCTCCCCCACCAAGAGAGGTATAAAGGATGCCACCTGTCAATGAGGGAAGAAAGTTTTGAACTGCATTTATCCAAGTTGATGGAAATTGATGATTGAATAGAAGAAGAAAAGTATATTCCCAGATACCTTATATAATTAGTATTCCAAGTAAAGTTGGTGATTTTAAAATCTTCTTTAAAAGTAAACTTAGTTAAAGGTAGGATTTCGCATTTGTCATTGTTTAGTTTGTAGCCAGAAACAGAGGAGTAGGACTGAGCTTCAAGTAAAAAGCAGGTAGAGAAGAGGTGGGATTAGACATAAACAATAATATATCATCAGCAGATCTTCTAGGTAAGGAGCAGTCAGGCTTTGTAAAAGGTCGTTTTCTTACTGATAATACACGTCTTTTCTTTGATGTTCTTTCAAAAGCCTCTCATTTTTCTGACTCTTTAGCTGCAATAGCTTTAGATGCGGAAAAGGCCTTCGACAGAGTTTACTGGCCCTTTATTTTTTCATCACTCAAATGGTTTGGCTTTGGTCCTAAAATTAATTCTTTAATTTCTCCTCTATATTCAAACCCTACAGCTGCTATATTTGTTAATGGTCTCACTTCTTCTTACTTTAACTTGGGCAGAGGTGTTCGTCAAGGTTGTCCTTTATCTCCCTTTTTGTTTAATCTAGCTTTAGAACCCTTTTTATGTAAACTTCGTCAGAATTCTGATTTTCAGAGTTTCAAATACGGTTTTGCACCTTTTATGTTTTTATAGTAGTGAATTTTGTGCAGCTGTTCTACCTGCTTGTTTCAATTGTACTATGTCCACCGTTGCCTAAAGGACAGCAAGTGTTTCTAACACAAGAAAAAAATCCCACTGCACATTTTAAACACTGCAGCATCTGGTCAGTCGTACACAGAGAAAGCACATAACAGTTTTCCTTTGGCAATGGAATAGCCTTGACAGTAGATGTGTTACCCTTGGCCACCCAAACACATGCTATTAGATATTTTAGTTAGAAAGGAGATAAAGCATCAATAGACCTAAACTTTAAAATGGGCACAATCTGTGTGTTTTAAACATTACACGAAAAGTAAAATAGAGCGTATACAAACCAAATGACACCCCTCTGTATTTCCCAGAAATTCTGCCCCTAATGCAGAAGCTTTTGATTGGCTATGGTAGCCCGAACAAATGTGCAATTAAAAAATGCCTGAAAGTTTAGTAAATTGTTTTGCCAAAAACATGTTTGCCTCTCTGAAACTGGAGCCTTCTTGATGACAGAAAACAACTTACAAGTACAGAAAGTTTATCAAGGTACCAATACAGTCACGTAAATCGCAATAATTAATCACTAACTAGTCCTTTATAAGACTCAATGATCTCCGATTTGTAAATAACAATGAAACCAGGACTTGATATTGTGGTCTTTGCTGATCAATACCATTTCTCTTTTACTCTTGGGAAACGAGCCACTTTTGGGTAAAGAGACAGTCTTAATATCAGTAGCTTCATCTTATTTTTCACACAACATTTAATGATATATTTCGTGAAATGTCCTACCTGCAGAAGCGTAGGAGGCCACGATGTGTGCTTCAAATGCCTCACTTGCGAAATATGACGACCCAGACTTCGATGTACACTGCAGCATTCGTCACATATTAAAACTCCTCGGTTAACTGAAGCCCATCGAGGGGCTGACACAAAGTAAAACATAAACAAAGAAATGAAGCAGACAGTTCGATCCTCGGATATATTAAAACGTTTGTTATTCACACACTTCATTAGGAAAAGGCATCAGACACTTAGAAAAACAGTTTCTGTTACTACTTTGCAACTCAAGTGTAATAGATAAGATGCGATTCAAATAAAAATTTAAAAAAATCTTTTGCAGTAAGCCATATTTAAAACTCCTGTCAAAATATAGCAAATTACTTACCTTATGTAAAGCTCTTTCTGGTTGATACGCTTATCTAACTGCAGATTATTCGCCTGTAGTACATCCCTAAGCGCCCGGCTGTATCCAGGAAATTTTTCCGCACAGCCACTGTGCATCAGTAATATGGCATCGTACAGCTCTGCGTCGGCTTCACTGGGCCCTGGAACTGGTCACTGTAATTGCATACAGGTGACAAAAGTGCGGCTCCTCTTAATGGGCTCAGGAACTATGCACCTTGTTTTCTGGCCCATTTGTTTTTATTATACCAAGAGTGAATAATAATCTATTATCCATTCACTCTTGGTATAGTAAAAATGAAAACCTCCTTTGTGTCGGGCAACAGCCTCTGTCTGATGGCTGGTGCTGACACACGAAGGCGCCTGCACCAGCCTTCAGAGAGAAATCACCAGGGCTAGAGAAATTCTATCCACAGCCTTGGGGCCCTGGCACACCTCTTTGCCTCCCCCATTTGTGACGTGCTAAGCATCACAGCTAAAGGTGCACATGGGTGCTGCAGGCTTATGGCCTATAGTGCCGGTGGCTACAAGCCAATCAGCCTGTCACCCTACCCTTTCCCTACTCATCACTGAGTTGGTAAAGGGTGGGGTGAAGAATCAGAGGCTAAAACCGGAAAGCTTCGACTGCGCAGGCTTGAGGTTTCAGTTTCATGCCTCAGCGCCGGAAGCTGAAAGGAGCAAAAGTCTAAACGGGATCTGCAGCAAGATTAGTGAAAAAAAAGCTTTAAAGCCTTTAAATGTTGGAGAGAGGGTGAGAGGGAGAGAGGGGGAAAGGGGGATGGGGAGAGGGGGAAAGGGGGATAGGGAGAGAATTAGTGAAGGGAGTTAGTTAGTGACAATGAGTGAGTATGAGAATGACAGTGAGTGTAACTGTGAGGGAGAAAGACAGTGAGTGTAACTGTGAGGGCCCTCCTGTCTGCTGTTGTCAGGAACCATGGACTCAACATAGTCTCCTACCCCGACACCCAGCTGATCTTCTCCCTCACCAACGAACCTACAGCCGCCAGAATCATTTCCCCCATCGGGATGAAGGCCGTTCCCATCTGGATGAAAGATAGTTGCCTCAAACTCAACTCGGAGAAGACCAAAAGTACTCATCCTGGGACACATCGCATCAGCTTGGAACGACTCCTGGTGGCCCGCCGCATTGGGAAACCCCCAGGGACCACGCATGTAACCTCACCATCATACTGGACTCGTCGCTCATAATGAACTGCCAGATCAACGCTGTATTCTCATCATGCTTCAACACGCGCCGCTTGCTTCGAAAGACATTCAGATGGATTCCCCACCGAATCCAGAAAGACGGTCACCCACACACTCATCACCAGCAGACTCGACTACGGCAACGCATTCTACACCGGCGTCACCCAGAAACTCCTCAGGAAACTACAGAACGTTCAAAACGCCGCAGCCAGACTGGTCCCCAACAACCCCCGCCACAGCCACATCACCGAACACCTTCGAGAACTACACTGGCCCCCAGTCAACAAACAAATCACTTTCAAGCTCCTCACACATGCCTACAAAGCCCTCCATGACGCAGGACCAGCATCCAGCATATCTGTACCACCGCCTCTCATTCCAAATACTCACCAGACACCTTCGCTCTGCCCAACTGGCCCTAGCCACTGTCCCACGGATCCACAAGACCAGAGTCAGAGGAAGATCCTTCTCCTACCTCGCCGCCAAGACCTGGACCACCCTGCGCCTCTCCACCTCAGGCAATCCCAGTCGCTAACCCAATTCAGAAAGGATCCCAAGACCTGGCTCTTCGACTGAACCACTGCACCCAGACGGATCAGCAGCGCCCACCGTCCCCCACTCAGCACCTGGAGACTCTTACAGGCGAGTCGCCCCGCTACATAAACCCCTGATTGATTGCAAGGGAGAAGGAATGTGAGTATCACTGTGAGGGAGAAGGAAAGTGAGTGTTACTATGAGGGAGAATGAATAGAAGCGTCACTGAGGGAGAAGGACAGCGAGCATAACTGTGAGAGAGAATGACCGTTTGCGTTACTGTGAGGAAGAATAACTGTGTGCATTACTGTGAGGAAGAATGACTGTGCGTTACTGTGAGGAAGAATGACTGTGCGTTACTGTGAGGAAGAATGACTGAGTTACTGCATGCAAGGCTGCATGAGTCAGAGTGAGTCTGAATGACTGAGTAAGAATGAATGAGAATGATTGAGACTAGGTGAGTAAGTGAGTTTGAACGAATTAGAGTAAGATTGACTGAGAATGAGTGCAACTGAGAGAGTAAGAGAATGAGTGTGGGTGAGTGAGTCAGAAAATAAGTGAGTTAGAATGGTGGGACTAAGTGGAAACGAGTGAGACTGTGAGATCGGGTGATAGGTGAGTCAGAGTGAGATTGAGTGAGAACAAATAAGATTGAGTGAGTCTGAGTTAGACTAACTGATAATGAGCGAGACAAAGTGAGGAGGGAGAATGAGACAGAGTGAGTGAGTGAATCAGAGTGCGACCGGGTGAGCCCCCACTGCCCTCAAACTTCCTCAGAAGCCAGAATCGCGCACTGGAATAAAAGCAAAAAGATTATGCCCAACCACTTTTAAAGGTCACCAGCCGCCATTCAAGTGTGAGGACGTCAGTTTCTTTGTGGCCGTTGTCCGAAAACAAATTGTTCGTGCCAGTGTGCTGATCTCTAATTTGGCATCATCTTAGATGAAAAAAAGCACCCATTCCAGAGAACAGGGAGGAAAGAAGACGATGAGGAATCTATGGTTAGACAGAGTATCCACCAGAAAGAGTGTTCCCAAGGGTAAGTAACTTGTTCTTCTGATGGATACTTCTAACCGCAGATTTATTTCCTACCTTTAGAATAGATGCCAGAATAGTACCTCCCAAGGTGGTGTGTCTATCGAATGACAAAATCCAATAAGTCCTGCAGGACCAAAACAACCAAAATGCCTTTCCCGTTGGACATGGCCTTTAAGGCAGTAGTGCTTCCTGAACATGTGCACTGATACCCATATTGCAGCCTGAGATATATCCAGGACAGACACTTGGCGTGTTAACCCAGTGGTATCAGCCTTGTCCCTGATGGAATGGGCCCTCAATGCTTCTGGGGGCTGCTTCTTTCCCATTAAGTTTTCAGATCTTAATGAAAAGGACAAGCCATATGGACAAAGTCCTTTTCTGTAGTCTTTGGCTTTCTTTGCCCCTGAAAACCACACAAAGCGTTGATAGTCCATCCAATGGTCTTTGGTACAATAAATGTAAAAGTTGAGCGCTCATTTAGGGGCACAAACAATGGAGTCTCTCCAACTCTTTCGAGTGATGAAGTAGGGAAATGAATATTGGAAGAGTGATGGAAAGTCCGACTTGAAAGGCAGTCACAAACTTTGAAAGAAAGTACACTCTAGTTCTCAGCGCTAGTGGTGTAGGGAGGATGAACTGCTAGAACTTGAAGCTCAATCATGCCACAAGCTGAAGTTATCATGATGAGAAACAGTCTTCAAGGACCAACAGACGTAGGGAACAGCTGTGCAACAGTTCAGAAGGAGTTCACATAAGCAAGTTGAGTGACCACTGTGGCGTAAGAAAAGGTTTAGGAGGCAATATATGAACTAAACCTTTGAGAAAACACATCACAACAGGCGATTTAAAGAGGGACTGTTGATCTAGTAAACACAAAAAGGCCAAAACGACCGACAAATAATCTTTAACAGTGCCCACTGCTAGTCTTTGCTGGGCCAAAGACAGTAATAGCAACACTAATAACAATTTAGCTTGTAATGGGTCGGCATTAAGAGAGCCACACCAAGCCACATATCCCAATGTACAGCGTAAACGGATTTGGGAAAAGGATGCCCGGCCACTAGGATCACATCTACTACTTTGGTAGGCAGATCAAACACAGACAACTGAAACTGCTCAATCTCCACGCACGGAAGTGCAGATTGGTCAGACTCTGGTACAAGACTCTGCCCTGCTGCTGCATCAGAAGATCCTCCTGAAGTGGCAGCCTGATTGAAGGACAGATGCTCATGTCAAGACGTTCCGGGTACCACACACTACTTGCACAATATGGAGCCACTAATATGACTTGGGCCCAGTCGTTCCTGATGTTCTTCATAACTCAGGGGAACGAGAGAGATAACAGGAAGGTATACAGGAATCCTATGCTCCCCTCTATGCGGAATGCATCTCCGAGGGAGAGCAATCTTGGGAACTGCAGCATGCCAAAGTGCTGACATTGCGCATTCTCAGCAGTGGCGAACCGATCGAGCCAGGATTTGCCCCATTGCTGGAAGATGCCCGGTTCTACCTCCAAGTGTAACTGCCATTTGTGATCTGCTAGTCGCTGGCGGCTAAGTTCGTCCACTTTAGCATTTAAAGATCTCCTCTGGTGGTTCACAAGCAGGGAAATGCCCTGGAGATTCAGCCAGTTCCAAAGGCAAAGAGCCTCCTGGCACATGAGCTGGGACTCCACACCACTCTGCTTACAGTACCATATGGTGGTGGTGGTGTCTGCGAGAACCTGAACTAGAGTTCCCTTTATGGATGGCAGGATGGCCTTCAACGCCAAGCGAATGGCCGGCAACTCTAATAGGATAATATGGAGGGGGTCTCTACCAGAGACCAGAGTCGTCTGACCTCTACCTCTCCCAGATGACCTTCTCAACCCAGTGATGATGAATCTGTCACCATCGCTCGCTCTGGATAGGGTAGAGTGACGGGTCTGCTACTTGTCCAATTGCAGTTGAGCAGGCACCACTGCAGATCTTTTACAATCTCATACGAAACCTGGATGGAGTCACATATGTTTGTTTTGTACTAGGCCCATTGAGACTTCAGATCCCACTGCAGAGCCCGCTTAAGCCCTGGTATAGTCGACAAGCAGGATGCAGGAAGACAGTAGGCCAAGAAGTCTTGGAGCCATCCTAACAGACGCAGGGTTTAGCCTAAAAGGTTGGGATCACAGCCAAATGTCCTGGACTTGTTGGTACGGAGGGAATGCCTGAAACTGCACCATATCCAGGATGAATCTGATTAAAGAGAGCCTCTGAAAAGGAGTTGTGTGTGACTTCGGCACCTGGACTGTGAGCCCCAGCGATGTTAGGAGGTTCACCATTTGCTGGATGTGGTCTACAACAGACTGTGAAGAGCAGGGGGAAGACTGGTACCCCTGACCTCCAACCACCACCATCACCTTTGTGAGCACATATTGGGCACTAATGAGTCCGAAAGGGAGCACTGTAAACTGAAAATGCATGTCCCCACCCCCCTTGACCTACAGGTACCACCTGCAGGACTAGGACAAGAAATAGGCATAATGCAGGTCCAATGCCACCACATAGTCCCCTGGATCCAAGACAGAGGGGCCGGCATGAATATGTCCTTCTGGAGGAAGAAGTTCAGGGGTCGAACACATAAAGTAGGGCAAAGGCATCAGACCTTTTTCGGCACTAGGAAATAGTGGGACTAACACCAAGTTCTCATCTCCAAGGCTGCAACCCTTTCTTTTGCTCCTTTCTCCAAAAAGGCCTGAAATTCCAGCTGTAAAAATTGACAAGTGATCCTTCAAAAGCCACTCTGATGTAGGTTTAATAGGTGGAGTGGTGGGAAGGAGTGGCAGGGAATTGGTCCACTGAACTCTTTGCAGGACCTATATGTCAGATGTTATGTGTTAGAACTGGGGGTCTCTAGTTGGCAGAGGTAGGTACCTTTGTCCAAATAGGGACCCTTGCTTCTAGTCAGGGTAAGGGGGTACACTCCTGAAATAACCCCTGCTCACCCTCTTGGTAGCTTGGCACAAGCAGACAGGCTTAGTTCAGAGGCAGTGTGTAAAGCATTTGTGAACACATACAGTAATCCAGTGACAACACTACAAATGGACACCACACAGGTTGTATTATAAAAATAAGTATCTTTTATATAGATTTACCACAAGACCATAAATGACAAATAATCCACAATACTGTACTTTAAGGATGGCAGAATTAGCCTGAGTCTCTTAAAATGAAAATGCGACACTTTGAGTTCAATGTACCGGAGATGCGTAACGCAGGGCAACGAAAAGTGTTGCAGGGAAGGTGATGCGATAGTCCCTTACACGCAAGGACGGTGATGCGTTGAAGATCTGGTGCAAAAGAAACAAAGTGGCGTCTTCTTGAGGTTGCGACAACGAAGAGGTGATGCGTGCACGCCCGACGGCCGTGCAGCGATTGCGGAGTCTTTGGAGCCGCGACAGGCCCTGCAACACGCTTCCCTGGCGATGCGACGGCGTCTGATGCGAAGTCGACGATCTTCTCCTGGGATGCGGGGCGCGCCTCGTGTTGCGATGCGTCGGCGTCTGATGCGAGGTCGATGCTCTGCCCCGGGGATGCGACGGCGTCTGATGCGACGGCGACACTTTTCTCCGGTGCTGCGAGGCGCTTCGAAGGATGCAGCGCGCTTCTTCGGGGATGCGCCGGCGTCTGCTGCGACGTCGACACTCTTCTCCGGCGATGCGATACTCCGCGGCGACACGCTTCTTCGTGTTGAGTCGCGCTTCCAGCTCCCAGAGACACGCAAGTGTGTCAGAAGGTCCAATTTCCCAGCAAGGGAACACAGGGGGAGCTGGTGGGTGAAGTCTGTTGTCCCTGAGACTTCAGCAGGAGGCAAGCTCTCAAATCAAGCCCTTGGAGATCCTTCACAAGTTGATGAAAGTACACACAAAGTTCCCTTCTCCTTTCTTTGGCAGTCAGGCAACCACTGCAGGCAGATCCCTCTCAGCTTAGGGATAGTCTTCTCCTCAGTGTCTTCTTCGTTCCGCTCCTCAGCAAAGGTTTCTTCTTGTTTCCCAAAAGTGATCTAATTTCCTAGGGGTCTGGGTCCCCTTTTTATACACCTTTTCTCTTTGTTCTCTGAAGGCAGAGAGGCCTTTGCCTAGTCCAAAACCAGTTCTGGTCAGTCCTGGAGCACTTTGTTTACAGGACTCCTTCTGTCCTTTCAGAATGTGGGGCAGAGTGCTCAGCCGCCCGGAAGGAGGTGGAGCCAGCATTGTGGAAGGCAGGCACAGCCCTATTCAGACCCATGTGCAACTCCTCCCTCCACTCTGGATGCAGATCTCTCTATTCAGCCCTGTGCTGACTCACCCCGTCTCCTGTAGCCACCCCCAGCCCCCGTCACTCAAACTCCAGACAAGGAATACACAACCTAGCAGAGGCAGGCTTGGATAGTTAGGCAAGAAAATACCTACTTTCTAAAAGTGGTATTTTCAAACACAGAATGTTAAAACCAACTTCACTAAAAGATGTATTTTATCATCCTGAGTTCAGGCATACTAAATTCGTTTTTCTACCATGTTCCCTGGGTCAGTTAGGATTATAAGGTGCAATAATCAAAACTGCCCATTTTAGCCTATGGGGAGCAGGTAGCCTTGCAATAGTGAAAAACGAAAAATGGCTGTAATTCACTATTAGGACATGCCACACACACCAGGGCATGTCCTACCTTATACTTACAATGCACCCTGCCCTAGGGCCTACTTTAGGGGTGACCAACATGCAGTAAAGGGAAGGTTTAGGGCCTGGTAAGTGGGTGTACTCACCAAGTCGACATGGCAGCCCTAGGCTGCACACAGGCTCTGCAATGGCAGGCCTGAGACACACTTTACAAGCTGCTTCTGTGGGTGGCACAACCAGAGCTGCAAGCCCACCAGCAGCATTGGATTTACAAGCCCTGGGCACACTCAGTGCACTGTACTAGGGACTGACAAGTAAACCAATCATCCAATCATGGAGCCACTAATACATACATCAATTTACAATAGGGAGCACTTGCACTGTGGCACTGAATAGCAGTGGCACAGTGCCCAAAGCATCTAAACCAGCAAAAACAGATCAATAACATTGGAGGCATCATAGAACAAGCATTGGCATAGCCAATAGGTCTCGCCTTTGGGACCTTATAAGTGTTTAGCCATGCAACAGTTGATGTTGTTGCACCAAGGAGATTGTACTGCATAACTAAATACTTATAAGGCCCCAAAGGCGAGACCTATTGGCTATGCCAATGCTTGTTTCTTTTGACCTGCTCACAGAGCAGTGGGGACGCTCCGCCACCTTAGCGGAGGAGCCGCCCCTGCGCAGTGGCACCAGGGCCGGACTGGTCATAGCGGGCACCGGGCGTTTCCCCGGTAGGCCGCTAGGGTGGGGGCCGGTTTTGGGCCCCTGGGGGGCCGATTTTGTTACCGGGGGTCGGCAATATCGGCCCCCTGCAACAAAATCGGCTGAAACCGGCCCTCGCAAACTGCTCGGCTGCACTCCCCCTCACCCCAGGGGGAGCCGGCTGAGCAGTTTGCCAGGGCCGGTTTCTGTTCCCAGTCCGGCCCTGAGTGGCACCCTTGCTATGCTGCTGACACACATGCACCACACAGCATGTCAGACGCACCTCAAGGGGCACTTCCCCCCACACCGCACATTGTGGACGTACCGTAGGAAGTCACACCACACATTATTAGTATACCCCGTGACCATAAACCGCGGGCACACACTGCACAGAGAGACACTCTCTCCACATATATCCTGTACACCCACAGACACACACACGCTCACAATCCATGAATAGAAGCCCCGCGCACTTTAGACATACACATCACAGGAAAACACAACACACATTATGCAGAAAACCCCAATGAGCACACACAATGGACACTCACTTCACACAGTGGCCACCGCACCCCCCACCCACTCACGCACCTTGCACACAAACACACACCATGAATAAAAGCCCCAGACACAATGCACATACACACCACAAAACAGGTGCTTTCAGCCAGACGCAGACTACAGCTTCCTCTTCAGCTGTATTCGCCCAAAAACAAGCCTCCCCCTTAAAACAAATAGCTCATCCGGCGGAATGAATAAACATGCAAATTTCCGTCTGCTTTTGTTAACCGACTGGCAGGCTCTCGACAATAAATATTTCATGCCCTTCCCGCACACGCCCCTGGGTGCCCAGTCTCGCCGCTTCCTCTGGGCCATTAGTTTCGAAGCTGTCTCTCAGGGGCAACTTTAACCCCCGTCATAGGGTCGCCCACAGGCCGCGTGCGCTAATTGAACAAGTACCACCTTAAAAACAGACATATCAAGCATACGATGTGCTTGAACTGCTGCAGGATTAGAAAATTACGTCACCGATTTTTGCTGAATTACTTTTTCATTTCATATTTAAATATTACGCACTGATTCACTATCCTGATGTTATCAGCATAACAGTCTGCAATACCTTTGTATCTGTAAGATAAAATTTCAACTCAGGTTTGCAGTTTCTTCAAACCCTCCAGCTGTGTTTAAACAATGCATGTTGTCAATAATTTTGTAGAATTTGCGTATGATGCCACAGATTTTCCGAATCAAGGAGCCATGACACAGAATTTTGCAGAGATATCATGTTGAATTGCAGACTTTTGAAAGACCAGCTAACTGTCACATCATTTTACTTTATTATAACATTTCAATACGTTTTTGCAGAATTAACACACTGGACAGTAATTTGCTTTGTTACTTGATGGTGTCACAACATTTTGCAGACTTGGCAAGTGATGTAAAAGAGTTTTGCACAAATGGCAAATGTCACAGCATTATTCATAATAATGTACCAGTGATGTTATGTTACGGAATTTGGCAGAATTTTAACATTGTGGTGTAGGAGTTTTCCAAACTACCCGAGAGCTTTATGTAATTTTCGCATTACTTCCAAATGATGTTCCATGGTCTTGCGGAGCGACCATATAACGCCACAGGTATTTTAAGCATATGCAAGCGTCACAGAATTTTGCGGAATTTGACATTTGTGGTGCTTCGTGCACAGAAATGTAATTTTGAATCCGATGTTATTTTAACAGGAAATCTGTAAACGGCGAGGCCGTTTTGAGAACAGTTGGAGTCTCCGTGCTGCGGACCAGCGCGCTTTTTCTCTCCACACGCTGCGTCTCGGCAGCTGCGATAAACACATTACAAAGCGCGGGCTCGATGCCACGCGCAGAGGCGCTCTCCTGCGGCGCGCGGCCTCTTTCTGGTCTAACAAGCCCGCGAGTGGTGCGCGCGCACCACAGAGGAGCGGGGGCGAGCGAGCGCGGCAGTCTGCTCAGCTGACGAGACGCTCAGCTGACCAGACGCTCGTGCGTCGTGGCTGGCCTTTGGATGTGTACGCGCGGCAGACATGTGTTTCCACTTATCGCGCCCGCGTCTGGGCACGATAATTGGAAACATATGTTTGCCGCGCGTACCCATCTCAAAAGGCCAGCCACGACGCACGAGCGTTTGTGGGACTGCTTTTGAAACCCCTTACATTAAGTCTTCGCCTCTAAGCAGCGCTTGCGCGCTACTCGAGGCTCGACCTAAAAATGGAAGGGAGACCCACGCCAAGGATGCCAGGTCTAACATTATGGCTTGCCACCTGTGGAGAAAATGAGTGATCCTGCCTCCCACAGCATAGTCATGTGCTGTTTAGGACAAACTCAAGCTGCCTGTGGACTGGACAGTTGGCTGCCCTCCGCTGGCTGAGACGATGCATGCCAGATCCTCTACCCTGACATGGAAACGACTGGAAGCTGTCTGTTGTTAGGGGGCAGGCATGGACATTGTCATAAGGTGAAGCCCCTAGTTATGGCTTAAAAGGGGTGAATTTGTTGAGGATACGGCCTTGCAGGTGTGGAAAGACTAAGGGAATGCACAATAACTCTGCTCAGTTTAAAGTGCTCAACGGCAGAGTCACATTCTTGCCAAAGAGGCAAGACCCATCAAAATGCATACTCATGAGTGACGCCTGAACGTCACATGAGAAGCCGTGGATCTCACCCATGCATGGTGCCAGAGCATCAAGCTAGTTCAGGATGCTCCACTTACACAGTTGGTCGTGTCCAGGCCTGACCCTGTGACAGACTTGGCCACATCCTAGCTAGCTTGAACGGTTTGCACCAAATTAGCACAGAGTCCTCTGGGACTGCTGGCAAGATTTCTGAAACCATGTCCCATAAAGCATGAGACTATCAACCCAGCAAGAGGCTGTGTAGATATTCAGACTGATCCGACAGCGAGGCTTGAGGATGAAAACCTACTCTTCCCAAATGCCTTAATTCTTTTCGACTCTCTGTTCAGGGAGAAGTGGAAAAATAATTAGGCTTAACCCTGCTAGTATAAGCTTGTATCACCAGGCTCAAAGGGTTGGAATGTTGTGTTAGAAAAGCAGGGTAACCTGGAGCTGGTTTCTGATGATGTGCCAACTGTCTGTTTACGGGTGACAGGAGCAGGGTTTGACACAAGTGCACGAGGGTATCCGTCAGAGCCTCACTAAATGGCAGTAGTAGTTCAAAGGAAGATTGTCCAGGTTGCAGCACTCCAGGAGTATGCTGGTCTTTAAGTTAACAGAAGATAACTGTAGATCTAGGACCTCAGGTGCCAGCCTAATAATCACGGCAAATGAGGCCGACTATTCTGTGGAAGGACCATCAGGAGAGACTATCCTTGTGTAGGAGGGATGTGTCCAGCCCACTGGTCTCTTGCAAGTCCACATGTGATCAAACATCATCATGTTGTGGGGCAAATTCGCCCCCACCATCATCTCTGAACCCTGGTCAGCTCTGCTCAGAACCCAACCCGAAAAAGTGGCAGAGCACTGGGGGGCAGTTTCTCAGCAAGAGCACTGTATCATCAGTCAGTGTATGGGGGACAGACTGAACTCACATTTGGCTTCAGCCGAGACGGATTCGGTTCGGAGTTGGACAGAACTGTAGGCTCACCATCCTCCTCTGGCATAGGCGTCGATGCGGGAAGAACCAGCATGGATCGTGGTGCCGGGCGTTGAGTCAGTTTTTTAGTAGGAGCTAAATCCAAAGCGGGTTCTGGAGGCACAGATGGCACTGAGGGCAGACCCGCTAGCGGTAATCGGACTGTAAGCCTCCACTGAGCCATGTGGCCCGAAGGGACACCAGAGAGAGCTGATAGGGTGCCGAAGATGCAAACCGAGATCTTCTTAAAATGTCTGAACCTGCTGCAGCACATTTACATTTTAAGGCAATATAAAGTCTATTGTTTATGTATAAAAATCAAAAAGATTCACAGAGAACTAGGTGAGTTCAAACCACTCCTCCCATGTCCCCCCCCCAACATCAGATCTTCAATGCACCGGACATTCAAAGGTCAAACAGCACAGCTAGTGATAGCTGTGCATCCGCAGTCTTGTCTCTTAATACATTCAAACAGGATAAATATCATACTAAGATCAAAAGAAGTAGCAGACTGGCTTTAAATATAGTTCACAAGTAGTCGAGTGGAGCCATGGTGTACCTGCCCCAGATAGGAACCCCCCTCCCAGTGGGCACAGACGCTGGAGACTGCTCCATTGTTTGGGTGATGGCTGTTGAAAATGGATGAGTGAATCGAATGTCGGTGTAGGGTGCGGTGACCCCAGGTGTCGAGCCCCATACTGTGATTACCTTACCCCCCCACCCCTATGGGTTCTCTGTGAGAAGTTGGTGTATCCTTTGATTCCATGCCTAACTAACTGCGACATATCAGATCTATGTAACCTGGTAATTGATATTCACTGGAAGCTCCTATGACACCGACCCCCTACTCAGGAACTAGTGGAGTCGCATCTCTGTGGGGGGGGGGGGAAGACAAATACTACCATATGTTCGGGTCAGTCTAAATGCCTGAAGAGATGCAGTAGTGTACCACCACTCGCTGCCAGAGTTTCTTTATTATTCTGTTTTATGTTAATATAATTGGTTGAGCCATGAGGCAATGCAGTACGTCTGATATGCAGTAATGTTTCCTTTGATAGTGACCAAGGGCATGCTCCCAGTTGTTTATAGGCGAGACTGTTTATGACAATATGTGATTTATAATATGTATTGTAACTGATATATCAGCCTGAGACATCCTAACTGCAATACCTCTGTATTTACCCAGGAAGTGATGACGTACTACAAATTTAATATCTTTACTGGGTAAGTGCCCAGGATACATGCTGTACATGTACTTGCATAAATGTCCTTAAGATTAAATGCTAATAAAAAAATGTTCAAATATATAAGTTCACAAGTAGACTATATAAACACTACAATGAAAGTCTTGCTGTGACAACTCTCTAAGTCTTTACTTCAAATTGTAAAAACTATGCAGAAGAATGCAGCATTTGTAAAACAAATATTTCAATCCTACTTCACTTGAGTGAAAGCACTCAGTTTTGAATGTGCATACTACCAGGAGGTGTTTAAGCATTCATTCTCTGCTACGATAGGCTTATCAATTAATTTTATTAAACAAAGTAAGGAAAGCTTCACTGATGGTACTTTCACTGTTTAACGATGCCCAGAATAAAGGAAAAGTTTTGTTCATATTGGCAGAGTTGTTGTTTTTGTTCTTAACCCCAAAAGACAACAGTTTTGCTCACAATGCAAGCCTATTCAACCCACAAACAGTAAAAATTGTTAAAAAAAATGGAAAAATGTCATTCAGGTTGTATAACGTAATCACTGGCATTATACATTCAGATCAAATACTTTTCATTGGTGAGTGAACAAGGAACAAAAAGTCAATGATGTATGTGATGCAACCAATATCACTAAAAATTACAAATTGCTCAACAATTTTGGAAACACTCAGACGTTCCTACTGTGTTCAGTGAACGCTTATGCAAAAGTTTGAATTTAACCAATATTTTCTGAAAGACACTAAAGCTAAAAAGTACCATTCAACAATAAATATTGAGGCCAGTGACAGTGAATCTCTGGGAAATGCGTGTCATAAAAGCCAAATATCAAGATATGGGAGGCAATCAGTTGAGAAAGTTCAACTACAAGTAACGTATACTAGCCGACAACGAATCTGGAACCTGTACTAGTTTATGGCATGCATCATACCGTCAGTCAAGATTTATCATCAGCTTTTGATTAAGTTGACCACAGCACGTGGATTATAACTGTAGCAACACATGGGGTTTAGAGGTCTTGTTCCGAGCTCATTATCTTTTATCACCAGCAGACTGAAAGTGATGTAAATGGGAGATGTACACCTGTATAACAACCACAGTGCCCTGGGGTGTTCCTCCCCAAGGTACAATCTCAGCAATGGCTCTCTTCAACATATACATGGAGTCCAAGCCTAAACCTAGAGAATACGGGTATCTAAAACCACCATAATGCTGATATACAAATGAACCTTAAAGAATTGACCATCAAGAAAATCACCAAGCTAGACACTTGCCTAAGTGACCAAGGCTAAATGTTGGAAATGTTCCTTCTGCCCAATTAACAAAAAATTTCTGCTCTTCTTTACACATTCTCAAAACTGTAAACTTGCTCTTTACTGGACTCCCTGATATTGAATGGTTTCGCTCTCTTTCTTGTTTACTACTGGTGTTCCAGGCTCTTGATTACTGCTGCATTGCTCGAACTAGATACCAGTTATTACTATTTGAATCCTTAATCTCTAAAATACAACAATTTCAAGCAGTTAAGACTTCCTTACAGCAACAGGAACTCAGATGCAATACGACACAAGTACAGAAAGATCACTCGCCAGTCACAGCTATATATCTGAAAAAGTCTTTTGTTACAATTTAAAACAGCAAAAGGCAGAACGGTCTAATGATGATAGTCCAAATATCCTAGCCTACGGAGAAGACAGTCTGTTTCCACTATGTTTCGACATCACAAGAGTTACTGACATAAAAACTTAGGGATATGCCTATAATTTCTGTTCCAGATATAAGGACCTGATCTCCTTTAAGTCCTGCCTACAAATGTGCTGTTTAGCTTAAAAACAATGACAAAAATTAAACATTTACCTGCAAATAAGGTTTAAGAAACTTTTTTTCCCCATTTAATTCAACTTTCAACTAATTGGTTCGAAACCAATGTTAAAAGCTGTTCTCTCACTTTCCAACAGAAGTTTATTTTGTATGTCTATTTATTAAGAGGTTCTACACAAAACAAGATATATAAAACTGCAAACAAAAACAATTTCCCCATGTTAAATTAAAATACACAAATCACTATCAAGAGGAACAATGCCTTAAAGGAACATTGACTGAGTAGGCAGACAACTTTCAACAAAAATGTAATTAGCACTGAGACATGTTTGATGTTGTGCTAACAACTCAAAGTGCCTTTGGTGAAAGAAATAAACCGTCCAGGTATTGAAGCATGCTTATAAGAAGTACCTCTCGCAGACATACCATTTGCTTACAGTAGCCAATCTTTTCTTTTGTCTATATTTTAAATACGGTTCAGTTTTGGTAAACAGCATGCACTGCCCAATTAAACCAGTATTTTTTCATAGTTCTCAAACACATGCCAAAAACACATAACATCAGGTCAACTACGTTTTGCTTAGCTTCCACAGTTCACTTCCTGTTGTGGTAGAGAAAATGTGAATTGTTTTTTTTTTTGTTTTTTTTTTTAATCAGTTACAAAATCAAACTGTGTTCTACTATTGAAACAAGAATACTGGAAGGAGGAAACTAAGAAAATGTAGGCAAATTGTTGTGAAGATGAATAATCATGACACAACAAATTGTAATTTTTGCACTAAACAGAAGAATTTTTTTTAAAGGACTGAATTATTTGTAATAAACTAAGGCATCTTTGGCGCTGAGACTTTTTACATTTATCATCCTTTGCCTGAATGCACTAAACCTTAGGAACTAAATTGCAAGGACTAATACCCATACAAGTTATGGTATATGTGTTTCAATGTAAAAAATAGTAACCTCGCAATAGCAGGAAGCTACCATTTGACAAACTTAACTGGTATTTCACCGCAGGTCTATCTTCCTCTCTTTTTTTCAGCAGAACATCCGCGATCACCTCTGAATATGCTACGAAGCAATTCTGTACATGAGAACATTTCAGAAAAGAGGAAGCAAATATAAACCTTTGTAACTAGAGAGTATAATCATATTTTAACTGGATATTTAGTTTTGCTGATTGTTGTGCCAAAAACACATTGTTCTCTGCTACGTTTTTTCCATTTGAAGAGTAACAATCATTTTGATGCAACTATTTAGCACTTATGCAAAATGAAAAACAAGTGCATGTATAGTTAAGAAAAAATTGAATGGCACACAAGTGCTAAAATTGAACGCCAAGGTTCAAATACGTAAAAACAAACAAATGAATAAAATCCTAGTCGAGCCAGAGTTTGAAGGTCATGAAAACTTCTGAAAGCTGTTTTCAGGGAGGTTAGGACTTCTCTGGGATTTTTGCTCGTTTTCTTTCTAGAAAACTTGACATTTATAATGTAAATGTCTTAAAGCGGGTCAGTAACATATACAAGATGCCACTAACTAACATCTTTTGGAAGTGGGCAATGGAAGCAGTGCTCTAAACTTAGCAGAATAGGTACAATACTATTGGCAAAAAACAAGCAAAAGGAAGACAGTACGGGCTATTTCACTGAATTATTCAGCCACTCAAAAGTTAGACTAAGGACCTCGGAGATCATTCGTGACCTCACTGCGAGCCAATGTAAAGATGTCAACAGCTCCTCTTCCCTAAACTAAGAACAAGACCAATTTACATTTTAAAAAGTCTTCCAACTTCACAATTTCTACCATTATAGATTTACTCTGATCAAAGGGAAAAAGAGCTTGTGTGTAAAGATAATAAAAATATAAACACTCCATAAGAATTTGCTCACACTTTATGAAGTACTGATCATTCAGACGCTTCTCTGTGAGGCTTTTTATGTCCCATTAATACATTTTGCATTTCAAGATGCAGTGCCTTTTACACAGATTAAACCTTATTTCGGCTTCCAGGACCATAAGCAAATGCAGATAAAAAATACATAATAAATAGATAAAAAAGTACATTTCAGCATGAATAATTCAAAATTCGTATAAATAGATGCCAAAACTAATACAGTAAAAAATTTAAATATCAACTAGCATATACAGGATGCAGAAATGGTACAAGGAGGCCGATTAGTGTTGCTGACATACAACTAAAGAAAGCAGAAATAAGACACAATAGTCAACATCAAGAAGGGAGGGAGCGCCTTTCTACGAAGTATCCACATGGCGCCCAAAAACTTGGCTACTGGGATGGCAAAAGTTAGACTGCATTCCGATCTCAGGATGCGAAGAGCGATGGAGTGACTACGTTCATCTAAGTGTCTGCAAATGAGAGCTAGTCAAGTTCTGCTGGGACAGTCATAAACTGGGCAGTCAAAGAGGCCGTGCAAGACACTCTTCGCTGAAGTGCACGCAGGATATAGATCAAAGGCCCCACAAGACCACTTTGAGGTAAAAGCTCTCAGCGGGAGGGCACCCTCTCTAAACTGTAAGTATAACTTCCATTCTAAGAAGACAGTCACCTGATCCCAGTAAGACTCGTATCCACTCAACAGCTTAAAATCAAGGAAATTGTTGGCCAGCTTGAAAAAACCTGCCATCCTGTAGTCATTGGCCACTGTGGATGCCCATTGGAGCAGCCTCAATGAATTTCTGTCAGAAAGCAGGTGGGAGCAGGATGGTCCCAAAGGTCAGACAGCCCAAGGGCATAAAGAAACTCTTTGATGTTCATGAGTCAAGGAACTTTGGAAAATTAGTAGGCTTCCATTACGTCCTGCAGGACTGTGCCGTAATGGGCAAGTTCTGGGGTAGTCCACAAACACCTCCAATACAACAGGGGCATAGCCTGGTTTTGCCGGCAAGCCTTTTTACTCCCATGTTCAAAAAGAGCGGGTACAAGTGGGTGGGCAAGGTTACACGGACATTTCTTTTCAGCACTAGTTAATATCTCTATGTTGGAGAAGCCCCACAGCTCCCCCCATAGATGACTGAACCCAAAGCCTTGGCCGCATAGATGCAGAGTGCAGGTGGAATAGGTTTGGTATGGGACGCACAATATTCTTTAAGTATTGTCCCCGTTATTTGTTTAAGCTTTAAGGCCGCTTTATTAACATGGGGTTTTCAGGACATGCATCCACTAAACAAGACACCCAAGTATGTAAAAGAAACCACCGTCTCAAGAGGTACCCTCCCCAGAACTATACTCTTCTAGAAAGGATTTATGGCGGATGAACGACAGTTTTGTTTTGGTGGTGTTGATCTCCAGACCCTGAGCAAGGCAGAACTCATCAAAGCGTTGCAGGAGTTTCTCTAGCCCGCTCAGTGTCAGAGATTAATAACGTGCCATCAGAAAATAAAAGAATCAGGGTTTTAATTTGGCCCAACGAGGGTGCGTCAGCTTCAACCCGAGCTCAAAATTGAACAATGTCATTGACATATAAGGAGAAAGGTGGGGGGGGGCCAGTATGCAGCCCTGGTGTACACCTCTTAGGACTGGGATCATGTTGGTCAAATTACCCTGTGAAGATGTATCACCAGTGACAAAATGTTCAGGGGCATTTTCATGTCAGTAAAAGCCTGCCAGAGGGCAGGATGTGGGACCAGATCAAAAATAGATCTAAGATTAACAAAGGCAACATAGAGGTTGCCCTTGCAGATAATAACAATACGCCAGTAGATCAAGAGAAAACAAAAGACCTGATCTATGGTGGAGACTTTCATCTGGAAGCCCACTTGGAAGGGATTAAGGATGTCCATCTCGAGCATCCAGTCCTGGATTTTAGCAAGCATGCAGCGACAGAAGACTTTTTGAATGCAGTTGATTAAACTAATAGGTCTGTGATTGTTTGGTTGAGACCTGTCAACTTTTTAGTGGATAGGTATTACAATGGCACCTTTCCGTGACTCAGGAATGGGAGCCCCTGCAGCAATAGCGTCGGCAATAATTAGAATATAGTGAGGGCAGACCTCCATATCAGATAGAAAAACATCAGCCAGAACACCATCCAGCCCTGCAGCCCTTCCCCTTACTGCAGCTGAAAAGATTGAACCACATCTGAGATATCAAACAAAAGAGTGGAAGGGAAGGAAGAAGGTAGGACCAGAGTGGTGTCATTCGGAGTTATTAGGGAAACATCAGAGTATAAATTGCTGAAATAATCAGCCCAAACAGAGGGAGCAATGCTGTTTGCAGGTTCCGATGTGACCGAGCCACCATTGCAGGAAACTAAATGCCAGAATAAAGTGAAGTCTCTGTCTACACAGGCATCGTTGAGCGTGCTCCACCTCTGATCGTCCCAGTTCTTTTTAGAAAGAATAATGGCCATTTTGTAAAATTTCTTGGCCAAGGAGATGCGGGGCATATCTCTGATTTTAATGGCTCTGGCTAAGGAATGTTGGAGCTTTAGTCATTCTTTATTAAACCACAAACAGATCTCTGGTGTGCCACGCCTTTTTGTGGTGACCGGGACAGTGATGAGCCCTGATATACAATCGAAAAAGGCTCGGAGTATGGATCAATTGGTAGGGGGCGTCGGAGTATCCGGCCTCTATTTCTGCCATGATGTCATTAAGGTTGGCAGTGAGGGTAGATAGAATGTTCGGGCGGTCTGCCATTGGACTCCTCTTTAAATGGCACTTGTCGGAGGTCAGTGCAATATCCCTGCTAAGAAGAGACGGAGCAGGAGAGATAGTCGTGTAAAAAGCCTGCATAAACAGGGGGAGGGAATTATTGCCACTTTTAGTCCTCTCTAATACGCTCATAACAATAACAAACGGCCACAGCCTTAGATCAATTGAAATATAAATTGATTCTGCTGGTATGAAGAGGTTTGTTGAATGTGTGGGCCCCTGTTAAATCCAATTTTGTGCGGCATTTAACAGCCTTAAACCCAAACTCAATCATTAGGGCCTTCAATTGGAGCGTGTCTTGTGACCATCTGTGGATTGGCAGAATATCCAAGAGGGGAATGGTCCAGGAAGCATCCTCCATTTTTTTTAGATGATAATCATTACCGAGGGGCTTGAATGTGGTGTTGTAATTGCTCGCCAGTATAAGTTGCTGTTTATCGAACCGCTGATCAAGATAACTTTCTAGAACTTGGAGGGTGCGTAATGCCGCCCCACCTCTAGTCCCTCTCACGTAAATGTTCAAAATGATTACCCTGGGCTTGGAGTTACTATTAAGTTTGATAGCCAAAATTTCGGGCGAGTCAATGCAAACTTGACAAATCTGACAGTTGAGGGACTCTAACCCAGGTGACTAGGCCACCAGGGGAACTACCGCTTTGGCTAGGGAATGTAGGAATAAAAAAGTTAAGATAACCAGGCCTATAACTTGTTTCCAGAAACCACGTCTCTTGGAATCTACAGACATCATGGTCTTTGACGAGAGTGTTCCAGTTGGGCAATACTAGCTTAGACTTAAGTCCAGCCACCTTCCAAGAGATGAGAGACATCTTGTTGGGCTCAGGGTTTAGAGATACCTCTCTGGAAGTGCTAGGGTGGAGAATCCTCGTTGCAATAAGCAGGAGAGTACTGTTATAAGGTTGAGAGGAGACGAGAGTGTAGAAATGTTGAGTGAGTTAGTGATCACACAATTCAAGTTAAATTTAGGAGAGGCATTGGGGGGGCTAGAACAAATTGGAGCAAATGACCTCTGGCATGTGGAGCTGGCTAGGGTTTGATGTCAGAGTGTGACGGGGCGGGGCCGGTGGGGGAGAGACATGTATCCAATACAGACTGGTGGACTGCAGTGCCTCTCTCCCCCCCTCTTGTTTCCACCCAACAGGACGATTGGAAGACACAAACAGAGTCTGTAACGGGCCAGATAGAGGAAAACATAGACGGCTCCTTTAACTGGGGTTTCCAGGACGACGGGCTTCCCCCTGATGACGTCAACACGTTCGTGACGATAAGAACGGAGGACTCCAGGAAGAGGGTGTGCGTCGCCACCGGAGCGGAGGAGGAAGAGTCGGGAGAAGGAGCATATGCAGAGAGTCGAAGGAAGAGAGAGGACAACGCCGCAGGACGAGGACCGAGACCATCTGGACCCCAGGCTGAGCCAGGAGGCCAACGACCCCACGTTTCGCCGAGTCACGTTCCAGGAGGAGCGTGGCTTACCCAGGTACGGGAAAAGTTCTCAGGGTGGGTTGGGAGGAAGGACGCCCCGAAGGATTAACCGGGAGCTCTAGAACCCTCACAAGATCTCCCTATTAGCTATCCTGCACTACCACTCACGAAACACACACCCCTTCTCAGCAGAGATAAGAGCACGAGTGTTTGTGGTGTCCTTTCACTCCCTGGTCCCTGGTTTGCCGTTACTCGGGATAACATACTTACACGAGTGTTTTCCGTTTCTTTCACGCACCATCACCACGGAGGGTCGACCAAGCCTTCGCACCGGAACCTGGGAACAAGGAATAAAGACCGGAGAAGGAAGCAGACGAACCCCAGGCACAACGGATACGTCAGCATTCGCCACAGAAAGACTAACAAGCAGGCATAAACGGACCCTTGGCAAAATAAAACCTTACCTGAATCGACCTGGCCTCCGACCTGTCATTACAACCCCGCCACACAGAGGTTGTTTCGAGTTAAGGCGCAAGCTATTTAACCTCCTGAGTCAATCAATCTCGCTGAGGGATGAAGGACAACTATTTGTTGCCAAGCTGGGGAGCGTGTCAGTATAGTGGGCTGACCTGGAATATTTAATTGGATGTTAGAATGACTCGGCGGACATGACCTAGCGTCAAGGGCAACCAAATTGTTAAAACAACAGTTGATGGACAGAATGCAGAACAATGTCATACATTCACCCCAGTACAGAGATCTGGGCATAAAACCATCGTTTTTTTGCTCACCATGCCATTCCAGTTTGAACCCAGCCATATGCAAATCAGTCTTGACCCTGTGCCTCATGGGAACAGTCCAGTCCGAACTGCCAAGCAGGTCCTCCCTGGACTGGAAACAAGCATCCTAGGACCGGTTTCGGGGTTTCACCCCTCTTCAGCCAGGATAGCTTGATTCCAGTGGCATGGAGAGCACGGGACCCACGTCTGGGCATACCCGTCCCACTCGGGGTGACAAATGCAAAAACAACAGTTGTTGGACAGAATACAGAACAATGTCATACATTCACCCCAGTACAGAGATCTGGGCCTAAATCCATCGTTTTTTTGCTCACCATGCCATTCCAGTTTGAACCCAGCCATATGCAAATCAGTCTTGACCCTGTGCCTCATGGGAACAGTCCAGCCCAACTGCCAAGCCAGGTCCTCCCTGGACTGGAAACAAGCATCCTAGGACCGGTTTCGGGGTTTCACCCCTCTTCAGCCAGGATAGCTTGATTCCAGTGGCATGGAGAGCACGGGACCCACGTCTGGGCATACCCGTCCCACTCGGGGTGACAAATGCAAAAACAACAGTTGATGGACAGAATGCAGAACAATGTCATACATTCACCCCAGTACAGAGATCTGGGCCTAAATCCATCGTTTTTTTGCTCACCATGCCATTCCAGTTTGGTTTTGCTATGTTCGCCCTACGTTGGCAGGGTATGCCCAGACGTGGGTCCCTTGCTCACTTTGCCACTGGATTCAAGCTAGCCTGGCTGATGACGGCTGAACAGCCAGAAACCAGTCCCAGGATGCTTGTTTCCGGTCCAGGGAAGACATGGCTTGGCAGTTCGGGCTGGCCTTTTCCCATGAGGCACAGGGTCAGACTGATTTGCATATGGCCATGTCTGAACTGGGGTGGCGGAGTGAGCTAAAGAATGATGATGGATTAAACCCAGATCAGTTGACTGGGGGTGAGTGCTTGCAATGTTCAACACTCCGTCCATCATCCCCTTTGGTTTTGCTATGTTCAACCAAATTGTTAGCTAATTCCATATTACAAAAAGTCAGTTCTATCTTATCAAATTTAGGATTGGAGCTACTAGTCTTTTGGCGCTAATGAAATTATCGCTGATGACTGAGCAGCAGCCCCTGATGTACCAAATCCAGTGAATCGCTTTATTTTTAAGAGAATCTTCCCCTTTGTCAGTGGCGTGAGAGCTCAACTTGGGGACATTTGTCATCGCAATGGAGCAAAGAGGGAAATGCCTGCTCATGCTTGAAAAGGTGGTGCTTTGGGGAATTCTGCCACGTGCTTCCCTGTGGGCCTGAGTACTGGCATATTTGGTGGAGGTATCATTATAACACGATGGCTGTGCACTGGGAGTCACGGTGCTTTGCATATTTAGGGGGTCAGCCCTTGGTGCCTTGGGCTTAAGGAGAGGGAGCTCGTACACAGCCGGGGGCCGTGGCCCCAAGTTGGTGGGGGCTGCCTGTGATGGAGGTGAAACAACTGGGAGCCTTCTGGAAGATGTGGACGGAAGCTGGGAAGATATTTCTGCAGAGACCCTACTGGAGGCTAGCAACTGGTTCACTGTGGTGGTCAGAGAAGAAACCAATGATTTTAGCACTCCCACCTCCTCCTTCAATTCCTGTACAAGGGAAGTGAGAACAGCCTTGTTCGAAGTAAGGGTGCCAGACACATCGGGCTCCACAGGGAATCGTGCAAATATATTACTATCAAAAGCAGAGTCAGTGGCCTGCTCGACTGATGTCTCAAATAAAGGAGAAAAAGCGATTGCTGCAGGCAAAGGGCACAGTCAGAAGAAACTGGAGTCGCGGAAACAGAAGGGGAGGTAGGGGGTGGTAAACGTTAAGCCATTTGAGCAACAGTAATGGGTTCCTGGCCCTGCTTCCTAGATCTAGTGAGCATCTCAGGGATCCTCTTCTGCACGACAATGTTAGAGGGGGGAACTGAGGGAACTATGGTGAGGAGGAGTCTGGGCAGGAACTGAAATCTGCTCGCACTCAGGACAATAAATTGTTTATCCCATCTAGGACACAGTTATCCCAGCAGATTTTTGGATTTTCTTGGGTTTCTATAGCTCTAGTGCGAAAAGTCAAGTGGCAGCCAGGTCCTTTCAGACAACTTAAAAACAAGTAGACTGATGATGGTATGTGCAGGGAAAACTAGGCAGCAAACAACAGGACCTTGGGGTATGAGAGGAGTTAGTGGGGTGGCCCAGCCCAGCCTCCTCCGGGTGTGGACGGGCCGGCCCTTGGCCCAGGCTTCGGCCGAGTGCGTCTCGCGCCACGGGAGTTCTCAATGCGCCATGTAGCACGGCAATGGGAGGTGGCAGGAACTTAGGCCCCTCCTCTCAGGCCAGTGGTGGATGGGAAGTGGAGTCCCTCTAGTGAATTGCGGCAAAAGATCCCAGCACACTGCGTCCTGCCTTGCGGGAGTCCTCAAGATGCTTTTTAGTGTGTCTGCAGCAACTGGAGGCGGCAGGAATCAGGCTCCTCTACTCTGGCCAGTGGGGTATGGGAACTGGAGTCCCTCCAGTGAATTGCGGCAAAAGACCCCAGCACACTGCATCCCGAAGAAGACATATTTACATTAAAAAAAAAAGTCTTCCAACTTCACAATACCTACCATTATAGATTTACTTCTGATCAAAGGTAAAAAAAAGCTTGTGTGTAAAGATAATAAAAATATAAACACTCCATAAGAATTTGTTCAGACTTTATGAAGTACTGATAATTCAGATGCTTCACTGCAAGGCTTCTTATTTACCTCTTATACATTTTGCATTTCAAGATGCAGTGCCTGTTTAACAGATTAAACTCAAATCTAGGGTGTAATGAAAAACAACGTTTTAAAACTTGAATGTCACATTTGTTTACATCACCAACAACTTCATAATGACTTGTATAGCTTGGGTTGGCAATGGCCCAATGTTCAACAACAACCTCGCCCTCCCTATGACTGCAACTTTTAATCAATCTTGCTGTAACACCCTGACATTGTACGGTTTGGCTCCATTGGTTTCATTCTAATAATATTATGCACTACAAACACTACCCCAATATTTAACACCCTTATTAGTATTGTGCAGCCCTCACCCTCTCCCAGTGGCCATTTTACACCACGACAGTCACGCCATTTTGACATCATGGCTTCTACCACATCTCTATTCCTCGGTTGTGGCCAGAGAAATCCCCAGATTCACATGGCCACAAATTTTTGCCTCCGACCTGCCACAGCTGCCACCTGGCCTTTACCGGTGAGAGGTGTTTTTTAGTTTCCTTGCCTTATTGCATCCACTTGTGCAGCTCCACAACCTGCCACTTATGGCCTGTTTCGCCAGATATCTTGCCACAGTGCCCTGTCAAAACCGTTATGCCCAGTTTCTGCTGCCACATAACTAGGGCCGGTTCTAAAGGATGTGTCACATTCATGATAACCAGCAAAGGAATAGACAATTTATAGTATTTGATGGTTTGATGGGTAGGTATTGAGCAGGAATGAAAGCAGAGGTTTTCACATGCCTCCACAACCACAGATGATATGTAGAGCTACCCTATCACACTATCATTACAATACAAAAAGCATATACTGCAAGCTTTCATCACAATGTCATTAAGAGAAGAGGCCAGGTATATATGGCAGAATCAATCTTAAAAGAATGTTGCTTTCCCAAGGAAAGGTAAATGAAAATATGTATCACAATAGAACACAAAACTTGATAATGGTTTATTGTATTTTCTTAGTGCTCTGAGGCAAATCTAAACTGAAGGTCCTAAACGAAAATTAAACAAAAAAAGTGAACTAAAAAAAAATGTTGCATCCTGATAGTGGACCAAGTAAAGAAAGTTCTGGGGTGTGACCAAAGGCCTGCAAAGGAGAGGTTTCTCTCCACAATACGCAAGGTGCCTGTCTGTGCAACTGATGAGTTTAAGAAAGGTTCCTGGGAGAGCGAATAGCGCTAAAGGGGTGAATCGAAGCCAATTCTGCTGAGAGCTAGTTTGGTGCTTGGGGGAAGAGCCTGTTTCAAGATATCAGTAGGTGAATCAAGCTCCTCCCCCACTCGTTACTCCCTGTCTTGAAGACATCTCGCTCATGGAACGAAAGAAGGAACACTAGTAGACGTAAACGTGGATTTCTGCCACTTACTACACATTTTGCACGTTTTCGTTTGACCTGATGTACCTTACGTCTTTGGAGTCCAGGTATTTTTCGCTTATATATTACTCTTTAATTCACATTAAGGATTGGTTTTATGCTGGGTGGGGTTTTACATAAACAATCATTGAATTTTGCAGGTGTAGCATTGGGAGACACTTTTCGATTGGGTTTGAGCTCCTCTTCTGATAGAATTACCCCAAATTATTTGGCAAT
This sequence comes from Calotriton arnoldi, assembly GCA_963921515.1. NCBI lineage: Eukaryota > Metazoa > Chordata > Amphibia > Caudata > Salamandridae > Calotriton > Calotriton arnoldi. The sequence goes on along the minus strand of CAWUFW010002330.1, from coordinate 1,387,466 downwards.
AAAACATGTCGACCTGTCCACAGTGAATGGCCATAGTGTGTCTTGACGTTGTATAGTTCAATCACAATTCTATACCTCAGATACATTTTTAACCTTTTTGGTACAAATGACATCATAATTGGAGCACTTCCTACTTCCTGAGAGGCTGTATATCCAGTTATTCTCACATTAAAATTAGTTCAGATATCTGCAGATGCTCTCACATTCCCAAACAGTTGAGGATGTTGCAGGCATCAGTAAGTGTTGCTTTGCCCCAGAATTCTGTTCTACCTTCTAGTGCCCGGTAGTTTGACACCAATGCTGAGAATAAACGGGACACATATCCAACATTTGAGTTAACACAATACAGCTCTCATGAGACGTCTCCTCCTGTTTGTGGGTAGTTCTCATACCGCTGCACTGGCTTTGGGAGTGTTTTATAATTTGAGCGGGACCTGCTAGATTCCAGTTCCAAAGAGTTGAACATAACCTGACAGAGAAGTAGCTTTTCCACTCCTTACAGTAGTAGACAAACGTACAAGGTTTTTGTGGCTACCTGTTTGAGGTTCAGAGAAGTTAAAGCAGGCAAGAACCTGCCAGCAAGTCCCTGTACCTATCAGGTAGAGATTGAAATGAAGATGCTTCCATGACTGATTCAGCTCGTCCAGACATGGTCAGTCCAGTGCCATGGCCACCAAAGATGGACATGTAAAGGAGTTACAGACCGACACCAAACGGAACCCATAGCAAATGTTGTAATATCACACAACGCATCTATGGTGACGAGACAAATGGCAGTATCTGCAACAAAGAAAAAACACAGGCAAGGACCCAGTGCAGTTAGAGGATTACTACCAGACTGTGCAAAATTGCGCAGCGCGTATGCTCCTTCGGATACCGAACCGCCAATCTGCGAAACCAGCTCTGAAGTCCCTCCATTGGCTTCCTATTCAGGAGAGAATTAAATAAAAGGCCCTGTGTATTGTTCACAATACACTAGCAGGGAAGGGACCGCCTATTAATCGCTCCATTATTCTGGCCTATCGAGCGAATAGATGCCTGCGCTCGGACGACCTCCGTCTTGCCTTAGTTCCTAGAATCAAAAGGGCAAGAAGCGGTGGCTGTTTGTTTTCTTACAATACTGCTAGGATGCGGAACACCCTTCCCCTCCACATGCGCTGTGAACCTAATCATCTGGCCTTCCGTAAACTTCTTAAAACATGGCTTTTCTCTTAATGTGGTTGTAGTGTCTATTGTTGTACCTCTGTCAGCGATGGGATGCCCTCGGGTAGCTATGCGCTTAATAAATGTTTTTCATTTAATTCTCAGCACAGTCACCGTGATGAGACACTTGAACTGGGAAAGCTACAGGGAGTGAAGCAATGATCCTCTCTGTAAGAAGGGGGGGGGCAGATGCAAATGGCCTCTTGGATTGACTCTACAAGAGACTAGACAGCATAGATGGCATTAATGGATGGGGGGCTAGAGGTAAATTCAACGAGAATGACCAGTTGAAAAAGCTTGGCAATCACTATGAGAACTTGAGAAGGAGAGAATCCAGTTGTCACAAAGAAGCCAATGAGTCACAAGGTAATTTTCAGCTGTGCAGTCACTTGAATCTGAATGTTGAGGATGGGATTGAACAGCTTTAGAACCATAGAAGAGTGTCTGAGGTTTGCCTTGTGGGATAACACAAGGAAGACAATGAGTCACATTTGAAGGGACCTGTTCAGGCCTTTTTTTGATCGTTAATGCAGATCGCTTGCTGATTCGGAGAGCATTTTGGTGAGATGTGCATTGAGATGGTTTATAATAAACAAGCAAGTAGATGTGCCACTGTATCATCTTAGACAGGGATCCATTTGTAACCTCCAGGACATTGGTTTGAAAGCTAAAAGGGGCATCTCATAATTCTGAGGTTGATAATATTGGCGTCACCGAGTCAGCTAAATGAACTATATGCTTTTGAAAGTGCCATTTGAAACACAAGTAAATATGTATCTATTTAATGATTCTCTATACATTAATTCAGTAGAGGCCATTGTCAAATTTGTTTTTCTAGCTGAAACTTGGTTTTCTAGTTGGCTTCTAAAAATGTGATCTTGTAAAGATACTATATGAATAACATCACTTAAAGAGACTGTGCATTCATTGGTCAAAACATATAATCTTAGGTGCAATTGTAGATTCAAATGCACAACTATTGGAATTAATCTACCATTCTTTGTCCAAATCTACATTAATATTATCTCAGATCCATGCACTCCTGACATTTGGACTTCGCACTAGCATTTTATTCTGACCGAATAGTAACTAAGCTGGTAGAGGCTTACACAGTACTGCGTTCAACATGTCTTTAGGATATCAGGATAGTCATTAAATATGAATTGGTTATTTTTGTTCACACCCATGCTAACAGTAAATCTTAATCACGTTTAAAGTGCTTTTCTCAAATTGTACAGTCCATTTTTACAATGTATTAATATACATTTGTGACAAGTAGATTACATATCAAGTTAGGTGAAATTAGATGTAAAAAGTTTTGAGAATGTGTGCTTTCATGTACTCAATAAAGAAACCATGCGAGGGTAGTGATGTAGCTTAAATGGCATACAAATGATTATTTAAACAATGAAACCCTTGATAAATGTCCACCAAGCTTCATATATGTGAATATCAGAGGTGGGCAAGCCACTGAAAGCTCAGGCCAGGACTCAGCTCAGGTCTTCTTGGACCCAGGAGCCCAAACAAAAGCAGACCTTGCACGTGGTTTCTACCTTGTGCTCTCTAACCACATGCACCAAGAAATGAAGACAAAGAACTAAACTTTGATGTAAGACAGAAGACGACAGAAAAAGATACCCATCTAATGACTGAAATGCACAATGTTTAACAAAAAGCCCTGTGATCAATCCTGGCTGCCTAGCTCACAAACTGTCTGATCCTAGGATAATATTTTACTTCACAGCGCCTCCCTTGTCTTCATCATCACACATGAGAGCACTTTAAATAACCGAGTAAAGGATGAAACTGTACAAAATCCTTTTGCTTATTTTAAAATAATATAACGTTGCTCCAATAAGAATCTATGCCGCATTTAGGGTATACATGAAAAACTAGCTCGCCTGTTAGTTCACTAATGGCATTGTCGTCAGGGTGGGGGTTATCATTTCAGGTTTACAAACGATCACTTTAAAAAAATAACTCTCATTGAAACACTTCCGTTAGCTAAATACACAATTTTGAATTTGAGAGAAAATGGATCATATTTTTACATAATGTTTGTGGCATGATTTACATGTCAAATATTTTCCAGAAGACTATTCAAAATGTAATGAAATAAAGTCAAATATTACAAAAGTAACAGCCCAATAAGTATTATGAATGTTCTAATCCTCAATTACAACATCTGTCGTTCCACTATAATATTTGTGTCTGAATACATAAAGGATAAACAACGGTCAGCTGTACATTATGGTCCTATGGTTCCATTGAAGGGTTCTAGTGACATAGTGACGAGCCACCAGCCAGCATGAGCTGCAAATGTCACCAGCACTCCGTAACATGTTATCTGTTGTGTATTTTTATATCACTTTTTAAATAGAAAAAAATGCTGTGGAAACAGTATTATAAAATCCTGTAATGTGTTGTAGTATATTCCACTAATGTACAGCATTCACGTTTGTTGACATCTGTCATTGACAGGGAAAAATTCATTTCCAATAGTTATGGAAAATAAATAATTCTTGGGTACATCCTTATTTCTGTGAAATATAGGTTTTTAACCCACTTCTGAAAAGACGACTTTATAAACTAAAACACAATGTTTTCCCCATTTATGGTTAACTGTGGTACCACCTCAACCCCCCAGTCACTGCATACAATTCAGACATGTCCCCGGCCCAAAATAACCTGGTCCTGAACACACTGATCGCTAGGCTGTGCTGCAAGTAGTAGGCAACGCGCATGGCTCCCAGGACCCGCTGGGTTAAGCCTGGACCTATGCCACGTGGGCAGTGGCATGCACCCATACAGCATACCCATTGATGTCTGTGTAGAATCTTGGCCATGCTCAATATTTCATTAGGGCGCTTTGAAATTGTGGATAAAGTTGAGACATCACTCTGGCCGTAGACGAAACAGGACATTATTATAATCAACGTTATTAAAGATACGCAACTTTTGCTCCTTAGTCACATAGTTTAAAGGAGTACATCTTCTAAAATACTTTGTTAATTTTTGACTGCTCAGATTCGTGACCCTTCCATAGCCAGAACTTAGAAGCCAGACCTACAGTAACCCTCTGTGTTATGGCTTTTAACCCTCCACCTACGTCACAACTAATCGGTTTCCTGTTTGCCTGTTAACGGTGTGCTGTATGTCACAACTAACAGTGTATTGCCTCTTCTCCCCGGCCAAGAGAACAATGCTTACTGAAGTCCTCCCAACATTCCATACAACCGTACTTGCCACAGCTGCTAATGTCACACACCCCTAAAACGTCACAAATGCAGAGCCTCTGCTAACCTAACTGAATGTCACAACTCCCAATACGAATGACTGTTGTCTATGCCCGTCACAGTTGGCTGCAGTCTCTTGACTGTCACAGCACAGCCTCTCATGTCGCAGTCCCCGTCATTTATCCATGTGTGGCGCAATCACCCTATAACACCCAGCCACACCCCCGCCGCTCCTCACCCTGGACGCTGCAGTCCGCGCACACCTCGCTGCTCCTCACCCTCTTGGACATGGCTCTTCCAGCTCTAGGTTTGTCTATAGCTGGAATCACTTATGGTTGCAACTAGTACCAAAGAGAGGAAGGGGGAACTGTGACGCAACGCGTGACGTGATGACGTCAGACGGTCCATACGTGCGCATGCTCCAGCTGTAGAAGGTTAAGGTTGCAAGCAGGCAGCTTGCACCGCTTACTGCGAGCTTTTTAAGAAGTTAAGGTACCGCAGAGAGAGAGAACGACAGGGAGGTTTGTGACTGACTGTCTGTGATCACACACTGCGGGTCCACTCCACGCATCTACCTACTTTGTACTCATGGATATCCAGCTGAGTTCCTGCTTCTTCCTCCCAGTGTTTTTTCCATTATCGTTTCCCACGACACACCGTGTTTGGGGATATAACTCGGCCGAAAACTTGGATTATCGGTTTTGAATTATATTCATTCTTTGGTTTCTGATCCCTTTACCACCTCCTGGAATAAGTCTTGATCACTCGCTAATGCAGTGTTCTAGAGAAATTAAAAAACTGAACAACTTTGGTATCCAAATTCCAATCAATCAGCATTTGTAGAGCGTGTCACTATCATTCGTGGGAGTATCTGGGCGCTGGAGTGCGAGGTCTCCCTCGCAAAGCCAGATCTTGAGGAAACGGCGGGAGAGGGAAGAAACTAGCAGAACAAGCATTGGCATAGCCAATAGGTCTCGCTTTTGGGACCTTATAAGTATTTAGTTATGCAGCACAATATCCTTGGTGCAACAACATCAACTGTTGCATGGCTAAACACTTATAAGGTCCCAAAGGCGAGACCTATTGGCTATGCCAATGCTTGTTTTCTATTTGATGGAAAGGTTTAGGTCTTCAAACTACACCAGTGAGTTGTTTGCTGCACAAAGGGCCCAGGGCTGCGATGAGGCTAGGACAAGGAGGCTGTGCCCGAGAACTGCCTATTGCTTGTAACATGGAAAGGGTTCAGAATATCTGCATTCATCTGTATTTTATTAATCCCACCAAACATCAGCATGAAGAATCCCAATAAACATCTGCATCAACCCACATACCTCAACCACTCCCCCACCCCACAACTGCTATTTATTTCATCTACCCCAAGGACTACCCTGAGTCCACCTTCGAAGCACTTTATAAAAAACCATATTTCGGAGGGGTATTCTTACGTGCCAAGCGGCCAACATACATACTGTGAGGTAAAAACAAAATGCACTCGGATACATAAGAACATGTGGCGCCATCAGCATCAGCAGCAAATAACATTATTTAAATAAAAGCAGCACGCATTTTAAAGTAAATACAAATCATGTGGCATTTATGGGAGATTTCGCCATGCCATCCCTGTGTTCTCAGGCGGCTCTGCGTCACCTCACGATCAAAAGATCGATGACGCAATAGTACTTCAGAAACTTCAGGAATTGTGGCACAAAAGGGAGAAAAGGAACACCCACATCCTTCCATGATACTTGCACTTGCATATATACATACATACACACATATACACATACATATACATATACACTTAGAAATATAATTTGTAAAAGAATAAGTGCCAGGGCTCTCGGCAGGTGTCCACTGCATCTTGCAGCACATATTGCCCCTGCCATGCTGCCAAGGATAGTAACAACACAACTACTAACGATCACGCTCTTACAAGTGTGACAATCAGACTATTACACGCCCCTAAAGCTATAAGAATGACTGGGGCAGCAGATAACATACATTTTTAAAGTATATTTAATTAGTAATTAACTGCTGATGTGGTCATCTGTAAATTGTGTATATATATATATATATATATATATACACATATATATACACACACATAAATACACACGCTTACTAGTGTTGCTCATAAGCTTCTGTCCTTCATACACCTGCAGTCGTGTCAATTTCTAGGTGTTGAATCCAGCTCCAAAAATATCATTTGCTACTGAAAGCAGAGAGGGGCAGTTTCTTCTCAGCCCAATGTCCTGCATCTCTGCTCTGAAAAAAGAGTCTTCCACAAACAGGTGTGAAGCATCTTCACTACTTTCCAGCAAATAATAGATTATTTTTTGTGAGTAATGCTTATATTTATAAATAATGACCAAGTCTATTGCCTCCGCACTGGGAGGGGTGGATGAAGTCTGGTGGGGCCAGTGCCCCAGCTGTAATTGCCCTACCCCCCAACCCCCTTGTGCCGGACCACCAAGTGAGAGCTTTGGCACGCAAAAACGTACACTGTCCTCTCAGCCTGGGTTAAGCGATGTTCTTCTTGTTTGCATTATACATTTTATTTTCTCTTGAATTCCCTTAAAAAGTATTTGATTTTTCCAGGATGCCTTTCTCTAGGATTTTCATGTAACATGTTTTTCGAGTATAGTGCGCTGTGAAAGGAGTTGTTTCTAGATGTTTGTGTGAGTTCTCAGTGTGAACTTCTCACAATGCACGTCAGTGGGTCATAAAGGGGTTCAAAATAAATGCTCATCCAATCATTGGCACCTCTACACAGTGCATAGCGCAATAGTCATTTGTGCCAATTGTAAATGTGATGGTATACAAAAGGGTGTGAATAATTTATGCATCTGTCGAAATATTGACACAGCGAAAGTTAAAGAAGAGACGGTACTTACAGGTGAGTTGGTAAGTTGTGCGTGGGGAAGGAGCTGCAAGGACATGTGTGCAGGAGAGAGTGAAAGTGTGTGCCAAAGAGGAGAGAGATCAGATGTGAGTTATGCAAATGTAGGGATTGAGAAAGATATCTGAAGAAAAAAGAGCCAAGTGTCTGATCGAGAGACTGCAGAAGAAAATGTGTGGTGACCGAGACAATCGGAAGACCACTACCCCTTCCACATACCTCAGGAAGTTTTAATTCATAGTCTGCTTAAAAAGTTTAAATGACTATATGTGCTTTTGTTTGTGAGAAGAAATATATTTCTCACGTGCACACAATATTCACGATTTTCAGTTGTTGGTGCCCCCACCACTTAGGTGTGGCCCCTTGTTTGCCCTATAAATAATAATCACCTTTAAAGATGCCACTGACTGTGGCCAAAAACAGCTGAAATTTTCCGTGGCGCACACATTCAAAACAAGCAATGAACGCCAGTAACCAGTTAAATGCTGCAACTGCTGAATAAGTCTATTACTTGCTCGCAGACCCATGTTTTTGCTTGCCTGGTACAGTTCGTCAGAGATAGGATAAACACAGTAATCCGTGGGGCTCATACTCGCTTTCCCAAAATGGGAGCTCCCCTCGGACACCAACTTGCTCCCATGTGCTTGCTCCCAGAGTTCCGCCCCGGTCAGGGATTAAAGTTGGTCTCAAACGGGAAAGATAGAGCAAGAAATACACTGAAGCAGCCGTGCTGCAGGAAGGGAGACCCCAAAGCAGCCATGCACACCCCTACGCAAAGCTTCTTGTGACTGGATTAACAAGACCACCGTGTGGTGGTCTGCGACCACCCACACGTTCCACATCACTGCCTAATAAGGGGCTATTCAGGAATGTGAGCACTGCCACCCTGCAATGGCCCACCCATATCAGCTGATGCAGGCACAGCAGAATTACGCCGCGCTCACCTCCTCACAAATGAACGACCCGGCGCTGCCTCTGTTCCACGTGCCATGACCGGAAAAGGGACAGAGTGCTAGCCAGCTAATAACGAGCGACGGAAATCATGTGGGGAGCGGGGCCGGAAACTACGGGGCGCATCGGGGGACATGGAGCGGGGGCGAGCGAGCGCGGCAGCCTGCAGAGCTGATCAAACGCTCGTGCGTCGTGGCTGGCCTTGCGCGGCAGACATGTGTTTCCACTTATCGCGCCCGCGTCTGGGCACGATAATTGGAAACACATGTTTGCCGCGCGTACCCATCTCAAAAAGGCCAGCCACGACGCACGAGCGTTTGTTGGACTGCTTTGGAAACTCGCTTACATTAAGTCTTCGCCTCTAAGCAGCGCTTGCGCGCTACTCGAGGCTCGACCTAAAAATGAGCGAGCAGAAAAGGCAAAATAGGGCAGAAAAATAATCAGAAAAGGCAAAATAGAGGGTAGAAAAACGAGCAGAAAAGGCACAGCAGATAAGGGAAAACAGAGGGCAGTAGAAGGAGCAGGAAAGGCCAAACGACAAAAAAATTGTGCAGAAAAGGCAAAACGGAGGGCAGAAAAACAAAAAAAGGCAAAACTGAGCAAGAAACGAGCAGAGGAGGCACAAACAGAGGACAGCAGGTAGACTGGCAGCAGAGGGTAGGGGGCTGCGGGCGGGCAAGCAGGACAGGAGAACTGTTGCAGGGGGAGCTGGTACGAGGACCTGCAATTGTCTTTGAAATATTTTTGGTGAATATTGGTATATAATGCGTGGGATTCTGTAATCCTTATATAAATTTCTGTGTCTAGTTTCTTTGTAATCAGCAACTTGTGATTCGCTCATTCAGCCATTATAAAGAAAAGCCATTAGAACTCGACTAATATAAATCAGCAGCCGAGGTGAACGGCAGGTCAGGGAGCATAATTAAAGCGGCTGTTTAAAGCAACGAAAATGGAATGTTGCTTTTCTTTCTTCTACTCTATTTTTCTAGCTTACAATGACAGGCAGAGAGAACATGTTTATTTTTTGCACTCCTTAGATAGAGAAAAGCTAGAATCATTCTGCATGTTCCTACTCATTCCAAGCTACAACAGCTTTTATTTTATTTTTAAAATACTGACTTGTATTGAACTGTTTCTGATATCTGTTTGCAGCAAATATCTAACAGGTTTTTTGATGTGTTTAATTTTGCACAAGAGGTTTTATTTTTATTCTTCATGAATGCAAACATGCAAGCTCTTACATATGAAAGAGCTACTCAGCAAGGTTTTAAGTGGGTTGTGGGAAAGGTGATGGTGTGACCATGTATTATATGGGATAAAGTACCCACTGGCATACATGATAAGGATATTACAAGTCACCTTGGCGTTCCTTAACCTTATAAAGGAACTCTATTCCTACCCATAGTATTCTGGCTAATATCCGTCAACTGCTTTACATTCTAGACCAACGAGAACAGCTTCCGCTGGACTCTTCGGTTATCTCCGTGGATATCCGGAAGGTGTTTGACTCACCAGTTGGGAGTTCTTGTTCTCTACCTTGCTTGGTATGGACTTCGGGCTGCCCTTTGTCAAGTGGACAATGCTATGTACACTGGCCCAATTGCTTGGGTCCGTACTGGCTCGGTGATCTCAGATGCATGGTTGGTGGAGCGAGGCACAAGACAGGGATGCCCGCTACCCCTTCAGTTGTTTGCTCTAGCTTTAGAGTCATTTGCGCGGACAGTCCGGCAGGGTGGCCATTACCGGTGTTTGCAGATCTCCAGTAACTGCCTCTATCTCTCCCTGTATGTGGACAGTTTGCTTTTATTCATGAAAGGGGAAAACTCTGACCTGGAAGGAGTGGTTGCAGCCTGACAGATTTTGGGCGTACTGTGGCTTTTCTTTATGAGGGCAACTTTGGCTGGACAATTGCCGCCCTGAGATTCTCTGTGGCCTTCTAGACCACTTTGCCTTTGTCAGTGGGTGGGCAAATAGCCATTTCTAAGATGGTGGTGCTGCTACGACTTCTATTTCTTTGCGCCCCTTCTGATGGAACTCCCGCGGGGGTTCTTTTGGGAGTTAGATGGTATTCTCCAGACTTTATACTGGGGGAGTTTCCAGCATCAAGTGGCTCTGCGGACATTGCGTTTACCGGTGGAGGAGGGCAGGTTAGCAGGGCCAGATTTCAAACTCTGTTACCTGACAGTGCAGTTGCAATGGGGTGGAGATCTGTGTTGTGGGATGGGATGAGCCATTGGGAATGTGGACTGCCCTCCAAGGATCTGTTGACTAGCATTTTACTAAGACCTGTTCCATCCTCCATGGTTTGCGATGAGAATGTGCTGGTTAGGACGGCGCACTATATCTGAGGAAGGGCATTACAAAGAACACACTAGAACACCGTACACAAGTGAACTACCCTGGGCAAATTGCTTGGCACTGGCAGAGACTTGGAGGTTGGGCGGGACTACACTGGCGACCGAGGCGGGACTCAATATAGTGGGCAACTTGTTTGTAGGAGGTGAAATGTGTTCCTTTCTGGAGTTAAGGGAGACATATGACCTCCCAGTGGGACACGTTTTGCTCCATTGAGCTCTGTTGCACAAGGTCCGCGAGTGGTGGGGATGTGGCACTGTGGAACCTCCGGCACATGAGTGCCGGCATTATTTATTCCTCATTATGGGCCGAATGAGGGCAATCAATCAATCACAGAATTTGTAGAGCGCACTACTTACCCGCGAGGGTCTCAAGGCGCTGGGGAGAGGGAAGGGGGGGGTGGTGCTGCTACTGGTCGAACAGCCAGGTCTTGAGTAGCCTCCTGAAGGTCAGCAGGTCTTGGGTCTGTCGTAGGCTTAGTGGAAGGGTGTTCCAGGTCTTGGCGGCGAGGTGTGAGAAGGATCTGCCGCCGGTGGTTGTTCTTCGAATGCGAGGGACGGTGGCGAGGGAGAGGTCGGCGGAGCGGAGCTGGCGGTTGGGGACGTAGAAGAAGAGTCGTCTGTTGAGGTAGGCTGGGCCAGTTTTGTGGAGTGCCTTGTGTGCGTGGATGAGGAGTTTGAAGGTGATCCTCCTGTCGACGGGGAGCCAGTGCAGGTTCCTCAAGTGGGGGTGATGTGGCTGTGGCGTGGTACGTCGAGGATCAGGCGTGCAGAGGCGTTTTGTATGCGTTGCAGTCGCTTGATGAGCTTGGCCGGGGCTCCCGCGTAGAGGGCGTTCCCATAGTCAAGTCTGCTACTGACGAGGGCCTGGGTGACTGTTCTTCTTGTGTCTGTCGGGATCCACCTGTAGATCTTGCGAAGCATGCGGAGGGTGTTGAAGCAGGAGGAGGAGACTGCGTTGACTTGCTTGGCCATGGAGAGCGTTGAGTCGAGGATGACTCCCAGGTTGCGTGCGTGGTCGGTGGGTGTCGGGGCTGCTCCCAGCGTCGTTGGCCACCAGGAGTCGTCCCAGGCTGAGGGGTTGGAGCCGAGGATGAGGACCTCCGTCTTGTCCGTGTTCAGCTTTAGTCGGCTGATCTTCATCCAATCGGCGACGGCCTTCATTCCTTCATGGAGATTGGCTTTGGCAGCGAGGGGGTCCTTGGTGAGGGAGAGGATCAGTTGAGTGTCGTCGGCGTAGGAGATAATGTTGAGGTCGTGCTGTCTGGCGATGCGTGCGAGCGGGGCCATGTAGATGTTGAACAGTGTTGGGCTGAGGGAAGATCCCTGGGGTACGCCGCAGATGATCTCGGAGGCTTCGGATCGGAAAGGTGGGAGGCGGACTCTCTGGGTTCTGCCGTCGAGGAAGGAGGTGGTCCATTCCAGGGCCTTGTCTCGGATCCCTGCGTCGTGGAGGCGTGCGCGTAGAGTGCGGTGGCAGACAGTGTCGAAGGCGGCGGAGAGGTCCAGCAGGATGAGGGCTGCGGTCTCACCATTGTCCAGCAGGATCCTGATGTCGTCGGTGGCGGCGATGAGGGCAGTCTCAGTGCTGTGGTTGGGATGGGTCCAGGATGCTGTTTTCTTCGAGGTATCGGGTTAGCTGTTTGTTGACGATCTTCTCGATGACCTTGGCTGGGAATGGAAGCAGGGAGATGGTCCGGAAGTTCTTGAGGTCTCTCGGGTCCGCCTTCGGTTTTTTGAGTAGGGCGTTGATCTCTGCGTGTTTCCAGCTCTCTGGGAAGGTCGCGGTCTCGAAGGAGAGATTGATGACGTTGCACAGGTGGGGTGCGATGGAGCTGCTGGCTTTGTTGAAGATGTGGTGCGGGAAAGGGTCTGACGGGGAGCCGGAGTGTATTGTGCTCATGGTCTTGATGGTGTCCTCGATGTTCACGCTGGCCCAGGCTGGCAGGGGGTCGTGGTCAATGGTGTGTGGCGGGTCTGGTGCATCGATCTTAGTTGGGGCTGTCTGGGTGTTGAAGCTGTCGTGGATGTCGGCGATCTTGCGGTGAAAGAAGGTGGCGAGGAATCGCACAGGGGTTGCGACGGCGGGATGTCGTTGGTGTTGGAGCTGGGATTGGAGAGTTCCTTCACTATGTTGAAAAGCTCCTTGCTGTTGTGTGCGTTGTTGTCGAGGCGGTCTTTGAAGGAGATTCTCTTGGCGGACCTGATGAGGTGGTGGTGGTTACGGATGGCGTCTTTGTGGGCTGTGTGGCTGTCCGGTGTCTTATCACTGTGCCATTTCTTCTCTAGTTTCTGGCAGGTACGCTTGGAAGCTAGGAGTTCCGAGGTGAACCAGCTGGCTCTTTTGGTGGTGTCACTGTAGGTGAGCTTTTTCAGCGGGGCGAGGGTGTTGGCACAGTCGTCCATCCATCGTCTGAGGTTGCAGGCAGCGTCGTCGGTGTTGGATGGGTCGGAGGGAGGGCTGAGAGCGAGGGTTGCCCGAGTTGGTCTTCGGTGACTTTGCTCCAGCAGCGGCGTGGGATCTGTTGGGTGCGGTGGTGTGTGGTGGGTTTCTGGAAGGTGAAATGGATGCAGCGGTGGTCGGTCCAGAGGAGTTCCGTGGTGTGGCTGAAGGAGACGTGGGAGCTTGAGGAGAAGATGGGGTCAAGCGTGTGGCCGGCGGAGTGGGTCGGTGTTGTGACGAGCTGGCTCAGACCGAGGTTGGCGAGGCTGTCGATCAGGGTGGTGGAGTTGCTGTCGTTGTTGTTCTCCAGGTGAAAGTTCAGGTCTCCGAGGAGATTGTAGTCGGTAGAGGTCAGGGCGTGCGTGCTGATGAAGTCGGCGATGGAGTCGCTGAACTGGGGTCGGGGCCCAGGGGGTCTGTAGACAAGGGTGCCTCTAAGGGTGGTGTTGGGGTCCGTGTGGATCTGGAAGTGCATGTGTTCGGCGGTGCTGAGAGTGTCGTCGGTGCTGGTCGAGACCCTGATGGTGTTCTTGTGGACGATGGCGATTCCTCCTCCTACTGCGTTGATGCGGTCTCTGCGGGTGATCTTATAGCCGTCTGGGATGGCTATGGCGATGTCGGGGCGGAGGAGTCGTTCATCCAGGTCTCAGTCAGGAAGGCGACGTCTGGTGATGATGTGTCGAGCAGGTCCCAGAGCTCAACGGCGTGTTTGCGTGCGGAGCGGGTGTTCAGTAGGATGCACCGGAGGTGGTTGAGGTCCTTCTTGGCGGGCGCCTCGGTGGCTCTGAGGCTGGTGTAGCTGCAGTTCCGGCAGGTGAAGGGACCATGGGTGCGTTTCGGGGCGGCCTTGAAGCAGTTGTTTGTCCGTCCGGGGTTGAGAGCGTGGAGTGTGGTGGCATCGTATCGGTGTCGGTCCTCGAGGCTGGAGTGGGGGGCGCGCGGCCCAGGGGTTCTGGCGCTGGGCGCGGTCCAGTCGCGGACGGGCGCAGACGGGCTTGCCTTAGGCGCGGCCGCGCAGCGGCCGCCATATATGGGGAGGTGGGAGGGAGGAGCAGCTGGGAGGCAGGGGCAGCGAATGGGCAGTCAGGGGGGCGGGGCCGCAGGGGACGCAGCGGCGGGAATGGAGAGAGGCAGCGAGGGGCACAGAAGGCAAAATGGACACAATGGGGGTGGGGGCAGTGAGGGAAAACAGAAGAAAAACACGGGCACAGTACAGTGGGGCAGCGAGGGCACAGAAGGCAAAATGGACACAAGGGGGGTGGGGGCAGCGAGGGAAAACAGAAGAAAACACGGGCACCGAGGCCACAAGCGGAGGGGCGAGCTTACCAGCAGCAGCAGCGGGCGGACAGCACAGGCGGAGCTGTGTGGTGGGGGTGCGACCTACCTGGCAAGGTCAAGGGTCGCTCTCCTCACCGCGCAGCGGCCGCCATATATGGGGAGGTGGGAGGGAGGAGCAGCTGGGAGGCAGGGGCAGCGAATGGGCAGTCAGGGGGCGGGACGCAGCGGCGGGAATGGAGAGAGGCAGCGAGGGGCACAGAAGGCAAAATGGGCACAAGGGGGGTGGGGGCAGCGAGGGAAAAACAGAAGAAAACACGGGCACAGTACAGTGGGGCAGCGAGGGCACAGAAGGCAAAATGGACACAAGGGGGTGGGGGCAGCGAGGGAAAAAAAGAAGAAAACACGGGCACAGTACAGTGGGGCAGCGAGGGCACAGAAGGCAAAATGGACACAAGGGGGTGGGGGCAGCGAGGGAAAAACAGAAGAAAACACGGGCACAGTACAGTGGGGCAGCGAGGGCACAGAAGGCAAAATGGACACAAGGGGGTGGGGGCAGCGAGGGAAAAACAGAAGAAAACACGGGCACAGTACAGTGGGGCAGCGAGGGCACAGAAGGCAAAATGGACACAAGGGGGGTGGGGGCAGCGAGGGAAAAACAGAAGGAAACACGGGCACAGTACAGAGGGGCAGCGAGGGCACAGAAGGCAAAATGGACACAAGGGGGTGGGGGCAGCGAGGGAAAAACAGAAGAAAACACGGGCACAGTACAGTGGGGCAGCGAGGGCACAGAAGGCAAAAACGGACACAAGGGAGGTGGGGGCAGCGAGGGAAAACAGAAGAAACCACGGGCACCGAGGCCACAAGCGGAGGGGCGAGCTTACCAGCAGCAGCAGCGGGCGGACAGCACAGGCGGAGCTGTGTGGTGGGGGAGCGACCTACCTGGCAAGGTCAAGGGTCGCGTTACTCTACAGAGCTTTGCTGAACAGGGCACAGCTGGACTTGGTGTGGTTGTGACAGCACTGGGAGGAGGATTTAGGATCACGATTAACTCACACGGCTTGGAGGAAGATACTAGAGTTCACCCCAGGTGTCCAGAAATGCTTGCTTTAAACTTATTTTGTTCTATTACCTAGTAGGAAAGTAGGATCTGCTTTTATGGTTACCCCCACTTTTTGCCTGGTGCTAAGCTGTTATTGACTAGTCTGACTGGGATCCTGCTAATCAGGACCCCAGTCTATCTGCTTTCTCCCTTAAATTGTTATGTTCAGTACTTGGGTACATCCCAGATTGGATACTGGGGTACCCTTATCAGTCCCTAGTATATGATACTAAGGTACCCAGGGCATAGGTACCCCAGAGGTCCGCCATGGGCTGAAGCATGCATTATGCCACCCATGGAAGACCATTCAGAATGGAACTACAGGCCTGCCATTGCAGCCTGTGTTAGCTGGTGCTAGTACCACTTACTAAAGATATAGGTTTCCTATATTTAGGGTCACTGCACTTAAAAGCTATTAGTCACCCCTATAGCAGGCCTTTGCCATCCTGAAGGCAGGGTGCTTGGTTCTAAGTGTGTGGGTGCCCCTGCATGAGCAGGACATCCCTACAGCTTACGGAGTCCATTCTCCCGGGTTTTAAGTGAAGCAGCCATTTACTATATAGAGGGGCACAGTGTAATTACATGATGACCATCTTAAAAACGGCTGCAACGAATCCTATCATGTTTGGTATCAAACATGTTGGAATCATACCCCCACACCGTAAACGATGTGGGAGGTATGATTCCAAGCACTGGAAGAGCCCTCCGTTAGACTCTCAGTGTTCATGGTACCAGTCTTCTAGACCCAGACAGCACAACACTGTTGCTGCCGACCAGAGACACAATTCTGCCCTCCTGCTGCTGAGCCAAGCTCGAGCAGGGGAAGGTAGAGCAATAGGCATCCTGTCACAGGGAGGTATGACCACCTCCCAGACAGGATTTAGTGTATTGGGGCAGGGTGGGTGCGCTTGCCAGCGCCACTCAGTCTGCATGAGGGGCACATTTGGTGTCCCCATGCATAGTCCAGTTCAAACCAGCTCTGGCGCGAAACTGGACAAAGGACGTGGGAGTAACCTCCCCCTGTACAGACCCTCCCCTGGAAGGGTCCCCTGAATTGTCCCAACCCTTTCCTTAGGGTACTTGAGGGCTTACCTGTGGGTGGGTCCCTAGATTTGTCGTGGGAAAAGATTCAGATCAGACACCACTTCTTCTACCGTCTGGGCACTCTGGACTTCACTAGACTTCGTTTGGGCTCGACTTAGTCTCCCTTCCAGTCTGCTGCATCGTCTGTGCCTGTGCACCATACAGGAACCTTCCAAGGCCTTTGGGCATCAAAGACACCTGAAGGAATCTCCCTTGAAGTGAAGGAGTCACTTCCCTGCATTCGCAGGCACTGCAACTAAGTCGACCGGTCTGCTGATCCTGAGATCCTCCGGACACCGAAAGGTTCTGCAACACAGGTGGTGGTCCTCCACAGCTCCCGAGGCCTGCCCTCTCACCAAGTTTGAGGCCAGTAGCCCTCGGGGGGGGGGGGTTGCAATAACTGAACCCCCTGTGCACCGTGTCAACTTGCAGTTGCAAAGGCTTGTTGGCTTCCTTCCAAGAAGATCTTCGGGCTCCAAGTAGCCCCAACCTCGAGCATCTCCAGCGACCACAATCTTCGGCCACACCGCATCGTTGTGCATCGTGGCCTGCTTCTTTTGGTGAGCTGCTTGAGCTGCGACTCCAGTGCCTCCGGCCTGTGGGTCCGTTTGAAGGTCACCTTTGTTTCTTTTGGGCTCTCCTCATTGCTCGGGGCCTGCCCTGATTCCCATGCTTGTGGTGAGTCCCCTGGACCTTGCTGGTCCCGACGTTGCACCTTCTTCGACTTCTGCGTTGGTTGCATTTGCCCAGGCTTGTTGGTCTTCCCGCCGGACACTGACCCCTCCGCACTCGACATCCGACGTGGGACAGCTCGTGCCCGGCTCCTGGTCTTCCTCAGCGTTGCCTGGTCCTCACAGCTGCAGAGTCAAGGTCCTCTTCAACTCTCCTGCAACTCTCGACATTGGTGGGCATTCGACTTCCAGATCTCCTGGTCACTCCTGAGTGACATGGACTCTGTCCCCTCTGCTTGCAGGTACCTCTCACCTAGAATCCACCTTCGGATTCCACCGGACACTTTCTCCTTCTTCAGCAACAGACTTTCCGGAAGTCCTCCATTGCGTTCGACAGCAGTTTCCGACGCCACTTCACACCTATGCACCCGGCTTCCCTGGTGTAGGTAACGTGGGTACAAGGGTATCCACCACGGGTGGGGTGGCTCTCCAACCTTCTGTCTTCCACAGGGTTTCTTCAGGGTCCACTGGAAAGGGTCCTTAATCTTTAACATTCCAACCGCGACTTACAAGTAGAGTTGTACGGAGCACGCAGTCGTGTTCCCACACTACACACTCTCTCTGTGGGGTTCCTAGTCACTCACCTTGGGTGGTTCCTTGGGTCCCTAGCACTTCTACGTCCTCTCGACACTGTCTTGACCCGAGTCGTGGTTCTTATATCACTTTCTTAGTATATGGTTTGGTCCCCCCCTGGGGTCCACTGTGTATTCTGTGCTATTTATTGTATTTCTTTGCAAAGTATTGTGTGCATTGTGTTTATCTCTGGGTAGGAGATATCTAAACGTGTTAGATAGTATTCTATAATAAATACATATTTTTATAAATACCTTATGTCGTTCTTTTTCACTTAATCTATACTATAAGATTGCATTCTGGTATAACAAGCTGCTTTACACTCCTTCTGGACTAAGCCTGAAGGCTGCTCTCCACAGCTACCTCTTAGAGAGCTTTCTAAGGTTGTCTAAGACCTCTTAAATCACCATAAGTGTTTCATGGACTGGTGCAGGGTGCCCACTTACATTAGTGGACATCATATACCAGGCCAGCTTCTCACATACCTGCACAGGGTGTACCTCCCCCCCCTCCCCCACACCTGCGTGACATGTTCCCTAGTGTGGTGCCTACTTGCCCTCGATGCCATGTGGATGATTCAGGATTCTTTTATATGCATGGTCTTGTCCAATGTTGACACCGTACTGGAACACTGTTCTATAAGTTATTAGCCAAGCTGCAGATAGGAATTTTGATCGCACTCCCCAACTGTGTTTACTGAGGCTCCATGACCACAGAGCGGCCCGAAAAGTGACAGACAGATTTACAGATCTGGTTTTATATATATATTTTTTTTAAACTTCTTTTTATTAAACAAGTGTCAGCAGCAATATACAAATTACACCAGCAATGGCTAAAATACAAGCTTCTCTTCATCTATCCCGACCTTTGACAGATGGATATTTGGGAACAGTCCATAGCATAGGTGGATGCCATCCATCTAGTTACCCCCCCTCTACCTCCCCCTCCCCATCTAGCTATTCGATAACTCCCAGTTCCCCCTGTACGTTCCCCACCCTCGCCAAACTTTCTTCCATTTTTTGAGACAGCCCCGGCTCTCATAGATTGTCTTTTCCGCAGCACAGCACCAGTCCAGATCTTTCTTCCATTGTGATACCCTCGGCGGCTCAACAGCCCTCCAGGCCCCCGCAATATTTCTCTTGGCCACCATTGCAGCCACCACTAGCCAAATTCTTTGGTATTTGGGCCACGTCTGTTCCCCGGAAACGGATAATACATGCCTCCTGGGGGACTTCCCGTTCGAGCACCTCCGACATAATCCGAGTCACCCTCCTCCAATATTCCTGTATAGCCGGGCATTCCCACAGGATGTGGAAGAAGGTGCCTCTCTGGTTACATCCCCGCTGACATTCCTCTGTTGGTATGCGCCCTACCTTGAACATTAGTGTGCTGGTGTAGTATGACCTATGCAGGATTCGCAGTTGGACCAGTCTAAATCTTGCACGGATCGCCACCTCCCTAGGACTCTGTACCGTCTCCACCCAATCCTCATCTTCTAACTGGCCCACATCGGACTCCCATGCCTCCCGTGTCTTTATGAGTAGATCCGGGGAATTGTTGATTATCTTCTTGTATGTGCATGACAGTGCTTTCTCCGGAATGGGGTCTAATACTAATCTGTCCTCTAACGGGCTGTATTCAGGGATCTGGTCCCCCTCTTTGAGGTGTCTGCCAGCGCGTGTTTCAATTGTAGATATCTATAGTGTTCTGTGTGCGCTAATTGATATTCTTTCTGTAGTTCTGGGAACGATAGCATTGTCTGCCTCCTCCAAACATCACCTAGATGAACAATATCTATTAATTTCCATTTAGAGAAGCCTCGCAGGTTACCCACTTCCCGGAGCATTTCACTGTTCCATAGAGGGGTCTGTTCTGTTAGGCAATGGCCCACCCTAGAAAACGATTCGTCCTTGACCATACTTTCAATACTATCTGGGTATGTGGGGGCATGTTTCCTCGCCTTCCTCGCCCGTACAGTGCCCCTAAATAGCCGCTAGACCCCATCGCCCAGTGATCCCCCCTATACGCCGGGTCATTTCTATCCTCAAATACCCAAGCATTAACGACCATTAGGTGTGAGGCCCAGTAGTACTTTTGCAAATCCGGAATGGCTAGGCCACCCTCGTATACTCCCTTTTGCAGCTTAGCCAATGCGATCCATGCACCCATGCCATCCCATAACAGCGTTCTCAATTCACTATCCACATCTTTAAAGAACTTGTCCGGTATTTGACAGGGGATGTTTTGTATGACGTATAATATTCACGGCAGGGACATCATTTTGAAGAGGAGTGCTCTCCCCATAAGGGATATCGGTAGCCTCCTCCAATGGGCTACATCTCTCCTCAAACGTTCCAGCTGTGGCTGCACATCCCCCGCCAAAAATGCAGAATCTGTTTTTGCTATTTGTATACCCAGGTATTTAAAACTATCTTTAACCTGCAATTTGGAATCCGCGCCCAGTAGCGGCAGTGGCCCGTTCGATAACATGTAGAGGAGTGACTTATCCCAGTTGATCTGGTACCCTGAGTACCCCTCGAAGAGCTGAAAAATCTGTAGTAGTCGATTGATGGTAAACCGTGGTCTCGTTGCCTACAAGAGGACATTGTCGGCGTATAGCGATATCCTCTCTTCCCGCTGGTTTCCCCCACTAATGCCCGATATCACTGGGTCCCCCCGTGAGTGGTTCGAGCGCCAATGTAAATAAAATGGGCGATAAAGGGCACCCCTGCCTTGTTGTAACATCCAATAAATAACGATGTCTCTTTGGTTGCTGTGATCCAGTTGTAGATTTATTGTTGATTTGAAGTCATAGGATAAATAGACACAGCATATAATAAAGATAGCAGAATCAAGTAAAGTTCCAATAAAGGCCCCACCGGGAGCAGCTGCCCTGCTGCTCAGCCTCCAAGGTAACTGACAGTACACTTAAACATACACAGATAGAACTAAGGATGACATCATAGAGACAGGCTGAGCAGCAGAGTACAAGAGACTAAGAAAGGACAAGAAAGAGAGAAGAGCAGGGAGAAGCAGGATACAACACTTGTACCCTTCTGGAGAGCAAAAGAGCAGGACACCGAACCGTTAACTCGAACTCTGGCCAGGGGCTGTGTATACAGCAACTCAATCCATGAACGAAAGTGAGGGCCAAAACCAAACCGTTTTAGGACTTCGAAGAGATAGTGCCACTCTATACTATCAAACGCCATGCGGGCGTCCAGTGACAGTAGCGCAGCCTCTACCCCCGGGTTGGTTTATACTAGATGCATCACCCCATATAGCCGACGAAGATTAAGCCTGGTGCTTCGGCGAGGCATAAAACCCGATTGATCTGGGTGTATCAGTGTCATGATTGGCGCCAGAAGTCTGTTCACCAGGACCTTGGCCAATATTTTGACCTCAAATTTAGCAGGGATATCGGCCGGTATGAGCTGCACTGGTCTGTCGGCTTCCCTGCCTTTGGAATTACCGCAATCGTTGCCGTTTTTTGATCAAGTGGCAAGCACCCCAGCTCCCTCGCCTCGTTAAACATAGCTAAGAGATATGGTGCCACGGTATTGGCCGTGCACTTAAAGAGTTCCGCTGGCAGACCATTAGGTCCCGGTGCCTTCCCTGCCTGTAAGTCCTGTATGGCACCTACTATTTCCTCTGTTATGTCCCTCTCCATATTTTCTCTATCGTCCTCTGACCGGACTGGTAGTCGCATTTCCTCCAGCAGCTCATAGCAATCCGCAGCTGTCCTAGCAGGGTGCGTCTCATATAATTCCTCATAGTAATCGGCAAATACTTGAGCCAAAGCCTCCCCCGCGGAGTGCGCCTTTCCGTTTTTGTCCCGTATTTCCGCCACCCAATTCCTTTCTCGGTCCCGTTTTTCTAGCCAGGCGATCATTTTATTAGCTTTATCGCCCAAATCATATACTCTTTTCTGCGTTGCCAGTGCCGCCGCTCTTGCCGCGTTATTTGCCAACTCCTGTAGCTCATGTCTCCTAAGATCTAGCTGATGGGCAAGATCCTAATCCTGCCTTCCACCTTCCAGGAAGGCGGCTTCCATCTCTACTATTGTCGTCTCCAGTCTATCCCATCGCATTTTCCTTTCTTTATTTTCTACACCTATGCAGGCTTGGACGTGCCCCCTCATGACCGGTTTAAATGCTTCCCAAAGAGTACAGGCCTCCTCCACCGACCCCTCATTTTCCTTAAAATAGAGTTGAGCTTGTTCCCGGACCTTTTGAGCATTGTCTTTATTCTTGAAGAACCATGCGTTTAATCTGGGTGGCAGAGTGTATTGACGAACTGGACCCCTCACCAGTACTTCCATTGGGGAATGGTCTGAGATACCCCGTGGACCTATACGTGCGCTGGAGAACCGTCCCTCCCCTCCTCTATGCGTCAGTATATGATCTAGCCGCGAATAACTGCCGCGGGCTGCTGAGTAGAATGAATATTGGCGGGCGCCCGGAATGTGCAACCACCAGAGATCTGTCAAACCCATTGCCTCAGTAAATACGCGAAGCGGCTCCGCCCCCCTCGCCCTTGTTGACGCAGAGTCTCTGTCTAGCCCCGGGTCCATAGTGGAGTTCATGTCGCCACCCAAGACCAGTAGAGTGGAAGGTCAACCAACAAGGTCCCCAGCGCTGTATATGCCCCTGAGCGCGCCTCTGGTGGGATGTAACAGGAGACCAGATTGAGGGCTTGCCCCTCCCAGTTCCCCGCGAGAGCCACAAACCTACCCAAGGGATCGTGCCAGATCTTGTCAATCACCAGGGGGAAACTCGATTTAACTAAAACACCCACACCCCGGGAGCCGGATGTGTAACCGGCATGAGCTATCAGCTTATAGCCGTACCTGTCTAGTGCTCGATATCTGTGGCCTTTGTGATGTGTTTCCTGAAGTAGCACAATACTCGGAGAGTGTCGGTGCAAGTATTGTAGCACTATGCTCCGCTTAATACGGCTCCCCAGGCCATTTACATTCCAGGATAAAATTCGTAGACTGGTAGCCCCCTGCTGTCCCTCCCGCTGCCCCCCTGGTGGTATCAGTCCTGGTCCCGGCAGTGTTACCCACTCGTGTGATGCCATTCCCGTATTAAGTACCCCAATCTGTATCCACCCTGTTGTACCAACCCATTGCCCTGTCTGAATGCTGCGAAAAGACTGACACTAAAACTATAAAACATACAAAACATAACATTCCCTATGTTGCTCTCACCCCCCTCCCTGCTGCCCTGCTAGTGGGTAAAACAGCTCCCACCACCCCAACTCGCAGAGTGCCTGTCGCCCTTAACAAATAATTAAGAATGGGGTTGGTTGATGCCGAGCTCCAATGGCCCCTACCCCGGGTCCCCACCCACCTTCCCCGTAACACAATGTTGCTGCAGTCCGTTAGTTACCATGATGGCTTTCTATTAATCAGGGGGCTTCCCCATCAGCGAGTTTATATTCACATGTACAATTCCCACCCCCACCCTGAGTCCAAGTTATACGACCTTCTCTCCACAGTTCTCGAGCTGACGTGTCACTGTGGTCCCGATTTCCAGACCCTCCAGCCGTGCTTGCACAGGCGGTCTTGTCAGTCCGAGTCCTCTCCCGCCAGCCTGCATCTCTCTCACCATTTTCCTCTTTGCGATTTTGGGCCCACATTGCGCCAACCCTCCAGCCATTCCTTGACTTTCTCCGGGGTGCCAAAGAACCACTCTTTCCCTTCGGCCTCTACTCTCAATCTGGCAGGGTACATCATAGAGTACTTGAGCTCTTTGGTCCGCAGCTCCTTTTTCACCATTTCAAAGGATCGCCTTTGCACGTTTAACGTGAAGTCCGGGAAGAATCTGATCACAGCATTCTCGTGCATCAGGTCTCTATGTTGCTGTGCTGCTTGCAAAATAGCATCTCTGTCACGAAAATTGAGAATCCTGGCAATGATTGTCCGTTGTAGAGCTCCAGGTTTGGGCTTAGGAATGGGGGCCCTGTGTGCCCGCTCAATAGTGAAGTGGACGGAGAGTCGTTTCGGTTTAAGATGATTCAGGATCAAGTCTTCTAAAAAGAGGTCAACGCTCGGTCCCTCCATGCCCTCCGGCACTCCCACTAATCTTATGTTGTTTCTTCGCGCCCGCCCCTCCTGGTCTTCTAGTTTAGCTGCCATAAGTTCTTGTTGTTTCGTGAGAGCCTGGACCCTCTCTTCCAAACTCTTCGTGCGAGTTTGCAGGTGTGTCACCTGGTGCTCGGTGGCGTCAACTTTGTCTGACAGTTTCCTGAAGTCAGCTCTTAGGACATTAACATCTACTGTCACTGCGTCAATTTTAGGGTCGAGCGTACTCTTAAGGTCCGCTATGGCCGCCATGATTGCACTCAATGAGGGTTCCGCCAGTTCTTCTGGTTGCGTGGACTGCGACGTCGCCGTCTGGAGTGGTACCGAATACTTGTCCATTTTGTTAGTCTGTGCCCCCGCTTGTCCTTTGGGGCGGGTACACCAATGTCGTGGCGACGGCGTATGAGTGGGCCAGCCGGACATGTACCACGTCTAGGCTTTGTCACAGAACCCTACTCGGTTCGAGTCGGAAGGGTAAGATCACCCCCGCTTCAGAATATCTCCTGTGTTCATGCTTGCCTTGTGTGTTCTACCACTGGCGTAAGTCGCACCCCGACTGTGGTCTTCCCGTTGACGCCCCTCCTGCAGCCGTCCCGAAGTGCCCAATGCAGTCCTGCCAATGGGCCGGGGGTCCCTGCATGGTCTCTCGCTCCTTGCCTCTGCAGCGTCTGGCTTGAATCGCCTTGGTTCGCTCCGTGCTGGCACCGGGCGACTGCCCCGCTTCCTCCGGCCACTGCACCCGCCTTCCAACAATCCCCCAGGCCCACCTTCGTCGTGGGGGTCACTTATGTAGCTCGTAACCCAGTGCAGCTTCCTATCCCTGTGGGTTTACGGGTGGTCCAACCGCCGCTGGTCACCCTCCAATGGCTATCATGCGTGCAGCTGTCCCCCGCTCACAGGCTGCCTGCGACGCCGCTCCGATGCCGCCTGCAACGCCCACCGTGTATGATGAGTTCTGCACTGCCCAGGGGATTCACATTCACTGACCTCCACCTCAGCGGGCCTCAACTGTCACTCTGGGCTCCCTCCAGGATTCCCCAGCCATGTCCCTGTCCCAGGCTTATGATGGTTGCAAGGCCGAGTATGTGGCTGTGCAGCGGCACTATGGAGCGGTCGGCCCGCGGGAGCAGCCAGGCCCCGCCCAGGTCAAACAGGTCCTTGTCGGTGATTCGCGCCGCGCAGCTGCAGGCTCGTCTCCTTCACAGCCTCGAGGCCGCCCAGCCGCTCCCGGTGCGAGCGACGCGAGCAGGTAGGCCAGGGGGAGGGGCCCGGCTCTGTCCTCAGCCGCCGGGCGCGGCCGCTTCTTCCGTGCTTCACCGGGGCCTCCCCAGAGAACAAGACCTCCTTGTTGCGGCGGCCACCCGATGCTCCGTGCCGTGGCCTCAGGCACCACCGCACCGTGCGACGGATCCTCTCCCTTCGTCGCCGATCCTGCGCTGCCCCGCAGATCGCCTCCGAGGGTTTCCGCGGACTCGGTGAGTAAAGCTGCGTCACGCGAGCCGGCAACCCGCAGACTGCACCAATTCCTGGATTTGCTGCGAGTAACCTGTGCCCCCGGGATTCAGCTTGAAAACTCTACCTTTTTGGTTGCAGCTAGGCGGCTGGATGGTCGGATTTATCGGGTTTTAGGGACCCGTAGGACGGAGCTCTCTCAGAGCGCCGCCATTACCTTCGGCTCCGAAGCCACGCCCCATCTGGTTTTATACTTGCTTGCAGATAGCTGAGGATGAGCTGGAAATCAGCAGGTGTCCCTGATATATATACATGGGGGGTGGAGCTGTTTAAATGGGCAGAATGCGAGAGAGAAGCGATTCGGAAGAAAGAAAATAAGGGAGTTTGAAGGGTACCTATCTTACCCGCTTGGGATACTGTTATAGTGACTTGCCCCAGAATAGGTTCGGGAGGGCAGATCGTGGAGGGGGAGGCCCTCCTTGGGATTCTCCCCCCCCCCCGACTGCTGAAACAGGGATTGACCCCAGCTCTGACAGTGTCCCCTTTACCTCTTGAAATTAGGATTGTGAGTCTGAGTCTGGGCTGCCGAATGATTATGGATGTGATAGCAGGGGCGTGGGACACCTGAATTCGGAAGTAGGGACGTTTTTGCACTTTATTTCCATTGTTAAGATCTGTGTACGGCCTCGTTCCTCTATATGGTATGGACCTCCTCAGTGAATTGCAATATCCTTATATTTTACAGCAGGGTGTATGTTATCCAATATTACTTCGCATACTGACCAGTAACCACCTTGCCACAGGACCTGATCCAGTCAGTACTTTTTAGCCGAGTACCTAGGTAACATGGCATTTAAGCTCGGCTTTATCTCTTCACCTAATTATGCTGTAAATAAACATTGTATTTCAAATCTGGACAGGGCAGGGCCACTGGAATTATGCAGCACATTTTTATAGTACTACTTCATTATTTTGTAATTTGTATACATGGTAATACTGTCTGGGCAAATATTTCACCTCAGTACCAGTTCAACAACTAAATAGAGAACTAAGCAACTGAAAGTTGACCAGTTAACCTCTGCAAAGAGCCTGTCACTGCACACAAACACATTTTTCTGTTAAAATCTGCATATTATGCTGAGGATGATGTGGCAAATGCAGCAAATCCATAATTATGCTAAAATAGCTGCAGAATCTCATAATTTCAGTGGCCCTGGGCTTGGTCTAAAAAGTACCTCTCAACTTTCTGAATAAAAAAGGCAGGTGAAGTCAGACTTTTAATAGGGTAAACCTATGAGGTTAATGGGGAATGCACACAAAAAACGTGTAACATCAGCCAAATGCAGGTGAGTTGACTAATATGCCACAGTGACATTTCCCTGGGAAGTGCAGTCCTTTGGCCTTGCTATCAAAATCACTATTACCCCAAATGTGGTCTAGAGGACTAGTTGGAACCATGAGAGAAGGTTTTTAATCCTGGCCTTCTTTTGGACAAATTGTATTATTTTGGGCATGCCTTTAATAAACGTATTCCACTGTTCCTGTTTTTTGGGCAAGATTGGGAGTATTTAGAATCAAAGTAAAAGCTGCTTGTAAGAATATGGTTAAGAAAATTGACTGGATATTGGCAAGGAGAGTAGAGAAGTGTCCAGACTCAGGATACATTCACCAAAATTGAATATTGTACTAAATGTATAGCCTTTGCAGCAAGTTGCAGTGTGCTGCAGTCTGGGGTTTGCTGCTTTAACAAACTGTTTGCTCCTTGGCGACTCATGATACTCTGCCTGTGCCCCAGTCCACTAATTTGACAATATGTTAGCACTTTGAAACAAGCTTAACGGAAGGAATGAACACCAAGGGCTTACTCCCAAGATCGGTCCCTAGCATAGTTTTCATTCACACATTTAGGGCTGTTTAACAGCTGGTGGCTGCATTTGCATCTCTGTAGGTGAAAGTGCTCCTGGAACTGTACAGGATCCTTCCTACTCTATAGTTCATACCTCCCAGCTGTTGATAAGCACCTCTTTAAAGCGTAACAGCTGTTTGTCTTTTCAGATCATTAAATGCGGGACAGTTAGCCTCTGTGCGGGCAGTGGGCCACAATTGCAATACAAACCTGCAAAATGCAGATTGATTGGCCACCCTAGTTTGAGCCCTCCATTCAACTGTTGTGTGCTTTTGCAGAGATTGTGAATTTCCACCATAAGCAGAGGCCAAAGTGCATAAAAAAAGTATGGGAACCGTGATCCTGAGTAGAGCGGGGACGGGGTAGAGGCGTGGCTTGAAAACACCTTTTTCTGTGACTAATTTGTTGACCTTTCACCCACAGGTAAAGGGATACAAAATATAATGCAAATACTTTAAATGCAAGTTAAGGTAATCTGTTCTTTCAATACTCAATAAAAAATATTTAAAAAAAAAAAGTGATCTGTGAAAATATGTACACAGTGCTGAAAATAGAAAAAAATCCTGGGTCTAATAAATTGGAAGTAAAGGAGCGACAGTTGAAAGGGGCGGAGCCACCAGGAGGGGACATTTTGTTTTTTTTAACGTTTTTTTTGTGTGTAAATCTGCCCCCCAAAAAATGGACACGAACACATGTGATAGCAAGTCTTGTCTTAATTACTTAATTGGTCTCAAGCATTCTGGATTTTAAAATATTTTAGAGGGCATCTGTAGAGATCTTTGTTAACCCAACAATCTTTAGAGTCTAATAGAAGCAGGATAACTGGTGGTTAACACTTGCTGAAGAGATCTGTGCAGTATAGTCACAAGTTTGACTCATCATAAAATAGCAAAGTGTTATTGTCCCTGCTGCAAAATAAATATAGTCTGTAACATGCAGCCCATAGATTTGTATTTTATGTAAATGTTTCAGCAGGTTACTGTTTTGTTTTCGCAGAAATCCTAGTGTTACCAGCAGGTCACAAGTTACAGATCTTTGTAATATAGCGTTAGTGAGCTATAAATCAACTCCAAGGAGTTACCTGGGAACTGCAAGGCAAAGTTACATCCTTGATGTTTATTTTCTCAACCTTTTGTTATTCGTAGGTTGCAAAAAAGAATTCTTCTGGATAGCAATAAACATGCAATAGCTGGAAAAATGGTTATTTGTATAATTACTCCCATGTACTAATGCATCTGGCATTCCTACAGTGCCTGATGCATCTGGCATTCATAGAAAGCCTGAAAAAGTAAAAACGAAACTTGCCTGGAAATCTTAGTTTACCTCTATAACAAAGTGAATTGCTATGGAGGTAAGCTATGTCTTGTGAAATGACAAGGTAATTGTCTTTGTTTTCTCAACGAAAATGGCATAAACGTGTTAGGCTCTAGCCGGCTCCTGGCCATGATGATACTGAAACAAAAGCAGGCTAATGATCCTTAAACTGAACGCCGCTAAAACGGAGGTCATACTTTTCCATTGCTCCCCCACCCTTTGGTCCAGTGCCTGGTAGCCTCTGCAATTGGGTGCTGCCCTGTCTCAGGTGTTGAAGGCCAGGAATCTGGGAGTCAGATTTGATAAGGAGCTCTCTTTTGCCCCACAGGTGAAGGCTGTCACTGGCACCTACTTTTCAATTTTAAAAAGCTTAAAAAAATTCTTGTGCCTGGTCCCCAGATGTGCCCTTTTTTGGGGGGAAATATTTTTCCACTGAAGTCTAGGGGCTGTTCTGTCTCCCGGGGGCAGAATTTGGGGAAACACCATAAAACCACACCTAAAGGACAAAATAAGGACGTGGGAGCGGCCCACACAGGCATCATGCCTCGCACCTAACCAAGAATAGGTGCATCTGACTCTCTGCCCCCCTCGGGATGGATTGAGGGTGTTTACACAAAATCTTCCTCCCCTGGACAGAAAGGCCACTAGACACTAGGACAAGACCTCGGGCCTAACCTCTAAACAAAGCACACTGGACCAATACACCACTGCCCTCACCGGGGCTAGCGGCGCCGATGGCGGGAGCCCCGCTCCGGACAATGCTACCCTGCTTGCCGCCATAACGCAATCCCGCGACATGTTAGACGCTAAGATTAGTGCATCTCCGAGGCGGAAACCAGAGTGTCATCGGTGGAAGATACGGACGCAACCCTACAGCAAAAGGTCAATAAGCTTACAGTAGTGACCCAGAAACTTGCCTCCTGGGTGGAAGATGCAGAGGGCAGAGCAAGACAAAACAACTTTCGCCTTATTGGATTCCTGGAGGGATGCGAAGGCGCCTCAGCTGAGGGTTTTCTGACGCAGTGGTTGGGGTCTCTTCTGTCGGAGGGCTCCCTTTCCTCCTGTTTTGTAGTTGAACGAGCCCACAGAGCACTCATAAGGAAGCCCCCCTGGGGGAGCAGCCCTGACATATCATAGCCAAACTGTTGAACTATATGGATCGGGACACTATCCTCCAATTTGCCAGGAGCCACAGAGATAAACTGATGCATGACTCCCACAACATCATGATTTTTTCCAATTATACCCGGCTTGTTCAGCAGCAGTGCCAATCATTTGTTGCCGCCAAACGCAGACTCCGAAAGCTGAACATTCAATATATGCTTTTGTACCCGGTCGGATGCGCGTAATTTATGAGAATAAATCCTTGTTTTTCGACACCTCGGAGGCTATATTCACATGGGCTGACGAAACTGCACACATCAGGCCTCATACCTCTACTAGAATCAGGCTCTTCCCTAGGCACCAGAAGGAATCGGCCGAAGAAGTCCACCTCCAAGCGACGGCTCAGGTCCAGGTGGCGTTCCCCTGCGCAGAGCGAGGACTCCTGACTACAATGAGTATCCGCAGTGAATCCAGTTGCGTATCCCCAGGCTGCCTACACATAGACTCAGATCGGTTGGTCCGCCCTTGGAATAATAGCTGGCTTGGTGGACTCCAACAACTGTCATCTGCACGCCCTGAGACATTATGGTTGAGGGTATTAGGACGTTGGGGAACCATTGGCGGGAGACTCCTAGGGCCCTTCGGTGGAGCCCTGGGACCATCCTGACCGCGACAGATACTTCATGTTGTCTGAGGTATTGGGGAGGAAGGGGGAGAGTTGTTTCCAGTTTTGCAGTGTTCAGTTTCGGTACAGGTACGGCTACTCCGTAAACCCTACACATACAACCCGCACCTGGCGAACCCCCTGAGGTATAAATGGCTATACGTGCCGCTAATACAGAGCCCGGTGGGCTCAATATCATGACATGGAATGTCCGCGGGGTACTAGACAAAATCAAACGGGGAGCAGTTCTAAAACAAGTGGGAAGACTAGAAGTGGAAATACTTCTTATGCAGGAAACCCATATGCTAGGAACTAAGGCACCCTGCCCAGCCCGTTATGGATTCAACCAGGTTTTCCACTTCGGATTTGTCCATGGGTCACGGGGTACAGGGATCCTCATACACCGCAGGATCCCTTACAGCGTCTCCAAAATAAGGTCCGACCCGGGTGGGAGGTTCACCATTATCACGGGTACAATACATGGGGAATCCCTGATGCTTGGCAGTTTCTATGCCCCTCCTCCTTTGGGAAAACCCTTGTGGACAAAACTGTACAATTATGGGGAGAGCCTCTGGACGGCCCAACAGTTATTGGGGGCGACTGGAATGACGTTATGGCACCTATTGACCAGTGGCGGGAGGCGGGCCCAGGACGCAGCGCAGGGGAAACTAGACTAGACGGTTTGGTCTCTACCCTGGGGTGGTCGGATGCATGGCGTGCCTGTCATCTGTCGGAGCCGGGCTTCGCCTACCTTTCGGCAGTACACGGATCACTCTCTAGAATTGACTATCTTTTCCTCCCACATGCGTATGTCCATAGAGTCATAGGAGTCTCCATCCTTCCTAGGGGATTATCAGATCACTCCCGAGTAACATTAAGGCTACACATAGGGCCCAGCACATCTCCCTTCAGATGGGATATGTCACCCTAGCACCTGCGTGACCCGTCCTACCACGCCACCCTCAAACAATCATGGACTACTTAGAGTCCAACTCAGACACAGCCCCCTCTCGTATGACATTATGGAAAGCCCTTAAACCTACAATACGGGGGTAGATATCAGTCGGGGAGAAAGGTCGCCGTCGGGCACAGGTGGTGGATCTTGAGACACTCCAACGCACTCTAGAGACTGAAGTAAGAGAGGGCACAAGAATTAATGCCACACGTGACCGCCTCCTCACGCAACAGCAGCTACACCAGTTGCATACAAATGAAGCCCAACACATCTGGCAGGCGACCCAATCCAAAATCTATCAGTGGGGCGATAAGTCCAGTAAAATGCTACATCGCCTCTGTCAAGCGGCGCTGTCGCCCACCCCAGTGCTGCCGCTGCGTAACACAGAGGGGACTCTATGCACCACACCCACTGCAGTCGCTCAAGTGTTCGCATCATATTACTCCGCACTTTATATAAACAGGAAACCATAACCCGAGACCAAATTGAGGAATTCCTCAGAGATATACCACCGAAATCGCTACCAGATCACATTTGT
This sequence comes from Calotriton arnoldi, assembly GCA_963921515.1. Taxonomy (NCBI): domain Eukaryota; kingdom Metazoa; phylum Chordata; class Amphibia; order Caudata; family Salamandridae; genus Calotriton; species Calotriton arnoldi. The sequence goes on along the minus strand of CAWUFW010002330.1, from coordinate 1,355,595 downwards.
GAGCAACTTGATGAACCAATTATGGTTGAAGAACTCAATAATGTACTGTCCGGCCTACGACCAGGCAAAGCACCGGGCCCCAACGGGCTCCCAAGTGAATTCTTACGATCTCACATGACCCTCTTGGGTCCACACCTCCTTGAGGCGCTCCATGAAGCCCTAGAACAACACATCCCCCCCAGATTGGCGTCATGCCAAAATCGTGGTGTTCCTCAAACCGGGCCGCCTGCCTGAGGAACCCTCCTCGTACCGCCCTTTCTCCCTCCTGAACTTTGAGCCCAAGCTCCTCTGTAAGGTCCTTGCAGATCGTCTCCGCACACACATCCAGGAGCTTGTCCATCCAGACCAGGCGGACTTTATGCCACACAGATCCACACAACATATAATCAGGCGGGTCCATAATGCCAATCCGAAGGTCCCAGATCTTGGACGCCCTGCAACCCTCTTACTTGCCGACATTGATAAGGCCTTCGACTCCCTCAGCTGGGATTGTTTATTTCTCCTCTTGCGAGCCCTCAAGTTCGGCCCGCATTTTCTTTCATACGTCCGTCTGTTATACACAGGTCTCTTGGCCTCAGTGCGGGTGGCGGGGACACACTCGAGGCGATTCCCCATCCATCTGGGCACAAGACAGGGGTGCCCGCTTTCCCCACTACTATTTGCTCTAGCGATTGAGCCCCTGGCGACATGGGTGAGGCGGAATCCCCTGGTACAGGGATACGACTGGTCCGTAGAAACGTCAGACAGAATTACATTATATGCAGATGACGTCTTGTTTTTTCTTACAGACCCCAGTTTTTCTGGCCAGCGTATCTTGCAAATTTTACAAGTATTCGGGGAAACTACTGGGCTTAAAACCAATCCAGCAAAGTCGGTGCTGTTCCCGGTCTGTGGAGATCAGGGGAGGGGCTCCTGGTCGACTCAACTAACTCACGCTACGGGAGGGTTCCGGTAAATAGGGGTGTTTGTTTCACCACGCCCGATTGTCTCATGGTCACACAATATTTATCCAACATTGTCGCATCTCTGAGAGGAGATAAAAGCGTGGTCACCTCTACATTTATCATGATATGGGCAGTCGGCCATCTTCAAGATGGTCTTCCTTCCATGAATATTGTACCGACTTCAAAACTTCCCGTATGACATCCCACCTTCGCGGTTCTGGCAAGTCAATACTCTCCTAAATCAGTTCCTGTGGGGAGGAGGCGCAATCCGGGTGGCCCTCCGGACATGTACACAAACCCCTTATTGCGGCGGGATCGCCGCGGCCGACATATACGCATACTACTCTGCTTCTCACTCAATATTAACAAGTGATGGTATAGTGCACAGACGGATCCGGCTTTCGCAGTCGAAAGGCGAGCAATGAACTCTCAAACCTTACTTGACCTCCTATACCCTCAGACGAACCTAGATCACTTGCCACCCCATGTAATGTGCTCATATCATTATGGTGGTGTTCGGTTAAGAGGATGGGCTGGAAAGGGCGACTGACACAGACAACCCCACTCTGGCACGGTACCTACCTCCTATTCAAACAACAAGAATCTGGCAATCAGGGCACTCTTCAGCAGTTTTAAGTAGGACCGGTGTAGGGGGGTATCTACCTCAACCCAACAACTGTTTCATTAATTATACAGTCTAATCCAGTCCTCTACGCCCTTCTTAGAATTGGTATATAACATGCTGTGTTTTTAATATTGAGCAAGCTCACTATTTTGGATTAAAGGGTCAAACTATGTATGTGAGTCTTAGCTCAATTTTAATGCTTGTTTGAGACATCTTTGTCTTTTGCATTTTCACGGGGTCTTTTCTCTTTTTCTTTTTCTTATTAGTGATCGATTTTTCACTAAGTACACCTCTTTACACTTTCTTTACTGGACACTACATATTCTCTCACTTTCTATGAGAAAGTTACCAATGATGATAAATGCGTGGGCAAGCTGGTGAGAACCTGCCAGTAGCTCCTCTGGTGGTGCACATGTGAGGTACTTTCTCTTTTCTACACACATTTTTGGTGGTATACATACTTTAATGTTAATGGTATGTGTTGTTACGAGTGTTCTGACATACATTCTTTCCTTTTTCCTTCTCTTATGAAGTAATTAAAACTATGGGCGTAGAGGACTGGATTAGACTGTATAATTAATGAAACAGTTGTTGGGTTGAGGTAGATACCCCCCTACACCGGTCCTACTTAAAACTGCTGAAGAGTGCCCTGATTGCCAGATTCTTGTTGTTTGAATAGTTGATGGGTGGAGGGTGATCTGGCTAAAAATTACCCCTCTATAGCTCCTTTTTGTTAAGACGGTACCTACCTCCGCCAGGTCTTCGCACTACCTGGCTTTCGGGCATGGGACACCATTGGGACCTCAACACTGGGTGACATAATGTCCGGGACGGTGCTTAAGTTCTTCCAACAACTGCAAACAGAATACCAATTACACCGTAGTCAATTCTATGAACACCTCCAACTCAGGCATGCACTGACACCATATACCTGTTCCCTGAAAGACCTACCAGACTTCCACCCACTGGAAGGGCGCTTGTTGATGGGAGACCTAGGCTCTCACAAAATTCGACAGATTTACAAGACACTAATTATCTGCAATTGCACCACGCTAGATACATTGCGCACAAACTGGGAAGGGGATATCCCTGACCTTACTGACAACGATTGGACTGAGGCTTTAGCAAGTCCCCGTGGAGCCGCTATCGCTACTCAGTACCGCCTAATCCAATTCAAGTACATGCACAGAGCATACTACACAAGGTCCCGGCTCTGGCGAATGGGCGTGATCCCATCCCCATCTGCCTTAGATGTTGGGACGAGGAGGCAACTTTACTGCATACAGTGTGGAGCTGTAGGGCACTCCAGCCCTTCTGGCGAAAGGTGGCTTCGTGCTTAGAACAGGTCTTATTCTGGGGACTCGCTCTCGACCCCAAATTGTTTCTACTACATAGCACCGATGGGATTGGGGGTAACGGGTATAAGCAACACCTTCTATTCCTGGGACTTACATTAGCTAAGCAGGATATAGCCCAGCACTGGAAGTGGACCCCGCCACCACCTTCGGGTGGGTGGAAACGCACCATGGATAGATGCATGGGGATGGAGATATCGGTGTACAAGGCGCGAGGCTGCACACAGAAACATAACAAGATCTGGTCTCACTGGGCCGCTTACAGAGGCATAGACCTGCCCCCGTACATTCCCCGGAATCCTTAATTACATAAACCACCCACTTACGTAGGTATGGATTCTCCCTGGATTAGCAGACATGATCATTTAGGAGAATTTGACAGTGACTCTTCGTGGGTCGGGGTGGGGTGTACTGCCTGTGCCAAAGTTGGTTTTTATGGTTCTTTTATTTTTCAGGCCTTTGTTTACACTTCTACAGTATGTATGTAATAGGACTCATGGGCCAAGATGTATCGGCAAAAATACCAATAAAATTTGTTATAGAAAAAAGAGGGAAACTAAATTCCAGACATTTTGTGTATATACACTGTCTAGTTGCTGAAAGTCAGCCTTGATTTTACCAGACTTCTGTCTCTGAGTTGGTTGGGGTACAGGAACTGCTTAAACTGGGTTTTAGTGATAGATGTTGGAGGACATCAGGATTACCATATTACTGTCCCCACACACACACACAGCCAGCCATCAGAGTTCACATTTAGTGTTGCCGAAGACTTCAACCATATTGAAAATGCCTAAAGTGGTTAGGGTTAGCCCCCGGAACCTTTACCACATTGATTAGTCCGTCCCCAGAGGTCATTCACACCCACTAGCTTGTACAAGGCATAAAAGTGGTACCTCTAGGCTCCTACTTAAGAACACTCCTGGTTCTGTAACATACCTGAAGAGGACTGAGCCTGGTGTCTGAGACCTGAAAAGATCCTATAAGACTGGACCTGTTATCCCTCCTGTACCCAGGACAACAAAGTGTACTCCAAGAGTCATAAGACTGACCTTTTGTTAAACTTACAGGGACGCAACAAGCTACAAGAGGCCTTTCCTGCAACTGCCCAACTGATATATGGCTGTTAGGGTCATTCTCGGCATTGCTAGGTTAGCATGAGCTCTGTTGCCAAGATGCTGCTTTTGCGCACGTTACTACATGACTTCATTTTGAAAGACTCTGTTTGTGCCTTTCACATGAGAACTGTCTGCTTTCTGCGTTCTCTGCCTGTTCCTGGAGTTTAGTCTGAACACGATGTGCAAGGTTGATAAACAATGCCCCTTGTTATTCTGTTCTGGTCAGTCCCTAGCACCTAGATAAAACATGCTAACAAAGCTGCGATGCTGGAAACTCGTGATTTGATATTACGGGGATGCATGTTGTTCTAAATACACACTTGGAGAGGGATCTTTCCAGGGAGAAGAGCTATGCTGTTCCCATGATGTAAAACTTCCATCTAGGCACTAAGGTATGGGGTCTGCTGACAAAGCCCAGAGATCTTCCTTTATATAATAAAACTTCTTCTTACCAAGGAGAGGGTGGTTAGGCCTTATAGTCCTTTAGCCACTGTCTGTATACAATGACATCCCCTTTACATTCTATGGAATTGTAACAATGCTAACTGTTTTAGGTTTATGCATTTTGCTGCTGGTAGTGGCTCGTATACTGCATTTTAGAGCACGATAGTTAAAATGAACATTTTGAACTGTAACAGTGACTCTGACAATTCTTATTGTGGACAAGTACGAGTGAGTGACCGAAAGGGTGTGTCTTGCTTCTGCGATTCCTGAGAGAGTCGGGAGTGTTGTGTTCTGGGTTGTCTAATCATTTGTAGCTTCATGATTATGTAGGAGAACGAATGAGACACTATAGCTTTTGGGATTATGGGTCTAAGGTGATAGGAAGGTTCAGCCCCTATACACTGAGGTCCTGTTTTCCTGCGCATAGTTCTGTATATGTGCAGAATCCCCGCAACATGGCGCCACCAACGTTTGGTCTGGTACTTATCTGCGAGACTCCTGAGTAGTGCTTGTGCTTGTCCACAATCCCCTCACATTTGTTTCCGGAGACAGTTGTGATGGTGTAGCCTCCTATATTGTAAAGTTATAGGTTTTTCAAGCTTGAATTCTAAAAGGTCTTTCTCTAACCCAGTTTTGCGCTGCCGCAAGTAGGTTGTTTCACATTTTTTCTTTCATTATGGCAGTCGCCATAGCACCTCCGAACCGCGCTCCAGTCACCGCTTATTTGACTCAATATGGAGTCCCTAATGGTGGTGCTGATCTTATTTTTGTTGTTGAGGCGGATGGAGCACACCGCTTCAAGGTGTTTTATTCTTGGGTAACCTTCCCGGCAGCGGATGGCACAGATAACTTCTTTCACGAGTATACTGCAACCCCGTTACTGCGGGATTTCGACCCTATCGATCTCTTGAAGTTCCGTTAACAGCTTGGCAACACACTATATGGTTTAATGGCGCCCTTCCTCACAGCGGTCCGTTTAGGCCCCTTATCGATTGATGGGGCCACTTGGCCCGTTTTGGCTGGGTATACCCCATACCCAAATTATCTTAATGCTACAGTCGCAGAGCTATGCGTATTGCATACCTGGTTAATACGTGTGCATAGAGCTGTTTTACAGTTCATGCCGCGCAACATGCAGGTGGGACCACCTGGAGTTGCTGCACAACCACCGGGTCCCGGTGGTGTAGTTATCAGTCCTATCATGATTAATTCAGTGATGGGCAAGCGTCCGCAAAATAAGGACGAGCTTCCTTATTGGCTTGCTGAAAAATTTGGGCAACTCGAAGCTGTTTTTCCTAATAAGACACCTGTGGAGAAGCACAGGATTCTGACCATGAGTTTGCCTAAAGGCCTTGTTCCCGAGTTGGCTGATTGTAACACTTGGGGTAGAGTGTTTGCAGCGGTATATTCGATGTGCTTTGGCACTCAATCAATGACCATTCTCCCTTCCGTGATAAAACGTGTTCAGGATGAACATGGGCCGAAGCGGTCCTGGAGTTGGGGATGAGACTGGTGGGAGTGTTTGATATTGTTTGCGATATGATCCTTGCTAATGTGAAGGGTGAAGCTGTAAGCTTACAAGTGGCACAACGCTTGGAGGCTGTTGCTGACGTAGACAAACAGCGTGAATTGCCGATGATTATTGCTAAAGCTTATAAAACCTTAGGGCGCAATGGTCTGGGAATTAAGCCTTTTACTCAACCACAAGCTCAAACCCAACAGAAAGCCCAGACTGATAAGGATGGGCGCCCGTTCTTTCCTAAAAAGAACTGGAGAAATAAAAAACAGGGGCAGCAACAACAGAAGCAAGGTTCGCGTGCTGGTTCACCAACACCTGATTCTTCTGAGCGTACTTATTTGCTCCTGATAGATTTCAAGTCCCTGATCAGTGCTCTCCTTGTTCTTTACAGGACACATCGGACTCTCAAGTCGGTGGTGGGGAACACCAGGATCGCGGCAAAGGTCCGAATACGCAATAGGGACGGGATCAACCTCGACAGTTTGACGTCAAGGCCAAACAAGAGGGACTGCCTCGTTTTCGACCCCCATATCAAAAGAAGAAAGTTGCTGCTTTGACTGCGAAGTATGCCTCAGACGGTGAGAATGGGGCTCCTAGATTGAACATGGGCATTGACTCTGCTCGACAGCGCAGCGGAGGTTACCATAGTGCGGGAGGCACTGCGTTCCTGTCTGGAGGCGAGAGCAACTGATACTTTCATTACAGTAGAAACAGCAGATACTCGAGTTGCCCCCCGGATAGACTGTATGAGATTGTATTACTAATTGAAGGTGATATACAGTGTACAATTACGGTGTGTTTTTTGGGAAAATCTGACCGCCTCATATAATATTTTGTTGGCGGAGGCAGATTGGCCTCCCCCATTTGTCTAACCGCTTCTAGAGGGGAGGACGTGATACTTCCGAGTTTTTCGCGTTACATACCTAAGGAACATGCAAAGGCTTATGCATCTGAGTGGGCTTTGGCCCTTGCCCCGGCGGTGTACCGTAATCAGGTGGGCTGGGATAGAGATTCACCGGCGCATGAGATACCATTACGGTCTATGCCACAGCCACAACCGCAATATCCAATCAGACGAGAGGCTAAGGCTCCCATTTGTGACATTCTAACTCAGTTGGAGTATCAAGGGGTAATTGAATCCTGTGTATCACCGATGAATAATCCCCTTTTTCCGGTATCAAAACCTGACGGTTCATATCGCATTGTATTAGATTATCGAAATTTGAATAGTCTGCGCCAGTAAACAACCTTATTCGTAAAAAATACAAAACTACACTGGATATATCCAATGGTTTCTACAGTCATAACTTGGCTCCTGAGAGCCGTGACTTGACAGCATTTACCGCCGTCGGAAATCAGAAAAAAATTACGCGCTTGCCTATTGGGTATAAGAACAGCCCCGGGGCTTTTGCTGCACGTGTTGTGTCTTTATTGCACAACATAGATCCAGATGCGTTCTCGTATGTAGATGATATTTATCTGACGGACGATGAACTGATGCTGCATCTTGTCCGAGTCGACCGCATCATTCTCTTGTTTGCCGACTATGGATACAAATTCAATTTTGCAAAATCACACATCGCTCATTTTGCGGTGCTCTTTTTGGGCTATGAGCTCAATAATGAAGGTAGGGGGTTAGCCCCCACTTTCTAGAGAAATGTGCACAATTGCAACCTCCATCAACACTGAAGAAACTTCAGTCTTTGCTGGGATTTTTGAATTTCGGGAGGACTTACATCCCTGTTTATGCCCAGCGTATCATACCGTTTTATGCGTTGATACAACCGACATATTCTTCTGCCAGCTGGCTTCCAGAACATACCACTATTCTGCAATCTTTGCAATCAGATTTGCTTGCGACTACCTACTTGTTGACGCGTGATAATACCACGAACCTGGTAATACGTATAGTACCGGGGACAGTGGGTTTCACTTACTTGACGTTCAATGAGGAAGACACAGTACCTATTGCATACAAATCACATTTGTACACATCGGCTGAAATGCGATTTTCGAATGTTGACATTTTTTTGACTGCGGTCCAAATGGCGATTCTGTATGAACGGTCGCTGGCGCAGGGAAAATGCATTCTTATGGTCACGCTTCTCCCTGCTTTAGAAGCAGTGACTAAGGTGAGTGTACCAAACTCTAAGGCACTACATCCCCGTTGGATACAATGGGCTACTTCTTTGACATCGTCCGATGTCACGTTTATCTTTGATCCTGCTCTTCAGACACAGGAGTTTTTACAGTATGAACATGTTCATCCTCCTCCGTTGTCTGTGCTTCCTTTGGACGAGTACAAATGTATCATTTACACCGACGGCTCTGCTCAACCAGCCATCGGGTCCAAACACGCTTATTCAGCGGCTTGCGCTATTGTGGCTGGTTCAATTGTAAATGGATAATTTAAGTCTTCCATAGTGCATACTCAGGCACTTGGAGACTGTACAGCGCAATTGGCGGAGCTGCGTGCTCTTGTTCTAGCTCTCGAGTTTGCTGATCCTAATGTGAATACTCTTATTGTATGTGATTCTTACTACTGTGTTCAGTCTTTTAATGATAACTTATTCTTTTGGTCTCAAAATGACTATTCAGACTCTAAAGGCAGCGCAATAAAGCATAAAACGCTTTGGGTTCCTGTGGCAGAGCTTAAAGAACATCTGCCACTCACACAGGTTAGACATGCTCTTGGCCATCAGCGTGTGGGAGCACATGCTGTTGGTAATTTTTTGGCTGACAAGGCTGTCAAATATGCAGTAGCCATGTGTTCTGTTGCAGCAGTTACAAGGTATATGACTAAGATAGATAATGACATTTTGGCAGCTGTAGCTGCTACGAAGGATGGAACTGCTTATCCGCAGGGCTTCCCTTCGAAGTATTCTTATCATTTATCTCCCGAACAAGTTCCTTATGCTACAATACCGTCAGTTGGGGATTGGATGATTCCCAACATGGACCGCAGACTTGCTTTGATCATTGCTGCACACGAAGGCATGGCTTCTGCACATGCCTGAGTGTCTGCGACTGTCTCTATTTTACAGCAACGTTATTGGTGGCGTGGTTTATATAAACCCGTAATTATGTGCTTTCTTGTGACATTTGTCAGCAAATCAAACCATCTACGGTTTCAAGACCACCACAAACCCAGCTTTGCATTTCCAATCAGCCATTTGGCTGTGTATATCTTGATCACTTCGGTCTATTGTCTTCTGATACTGCATATAAATATATTTTTGTTGCAGTTGATTCGTGCACTAGATTCCTATGGGTTTGGCCACAATGCAGCGCTGATGCTCAAAATGTCATTAGAGATTTGCGTGTCTTTGTCGGGACATTTGCCTGTGGCACCTTCCATTCTGACCAAGGTCCAGCGTTCGCCTCTAAGGCATACGAGGACGCGATGAAGTCGATTGGGGTGCTGGTGCAGTTTTCATCTCTATACAGGCCTGAGGGCAATTCTATAGTGGAACGAATGAACCGTGACTTAAAGCAATCTTTGACAGCTAGGGTCTTAGGTACCGGCAGGAACTGGCTGGCCCATTTATATGGAGTTCAACGTGCACTCAATAATCTCCCTAGAAGATCTCTGGGTGGGCGGACCCCATACAAAATGCTCTTTGACATTAAAATGTTTGTGCCAGACCTTGATGGTCTAGACGTTGTGGCAGCTGCTGCAACCTTTGACATAGATAATCATTCTACTATGTTACAGGACTATGTTTCGGCACTGCTGATTCTGGTCGCCGGCTGGTTTCCTAAGATTGGAGATCTGGTACGAGAAAAGTTGGAGAACAAAAAAGAATTTGGTCCCTCTTATCGTGAACCGGTCCCAGTACTTGGATTGAAGGGTACTCGTACAGTAATACTATCACCTTTGCCTGGTCGCAAAGAAAGCAGATACATTTCAGTGGACAATGTCAAACTACACCGTCTGGCCGATTCTGAATAGTGTAACTCCTGCAGTTTCATGCAACGCTATCTCTTTGAATCCTGTGCATTTAGCCTCTTTGACTAATCCCCGTGCCGTTGAGGGTGAAACGGAAATTACTATTGACCGTTTGCCTGTTCTGCATCCATCCTTCTCCAACGCAGAAGTCGAGTATGCTTATCCTGCGGATGAGTCCCATATTGAGGTGCCGGCCAATGCCCGACAACATCAAGCTGATGCTGCGCTACCACCGTTAATGAACATGGGAGCAAGCGGTTATTTTGGGGACCGTACGAGCTTCTCTTATGACTCTTCCTCCTCGTCTTCCACGTTGGCACTTCCACCGACAAAAACAAGTATTTTCATCTCTTGGTTCAAAAAGACTTACCTGGTCCCACCCTGGACTTACATATGGTTGGTACTTATCCTGATTTTCCTCTTCATGTCGATTGGATTTGTGACAGTATTTTTCTTGCTCATCAATGGTCATTATTTGCCAGAACGCTCTGCTGTGAAGTTGGTCGATGGAATTCTGGCCCCCCCATACATCGTCCCATATAATGAAACGTGATCAAACCCTTGTGAACATTTCGGCTTTCCCGGTTGCAGATGGCATCATTTGGGAAACAGTGGCATTTTAAATTCATGGCCCGACGGAAGTCCTCAAGATACCATGCGTGTTTCACGTTTCTTTAGGAGATGTGATAACACCGGACGTACATTCCGATGATTGGGATGTACAAGCAGTACATTAATTGTTTTCTGATTTAAAGTATTATGCTGCTTTTGATGCTGAAGATTTATATTTAAATTCTGCCAATTATGCTGATTTATTCTGTTATCAACACTATGGGCATCATTTCTTACACAAAACAAACACGTTACGACCTGTTTTTAATTACACACAGTGGGAACATTGTCCAACTCCCTTACAGGAGAGTTCTAAAACCCTTAGGGATAAGTTCACCTATTTCAGTGATTATAACACGTCCAATACAGAATCCTATTTCTTTAAATTGCAATTGTCGTCTCAATCCAAATTTATTCTGACCCACACAAAATTAATCTATTCCAATTCCTTTAGAACTGAATTGGCCATACAGGGTTATGATCACTGGAGAGATGCCATTGACTTGAAATCAATTTGGAGCACTAAGGCTTGGCAGGTTCAGGGAACTGAAGCTTTGCATCGTGCCTGCCTAATTCCGACTCAAATATTATTTTAAAATGATACAGTGCACCAAACTACTTGCTTTGGCCTGGCAACTGCCAAAAATTTAAATATCCCATCCATTCCGTCATTGGCAGAGTATGATTATTGGCGTACACACACAAATTATTCGATCGATCAATCACAAGCTCTATTTTGAAATGACACTTTCAATGTCTCTGATGTTGACCCGACAGGTTGGTTGTTGTGGCAAACCAATTCAAATGCATGACAACTGCATTTTTATAATGCAACGCCTGGTTTCACACAGACTAGACCAGATCCTCGTTACCCACATTCACATTCGGTCACCACATCTTCGGTGGGAAAACTGTGCCAACAGTGGTTGGAACACTCCACTTTGTCGTCAGTAAAACAACACCTGTCTCTTTTTGTCGAGCGAAATCAATTTGGCTGATTTTATCTTGGGTCCTAGGATTCCTAGAACAAAGCGGTTTATCTATGCAGCTTACAATGAAGTATGGAAACTTTCGCAGCTTGAAGCAGCGCTTCGTCTGCGCCAAATTGAGAAAGCAAATTTAGAAAAAGTTCTTGCAGTAGTCGACAATAGTATCAATACACTGTCTTCACGCATTTATACCTTAGATAATATTGTTTAATCTGTTATTGATATTGTTCAGAATGATGTATCTGTGTTATATCATGGTCAAAATCAATTACGATCTGTGATGCAGTTTTCATGGGCGTTACAGACTCTCAAAATGGGAAAAGTACCTTGGGATTATTTGAATGCTTCTGCTTTGTTTTTACCATTTAATCTAACGGATAAACAGAGATGTATGTCCATGAAAGATGCTACATACACGCTATTACACATTGAACGATTAGAACACTTGCCATTCTCTGTGGCGGAGACAGATTCAGCTGTATGATTAATTCATGGGGTTATCTCTCTCCCATTTTCACTATTTCAGTTTAAATCTTGCATGAAACATTTCCCAATTGGTCGCTTTGAACCCCTGGGTAGTGCGTTTCTCCATGAATTATGGTCCCTACCTTTCACTTACAGATGTCACCGGGAGGATAAGGAAGTTTTCCTAACAGGGGAGGACTGTGATTCCACAGTAGGACATTCCCTAGTTTGTAAACACGTTAAGTTGCGCGGCGCTTGTAATGTGTCCGCGGCTAATCTTGCTTGTTTTTTTAAAGGAACTCCCGTCCCAGCAATAATTCCTGCTTTAACATTGCTTTCTAACGGCAGTTATCTTATTTTGAATAACCACGACTGCTGTGGTTTACGGGCAGGAATCCCGTATATAGTAACAGTTTCACAACGTGTTACTTGTTGTAGCAATGTGCTTTTTCCGCCCCTGCATGGGAAAGTAGATAGTTCCATCTGGCCTTCCATTCCGACTTTGAAAACAGATTTCAACAAATTAACCAGACTCAAAGTGCTATTGTTTCAACAAGAAGTGGCTCTCACTTCGGCTCGAGAGACCTTTCGATTTGCAGGTGGCTAGAACTTCTAGCGAGATTCAGTCACTTCTGAATACGAACCTCCCACTTCACTTTGGGGTTGCTGATACATCAAATATTTAATGCGTCTGACCCCAAAGGCCTTGCTCATTTTTTTAAACTTGTTGGATCCGGCCTTGTGACCTCTTTTCAGATGATATTTGGAGTAATACATGCTTTTATTCATTCTGTTTTTTCCAGCGTTTTCGGAGGGTTCCCATTATTACTGGCGCTAGCTGGTGGAATCCTGATTCTTCTGCTCCTGCTACGCAATGGCTGCTCATCTTGTGGTAATGCACAGACCAGGCCAATTGCAACTGTACCGTGACCGAAGGCAACAACTTTTTGGATGCTTACCATTAACGACGCTTAGCGTAAGTTATGGACTAACTTTTCGCTTTGCCTACTTCACTTGCGTGCAACCTGTGTTCTACTGTCAACGGTGCCCTTTCTATTGGGCTTTGGATTTATGCCTCTCCAATACGTCTTGTTCAGACCCGGATTATGACCAGTTGATGGGCCCCTTAGTGGCCCATGGGCAGGCCTGTTCTGGGGATGGCCGTATGGCGCGTGTGGCTGCACTTGGAGTCATGGCTGAGTGGAATGTCTGTGCGGCTGCCCAGAAGTTCTTGAGACGGAGTTTCATCGAATATCACGCAAGTTGCCCTGATATGCTCTTAGAAGCATTGGATTATGAGGAGTACGTCTGTTCCTTCGGCATACTTTTTTTTTTTTGCAAATCTTTTTATTGAAAGCAGTAGTGCAATTATACAAGAACAAGTTATAAAGACATGATTCATTCACTGTCTGTATACATGGGTTTTGGATGGTACATTAAGCAATCGCATTTATACCTACTCAGATATCACATTAATCAGCCTGTATGAGCTCTTCAGGTTCGGGAAAGGTGGGGAGACAAGGGGGAACACAGATATTTCCACGATAGGTATTCCATTTCGACCACACTTGAGACCATTTCTTTGGGTACCCCCTGGAAATGTACACTGTTCTCTCTCTAAACATACACCAGTCCATGTCTTGTTTCCACGAGTTTAAACCCGGGCCTCTCTTGCGCCCCACATTCTGGCAATGTTTCGCTTGGCAATCATGTACCCCAGGGTTGCCCATAATTTCTCTTTGCTACTAGGTCTGTCGGCCCGACACATTAAGCAGACACCTTCTACTCTCAAGGTCCAGCTCCTGACCCAGCACCTCTGTCAGACATCTTAGTACACTCATCCAGTATTTACGAATAATATCGCAATCCCATAATATATGCAGGAACGTTCCCTCCTTCCCACAGTTTCTTTTACAACTTGGGTCCTCTCCATATCCCATTCGGGCCAGGGCTGTCCTCAAATAGTATGTTCTATGCAAACTTTTTAGTTGTATCAGTCTAAGCAGTGATGAAATTGCCACTTCCCTTGGAGAGGCGAGTGCCTCAGTCCAATCCTCATCATCTAGTTCTAACACGTCACCTGTCCATTGCTCCCGGAGCTGTATAAGGGGATCTGTTGTGTGGTTAATTAATTTTCGGTAAGTGAGAGATATTGATTTATTAACCATGTAGCCGTCGAGAAGCCTATCCTCCAGCGGTGTTGCTTCGGGCAGGGCTTCTCCAAGTGGGATACGTGCATACAGGGCGTGCCTCACTTGGCAGTATCTAAATATTTCTGAGTCCGCTAGCTCATATTCTCGCTGCAGCATGGAGAACTCTATCACTTTACCCCCCTTCCACATGTCGCCTACCCTTGACAGCCCTATTAGGTCCCACTTTTCAAAGCCCTTGGAGTTTCTGAGGGTGCCCAACAAGTACGAATCCCACAGGGGGGTAGATTGCGTGATTTTCTTATCCCATCCAAGACTTTTATGGGCTGTGTGGCAAATTTGAACTGAGTGTGCCGTTGGCCCCATAAGACATAAGTTAGCAGGTTTGGAATAGTGCCCTTGTATACGAGCCTCCCGGTAGAAGCCATCTATCCATTAGATGTCCTGGGTCGTTTTGTGGGCGGTATATACCCTGGTTAATTGCAGCCAATTGCGCCGCCCAATAATATCTTTTAATGTCTGGGAATCCGATTCCTCCATCGTACCAGCCCGCGCTAATTTGACAAGTGATATTCGAGGGGTTCCCTTCACCCAAAGTAGGGCTCTTTGCTCCCTTTCTATTGTCGCAAAATAGGACGCCGGGACAAGATTGGGCGAATTATGCAGAATCTACAAGAAGCGGGGCAGGGACATCATTTTAAAAGGAGCAGCCCTGCCCAGCAGGGACAGCGGAAGGGTCTTCCAGTGTTCTACATCACTTTGAAGCCGCCGCAGTGGTGGCAAAAGGTTGCGTTCGTAATACACCCTGGGGTCTCCCGTGATGTAAATGCCAAGATATTTAAAGCCATCGACTGCCTCCGTCACTCTATGCCCCCTAGGCAGGAGCGGGAAGTGCCCCCTAGGCAGGAGCGGGAACTGCCCCCTGAGCAGGAGCGGGAACTGCCCCCTGAGCAGGAGCGGGAACTGCCCCTGAGCACATAGATCATTGACTTGGTCCAATTGATGGCATACCCAGAGTATCTGTCAAAGGTTGTGAATATATCAAGAACTCTATTGATCGAGGCCCACGGCGATGCCAGGTATAAAAGGATATCGTCAGCATACTGGGAGATACGATCCTCCCAGTCTTCTGACCACTTCAGACCCCTTACTATTGGGTCCCTGCGAATCCAGCTCGCTAGGGGCTCAAGTGCCAGGGCAAAAAGCAACGGGGACAGAGGGCATCCCTGCCTAGTCCCTCATTCGAGGGCAAAGACCCCTGATTTTCTGTTGTTCACCACCACTTGTGCCAACGGTTCCAAGTACAGGAGCTTCACCCATCCGATAAATCCTGGGCCAAACCCCATCTTTTCCAGCACTGCAAAGAGATAGGGCCATTCAATCGTATTGAATGCCTTAGCGGCATCCAAGGACATCACTACTGCATCCTCCCTTATTATTGTGGACAAGTACAAGTGAGAGAGCAAAAGGGTGTGTCTTGCTACCGCGATTCCTGAGAGAGTCGGGAGTGTTGTGTTCTGGGTTGTCTAATCATTAGTAGCTTCATGATTATGTAGGAGAACGAATGAGACACTATAGCTAGTCGGTTTTGGGATTTTGGGTACTAAGGTGGTAGGAAGGTTCAGCCTCTATACACCAAGGTCCTGTTTTCCTGTGCATAGTTCTGTGTATGTGCAGAATCCCCACAACACTAAATGCCAGACATTTTGTGTATATCCACTGTCTAGTTGCTGAAAGCTCAGCCTTGATTTTACCAGACTTCTGTCTCTGAGTTGGTTGGGGTACAGGAACTGCTTAAACTGGGTTTTAGTGATAGATGTGGGAGGACATCAGGATTACCATATTACTGTCCCCAAAACACACAAACAGCCATCAGAGTTCACGTTTAGTGTTGCCGAAGACTTCAACCATCTTGAAAATGCCTAAAGTGGTTAGGGTTAGCCCCCGGAACCTTTACCACATTGATTAGTCCTTCCCCAGAGGTCATTCACACCCACTAGCTTGTACCAGGCATAAAAGTGGTACCTCTAGGCTCCTACTTCAGAACACTCCTGGTTCTGTAAAATACCTGAAGAGGACTGAGCCTGGTGTCTGAGACCTGAAAAGATCCTATAAGACTGGACCTGTTATCCCTCCTGTACCCAGGACAACAAAGTGGACTCTAAGAGTCATAAGACTGACCTTCTGTTAAAATTACAGGGACGCAACAAGCTACAAGAGGCCTTTCCTGCAACTGCCCAGCCCACCAATGGCAAATGGACCTGGACTGGACTCTGCCTGCCACCCTTTGAGTCTCTAAGTGCCTCACCCTGAGGTCCTGGTGGCTTTAGAAGTGTATTCCGGTGGTGGATTGGGGTGTAAGGACTAAAGTGAGAAGGTAAAATCTACGACAAGGATGAAGCTTGTTAGTGTAACTGACTCTGGCTCTTTCGGAGTCAGCGCGTAGGTCCTGTTCTACCGTGACCATTGATTATCATTGGCAATTTGTGATTCTAGGTGCTACCTCTGCTTAAAACTTTTCAAATTCATTTCTACAGTTCTCCTGATTGGATTTTTGTCATTTTGTTTTGGGATTTTTATTGTTTTGCATTTCGACTTTGTTACTGTTTTAATACTGTGTAAATTATTTACACATTGCATCTAAGTTAAGCATGTCTGCTCTGTGCAATTGCTCCCAGGGAGTTGAGCTCACATTAATTTAGTGATTTTAGAGGTTCATATTGACAAGGATTGTGATTTTTACTTGAGGTCGGTACTTACGCCTCTCAACTAATAGCCGAATTTCTCACATTGGTAGCAGCGGTGGGTTCCAGGACTTGTGTTTTTGCAGTACCACTTAGGGATTTAAGTTAAAATCAAAAATCCCTTTATAATCTGACTCAACTTTTATTTTTCAAATTGACCTCTGATTTTTAATTGGCCATATTTGATTTTTCCTTAATCTCATTCATATCCTCAGGCTTTTTGCACCTATTTTTGTAAAAATGGAAGTTTATCTCAGCAACATTGAAAGCCTTAATGTGGCAGAGCTGAAAACGCTGTGCAAGGAGTGAGGGTGAAAACTGGCAAAAGGACCCTAGAAAGTGGAGTACCAGATAACTCATGAAGACTTGGAGGAGGTCCGTCTGCTCAAGGCCCACACACAGGAGCAAGAGGATGATGAGGCAAAACGGGAAGTAGAAATAGAAGCGGAGGAAGATGGCAGTGCAGAGGCTCCAATGACAGGGAAGAATGGAACTATGAGAGCCAGATCACATGCCTAGTTCAGGACAGGGAGCCTAGCATCTTCCCGCAGCCTGACCCCAGCTGAAATAGAGGACAGACAAGCAGAGAGGGCTCTGAGGGTACACCTGGCAACCGCTACCCTGGAGAAAATAAAAAGCAGCAGAGTTGGCACAGGAGCTAAACAGATTAGGCTTGGCCTTGGAGGAGAAGGCAGCCCTGCTGTCCTATGAAAGTGGCCAGATAGGACTGAACCTGAGAGCCAAGAGGGCTTCTGAGTCCAGTGAAGATAATGGCAGCGGCAGTGATGTGCATAGGAGAGGTAAAAGAGGTCACATCCCAAAAAACCTGATGCCTAGTTAGGTGGTGGTAGATGACATTCATATGTGGTTTGAAGCATATAAAGTGGCCCTACGTATGTACAGAGTCCCAGAGGAAGGCTAGGGGGGCCAGTCTGTGGAAGCACATGCCAATTATTGGGAGGGATACCCTATTGATCCTAGAGGTAACAGACTAGATGAGATACGCCCTCATGAAGGAAACCCTTATCACTAAGTTTGGTCTGACTCCTGAGAAATATCGCATGAAGTTCAGGGACAGCCAGACGCAGTCACACAAGTCGTGGTTTGATTATGTGGATTCATCAAGTAAGACACTGGATGGTTTGGTGAAGGGCAACAAAGTAAATGATTATGATGGACTTTTTAATGTAATAATGAAGGAGCATATACTGATTAATTGTTTTACAAAGTTGCACCAGCACCTTATTGTTCCTAAGCTCACTCTACTCAGAGAGCTTAGGAAGGAAATAGACCTTAGGGTCAGCAGCAAAGAGTCCAAAAAAGGTACCTGGGGCTAACCTCAGCGAGGGTGGTTCCGGACCCCTTAGCAGAAGGAGAGAGAGGTCCAGGAGGAAAAAGAAAACTTCCCCAGAGGACCCCAAAAGAGTTTTGAGGGAAAGGATTTCCATAACCCTTCTGAGCATAAGGGGGGAGGGTCTGATGGGTGGAAGCCCATGGTGCCCTTTTTCACTCCCAACTGTTATGACTGTCATCTATCAGGGCACAAGAAGAGGGGCTCTAGCTGCCCCAAGAAGCCACTCACAGGTAGGCACTCTGCAGGGGTGGCCGATAGGTTCTTGGGGAAGTTGTCATCAGGAGCAGAGGGTAGAGCATGCTCTAATGTCCCTTAGTTGAGAGTTGGGCCTAGAAGGTATTCTGGTGATCCCTGACCGTGGGAGCCATCACTTTCACTAGATCACAGTGAAAGGGGTCCCTGTCATTGCTCCGAGGAATACCTGTGCCAGTCAGACTATTGTGGTGGAAATGCTAGTTTCCTCAGAGCAGTATCTGTCAGAATAGGTATGTTGAGTAACCCAGACCCACAAATAGGACTTTTCCAACCTGTGGCCCTGATATCCCTGGAAGTGGGGAGGGTTACTCAGAGAAAGCTCATTGGCAGTTCCCAAATGCTCATTGTCTGCATCCTTGGCAATGAACTTCCAACGGTGGTACGAACGGCTGGGTGGGACATCCGCTCTTGATGCCCCCAAACCCTCAGATTTCTGGGGTATGATCTCCAGAAGGAGAGTACGGAGGCCTAGATGAAAAGTAAGGGGTAGGAGGTGGAGTCATTCAACAGTGAGAGGACCAGCAGGTCAGAGGATACCTGCTTTGAGAGAAGAGCCTTCCAAGAGTGACCCTGGTTAGTCCACTTCAGACACAGAGGTGCTGCCTGTGCTGTCATAGATAAAGAGGATAGGAGACCTGCCCCAGGCAGGCCCTTGCACGACATAGACAGAGGGTGTCACCCTTGAGAGAGACTGTGGTTCCCATGGATTGCAAAGCAGCTGCCCAGTATCAGGGTAAAGACCCAGAACCGAGAGGCCAGTCTCAGCAAACCACGCTTGAGGTGGCAAAAGTAAGAGTGGAAGGAGGGTGTCTATTGCCTGAGGGTGTAGCCCCCAACTCTGAGAAACCTAGAATGCCTCAAAAGTAAGTGTGGGGACTCCTTTCCAGCCCCTCTGCCTAGGGACCCCGACTGCAACCTTCATCGGGCAGTGGATGGCCAGGGGCCTGGCCCTTGACACTGACAGCTGTCAGTGCCCTCTGATGGTAGCTGTCCTTGTGGGCAAAGGTTTTCATAGGTTGGCCACAGAAGTCTGACTAAAGGGGCAGAATGGGCAGCATCACCTTGCTGGCCATGGGGGTACTATCTCCATACTAATGTTAAGAGCCTCACAGATGGGGTCTGCAGATGAGGAGAAGGGTTCCCCATGGGACAGTCCAGTGGCCCAGGAGGATTGTGCAGTTGGTTACAGATAAGTTCAGAGGGGCATAGAACAGATAATTACACTTGCAGAAGAGGCAAATTGCCCACATTCTATCGCGTGAGCAGGGAAGCCCCTCAGGGTATTGATTAATTTCAAGGTTGGTTCTGTGCTTTACATCTTTTTTGTGCTAAATCTTGATTGTATGAACATGTTGATGATAACAACAAACAGGTTGGAGGTACTAGAGTGCCAGCTACAAGATGGCTGCACTTTAATGCAGCTCTCCTGGCAGAGGCATCAAAATCACAAATATTTCCGTCCAAAAGCTAAAAATGATAAGTGACCACTCACTACATTCCTGAAGAAGACGGGTGCACAAGCTGTGGAAAAAAGCACAGACCAGAGGCCAGCAGACCAAGAACAAGAACTGTGTGAGATCTACTGCAGGGGGTGCCTCTGGTAGAGCCTCCGCTGACAGAGGCATCAAGTGTGTGGCTTGCTCTGAGAGAGCAGCTGTGAGCTGAAAGGTTGCTGAGGAGTGTCGACTATTGGTGACGCAGCACTCCCCCATGTCAATAAGATGTAATCTATCCCGACCGAAAGACACACGGATCTCAACAAAATAGTGGGCGTGTCTGCAGAATGACCAGTAGGCCTGGTTTTAATGCCTAATACTAGAGAGAAGTCCTACCAGTAGGAAAAAATATCCATATTACCTATATTCAAAATAGTTCATATTTTTAAAAGGTCTCTCACACACACAATTTGTGACATGCTTCATCATTGAGTCCTACGTGGTACGGGGCGAGCTCAGGATCCCCAAGAACCATTACTGCAATCCATGCAACTAAGCCTGCTGTCTTTTGATGGCAAGAGTGTTACCTTAAATCAGCGTATTGATTTTATGTTAGCTAAGTTAGACAAGCATTAACTTACGGCCTCCCTGTACTAGCGCTGGCCCTGCAGGCCCTAAGTTGTTGATTACATTGAAGGTTTCAGGGCAGCCATGATAAGTGGCTCAAAAAGATAAAGGTCCCACAAGTGAAAGGGGAACACCAGGAAAGAAAGGGAAATGGGGGGCACCTGGTTCCTGGGTCCCACTGCTAGCCCCACTGACTTGTGCTGCAAAGTCCTACCACTTAAAAACGACAGTGCAGTGTGATTGGATGATCACTGGGGCCAAAGCCCGGCCATCCCAGCATGAAGAAGGCGGCAGCATCAACGTGTGACCTGCTATGCAGCTTGGGAAAATGACCTGATGGAGCATGTAACGCTCACATTTACAAATCCAAGGTTTCTCCAAAGGCTGTGAAACCCCTTTTGAAGTGGAAAAAGAATGTGGGTAGTAGGAAGGGGCAGACGTAGGGGAGGAGAGGCACAGATCACACGAATGGAGATATAGGCTTGGACATAGTAGCTCTCCTAGGCCCATGCGTTACTAGCTGCTCCGATCCAGATTTTCTTTGCATTCTAGGCCTTGGTATAATATATTCTACTAGCCCCAGAATGTAAAGAAAAAAATACAAGACTGGATATGACTACACACAAATATTTACAAAGCATGTCTTCACACAGTATTCCTTTCATATAATCATAAGGCACACTATGTAGCAGTGAAAACATGTTTTCTTTTATATGGTGTGTAGGAAAGTGCCCCTTTTTGCATGGTGACCCCCCAATTTTTGCCTGACATCTAATGCAACCTAACTTGATGTGCCCTGGGACCCTGCAATCAGGTTCCAAGGGACTGTGTTCTTTCCCAAGACTGTACCTTTGTACCCATAAATTGCACATGTCTGGCCACAGGTAAGCCCCTTGTAAAAGTGTAGTGAAGCCATAAAGAGTATATAGGAGTTGGTCATTACGAACTCCACAGCTCCATAATGGCTTTACTAAAAACTGGGAAGTTTGGTAGCAAACTTCTCAGCACATTAAACCCCCAATGACGCCAGTGTTGGATTTAATGTAAAATGCACTCAGAGGGCATCTTAGAGATGCCCCCTGAAAACTGACCAGCCCTTGTGTCGTACCTGAATGGCTGCCCACCATTTGCCACCACCAGACAGGTTTTTGGACCCCTGGGTAGAGAGCCTCCGCTCTCTGGGTCCAGAAACAAAGCCCATCCTGGGCAGAGGTGTCATGCCTCCTCCCCCAGGATGGGCTGGGTCCACGAAAGGGGAAGCTTCAAAGGCCTGCCACCTATGGAAGCTGTCCCTGCCTTTTGCTGCCCCCTGCAACTGGCTCCCACCGGTTCTGGCCCCCACTTTGGGCGGGAGAAACGGCGGGAAAACCAAGCTAGGAAGAGAGGTGTGCCCACCTTTGTCAACCCCACCCCTCAGGTGGGAGAGGCAAGGTGAAGGACACATCTCAGACCCCTCCATCTTGGATGGGGGGACACAGCCAATTAGGGAGAGGCTCATGCCCCCTCCCACTGGAAGGTGGTATAACAGTGGGTGTACCCACCCCAAGGAAGGGACCCATTGGTCCCCACCTGCCCCACCCCTTTAACGCCCCTAAATTTAGTATTTAGGGACAACCCTGAACCTTGCCTCCTCAGATTCGAGGAAGAAAAAGTAAGGACAGGAGCCATGCTGACCCAGGAAGAAGACACCAACTGATTTGGCCCAAGCCCTACCGGCCTGTCCGAACTCCCTACAGCGAAGACACTGGCAAAGCCAGCAGCCCCCCAGAGGCTGGAGGACCTGCCCTGCACTCACCTTATGAACTCTGTCTCCCGTAAGCATCAGATTTGCTCAAACTAAAGACTCCAAGACCAGGAAACAGACCCCGGCAGTCCCACGGTCCTGCACCACTCTGCATCCGGCCGCCACGGCCCTAGCCCGAGTGGCCCAACACACCAAGGAGGCCTCCCCAGCGGTCCTGACCTAGGATCTGGTGACCCCTTACCTCCCACAAGCTTCGAGGCGACACCTGCAGCCTCAACCAGAAGGATCCCCCCTACCTCGACAGTCGGTAAGAAGACCGCGACAGCGACCGAAGTGGTCTGAAGAATCCATTGCCAATAGACATCCCCGGCCTTGGGTGACCCCACCGATGGTGTCCAAGCATCGCCCAAGACCCCAGCTTACCTCTCCAGCCAGTGGTCGCCTTCAGGAAGTCTCCATGCCCGAGCCTGCAGCCTCTTTCCCAAGATCTTCATTGTTATCCATTGGGTCCCCGACATCGCCTTGGCACTCTGCACCCGGCCGCCCCTGTGCCGCTGGTGGTGCAACTCCTATGCTGATTGTTGGCCCCTGCAGTGCTGATCTTAACCCCAGGAGCTTTGCTCCCACACCCGAGTGGCCTGCTCGTAAGAAGCCCCCTTAGCCCTGTTGACTAACATTGGGCCCCTGCACTCTGCCCCCTCCCGCCCGCCCCAGTGCCTCTGGTGGTGCAACTCGAGTGCCCATCTAGACCTTGGGGAACCTTGGTCCTAACCCCCAAATCTCCCACTCATAAGTCCACTACTTACCGGTAAAACTGATAACCATTTTTCTCCCATAGGAACCAATGTTACGAGTTTCCTGTTCCTAAAAATGTATGTGTTGACCTGTGTTTTTGTATGAAAAAAAGTAACTGTATTTTAAACCTGAAGAAGTCTTACTTACCTTGTGTTGTAGGATCCCCGGTGTCATATCTGGGCATATCGCCCCAAGTAGTCGATGTAATCCAAAAATACCAAAGAAGTAATCAAGAGTAATTCCTATGTAATTTAAACGGTTTCTAAAGTACATACAAACCTGTAACGAGTGTGAATTCAACCATAACTGCATTTACTTGAATAGTCTTGCATTTGAGAATATCTTTTACTTACCTGTGCCAAGTCCTACTTGGTTCTAAAATAAAACATAAGTATACCTTTTGAGGTCGAGCCTGGGCAGCGCAGCGCTGCTGCGAGGAATGCAGTATTGGAGTATGGCTTTGAAGCCCCGCCCACTCTCCGCCCATATTTTTAATTGGCTTGTGTCATTGTCCTTCGTAAATGCTGTCTTCTGAGTCGTTATTAGGCTTGTTAGTTCCTCCTTGGTACCGCCTTGTCTGCATTTGCAACCTCCAATGGCGACTGGCCCTTTTACTTCTGTTGCGACACAGTATGTCTTATTTAGTCTGTAAGCACTATTTTCTTTAATGAGTTTCTCCTACTGCAGGCATGATGTTCTTTCCTCGTCATGCGTGCTTTCACTTTCAAGCAGCCCTGGACGATGGCGGCCGCTTCTTTGAAGTGAAATAATCTTTCATTTACAAGAGTTTGAGCTATTGCCATTGTAAATGACCATAGCTTAAACTCTCGTAAATGCGAGACCTATTGCATTGCAAATGTTTATTTATACTTACCAATTGGTCTGAATTCTGTCCCTGATTGTGTGTAACCAGTCCTTGATTGAGTGAATACAATAAATGCTTAACACACCCTGTGGATAAGCCTAACTGCTCGCCCACACTACCACAAAGAGAGCTGTTAGTACTTAACTAATTTAGCCTCTGCTATACCTCTGGGGATCCCCTAGACTCTGTGCACACTATACCTTACTTTGGTATAGTATATACAGAGCCAGCTTCCTAAATGGTGCATAAACCAAACTACCTTGTAACGTGTAAAATGGCTCTTATGCTATAGTAATAACTTGTTTTTTTAGGAGAGCTTTATACTGCACTTCTGCCATCTCAAAGTACTGTAGATAACAGATACCATTACAGTACACAAAAAGGGGTCATTGTGACATACATTTACTTACATGGACATGACTGATGTGTTACTCTTAATAAAATGTTACTCAAAGTGTCACACCTAAATCACTGAACTATCAAACATAAGCACACCGACAACAGAAACGTCACTCATTAGTGTAATGAAAACTTGACAGCCATGACCAGGGCAACTGGAATTATGCGGCAGGGTTGAATAAATTATACGGGAAGGAAAGGCAAATTATGCGGCATAATGCACCACATTTTGTAATAGCATTACTTTATTATTTAATATTTTTTAAACTTGGTAACACTGTCTGGGCATTGGTTGCACCTCATTAGTACCGGTTTAATACCCCAATATAGCAATAAACAACAGAAAGGGGACCAATCCAGGTTTGCAAAGGACTTTCCACTGCACAGCAACACATGTGTTGCAAATACGGCAAATCTATAATTATGCAAAAATCGCTGCACAATTGCATAATTCCATTGGCCCTGGCTATGACTCACACACAACCTTCATTCACAACCCAGTGGTCAATCAATCAATCAGGGATTTATAAAGCGCAGCAAATCCCCTGAGAGTGTCTCACGGTGCTGGAGTAGCTAACTGCTTTGTGGTGATATGTTTATTCGAACATTTAGGTCTTCAGTCTTTGCCTGAACTCCCGGAGTGAAGCGCTGGTCCTGAGGTGCAAGGGAAGGTAGTACCCAGCATTAGCGACCAGGTATGAGAAGGAGCGTCCTCCACTGTGGCATCGGGGGTTGTCTGCGAGGGAGGCGGATCGTAGGTGTCTGGTTGGTTGGTAGAAGGTCATGCGTTGGTTGATGTATGGTCGTCCCTCGTTGTGCAGGGCTTAGTATGCGTGGGTCAGCATCTTGAACTGGCATCTCTTCTGAATCTGGAGCCAGTGTCGCTTCTTGAGGTGCGGTGTGATGTGGGTACGTTTGGAGGGGTCAAAGATAAGTCTTCCTGCTGAGTTTTGTATTGTTTGTAGTCTTCCCAGGAGGCATGTGTTGATTCATACGTAGAGTGTGTTCCCGTAGTCCAGCCTGCTGGTGATGAGGGCCTGCGTGACGGTCCTTCTGGTGTTGACGGGGATCTACCTGAAGATCTTGCGGTGCATGTGTAGGGTGTGGAGGCAGGCGGATGAGACTGCGTTTACCTGTTTCTTCATGGGAATCTTGCTGTCCAGGAGGATGCCGAGGTTGCGGGTGTGGTCTGTTGGGGCGAAGGAGGGGCGAGTTCTGCAGGTCTCCATGTGTCGTTCTATGGCGAGGTGTTGTTCCCAAAGAGGCTGACTTCCGTCTTGTCCCTGTTGAGCTTGAGACAGTTGTCCTTCATCCAGTCAGCGACGTTCATTATACATCTGTGGAAGTTGGCTCTAGTGGTGGAGGGTTCTTCTGATAGCGAGAGCATGAGCTGGGTGTCGTCGGTGTAGGAGATTATGTTGAGTCCATGCAATCCAACAGTGTTGGCCAGGGGGGGGTCATGTACGTGTTGAAGGTGGTGGGGCTGAGGGACAATCCTTGGGGAACGCCGCAGATTACCTTTTTGGGTTTCGAGGTGAACCTTGGGAGGCGGATCCCCTGGGTTATTTCGGTGAGGTCTAACACAATCCATTTGAGGGCATCTCTCTGGATACTGATCTGGTGGAGTCTGTTGATCAAGATGTGATGGGAGATGGTGTCAAAGGCGGCTGACATGTCCAGGAGAATGGGGACTGCCATTTTGCCGCGGTCCAGGTGGTCTCTGATGTCATCAGGTAAATAGTTAGGTTTATTTACTGTATCCGACTGCTGGCCAATTGTAGATCTAGAATCAAGATCTAGAATACCAGAGAAATGTCATGTACCACCTGCCACCATGAAAAACATCTGTCCATCACATAAATAGATTCACTATACAAGACTAGATCTACAGGCCTTATCAATGCGTGTTTTTAGTACGCCCTTATCGCTGAGGTAATCCACACAAAGTGGCAAATTCTTTGTGATTACTTGTGAACTGATATGATACCTGCAAAGCTGCTAAGTGCAATAATCTCATTGTATTCAGAAACATGGGTCCGTGTGGCAAAAGGCCATTGCTCGACCCCCCAGAAAATTCAAACAAATCAGGGACTAGAGAAGGGTGTGTCCTAGCCCCCCTCTACTGTTCAATTTGTACATAGCCGATTCAGGGAAAAGTCTGGAGCCCAGTGGCCTGGCGCCTCCTAACCTAGGACCTGCCAAGCTCCAAATAATACAATATACTGACGATATAGTGATCATGGATCGCACAAGAGCCCGTTTACAGTGGACGCTGAATGCCTTGAACACTTTTAATATGGCCAACCAGCACAAAGTTAATCAGGAAAAAACAAAGGTCCTGATATTCGGAAGGTGTAAGAATAAAAAGAACATCTCCTCGCGTATTGGCAGCCAGTGCATCAGCACAGCTAGGAAGTATAACTACCTCGGCGTGTGGTTCACTGAAAATAGTACCACAGTGGCACAGATAAATGCAATCAAAAACGTGGGCGCTGCTATCACATATGGGATTGGTCAATTAAATCGACAATTAAGGAGTGCTTCGGCAGCCCCAGTACTAAGGGTTATGAAGGCAGCATTTCTCCCTGGCGTGCAATATGGCCACTTAGCATATCCAGGAACCTTAGATGTAGCCTTGGAACAATCCCACTGTAGGGCATACAAGAAAATCTTTCAACAACCAAGCTTTGTCGCCACTCCAGGCTAAGGCTGGAACTGGGTTTGGTGTCTCAGACTCTAGACTGCCAAGCGGCCATGCTGAAGTATTACATCAAAGGTAGGATGGCTGACACAAAATCACTAAAAAGTCACCTAAAATTAATTTTTGAAACCCCAGTCAAATCTTGGTATGTCTGGGTAAATAATGCATTGAAGATATTCCAGATGGAAGACTCCATCCTCCAGGTAGGAAACGTCCCATTTACCACCTGGAAAAAAGTTATCAATCGGCAACTAAAGGCGACCTCGAGGGACCAAGATCTGCTTACCCTCAGCAATTTATTAGTGGCACAGGTGCTAAACGCCTCCTACCTTGTCGGGACTCTACAGCCATACTTACTGTGAGCTATAAATGCGGAAAGTCATTGACAGATCTTTTATATGCGATTGCAAGCTCTGCCAATTAAATACTTTATCCCATCCTGGGCCACTCACAGAGGCAAAAGAGCTTGAAGGCTTTGTTCTTTTCAAAACGAATCATGGTTACACCTGCTATGTTGTTGCCCTTCCTTAGATCATCAGAGAAGACAATTAATCACACCAGTATGCCTGGCCCTCAGGGTGCGATCATGCCAGTAAGTTTTCAGCTTTTGTTTTTCACATTCGCCTCCTAGGTCCTGGCAAGATGCACAGAATTTGTGAACATACTAAGGCAGCATCTGTCCTCAACCATCGTGATGGCCAATATGGAAGTGCAAAACCAAACAAAATAGTCTGATGGAGTATAGTCTGAGCGCAGGCTGGGGATCTCTGGAACGAACTGACTGTCTTTGTAAATTTCAAATACACACACCTTTTATGTAGAATTTTTTTTAAAATAACTGACCCAAGGAGCTAATTGCCCAGTGCGGTACCAAGACTTTTCTGTCATACTTGAGCAAACGTACTCCCTAACGTATTCATTGTTTACAAACATTTTATTTTGCACGTTTCATAATCAGAAGTTTTTAATAGTTTAATTAGACTACTGTATTATTCACTGCAGATCTTATCTATTGTAATGGTTTTAATTAGCTAAACAATAAAGTTTACAATAAAGGTCAAAGGTTAAGGACAAATTAAACAAGCATTTGCAATGCAATCGGTCTCGCCTTTGGGACCTTATATGTATTTAGCTATGCAGCACATTAGCCTGGGTGCTAAACATCTACTGTTCTTTAACATGGAGGGAAAGTAAGCACCAAACTGCGTGACACACCATGTATGGGAACACATGGAGAGAAATATTGCCTTTCAGCTGGAAATGGTATAGTCCAAAGCAAATGAAAATAAATATGTATACAGTCCAGTAGACACAGGATCCTCTATACATGTAAGTGACTATCCATACACCTATAGTTGGTAAAACATGAATCTCTATACAAATCGGTGACAATGCATGCTTCTATATAAATCAGACTCTCTATACATTATGGCGACAGTGCTAAATTGCCTACTTGTATTGCAAATATCAAAAATCACTTAATATGTGCCGTAAACACAGGTGGATACATTATAGGGACTCCAGCAGTAAAACCATCGTACTGCCACAACGATAAATATAGAAGAACAGCATATTAAAAGGGAGGGATGCGTTAACGTTGAACAGTGAATGCGCGGTGGACACAAATTGGTAGATAGAGCAACGTAGGTAAAGTGGAAAATGAACGATAAGCATATGTTAAAGGTAACCGAAATATGCAGAGTGGCAAAGAAAAGCGGTGCTGGTACATTATAAAAATCAACTGCTTACCAGGGCTTCGTTACGGTAAATCGTATTCCTACGGTAAACAAAACATAAGGGGTCACTAGAGCTTGCCACATGTAAGAGACTGACGTGCTGTAAATCACAGGAGCTGGTATGCCGTGACATGTGGGAGGTATCTTCAATTAATCAACATTCGCTAAAAGGCGTGTGAAAAGTAATGGTACTGGGGGAATTGACCACAAATATGAAACTGACGTGCTGTGAGTATCGAGAGCTGGTATGCCAAGAGGTACGGGAGGTATCTGCATTAGATTAACATGGCTAAGAAGTACGTTTTAAAGTAATGTGTGGGTGGAGGATACGGAGCATGGCGTCTGAGGAAATAACGCGCTGGAAGACGTGAGTCTGCGACTGGAGAGACACGCTGGAAGACGGTAGGGTGTGATAAGGTGAGCGTAAGTGGGTCTGTAAGGGGTGCGGAGCCCCCATCTTACCTCTAAGTCGCTTGGTTAAGGTCACTGCGGTCCCGGAACAAGACGAGTCACGGGAGACGCTGGTAGTTATAGCAAGACTCGAAAGTGACGTCAGTGCAGGGAGCATAACGTGTCGCTTCGGTCAAGGCCACTGAAAAGTTACTAAACTTCGGGGAATCTTAATGACAGGAGGGTTGCACAAAAGGAAAAAATATGGGAAACAACCAGTCAAAGGGGTCCGGTGGAAAGGTGGACGTAGGGGCAAAAAAGTTGAAGGAGCTTGAACAAGCATTGGCCGCGCGCGCGGCCGCGAGATGCGATATGTGGTGGGGGAGAAGCGGGAGTTGTGTGCGCGACGAGGAGGGAGTGGGAGGGGGTAGGGGAGGGGATTCACGCGCTGGAGAAAGCCAGATGGCAGCTGCTGTGCACGTCGCGCGCGCTTGTGCGCGTAACAGCAAGCTGGTGGCCGGCTTGGTAGCACTTTCAAAAGCCCCTTACTAAATGTCTCGCAGAGCAGCGCATGCGCTGGCTCAGCGAGACCTAAAAAAGGTCAAGGATATGATGATATCGCCCCAGCAGTCTTTATCAGCAGGTATACACAATCAACATTAGCAGAATTACACAACGCAGTATAAACTAATTAGCCATAACAGAATTACCACCTTCAATTAAGTCCATGAGGGTTGATAGTTTGAATTGAGACGCATGTTATTTCCGTATATGAAGAGGTATCGTATCAAATGCTTGTATGGGGTTAATAGCAGTAGCCAGTCAAGATTTCAAAGTTTACTTAAATTTAGATATGCAAAATCAAATCAAACGTAGATTTACGAGCAAACACCAAAAATATCAAAGTGAATATTGACAGTGCAGTCTATTTTGTTTTTTTTTTACTCCAAAATTCAGATAACTTTTTTTGTTTTCACTCTCCTCTGGTTGTTTACAAAGTGCGGCTTTCTTCTTTGCTGTGCGCCCCCTGCGCGTATTCAAGAGTTTTCTCGTAACTGTCTGTTTTTAGTTTTTATAGTAGGACCGCTACGTGTGTCTGTCTGTCTTTTGTTTCCATGCTCCAGGGGTTGCTTAACTCCCGAGTCCTTTCTTTGTTTTTATGCTGGATGTAGCAGTAACCGAGGAGCCGGTGCGTTGTGTATTTGGTGACAGTCTCAGTTCCTGTCTGCGAAGAAAATTGACAGACGTCTGCGGGACCCCATGTTACTGGAGCAGGATGTGCACCTTAGCTGAGTGCCGGAGCAGATTTCCCTTGCACATCCTAGTATGGAACAACGATTACGTTAACCTGGAGAGAGAGCTTGATGGAAAGGTACGGTATACATTGCTTACTTATCCAGGGATGGCAGTCTATCAAACTGAAACGCCAGGCTAGTGACAACTTTTCCACCTAAAAACATTCCAGGGACCTTACCGGTTTGAGCTGCCAACGCTGGGGAATGCCATTAAGCCACCACTGGCACATCATGGTACTGACAGACACCACTGTTAGCTCTCCACGTTGAGCCATCATCGCTGGAAAAGACCACTGAGAGCCGCCAGTGACAGCATATGACACAGAGCTTACACCACACACAGCCACCACCGACATTTCTCGATGCAAGCCATGAGAGCGAACCTTCATTAGAAGCCGGTTATTGATAGCCACTACAGGCAGCCACCGTTGAGATTCGGCGCAGATAATTAATGCTGACTGCCGGCCCACAGTGGGTTAAAGCTTCCTCTGAAAACTCATTGTCAAGAGCTCGCTGTCGTGCTCTCTATAATAAGGGCTCACCATTGATTCAACATGTTAAGTTAATTCGTTCAGCCAGTGCAACTAAAGGGTACATGGTTATAGGCTTCCAATTCCTTACTAACATCTTACTTATGGTATACCCCAAGATTGTCACTGCCCTCCTGATACATTTGCCGTAAGCCATAAGGGCACCGAACACTAGCGCTAGACTCGTAACATATCTCCCCTTCCCCCACTTTATGAACACTGTGGGGATCACAGCAATCATTGGAAGGACGTTCGTGGTGGTAAACTGTCACCTTATTTCTGTGATGTTACTTTATGTTCATATTTATGTATTCACTTAAAAAAACAACGGCTAAGATTATAGTTAGGTGAAAATGTCAGGTTTAAACATAACATTTCACATTAAGATAAACACTGAAGTTCACGTTATGGTTAACTTAAGTAACTATAACTCGCGTCCCCACCTTGCACAATGTTATCCTAAATTATGTAATTTGAGATGTCATCAGTGATGTTATCAATGATGTTATAGAACATGTCATGAGTAATGTAATATGTGAAGTCATAAGTAGTGCATGGTGAGGGCGTGAGTTACCTATAACTGGTGAATTTTCACCATAGACGCCTGTTGGGATCTGTGGAACGCTGGCTCGTTAGGAGCTTGTGTCATCGGGGGGGATTCTACTCTAGAATGTGGAGTCCTCAGGCAGGCAGTTGCTGCCGGGACCTGGAGGACGTCGGACGGAATAAACTGGACACTTACCCCATTTCTGCGTAGTGTCTTCCTTTCAACGCCACCTTTAAAAAAAAAAAAAATGGTTTTCCCATCCCTCAGGACTTTTGCCAGAACTAGTGCAAGGGTTCGCGCTGGCTCCACCAAGAGTCCTGCGGAATTGCGGCAAAACAAGATTTTTTTTTTTAAATTTGACTCCACCCTTTGGGACCACTCCCACAATGGGGTCAGGGTGCTCCTACCCTGCCACCTTATACCTTATTTATTTTAATTTTCAGGACCTTGTCCTGTAATTGTAAATGCGTTTATATAGTGCTTACTACCCCTGACGAGGTGTCGTAGCGCTTTTAGGCGAGTAGCACACTACTCCTGAACCCAAAAAGGATTAGTGGTGAATTAGTATTATGAATTGAAATTAATTTGAGTGGTGGACATGTGAGTCTGTTATTTGAGCTGAAAAGGATAGGGGAGGAATAGAAGACAGAGGGGTTTGCATTTATATAGCGCTTTACACCCCTGATGAGGCATCAAAGCGCTTTTCGAGGAGTAGCACGCTACGCCAGAACCCAAGCAGGACTAGTTGTGAATTATTGTAGTAAAATATGAAATTAATTTGAGCGGTGGACATATGAGTCTGTTAGTTGGATTGAAAAGGATAGTGGAGGGATAGAAGAGGGATGGGTCTAGTAAGTGTTTATTTGGAGATCATAGCAGCAGGAGCAGGTTTGAAATGAATGGGGGAGTCAGAGGGAAGGGTTTAGAAAGGCTTGTTTGGGAGATCTAAATAGTATAGGAGGTTTGAGATGATACAAGGGAGGGGTAAGGGGGGGATGAGTCTAAAAAGGGTTATTTTATGGATCATAGTAGTCAGAGAGTGGAGATAGAGTATATATTCAGAGAGGTATAGGGTGAGAAATAGGGTAGTGCATTGGAGAGAGTAGTAGATTGAGGTTTAGGATGAGGGCTGCTGCAACACTTTCTCTTCATGTTGCGACCACCCAATCTGTGCTCAAGCTCCAGCGTGAGCCAGGTGGCCGATGGGAAATAAAGCCCCCTCAGCCAATAAAATCGCTCTATTATTTGAAGTTGCGTGCCCGTGGGACTCCTGCAAGCCCAACCACCCAGATATCTATCAGTTTTGAAGCTTAATTTCTCAAAAACTATTTAACGGATTTACACCAAATCCCCCTTTCTGGGTAAAGATCTAGCTTTAAGCCACATTTGGTGTAATTCTGTTCAGCTTTAAGTTACTGAAACCTTTGACTGGACAGAACATGATTGTGACTTTATTACTTGTGGTGGACATCAGTCCACCCCAACTAATATACCACTTTCTATTTAATACCACTATATGTTATTTATGTCCATTATTGAGTGTAGAGACCATAAGCTATTAAGGGCGAAGCCTCATAAGTGTCATGATACCCCTCCCTTCCCTCCACAGTGTTTTATCACTTGTATGTTACCCTGTGCAAAAATGATTTATGCGTGTGTTAGTGCAGTTGATCTAAATAACATGTTATTGGGAATCATTTCTGTTCATATCAAGGCATATAACATACAACTATGTGTAGATAGTACCTTATAGGTAACCATCCGTGCTCTGTGTGCATCTCAGGAAGGTAGCTATGATGCATGGTTGTGCTGCTAATGTATATATGTGCTGGCATGCATATGCGTACCATGGTTTAGGCATAATATGTTTATTCTGGCATTTTTGCGTCGTGCTGGACAGAGCTGTTGAGTGAATAGTGCTTGCTAACTAAGTATGGCTTTGGTGCTACGTTGTGAAGATGCAAGGGATCTGCCTACTTCTTGAAAAATACCAATTGTAGGTTTCACTTGAAAAACGCTTTATTGTGCAGTTGTTATTTAGTACTTCTAGTGCATGCAATCGACCAAAGATGCAGCACTTCTTATTGAGTTGAAATTTCTGTTGGACATTAGATGAAGGCCATTTGTGGCATATCATCAGTGTGTTGGGTGCACGTGAGTACAGTCTACATTTCACTGATTCGGTGGATGCGGTGTCTCTTTTGATTTGGGTGAATTGTGCAGTTTAACTAACTGCTCTCCAAATCGAAGCAGCTTTCTTTGTTTAGATTTGATTTGGGGTTTTAATTTAAGGAGGGTTTCCTGATGATCTTGTAGGAGGGAAGCCACTTGGCCAGGACAACCAAACAATACATAGCAATGCAGTAATTTTATTAAAATGTACAAACTGTTTTATTTCATGCTAGTTCTGGAAGGTTACGTTGGCCGGAGTTCGAAGGAGTGAAGTTTGTGAATCTGGCTTACATTCAGGCTTTGCAACATGCTCTCCTGGATCCTCATGCATTTACCGACAGAGGCAGGGTGGAGGATGGGTCTCATTTCTTTCCCAAATTTAGAGATATCCATATGAACTTGGAGTGCACTGGTACTATGCTTTTCGACCTGCTCACAGCTGAAACAGACACACACCCACACACTTTATCAGCTCAGAGCTAAACAGAGGCAAAATGGGTCCCACTTGAGGTTACTTGTAGCCCAGATCAGGTTATTAACCAGCTCAACTGCAGTGTTGCTCCAGCAGAGGACCTACCTAATCCACTCTGCACTGCCAGGTCAGGACTTTGTCCAGACCCTAAACCTCCAACAAGCTGCCATCCGCTCAATTGATTCACTGATCTTATCCCAATTGTTTGATTTTCAGGAAGCCAGGCTTCTCCCAGGCAGTACACCAAAGATCAGCTGCCATCATACCCATCCCCTCTCGACTCATCCTCGGCTTCACTCCTCATTCTTGCTACAGCTGTGGAAGCTAGCAGTTGACATCCTACTGGTCCCCACTCCCTTTCAGAGCCTGTTGTGTTAGTGGAAAGAGAACCTTAGACTAGGCCCTCCACCCCCAATTAACCGCAATCATGCCAGCCTCTTCTCCCACTATGTCCTCATCTCAGGCCTCATTTGCGGTTGCAGAAGGAACATTACGAAAACAAGGCAGATACGGCTCAAAAGGGACTCCCTTGTCCCACCTTATCAGCGTTCCAAGTCTCTTTGAAATGTGTGTAAATCTCATCACAGATGGCCCTCACTGCTTCTACTCAGTCTCCATAATACCCTTTTGTGGCTGAAAGAAACCCACAGGGCCCCATCACTCATGCTAGTGCGTGACATGACTACATGGACCAACAGGTATCCAAAGTATCTGCCACCACCATGCAGCCAAACCACACCAAGCTTCAATGCCAAATATCCCTGGCGCACAGCTAGACCACAAGGGAGACTAAAGGAGGATATACCAATTCCATCTACCGGATGTACCCAAAAAAGCACTCTGGAGAGGGTACCCCTTTCCATACACACTGATCTGCCATCAAACAATACCACCACATCTTTACTGATCCAGATGCAGTGTCCATTCTAGATTACAAAGGAATTGATCTTGCCAGGACATGCCTACAACATTTATCATCATCATCATTATTAATATTAGTTACTCTTACCCACGAAAAAGTAAGTAAATATATTTATATATATATATATATATATATATAATTTTTCTGCACTTTTGCACAATATTACCCATTTGCGCTTTACACGCTTCAGTACTGATTAGACACTAGCACTTTGTTGAATATGGTGATTACCTTTGTACCATAGAAAAGATTTGGTAATATAAAGCATCCTAATCTGCCATTTTGCACAATGTATATATTTATCTTATTGGATTTATTTATTGACAGACATGCTACATACTATGATGTCTCTGCAACATATTTTAATGCATATTTTAGACTTACTTTTAGCTATCAATTATGTTGCGTCTCCTCTCATTGGAGATACGAATAGCAATGTTTACACAGTTTTCTATATATGAATATCTTAATATTTTAATATTGAAACTAATGTATGCACTTTGCAGTTTAAAATCTGACTAAACTCTGCATATAGTAGCACTGAGCGCATTGCATAAGACATTAATTCATCAATGTGGAAAAATTAGAAAAAACCTCGAAATATGATGTTACATCTATATGTCACTGAGAAATATGATGTTACATTTATGTGTTATTGATATGTATAACCTTACAGTCATTTAGTATAGCATTGCGATAGCCTGGAAATTAAGTCTGAAATTTCCATAATAGTATGTTTAATATTTTAGTGTGTTTCAAAGAATATATTACAGAGTATTAGGACGGAGTGATAACAATGTATATACCAATTTTTAGGTCTCGCCTGAGCCAGCGCATGCGCTGGTCTGGCGAGACATTTAGTGAGTGGGCTTTAGAAATCCGACCACAAGCTTTTGCTTGTGGCCTAAAGCTTGCGGTTACGCGCGCGGGAACGCGCACAGCCGCCATCTGCCTTTCCTATCTCTTCCTCATTAAGCATCATGCGCCATCTGGCTTTCCTCGTCATGGCTCATTAAACTTTCAGCGCGCCACTCGATCACTTTCGCGGCCGCGTCACTTTCACGGCCGCGCGGCCAATGCTTGTTGCTTCCTTGTGCTCACCTTCTGTTTCCGTTCTTGCCTCCCCACCCCTAGCTATTGTCAGTTTGCTGCACCATCCCTCCCGCCCTCCGTAGTCCGTGTGCTCCCCCTTTGCTGCCCATCCCCCGTTGTCTGTGTACTTATAGTTTGTTGGTGTGCTTTCACGTCTGTCATCGTTGTGCTTCCCAATGCTTGTTGCGTAGTCCGTGTGCTCCCCCTTTGCTGCCCATCCTCCGTTGTCTGTGTACTTATAGTTTGTTGGTGTGCTTTCACGTCTGTCATCGTTGTGCTTCCCAATGCTTGTTGCTTCCTTGTGCTCACCTTCCGTTTCCGGTCTTGCCTCCCCACCCCTAGCTATTGTCAGTTTGCTGCACCATCCCTCCCGCCCTCCGTAGTCCGTGTGCTCCCCCTTTGCTGTCCATCCCCCGTTGTCTGTGTACTTATAGTTTGTTGGTGTGCTTTCACGTCTGTCATCGTTGTGCTTCCCAATGCTTGTTGCGTAGTCCGTGTGCTCCCCCCTTTGCTGCCCATCCTCCGTTGTCTGTGTACTTATAGTTGTTTGTTGGTGTGCTTTCACGTCTGTCATCGTTGTGCTTCCCAATGCTTGTTGCTTCCTTGTGCTCACCTTCCGTTTCCGTTCTTGCCTCCCCACCCCTAGCTATTGTCAGTTTGCTGCACCATCCCTCCCGCCCTCCGTAGTCCGTGTGCTCCCCCATTGCTGCCCATCCTCCGTTGTCTGTGTACTTATAGTTTGTTGGTGTGCTTTCACGTCTGTCATCGTTGTGCTTCCCAATGCTTGTTGCGTAGTCCGTGTGCTCCCCCTTTGCTGCCCATCCTCCGTTGTCTGTGTACTTATAGTTGTTTGTTGGTGTGCTTTCACATCTGTCATCGTTGTGCTTCCCAATGCTTGTTGCTTCCTTGTGCTCACCTTCCGTTTCCGGTCTTGCCTCCCCACCCCTAGCTATTGTCAGTTTGCTGCACCATCCCTCCCGCACAGCCGCCATCTGCCTTTCCTATCTCTTCCTCATTAAGCATCATGCGCCATCTGGCTTTCCTCGTCATGGCTCATTAAACTTTCAGCGCGCCACTCGATCACTTTCGCGGCCGTGTCACTTTCACGGCCGCGCGGCCAATGCTTGTTGCTTCCTTGTGCTCACCTTCTGTTTCCGTTCTTGCCTCCCCACCCCTAGCTATTGTCAGTTTGCTGCAACATCCCTCCCGCCCTCCGTAGTCCGTGTGCTCCCCCTTTGCTGCCCATCCCCCGTTGTCTGTGTACTTATAGTTTGTTGGTGTGCTTTCACGTCTGTCATCGTCGTGCTTCCCAATGCTTGTTGCGTAGTTGTGTGCTCTCCCTTTGCTGCCCATCCTCCGTTGTCTGTGTACTTATAGTTTGTTGGTGTGCTTTCACGTCTGTCATCGTTGTGCTTCCCAATGCTTGTTGCGTAGTCCGTGTGCTCCCCCTTTGCTGCCCATCCTCCGTTGTCTGTGTACTTATAGTTGTTTGTTGGTGTGCTTTCACGTCTGTCATCATTGTTCTTCCCATCGCCCGCCCTCTGTTGTTTGTGTGCTTCCTTATTGTTGTCTCATGCTTGACCTTCTCTCCCCGACCCACATCCTTTCTCCTGCCCTCCCTCTATGTTGCTCCGCTCACCACCCCAACTCACTTTCTTTTTGTAAGCGCATTAGCACCGTATCAAGAAAGCACACTAGTGTTATATCAAAAAAGTGAATTTGGTGCACCTTTGTATGTACTAATCCATCTCGGGTTGGTAGATAAGAAAAACATGCTCGCCTCATTTTGTTGGCATGTGCATCCGTTTTGGCGTACGCCTACAAAAATGCTGTGTCTTAGCACATTTTTTCTTTTTTACATTATTTTCAGCCTTACTGCACAGCATGGCTAAAAATAATTTCCATAGCCTTTCGGTCTTAGGAGCACCGGAAGTGGGGGGGTGGCGGCAGCACCACCAAGGTAACCCTGCTGGTGTTCTGAAGGCATAAAGAGGACTGTACATTTTGTTTTTATTCTGTTGCATTTGGTGTGAGTTTGAAGACAGAGGTAAAGTGTCATTCAATATATTATGACATACTGCTGTTTATTTAACAAGGAGATGGGTGTTTACTTTTCTTTCCTGGATGACAAATGGGGTGAATTTTATAATGTGAAATAAGTGACAGTCTTGCAGGAGTACAGCGAGTATTGATAGAAAAGCTGCAGAATGTCACATGTTTTCTAACATAATAAAATGTAATTACTTGTAATGACCTTTTCAACCATTCCAAAATATATTGTCAGCAAGAAAAGTTCCATTGAGACACATTGTTGTATTTGTAATTCTGAGGTAAGAGTGAATTTTAATAGGATCAAAACGAACCAAGACACTTCACTTGTGTGATGCAAAAATGATAAATACACACAGAAATAAGATTTCTGCGCATTATCGTTTGTACCTAGGTTTATCAGTAAAGGTGCATGACTGATGCTAATCTAATGGCCATTTCAGTTGAAAATATGCTCTGTAAAAAGCAGCACCCTTGCACACCATGTTTAGTCATATATTTGGGACAATGAGCTGCACAGTGCACCACTGGACACACACTACTTGTACACCATTCTTGTGCCGAAGGGCGTGGCTCATTTGCTACACTTTGCATAACACTTGGATTTTTACAGCCCCTACACTTCAGTGCAGGGCTCTGAGAGTGCTTGTTGGACTGGAGCTGTCAGTTCTCATTCACAAAATTAAGTTGAATTTAGGTTTTCAACCCTCAAATGGGTTATTTGAAAAGTACAGAGATGTCTCCACAGAAAGTAATTCTAAGTCAAAAGACATTTAATTCAGTCAGTTGCAGTTTGAACACCATCAGGCTACTTTATTGGCAAATAAATGAATGAATAATTAAATAAAAACAATAAATACATCTCCATCAGCTTTACAGGTCTTGGGCAATAATTTTAGTTCAATCTAATAATTTAAGTTACAGGTCCTGCATGTATGATGACATTGGCATAGCCAATAGGTCTCGCCTTTGGGACCTTATAAGTGTTTAGCCATGCAACAGTTGATGTTGTTGCACTAAGGATATTGTGCTGCATAACTAAATACTTATAAGGTCCCAAAAGCGAGACCTATTGGCTATGCCAATGCTTGTTGTAATAGGCGTTTGTTTGACAAAAGTATGAAAAACAGACTTACTCATTATTTCTTCCATTGCTGCTAGTGTTGTTACATCACAGGAAGCATTACCCCTTTAAATTCCCGTTTCTGTGTAGGGTTGTCATGTGATCAAGGCCACAGGACGTGGCCGAAACGCGTCAGGGATAGCACGTTATGAAATACATTTTACGATTTGGCACCAGCGAATTGAGAGTCCGTGTCCACGTTTGTGCGTGAAGGCACTTGGAATGTTTTCTTCGATATATATATATATATCCATCTATCCAAAACCAAGAGTTGCCCCTGTGAGAATAGCCACAAAGAAGGTTGTCTCTTTAAAGCTGAGGGTGGCAACGCAGGCGCTTTCCCATGTCCATCAAATTAAGGCGGCTCAACGCGTTTCGAACAAAAGTTCTTGGTCACGAGCCTGAAGACTAAGAACACAACAACAGCTGTGAAGAGCACCCATTTACTTTTATTAGCAATCCCGCCCCAGTGACCTGTCAGTCATGGACCAGCCTCCGGTGTCAACGTAAGTAAAGTGGAGTTCGCTACCTGGAATGAAACCATTGTGCGACTTCCGGCCTCTCTTCTGACAGCAGGTCCTCCAACTTATCCCCCCAAGCCTCTAGATTGCGTTCTGCATTCTCATCCGTGCGAACTGAGCGCAGACGACGCTCCTCAGTCATGCCCCATTCTCTCAAGTCAGCCCTCCGTTTTTCTAACCGGGGGGTGCAAGGTGTGTCCAGTGTATGGCAATGTGGCTTTTAGCCAGCACGAGGCCCTGGAGGGGGAATTTGTATTGCATACGAGTCCCAGTTTTGGGGACAAGAGAACGCTCAGAAGACGATGCTTAACCGACGCCTCAACAGGGAGCCTCGTAACTTCCCGCAGCACATGCAAGACTTCTGCCAAGTATGTCTGGAGTCGGGCATAATCCCAAGTCATGTGTAGAAACGCCGCTGGCCCCACACCACATAGGGGCATGCTGGGGAGTGCAACGCATTAAATCTTCACAATCGTTGAGGTGTCAGATATGTGCAATGTGAATAATAAAATTGCGTAAGCTTAAAGCATGCATTTCTGGCTACCTCCCGGACCTGTGCAAATACTCATCACCACTCCCTCTCCGTAAGTGGCAATGGCAGGTCTGCCAACCATCTATTTTGGATTTATGATGCATCAACCCTACAGTCTGCCTTCAGGGCTTTATATATGCGGGCAATCAGTCCCCTAGAGAAGCCCGGGTCAACTAATAACGCCAGAGTATTTAATTTCTCAGCTTCTTCCGGGATACCTTGCAAGTTGTGCGTGATATTTTTGCCTCTTGCAGAAAGTGACCCTCCGGTGCTTGATAAAACTCCTTTGCATCCGCAAACGAAAGGAAAGTCCCATTAAGGTACCGGTCCCCTGCTGCCACACATGCCCCCCCTCATACCACCTCACGAGGTCCATTACTGTCTTGTATTTGACAGAAATCATGGAGCCAGCAGAGCGGGAGCAACCTTGCGTACGAGGCCCTGCCTGGGACCATGACGACTGCTTGCTCCTAGGCCCCTGCGACCTGTCGGACCACGAACCAGCAATCCTGAGGATTCTGTGAACCCATCATGAGGTATCTCGGGAGCTCCACCCTGTGCCCCAATCCGCCAATAACGCCTTCAGAGTGTTCGGACCCTTGGCGCACCACTGCGCCGCATACTGTAATAATCCTGCAAGATAATAGAGGCCGAGGTCTAGAAGACCCAGGCCCCTCGACTCCACAACTAATTTCAGCACCTCCAATTTCACCATGCTGCATTTCCCGGCCCATACCATGGAAATCAGGAGGCTATTTAGGGTGGCGAAAGTAGCCATGGGATACAGCAGAAAGAGTTCTGGAGAGCATAGAGGCAATGGGGTAGTAGAACCATCTTGGCCAGGGCCACCCGCCCCATAACAGAGAGGGGAGGTGATTCTAGAACCGAATAGGCGTTTCTAAGCCCGCGAAGACCACTCCCATGTTCAAGGCATATTGGCCCTCTGCGGTGTGGGCAAACTATACGCCCAGATAGCTAAAGTGGTCCGTAGCAGGGAGGGCCGCGGTGTCCATCCCGACTAGGGCCGCCAGCGGGAATATAACCGACTTTTGGCGGTTAACATGTAGCCCTAAAACCGCTCCAAATGAGGACAACATGTCTAACAGTGCAGGTACCGCCCTCTCCAGGTGACGAACATACAGCAGTGCAGCGTCTGCATATAGAAAGAGGACATGGGTGCGGCCACCCACAGAGACACCCCACCGGGTCACATCTCGTCACTGCCGGGTCGCTAACAGTACCATTGCCAGAGCGAAGAGGAGTGGGGACAACGGAAAACCCTGCCTCGTGCCCCGCTCTATGATGATACTTTCCGAAATCACACTGCCATTACGAACACGGGCCTTCGGTTGACAATAGAGGAGACGGACCCAAGAGATAAACTCCTTGCCCAGATCCATCCTCCCCAAGACTTCCCACAGGTAATCCCATCGCAGGGTATCAAATGCTTTTTCGATGTCCAAAGCAACTACCGCCGCCCACACATCAACATCCACCACCGAATGCAGCACATGAGAGAGCCGTTGCAAGTTCATGTGTGACCCTCTACCCGGTATAAACCCACATTGGTTTTCATGTACCAAATGTGTCACCACCCTGCTCAATCGCATTGCCAATGCCTTAGCTAATATTTTGGCATCCACTCCTGGCATGAATAGAGGTTGATAGGAGCCAGGTTCAAGTGGGTCCTTAGCCGGCTTAGGGAGCATAATGATCTGAGCTTATCGCATAGATGTCGGCAGAACTCCTACACGCTTAGCCTCCTGTAGGGTCTCTAGCTGACTAGGGGGTCAGCGAATGTCTGGGAGAATTCCACGGGGAGACCTTCCGGACCCGGGGTCTTAAAACGCACCATATTTTTCACTGCTTGTCGTAAATCCTTGAGTCGAAGCGCCTCTCTGTCTGTATCTGTACTTCCGTAAAGCGCGGAAGCCGTAAGCTTTCCAAAAACCTATTGGCCAGTTCGATACATGTGCGCTCTCTATACACCGCTGCCAAGTGGTCGCACATTAGGGAGGCTATGGGCCCTCCAGGGTGTCGGAGAGTCAATACTATCCGGGGGGGGGGGGGGGGCGGTGGTCCCGCTTCAGCAACCACTCCAGGAGTCTCCCAGACTTGTCGCCCTCCCGATGTAACAACTGGCGATATTCGCGTCTAGTCAGGCAATCCAATCTAACCCATATTTCCCACAGTCTGCGCTGGGCCTGCAGTAGAGCCTCACCCTGTGGCTCCATCGCAGGTCCCCTACCCTGCAGTCCGGCAGTACATCCTCCGCCTCAGTAAGGTCCCTCTCCAAGCTCCTCCTCATACCACCCACTCTGGACAGGCACTCCCTTTGCGCCACCACCTTCAGCGTATCTCATTCCAGTCCCTTACTAGTGGTGGATAACCAATTAGTATCAAAATACCCAGTAGTCACCTCTCTAAGTTCCTCTTGGAACAGAGTGCCTTTAATCAGCACTGGGGGGTGTGGCGTGATAGGAAGTGCCCCAATGTGCGTGTCTGTACGGCAGCAGCAGCTGCCTCATCAGAGACCAAGAATCGATCAAGCGTTCTAGAAACGGCACTTGCAGGCGTGTAACATGTGTTGCTTTGTACTCCAGGGTGTGTCATACAGCAGTGCAGTGCAGACGGTCAATCACCCCATGAAGAGCAGCTGTCATGTTAGGCTTAGTGTGTAATTTCGGAGGGTGCTTATCCAGATTTCCATCCAGCACGCAATCAAAATCACCTGTCCAAAGTATAGGCACGCCAACATACCGAAACAATTGTTTCTCCAATTCCAAATAGAACCCACCATCATCCACATTCGGGGCATAGACGCTCAGCAGACAAACCTCCACACCATCCAGTGCAAAGACATATCTTCCCTCTATGTCCGCTGCATAACCGCTAACTCGGAACGGAGCCTGCGGGGCCACCCAAACTGCCACCCCCCCCGGGCATAGGTGGAAAAGGTGGTCGAGAACATGTGACCTCTAAACTTTCTATAAAGGTTTGAGTCTCTGTGTCTAATAGATGTGTCTCCTGCAGCATTGCCACATGTGCCCTATGTCTGCAAAGATAAGTTAGCACTCTGTATCATTTCGCAAAAAAAGTTGGGCCCCCGCACATTCCATGTTATGAATTTAAATTGACCCATCCCTCTGTTCCGTGGCTCTCCCATGCCCTGTCATACATGTACCCCACCTTCGCCAAAGACCATAACGATAACAAACTAATCCCCCCACCCACCAGGTAAACACAGCAATAACATTTTGTGCCTCCCCAATCATCTTCTAGACACACAGATCTCACCCTAGAACCCTAAACCAACCAACACACTCGTTTACCGACCCCCTCTCACACAACAATTAGGGGAGAGAATGTGGCCTAACAGCTAGGGCGGTCTACCTCAGAACTGGTGAACCGGGTTCGAGTCTCGGCGGGGACGCTCAACATTCTGTGATTCTGGGCAAATCACTTAATCTCCCCGTGCCTAACAAAAATGAATGTGTCCTTCTGTAACGTAACTGGTGCTCATGTAAATCTCTCTAATACCTCCGGGTCTAGTTTGCGCTTTATAAAACTCCACAAAAACAATTGGGTAAAGTAAGCAATAAGCAGCATCAAAGTCAAACCACAATCCTCACCTCTCTCCATCCTAACAAGCAATGGGCTACGGTGCGTACAGTTGTCTCACTCCCAGACGCAGCACATTCAGTCTACAAGATTTACCATGCCAGGCTGAGGAGGTGCATCGGCAGCCGTCACACCCCTGCTGCACACTCCCGCCCCTATCCACCACACTCACATGAACACACACCTGTTCATATCCCAGCAGCCTCTGTCACACAACGATCACATTTGCCTCAAGACTGTTGAAAGAAAAGGGAAGTAGTAAAAGAGAAAAAACAGGTAAAGTTATTGGGGGGGGGAGGAGGGGAGGGAAGCCCACCCGTATGTTACTAGTGTCCATTCCGCTCATATAGCGTATGACGCAAAGACCCAGCTTCAGACACACCGTTCTATACCAGTCGTCTCGTGCCCTCCACCACGGGAGGTAGGCGCATGGTCCCTCCTTGCTAACAATCAACAGCATGCTTATG
This sequence comes from Calotriton arnoldi, assembly GCA_963921515.1. Classification (NCBI taxonomy): domain Eukaryota; kingdom Metazoa; phylum Chordata; class Amphibia; order Caudata; family Salamandridae; genus Calotriton; species Calotriton arnoldi. The sequence goes on along the minus strand of CAWUFW010002330.1, from coordinate 1,311,039 downwards.
CAGCCCACTATTCCTCTACTCAATCAGGGGTCGGCAGGCTGAGGGTTTCCTGCACAACATGACCCATACTAGTGTCAGAGTTAGAGGCAGTGATTTCCTTCACCAGCGCTGTCGCCACCTGCAGCATCGATGGATCCACTTGAAGCGGTCACCTCCCCTCGCCGTCTGAATCCAGCTGCTTCAGGTCCAAGGAACTATCATAGCATACCATTAATCAATGGGAGAAACAGGCGGTACGCCTTCCCCGCTGACCTCGCTTATTCTCTCTCCATGTGCCTTGTGCATTCGAGGGTCGCCCATCCGATCCGCGCAAGGCCAGAGTCTGCACCTCCAGCCAATCCCAGGCATCCTCTGAAGTAGTAAAGAAATGGATACGATCACCATGAATGACCTTCAGCTTGGTGGGATAAAGGAGCATGTACTGCAGGTCCATCACCCTCAGCTTATGTTTCACTCCCCCCAAAGAACGCTCTCTGTTGCTGCACCAAACATGTGTATTTCGGGAATATACGGATGGTGTGATTTATTGAAAATGGGGTCGCCATCCCGACATGCTGCCTTAAGGACACATTCGCCGTCCCTATAATTTAGGATCTTTGTAGTAAGTGTACGAGGCGATGATCCCACCGGAAGCGCTGGCATGAGGGCACGATGCGCATGTTCAGCCACAAAAAGAGAGGACAGAGCAGCTGCAGGGAATGCGGCCTTAATCCAATTTTCAAGAAAATATTCAGGTGTCTTACCCTCAGCTCTGTCCGGGAACTCAATAATTCGGATATTGCACCTCTGGGAACAGGCCTCCGCATCTTCTACTCTACGCTCCAGAGCCGCTGTTTTGGCAGTCAAGTCGGTGAGGGCCCCCTTCAGGGTAGAGACCTCGCTCTGCAGCTCAGACATATTTTGTTCAGTAGCGAGGGACCGCTCCACCAGCATGCAACGTCTAAGGATACAGCATCTATTTTGGCCTGCACTGCCATGCTCGAGGCCTCTATAGCTGCTAGTATTTGAGCCCCAGTGGGATTTGTATGCGTGGCCTCCCGTGGAAGATCTGCTCGCAGCATCCTCCCCGCGCCCTATACTGATCCATTTTAGTCTGCTGTGCCCCCTCCTCTGCAGTCTGTCTTTACCCATAGCGGCTTACCGGATAGTAGTTGTCCATATAACAGAGTTGCAGTGTGTGGGTCACCCAAGGTCTCGTGATACCATTTGCAGGTGGTAGCTCCAAGGAGCCCGTGTCAGAGTGAGCCTGGACCAGACACTGCCCACTCTAGTAAACCTTCGGTGTGCGACCAGCAATGTCCACCAAGATAGTCATGGGGGGTAGGCCTGGGGCAGAGCAGTTGAGTCGGGGGAGGGGGAAGAGGGGGAAGGGAGCAGTCCATATCCCAGTGAGCCACAAGCATTACCACCAGAGAGGCAAGGGGCCAGTCTCTCAACTGGTCAGCGGCTGCAATGGACAATTCGTAGCACCCAGGAGGTATTTATGAAACACAGGGGTAGCTCCGCTGAGGGTACCACACGAGCAGGGACGCGGCAGCAACCCACAAATGTCCCCAAACGCACTTCAGTACTGGCAATCCTCTCAGTGGGCTCTCTGGTCCCCAACACAGGACTAGCAGCCGGCACCTCCAAATCTAATGCCCACGCTGTTGGCACAGCAGTAGAAGTCTTCTCTGGCATCCGCCCAGGAGTCCCAGCATCCGCCAGGGCATCGAGCCAACGATGCGGCACGCACCAGGGGCCTTCAACCCGAGATCTCCAGCACATCAACAGCGTCCGTGCAGGTAGTCCACCCGCGTCCCACCAGCACTGCCTGAAAATCCAGGGAGCCACAGAGCAGCTCTCTCAGGTGCACCATGAGTTCAGCCGCATCCCCGGCAGTCCCCCTGCCTCAAAGGCTACATAGCGTTGGGGAGAAATAGGGGGCCCACCAGGCCGGCACCATCATGGCACATAGTAGTGCCAGCACCATGGTCTCCGTGCTTCCCCCAGGCCTTGTGCTCCTCACATAGGTCCAAGGGCTCCAGGTGTGACCAGCCTCTGTGTTTCCGCTCTGTCAGCGAGTCGCACTCCCTCCGGCAGCGGGCCCGGCCCCCTCGGTCGGAACGTCAGATCCCGCTGGGCTTCTGGCCTCCGTCCAACAGGGAAATCGTCTCTAGCGCAGGGCTGCCACCCAGTCGACTGGCCCCTACACATGCAAAAGGCACAGTGAGGAGGGGGGGGGGACTCATCACCCCATGTGTATACCCTTGGTTCATGGTTCCGGTCCCAGTGACCGACAGCAACCACCCTGTGCAAGTGTAGCTGGGTCTCCAAAGGGGACGCCAGGCCTTAGCTAGGCCTCGCTCCCAGTGCGGCACAGCTGGGCATTGTCTGCTCCAATTTGCTCTCCCACACAGCCCCCGGTATCACCACGGATGGGGGGTGTTGCTACAGGAGAAAGGCAACGGGATGGGTAGGATAAATGAAGGATTGCAGACAGACTGACTGTGGAACTCCTTAGAACACGTTTGCTGCGGCCGCCATCTTGGCCATGCCCCCCTGTATTGCACATCCGTAAAAAAAGAAAAAATCTTAAAATGTGGTTCTGAATTTTCCAAAACAGTTCACAACCCAGAACTGCATACACTTAAATAATGCACGCAGATTGAGGGTTGAAGATTTGATACTGAACACAACTCCTTACTAAAAGTCACCCAATAACACTTCTTTTCAGCTGTAAACAAATGGCTGGCTGTTAACTTTGAGCTGCTTTTGCACACCAGTTTACAATGACCGGGAATTGCTGACCGCTGCTGCATGGCATAGAAAGCCTTGCGTCGGCTCAATATCCTGTGATTCTCTGCAAATCACTTAATCTCTTTGTGCCTCAAAAATAAATTCATGTGAACTTGTGTAATGTAACTGGTGCTAATGTAAAACTCTCCAATACCTTCGGGTTGGATCAAGTCTGCACTGTATAAAAATGCCAAAAAATAGAAGAAATAGTACCTCAATCGCAGCGTAAACAGTGAACGGACACTAATTAAGAGAAATCAATCTGAACTTGGTCCGTGCTCCACATAAAGCAAAGGAAGTAACACCCGCATGCACTGCCAAATTAGAAGGCAGCAAAGAAGAGTGATAATGATGCCAATGAATGCTAAGTAATGGGTGGGCTAAAGGTCCCTTTTTAAAGATTTTTTTTGTGGACACAGTAGATCATTGCCTGGCGACAGAGCATGCATGCTGCCTTTAAGTCTGACCTAAAAATCAGAGCATAGCAAGTCTCCAGACTAGGAATACTAAGGGCTTTGGCTGGATTTCTCACACAGCCTCGGTCTCTGGATACAATCAAGCAGGCACTAAGACTACAAGAAACATGTTTATTTACTTGTCATTTTCATATAGTGCAACTGGCCCTTGTGGCATTAGTACACTTTGTCATTTTTAATAAACCATACAAATAATTTATGAACTAAACATGTACCATTAGAGATATGATGGTACTGAGGTTGGGTGTCAGGCTGAGATTGACATGTTATATTCAAAGTAAAAAGTATGAGTTGGTGGGGGATTAGTTAAGAGGAGCAATAGCACAAGCAGATGGGTTGACTCAGCAGTGGGTGCACATTTGCAGTTCTTTGCAAAGCTTGCATCGTATATGTTTCCCCAAATCCTGCTGTCCCTTTTGTCACGTTTGGGCTGGGACCGCTGGACTCTGGAAGGTCTATCTTAGACACAAACGGTCAGTTTTATGCCTGGTTAGGATTTAACAAATCTGTCAGACTGTCTTGCTCCGCCTTTCAGATAATACAGAATCTCCCACACGGTGGCTCAAACACAGCGAAGCAAAACGTAAAACACAACACCACCTAGAAAAGGGTTTTATTTTACAAAATGCAAAGACTCACTTTTAGAATAAGGCTTGGGGTTTTATTCTACAATGCTCTCTAACAGAAAGGCTTTCCCAGATGCCAAATGAAGAGATATATATTTATATGCAAGCAATAATAACACACTTGGTAAATGCAACAGGTAAATGCAACAGTTAAATGCATGAATAATACTAATGAATAAACAAGCAGCTAATAATATGAGATAAGACTCAAGCAAATATACTGGACGTCCTGCAAGAGATAAGATATATACACTGAATACATCAAATGATTACTTTGGATGTGCACTCTGACTCATTTACACATCACAAAGAAAACACCTCAAATGATCAAAGCCACTGGCCACACATCACAATGGCAATAATCCAAACTCAACACTTCACCTGGTGCAAACACTGCTTCTTAGCCCACTCCTGACCGGGGGATTTAACAGCTGGGGATAAGAGCCTCAGCAACCAGGGTTCTGCTGTACTGAAGTAGACGCGTCCGTCCCCATTCGGATTCCAAAATCCCGGTTTCTAAGTCAACAACCCTCAGCTTTATAATCTCAAAAACACACACTAGAAGGTTCAAGAGGCTTCCCCTCTGCGCCAAGGAAACTTACTGGAACTGGCCAGCTTCCAGGCAAGCATTCCACGGCAGGAAGGAGTTCCCACGTTCGTTCCCTCTACATTCTCGCATGTTCCAGCCTTTATCTTGACGAAGCTCACGAAAGCCTTCCAGGGTACATTAAACAATCTCTCTCAAAAACAATCCTTGTACGTGATTAACCCAACAACTTGCAAGCCTGGCTGTGCGCGCAGAAAAAGCTCAAGCTAGGCAGAGTCAGAATTCAGGATGACATGAGGCCATGTCAAAGCCAATAGTAAGAAATTAATAATACTTGCCAATGTACAACACAGTGCACATTTGTGCACCACTGCTCATAACACTGCACTTTGAGACCAAAAAGTACATTCCACACCTCTCTCGCTCTCGCTCTCTCTCGCTTTCAAATGCACATCCCACACATTCTGTTCTTGGCAAGGCTGTTCTACTGTGCCAGCTCCCACTGAAAGACTGCAAGATTACAAGAAAGAAACCTTTAAGAGTAACAAGGCATATGCAGGACGTTGTACATTCAGGCTAGGATAAAATAACACACCAAAGTCAATTAAAATGATGGTAGTCAAATGTCATCACAGGGTGTCAGACCACAAGAGTGCCTCTAGCACTACACAGACTAATGAAATCGTAGAGACGTGAAAGGACAGCAAATGAGAGACACAAGTGAGATATTATTCCTAAACGTACAGTGACCTTGATGTCTGGCTAGAGGCTGTGCAACACAATAGCTTGACAGAAATTTCATCTTTCGCAAGCATGTTCATGCCTTTTATATCCGTTATTAATTTATCTTTGTGAAGATATGGGGTAAATCACAACTTGCAATACAAACTAAGTATTACAAAAGGTTTTTAAAGATAAGAAATGGTAATTTTAAGAATGAAATATAGTTTGATATGAATGGAAAGGCCGAAATGAACCTATTTAATGGAATGTCTACTAGCTGGACAAGACGAAATATCAACTTTCTGCCAGAACAATTATATACTTATTTTATTTGAAGTGTATATATAAAATTAATCACTTTACAGCGGTTTCAGAATGCTTACAGGCTTTCATAAGAGAGGAGTCTTTTTCAAGAACCTTGCATTTGTTGTATTGCAATAGTTTTGTTGTGTCATTGCCACATTGTGGAACAGAGCAGTCTTATATATCTATTTGATGAGGGCCCTGTGTTGAAATCCTAGGGGATAGAGTGATGGAAGGGCTTTTAGTGACGAAATTCATTATAAGTGCGAATGTCTGGTAGAAGCAGAATGGACAGGACCTATGACGCTGGTCAGCTGGGTTTTGGGGACGGGGGTGGGGTCTACCTGTTGCAGGAGTATAATCTCAGTCATTGAAGCCTTGAGACAATCAGTTTTTTTGCTTCCATTGAAGGCTATGTGGCAAGTTAGCAGACAGCTTGTTGCTAAATGCAAGATAGTGGCTGAATTGTGGCCTAATCCCAGTTTCTTTCTGTATTCTTAGATGGATTTGAGTGGCTACTGCCTTGATATGTGATCTTTTTTTGTAGTTGAAAGAATTTGAGCCAGCATAACCAAGTGATTGTTAGCGAAGAACGTGATGTAGCAGATTGTTGTGGTACACCACAGATTTGTTTTTTTTTGCTAACCTTTTACTATTGAGGTTTATCTTTGTATTACATAGGCATATTGCAGGCGTTTGGCTCAACGTTTCATATCCATGTTTGATGACCCCACCATAGTCCCTGCACATACATTTCAATTTATCAAGTCCAACAGGAGTAATTGGTGCGATACATTAACAATTAAACATAATTAACTTTTAAGTCATGATAGATAGAAATTTAAAGACAAAGCAATTGTCGCGCTCTCATGTGTCCACCCCCCACGTTTTCACACTCTTGTGCAGAGAAACTGTTTTGTGTACAGAGCAAATGGCACCGCCCTTCAGTATCCCCATGCAGTAGGTCCTCCACCCCTGTAGCGCTCCAGCTCGGGGCAAGGCGGAGGGGAAAGCGCTAGTCTCTCGGAGCGTGGTGCCAGACGGTAACTGGGGCGCTATCCCTCCCTATCCAGGCAGATCTTCCTGAAACCCCTGCAGTGGTAAACCACAGATAATGTGTAATCTTTTGGAAGATAATTGAGAGCTTGGTCCAGTGGGTGTGCTTGGCCAGGAAGCGCATGACTAAAGCCATTCCTTTGTCCTTCAATACCCGCTAACTGTTTCTAATTGTTTAGCAGTACTTTGCGGCAATGGTGCAAAGCCAGTAAGCAGGTTAAGTAGGATTAGCATGCATGCTTGCCCGTAGGAGCTTGCAGTGAGTAGCTCTACCCTTATGTTTGAAGATGTTTTGAGTCCCACAGTGAGGGTAGGCTTTCTAAAGGAGCTGCTTGTTTGCTTCGGTAAAGATATGCACTAAAAGCTGTTGGAGCAGGCTCAATCTTAGATCTACTCAGTTCTGTGTTGCCATAGAGTTTACTTTCTTCTTTCCTTAAACATAAATGTATGTTGTCATTTCAGGTAGAAGGAAAAGTGGGCAAGGTTGCCAATGCTGGCACCACATATCCCTAAGGGAACTGGGAGGGATTGTAGTGTTGTATACTCAGAAAAAGTAGTGAAAATGGATATGACCTATTTGTAGTTTACACTAAAGTAAAGTTTCATGATAATACATTGATGTGTTGGGCAGCAAAGAACAGACGTGCGAAAATATCCGAGGGTCCTTGAAATAAGGTTGAGGATGATTAATGCTGGAGACCGTTTAGGGGCTCTGGGTTGCACAGTGGCAGCGAAATTGACATCTTCGATCCGCAATAAGGATTTTTTCTGCCATCACTTTGTATGTTTGTATTAAAACCTATGCACACTTGAATGTTTACATTCAAACTTATACGGAAGTGAAATACTATTTTTCATAGTATATGGATGGCACTTGGACCAGTACAATGCCTTGTAGCCACCTAGTCAGTCTTTCCACCTTTAATGCATCTTTGCCATTGTTCTGTACTTCATAGGACATTGAAGCACTCGATCCACGGGGCAGGACCCCATTGCACCTTGCTGCCTCCTTGGGTCACCTGGAATCTGTCAGAGTCCTTCTCAGACACAAGGCAGACGTTACAAAAGAAAATCTACAAGGGTGGACCGGTAAGCTTGCGAGGCTGATTCCAAACTGAGGTTTCAAATGGTATAGTTACTTATACGACAATGCAAAGTCTGACACTCTCATTTTGTTTGTTAGTAACCTTTGTGAAATGCTAGCTTTAATTTGTGTTGTGATTGTATCAGTTGCTGTTGTAATCCCACAGACGCAGTCAATGTGCTTCCACAAAACGTTTGTATAACCATTTAAAACCATGCCTTGTGATCAGACTTTTCATGTGCTTATGGCTCTAGAAGAGAAAACCGTTACAGCAAAGTACAAAAATGCTTGAGCGACCTAGCTCTCTCTGTAATGTAATTTACATTCTTAGTTAAACTGAATAAAGATAAGCTAAAGTTCATTAATTCTGTGTTGTTATACCTTTTATGGGATAAATGTAAGAAGCACAGAGATGGTGTCTTAAAAGCCCCTTCTTCAGATGCATTTGTTATATCATACCAGGAAAATTATTATTCCCAAATATAGTTTGGCAATCCTGCTGTTTAAAGGGGTGGTCACTTACATGCTAAAAAGGCGTCAAGAAGTATTGGTCAAATCCATCGACATAAATAGAAGTTACTAAGAACTTTTATTGAAATGTGTATATTGAAACTGAATAGGGGCGGTCAGTCATCAGTAGTCTTCCCGTTCCCCTTCCTGCTGCTACCATGTTACTTAGCTACATCTCCGTCCTTGTTTTTGTAGTTAAACTATTAAGACCCCCTTTACAAGTTCCACAAAGATACATAAGTGCTGTGAGCTGTCGAGGATAGAGATCTGTCAAATGTAGCTAAGTTTTAGGTACCGTCAGAAATAAACATTAGCTAGGCCGTTTAGACAAAAAAGGTATTTCCAGGGGTAATAACATACCACTGCAAATACCCTTAACTCCATATATTAGGTGTGTTTTAGACGTAATTATTACTGCGGTGGCATAAAGAAGAAAAATTGGGTTTACACCTTTTCATGTTATTCCTCAGTGCACACTGTTTTTAACTCACGGCTGTCACTGGCTACAAGGTGTCTTGTATTACAAAAGCTAAAATTCTCTGTACTGAATTATGAACCCTGTATCACGGTATGCACACATGCATTTAGTAACTTTAAATGTGCATGTTTTAAGAACATTGCGTTGCAGTTCCTTAATGCTACATTTCAGTGTAGAACTGTGAATTTCTGTAGTGAGGAACGTTTTTACATCCTATAACGGACCACAAAAGGCTTAAGGCTTCGGTGGCTTGTGCTGGAGATGAATGTTTGTGACCGGGCGGGCTCGGATCTGAAGGGGACTAGACGAGCAAAGAGCCTGGGAAATGAGGAAACCACCCTTTCCCCTCTTCCTTACCAGGAGCAGGACGAGTGGGGTTACGCAGTCCCACGAAGGACAGAAGACGAGGAAGAATACAAACACCGTCCCTTTAACTGGGAAGGCTGGTCGGCGGGACACGCCCCCTACGATGACGAAGAGGAACCCTGGCCAATAAGATCGGGTGGAGAACGGAGGCCGGTGTGTGACATCACCGGAGGAGTCGAGGAGGAAGTCGTGGACTGGAGGAGAGAGCGAGCAACCGAAGAAAACACCGGGAAGGAGGCAGCGAGGACGAGTGAAGACGGAGAGCCAGGAGGCCAACGACCCCGTGACTCGCCCAGCCACGCTCCTGGAGGAGCGTGGCTCACACAGGTACGCGACCGTTTGGCGGGCTGGGTAGGAAAGAGGGAGAGACCGGATACTTGACCTATGGGATCCCTGTTCCCTGGTATACCCACCCTGAGCACTTCCCTCACGCCGCTAGACGTATCGTGCACCGAGTGATCCCATCACCACCCTTCCCTGTTTCAAGTCTAGTGCACCTGTACACCTCACTTACACTTGGTATCCTGTTTGTTTTTCACCCCCACCACCGTGGAGGACGGGACCGCGCTGGAGCGTGTAAGAAGAGGGAGGACCTCCACGAGGGAGCAGGAAGCGAAGGACCAGCCCCCGCTCCCGTACTACAGACAGACCACAAAGAGACCCGTGCTACACCCAATAAAACCCTTCTTACCCAAACCCAGTCTCCGACCCCTTTCTGACACCCCGCTACAAGTGGTGGAGAATGCAGGTATAGACCCCTCCATCTGTACCCCCACGATGGACGCGCTAATCCAGCATCTAGTGCAGGGTCAGGAGAAACTGGGATGGGCTGTGGAGAGACAGCTGACGTCGGCCCAAGCGGACAGAGAGACCTTCAGGGACACGGTTTCAGCGCAGTTAGAGGGCCTGCAGAAGCTGATGATCGACCAACCCCTTCCACATCCACCTGAACACCGGAACCACCCCCCTGGGCCCTCTGGAGTTTCATTGCAGAAGTATGTACCGGCGACGACCCTGACGCCTTCATACTGAACTTTGAGCGAGCCGCACGGGCTTGCGGATGGCCCAAAGAGAGATGGCCATTCTTCTTGGCTCCCCTCCTAACGGGTGAGGCGCAGGCCGCCTATCAGGTGGCCAACGCAGCAGGGAATACCCCCTATGAGGACATTCGATCCCTCATCCTGGACCACCTAGGGCTTGATGCGGAAGCATATAGGGTGCGTTTCCGGAAGGAGCGGGGCACCCCTGGGGAAAACCCAAAGACCTTGTTCTTTCGCTTAAAGATGGCAGCCGATAAATGGCTGACGCCGACTCTATGCACCAAGGAAGAGATCATGGACAAGATATATCTTGAACAATATCTGGAAGCCCTCCCCTTGAATACGCAGAGATGGCTGCGACAACATGCCCGCTTGACGACCGAACAAGCATTGACATGGCCACCACGTTTTCCCGGGCACAACCAAGAACCAGCGGGTGGGAGGCCGAGAAACAACCCCCACATCCAAACCCACGACACAGTACGAAACCCCGAGTGGTCCCAGAAGCCCCGAAACCACGGTTCCATAAATCAGAGGTGCCCACGGTCCGGGGACCTCAGTGCTTCGATTGCGGGGACTGGGGCCACATCGCACGGATGTGTCCTCGACGAAAACAGACCGAAGAACCGATGGAGGTGGGCTACATCCCCCGGTCTATACTCTACACCGCTGAGATGGGGAGTGCTTATCACGTAAGTGTACGGGTGAATGATAAGGTGGTGAACGCCCTACTAGACTCAGGTTGTAGACAGTCCGTGATACAAAGGGTCCTTGTACAGCCCCAACAAATCATCCCAGATACCATAGTGCACATTAGATGCGTACATGGTGATGTGAAACCCTACCCGGTAGCCGTAGTGACCCTTACACCGTGTGACGGTAGAAGCCATGTCATCAGGGTGGGGGTGTTGGAGAACCTGCCGGAGGATCTCATCATAGGAACCGACAATCCCGAGTTCCTAGACCTGTTCCTACACACGTTACAGACCCAGAAAAGCAAAGAAGGGGTAAGAGACACGACCGACAAACCCGCACCAGCCTTGATAACCCCCGAGCCCTGGACCTTAGACAGGAGCTTCAAGTTCGCCCAGGCCAACGACACATCCCTGTTTAACGCCTGGGAGCAGGCACATAGGACACAGCACTCCCCCTACTTCTCGTTTCCCAGATTTCTCATAAAAGAGGGCCTGTTATATCGACAAGGTTCTAAGGATGACCCCCATCAGCTACTAGTACCCCTTCCTTTCAGGGACCAGATCATGTTTTTTTCACATTCACATCTGACGGCCGGACATACAGGTAGTGAAAAGACAACACAGAACGTGCTAAGGCATTTCTTTTGGCCGGGGATATATAAAGACATTAAGATCCACTGCATGACCTGTGAGATATGTCAGAAGAGGAATACACACCGCCCCCAGCAGTGCCATTACAACCACTCCCAATCATAGGCACCCCATTTGAAAGAGTAGGAATGGACCTCATCGGACCCCTACCAAAAACCCGGAGAGGGAATCAATACGCGTTGGTAATAGTGGATTATGCGACTCGATACCCGGAGGCGTTTCCCCTGAGGGCCCCCACCACTCGCCTGATATCAGAAAGATTCATAGAGCTGTTTTCACGGGTAGGATTCCCTAAGGAGATCCTAACCGATCAGGGGACCCCTTTCGTCTCCAGGTTAATGAGGGAGGTCTGTGGGATGCTCGACTTGCGACAGATCAAAACCTCTGTCTATCACCCCCAGACAGACGGCCTCGTGGAGAGGTATAATGGAACGCTCAAGGCCACGTTAAGGAAAATGCTCACAGTAAACGGAAGGGAATGGGATCAGTTACTACCGCTGGCCTTGTACGTCATACGTGGGCAAAGACAGAGCAGCCTAGGTTGCTCATCGTTTGAGATGCTGTACGGGCGCCAACCCAGAACGCTGATGGAAATGACAAAAGAGGCGTGGGAGAAGGAGGAAGTCAACGAAACCCGAGGAATGTTAGAATATACCCAGGCTCTGAAAGCCAGGATAGGCAAACTAAGGGACTTGGCGTATTCACAGCTCGAGAAGAAACAGGAAAAACAGAAAGCAGTCTATGACAAGGGGAAGCGATGGAGGAGGATGAAGGTAGACGACTGGGTTTTAGTGCTGTTGCCCTCATCTACAAAAAAATTCCAGGCCGAATGGTTGGGACCCTACAAGATCATCGGAACTGTCGGGCAAACCAGCTATCGGGTGCGAATAACGGACCGGAGGAGCCAGATCTACCACGTGAATCTACTGAAGAAGTGGTTAGGGCCCCCCCCGAAGACGGCACATCTCACATTACCAACACACGCCTCTATCTCTACCATCATGGAACAGTTGGTGGTCAATGAGGACTTGCGAGACCAAGAGAAAGATGAACTCCGCAAACCCTATCCCCGTTTTCCTCCCTGTTCTCAGACAAACCTGGAAAGACCACAATGGCAGAACACTGCATTGTGACCCTCCCGGGGAAGATCATCAAACAGCGTCCATATAGGATACCCGCAGCCAAAAGAGCAGCGGTACAAAGAGAGGTACAAGAGATGTTACAACTCGGAGTCATAAGGCCGTCCAAGAGCGAGTGGTCGTCTCCCATAGTGATGGTGCCCAAACCGGATGGGAGCACCAGGTTCTGTATGGACTTCAGAGCTCTCAACGACATCTCCTCCTTTGATGCCTACCCTATCCCTCGTATTGATGAATTAATCGAAAAATTGGGGGAGGCCCGGTATATCACCACGTTGGACCTCACCAAAGGATACTGGCAGGTGGCTCTGAGGGAAGAGGACCGGAAGAAGACCGCTTTTTCCACCCAGGATGGGCTGTTCGAGTTCACGGTGCTCCCCTTCGGTTTACATGGGGCCCCGGCGACTTTTCAGCGTCTCATGAATACGGTGCTCCGGGAATACCAATCCTTTACGTCTGCCTACCTAGACGACATCGTGATCTTCAGCCCCTCATGGGAATCCCATCTAGACCATCTACAGACAGTACTGTATGCCTTAGAACAAGCCGGGCTACATATCAACTCAAGGAAGTCCCGGGTTGCTTTCCAAAAGGTCAAATATCTGGGTTACGTACTAGGTCACGGAATGATAGAACCACAAATAGAAAAGGTTAGGGCAATTGCAGAGACCCCGTTCCCCAGCACAAAGAGAGAAATGAGAGCATTCCTAGGGTTGATAGGTTATTATCGCCACTTCATCCCCCAGTTCTCCGACGTAGCCGCCCCCCTTACCGACACCCTTAGACAAGAGGTGAAAACACAAAGTCTTTTGCAACCCACACCACAGATGCAGAAAGCCTTCAATACACTAAAGCGAACCATCACCACCAACCCAGTGTTATCCTCCCCGACTTTTCCCGACCATTTATCCTCCACACAGACGCATCAGACTATGGCATAGGGGCTGTCCTCTCACAAACGTCAGCGGAGGGTGTCGACCATCCCATATTGTATATCAGCCGCAAGCTATTCCCACGGGAACTTAAATACCCCACCGTTGAGAAAGAATGTCTGGCTGTAAAATGGGCTGTCGACAAGCTGAGGTACTATCTTGAGGGTCACCACTTCACCCTGTACACGGACCACGCCCCCTCCAGTGGATGAGCAGGAACATCGCTCTTAACCCCAGGGTTCTGCGCTGGTTCCTGTCCCTCCAGCCTTTTTCCTTCACTGTGAGGCACCGTAAGGGCAAGGACAATGGCAGTGCCGACTATTTGTCCCGTTATCCTCTCCCCGATCGGGAGAATCCAAGGGGGTGGTATGTGACCGGGCGGGCTCGGATCTGAAGGGGACTAGACGAGCAAAGAGCCTGGGAAATGAGGAAACCACCCTTTCCCCTCTTCCTTACCAGGAGCAGGACGAGTGGGGTTACGCAGTCCCACGAAGGACAGGAGACGAGGAAGAATACAAACACCGTCCCTTTAACTGGGAAGGCTGGTCGGCGGGACACGCCCCTACGATGACGAAGAGGAACCCTGGCCAATAAGATCGGGTGGAGAACGGAGGCCGGTGTGTGACATCACCGGAGGAGTCGAGGAGGAAGTCGTGGACGGGAGGAGAGAGCGAGCAACCGAAGAAAACACCGGGAAGGAGGCAGCGAGGACGAGTGAAGACGGAGAGCCAGGAGGCCAACGACCCCGTGATTCGCCCAGCCACGCTCCTGGAGGAGCGTGGCTCACACAGGTACGCGACCGTTTGGCGGGCTGGGTAGGAAAGAGGGAGAGACCGGATACTTGACCTATGGGATCCCTGTTCCCTGGTATACCCACCCTGAGCACTTCCCTCACGCCGCTAGACGTATCGTGCACCGAGTGATCCCATCACCACCCTTCCCTGTTTCAAGTCTAGTGCACCTGTACACCGCACTTACACTTGGTATCCTGTTTGTTTTTCACCCCCACCACCGTGGAGGACGGGACCGCGCTGGAGCGTGTAAGAAGAGGGAGGACCTCCACGAGGGAGCAGGAAGCGAAGGACCAGCCCCCGCTCCCGTACTACAGACAGACCACAAAGAGACGCGTGCTACACCCAATAAAACCCTTCTTACCCAAACCCAGTCTCCGACCCCTTTCTGACACCCCGCTACAATGTTATATCTGATTGTTACAGAATGACTTCCCCTTTCATAGAGTTGAAATATATGCTGTTCTCAGCTTTCTCGATATTGGTAGCCTCAAGTTCCAGTCCCTGAGGAATTAAAAAGCTACTGAGAATTTTCAGAGGTATGTCTGGTGAAACTTCTACTTAGTACGCCCCCTTCTTTTCCTCCAGATGTGCACTTCTCTGCTGCCCATATGACCCCTAGGGAGTGTACACAGGAAGACTGAGTTGGCTTCACTAGTCAAATCCTTTGGCCTCTCCGTTACTTCCTATGCTGATGACACACAAATTGTTTTATCAGCTTTTAATCCTAGCACCGAGGTAAGGGCGTGGTCAAGCTGCCGACCAAGATGGCCACGTAGTATTGAAGCTTTGCGGACCTCTTCAGTATCCTCGCCTTATTCTACATCCTGAATGACATCCTGCCTGCAGATGCAGCCCGATCGGAGGACGGTCGCTGCTGGAAACTGCGAACGCGGGCCTCGTGGCCGACCGGGCCTGGCCTGAATAAGCGGCCCCCGCAGACTCGGGCTCTGATACTACCTGGCTGCCCATCTGAGGTCCGGCGGTGAGGACAAGGGGAGACCCTGAAGGCCTGGGCACCAGAGCGGGGCAGTCGCCGGATGGCGGACTACAGGGCACAGCGGTGATTGCGGGGATGGAGATCTGAAGCCGACAGAGAGCCGGGAGACGAGGAGGCCATCCAGCCACAGAGGTAAGCCGACCCACACTGCCCCCGGAGGCCCTGCAGTGACAGGGTCCGCGGGTGAGCCTGGGGGTTGGCCACCCGCTGTAGCTGGGCTGGCCCGTGACTGAGTGCAGCCTCTCCCTCTACCCCCCCACCCCCCTTACCTAATCCTGAAGCTCCCTGCGCTGCTGGCCTTGCTGGCGGAGACGCGTGGGGCCGAGAGAAGGTGTGTCCTGTGATGCCCGGTTTGCCCAGAGGAGCGGGGGCAGGCTGTCGAACTGTGGGAACTGGGGTCCCTTAACCCCACAACTGCCGGAGCCCGGTTGGCGCAGTGGATTCAATCCTGGGAGACCCGTTTGGGACGGCGGGAGCGGTAGCGCCTGACTGGAGAGATCGTCCCCCTTCCACTCCAGAGGCTGCTTGGCGGATTCCAGGCCTGCAGAGCTGGTGCCCCTGCTCCCCTTCCTCTACAAGCTGGGGACAACTGCAGCACTTCAGGGCCGCCTGGTGAAGGCTGGAGGCTCTCCGGGCACGGATGGTGCTGCAGCGGGAGCGGGGGGAGCATTACCCAGCCCACGCACGAGACCGGGACTGCGACACTACACCGGCCCTGCACCAGGTGCCAGCACGTAGCCACCGCACCGCAGGCTTTGGTCCAAAGAGACCAAAAACAACGTTGGCTGCAATTTAACAAGAATAAAGGCCGGGGGGGGGGAGGGCCCAAGCACGTTGATGGCCGAGGTCAGCGGCGCCGGCGGGAGCTGATGCCCTTATGTCGGAACTCAGGACGGGCTTCAAGGCCCTAGATGGCCGCTTTGACTCACTAGACAAACAGCTTGACACGTTGGGGGTGCGCATAGACCTTGACGACAAAAGGCTCAACACTGTGGAGGCAGGGTTTCCGACCTCGAGGATGGAGCCGCCCAGTCAGTCAAGAAATTGGACCACATGGAAAACCTTCTCAAATCTGTCACAGTGAAGAACAAAGATTTTGGAGCAAGAAGTCGGCGTAACAACATTCGCATCCTGGGTATCCAGGAATCCACGAACACTGGCCGCCTGGATCTTTTCGTAGAGCAACTACTGGCCGACTCATTTAGCAAAGTCCCCTTCACAGCCACATTCGTTGTGGAGAGGGCTCACCGATCCATGGGTCTGCGTCCTAACCCTGGATATCAATCAAGACCGCTTATTGCTCAGTTGCAAAATTTCCGGAACAGAGACACTGCCTTACGACTGGCTAGAGAAAAATGCCCACTTACCTGGCAAGGCTCCTCAGTTTTCCTCTATCCAGATTTCACTGCAATGGTTCAAGATGCCCGCCGTAAGTACACAGGAGTCAAGGCCACGCTGCGCAATCTGGGGCTGAGCTACGGAATGGTATACACGGCCCGTTTGAGGGTCGAGGTGGAGGGCAAACCACGGCTTTCTGACACCCCAACACCACAGGAGTTCTGCCATAAATACTCGGAGGCCCGCAGGGGGCGCCGAATGGACTCTCCTCCGAGATCACCATCTGATAGCAACTCCGGTGTCAGTGCTGAACATTGTTCCCCCAGAATGACTTCATTTGCATAAATCTGGCTGCATCTGGGCAGCGAAACATATTATGTAATTATGCATGTCGCCTACTGCTCCAGTTAAAGACTCATCTTACTAAAATATGGCAAACTAAGACACTATCTCCTACCAATCTGATTCTCTTACTGAGGTGGGATGCTGGCGTAGCGTCGCCACCCCTTCAGTGTGTACCACACTTTACTGATTGAGGGTAGAGTTACCGCACACATCAAATGCTTACAGCAATGTTGTTGGGATTGGGATTTCCCTGTCAAAATGGAAGCAGGGATGGGTGGGGGGAGGTATGGGAAACCCCAGCTGTGGGAGGAGTAGTTATGCAATGATTTTCTGCTAAGGTTACTGTTCACAATGCACCATAGTACTAAACACTGACATCATAACCTACATGTCCCGCCCCATGACCACGCACGTTAAGCCGTCTCCCCTTCATGGCCATATTACTAGCGACCTGAATATGCGGGGTTTGAATAACACAGCAAGGGTAAGCAGGTTCTACAGTAGTTGCAGAGACACCAGGTTGACCTAGCCTTTTTACAAGAAACACACCTGCCCCCTACACCATCACCCAATTTTGCGTCCACATGGGGAGCTCACCGATACTTCTACAGCACGTATGCCAGGGGAGTTGCCATACGAATACATAAACGAGTGCCCCTCCAGCTCTCGGCGGTCCACGCTGACACAGAGGAACGAAAGCCTGCTGGTAGCAGGC
The DNA here is from genome assembly GCA_963921515.1 of Calotriton arnoldi. Lineage (NCBI taxonomy): Eukaryota > Metazoa > Chordata > Amphibia > Caudata > Salamandridae > Calotriton > Calotriton arnoldi. Next base: position 1,293,446 of record CAWUFW010002330.1, on the reverse strand, counting down.
CTCCTACTGAGGTACAACATACTCCTCATTAACATATATGCACCTAATATGGGCAGCCCAGAATTTTTCCACAATTTGCAGGCCCAGATCGATCTGGCTGAGGCGGACTACATCTGCATTGGGGGTGACTTTAATCTACTACTCGATCCTAAACACGAAAGTACCGCGAATACCCCGACACCAAGCTGCGTTCCCGGCGGGCGTTGGTAGAATTATGCACCACACACAGCCTGCTCGATGCTGGGCGCCAATGGCACCCCTCTCATCCTGCCTACACATACTACTCGGCAGAGCATAACGCCTGGACTATTGTCTCCTTACCCCAACATGACCCCATGGACTGACTCTATACAGCATCTCCCACGAACCTGATCAGACCACTCCCCGGTGCTCCTAAAGCTCCCCATACCAAGGGTGGGTGGGGTGGAGAGAAAGTAGAGATTTTCCGGACTGGCACTACAGAACGAGGTATTCCGGACAGAGCTGCGTACAGCTATAGTGGAGTATTTCAAACTGAATAAAGGATTTGTGGACTCCTGGGCTACACTGTGGGAGACTTTCAAAGCATATATGAGAGGGAAATGCAATTCTAAGCATGCAGGGATTTTGAAAGACAGGGCGCTGATTGGGTTCCTTCGATGCCTGGTTGTTAACAATACGGCAAGGTTCATCCTGTCAATGCTTTAATCAAAGGAGTCCATGAGCAAATGTAAGGTTCATTGCGTGCTGCAAGGTAAAATAATTTATCAGCAGTGCACACATTCGTTCTTTAAGAAGTCAGAAATGGAAAACCTCCTACTGTGCAAAAAACATATATTTCTTTGTCACTTAACCTTTGTTTCTGTCAACTTTTTATAATCTAGTTTGCCGTGTTAATAAATAAAGAAAACCCAAACTATACTCAGGCACTCAAAAATGTAATAAGAATCTTGACGTCAGAAGTGACACCTTCGGTCTGTCCCACCTTTTCATCCAAAAGCACACTCCTTTCTGGGGCATGTCGTTTTGCGTTCTACTGTTGCACGTATGGGTTAAAAAAACAGCGTGCAGAATACATGATGCTGGCATGCTGCTTTTCCTGATATAGAAGTGCCTCTTTCCACCTCAATTTTCTGGTATTTCATGGCGCTTCTAACCTGTTGAATAAACAGCCTAATCAACTGCCATAATAAATTACTCAAACTATACGTAATTGCATCAGACCTCACTTAAACCGTCAATGCTCATTCCGGATGTTTTCTTCTCGTGAGCGATTTGGAGCGCTGCAAGTTATCTATCAGATGGTGAACTTTCCCTTAACAAGACTGGAATCTTGAGAGACCTCCGTGTGAAGCTGTAAGACTATTTATTAAAACTGCAATCATATGTTTGTATTTTCCACTGAAAGAATGAGAGCACTGCCAAAGTACATGGGTAGTGTCTACTTCCTACTCTGAAGATGGCTATGTCAATTTAATGGTGGTCTATGTCTGAAAGGCGTGCCATGGAATATTTTCTAGAAATACATGCAGATAATGCAAAGAAGAGCGGAGTTGTTTCTTCAAAGCATTTCAGTTGTAAAACTATGTGTGCAGCTGTAGACCTTTGCCCTGGTTTTGGTCTGACTAAGGGAGTTTAGTCCTGATAGCACTGATAACCATCACAGAGTAGTACTCACTGGGCTCACCATCTCGCTCCATGTCACTACTGACATCAATCAATCAGGGTTCTTATAGAGTGCAGCTAATCAACCGTTAGGGTCTCAAGGCACTGGGGGAGGGGGGGTAGGTTCTGCAGTTCAGTCAAAGAGCCAGTTCAGTCGAAGAGCCAGGTTTTGAGGTCCTTCCTGAATTGAGGCAGTGAGGGTGATTGCCGGAGATGTAGAGGAAGAGAGTTCCATGTCTTTGCGGCGAGGTAGGAGAAGGATCTTCCTCCAGTCGTGGTGTGGCAATGTGGGCTCGGAGGACGCTGTTGACTGGTGGACTGCAACGCCACTCTCTTCCCCCCTTATCTCCCCGCAGCAGGATGACTGGGATTCCCCGAACCAGCCTCTAGTACAGGACCCGGATTATCAAGAGCACGGCACCTTTAATTGGGGATTCCCTGCTGACGAGACTCCTCCTCTCCTCGACGTCACAACGAACTTGCCAATAAGGAGCGAGGAATCCCAGACGCAGGTGTGCACCGACACCGGAGGAGACGGGAGAAACGGAACAGCGAGAGCCGAGAGGAGCGACTTTGGAGAAGAGAGAGAGAGCAGCGGTACGGGATCCCGAGGAGAACAGGCTACGCCAGGAGGCCATCGGCACCACGCTTCGCCGAGTCACGCCCCAGGAGGAGCGTGGCTAACCCAGGTACGGGACCGGTTTACAGGGTGGTTCGGGAGGAGGGACTCTTCCGACTTCTAGGGAAACGGGAGGACAGAACGCGGTCGCCCCGCTTGCTCATTTCCCCTCCCCCTTCACTTTCACGCGGCCGTTCCGAGCACGGGTTGTTTGTGAGGTGTCCCCAGCACTACCCTATCCCTGACTCACTTCCAGAACGGAAGACTCACATCGTGTATCTTTGTTTCCCCTTGCTACATCATCCACGTTACCTCCTACCTACACCCCGGAGAGGGAGCTCCTGCGGAGGACTCGATCCCGGAGAGAAAGGCTCAAGCTGGAGAAACAAAGGAGAAGTAGACGGAAGGCGGAACAGACCCCATACTCCCCAGAAAGACTGTCCCTTACCACCAGAAAGTTGTATGGAAAAATAAAAGAGTCCATAAAACGACCTAGCCTACGACCGCTTATTACGACCTCACAACAACTGGTGTCAGAAGTGGGATCACCACCTCAGTCCATCTGTACACCCGAGATGGACGCGGCTGCGGTGAGAAAGGAAGTACAAGACATGATTCAGTTAGGGGTGATACGTCCCTCCACAAGCGACTGGTCATCACCCATCGTGATGGTCCCCAAGCCGGACGGCTCAACCCGGTTCTGTATGGACTTCAGGGCGCTGAATTCCATCTCCACGTTCGATGCCTATCCTATCCCCCGGGTTGATGAGCTCATCGAGAAATTGGGTGATTCCAGATACATCACTACATTTGACCTAACCAAAGGATACTGGCAGGTTCCTTTGCGTGAAGAAGACCGGAAGAAGACCGCATTCGCAACGGAAGAAGGTCTATATGAATTCAACGTCCTCCCTTTCGGCCTACATGGAGCCCCTGCCACATTTCAGAGGCTCATGAACACCGTCCTCAGCGAATTCCCCTCCTTCAGTTCGGCCTATCTAGACGATATTGTGGTCTACAGTGCAACGTGGAAGGAACATCTAGTACACCTGCAGAAAATCCTCAAAGCCCTGGAACATGCAGGGCTCCATATCAATTCACGGAAATCCAGAGCCGCTTATCACAAAGTGAAATATCTCGGATATGTCTTAGGACATGGCGTAATAGCCCCTCAGGCAGAGAAGGTGAGGGCTATAGCAGACACTCCCTTTCCCACCACAAAAAGGGACCTACGGGCATTCCTTGGTTTATTAGGGTACTATAGACGCTTTGTTCCCCAGTTCTCAGAAATAGCCTCCCCATTGACAGATGTTCTCCGCAAGGAGATGAAGCCACACCGTCTGTTACACCCCTCCAGGGAAATGCTTGAAGCATTCCAGAAACTCAAAAACACCATAACCACAGGCCCTGTACTGACCTCCCCTGACTTCGCCAAAACATTCATTTTACACACCGATGCCTCCAACTACGGGCTGGGTGCGGTATTGTCCCAAATAGCTGAGGACGGGGTAGAGCATCCAGTCCTGTATATAAGCAGGAAGCTATTCCCCAGAGAGACCAAGTACCCTACAATAGAGCGTGAGTGTTTGGCAGTGAAGTGGGCGGTAGACAAGTTAAGGTACTACCTAGAGGGGCGTCCGTTTATCTTATATACGGATCACGCTCCCCTACAGTGGATGTGTAGACACAAATCCCAAAACCCCAGGGTTCTCCGCTGGTTTTTGTCACTACAGCCTTTCTCCTTTGATGTACGCCACCGAAAAGGGAAGGAAAATGGGAGTGCTGACTATCTGTCCCGGGTGTTTCCTCTCCCGATCGGGAGAATCCAAGGGGGGGATGTGTGGCAATGTGGGCTCGGAGGACGCTGTTGACTGGTGGACTGCAACGCCACTCTCTTCCCCCTTATCTCCCCGCAGCAGGATGACTGGGATTCCCCGAACCAGCCTCTAGTACAGGACCCGGATTATCAAGAGCACGGCACCTTTAATTGGGGATTCCCTGCTGACGAGACTCCTCCTCTCCTCGACGTCACAACGAACTTGCCAATAAGGAGCGAGGAATCCCAGACGCAGGTGTGCACCGACACCGGAGGAGACGGGAGAAACGGAACAGCGAGAGCCGAGAGGAGCGACTTTGGAGAAGAGAGAGAGAGCAGCGGTACGGGATCCCGGGGAGAACAGGCTACGCCAGGAGGCCATCGGCACCACGCTTCGCCGAGTCACGCCCCAGGAGGAGCGTGGCTAACCCAGGTACGGGACCGGTTTACAGGGTGGTTCGGGAGGAGGGACTCTTCCGACTTCTAGGGAAACGGGAGGACAGAACGCGGTCGCCCCGCTTGCTCATTTCCCCTCCCCCTTCACTTTCACGCGGCCGTTCCGAGCACGGGTTGTTTGTGAGGTGTCCCCAGCACTACCCTATCCCTGACTCACTTCCAGAACGGAAGACTCACATCGTGTATCTTTGTTTCCCCTTGCTACATCATCCACGTTACCTCCTACCTACACCCCGGAGAGGGAGCTCCTGCGGAGGACTCGATCCCGGAGAGAAAGGCTCAAGCTGGAGAAACAAAGGAGAAGTAGACGGAAGGCGGAACAGACCCCATACTCCCCAGAAAGACTGTCCCTTACCACCAGAAAGTTGTATGGAAAAATAAAAGAGTCCATAAAACGACCTAGCCTACGACCGCTTATTACGACCTCACAACAACTGGTGTCAGAAGTGGGATCACCACCTCAGTCCATCTGTACACCCGAGATGGACGCGGTCGTCCAACACCTCATCAAAGGCCAGGAGAAGCTAGAGTGGGCTGTAGAAAGGCAGCTGTCATCCGCCCAAGCGGACAGGGAGGTGTTCAAGCACACCATTACTGCCCAGATAGAGGGGTTACAGAAGCTCGTGCAGGAACCCGGGACTCCAGTACCACAAGAACGACGAGGCCCCACACATGGACCGGCGGGGGTGTCCTTGCAAAAATACGTGACCGGGGAAGACCCGGACGCGTTCTTGTTGAACTTTGAGCGCGCCGCAAGAGCATGTGGCTGGCCTCAAGACAAATGGCCTTTCTTTCTAGCACCTCTGCTGACGGGGGAAGCCCAATCCGCCTACCAAGTGGCCAATGCTACCGGTGACACCCCATATCACGACATAAAGGACATAATACTCGACCACTTGGGTTTGGATGCAGAGGCATACCGGGTACGTTTCAGAAAGGAAAGGGGCCTACCAGGGGAGAACCCCAAAACCTTGTTCTTCCGCCTGAAGATGGCCGCCGATAAGTGGTTGAAACCGACCACCAGTACCAAAGAAGAGATAATGAACCACGTATACCTGGAGCAGTTCATGGAGGCCCTCCCCTATGGCACACAAAGGTGGTTGAGGCAACATACCCATCTTTCCCCGGAACAAGCCATTGAAATGGCAACCACCTATTCCCGCGCTCAACCAAGGACAATGACATGGGAAACAGAGAAGACAACCAAAATACTTCCGGGAAGGCCGGAGAAGAAGATACACAAACCCCAGAACGACTATCCGAAACCTCGACCCTCCAGACCAGAAGCCCCTACTTTTCGAGGGCCCCAGTGCTTCGAGTGCGGAGAATGGGGCCACATCTCGCGAATGTGCCCCAAACGGAAACCAGCGGACGAACCCATGGAAGTGGGTTACATCCCTAGATCAGTCCTATATACTGCCGAGATGGGAGCCTCCTTTTATGTAAGTGTACAAGTGAACGGGAGGGTAATCCAGGCACTTTTAGACTCAGGCTGTAGGCAATCTGTTATTCAGAAATCCCTCATTCAGCCCTCACAATACATCCCGGATACCCTGGTTCACATTAGGTGTGTACACGGGGACGTCAAACCCTATCCCCTGGCTTCCGTTACCATTACCCCTCTGTCTGGGTCCCCTTGTACTGTAAGGGTAGGGGTACTGGATACCGTACCCGAGGATCTCATTCTTGGGACGGACAATCCAGACTTTCTGCTTTTGTTCCAGGACCATATAGAAAACAAAAGGAAGGGAAGTCAGTCAACCCCTCAATCAGCTTTCGTAACTCCCGAGCCTTGGGTGCTGGATAGGAGTTTTAAGTTCGCCCAAACTAATGACCCCACCCTATTTAATGCCTGGGAAGCCGCCCACCTGAGTCTAACCACCCCCTCTACCTCCTACCCCCGATTCCTGATCCAGGACGACCTATTATACCGCAAGGGAACCGCCGAGGAACCGGCCCAGCTACTGGTCCCCATGCCTTTCAGAGAACAGGTTCTCTTCTTTTCCCATGCCCACCTTACAGCTGGACATATGGGTGCGGAAAAGACAACACACAACGTGTTACGACATTTCTTCTGGCCGGGCATATACAAAGACGTCAAAGTACACTGCCAGGAATGCGGTATATGCCAGAAAAAGAACTTACAGCGACCACCAGCCGTACCACTTCAGCCGTTGCCCGTGATAGGAAGACCGTTTGAACGGATAGGGATGGATCTAATTGGACCCTTACCCAAGACCCAAAAGGAAATCTCTATGCGTTGGTCATCGTGGACTATGCTACTAGATTCCCTGAGGCCTTCCCACTTCGAACACCCACCACGAAGAACATCGCGGACAAGCTAATGGAGTTCTTCTCGAGGGTGGGGTTTCCGAAGGAGATCCTTACGGACCAGGGCACGCCATTCATGTCACGGCTGATGAAGGAGGTCTGTCGGTCCCTAGACCTGCATCATTTGCGGACGTCGGTATATCATCCCCAAACCGACGGTCTCGTGGAGAGATATAATAGAACACTGAAGACCACTCTAAAGAAGATGCTTACTGTGGAAGGCAGGGACTGGGATCAACTGTTGCCGCTGGCCCTATATGTCCTGAGAGCGCAAGTACAAAGCAGCCTAGGTTGCTCACCGTTCGAGCTACTATATGGAAGGCAACCCAGAACATTGTTAGAGATGACCAAGGACGCATGGGAGAAGGAAGGCGAGGACGAGAAGAAAACCCTGCTAGAATATACTAATCAACTGCGTTCTCGAATCGGGAAACTAAGGGACTTGGCCTACTCCAATCTCGAGAGGAGTCGGGAACGACAGAAGAAGTGCTATGATAAAGGGAAGAAATGGAGAAAGTTGGCTATCGGCGATTGGGCCCTAGTGTTGCTTCCATCCACGACAAGGAAGTTTCAGGCCGAGTGGTTGGGCCCATATAGAGTGGTGGGGGTCTTTGGCAAAACCACGTACCAGGTCCAGGTCTCCCTAACAGGAAACAGACTTATCATATTAACCTGTTAAAAAAATGGTTGGGACCCTTACCTACCACAGCACATCTGACACTCCCAACCTCCCTGCCAGGAGATAACACCCTAGACCTCCTCGTGATGAATGAAGAGTTGTCCAAAGAGGAAAAGGACGACCTGGTGGCCACGTTATTGCCGTTTGCCCCCTTTTTTCAGACACCCCCGGAAAAACCACTCTGACTGAACATCGGATTGAGACACAACCCGGAAAAAAAGTCAAACTGAGGCCGTACAGGATTCCCGCCGCGAAAAGGGCTGCGGTGAGAAAGGAAGTACAAGACATGATTCAGTTAGGGGTGATACGTCCCTCCACAAGCGACTGGTCATCACCCATCGTGATGGTCCCCAAGCCGGACGGCTCAACCCGGTTCTGTATGGACTTCAGGGCGCTGAATTCCATCTCCACGTTCGATGCCTATCCTATCCCCCGGGTTGATGAGCTCATCGAGAAATTGGGTGATTCCAGATACATCACTACATTTGACCTAACCAAAGGATACTGGCATGTTCCTTTGCGTGAAGAAGACCGGAAGAAGACCGCATTCGCAACGGAAGAAGGTCTATATGAATTCAACGTCCTCCCTTTCGGCCTACATGGAGCCCCTGCCACATTTCAGAGGCTCATGAACACCGTCCTCAGCGAATTCCCCTCCTTCAGTTCGGCCTATCTAGACGATATTGTGGTCTACAGTGCAACGTGGAAGGAACATCTAGTACACCTGCAGAAAATCCTCAAAGCCCTGGAACATGCAGGGCTCCATATCAATTCACGGAAATCCAGAGCCGCTTATCACAAAGTGAAATATCTCGGATATGTCTTAGGACATGGCGTAATAGCCCCTCAGGCAGAGAAGGTGAGGGCTATAGCAGACACTCCCTTTCCCACCACAAAAAGAGACCTACGGGCATTCCTTGGTTTATTAGGGTACTATAGACGCTTTGTTCCCCAGTTCTCAGAAATAGCCTCCCCATTGACAGATGTTCTCCGCAAGGAGATGAAGCCACACCGTCTGTTACACTCCTCCAGGGAAATGCTTGAAGCATTCCAGAAACTCAAAAACACCATAACCACAGGCCCTGTACTGACCTCCCCTGACTTCGCCAAAACATTCATTTTACACACCGATGCCTCCAACTACGGGCTGGGTGCGGTATTGTCCCAAATAGCTGAGGACGGGGTAGAGCATCCAGTCCTGTATATAAGCAGGAAGCTATTCCCCAGAGAGACCAAGTACCCTACAATAGAGCGTGAGTGTTTGGCAGTGAAGTGGGCGGTAGACAAGTTAAGGTACTACCTAGAGGGGCGTCCGTTTATCTTATATACGGATCACGCTCCCCTACAGTGGATGTGTAGACACAAATCCCAAAACCCCAGGGTTCTCCGCTGGTTTTTGTCACTACAGCCTTTCTCCTTTGATGTACGCCACCGAAAAGGGAAGGAAAATGGGAGTGCTGACTATCTGTCCCGGGTGTTTCCTCTCCCCGATCGGGAGAATCCAAGGGGGGGGGATGTGTGGCAATGTGGGCTCGGAGGACGCTGTTGACTGGTGGACTGCAACGCCACTCTCTTCCCCCCTTATCTCCCCGCAGCAGGATGACTGGGATTCCCCGAACCAGCCTCTAGTACAGGACCCGGATTATCAAGAGCACGGCACCTTTAATTGGGGATTCCCTGCTGACGAGACTCCTCCTCTCCTCGACGTCACAACGAACTTGCCAATAAGGAGCGAGGAATCCCAGACGCAGGTGTGCACCGACACCGGAGGAGACGGGAGAAACGGAACAGCGAGAGCCGAGAGGAGCGACTTTGGAGAAGAGAGAGAGAGCAGCGGTACGGGATCCCGAGGAGAACAGGCTACGCCAGGAGGCCATCGGCACCACGCTTCGCCGAGTCACGCCCCAGGAGGAGCGTGGCTAACCCAGGTACGGGACCGGTTTACAGGGTGGTTCGGGAGGAGGGACTCTTCCGACTTCTAGGGAAACGGGAGGACAGAACGCGGTCGCCCCGCTTGCTCATTTCCCCTCCCCCTTCACTTTCACGCGGCCGTTCCGAGCACGGGTTGTTTGTGAGGTGTCCCCAGCACTACCCTATCCCTGACTCACTTCCAGAACGGAAGACTCACATCGTGTATCTTTGTTTCCCCTTGCTACATCATCCACGTTACCTCCTACCTACACCCCGGAGAGGGAGCTCCTGTGGAGGACTCGATCCCGGAGAGAAAGGCTCAAGCTGGAGAAACAAAGGAGAAGTAGACGGAAGGCGGAACAGACCCCATACTCCCCAGAAAGACTGTCCCTTACCACCAGAAAGTTGTATGGAAAAATAAAAGAGTCCATAAAACGACCTAGCCTACGACCGCTTATTACGACCCCACAACACGTGGTCTTGCGGATACGTGGGATAGTGGCCAGGGCTGCTAGGTTGGCAGAGCGGAGGTGTATGGTGGAAGTGTAGCAGGAGAGGCGGTGGTTGAGGTATGCTGGTCCATTGTTGTGGAGGGCCTTGTATGCGTGCGTGAGGCGCTTGAAGGTGATATGTTTGTTGATCGGGAGCCAGTGTAGGTTTCTCAGGGAAATTTTGATGTGGCTGGGCTGGGGGGTGTCCAGGATAAGTCTCGCGGCGGCGTTCTGGATTCTTTGCAATTTTTTTTAGAGCTTCTGGGTGGTGCCAGCGTAGAGTGCATTGCCATAGTCGAGTTTGCTGCTGACGAGCGCCTGGGTGACCGTTCTTCTGGACTCAGTGGGGATCCACTTAAAAATCTTTCGAGCAGGAGGATGAGACGGCGTTGATTTGGCGGATCATTGAGAGCGAGGAGTCAAGGATGATGCCATGGTTACGTGTGTGGTTGGTAAGTTGTGAGGGGGTGGGCTCCAAACGCTGCAGGCCACCAGGAGTTGTCCCAGGATGAGGACTTCGGTGTTGTCGGAGTTGAGTTTGAGGCAGCTGTTCTTCATCCAGGTAGTGACTGCCTTCATCCTGTTGTGGAAGTTTTGCTTTGCGGCTGTAGGTTCATCGGTGAGGGAGAGAATCGGCTGGGTGGCGTCGGCGTAGGAGACTGTTGCGTCGGTGGTTTCTGATGATGGCTGCCAGCAGGGCCATGTGGATGTTGAAGAGGGTGGGGCTCAGGGAGGAGCACTGAAGGACTCCGCAGCTGATCTCTGTAGGTTCTGAGGGCATGGTTTCCAGCTCAGGACTTTTGTGTGATAACCTAGTGCTTTCTTGATGTTGTGGTATGGATTTTCACCCACTAACCTAATAAAACTAACACAACTGACAGCAGTTATTTGCAGGTGAAAAGCCCAGGACTAGGAACACTATCTGTAATGACATGGAGGGAGGTAGTCACCCATGCACTCACATATTACTGAAGGTCTGACACCCCCACAGAGTAGCTGTTTCACACTGCTAAAGGCTGTCAACTCTCACAGACTAGCAGTAGCACACACATGGTGCACTCTCCCACCCCTAACCACCTAACAGCAACAATCTATCTTCAAAACTTTCAAAATCACAGAGTACCAGTTGCATGGAACTGACATCACTCTCATCCTTCCAATATCTCTAAAAAACATTGGCAAAGCAATAGGTCCCAAAGATGAGACTTGTTGGCTTTACCAGTGCTTGTATATCTTGAGAGAGCATGTGAAGATAGGGTTCATTCATAGAGCTCTGTCAGTTTGTGGGTTTCGTGAACCTATGCCACCATTCCCCATCCAAATCCATTAGTGCGAGTTTCCAGCACCTCGGTCTGCTCATTGCTTCTGCCCTGATACTGTCAGTAACAGGCTTTCCTCATTGCCCATTTAGGGATGCAAGTAAAGAATGGGCTGCAGTCCTTCTTTCTTCCTTTTCAGATATCACGGACTGTTTTGGAGAGACGAGCTATTCTGAACTCTGTAGCGACACTTGGTCAACCCTGGTTGCAAGGTGGCTGCCCAGCATCTGTGTACACAAGTGGGATGCAGGTAGAAGTGCTTAAAGAACTTTTGGCTCCGTTTGTAGCTTTCCTAAGAACAATTCTTAAAAGCAACTTTGATGTTGACCTGAAAGGCTGTTCTGGACCTATTACGCAGACCATTCAGTGTGTGTGTGGTTTTTGTTTCCGGCCACTCCTAACCACCTTCAAGCTTATATGGCAATTTGGGAAAACGCTGGCCAAAACATGAGTTCGGGTAGAAATGGCTGCTACAACCATACGTTGTAAGCCCCATGACATCCTACGCCCTACTGCAACCCTACACTCGAGCAGCACATCGACAGAAGACTTATTGAGCAATGAAACATGACAAGATATAATAACAAGCCTTGAGAATGGTAAGTGTGAACTTCTGAAAATTTAGCCAAACACATGACTGTTTAAGCAGTTCAAAAAACAAAACACTGCATTTACCTAGGGTAGTTTTTTTCCCAAAGAAATCCAATGCACAGATCCAAATATTGAGTACAAAGAGATAGAACGGAATTAAATTAATAAAATAATCACAATAGGTAATGCTGCAAATCTTTATGATGTTACATTTAGGCATGATGCTGAATTCTGACTGCGATTGAACCTATTCAAGTTAAGGAGACACTGGAGACGAGGCTGACTCCAGAATATTGATGTGCCCGCACAAAAAGCAACAATAAAAATGGAGATATTGTTAACAAGTGAAATAGACATGTGAGCATCTTGTTGTCTTTCCCAATGCTCAGCTGAATTATTTTCTAACAAAGGAGATATTTTGTTTAATGGTCTGTCTCACATGTGAACACATACTGTTTCTCCCTTTTTAATTTAGAAGTGACGGCAAGGATTTCATCTTACAGGGCAGGGATAATCGACTTTCAAAGACAGGGAATTGGTACAGTCTTGTGTGAATTGGAGCTCCAGTCCCTAAACTCATTAAAGACTGGGGCTAACACAGTGGAATGTGCTTTAACCTAACTTGGCTCTTGTGTGGCTGATCTATTGCTTCTGTTGTCAGAAAGAACCACGAGTTTTCAGACTATGTATGGGCATCTCTTACTGGGTGCCTTGATCTTTCAGCAGAAAATGGAACTGGAGATTTAGAAGGAAAATCTGTAGAGTTTCCCTCTTTTTCTTTTACAAAAGTATGAGGGTACTCAGTTTATGACGGTCTTTATTTGATGTTTTGAGGGCTTTAATTCTGACCTTGGTTTTACATTTTTCTATTTGATAAGTGTTGGGGAGCTATTTGCCCTTGTAACTGCAAGACTGACGAATGTTCCCAGAGCTGGAGCTTTTTGTCGTTGACTTTATCCCTGTGACTAATGGGCTACTTTTTCTTCATTATTAGAGTCTTACCTTGCTGCTGAAGACACGGGATTTGTAAGTCCTGAAGAGCAGTACAAGCTAGCCATGTTGTACATCCCCATTGGTTGTGAAATAAAGCTGCTGCAACAGGTGAACACGCGTTCCCCAGTACATGTGATAGGGCATGTGACAATTTAATGTATCTCCAATGTTGGGAGGATGGAATCGCATTTCCCATCTTAGGTCTGGTAAAGACTTGATAAAACCATTAGGGACAAGGTCCTCAATGTGATCGATACTCTGAGTAATCCAGATAGACTAGTGAATTTCCTCCCCATCGACTGTAATGCCCGCATTGCGCCACAATGAGGCTTTAACATGAATGCAGCTCAGGACTTTCACCAGCCTATAAGCCCGTTGCCAAGTGTACTGAGAAGTGTGAATGATCAGATTACTGAGGGGAGTAACTGAAGGTCTTGAGGTCTAAAAGTCAGCCAGATCTCTGGAAGACTGCAATATATGACGCTCCATCATCACCAATAAGGGTGTTGCCCTAGAAGTGGGCAACCAGTACACAGCATGGGCCAGCTGCTGCACTAGCCAATAACCCTCTAAATGTGGAAGAAGTAAGCCACCCTTCTCCGATGTGGAGTAGAGCTTAGCACCCTGTAATCTTGGTCTTTCCAAGCCCCAAATGAATCGAGAGAAGGAGCGCTGTATGTTCCGCAGACTGGAGACGGATATAACTAGAGGCAGCATTCCAAAGATGTAGTTGCATTTGGGGAGGACATTCATCTTGATAACCTGGACCCTACCTCAAAGAGATAGGTTTAAGGCAGACCACCTTTTAATATTGCGTTCCATTTGATCCACGATGGGTTGCACATTGATTTGCACCATGTTTTCAAGGCTGCGATTGATATATAAGCAACCTGAGATACCTCAAACGGGACTGAAGCCATTTAAATGGCAGGCTACCCAAAGAGGCCCTCGTGGTGGAGGGCGATAAAGGCAGAGCCCCGCATCCCAACCAATTTATTTTATAGCCTGAAAACTGGGAGAAAGAATCCAGTTGAGAAATCAAAGCAGGCTGAAGGATTGGCTCAAGCGTTCCGTCCATCATCCCCTTTTGTATCGCTTTGGTCGCCCTAAGTTGGCGGGGGTATGCCCAGACGTGGGTCCCTTGCTCACTTTGCCACTGGATTCAAGCAAGCCTGGCTGATGACGGCTGAAATGCCAGAAACCGTTCCTAGGATGCTTGTTTCCGGTCCAGGGAAGACATGGCTTGGCAGTTCGGGCTGGACTGTTCCCATGAGGCACAGGGTCAGACTGATTTGCATATGGCCATGTCTGAACTGGGGTGGTGGAGTGAGCTAAAGAATGATGATGGATTAAACCCAGATCAGTTGACTGGGGGTGAGTGTTTGATTGGCTCAAGCGTTCCGTCCATCATCCCCTTTTGTATCGCTTTGGTCGCCCTAAGTTGGCGGGGGTATGCCCAGACGTGGGTCCCTTGCTCACTTTGCCACTGGATTCAAGCAAGCCTGGCTGATGACGGCTGAAATGCCAGAAACCGGTCCTAGGATGCTTGTTTCCGGTCCAGGGAAGACATGGCTTGGCAGTTCGGGCTGGACTGTTCCCATGAGGCACAGGGTCAGACTGATTTGCATATGGCCATGTCTGAACTGGGGTGGTGGAGTGAGCTAAAGAATGATGATGGATTAAACCCAGATCAGTTGACTGGGGGTGAGTGTTTGATTGGCTCAAGCGTTCCGTCCATCATCCCCTTTTGTATCGCTGTTGTTTTTGCATACTATGACTCAAAACACAAACAAATATCATAAGTCATTGGAACATTCTGGAATACTTATTTTGGTCAGTGTTACTAATCCAGGGAAGAGTAAATAAAACTGTTTTTTCTCTGCACTGGATGTCCCCCTTAAATGTAAACAGTACAATCAGCTACATCTCTGCGGAAAAATGAAGGAATAATGTAGGTGTGATATCATGCCACTGTGCTAACCTGCCGTAGCATGGAATCTTCTTAATGGAATATCATGAGGTAATAGAACTTGGGTATCCTTTGAAAGGGCCCGCTACTGTCTTGATGATGGATGAAGATCTCTGTAGCTGGGGATCTTATGAATAAACCTACTTCTACACTTCACAACCTCATGTCCTTGTGTGGATTATTACCTTTATAACACTGATGGTGAGCATTTGGAAGAACTGGAACCAACAAACCAAAATAATTGAAAGTGCTCAACACTTAAGAGAAGATCCTATGCTTGCCCTATGAAGGAAAGTAAGTCTTTGTAAATTAGTTTTAATTTACTAGAAAATAATAATCCACTTGAGTGTATGTTAGTTGGCATGACTATGCCGCATCCTGCTGCATTGAACATCATTCACATTTACTGGAAAAAAAGTGTGAGTTTTTCTTATGCGAACAAACTTTCCACGTTCAAATGTCATCTTTTTCTATTTCAGAAAATCATCAAAATACAACCTCAGCCATGGTCCGTCTACTATTAAACTTGTAATATTTTCTTACCAAGGAAGGAAGGCAGGATGTTCTTTCTTTGCAAACTTCTAAAGGATGGCCATGCTCCATTTTAGTTAAACAACTATTGTATTCTAGTATTTCATAAGCATGAGTTCATATGCTTAATTATATATGTACAGCGATAACCAATAAGATGGCATTAGTAGGAGTTTCTCAAGGTGCCTTGTGAACTAATAGATTGATTACTTGTAGTAATTGAAACATTTCTGTGCCAACTCTTTCACGTAATATATCATGAAATACACGTGCCTTCTATTCCTTAAACATTATAAAAAACTTGCTGTTTGGAAATGAACTAAAACTTTTGGTAGCAGACGTTTTGCTTTGAGACCTTTGCTGAGGTTTTTGCTCTGTATGAGACCTTAGCTTTGTGATTTATTGGTCTGCCCTAATAGTTCTTTGAGCTTTTATTTAGAAGACAGACCTTGTGTCAGTCTGCTTGTTAATTTACTTGATTCACTAACTCCCTTACCTTTCTGTAATTATACTATCTTTTGAATAAACCAGGAGGTGGATACCTTTAGAATTTTGTCATGTGCAGTTTTATTAATAGCCTTGGACTAAGTCTATAAAAGAGTCAGAGAGCCCCGTTCCTGCCTAACGACCCTCTTTATTTATTAAATAGAGCATCAACATCTGTTAAATCTTCCCTGTTGAGTTTGTGGGACGTCTTTGCTATTGTTTTGTGCCTACACAAATTACATTTCTCTTCAACCCTGCACAGGGTTGAACTATTGTAATATTTTCTGTGGCGGTGCCGTATGTATACTGTGCAAGCATTTCTTTTTTATAAGTGGAAGTTATCTTCAAGGTTTCAAGAACCAAGTTCTTGCACAAAGCGTTTGTATACCCATTTAAGATTCCTAATACCTCTTGATTTTCTGAGGTTACTTTATGGTTTAGAACTCTCCCCTGATTTTCAGCCAAATTTACAAATACTTGCAGTAGAAAAGCTTAGAGTTCACTTTAGTCTTCATTCAATGGCTGTCATTTAATGATTTCTTTTTTTTTGTCACCACAATCTCGCTTTCCAATTGCCACCTCATTCTAAACAATCAAACATGCAAAATGCCACTTGCCCTGCTAGCCCAACTGTAAGGTGGGCAAATTAGAAAAAGGTTTTCAGACACTACCCATGTGTCGGTGAAACATCTTTGAGTGCAGACAGTAAGACTTCACTGTTAATGTACTGCCTTGGTCCTAATGGCCAGGAAGTTTTATATTTTCTTCCTGAGCTGATAGGTGAAGAAGCTTTAGGTCTGAACGAATATGAGATGTGTTTATAGAAAGTAGATTTGCACATTCCAAATTGGGCTTGATACTTTGGGAATAGTGCAGAAAGAGGTAAAGCGTGTGGAAGGCTTTTACTACTGACTTGCATATGCTGGCTTTTACATGTAATTTTGACACAACGCTGTAGGAGAGCATACACAACTAGTTTATGCTGTGCTGTTGATCCAGCGGGTTACTAGCAACAAGCATTCATACACCGAATACTCACCTGGGCCCATTCATTCATACTATGCTAGTGGGTCAGTTGTACTCTTTATCAAAATCCCTGCTACCAATTACTTTTCTGATTGAAGAGTAAAGACTTACCAATGGACCCTTTGCTAATTGGGAAGTTTAAAATGAGTGACGTTCATTACAATTCATAAATTCTAAAATAATCACTGAGTCAAGAAGTTTTAAAATGTTTATCTAAAGTTTTAGCAGAGTAAAATACAGAACCACATGATACTTAATCGTATATCAAGGATGAAGCATAATAATCAATTATCGATCAATGACGGTTCCTCAGAAAGAAGAAGATAGAGACAGCAGCACAACTAAAGTTTGCATTTATATTTACCTAAAGGTGCGAGACACCAAACCCCTTGGCCAAGGAGTTGGAAAAGATCGGTCCCATAAAGGATGAAGATCAAAGACCTCCGGACCAAGGTTCAGGACAGGTGACCTCTCTATCAACGACGCCTGCGTCGTTCCCCTCTCTGACACTTCGCTCCTCCTCGAGTTCTCTGTGTCTTCCTTCTAATGGACTCCGCCGCCCCCACCTCAGGACCTCTCTGGACAGCGGTTCAGTCTGCAGTCGATCAGCTTGTATGTCTGAGCTAGAGCGTCCTAATGCCAATGCCTGTTCCTGAGCTTGTGCTAGTTAATTAACTAATTCTATATCTATTATACCCTTCTACACCCAGGTACCTCCTATTAATGTTTCCAAATTATGGGCCCACTACTTCTGATTGGACAGGGGGTTGATCCTCACACCATGTCATTTTAGTTCAATTTCTTTAAGCCCATTGTTTTAAAATACCGCCCATCACAATTAATACATTTGCTTTATTTCCCACCCGTTTCCCATTGATTCAGCAATACATTTTTGTATACAATTGTATCGTCTTCAGGTACATTTCGGATGAACTTGTGAACCAGGCTTCGCGACCTTGGAGAGCTTCCAAGTTGACTTCATCGCTTCCTTTGGTCAGCCTTTCAGGGCGCATGTGCAGAACCATTGTCTCTCGAGCTGCAGTTCAACCAACCCAGGCCCATTTACGAACTAATAAAAGTCAAAGAAGAAAATATTAAAATCACAATATAAATGGTTTCACTGTATACCCACTTTGTCTACTCTATTCCCATTTATTTATAAATCTATTCGCATTAATAGCATTAGAATACCACAGCTTTAATTGCAGCGTATGCGCAAGCTTTAGCACGTGAAAACTTTAAGCAGCCATTTTAATACACACTGCGCAGAAGCAAAGATTTCCCTCCAAGCAAAGAAAGACGTCATACCACGTGATATGGTTGACACATGCGCAATGAAATTCCCGCGCATTAGCGGCCATTTTAGATTTAGACAAGCGTTACTTGTTAGTTTAAACACATAGGCAAGCTTCCCTCGTATTGTATTGATGTGTGCATTTGTTAGTACGGACATTACAAAGATTAATAATTAATACTGTGAGAGGATTGCTTACGAGCAAGTCTCATTGTGAGTTCTTGCTCCATCACTGTAATATTGAAAAGGTAATGTTGAGTTATGGCAGAAAGATGATCCAGACCTAAATTAAGATTTAGTAACAGTTAAGAAAATTAAACCTTCCGTAGCTTGTGTTGCGATCATCAAGAAAAGTAATGGATGTGTTGTTAGTGTACAAATTATTGAAAGTAATTATTCCAAGGACAATTTGAAACATTTATTTAAATGATGTTGTTTTAGATGTGCCAACCAGGGTAATCTAGTTAACTACAAAGAGTATCCCACATCATCGGTTAAGTGCAACTTATGTGGCAGAAATGGACATAATCAATCAGCATTTGTAAAGTGCAACTCTGTCACCCCTAGGAGTATCTGGGCACTGTCTCTCCTCTGAACAGCCAGTTCTTGAGTCTCTTTCTGAAGTCTGCCAGCGAGAGGGCCGTACCGAACTGGAGGGGGAGGTCGTTCCAGTTCTTGGCTGTGATGTAGGTGAAGGAGCGGCCGCTGCTGCGGGTACAGCAGATGCATGGGGGTGTGCTAGAGCAAGTGAAGAGGAGAGTAGGTGTCTAGCAGGTTGGTGGAAGTTCAGTCGATGGTTGATGTGGGCAGGTTCTAGGTCGTGGAGGGCTTTGTAGGCGTGCCTGAGGATCTTGAACTGGTGTCTTTTCTGGATGGGGAGCCAGTAGAGGTCTCTCAGGTGGGGCGATGTGGGTTCATTTGGGGAGGTCCAGGATGAGTCTGGCTGCAGGGTTCTGTGTGGTCTGGAGTCTTCTGAGGAGCTGGATGGAGATGCTGGCATAGGCGGCATTGCCGTAGTCGAGGCGGCTGGTGACGAGGGCCTGAGTGACGGTCCTTCTGGTGTTGGTTGGGATCCATCGGAAGATTCTGCAGAGCATGCAGTGTGTGGAAGCAGGAGGAGGCGACTGCATTAACTTGTCGTTTCATGGTTAGTTGGCTGTCGGGAATGATGCCGAGGTTGCGTACATGGTTGGTCGGTGTGGGTCCGAGTTCTGCAGGCCACCGGCTATGGTCCCATGCGGAGGTGTTCTTCCCGAAGATCAGTACTTCAGTTTTGTCGGAGTTGAGTTTGAGGAAGTTGTCTTTCATCCATTTGGCTACGTTGGTCATGGCATTGCAGAAGTTGGTTTTGGCTTGGCGGGGTCCTCAGTGAGTGAGTGGATCAGTTGAGTGTCGTCTGCATCGGAGATTATGTTGAGCCCGTGGGATCTGACGACGTCTGCGAGGGGGGTCATGTAGATATTGAACAGGGTGGGGCTGAGGGATAATCCTTGTGGTACGCTGCTTATGATGTCTTTGGTTGCAGAGGTGAAGGGAGGCAGTTGGATGCTCTGTGTGCGTCCTGTAAGGAAGGAGGCAATCCACTTGAGGGCTTCGTGCCGTATGCCTATCTTGTAGAGTCTGTTGATGAGGGTGTTGTGGGAGACTGTGTCAAACGCCGCAGAGAGGTCGAGGAGGATCAGGGCCACAGTTTCTCCACAGTCGAGGAGTGTTCTGCCGTCATCTGTGGCGGCAATCAGCGAAGTATCCGTGTTGTGGTTGGCACGGAATCCTGATTGAGAGGCGTCCAGTAGGTGGTTTTGTTCCTGAAATTCGGTGAGCTACTGGTTGATGGCTTTCTCGAGAACTTTGGCTGGGTAGGGGAGCTGGGCGATCAGACAATCGTTTTTGAGATCGTTGTGGTCAGCGGAGGCTTTCTTTAGGAGGGGGTCTGATGTCTGCATGTTTCCATCTGTCCGGGAAGGTTGCTGTGGAGATGGAGGTATTGAGGATGCTGATAAGTTGCGTGTTGATTGGGTTTGTTGCAAGGTTGTAGAGGTGGTGGGGGCAGGGGTCGTGGTAGTCCCGGTGTGGATGGAAGGCATGATGGTTGAGGTGGTCAGGGTGTTGAGCGGTGACCGGGTGGTGATGGTTTGGCTGGTGTTTGCTGGTTGTTTGAGGTCGTCTGGGTTGATTGGGCAGGCTGGATGTTGAAATTGTTGTAGAATTTGGTTGTCTTGCTGTGGTAGTCTGAGAGGGTGTTGCAGAGTTCTTGGGAGGGGTGGATGGTGTTCTCTGTGGCTGTCGGGTTGGAGAATTCTTTGACTATTTTGAAGAGTTCCTTTATGTGGTTGGCAGCAGAGTCGATGCGGATGGTGATGGCTGCTTTCTTGGTTTCTTTGATGTGCTGATGATAGTTGCTGAGGGTGGTTTTGTGAGCTGCTCTGTCGGCGGAGTTCTTGGTGGTGCACCATTGTTTCTCCAGTTGGTGCCAGTGGCCCTTGGTGGTCCTGAGTTCTGGGGTGTATCAGCTGGCATGTTTGGGGCTCTTGTTGATTTTTGTAGGTTTCAGCGGGACGACTCTGTCGGCGCAGCTGGTGATCCTTGTGACAAAGTTCTGGACAACCTGGTTGAAGTCTGTTGAGGCCTTGGGTTGGGAGGTGGTGTGGGTCTGTGAACACTGAGTTTCGATGCTGTTGGAGGAGAGCTGCTGCTTGGTGATGGTGTGCTGGGCATCGGTGGATGGTGAAGTGTACGATGGTGTGGTCAGTCCAGGTGAGTTATGTGGTGTGGCTGAATTTGATTCTGTCACTGGAGGTGGGTGCGGTCGAGTGTGTGTCTGGCTTTGTGCGTGGTTTCGGTGACCAGTTGCGTGAGGCCGAAGTTGTTCAGGTTCTCTAGGAGGGCGATGGAGTTGGCATCATTGGGGTTGTCTGTGGAAGTTGAGGTTGTCGAGTAGGACATAGTGGTGTGAGTTGATCGCTAGGGGGGAATGAGGTTGGGGATGTGTTAGAAGGTGGTTCTGACCATCTGAGCCGCCCGGATTTTTCGCTTTTTGAACACCTATTTGTTGAGCTTTTACTGTGGGAGAGCCTCATAAGTTGGGACTCACCCACAGTGAACTCATGATGAAAGGGACTGCATGGGTATTTTACCGGTGTCCCTCTGGCGCGAGTAGGCCGCTGCGCTGCAGCCAGAGTAAGGGGCACTGGGCTGGTTACATTCAGACACGTGTGTACAAGTGTAAGGGCTGCGCAGGGGAGATTCCTAGCGTGCGCAGCCCAGGAGCAGCTACAAGTTGAATGGTGTGGCAGGACTTATGTAGAACTGGGTGGTGACATGGAATAGGCTTTCTACAATGGGAAGAAACATTTGAGGGAAAGTCAGTGTGCTTTACTGTTTTTATTCCATTCTCCTATGAGGATGGGGAGCACATGGGCTAGTTTTACTTTCCTAGGGCCGCCAAATTCCAGACACGCACTAAAGTCCACTGTAACTTATGCGAGAAGAGGTATTCTGCAGAGTCCAAAGTCATAGTTGTACTGCTTTTGGGTCATCCAGAAATGTCATATTTCTCTGAGTCAGCTCATAACCAGGGCCTGGCTGGGGCTGACCCTGCCAGGCTGAATTAATGACCTTCCTCCCCAAGCTGTAGCCTCAGAGTCCCAGCCCTGCACAACAAGCATTCCAAGGGCGAAGGCCTCCACTCCAAGAAGAGAAGATGGGTGGAGCTACAGGTTCATCCATCAGCAGCTGACACCTGGTGCCAGGCACCAAGCTGCTCTGGAGAGAAGGCAGCGAGGGGGGAAGGGGCTCTCAGAGACCATGTGGCATGAGACCCCTGGACGACGCCATTTTGAACAAACCCAGAGGCCTAGGAAGGAGGGAGCAGGGGCAGAGAGGTGATGTTTCGCTGTGTGATAGGGCAAACGGAGACTTCCTGCCAGCCCCCTCCCCATTCTTTAAAAAGAGTCTGCACAGGAAGAGGAGCTCTCTCTGGGGTGTGGTCTGCTGAGGACGACTGGTGCTGGAGCCTGGCACCATGGGCAGCTGGAAGGAAGAACCTCCAGACTGGCCCAGGACCCTGACTTGCGCCAAAAGGGGAAACCAGGACAAGTGACTAGAAGCCTGGGCCTCTGCGCAAGGAGAAGAGAGGCCCAGGAAGAGAGCCAGGCGAAAGGCTGGCGCAGGGAGCCAGTGAAGATCACTCCCTGCTGCATTCACCCTCCTGGAGAGCAAGAGGGTGAAGGAAAGTGCTCCCAGTGGCTGGGGAGCGCCACCAGGAGCGAGAAGAGGCCAAGATCGAGAAGATCGGTCCCCTGGGGGCTCAGATATGCCCCCCAGAAGGTAGGCGACCTTTGACCTCTACTGGGACCGACGACGAAGCACGCGGGGCTCCGCCGCCGGTCCAATATGTGTCCCCGGGGTGGGTCAGGTCCCGGGGGCTGCCCCCGGAAGAAGTCAAGCCGGGGAGCGCCATCGCGCTCCCCGTGAATATGCCCAGAAGGAGTGCCAGGAGCCCACCCTGGCCCCCGGCGCTGAAGATGGGGGCGCGCCGTTGTGCAACCCCCCTCGTGGGCAAAGCCAAGTCGGGGAGCGCCGTCGCGCTCCCCGTGAAGATTCCCTGGGGCCCGGGATCCCAACTCCGGGCCCCGACGTACCAAAGCCAAGCCAGGGAGCGCCGTCTCGCTCCCCGTGAAGGTGACCCTGTGGGGGCCTGGGACCCCATCCCCGGGCCCCCGAAGTGACGGAGAGGTGGGGGGAGTGCTGTCCCCTGATTTCTCGGGGCCTGCCCTGACTCCCCTGTCCTTGGTGAGTCCCCTGGACCTCACTGGTCCCGACGTTGCTCTTTCTTTGATTTCTGCATGGCTTGCCTTTGACAAGGCTTGTTGGTGCTCCTGCCAGACACCAACCCCTCAGCACTCCACATCCTTCGCGGGACAGCTCGTGCACGGCTCCTGGTCCTCCTCAGCAACGCCTGGTCCTCACAGCTGCAGAGTCAAGGTCATCCATCCTGCAGCACCCGACATCGGAGGGCATTCGTCTTTTAAGTCTCCTGGTCATTCCTGAGTGACATAGACTCTGTCCCCTCTGCTTGTAGGTACCTCTCATCAACAATCCATCTTCGGATTCCACCGGACACTTTCTCCTCTTCCAGCAGCGGCACTTTCCTGAAGCCCTCCATTGGGTCCGATGGCGGTTTCCGACACCACTTCACACGTATGCACCCGGCTTCCCTGATGTAGGTAATGTGGGTACTAGGGTATCCACAGGTGGGGTGGCTCTCCAACCTTCTGTCTCCCACGGAGTTGCTTCAGGGTCCACTGAGAAGGGTCCTTAATCTTTAAAAAATCCAACCGCAACTTACATGTACAGTTGTACGGAGCACACGGTCGTGTTTCCACACTGCACACGCCCTCTGTGGGGTCTCTTACTACTCACCTTGGGTCCCCAGCACTTCTACGTCCTCTCGACATTGTCTTGACCCGAGTCGTGGTTCTTATACCACTTTCTTAGTATATGGTTTGGTCCCCCCCTGGGGCCACTGTGTATTTCGTGCTATTTACTGTGTTTCTTTGCTGAAGTGTTGTGTGTATTGTGCATATCTCCGGTTAGGAGACATCTAAACATGTTAGAGAGTATTATATAATAAATACATATTTTTATAAATACTTTGGGTGGTTCTTTTTCACTTAATCCATACTATAAGATTGCATTCTGGTGAAACAAGCTGCTTTACACCCCTTCTGGACTAAGCCTGAAGGCTGCTCTCCACAGCTACCACTTAGAGAGCTTTCTAAGGTTGTCTAAGACCTCTTAAATCACCATAAGGGTTGTCTGGACTGGTGCAATGTGCCCACTTACATTAGTGGACATCATATGCCAGGCCAGCTTCTCACAATGGGTAACATGTAGAATGGTTGATACAGCTTTTGGATTTGTTAAGGGATTGTGGCTGGACACTAAAAGGTGAAAAATGCAAGTATAGAAGAAACGAAATTAAATATATCTGAAAGAGACAATTAGTAATGGATTCCTCACCTTAGAATTACCCCCAGGCGTCAGACTGGATCAGGAGAATTTTTTCCTCAGCAGTACCCCTGCGCGTCGATAGGTGGCGTCGGTCGACGCCGCGTTCGTCGTTGGCATTGTGGTTGCCAGAATGACGTTGCGGTATCTACTTAGACGCCGCCCTCGCGCGCTGACGTCAGTTCTTTCTTTTTCCGCACCAGCCAGCGCAGATCCGAGAGAGCTGTACCTCGAGTCACTTTGTGACTCCGTTTTTGCGACTTTAGTCGGCACCTTTTTTGAGTCGATCGACTCATGGTGCACGGAGGGATGTCACGTCGGACTGGCATCAAGGCTTGTGACTCCTGTCACAAATTGATGTCGGTAACGGACCCGCACCTCGTGTGCCTTTGGTGCCTGGAGCGTGACCACGACCCGAAGTTGTGCTCCGACTGCCGGGCCATAAACCGGAAGTCTTTGCGGGAGCAGTCCCGAAAGCTTCTCGAGGCCGGCGCCGTTCGAGGTCCCGGTCGAGAGGGAGGTCGCGGAGCCACCACCACCACTCGTCATCGAAGTCTTCGTCTTCGGGTAAGTCGAAGCACAAGAAGAAGGCAAAGAAGCATCGTCACTCTTTGCGTTCTGTCCGTCGCGACGCTGGAAACGGAAGGTAGTCATCCGGCTCCGCCCGCGGAGCCTGTTGGGACGACTCTGGCCTTCCCTCCCTTTCCGGGACCCGGAGCGACCCCTGCCCAACTTCGAAGCTTTTACGAAGCCTTACATTCCATCTTCGGGCAGCCCGACTCCGCCGGCGCGCCCTCGGACCCCGCGGACTCGGTTGGGGGCTCTAGGCCTTCGTTGTTGGAGGCTTCGGCTCTGGTGCCGCTGGGCCCCCAAGGATCCAGGCCTGGATCCGGATTGACACCGGTCCACCTTGTGACACCTCCGGCGCTGAATCCAGTGACGACACCCCTGCCACCTCCGACGCCGGTTGTGTCCCCAGCCGGCGTTTACCCCGTCCTCCCCCTCGATGAGGACACGGAGCCGGACCGGCGTTGACCGGTACTTTTGTACCCCTGTTCTCTCCTGATGTTTCCTACCGTCCTGAGTGGCTCACAGGAGAGGGTGAGGAGGACTGGGAGGGGTCTGTGGACCCTCTTGCAGACCAGTTGGAGGAACCGGTGAGGCCAGTGGTCTGGACACCTACCCAGACCTTGGCATGCTATCTCCCCCTACTGTGGCTACGGAGGAGGGTGCATCTTATGCAGTGGTGTTGCGTAGGGCAGCCAAGGCCCTAAACCTCAAGCTTCCTACGGTGGCAGTCAGGACTAACCTCCTGACAGAGGTGCTTCAACCGGCAGCGGCCTCTTCGGAGCCCCGAAGGCCATCCTTTTGGGCACTTGGTCCAAGCCCAACACAGGGGCTCCTGTGGACAGGATGATTGCCCAATGCCACCGCCCGGCCCCGTGCGACCCCATTTTCCTCTCTTCCCATCCTACCCTTGAGAGCTTGGTAGTCCAAGCCTCAACGTCCAAAGGCTCATTCCCTAACGCTCCACCTGATAGGGAATCCAAGAAGCTGGACCACCTTGGGAAGAAGATGTTTTCTTCCTCCAGCTTGGGGCTGCGGTCGGTGAACACTGCATGTCTATTGGGCCGTTACTCCCACTCGGTGTGGGACACGGTTGCGCAGGTGCTGCCACAGTGCCCAGAGGAGGTCCGGGCCGTGCTCTCCCGTGCTGTTGCCGAAGGGAGAGATGCAGCGAAGTTCACCATCTGGTGTGGGCTGGACACCGCCGACTCACTGGGCAGGACGATTTCCACGTCAGTAGCACTGCGATGCTACGCCTGGTTGAGGTCCACTGGCTTTTCGGGTGATGTCCAAGCAACGCTTTTGGACATGCCCTTTGATGGCTCGAGCGCTTTAAGGATTCTAGGGCTACGGCCAGATCCTTAGGCCTCGCTTCCCCCTCCCTCCCAGCGCAGTCTGCTTTTCGCCCCTTTCGTGGCTACGGAAGGGGTGCCCCGCCACATTCCGCCCAGAGCCACAGGCCTGCACAAGCTGTCCAGCCTCTGCGCGGCCGGGGACGTGGATCCCACCGCCGTGGGTCAGGGGGCCAGCGGGCGGGCCAGTCCACCAGCGCCCCCTCTGCAGCAGCCTCCAAACCCTCCTAGTCCAGCCTTTCAGGCCCATCAATCGCCAGTGGGCGGCAAGATTTGCCATCACCTCCCCCACTGGCTCAACATCACGTCGGACAGGTGGGTTTTGCAAATAGTCCGAAGGGGCTACTCCCTCCCCTTCGACACTACCCCTCCATCCATGCCACCTCAATTCCATTGCATGTAGGAGGATCACCTGGCCCTTCTCCAGCAGGAAGTTACGGCTGTCTTGGCCAAGGGAGCCATCGAGCGAGTTCCTGTCCCAGAAGTAGGTCGTGGTTGCTATTCCCAATACTTTCTGGTGCCCAAGAAGGGCAAGGGCCTGCGTCCTATCTTGGATCTCAGGAACGTCAACTGCTTCCTCCGGAAGGAGAAGTTCAAAATGTTGACACTGGCTCAGGTCCTGTCTGCCCTCGACCCTGGAGACTGGATGGTAGCGTTGGACTTGCAGGATGCCTATTTTCACATCCCCGTCTTGCCTGCCCACCGTCGTTACCTGCGGTTCACGGTAGGCCACTAACACTTCCAGTACACCGTGCTCCACTTTGGCCTTACCAGCGCCCCTCCGGTGTTCACGAAAGTGATGGCGGTGGTCGCAGCTCATCTGCGCAGATCAGGGGTCCCAGTCTTCCCCTATCTCGACGACTGGCTGTTGAAGGTGGGCTCGCCCCAGGCAGTCGTCTCCCACCTCCAGACTACGGGGGACCTCCTGCAATACCCTGGGGTTCACTATCAACGTGCCGAAGTCACACCTGACTCCCTCTCAGAAGCTCCTTTTCATCGGAGCGGTTCTGGACACGACGGTTTCGGTTTTATCCTCCCCAGCAGCGAGTCTGGGATATTCAGGCTATGATTCCAATCTTTCAGCCTCTATCCCGGGTTTCGGTCAGACTGACCGTGAGGCTGCTGGACCTCATGGCCTCTTGCATCCTGCTGGTGGATCATGCCAGATGGCATATGGGGGCTCTGCAGTGGGACATGAAGTTCCAGTGGGCACAGCATCAGGGAAATCTGTCCGATTGTGCCAGATCTCGGAGGGCACTGCTCGACAATTGCAGTGGTGGCTCACGAACCAGGATTGGGTCAATGGCAGATCCCTCTCCCTTCCCCAACCAGAATTTACAGTGGTGACGGATGCATCACTTCTGGGGTGGGGCGGCCACATGGGAGAGGCGGAGATCAGAGGCCTCTGGTCTCCGGCGGATTCCTGGCTCCACATCAACCTTCTGGAGCTTCGGGCGATTCATCTTGCACTAAAGGCATTCCTTCCCTCTGTCCGGGGAAAAGTAGTGCAGGAGTTCACGGACAACACCACCGCCATGTGGTACTGCAGCAAACGGGGGGTGGGGTCGTGGATCCTATGTCAAGAGGCTCTCCGCCTTTGGACATGGCTGGAACATCAGGGCATATCCCTGGTGGTTCAACACCTGGCAGGTTCCCTGAACGCCAGAGCGGACGAACTCAGCCGCAGGTGCATGATGGATCACGAATGGCGTCTTCACTCGGAGGTGGTGCAAGGGCTCTTTCAGCAGTGGGGAGAGCCTTGGTTAGAACTATTTGCCACCGAAGAGAACGTGCAATGTCAGCAGTTCTGCGCGTTGGAATTTCCAAGGCTCACTCGCTAGGCGACGCTTTTCTTCGCGAGTGGAGTTGCAGTCTTCTATACGCCTTTCCGCCTATACCACCTCTGCCCAGAGTGCTGAAGAAGATCAAGCGCGACCGGGCCCAAGTCATTCTTGTGGCTCCGTATTGGGCACGAAGAGTCTGGTATCCTGAGCTGTTACACATGGCCATCGATCCTCCGATCAGACTGCCTCTTAAGGATGATCTTCTGTCGCAGCAGCAGGGGACAGTCCTCCACCCGAACCTGTCCAGCCTCCACCTCCTTGCGTGGAGATTAAGCGGCCGCAGTTGACGGCTTTTGACCTTCCTCCCGAAGTCTGTAACGTTATCTTGGCAGCCAGGCGTCCCTCCACTAAAATGGTATACGCCTGCAGATGGAACAGATTTGTGGCATGATGCACAGCAAACGCTGTGGATCCCCTTTCCGCCCCTCTTTCTGAGGTTCTCTTGTTCCTTCTTTCTGTGGCCCAGCAGGGCTCTGCTCTGGGCTATCTCTCAGCCATTTCAGCCTTTCTTAGGCTTCCTGATCAACCTTCTCTTTTCAAGTCACCTATTGTAAATAGATTCCTTAAGGGCATTACTCATCTCTTCCCTCCTCTTCCTTTCGTAATGCCACAGTGGCACTTTAACTTGGTTCTGACTTATCTTATGTGCGCTCCCTTTGAGCCGCTACATAATTGTCCTCTCAGACTTTTAACTTTGAAAACTGCCTTCTTGGTTGCCATCACCTCTGCTCGCAGGGTGAGTGAGCTTCAAGTCCTTTCTTCTAACCCTCCTTTCCTGGCTGTTCATCCGGACAAGGTTGTCCTTCGTACTAGGCCTTCTTTCCTTCCCAAAGTGGTTACCGCTTTCCACATAGGACAGACCATCACTTTGCCCACCTTCTTTCCGCCTCCGCATCCTTCTAAAGAGGAAGAGCGGCTCCATCGTCTGGATCCAAAATGTGCGCTTTCCTTCTATCTGGATCACACAAGACAATTCCAGGTGGATGACCAACTCTTTGTTGGCTACGTGGGCGCCAAGAAAGGTCGGGCCATACAAAAATGGACCATCTCTTGATGGGTCGTTCTTTGTATACAAATCTGCTATTCCTTGGCGAAAAAGGAACCTCCAGTAGGGTTGCGTGCCCATTCCACCAGGGCAACGGCATGCGTGCCCATTCCACCAGGGCAACGGCAGCTACTGCTGCTTTGGGACGTGGAGTCCCTCTTCATGACATCTGCCAGGCAGCTACGTGGGCTTCACTGCACCGTTTACCAAACACTACTGCCTGGACAGCCAAGTCCGGAGAGATGGCTTCTATCGGCCATTCGGTTCTCCAGGACTTTCTGGTGTGAACTTGGTTCGCAGACCCACCACCGGGATTGGTATTGCTGGGGTATCTATTCTAAGGTGAGGAATCCATAACTAATTGTCTCTTTCAGATGAACAAGTTAATTACCTTCGGTAACGATATATCTGTAAGAGACATAGATTAGTTATGGATTCCTCACCGCCCCACCCATCCTCCCCGTTCTGCAAACTGACTGCTAGAGTAAGGGACTCCCTTTCAGGGCCCTAGTTTTCGTGCACCAGTGGTCAGTGTCTTGCATGGCCCTGCGCTTCTGGCGTGTAATGTTGTGTAAAGAACTGACGTCAGCGTGCGAAGGTGGCGTTTAAGTAGATACCGCAACGTCATTCCGGCAACCACGATGCCAACAACGAACGCGGAGTCGACTAACGCCACCTATTGACGCGCAGGGGTACTGCTGAGGAAAAAATTCTCTGGAACCAGTCTGACGCCTGGGGGTAATTCTAAGGCAGAGGTCTTCAAACTGTGGGGCGCGACCCCCAGGGGGGTCGTGGAGTCCTAGGAAGGGGGTCGCAGATTCTCCAGCTTCACTTGTCCCTGCAAAAAGACAGCCGTCCTGGGACGGCTAGTTAAGATAGTTATCAGCTGCTTCCCTGAATGAAAGGCAAATGTGCCTTATCTGTTAATCTGCAAGTGTAAAGGATGCTTGGGAGCAGTTCTGGCTCTTTGTGAGGACAAAGATATGTTTTTTTGAGTGAAAGTGCAAAGAGTTAACAACTGGGCTGGGAAGTTCTTGCTTTTAATTTTAACTGCATTTACACAGCGCTTAGTGCCCCTAAAGAGGTGTTGAAGGGACAGTTATGTAAAAAAAGAAAACTGCATTACATACGCTGTGGTATTAATAAAACCTACATTTTGAAAGCACCATTTTATTGTAAAACTATTCGCACGTTTTGCAGCTTTCTATCTTACCCTGTGTGTAATGCAAGTATAAAAAATTGACTTGCATATTCACAGTGCTTTCCGTCACAGGCTGTGACTTCATAGCACTAAAAATACACATCACTATTCTCCACTTCACCAATCAAGATTTAATTCTGTGGTTCTCTGGTTACACACAGACCTCTGCAGTGCATTAACTAATAGAAGTTTCATAATGTACTACAGTGCATTTCCCACTGAGCAATAACTTTTTTTATTTATTTTTCATTTACGCTGCCCATTATTTTATATGTAGATACTTGAAGGTGAAAGACCTAAAAAACGTATAGAATATTTTGGGCTTATTTATGAGAGGCTTGCATCGCCAGAGCATCACTTTTCTTTTTGATGTTCCAATGGCGCAAGCATCTCAACCATACCTATGAGGCAGTGCAAAGTCACCCTGCATGGCTTTGCATTGCCTCATAGATATGGAGTAAGACATAGCAGCGCAAGTCACTGCGTTGCCTTACTCTGCGTCAAGGAGGTGTTCCATGGGCTTTGCGTGGGGTTACCACGCAAAGCCCATGGATTTTGATGCTGCCCCATATTTACAAAATCACGTAAACCTGGGGCAGCTCCAAAAACTGACGCCTCTCCAGTGGAGGCGTAACAAGGAGAAATGTTTTCATTTCGCCTTGTTTTTTCCTCTTTCCATTTGTGCTACATATTGCAGCTCACATAGAAATAGGAAAACGCCCCTCAGGATTGTTTTGGTGAAGGAAGGTGCCTCTTCCCGTACAAAAACAATCCTGCCTATGTTGGTGCTAGGCAGCAATATGTGAAGGTAAAAGGACTAGAATGCACCGTATTTCATAAATACGGTGCATTCCTGCCCTTTCACATTGGCATAGGGCAGCGCCGCTAGAAGACTTGCAGCGCTGCCATATGCCAATTCCTCATAAATGAGGCCCTTTGTTTTTAGCTACACCTTTGGCTACACCCTACGCTCAATGACCTTTGGTTTGCTAAACACTGTTTAATATAATTTCCCCACCGTAAAAATTATTTGCTGTGGTAATTGGGGGCTGTTAGAAAAGGGGGTCTCTAGTTGGCAATGGTTTGCAGCTTCGTCGAAGTAGGGGCCCTTCCTTCTAGTCAGGGTAAGAGGGATACACTACTGAAATAACCCCTGCTCACCCCCTTGGTAGCTTGGCACGAGCAGTCAGGCTTATTTCAGAGGTAGTGTGTAAAGGATTTGCACATAACCAACAGTAATACAGTGAAAACACTACAAAAGGACCCCACACCAGTTTAGAAAAATATCCAATACTTTATACATTCAAAACAAGACCAAAACGATAAAAATCCAACATACAGTACTTAAAAATATGCACTTTGCGGGGAGCTGGCATCGGTCGGTCCGGACTGCGGTGTGGGATGGGGCAGTGTGTCGCAAGACTTACGAGCAATGCCCCCAAGCCACGGTGCGGTCACGGTTGTCGAAGTCAGCGACGGCGTCGGTGAGACCAGGGCGGCGAAGTGAAACGAGGTGGTGCGGACTGCGGACTGCGGTGCCCACAGGTCACGGTGCAAGCAGCAGCTCGGTGGCCGTCGTCAGTGAGACCGGGGTTGCGGTGCGAGATGCAGCGGTGCCCTCTGCGGTGCCTTCAGGATACGGAGCCAGCGGCGGAGTCAGTGATTGAGTCGGTTGCTTTCCCCCCTCTGTGGCAACTGAAACCACGGTTCCAGAGGCGGTACCCAGAGGTCAGTGAAGTCTTTGCGGTCCCTGAGACTTCAGAACAGGAGGCAAGTTCTACTTCAAGCCCTTGGAGATACTCCGCAACAAGTAAAGAAAGTTCAGACCAGTCCTTTCACTGCCCAAGGCAGAAAGCAACTGCAGGCCAAAGCAACAACACAGCAAAGTTGCAGTACTCCTCTTGGCAGTTCTTCCAGCTCTTCTTCTTGGCAGGTTCTTTGATTCCAGCGAGTTCTAAAGTTCTGGGGTCTGGACCCCAATATTTATACTCAGTTTCTCTTTGTGCCTGTGCCCAGCCCAAACCAGTTGCATCCTCTCTGGCCCAGCTTCCTGGCAGGAGGTGGAGACAGCATTGTCCAAGGCAGGCCAGGCCCATTCAGGTGCAAGGAAATCTCCTCCCACTACTATAAATACAGCCCAGGTCTATTCAGCCCTGACACATCCAGGAAAGGCAGGACACACCTTGACCCCCACCGGCTGTCTGATGAAAATGCACATCCCCAGCCCCTGTCACTCCAAAGCCAGACAGTCAATCCACAAACCCAGCAGAGGCACACAGGATGGCTAAGCAAGAAAATACCTACTTTCTAAAAGTGGTATTTTCAAACACAATACATAAACATCATCTTTACTAAAAGATGCATTTTTATATTCTGAGTTCAGGCATACTAAACCCCATTTCTCTATCTTGTCCCAATGGGACGATATGCTTATAAGTAAACTCCCATTCTATCCTATGGGACAGATACCCTTTCCATAGTGAAAAATGAAACACACTGTAATTCACTACCAGTACATGTGACACACACCAGTACATGGCCTACCTTTAATATACACGGCACCCTGCCCACAGGGGTACCTTGGGCCTACCTTAGGGGTGGCTTACATGTAAAAAAGTGAAGATTAGGGCCTGGCAAGTGGGTGCACTTGCCAGGTCGACATGGCAGTTATAAACCGCGCAAACACTGCAGTGGCAGGTCGGATAACCCTTTTCAGGGCTGCATGTGTGAGTTGTACAATCAGTACTGCAGGCCCACCAGCAGCATTTGATTTACAGGCCCTGGCACCCTCAGTGCACTTTACTAGGGACTTACTAGTAAGTCAAACATGCCAATCATGGAAACACCAATCCGTAATGCAATTTACAATAGGAACACTTGCACTTTAACACTGAACAGAAGTGAGAAAGTGCGCAGAGACACTGAACCAGCAAAAACAGAGTCAAAACTAGCTGGTCAGAAAGGGAAAAAACAGGGGAAACATACCAAAAGATGCCAGATCGAACAGGGGCATTTATGGTTGTCGATAGATGTTGATGATGAGGAGAACCAGTTTCTATAAAGTTTTGTCCGAAGGGGTCCTTATGCCTAAAAAGGTTTGACAAGGGGGTCTCGACATCAAAAAGTTTGAAGACCACTGTTCTAAGGTGAGGAATCCATAACTAATCTATGTCTCTTACAGATATATCGTTACCGAAGGTAAGTAACTTGTTCATATAGGTCACGTGATATCAGGGGAAGGTGTGAGTCCTAAGAATGAGCTAGTCAGATCAGTTTGTGATGTGTCCGTTTTGACAAACAAGGAAGAAGTGAGTACATTTTTGGCAGTGTATTATAATAAATTTGTACCTGGTTTTGTTGACTGAAATAAGAATATGAGGGGTTTGCTAAACCGATAAAGAAGCTAAAGAAGTTCCTCTGGGGAATGTTTACATTAGAAACTTCTCAAAGAGGTGTTAACAAAGAAAAGCATCAATGCAGTTTCAAGCAGGATATGTAAGTGGGTCATTGTATTATAGAAATATGGTTTCAAAATGGAATATTTTCCTGGTGCAAGCAATTGTATAGCCGGCTGTCTTTCTAGCTTAATAGAATCAAATGTTGGAGAACCCGAAGTTGATGTGGAATATGAATTTAAAGAACACAAGTTCTGTGAGGTTGCGGGGGAGATTCTGACTGAGGAAGAGTGTAAAAAGAAGGTTGAAGAAATTGTGATTTTACAAGAACCTTGACAGTGGAAGTACTTCTTTCTGCTAAAATAATAATGCATTAAAAGTGTGCCATTTATCACCCTGAATCGAATGGCATGGCTGAAAGGCTGAACTGTGTACTTAAGTAAGCCATACGAATAGCCAAGTCTAATGGGAAGAATTAGAAGTGAGTAGAGCTGTATAGTGTGAGAAATTGGGTTCTTGGTTGAGGGGTGTGTGAGCCCGAAGTTGATGTGGAATATGAATTTAAAGAACACAAGTTCTGTGAGGTTGCGGGGGAGATTCTGACTGAGGAAGAGTGTAAAAAGAAGGTTGAAGAAATTGTGATTTTACAAGAACCTTGACAGTGGAAGTATTTCTTTCTGCTAAAATAATAATGCATTAAAAGTGTGCCATTTATCACCCTGAATCGAATGGCATGGCTGAAAGGCTGAACTGTGTACTTAAGTAAGCCATACGAATAGCCAAGTCTAATGGGAAGAATTAGAAGTGAGTAGAGCTGTATAGTGTGAGAAATTGGGTTCTTGGTTGAGGGGTGTGTGAGCCCTTCCCAAGCAACAGCCACAATCCTTGTCCGAGTAAACCACAAAAAGTCACTAAATTAACCTGTGCATAACCATCTGGTAGCTTGGAACAAAAGCAGTAAGGCTTAACTTAGAGGCAATGTTGAAAGTATTTATGCAGCACTCAAATAACAAAGTGAAAACGTAACAGAAGAAAAATCACACACCAATTTAGAAAAAAAGAGTAAAATGTAATAAATTAATTGAAACCAAAACTACAAAAATGCATTTATTAGAAGCAGAGTTATTAATTTTTACAGTTTTTAGTGCAATCTAGCGCCCAAAAGACCCCCCCATGCATGCCTTTAGAAAAGGTAAAAGCCTTAGAAACTTTTTGGTGAAATCCTTACTCCCATCTAAACCCAACAATGTTCAATTGCCGCTTTGGAATATCGCCCCGATTTAAGGGTCATTTTAAATGTGATGGCTGCAAGGCCTGCCCAATGACCAAGGAGATCAAGAACTTCAAACACAATGACTACACCCACACCATGAGGGATCATACCAATTGTAACTCTTCAGGGGTCATATATGCCATCACATGCCCCTGCGAGTTTTTATATATTGGCCAAACAACACAGAGAGTGAAAAGTCGTGTTTTACAACACTGTAGCAGAATATGCTGTGGGGTACAAGGTGCCCCACTAGTGGAACATTTCACCACATTTGGGCACTCGGCTGAGAGCCTAAGATGGTGGGTTATCGAAAAAGTCCACAGGAACCCTAGGGGTGGCAATTTCTCACACATCCTCAATTACCGTGAATGCAAATGGATTCACACTTTTGATACCGCACTGAGGGGATTGAACGAATACGAAGAGATAGCTAGACAGGCGTCCACTCTTAATATTGGCTAATTCTGTCTGCCTCGACCATGGACACACAACATACACATCTAGTTACTGCACACGTAACATTTAAGATGTAAATAGTCAGGTTTACTCAGAATCCATCCTCGATCTGTCTAGAGTGTAAATAGGCAGGAGGTATCGCACTCCCCTGCAACTGGCTATCAGGCACTGCTTGTACATAATATGTATATACACACAAAGTCGTTTAAGATACCGCGTGTTCGTAAAATGTAATTTAGTCCTGTGACTTTCAACACAACTGCAATCTGTTACACACTGTAAAAAACTGCACGTATCTTCCCATTGTATATATGTAACAAGTTTTAAGCCTTGTATTTATTGACACAACCGTTACTTTCTTCACACTGTATATAATTGCACTGTATATTCGCATTTGTATATATGCATCAAGTAATTTTGCCGTACCTTCAGCACACTGTATACAATTTGTACAGCCTTCTATCCAAGTAATCTTTTTCTGTATATTTATGCACATGTACATATATACACTGATTGGGGCACTATTAGACATGCACCTCATGTCTTCTCCCCCCCCCCCCCCCCTGAACGTCCCCCATGTATTGCCTCTGACACACGGCAATTTCCATGCCATCTTAGAGAGCCACTAGTCATTCACCGGGCGCGGTTGCTCGGGGCTCCCCAGATGTCTGGCTGACGCTCGAGCGCCGTGCGTGCAACGTGCACGCTTCCCCGGCTGAATTTGGTAATCTGCTTATAACCGGATGCCTTCAGCCATTTCGTCCTTGCACTTCACATCGGCAGGACGACTTCCTCGAGGCGTGTGGCGCCCGTTTCCTTTCATTCCGAGGTAATTAATTAGCGAAATGGCTCAATACTTCCTTGTAACCTTTCTGGTTACATATGGGGTCATTAAATATACGTTTCCTTATATATTTAGGGATCACTCATCTGATTAATTCTGACGTTGAACCACCATGGAATCATTAAATCACGGTCCTTAATACCGTTGAGGACTTCACAAGGGTGGTCCTCATAAGTGGAATTCAGCCTCAACCCAGGGGGTGAGTGTTCAACCACCAATACTACGTACCATTAGCATCATTGTTACCTATTACATAACGCTAATTCTGGTTCGGTTTTCTACAGAATACACCGACCTGGCAATTTCCATCCATTCATCGTTGTTACGCCTGTGATGCCGGTGCGGCACCAGGACTAGGTCAGTACAATTAAGTCAATCCTTGTATCACCCGTATTCTGGGGTTTTTAGCGCCTATTTATTAATATAAGATTGGTTTCCACTCCTAGGTTGCCCCCCCCCCTCCTCTCGTCCTGAAGAAGACTCGCAGCTGAGGTTCAAGTCACCCTCTATGCACCAGTCGAGTCGAAACGTTGACGCTCCCCACCCACACAGGGCCTGTACCGCATTTCTCCCCATCCTTTGATGCTGCATTGATGCATTTACAAAGAAACTGTATAACATGATGTCCATAATCTCTTTAGGACAGGCCATTCTGTACTGGTCTTCTTACCAGGTTGTTGTTATAATTATTCAAAATGTGTGTATTCTTAAACTAGTGACTTCCACCTATCCCTATTCATCACGAGCACACCCATCCCTCACTCCCCCTTTCGAGCAACCTTCCGCATCTTTTCAAATGTCTAATAAATTTTGATCAAATTTAAGTATATGGAATAAATATACTTAAAACTTAAATAATTTTTGGCGCTGCTTTCTTTTTACTAATATTAACTGTACGCTGTGAAATATTTCAATCTTGCTACTAGGGTATGTAGTCTCAATTCTAAATGGTATTGATTACTAGTGTCTGACTAACATTGCTGACACACGCAGGAACTATTGCAATTTCTTTTTTTCTAAAGCAGTCACGGACCAATTTCTCATTCCCGCATTGTACCCAGGTCTGGTGACGATTATTGGGTTACCCCATTATTTTGTAATGCCCAAAAGATCAAAGCGCCAACCGCAGACATCTATTGCGCGAGACCAGGCAAAGTCGAGAGTTAAGCCCAACTGCAATGGAGCGCTGTCTTGAAACAACAAGTGGATTGGGCCCGGTCTCGGCTTACCTTCAGGCTGAGAAGAAGTTTTGAAGAAAAATGTCGGAGTCTGTAAAGTTCAGCGGGGAAGGCATCCGGCTGCATCGGAGGAGGAGGCGGCGTCATTGCTGGGGAGCTGCTGGACAAAGTTGCCGTGAATATTCCTCCATTCAGACTTAGTCTCTTTTTTTTGTAAGTCAAAATCTCCAGCAGAGAGAAGCTGCAGATGGTAGCTAACGAGGGTTCCAGGCGGTGGATACCCTTCCAACGAAGAGCCGCTAATCAAGATTTGCTGCTGCGGAGAAGAACATAACTGGAGCCACAGCGAAGTAAGGCCAACCTACGATGCACCTTGGGTGGATCGGCGAGCAGATAAGTCCCAGTTTTCTTTTGGTTCTCAGAGCACTTTTTGGCAGAACATTTTCTGAGTGCCAAGGTTTGGATTTTGACTGGTTGGGCACCATTAGCATCAATTCCAAGGGTCCAGGTTTGGGGGGGACACCACTTGGAGGGTCCGGACTCGCTTCAGGCTGGATCAAGGTGCACTTTTAAAGTTTGTTGGAGCTTTTTGTGTCCCTGTAGCTCTGAAGAGGAGGCCATCAAACTTGCTCTTAGAGTCACTCAAGTGGTCCTGGGTGCAAGCAACAAAGCAGGTCTCAAATAGCAGGTCACTTCTTTGAGGGCAGGCTTCAGGCAGCAGTACAGTCCTCTTGGTGCAGCAGGGCAGTTTTTCTGAAGTACACTGCAGGCCACAGGCAGAAGGGCAATCCTCAGAGTCCTTTGCAGGTCCAGAAGTGAACGGAAGAGTGGGTCTGAGGGTCCTATTTCTATACCTGGTGCCAGCTTTGAAGTGGAAGAAACCTGTAGCACCACAAATGGTGCTGGACTTTCTTTCCTCCCTACCCTGGTCCCAGGATGTCTGGTATCACAAAAGGCTGTGAAGTTCTTTGTGTGGGGACTGAGGCAGCTTCTTTGAAATGTAAGTTGGGCTGTGCACAGCTGTGCCCCTCCCATCCTGTCAGGATGGCCCATCCTGCCAATACCCAGTCCCACATTCGTGTGAGTGTCTGGTACAAACTGCCAGCTACACCTACTCATGTGTTCCAGGAAACAGGTTGCAGGTACCAAATGGTTAGGACAAGAAAATGGCAACTTTCTGAAGTGGCATTTTCAGAATTGTGACTTAAAATCCAACTTTACCGTTCAAAAGGGTTTTAAATTACAATTCCTTCAATACCAAACATGACATTTCTACCTGTTCCAAAACAAAAGTTATCACTTATTAAATTTAATAAAGTAACCCAATGTTATCCTATGGGAGAGGTAGGTCTTCCAGTAGTGAAAAATTAATTTGTGAGTTTTTGACTACAAGGACATGTAAAAATGTAAAAGTACATGTCCAGCTTTTTAAATACAATTGACCTTGCCTTAAGTGCTGTTTAGGGCCTCCCCTAGGGGTGACATATATATTAAACAGGGAATTTTAGTCTTAGCAAAAGGTTTATATTGCCAAGTTGAATTGGCAGTTTAAAACTGCACGCAGACTGCAATGGCAGGCCTGAGAAATATTTTAGGAGCTACTTAAGTGGGTGGCACAATAAGTACTACAGGCCCACTAGTATCATTTAATTTACTGGCCCTGGGTGTATGGTATACCACTTTACTAGGTACTTATAAGTGAATTAAATATGCCAGTCTGGCATAAGCCAAATTTATCATGTTTTAGGGAATGAGCGCAAGCTGTTGTTAGCTGTGGTAAAGTGTACAGAGTCCTAAGGCCGGCAAAAATTAATTCAGCAAAACTATTTGTAGCAGTAGAGGTGCTTTAACTACAGAATTTACCAACTTCAAAATGCTCCCCATGTACACAAAGACGATTGATGAACTCACGCCCCCTTTGGCTCGGAAACTGTTTTTACTATTCAGGTAGCAGTCTTTCCCTACTAGAGCCTTCTGCACCTAGTAGGTTAATGTACAACATGTGGGCGATGGGTGTCCAGCGTGTAGAGGAGGGCCTTTGGAGACCATACCCCATATACTTTTTCTTTTTTTACCTGCTTAGAGGAAAAATGGATATTGCCCCTGTGCAGGAATTTGGGCACAAAGAGGCACCTGAAGGCACTTAGGATGTTAAGGACAGATAGTTCTAAGTTGGTGGTATTTGCTGTTGCGGGATTACTCATGGCTGCCTGGATCTGGCGCTCACAGTGTATCCGAGCTAGCAAATAGGAACTGTCACGATCGTTTACCACGCACTTTAATTTCTTGTACTTATTCTAAGATTAATACATTTCAAATACCTACACAGGTTCTATAGAACCCCTGTTCAGTTACATCATATAACATATAAGACCAGATGAAAGATGTTGGAGATGCGGGTTTACTCCAGCCACATTCTTGCACATGTCCTGGCAATGCCCTCCCATTGCTTCCAATTGGACTGATATCTTCAGTAAAATCTACGAGATACTAGGGGTGCCTAATGACCCACAGCCGGTTATAAGATTATTAGGATATGTGAAGAACACTGAGACTGAGAACCGCAAACTACACGCAATGCTGCTTTTGCTAGCTAAACTTAGAATATCCATTCACTGAGGTGACAGGAAGGCACCCACTACTAAAGCCTGGATTCAAGATGTCACTTTCAGCCACACTCAATTAACGAACTTCTGGGAACTGATGCCCACAGCTTCTCGACCCAAGGACATCTGGGGCCCCTTTTTAGATTGGTTAAAAACACTCCAAGATGATATACCCACCTCCCCAACACAAGCTGTGGCACGCAGATCGCCTTCACCCACGCCACAACTATGTTTGTCATCGCCCTTAACTGACTCCCCTGAGTAGTTGCTATAACCAGACACATGATGATATCCGCGGGTGGGTCCTCTGTGAGTAGCTAATAAACCTGGTTTACCTATATGAACAAATGCGGACTAGCCTAATGCCCTTGGTTCCTTTTCAGGTACGGATCGAATTGTATAATGCCACCTGTCTGTTTTGCTGTTGTTTCTTTTTGTTTTGGTTTCACTTACCGGTACATTTGAGATGGTAATGAGCTTGGTATGATAAGTCTGCATGTTCGCTACTGAATGTACAATGTTGATTTATTTATTTTTGTTTAAAAAATGACAAACAAATAAAAAAAATAAAAAAATCTTGTACTTACTCATGCTTCTGTAATAATATTTTAATTATTGGTCTTTAACTTTTATATCCTTTTTAGCCGCGTTTTAACCCAATTCTACTGGCACTCTGTTATATGTTTGGCAAGGAGCCCGATTAAAAAAATTGCACCTTAATACCTAGTAGTCCACTGTTATTTTGCACATCCCTCTGGGTCTAAAAAATCTAACAATCTGGGTTTACATGTGGGTACTAGAAGAACTTCCACTTTATTGTAATAGCTTAATTGTTTTGTATATATTTGACCAAGGGTTCAGTAGGACATCTCATATATTTTAAACTTGATCCCATAGTACACCACTCTTTTCAGATAAGGGACCTGTTAAGCTTCTGTGTATATTGTCATGCTTATCTCGTGATACAAGCGTAGCCATTGTAAAACTACATAGGCCTTGTATCTTGTGCTGGGGTAAAAAGTGAATCTGTACATGGCATTGTATGAATTAAGGCGGACCCAAGAGTATAATGTTTGCACTTTTGAGCTATTTGTTCTGAATGTCAATTATGAATATTGATTTGGATAGTTTTAACATGTTTTTTTCTGTATTTGTGCTTTTATGATCCTTGGTGATCGAAATAAAGGTTTATGATGAATTCAGCAAAACAGGAAGGGAGAAGGCAGAAGGTTTGGTGGAAGACCTCCCTAAGGCTGACGAGTTTAACATATAGGCTAACCCCTCATTCCACTACAGAACGAATACCATTTGAGCTTTTCAGGGTCAGGGGGCCCAATACATTGTTGTCCCTGTCGTGCAGGGTCGGATTGGTAAAGCGGGCACTTGGGCAATGCCCGAGGGGCCGGTATCCGAATTCCAGCTGTGGGCTGCTTTTTTGGGCAGCCTGGGGGGCCGATTTGGGCTGTGTCTGGTGTGTGCAGATGCTACCAGCAGCCCAGTGGGTGCCTGAGTGGCCTTTCTGGAGGCAGATGGGCGTCCATCACCTGCCTTTTATCAGCGGCCAGAGGTGTCACTCCCTTTCTCTCGCTGAGCCGGCCCAATTAATTTGTGCATATTAAGCGGGGGCAGGGGGCCTGAGCAGAAGTGGCCTGGCTTGTTGTCAGGTGTGTTTCACCAGTGTGAACTAATCCATGCATTTTTTTAAAATCTAAGTATAGTTAAGAAAACATGCCTCGGTCAGAGCACCCCCACTTCTTTTTATAAAACTTCGCCAAAGCAATGTTTTGCGGAAAGGCAATATGCAAATGTGGGCCACTTTTTTTTAGCGTGCCCGGGCCGATTTTTAATCCCAATCCAACCCTGCTGTCGTGGATGGTTGAGAAAGGTGTTAGAAAGATCTTAGAGAGTGATTGGAGAGGTGAAGAAGCAGAGAAGATGGTTGCTCTCAAGAGGTGGTTTGATCTGAAGCCAGGTACTAAAGAAACTCAAGTGTGCAAGGGAGACCTTGTCAAGACAAAGAATCCTTTGGTAAAATGTAAAAAATGTAAGTTTACTTTAGCCTCAAAGCGTGCCGTAGCAGGCTCTACCGGCCATTAACCCTTTGGGCGCAGCTGGAATACTCCCGCTGTGCGGGCGAATTCCACACGTGCGCAAATTGGACACGCCCACCGTGACGTCGGACGGCCGGGGTCCTGTCCGACGCATGCAACGGGTTAAAGGCCCGAGCCGAAGGTGAGGTCCTTTAACAAGGGAGCTGGCCTGTAATGGCTGGTAGAGCTCGCTACGGAGGGCTCTAAGGCTATTAGAACATTTCGTCACTAGAGGGCAGAATGTTCTAATTTGTATAAAAAAGGCCTCATGGAGCACGGGGAGGTTGAAATCCCCTCGGACTCCGTGGGGCCTTTGCTAAACATTGGAAGGCTGTTGATGGTCTGTGCTTCTACCGGCCATTAGAAGCCCAGAGCACTCCATTGTTTTCAATGGAGCTCCCAACATTACAATATTCTAATAAAGCTGTGAAGGCTGTGAAGATATTTACCAATGCTATAAAAACAGAAGACTCATGACTGGAATTTTAACAGGATTGATCTTGTGAAGAGGTGTGAGAAGGCTGAAGATGTGTTAAAAGAATCACCTGGTGGCGGTGTTTCAAGTGATCGTGTAAAAGATTGAGTGTGGTGGATAGGAGAAGTGCAAGGATGGCAAGAACATCTGAGTGACTGCATACAGTGCTGATGTGTAAGAGTGCATGTAGTTTAAGGGGTGTATAGTGGGTGTGTGTAACTTAGGGCCATGTACATTCTACTGATGCCATTATAACTCATATATATTTCTGTCTGAAGTTTAAGAGGTGTACAGTGAGTGTTTGAGGCTTAGGGTTGTGTACATTCTAACGATAATATTCTAACTCTTTTGTATATTATTTCTTTCTGCATTTGTGTCACTTTTGATATTGTTTGTGTTTTATCCTGGTTTTTGGCCCATGTAAATGTGTATTGCTCAACCACTAACTCGCAGCGTTTTACTTGGGTTGTGTGCCTAGGGGTGCTATGTTTTTCAATCCATTAGGAAGAAGGTGTGTAGTATCGTGCTAATGTGCCAACATGCTGCAACATTGAATCTTCTAAAGAGAATGACATCAGGTAATTAAACTTCGAGTGTGAATCCTTTGAAAGGGGCAGTTACTGCTTGTTGATCGATAGAGATCTCGGTGGCTGGGTGCTTACGAAGAAACCTACTTCTGCTCTTCACAACCTCATGTCCTTTTGTGGATTATTTCCTGTCCAACACTAGACTAAATGGACCCAACCCGAGAATCTTTTACAACGGACGCACTCCTTGCTATCGGCATTTTAGAGTGCTGCCTGCCTCACTATCAGATGCTCAGACACCACACATGATGAGAAATGTCACCCTGTAGAAAATGCCTAAGTGACGGTGTTCACTCTCCCTCGGTCACAAAATGTCATGCATGAGATTATCTAGCCACAGGGCGTGCTCCCAGTTACCCCAAGTTGTTCGGGGACATGGGCATACGCAGCCTGCTGCTTCATAATCGGTTTCGGTTTCAATGCCACGAATAAAGTGTGCTGCACACAAATCCCTACGTCATTAGCAATTGCGCACACTACGTTTTCGAAGTGGTCGGGTGCACTGACATGATCGCACTCATGCGCATTGTAGTCATTTACTATTCAAAAGTGCATTTCCTGTTTTTATGACATACATATGGAGCAACCTCTTCCAGTGGGCTAGCCACCCAGTTAGTCATGTGATGCATGTAATTTCAGCTGTTTATTGTGAAAGACAGAATCGTGATTCCACTTAGGGGCCATGGTGAAGAACATAAAGAATATTTATTTCACTTATTGCTTGACTGAGTTTATTTGTCACGGGGGGCATTAAATTGATAAAATTACATAGATTGATGAATACAAGTCAGAAGGCAAACGAGTGAGACAGTTGAAAACATGTGAGAGTAGGGCCAATTTCAGCAAATGATGCAGTTCCAGGTCATATCTTAGGTCCTTGCACCACCACGCAACATTAGATTGATTAGCATTCAACAGTCACTTACTTTAATGATATGGTGTTGATAAAAACAGATACTCATTTCAAAAAGCTCTTGTTTCATATCCTATTTTTGCTGTTTGAACCTTCATCCGTGCATAGAAAATAGAATGTGCAGATGTAATTCAAGACATGTCTGCCGTTTTGAAGGAAATGTTGAGGGGCTGTTCACATCTATCAAGAAACCCTCAAATATATTTTTGTTCATGCCCACTTCCGGAATGGCAAAACAACCCGTAGTTATTGCGCAGACAGTATTCAGTGAAAACCACAGAAACTGTCAGCTGTCTGTGGAGAGGATATGGCGCAGTAGCCAGAGCTGCCGCCTCCGAGCGGGGGATCCTGTGATTCCTGGCAAATAGCTTAATCTCCCCGTGCATATATATATATATATATATATATATATATATATATATATATATATATATATATATATATATATATATATATATATAATGCTTCTCGGTTATGGTGGGCCATTGCGGTCCCCATTACTATAAAGGCAGCAGAAGGTGCCTCAAAATCAGGATGCCCCTTTGGTCTGTTCCACCTCATCGCCTTGTGCCTTCAGGATGGCAGGCAGACTGCATGCTTCACTGTCTCGTCCCCAGCACACGTCTAGTGTCTCTGCCTCAGGTGTCTTACTTTCTTTCCAGCAATGAGTGTTTAAAAGGGAATCTGCCATGTTTTCTG
The DNA here is from genome assembly GCA_963921515.1 of Calotriton arnoldi. Classification (NCBI taxonomy): domain Eukaryota; kingdom Metazoa; phylum Chordata; class Amphibia; order Caudata; family Salamandridae; genus Calotriton; species Calotriton arnoldi. The sequence continues at coordinate 1,248,756 of CAWUFW010002330.1, read as the reverse complement.
ACTTTCATAGACATTTACAATGGCAGATGCCTCAGATTCTAGACCTAGGTTGCAGTATATAAACATCTCTCTAAAGCCATTTTCAGAATTTAAGACTTCCTTAACAAACAAGCATGTGCAATTCAATAGGTCTCGCATATATGAGAGTTTGAGCTATTGACATTGCAAATAACAATGCCTTTTATTTTTGTTTTCGTTTTTAAAACATAAATAAAAGGCATTGTCATTTACAATGCCAATAGCTTAAACTCGCGTAAATGCAAGACCTATTGCATTGCAAATGCTTGGTTATTAATTACTACCGGGCTTGAGACACGCTTAAAACCCTGCTGATGAGGCATCAAAGCGCTTTACGCTGTCCAGCATGCTGCAAGTTTAGTAGTTAATCCATCAGTTGTTGGGATTAGTTTCTGTTTTGTGCTCCCAAGGATAGCAATGCATCTAGTTTCTTTGTGGCAGATTAAATTAATGTGAGTTCAGTTTGATCGTTAGTGGGGGTATGTGAGTTCATGCAGACCGTACATAATAAACAACTCGACATAACACAAAACTTAACATAAAGTACAACAAAACAAGAAACGCAACAGAAAACCCGGGGCAATGCCTAACAGCACACACAGCAAAACAAAACGAGGCAATTCCTAACACCACACACAGTAAAACACAAAAATAGTTCATTAATAAACCGAAAACCCAGAGCAATGCCTAACAGCACACACAGCAAAACACAACGAGGCAATGCCTAACACCACACACAGTAAAACACAACAAATAGGCCATTAATAAACCTTCTGGGATGTTATTTTACAGTACGCATTTATGCCACTCCCGCTCGAGTTTTACTAGGCAGCGAGCAGTCACCCGCACGTTTTGTTGTAACAAAATGCGGTCAGATTTTTAACTTCAATTACCACAGGGCACTGCCAGAGGCTTTAACATGTCTGGGCAGACCAGCAGTGGGGGAGGGAAGACGCACTGAAGCCTTCCCGCTTCGGTCCAGGTGAAAGTATGCTGTCCAGGGGGCAAATCGCAGGTCATGCACAACGGCAACGCTCACCCTACCCCCTCTCCGCCCCCACCCATGCTTGAGGCTATGCGCAAGCCTCCGTACGCCTTAAAATGTGACCTGACTAAACCCACACTGCGAAAACGTACCGTGCCTGATGATTTGTACCTACACAATCAGAATGTTTTAGCCTGGAAACTGACAATGTATTGGCAGACACGGAATCGATAATGCTACAATCGCGGCACCCGCGCTTTACTTTAACATGGTTAAAGGTAAAGCGTGGGTGCCGCGATTGCTGCAAAAGTAAAGAAATAGAAAAAAAAATCTATTTGTTTACTTTTTCAACAATCGCGGCACCCGCGCTTTACCTTTAACCATGATAAAGTAAAGCGGCGCGGGTGCCGCGATTGTAGCAAAAGTAAACAAATAGAAAAAAATCTATTTCTTTACTTTTTCAACAATCGCGGCACCCGCGCTTTAGCTTAACATGGCTGAAGGTAAAGCGCGTGTGCTGCCAAAGTGAACAACAAAGTAAATAAATAAAATAAGCATTAGACAATAATGTGAAGCGTGAGCGGGCTTGCTAAAGCAGAATGAGCACTAAAGAGTGCTTACCCACTAATAAAGGAGACAGTGTAACGCCGCACGTGAAAGATCCAGTCCGGATGGGCCGTCCCAAAAGGAGACAGGGCGGTAACAAGGAGGGACTAATAAGCCTCATTTTCAATCGAAAGCCAGCGTTTAGCATAAACGATGACGCCAGCCAATAAGAATGATGGGCGGGGCTTCAACTCCACTTTAGAAATCTCCTCTATTACAATAAGCCTCGCAGAGCGAGCAGCGCATGCGCGCTGCAACGCAGGTCTGCGAGACCTAAAAACGGTATAAATCCACCCCAGCCCTGTACAAATCCTCCACTCCCCTGCCCCAGGGTTATTGTCCACTGTCTTCCCTATTTGTGTAGTTAGTAAGAGAAGTACCTTTTTGTAGTTAAAAGTAATAGGCTGCAACCAAGGCTGAGAGTCCCTGTACAGTCGTAGAAACATATTAGGTGAAACCTTTGCGTTCACTTTCGAAATACATTCTTAGCTGAAGTGTGTTACTTTTACATGCATTGCATCAATAGGATGGGTGCTTCTTCCCTTACTGACATAAAAAGAATAGTCCCGTAAATGTTCTCAGACAGTAAGCTTTAGAATGCATTTGCTCCACTAAATATTTTTTTGCTAAATAGAAAAGGCACAAACAAATGTGTTCAAATTGTTTCTTTGAAAGTCTTACAAACGTTTGGTCAAATGAAGTCATGGAACTTGATGCATGTCCTTTAAAATTGGGCTTTGGTGGAGAAAGAAAAGGGACATTTTCCTCCTTCCATTTCAAAGGCTTTGAGCAAAAACAACTTTTATGTGGTACGAAAAAACAGTCTATGGGTATTTGTTGTATGTATGTCTCCAAATAGGATAGGAAGCCACCACATCTTGAAGAGGGACACTTGTTAAGCATCCAGTGTTAGCCATGATACGTGTAGGCTATTGTAAACCTTTGCCTACCAGCCAAACGCTGGTGCCACACCAAAATTGCATTTCATATGTCCTTTTTTGTACTGACCATATAAATCTCAGAGTTTCAGAGAAGCATCTGATCTAACTAGTACACGGGAGGGTTTCTATGTGGCTCAGTACAGTGCTCCCCTTCTATTGTAACAATAAAGTTCCTATACATAAAATATGTGAGATTCTTGAATGGCTACTGACCGATACTTCTATCTTCAATGTGCTTTTGGATATCCTTGACTACTACGTATCTGCGTAGACTGCTCAATAAACAAGCATTGGCAAAAACAATAGATTGCATCTTCGGATTCTTTTGGCTTTGCCAAATCGTTTTGGCAATGCTGCAAAGTATCACCAAAAGCATTTTTTCTGATGCTGTGCAGCACCGACTAAAAGACAAGAAGCAGTGACTCGGCCGCGTCCGTTCATAAGTGCAGGCCTGTATGTGTGTTGATGTATGTGCGCCCATGTCATCAGGCAAGCGGGTGCTTTTAAAAAAAATGTATTTATCCAAGATGAACCAGTAAAAATAAATAAATAAATAATTTGGAGTAGTGCAGTGGTTCCCAAACTTTTTAGAACCACAACCCACTTTCTGGAACAACAAACTTTTGCGACCCACCTACCTTTTTATGGACATGAGGCAGGGCGATTTTTTAATGTAACTAAAGCATTGTGTGGTAGCGGATTGCCTTTTACACACAGTACATTTTCCATTGAGATGGCCACTAAATTTGCACAGACCTACAGTTTTACTGGTCGAACTATACAGCGCATAGATGATGTGTGGAAATACGGTTTCTGTGAATATTCATCATTTATGCATCAACAAGGAAGTGTCTTGATTTGTTTTGATTCAATTAAAATCTCTGGGCCTGATTTAGATTTCAGCAGACGGGTTATTCCGTCACACCGGTGACAGATATCCTGTTCGGAATATAACTCCCATAATATTCTATGGGATTTATATTTCGGCGGACAGGATATCCGTCACCGTTGTGGCTGAGTAACCCATCTGCTGAAATCTAAATCGGGCCCTTGGTCTCCAGCACATGTCAAAATTACAAGATCAGTGCTTAATTTTTGCTTTCCTAACTGCTGGATGCATACAGTTCATATACAAAAATGCACATTTTGTCGTGTATTGCAAAATAACAGCATTGTCACATAATTAATTTTAAAAACTCCTACCACTTTGCAGTCATAGAAAGAAAAGTAAACGCCATCCTCATGTTAAAAGAATAAAACACTATGACATTTGACCTCTGTCTTTGAATCACCCACAAATGTGACAAGTTGGACAAAGAATTTAAAGGTATCTTTATTTATTACTATGCTTTCGCAACCCACCAAAAATCAGCTTGCGACCCACAGTTTGGGAAACACTGGAGTAGTGCATTTTTGCAAGGCAAAGGGGCTGGTAGGATTTTACCGCTGTCCCCTTCAAAGGAAAATTAAAATTAAAAAGAACCACCAGAGGAGCAAAGAGTGGGAAGGAGGATAAAAAAGTAACGCCAGATAGGTGGAGAAGGTGAAAAGCTGCACACTAGCTGTGGCGTAACAATAGCCCCCACGGTTCGGGGCACCCCTCCGGTACTGTGCACGGGTGGGCCTGGGAGCTCCTGACTGGGGCCGGAGTGTTGGGGGCCCCCCTCCATGTACTCTGCAGGGGGCCCCCCATCAGATTTCGTTACGCCAGTGCACACAAGCGAGAGAGCAACACGGAAAGCTGGGTGGTAATTTGGCGGGGAGAGAAACCCTCAAGGGAGAGAACTAGATTACACGTGTTTAAACAAAAAAAAAAATAGTTCCTTAAAAGTTAGGTGTGGAAGGATACATGTTAATGTAAAGTATGGTAAAGAGTATATTCTTCATGGGAGTGACAAACACAAGAAGAGCAAAGGAAGACCTCCTGTAAACAGCAAGCAAATGAGAGTAACAATAAAGTGAAACGGCGCACCGAAAGGCCTCTAAGTTTTCGGGAGGCCACAAAAGGTCTTTTGCAACCAGATCGCTCTCTCTGTCTGTTAGGCAAGACCTAAAAAGCTCTTTCTGACCATGTGAGCTAAGATATTCATTAGACTACCTCGAAATTTCTAATTTCCCCTGGTGAAAACATGAACGTCCAATGTGACTCCAAAGGCTTCTTAAAAAAAACTCTAGTCAAAAGATCTTTATATAGGCAGTTGCCTTCATGTTAAATTAGTCAATCTCAGTAATAAATTATTTAGTTGTTGTTCTTCCCATAAAACCAGCATGAAAAATTAGATCAAATATGATCAACCAAGCTCAGTTTAACTTTTTTCGTATGTGCAGCCGTGTAGTTAAGTGGAAAATATTAATGGTGGTTCGAAATAACCAATAAAGTATAATGGAAAATTATTATTTGACCGGTTAAGTTTATTATTCTTGCTATACATAGCTTTGTGTGTTTAGGACAGTTAAGCAAGGCGCACAGGGACGCTCGGGAACGGTTGCTTACTGCAAGCAGGATTGCAAACCTTCTAGAGTTTAGGTATTTGTTTACTCATGTTTTTCAAATGCATAAAAAAAGGAATGCATTATTAAAAAGAGACAAGATACGGCCTACACGAAATAAAAAGAGCAGACCGATTACCGGCATTCGATCTTTTAAAGTGAATGGTGCCGGTAGTTATTCCAATCTTGGATGCTTTTAGAACTGAATTGTTCACCGGTCAGATAGATATGAGCCTTGGTGTTTTTAGACCTCTCATAGTGTTTGATACAGTGAATAATACAATATTGCTTTAACGAGCGAAACTTTTAGGCATCCCTCACCCGCATCTCTGCTGGACGGAGTTGTTTCTGGACATCGGGAGTTGGCAGGTGCAGTGCTCCCCTTTCCTGTGCGCCTTTGTCTCGTCAGAAAGAGGCGCCCGACACTGATCTGCATTGCCCTTTAACGTTTATCTCTTGCCATTGATAGCGTTTATTGTTTCAGTGGGCATTGCTTTAATAACGAATCTGATGAAGCCCACCTCCTCCTTAGATTAAAACGTAAGTTCAGGTAAAGTTTTATTAACGTCTTGATTGGTATAGAGCCCCTAGGCTTACCAGAATATCTGCTTTACCACGTCCAGTGTCGGAATGCAGCCACCCGGGTCACTCTGCAGTTGGGCAGGGCAGAACATACACCCAGGCCTTAATCTGCAAACCAGTAAGTGCCTTGGCTCCGCGTTTCGCCATTGACTTTCAGCAAAAAAAACATATGGAATGGAAACAGCTAATATCATACATGCAAGATAATTCATTCAGAGTGCTCCGAGGACTCGGAATACTACAATATTCGTGCAAATTATTATATTGTGTATTGAATGATGTATTCAATATTTCCGTCAAATTTTATTCTTATTCGTCAAGCAAAAGAGAGAAGCCTGCTCAACAGACAACACTTTCTATGTAGGGAGCCAAGTTTTAAAGAATGTAGGGAGTTCTGGTCGAAAAGGTGCTTCACAGCACGCCCAGTACTTCTACACTGTTTTGAAAAAGTGACACGTGCATTGGTGAAAGTAGTGACTGTTAACGAAAAAGTATAAGCTATCCACATTTTCTTAATAGGTTCAGGCATACGCCCCTTTTGAAATATCATATAGAGAATAGAAAAGATAGCACATGCAGTGCCTGTGGTTGTGAAGCAGTTCATGAAAGGGAGGAGGCCTGGGTCTCATATTTCATATGGGAACGAAAGGAGCTCTAGATTAAGATCCACTTTGTCATTTCAGCTATGCTGTTATTAAAAGGACTTTGGTAAGTAATGGCATAGTGTGATTAGCCAAAAAACAACTTGGACGGGCCCAAGCTAGATAGCTGTCCGACACTATGGTGCCTGGCAACACACAGGTTTGTTAAAAGAACCCTCACACACCAACCTAGTTGGTGTCATGCTTCATCATCGGGTTCCCAGCTGAGTAGCCAAATGCTACCCAGCTGTGCTGCGACACCTGTTTACAGTGGAGCTGGTTTTTTCTTTTTTTATGTTAGTGTGATGAAGTGGTGTAAGTTAAAAATACCTCTGGGGATTCCAACTGTTAATTACTTTATTCCCTGTGGCCCAGGGTATGTTTAAAACAGAATGTGGGTAATTTTTTAAGACTAGTGAATTTGGTCTTAATTATCCCTGGTCTACATGTTTCAGCCTTATATAAAAAAACATTTGTAAGGCTTTCTTCAGGACCTATCTAATGTACTAGTGGTGATAAAAACAGTGAACAAGTGGGTGGTAAAAATCATACCACGTGTGTTTGCATTTGTAGCACATACGCTAAGGTGTGCTATGTATGCTGTGGACTAACCGTTTGTTGTAGATCCACTGCTGAGAAAATGTACGTTAGCTATGAGATTCCACAGCTAATCTGTTCCCAGGAGGGGCGAGCCCCTATAGTCACACTTTCGTCAAGGTGCTTGCCCGCTTCTGAACCTACTCCGGTCTCCTCGGGAACAGGATGCATCCACAGCATACATAGCACACCTTAGCATGTGTGCTACAAATGCAAACACACGTGGTATGATTTTTACCACCCACTTGTTCACTGTTTTTATCACCACTAGTACATTAGATAGGTCCTGAAGAAAGCCTTACAATTTTTTTAATTTTTTTTTTATATAAGGCTGAAACATGTAGACCAGGGATAATTAAGACCAAATTCACTAGTCTTTAAAAATTATCCACATTCTGTTTTAAACATACCCTGGGCCACAGGGAATAAAGTAATTAACAGTTGGAATCCCCAGAGGTATTTTTAACTTACACCACTTCATCACACTCACATAAAAAAAGAAAAAACCAGCTCCACTGTAAACAGGTGTCGCAGCACAGCTGGGTAGCATTCGGCTACTCAGCTGGGAACCCGATGATGAAGCATGACACCAACTAGGTTGGTGTGTGAGGGTTCTTTTAACAAACCTGTGTGTTGCCAGGCACCATAGTGTCGGACAGCTATCTAGCTTGGGCCCGTCCAAGTTGTTTTTTGACATTGTTACTTAGTGACAGGGATGGTCCTATAACGGTCCTAGCTCTCTCTTTTGTTCTTCCCATAGTGTGATTAGCATCATGGGGCATTCATCTTAGACGGCCACACCTTTGGCTGGTCTGTGTGAGCAGTAAATAGCCAAGTAATTTCTATAAAAAGCATGCAGCCCAACCAATGGTACCTGGAATGGGGTTGTGTCAGAGAGCGAACTTTATAGGACGGTGTTACCCGTATTATCCTTGGACGGAAGTAATATATGGGGGGAAATAGTTAGGAAAGGGGGCAGTGGGAAAGACTGGATTTGTGTGAGCAAACCGCAATCAGAATTTTAGACATGCTTGAAATGGTCGTTTATCTCACTTATCAGCATGCATTGATGCCTTTAGGCAGCGAGTGATCGGTTGTTTTCTTGCGGGGAGAAAAATACTATTTTAAAAATTAAAGAAGCAGTTTGGGTTTGAGGCCATGCCGGCTTCAGCAGTGAGACACGGCAGAGAAAATGTTTCACCCTGACAGGACTACTACTTGGCATTAGTTGTAAAAGTGTCTTCTCACAGGTTCTACTGTGACACCATACCACATAAGTCTGAGATTAAACACACTTTCCATCAGTTTCTAACGACTTGTTTTAACATTCCTATAATATTTAGGTTGCACATATACAGGCTGAAACTTGCAAACTGCAGGCTTGCATCAGGGCTTAAGCTTGTTTCCACGGGGTGGTTTGAACTGCCAGCTGTGCTCTTGTCCAGTTCCAGTCTGGATATGCCTCATAAAACGTCGCTGTTTCAGTGGTCTAAGGAGTGCATTAGTCTTCCTTCTTAGTCCTGGTATGACACCTGCTAGGACCCCCTTGGCATCCACCGTCAAATTTAGTGAACAGCAGGCATGATGCCTACTGCAGGTACCCACTGCTTCGGCCCAACGGCCGTAGCCTGCAGTTTGATCTGGCCTCTTTATCGTAAAGAAGCGCTTGCAGGTTACACTTGTGGCCCCCAGATGTGAAACTCCCTTGCTCTTGCAATATGATTGCTGTCACTTTCATGACCAGAAACCCAATTTGGTGATTTTATTTTTTGAGTTTCCTTCCTTACTGACGCCTTTTGGCCCATCTGATGGTAAGCTAAGAATGTATGACAAAGTGCTTCCGTTGTTGGGACATTTGTCCTTCACAAGTGTTACTGCGAGATAATGCCTGTGTATTTAAGGTATGTAAAGTAAAGAACAGAAGACGTAAGATACACCATTGTGTAACATGTTGCCAGGGATAGCTATCTCTTCCTAATTTAGTCATCCCTAGATGTGTATGATATGCTTTTTTATTGGCTGTGTTTTTGTTTTTTACAAGGTGCTCAGATATACTTCTTTATCTGCACTTGGAGATAATATATATATATATATATATATATATATATATATATATATATATATATATATATACACACACATATATATATATACACACACATACATACATACACACATACATACATACATAATATCCAGTGCATTTATCCTCAATTTTCTTCTTTTGGAGTGCTAGTTGCTGAAGACTTAATTTGCACTCATCTTGTAGTCTAGTGCCTCGTAGCTAGACCAGACGACTAAGGGAAGACATGAGCTTTTTAAATGCTGCAATATGGCAAACATTTCTTTCTATATATTTCGTAGTACTTCATTGCTAGGATGTGTCGTAAAATGACCAAGCAATGCATTTTATTGAAACTGAACCTAGATGTTGTTTAGTGTGTGTATATGTGTATATATATATATATATGTGTGTTAGGCAAGGGTGCTGTATATAGACATGCTTTGCATACTCCTGCCATCTAGTGTTGGGTCCGGATGTTTGCAAGTTGTTTTTTCCGAAGAAGTCTTTTCCAGTCACGAGGTAAAGTGACTCCTCCTTTCAGTGATAGTGCGCATGGGCATCGACTCCATTGTTAGATTGTTTTCTTTCCGCCATCGGGTTCGGACGTGTATTGCTGGGCTCCGGTTAGAAACTGTCCTTCGGGTTCCCCTCGGTGCGCAATCCACTGTACCCTCTACGGTATTGTTATCATACGCGTTTCCCTCTCTCCATGTATCCATTCAATTGGGAAAGTTTCCATCTTTGGTTGAAAACATCGTGGGCGGCCTTCGGGCCTAGCAGCGTCGGTCCAGCCTTCTGCCGATGGAACGGACTCCATTTCAATTCTGTCCTCGGTGCCATTCGAATTACCCTCTCACCGACCCACACCAAGTCTGCAACTCGTGCCTCTCAGGGAGCCCAAGGAAGAACATTATTATTATTATTATTAGGAAGTTTGTAAAGCGCAATGGTTACTCCAACGGAGTGTCCCCACGCTAGGACAACTGGAAACCCCAAACCCATACCACACTAATCGACTACCTACATAGCCTCTAAGCAGAGACAGGCAGCTGAGTGGTTAGCGACCGCCCCCCAAGTCACGGAAGAGCCAGGTTTTCAATTTCTTACGGAACCAAGGTTCTGACTCGGATGTCCTCAAGTCCACAGGAAGTTTATTCCAGGCCTTAGCTACCAGGAAACCAAAAGATCTTCCGCCCACCCTGGCCCTCCGCACCTTAGGCACAGTCATTCTCATACAACCAAGAGATCTCAAATTCCGAGAAGGTTGGTAAACCGTCAGAAGGGGAGTCAAAAAGCGCGGCCCTTTTTTTCCTAAGGATCCTGTGGCTAATACAAAGAGCCTTAAATGTAACTCTGGCCTGTATTGGGAGCCAGTGAAGTTTTTTTTAAGGCTTCTCCTACCGGGGCCCTCCTGGGAATATTCAGGATAAGCCTAGCAGCGGCATTTTGGACCTTCTGCAAGATGTTCAGATTTTTAGCGGTCACCCCTAGATACAGAACATTGCAGTAGTCAAGACGAGATGTGACCAAAGCCTGTACAACAGTTCTTTTAGCATCCAGGGGGAGAAGGTCCAGAATTTTCTGCAGCATTTTCAGGATGCCAAAGCAAGTTCCGGCCTCAGCAGAAATTTGCTGAGTAAAGGAAAGTGCTTCGTCAAACCACACCCCCAAATTTTTCACCTTATCCTTCGGCACCGGGCAAAGTCCCAGTTCCTCAGGCCACCAATGCTGTGACCAGAAAGAGGGCTGTTTTCCCACAACCAACACCTCTGTCTTCCCTGCATTCAGCTGGAGACAACTCAGTCTCATCCAGTCCACAAGCTCCCTCAGACAAGTTTTGAAATCAGCAGCCCTTCCTGATTCTTGTTGTTCTAGGGTCACAACTAGCTGAGTGTCGTCAGCATAGGATACCAACTTGATTCCATGTCTCAACACAATATCTGCCAGCGGGCGCATATATATATTGAATAGGGTGGGGCTGAGCGCAGATCCCTGCGGCACCCCCTGGTTTAAAGGACAAACTCTGGACTTGAATGGATGTTGCAACACCTGAAAGGTTCTATTTTCCAAAAAGTTCTTCAACCACAACCACGTGACACCTCCGACCCCGACCTCTCCTAGCCTTTCCAGCAGGAGGCCATGGGACACCGTGTCGAACGCGGCACTCAAGTCCAACAAAACCAGAGCAGTAGTTCTACCTTCATCGGCAGCAATCCTCAACACTTCAGCTGCTAGAAGAAGAGCAGACTCTGTGCCATGCATTGGCCTAAAACCAGCCTGGGTGTCATGAAGAACCTGCCTCTCTTCTAAAAACTTCGACAGTTGGTTATTTAGATGTTTCTCTGCAATTTTTGCCACATAGGGAAGAAGAGATATAGGTCTTAAGTTTTCAGGGATAGCGGGGTCCAGTGATGGTTTCTTCAGCAGAGGAACCACCATAGCGTGTTTCCATCTGCTAGGAACCAGACCAGTGCTGAAGGACAGGTTCATAAGTGAGGTAAGAACAGGGGCAATTATATTTTTCCCTAATTGAAGAAATTTAGGGGGGATCGGGTACAAAGGTGATCCAGATTTCACAGCCTCCATCAGCCCCAGAACCTCATTTTCCACCAGAGGGCAGAGGATAAACTTATCCTCGGTCACAGGTGCCTCCGTATTAGACACATTGTGAGGCTTGTCGGTCGTTTCAATTGAAAAAACCCTTTGGGATCGTCGGACTCGATGACGAGAAATGCAGCACCAAAGTATTCAACATACTCCGGATATCTTCGGAGAAGAATCCGAACAGGAAGAAGCGACAGCTGTGGAAGAAGAGGGGGCCTTATCGGTCCCAGAATCGGATTCCGACTTAAAAATCGAATTGGAGTCAGAGGACGTTCCACCGGGACAGGGTGCTGTGAGTACTAAAGCCCCCATACCTCATAAACTGTCATGGTTCCGCCCGGGTAGGATTAGCGGTGTACATTGTGGTTTCCGGTCCGTGGTTGACGTGCAGTACTGCAGGTCAGGTCAGCGGTCTAGCGCTCCAATCAGGAAGTGCACCCAGTCAGGTGGGAAGCACTACCGGGTGAGACCGCATAAAGCCGCGGTACTCAAACCCCTCAGCGCTTCTAGTACTGCTCCGTGGCGGATGCCTGCTGCTAGCCGCCTACACAACGGATCCTCCGGATTTACCCACCAGCCCTTCCCGAGTCCTTCACCTTCATAGACGCATTGAAGCGTCTTTTTTGCCGGCAAATCCCTGCTGGAGCGCCTTGCTGGGTGCAGACTCGCGACACGCACAGGGAAGCGTGGTCGCGGTAAACTTGCTTTGTTCACGGCGCAGGAGCGCCTGTTTCCACTGCCCTTCACGACACGCACAGGGAAGCGTGGTCGCGGTACACTTGCTTTGTTCACGGCGGAGGAGCGCCTGCTTTCACTGCCCTTCGCGACATGCACAGGGAAGCGTGGTCGCGGTAAACTCAGCTTTGTTCCCGGCGCAGGAGCGCCTGTTTTCACTGCCCCTCGCGACACGCACAGGGAAGCGTGGTCGCGGTACACTTGCTTTGTTCACGGCGCAGGAGCGCCTACTTTCACTGCCCTTCGCGACACGCACAGGGAAGCGTGGTTGCGGTAAACTCTGCTTTGTTCCCGGCGCAGGAGCGCCTGTTTTCACTGCCCCTCGCGACACGCACAGGGAAGCGTGGTCGCGGTACACTTGCTTGTTTCACGGCGCAGGAGCGCCTGTTTCCCTTCACCCTCGCGACACGCTCTGGGAATGCGTGATCGCGGTTTTCTTTGTATGTTCATTACCGCGCAGGAGCGCCCCTTGTTTACTTATCACTTCTGCCCTCCAACCACGCAGGTGAGCATGGCATCCTTTTCACTCTCCTTGTACCGACGTTGGGAGCGCTGGTATCACCCTCTTCTGGCGCTGCAGGAACTGGAGCTTGCCCTGCCTGCCTTCCTGTCGTACTTCTTCTTGGAGACTTCCTATCGGAGCGCAAGCCTTCGTTTCCAGGTGACTATACAACCGTGAACCAACACCCTTAGTACTGGTGTGACTGCTGTTGTGTATGACCAAGGAAGAAGGGTGGGCAGACGCACTAACCACTTGGTTGTTTTCTTGTCTAGCTGGCGATACCCAGGAGAGTGCCCTCTGTCTAGTGAGACTCCTCACCAGGTCTTCACAGACGACGTCCCTTCCCTACACCATTAGACTCCTTCCCCTGGTCCCATCCTCGCCTTGGTCAGTATATTCACCTTTGATCGGGTAAGGAGGGGGACGGTGGAGGTTGCTCACGTCGTCCCTGCGAGATAGCTCCACGAGTATACAAGGTAAGACTTGTGGGGTTCTGACATAAACTCTCTTCCACTAAACATAAGGCTTCGGCACCACCTCTGCCTCCGGACCTTTGTCGGCACAGAGACGATGTTTCCGACGCCCCGCCCTCGGGCCAGGCACTGAAACAAATAGTCAAGCCTTCCGGCTCGGGATCGAGTCAAGACAGATCGTCTTCGGATCCAAACATTCCACTCCGAAAGACAAATCTGGTTTGGAGCTGAAATCTTCTGCTTCGAAACACAAGTCCGGTTTGGAACCGAAACCTTACTCTTCAAAGGATAAAAGGGACAAGTCTGGTTCGGCACTGAAACATTTGGCACCGAAATCAAAAGAAGATCTCCCGGAACCGATCTTGGCTGTCATGAAGGACAGATTAGACCCGAAACAGAAAATGCTATACATCAACCCAGAAACTGGACACATTTTAGCTAAAACTCCTTCAAAAAGGAAAGTTAGTTCAGAGGACACTGGGTATAAGATTCCTCTTAAGAAGAAGATGGACATTGCTGCAAGTCCTATCCACCCTTCTTTGCCATTCCCTCCACCTCCACCATCTTCACCATTACCACAACTGCCAACCTCAGATCCATTACACATAAGACTTCAGGGGTCTCCTCATACACAGCCTGATTTAGGAGATGATGATGTTGAGGATGACAATGTTCCTTTACCAACAGATCCATGGGATGATTATAATTAGGGCTCCCGGTTTTATGGTATTTATTTTTTTGACATTTCCGTCTGTATTTATCCATATTTATTTTTTGCTAATTTTATGTGTATTTATCCATATTTATTTTGGTCTTTGTGAAAAAAATGAAGCTGAAATTAGTATATTTCCACATTTATTTAACTGATAAATATGCACTCATGCTTGAATGCCTACCAGGTTTCAGTGCTGTGAACACCCGCTGAAGTTAAATCAATGCACTTATATGAAAACATGCAAATAACTGCTGTTAAAGCCACTTAACTAAAATCCCTTTCTTTTTTAACCCCCTTTCCTATCAGCCCACACAGCTATTGGCTTGGCAGTCATGGCAGACAGAATTTAGAATTACTCAAAAACAACCCAATTTCCATTTTTATCCACATTTAAAAATAAATACAGACACGAAAATAAATGTTTCCTGTCTGTAATTATCTGTAAAAATCAGTAAAAACAGAAAACAGGGAGCCCTAATTATAATATTGATCCATCCATGGATAATGATCCAGATTTATACCCTACAAAACCATCACCTCCAGATGATAACATATCTTACCAAGAGCTGATTTCAAGGAAAGCAGCTTATCATGGAGTTACACTGCACAAGGAGGCTTTGGAAGACGGCTTTTTATTTGAGACACTAGGATCTTCACATAGAACTAGTCAGAGTCTCCCTATGTTGAAAGGCATGCAGATGAGATTTTTAAGGACCCTGTTCGTGCCCGTATTTTAACACCTAGGGTTGACAAGAAATACAAACCATCCCCATCTGATCCTGTTTTTATTAAAGGACAGCTACCCTTAGACTCACTGGTAGTTTCTAATGCGCGTAAAAGAGCAAACTCACAGTCCTCTGAGGATGCACGTCCCCCGGACAAAGAGTTTAAATTAATTGATGCATCCGGTAAAAGAGTGGCTGCTCAAGCCGCCAACCACTGGTGTATTGCCAACATGCAGGGCCTACTAGATAGGTATGACAGAGTACACTGGTACGAGATGGAAGGCCTACTTCAATACCTCCTAGAAGAGCACAAGAAAAAGGCACAAGAGCTAGTCCAAGAAGGAAAACTTATATCTAATTCTTCTATTAGATGTGCTCTAGATGCTGCTGACACTGCAGTGAGAGAAGTTAACACCAGCATTCTTTTACGTCGACATGCCTGGCTTAGGATTTCAGGTTTTAAACCAGAAGTCCAGCAATCAATTTTAAATACCCTCTTTGACAAGCAACATCTTTTTGGACCTCAAGTTGATGAGGCTTTAGAAAAGATGAAAAAAGACACGGACGTGGCGAAATCCATGGGAGCGCTTCTGTCTCCATCAAGTAGAGGCTCCTTTCTCCGCTCCTTTTATAGGGCAGGGTCCAAAACTACATCCTCAGACCCTAACGCTTCCTCATATAAGTCCTCACTTCCTTATATAACGCTTCCTCATATAAGTCCAACACGCAACCCTCTTCCTCTGGAGGTTTCTACAGAGGAAACAATTTCAAAGGTAGGGGTAAGATCACGCCAATGCGTAACTCCCCCTCCCCCAGTAACCGGGCCGGACTGGCCATAGCGGGCACCGGGCGTTTCCCCGGTGGGCCGGTTTTGGGCCCCTGGGGGGGCAGTTTTTGTTACCGGGGGTCTGCAATATCGGCCCCCTGTAACAAAATCGGCCGAAACCGGCGCTCACAAACTGCTCGGCTGCACCCCCCCCTCACCCCAGGGGGGGCCGGCTGAGCGGGTTGCCAGGGCCGGTTTCGGGTTGCCAGTCCGGCCCTGCCCAGTAAACAGTGACTTGCCTACACTTCCCCCCGATCATTTAACACCTGTAGGTGGGAGACTTCAACAATTTCTCCCCATCTGGAAATCTATACCGTCAGACAAATGGGTGCTAGACATTATCCGACATGGTTATTGCCTGGAGCTCACCAGCAACCCTCCCAATATTCCACCTCACAAACTCTCCTCAGAGCACCTGATGCTCCTCAGACAAGAGGTACAAGCTCTTATAGCAAAAGGAGCCATAGAACCAGTTCCGTTACTGTACCAAGGTTCAGGGTGTACTTTCTAATCCCCAAAAAGGATGGTTCCTTAAGACCAATTTTGGATCTAAGGACATTAAATCTGTACATACTATCGGAACATTTCCACATGGTCACGCTTTAACAAGTACTTCTACTGCAAGGCGATTTTATGTCCACACTGGACTTAAAAGACACATACTTAAACATTCCGGTTCACCTAGCACATCGCAAATATCTCAGATTTGTGATAGCAGGAAAACACTATAAGTGCAAAGTACTCCCATTCGGAGTGACTACTGCTCCCAGAGTATTCACAAAATGTCTAGCAGTAGTAGCAGCACATTTCAGAAGACAACAGATTCATGTCTTCCCATATCTAGACGACTGGCTCATCAAAACCAGCACACACCAGAAGTGTTTACAACACACTCAGACTACATTAGACCTACTCCACCAATTCGGTTACACAGTCAATGCACAGAAGTCTCATCTTCAGTCTTCACAAATGCAGTCCTATCTCGGAGCGACTCTAAACACTTGCACAGCTCTAGCCTCTCCCAATGCAGCCAGAATTCGAAATATTTAAACTCTGCTACTACAGTTTCAGACCAATCAATACTTAACAGTCAGGACTTTCATACAACTGTTAGGAATGATGGCATCATGCATTGCAATAGTGCCTCATGCAAGGTTACACATGCATCCTCTACAAGAGTGTTTAGCACGTCAGTGGAATCAGTCTCAGGGTCAATTAACAGATCTAGTGTTGGTAGACTGCCGCACCTATCGCTCTCTGCAATGGTGGAACACACAAAACGTATCAAAAGGGCAGCCCTTCATCGACCCTCTTCCACAGATCGTGCTGACAGCAGACACATCTCTCACAGGTTGGGGTGCCCATCTTCCCAAATTGACAATTCAAGGTATATGGGCCAACAAGTACAGAGTCTTCACATCAACTATCTAGAGCTTATAGCTGCGTATCTAGCACTGAAAGCTTTTCAGTCTCACCTCATAGGGAAAATTGTCCTAGTCCGCACGGACAATATGACAGCTATATTCTCTGTACAAAAACAGGGGGGGGGCACATTCTCTGCAACTGTCACGCCTCTCTCAGACCATTTGGCGTTGGGCAATTCATCACAGAGTTACTCTTCTGGCAGAACACCTCCTAGGAGTGAACAATCAAATTGCAGACCTCCTCAGCAGAAGGCGGCAACAAATACACGAGTGGGAACTTCATCCCCAAGTTCTCCTTCCATACTTTCAGCAATGGGGATTCCCACAAATTGGTCTGTTCGTCACAGTGGACAACTCAAAATGCCCAAACTTCGCCTCCAGGTTCCCACACCCTCTATCCAAAGGCAATGCCCTATGGATGAATTGGTCAGGGATATTTGCCTACGCTTTTTCGCCTCTCCCTCTCCTTCCATTTCTTGTTCGGAGGCTCAGGCAAACAGCCCTCACACTGATTCTAGTGGCTCCCACTTGGGCCCGTCAACCGTGGTTCACCACACTATTGGAACTTTTGGTGGTTCCACATCAAAAGCTGCATCTCAATTCCAGCCTTCTCACGCAGAACCATGGAGAAGTCAGACACCCAAACCCCATGGAGCTCAATCTAGCGATTTGGCTCCTGAAGTCATAGAGTTTGGTTATCTAAACTTGCCACCAGAGTGTATGACTATTCTTAAGGAAGCTAGAAAGCCTACTACCAGAGCATGTTGTGCAGCAAAATGGAAAAGATTTGTTATATATTGTACTAATAACAATATTGAACCACTAGATGCCTCTATTCAAAATATCATTGGTTACCTTTTGCATCTACAGCGTGCTGGTCTAGCCTACACTTCCATTCGATTGCATCTTGAGGCAGTAGCCGCATATTTGCAAAACAGGCAACATCTATCTTTGTTCAAAGTTCCAGTAATTAAAGCTTTTATGGGGGGGGCTTAAAAGAGTAATACCACCCAGGGTACCTCCTGCACCTGTTTGGAATCTAAACATTGTGCTTACACTGCTCATGGGTCCACTTTTTGAGCCATTACACAACTGTCCGTTACAGTTTCCCTCATGGAAAGTTGCCTTCCTCATTGTCATTACTTCATTGAGGAGAGTTGGTAAGCTACAAACATTAACTTTAGAAGAACCATTCTTTCAACTTCATAAAGATAATGTAGTTCTTCGCACCAACCTAAAATTCTGTCCCAAAGTGGTTTCTGCTTTTCATATCAACCAGTCAGTTGAGTTACCTGTGTTCTTTCCTCAACCTGATTCGGTAGCAGAAAGACCTCTTCATACTTTTGATGTCATAGAGTGTTATTGTATTATATTGAAAGGACAGTGGATTGTCGT
Organism: Calotriton arnoldi; assembly: GCA_963921515.1. NCBI lineage: Eukaryota > Metazoa > Chordata > Amphibia > Caudata > Salamandridae > Calotriton > Calotriton arnoldi. The sequence goes on along the minus strand of CAWUFW010002330.1, from coordinate 1,230,432 downwards.
AAGACAAAACAACTGATTGTTGCATTTGCTACGCCTCACAAAGGCAATCCTATCTCTAAATCTGGTATTACAAGATGGATTGTTGAATGCATTTAAACCTGCTTCGCTAAAGCTAAAAGAACTTTATACCTCCTAGAGCACATTCTACTTGTAAAATCGGAGCGTCTATGGCCTTTTTAGGTATCATCCCAATAGCTGACATTTGTAAAGCAGCAACATTGTCCACACCTCACACATTTACCAAACACTACTGTGTGGATGTGTTAGCACGTCAACAAGCCAATGTAGGGCAAGCAGTGCTAAAGACACCTTTTCAAACCGCTGCAACATCTTCTGGTTAGCCACCGCTTTGGGAAAATACTGCTATATACTCTATGCAAAGCATGTGTATCAACAGCACACATGCCTCGAACGGATTATGCTACTTACCCAGTAAGCATCTGTTCTTGGCTGTAGATATTCACATGCGCCCTCCCACCTCCCCGGACACCTGTAGTTGTTGCAGTTTTCCTTATTTATATTACATACGCTTGGACATCACTGTACTACACTCACTCACTCCATTCTCACCCTCTTTCGGGAAAACAATCTAACAATGGAGTCGATGCCCATACGCACTATCACCAAAAGGAGGAGTCACTTTACCTCGTGACTGGAAAAGACTCCTTCGAAGAAAAACAACTTGCAAACATCCAGACCCAACACTCGATGGCAGGAGTATGCAAAGCATGTGAATCTACAGCCCTACATGCCAAGAACAGATGCTTACTGGGTAAGTAGCATAATCCATATATCTATACACGTGTGTATGTATATATGTATGTATATTTGTATATATTTATCTATGTATGTATATATATATACTCAAAAATAAACTATCATTATTAGAAAAAAGGCATCACATTTTTTGTTCCTAATTTAATGGTTTGCATCCATGTGATTTCGTTTGGTTTTTAGTTCTTCATGAGGCGATTAGTACTGGCGATCCCGAGATCGTGCGAACCGTTCTCCAGCATCGAGAGTTTCACAAAGCATCTATCGCACTTGGAGGAGTTCCACAACTACTTCAGAAAACGCTTGAGGTAACTGGGAATCCTCTCTGCTATGCTTCTCTGATAACCGTAGACTATTTCAAAAAATGACAAAGCAAAAACCACAGACGAGGCATAACCCAATAGACATCTTAATTTAATCTCAGAAAAATCTTGTGAAGCCAAATTTCAGCAAGTGTGGCAACTGTGCAAGAGCCGTTGATGGTGTCCCTTCAAACTTAACTAATAAAAAAATCTTAAATTTTTTTTTTTTTAAGAAGAATACCTCATTTGGTGCATTAATGTGCTTTTCTCACTGCTTTTGCCCAAACTTGTATGAGGAACAGTAGTCTAGGAAGCAGCATTTTCATGCATAATTAAGGGTTAATCTGGTGGAAACATTAAGCTGCTTCACAACGAACATCCACAATTTATTCTACCTGCTACAAGATACAATTGAGTGTTACCATTGAATGTTGCATACTGTTTTAAAACAAAGATAGGAAAATTACATTTTCTCTGAAAGTGTTACTAACGGGCTGCAAGGACATCTACCCACAATCAATCGCTGGGGAAAATGCTTTGATAAAAATTAGCAAATGGGGCTTTCACTCTATCGCAGGAAATTATCAAGGAGCAATGGTGTGAGGTAGATTAACCTTTTATCTTTGAACTCTTTTTACTTGGGGTTTTGTCCCTTAATGGGTTGGTGAAAGCATTGATATATTTATATAACTGTCTGGTGTAGCCCTCCTTAGTGCGCTTTACATATAACTCAGGGGTTCCTGGCATTTGCTGGCATGCGTGTACACATTACATGGGGATCTAGCCTTTGCTCTACCCCGAGGTTGGTGGAGCCATTATGTTTTTTCTTCTTTGACCAAAAGGAGGTCTGTTTTACAGGGGACGCTTGTCAGCATGGTGCTAAATGTGTCTGTTGGGTTAATGTGGAAAGGTGCTTTGTCATTATGGTAATGAATACAAGGATTTGTGTGCTTCCGATTGTGGGAGAATAAGGCTTTCTTTGTCTTCTCAGGGACGCTCCCGCTGCATCTGAAGTTGGAGTCCCTGAACCCTGTTCAGTGATGCTGATGACTTCTTGGATTTTCCCTGAGGGTTCACTGGAAACCATCCACTAGATTCCATTAGTATTTCTGCTTATGGAGAGAAAGGATGTTTAACCCGGAACCGTTGTGAAGTATGCCAGGCGGTGGTCTGGACTTAAAGAGGATCACTGAATGGTGTTGTTCAGTAGCAGGCAGTGCTAGTTTTGGATCTTATCTCAATAAGATGCATTTGAACATATAGCTCAATCCAGAAAATTCTTGCCATACAAATGGAGAAAACCCTATCATTGTCAAATAAGTGTTTCGAAATCTGGACCATGCACTCGGACTCTGGTGTGGCTCTGGCTGCAAGGGTGTGGATGACAGTGGTAGTATTAGGTAGTAGTCAATTTCAGCAGCATCAGCAGTCAGGATGCCATATTGAGCAGCAACAGCATTGAGACAGTGAGTTGCCATCTTAGGAAGCTATTATAGGCAAGGAAGGTTTCATTAAGGGAAAGCCTCTTCCGCCCTTTCTTGTACCGGACGCTTGGCTTTGAAACAAACCATTTTCCTCTTGGGATATTCTTCCTTTTGGGAACCATAAGGGATTGGGACCTACCGAGGGTGGGAGAAGGATGGTCACAGACTATTATTAACCCTTTCCCCCCTTACTCTTCTAATATTGGTAAGGATGTGCCCCGGGAAAAAGTGCGCTTTTCCCCTGCATCCACTGGCAACGGACTGTCAGGGTATCTGAAATCCGCCGCTGGTTTTATGATGTATTTTCAGCCTACCAGCGGTTTCTTAATTTACAATGACGCTGCTGTATAAAGTTATGAATGTGAGACACCATACTTTGCTTGATCGGTTCAAGACCTATCTCTAAAAGCAGTTAATCTGTTGTGAATGCAAACCTTTTAGACCATGTTCTGGGATGATATCAGTGACGTTGGTGGCACAAATGGGGCATCAAAGGGCGGATTGTGCCATATATGCATGCTTGAAAATTAATCAGTGCAAGTTTTATTATACAGCTCTTCTAAAATCACTGACCGTGGTTGTGAAAACAGTCATATGTTGCCTTTCTCTCTAGAATCAATTTCACAGTGACTTTCTGCTGATTAAAATCGTTCCTGGTTTTATTTGCGATAAGGATAGTAACACTTCGTCCCACTTTTGTATCTGTGTTGGTTTTTCTGGCTCCCTTATTATATCTTTTATTGGCAAGTGAAAGAAGCATATAAACTTAAAGACATAATACTGTTAAACTACACCTTAAAATATTCCATAAATAAGAAATATCCTTTCCCACTACCTCGTATCCACATTTATCCCAGATAATCACATACACATTCTGTTCATGTACTCAGGGGGCAGATTAAAAATAGGTAGCTGTGGGGATGAAAAAAAGAGGAGTGGAATAATTAACAGCTCCTTTGTCCTCACGGTTAGAGGGACTTCCCTCATCCCCAAAATCCTTGACCAGCATACCTTCTGGCCAGATACCTATATACTTATTAACGCCTACAGTGGATTTTGTCTTTGAAAACATCCTTGAATGTTTCATTTGTTAAAGTCTTGCAGATACGTTTAATGCTCTATATTTATTTTTAAATCTCCTATAATTGATATATCCCATAATTGTTAGTTCTATATTTTCGTCCCTCGCGCTGTACACTTTGTCTTTTTTCATGTCAGGCTCCTGACTTTTACATGGAAATGAAGTGGGAATTTACTAGCTGGGGTAAGTTGTGTTTCTTAATTCTTTGTATTGCTTTCATGTTTTCAAGTAAAAAAAATTGGGTCAAGAAATCCAACATTAGATGTAGATGGTTAGTTAACTTTTAATATGAGAGGGATAATATGATATGATTAAAGGAGATAAGAGCAAAAAGGGACTGTCAGTATGTGACTAGCGTGATTGGAGAATGGGCTTGAGCAATATTGGTGGAAAATAGAGCTGGCAGCCATGATATTACAATAGAAATAGTATTTTTTGTGTACCGTAAGAAATATTTTTACTTGTGACTGCACTTGATACGTTAAACTAGTTGTTCCAGCAGTGCATCATGGTAGAAGCATTCTTTGGTTGTATGCGCTCACTGTGCTTCTTAAGATATTGGACCTTACCTACCTGGGGAATAACAAGCTGGACATCTTCAGCGTGAAGGAAAATTCTTATTCAACGATTGGAATTGATCATTAAACACACATTTCTGAATTTTTTAAAGTGATTGCTATAACTAAAACAGTTCACTGAACTTTGAAAGCACTGGCTGACCATGAGAAAGCAAGTATTTGATTAATTAAGTGAAAATGATAAACAAAAGCATTGCATCTACCATGATGCGTTGCATTTGCACGACTGGTGTCAGTGGGTGAGTGGCGCCACTCTTGTTACAAATGCTCAGGAAACTTTTTAAAATGTAGTGCTTCCATCAGTGTCTGTTCTTCATTGCAGTGCCACTTTTGTCCAGGGTTTGTCCTAATGATGTCTGCCGGATTTGGAAAAGTGGCGCTAAACTGCGAGTGGACGCCACATTACTGGGTTTTGAGAACAGGAGTTGGGTTCGTGGAAAGCATAGCTTCATTTTCAAAGAGGAGGGTGAGTAGCAGTACGTCTTTCACAGTTGAAAGATGACATTTAGTAGGTGAGAGCACGGAATGAGTGAAAAGTGGAAGTGCAGCCATTTGAGGAAATACTTCAATACTGTAACAGTTTCAGGACACTTTATCCTATTGGTTTTGCCCTTTTGATTAATGAGCTTATTGTAGTATATTTTTATCACTGTGCCACGCCACGCCAGGCAGATCTTGTCCTAGTCCGAGTCTTGGTCGGTCAATGTCTAACATGCTTTCTGTTACAAACATGTCTGGGTGTATTTTTTGTGTGAATGTTTCTGAATAGAATATAACCTTCAGTGTTATGGGACAAGTGAGGTGGAGGCCCCAAATTCCACGACGAAACACATACACTATGCTGTTTCACACCAACACACGTAATGTCTAATATGCTACAACAGAATACATTAAGACAAACAAATTCTCCTCTTTATTGTTCTTTTTTCTCTTTTTCACTTTCTTTCTTTATCTTTTATTCAGGTGTCGTAATTACTTAGCCAACACGTGTTTCGTCGCCTATTGGGCACACTGTCCCGTGATTTTTTCAAGGCTTAATCTTCTGTCTTTAGAGCCTGCTTTAACTGTGGACGATGACAAACGTGTGGTCAGGAATTGACTAATGCGGAGGCTTCTTTTCAAGGGTGATAGTGACACCAGAAAGAAAGCAGGTCACGCGTGGTCTCCACAAAGTCAGTCTCTCTCTCTCTCTCTCTCTCTCTCTCTCTCCTCCCTCTCCCTCCCCCCCTCTCTCTCCCCCTCTCCCCCTCCCCCTCTCCCCCCTCTCTCCTTCACCCCCTCTCTCCCCTCCCCCTCTCTCCCCTCCCCCTCTCTCCCTCCCCCCTCTCTCCCTTCCCCCTCTCTCTCCTTCCCCCCCCTCTCTCTCTCCCTCCCCCAGTGGCTAACCACACTAGGTAGTTCTAGTTTGGATTGTGTTTCCATAGGAAATGAACTTTTTTGTTTGCTTAGATCTTTGGTGCAGTTTGCTGAATCTTCACAAAACGTTCCCCAAAAATGTGTGTGTGTGTGTGTATATGTGTGTATGTATATATATATATATATATATTCATAAATCGATTAAATGAAGCGATCACTCAGACTTGTATTCTCATCAGAAGATGGTTTATTCAGTAACGCGTTTCGCTTGCACAGCAAGCTTTATCACACACTGCATTGTGGGTACTGGCTGCAATACATACAGAATATAGAAATCAACAAAGGACACATTTAGGTTAATTCACCTATATACGAATGTGGCATCCATTTTGTAGTGCTAAATGTTTACTAACATTATTCAACAAAAAACCCCTTCCATCGTTCTTGACATGTTTGGTGCAAAGGAGTTATGCTACTATTTCATGATGACGGCACCGATTTCTCAAAAGTACACTGAGATGTATGTGGGTCAAGTATAATCCAGGACTGTATGCGGGTTGTGAATACTTAGCGTCAAGATGTCGCTGTGGCCAATTCTATCGCATAGTGCAATAATTGACACAAACCGACATATCGATAGTGTAGAGGCGATACACCTTTGCCAAAAAGCTGCCATATATACTAAGGTCAAGCTTGGAATATCCAGTTGAACAGCATCGGTTTGCCTGGCGAGTGCCAGTACCGAATACAGCTGCTCGGGGTCATGTGGCTGTGTAGTTTACTCGGCAAGTGCCTATATGCAATTTACTGGTATAGGTGCTCATCGTACGGCTAGTGTCTAAACCCACAGGGGGGGGGGAGGGAGGAAGGAGGCACCCTTGGGCCCTGTCATTCATGTTATCCTCGGCAAGTGCACGATTGTACAGGGACAAGGCTACAAGTTAATACCACTCTAAAGTACTGGAGTATGCAGAGCCCCACTCAAAACCAATAATCCACAACAAGATAAAGAAAAGGTGAAAAAGTGAAGTCATCTACTATCTCCCCATCAATCGTTCCACCCAAGATGAGCAAACCTGGTAATCAGGATAAAAAAATCTCTTATCTGTGGGGTGCTGCCCTCCACCGTAGTGATGTCGAAGAAAAGGTTAGGGGGGCAGGTATTCTATTCAGGAACAGATCCTCTAAGTCGACCCCTTCCTTTTCTCCTGTGATTAAAAAAGAAAAAACCATGAGTTATTCTCATATTCGGGGTTAAGATCCTTCAATTTACACAAGTTACATAGATTTAAGTGCATACAGTTAATCACAAATAACAGAAAGAAAACATCAGTTCCTCGGGCGTATAGGGAGAAAATTCCTCATTGTCACTATTCATGCAGATGAATACTCATTTCCTCGTCCTGGTTTAGCCCATCAGGGCTTTTGGTTTGTAAATTGATTATGTGCCAGGACTCCCTTTTGCGTAGGTGCAGAACTCTATTCCCTCCCCTATGGCTCTGCTGGGTTTGTTCTATGGCATTGTAGGTCAGAAGGGAATTGTTCAAGAGGTGGTACTCTGCGAAATGTCTGGTCACCGGGTAAAGGGGGCCTTTGTTGCTAATTGCTCTCATGTGTTCCAAGACCCTCTTCTTAGTGACAAGTGTAGTGCTGCCTATATATCTCTTTTTACACGGGCACTCCAAGATGTAAATGGTGAATGTAGTACCACAGGTCAGAAACTGGTTGATGTTTCTCTCCCCCATGGGTGTCTGGTAAACTTTTTTCATAGGGCTGTTTCGACAGGCCTTGCAATGGCCACAGCGAAAAAATCCCTGTAGGCCGAGATGTGAGTTCAGACGTTTATTGGTAATATCTCCCTTGACCAACAGATCTTTCAGGTTTTTACCTTTCTTGTATGTGATTTGGGGTCGGTCAGGTAAGGAGTGACCATTGGTAAGGTCGCTGGATAGAACATTCCAATTCTGGTTCAGGATTTGGGAGATTTTTTTAGATTCTGTTATAGGTGAGAATCACCCTGGTGGTGGTATCTTCCTCAGGCATGGGTTTGGATTCCAAGGTTTCCTCTCTCTTGATTTTGCTAACCTTTTCCTTAGCCCTTTCCAATACCCACCTGGGGTATCCTCTTTCTTTAAACCTTATCATCATGTTTTCTTGTTCTGCCAGGAAATCCTCCTGATTGCTACAGTTCCTCCTTGCTCTCAGCAGCTCACCAAACGGGATGCTCCATTTGAGTGTTTCGGGGTGGCTGCTGAAAGCATGGAGAAGACTGTTGCCTGCTGTGGTTTTTCTATGTAGTTTGTTATTAAGTTGGTTGTTCTTAACTTCAACCACTACATCCAAAAATTCGATTTGTTTTCTGCTCATAGAGTAGGTGAGGTTGAGGTTGAATGTGTTGTCATTAAGTTTTTCGATGACATTTACTGCACTCTCTTCACTCCCTTTCCATATTATGAACAGGTCATCGATGTATCTGTACCACCTGATCACCCTGTCCTCCATACTTTCAGACGTGAGGTTACTTAGAACTTCCTCTTCCCATACTCCCAAGAACAGATTGGCAATGCCAGGGGCAAAACAAGTCCCCATAGCTGTGCCAAGGATTTGCTTGTACATAGTACCGTTGAACAGAAACATATTATTGAAGAGACAAAATTTCATCAGTTCTAGCAACATTTCTGTGTGTTCAAGGTAACACATTCTACGGTTGTTCAGGAAGTGCTGGCAGCATTGTATGCCTAGCGAGTGGTCAATGATGGTATCGAGTGAATTCACGTCCATGGTTATCAGGAGGTAGTCTTCCTCCCACGTGACATTCCTGATTTTCCCTAGGAAGTCCATGGTGTCTTTTATATAGGAGAGTAAGGTCATCACATAATCACGGAGGAAATGGTCAACATATTTGGAGATGTGTTCGAAGACACAGCCTATTGAGGAGACGATGGGTCTCCCAGGTGGTGAGGTGGGAATTTTATGGACCTTAGGTAGCAGATAAAAAAATAGGTGTTCTAGGATAGTCGCACTTGAGGTAACAGTATTCCTCCCACTGGAGGATGCCATTATCTCTCCAAGTGGTGAGCATGTTCCATATTACAATGATGCTGGCATTGTATTCCTGCATGTTGGTTTTAACATTAAACCTCGTGTCATTAAGTTGCCTTTATGCTTCTGCAATGTATGCCGTCCTGTCCCAAAGCACTATATTGCCTCCTTTGTCAGCGGGCGTATGATCAGATTTTCATCATCAGACAAGGATTTAATCATTCCCCATTGCTCTTTGGTGAAGTTAAGCGAGAGGTTGTTTTTTCGTCATTTTTGTTTACGAAACCTCATCAAGTCCTTGATGACCGTTTCGTGAAAGGCATCAACGTTGTCATGCGGCATTACCGGCAGAAATACAGATTTGGGTTTAAAGTTGGTTTTAGCTGGTTCGTCAATCCTGATCATGTTGTATTCTTCAATGGGATCTAGAGCTGTTTCCATATACAGTTCCTGCATAGCTGATAATGCATTTCTGTCCCTTATGTTTAGATATGTTTCGTGTTTACCATTGTCAGTTTCTCCCAAGGGAAAATTTGTTCTCACTCTTTCTTGATCTTGTTCCCCCTTGGTGGTATGCCATTTTTTTTTGTTTTAATTTTCTCCCAAATTTTAATATGTCTATTCTGGTCTCGGGGTAGCTGAAGGTATTGGTGGGGCAAAAAGAGAGACCTAAGTATAGGGTACATTTTTCAGCCATGGATAATGGTCTATATGAGAGGTTGATGATAGTTTTGTTTACCATGGTGTCATCCATTAGTTCTGTGTCTTCAGGCTTGATTGTCTGGTTCCCAGGAGCCTCTTTCCTCGTCCCCTTCCTCTTTTGCTTCCGCTGTCGCTTTCTTCTCCTCCAGTTCCTTCCTGGCTTCTTCCTCGTCCCCGACCTCTCCCTCGAGTCTTGGGCTGTTGTACAGTTCGTGGGGTTTGCCTCCCTGTTCGAAAGGAGGCGGTATTCGTCTAAAAAAGTGGGTTGTACCCTTACACCCAGTTCTTTTTCAGACGCTCTACTTTGCACCTGGGAGGTTTCTCCTTCCGTGTCACTACTGGTTATTGAGTCAATGCCACTTGCGTTTTCTGTTAGATCTTCAACGGGTTCCCCTTGTGACATTTTCTCATACAGGTGATCGTACTTGTGGCTATATGTAAGTATCCTACCGCTCTCGTAGTCCACGCAGACACAATGTCGTTTGTGTTGCTTCCGTGCCTTTGTCATCTTCATAAGTCTTAAGTCTTGTTTTTAGATCATAAACGTATTTTAGAAACTAAAGAAATCTGAAACATCAAAGTGGTGGGAAGCCATCTCCTTACAGGACTATATTGATAAGCACATGGTGCCTAGAGGTTTACACATTTATACAACGCCGTCATATGAATCACCAAACCCCAAGATGTTGGAGGAATGGGCAGACAACTCTGCCAGAAGCTCCAAACAAATGTTGACAATCCTGGTGAAATATGCATGGGAGGACAGAGAGGGAATCCTACGTGAACTCAAATCATTGGAAGATGAACTTAAGAGTCATAAAGAGCAGGAAATCATCAAAAAATACATTGATGATCTAAAAACAAGACTTAAGACTTATGAAGATGACATAAAGGCACGGAAGCAATGCAAACTACATCGTGACTGCGTGGACTACGAGAGCGGTAGGATACTTACGTATAGCCACAAGTACGATCACCTGTATGAGAAAATGTCACAAGGGGAACCCATTGAAGATCTAACAGAAAACGCAAGTGGCATTGACTCAATAACCAGCAGTGACACGGAAGGAGAAACCTCCCAGGTGCAAAGTAGAGCGTCTGAAAAAGAACCGGGTGTAAGGGTACAACCCACTTTTTTTAGACGAATACCACCTCCTTTCGAACAGTGAGACAAACCCCACGAACTGTACAACCGCCCAAGACTCGAGGGAGAGGTCGGGGACAAAGGGACGAGGAAGAGGAAGAAGCCAGGAAGGAACTGGAGGAGAAGAAAGCGACAGAGGAAGCAAAAGAGGAAGGGGACGAGGAAAGAGGCTCATGGGAACCAGACAATAAAGCCTGAAGACACAGAACTAATGGATGACACCATGGTAAAGAAAACTATCATCAACCTCTCATATAGACCATTATCCATGGCTGAAAAATGTACCCTATACTTAGGTCTCTCTTTTTGCCCCACCAATACCTTCAGCTAACCCGAGACCAGAATAGACATATTAAAATTTGGGAGAAAATTAAAACAAAAAAAATGGCATACCACCAAGGGGGGACAAGATCAAGAAAGCGTGAGAACAAATTTTCCCTTGGGAGAAACTGACAATGGTAAACACGAAACATATCTAAACATAAGGGACAGAAATGCATTATCAGCTATGCAGGAACTGTATATGGAAACAGCTCTAGATCCCATTGAAGAATACAACATGATCAGGATTGACGAACCAGCTAAAACCAACTTTAAACCCAAATCTGTATTTCTGCCGGTAATGCCGCATGACAACGTTGATGCCTTTCACGAAACAGTCATCAAGGACTTGATGAGGTTTCGTAAACAAAAATGACGAAAAAACAACCTCTCGCTTAACTTCACCAAAGAGCAATGGGGAATGATTAAATCCTTGTCTGATGATGAAAATCTGATCATACGCCCGCTGACAAAGGAGGCAATATAGTGCTTTGGGACAGGGCGGCATACATTGCAGAAGCATAAAGGCAACTTAATGACACGAGGTTTTATGTTAAAACCAACATGCAGGAATACAATGCCAGCATCATTGTAATATGGAACATGCTCACCACTTGGAGAGATAATGGCATCCTCCAGTGGGAGGAATACTGTTACCTCAAGTGCGACTATCCTAGAACACCTATTTTTTTATCTTCTACCTAAGGTCCATAAAATCCCACCTCACCACCTGGGAGACCCATCGTCTCCTCAATAGGCTGTGTCTTCGAACACATCTCCAAATATGCTGACCATTTCCTCCGTGATTATGTGATGACCTCACCCTCCTATATAAAAGACACCAAGGACTTCCTAGGGAAAATCAGGAATGTCACGTGGGAGGAAGTCTACCTCCTGATAACCATGGACGTGAATTCACTCTATACCATCATTGACCACTCGCTAGGCATACAATGCTGCCAGCACCTCCTGAACAACCGTTGAATGTGTTACCTTGAACACACAGAAATGTTGTTAGAACTGATGAAATTTTGTCTCTTCAATAATATGTTTCTGTTCAACGGTACAATGTACAAGCAAATCCTTGGCACAGATATGGGGACTTGTTTTGCCCCTGGCATTGCCAATCTCTTCTTGTGAGCATGGGAAGAGGAAGTTCTAAGTAACCTCACTTCTGAAGGTATGGAGGACAGGGTGGTCAGGTGGTACAGATGCATCGATGACCTGTTCATAATATGGAAAGGGAGTGAAGAGAGTGCAGTAAATGTCATCGAAAAACTTAATGACAACACATTCAACCTCAACCTCACCTACTCTATGAGCAGAAAACAAATCGAATTTTTGGATGTAGTGGTTGAAGTTAAGAACAACCAACTTAATACCAAACTACATAGAAAAACCATAGCAGGCAACAGTCTTCTGCATGCTTTCAGCAGCCACCCCGAAACACTCAAATAGAGCATCCCGTTTGGTGAGCTGCTGAGAGCAAGGAGGAACTGTAGCAATCAGGAGGATTTCCTGGCAGAACAAGAAAACATGATGATAAGGTTTAAAGAAAGAGGATACCCCAGGTGGGTATTGGAAAGGGCTAAGGAAAAGGTTAGCAAAATCAAGAGAGGGGAATCCTTGAAATCTAAACCCACGCCTGAGGAAGATACCACCACCAGGGTGATTCTCACCTATAACAGAGAATCTAAAAAAATCTCCCAAATCCTGAACCAGAACTGGAATGTTCTATCCAGCGACCCTACCATTGGTCACTCCTTACCTGACCGACCCCAAATCACATACAGGAAAGGTAAAAATCTGAAAGATCTGTTGGTCAAGGGAGATATCACCAATAAATGTCTGAACTCACATCTCGGCCTCCAGGGATTTTTTCCTTGTGGCCATTGCAAGGCCTGTCGAAACAGCCCTATGAGAAAAGTTTACCAGACACCTATGGGGGAGAGAAACATCAACCAGTTTCTGACCTGTGGTACTACATTCACCATTTACATCTTGGAGTGCCCGTGTAAAAAGAGATATATCGGCAGCACTACACTTGCCACTAAGAAGAGGGTCTTGGAACACATGAGAGCAATTAGCAACAAAGGCCCCCTTTACCCGGTGACCAGACATTTCGCAGAGTACCACCTCTCGAACAATTCCCTTCTGACCTACTATGCCATAGAACAAACCCAGCAGAGCCATAGGGGAGGGAATAGAGTGCTGCACCTACGCAAAAGGGAGTCCTGGCACATAATCAATTTACAAACCAAAAGCCCTGATGGGCTGAACCAGGACGAGGAAATGAGTATTCATCTGCATGAATAGTGACAATGAGGAATTTTCTCCCTATAAGCCAGAGGAACTGGTATTTTCTTTCTGTTATTTGTGATTAACTGTAGGCACTTAAATCTATGTAACTTGTGTAAATTGAAGGATCTTAACCCCGACTATGAGAATAACTCATGGTTTGTTTCTTTTTTAATCACAGGAGAAAAGGAAGGGGTCGACTTAGAGGATCTGTTCCTGAATAGAATACCTGCCCCCCCTAACCTTTTCTTCGACATCACTACGGTGGAGGGCAGCACCCCACAGATAAGAGATTCTTTTATCCTGATTATCAGATTTGCTCATCTGGGGTGGAACGATTGATGGAGAAATAGTAGATTACTTAATTTTTTCACTTTTTCTTTATCTTGTTGTGCAATATTGGTTTTGAGTGGGGCTCTGCATACTCCAGTACTTTAGAGTGGTATTAACTTGTAGCCTTGTCTCTGTACAATCGTGCACTTGCCAAGGATAACATGAATGACAGGGCCCAAGGGTGCCTCCGTCCGCCCCCCTGTGGGTTTAGACACTTGCCGTACGACGAGCACCTGTACCAGTAAATTGCATATAGGCACTTGCCGAGTAAACTACACAGCCACATGACCCCGAGCAGCTGTACTCTGTACTGGCACTCGCCAGGCAAACCGATGCTGTTCAACTGGATATTCCAAGCTTGACCTTAGTATTATATATGGCAGCTTTTTGGCACAGGTGTATCGCCTCTACACTATCGATATGCTGGCTTGTGTCAATTATTGCACTATGCGATAGAATTGGCCACAGCGACACCTTGACGCTAAGTATTCACAACCCGCATACAGTCCTGGATTATACTTGACCCACATACATCTCAGTGTACTTTTGAGAAATTGGTGCCGTCATCATGAAATAGTAGCATAACTCCTGTGCACCAAACATGTCAAGAACGATGGAAGGGGTTTTTGTTGAATAATGTTAGTAAACATTTACCACTACAAAATGGATGCCACATTCGTATATAGGTGAATTAACCTAAATGTGTCCTTTGTTGATTTCTATATTCTGTATGTATTGCAGCCAGTACCCACAATGCCGTGTGTGATCAAGCTTGCTGTGGAAGCGAAACGCGTTACTGAATAAACCATCTTCTGATGAGAATACAAGTCTGAGTGATCGCTTCATTTAATCGATTTATGGAGAAAACGTCCTGCGCGCTTTGCCGGCTGCAGGGAATCCTCTGCCAAGGGCGAGGTGAGGCGGAAGGAGCAGTGCTGCTTTAATATATGTGATCAAGCTTGCGGAGACGCAGGCGAAACGCGTAATGCTGGGCATTTGCCACAAGAAAGATTGAAATGAAATAAATCTATCACCGGAATAAAAGCACTTATTGGAATCTCTCTGTGTGGTCCGTACTGTCAAGTTGCTGCTAAGTGGGCGCTTTAAGGACTTTTGATATATATATATATATATATATATATATATATCTCCCCCCCCCAAATGAACCTTGACGAAAAAGGCGCCCTTCCAGGCGGGTCGGGGCTTCTTGGCGTCGTCACCGCCTCAATATTCCATACGCAAACCATACCGCAGTTGCAGCAAGTAGAAGCCCACCATTCGGAGAAATAAGTATCAAAGTTGCTTTTATTTTCAAGGACAGCAGTCACAGAATGCAGCATAACGCGTTTCGAGTGTACAACGCCCTTAATCATATGCAATCCAGAGGCTCAGCTGTTCTCATCTTAAATATGCTGTGGTAGTAAACAGCGAAGGGGACACCACACGCACCTACGGTTTCAAAGTAACCATCAATGTTATTGTTTTGTCTAAATACACGCACTTTGGCAATCAGAGTACATATAGTAGCTGAACTCCCACATTTATTGCATCGTGCAATCATTTCTAGACAGAGTTCCAACTTTGCATCTCCATTGTCAGTGCTATCCGTAATCGGACTACATTACCCATAATACTTCATAATGGTATTCAAGGTACGGTGCGGCATTCCCCTTAACTTCAACATTTAAAATATCAAAGTCATGGATGATTGAGGAAAAGTTGTCTATCTTTCTTTGAAAGGAAGAGTTCCCATATCCTGCTTACTTGTGGGGAATAGTTCCCTTGATGGTAACAGTCCTTCCTCCGTTGAAACCGTAGGTGATACTTATTTCTCCAAATGGTGGGCTTCTACTTGCTGCAACTGCGGTATGGTTTGCGTATGGAATATATATATATATATATATATATATATATATATATATATATATATATATATTCATTTCTCACAGAAAGGGTCGCACACTCAAGGAGTATCGCTCAATTTCAAATTTATTAGCCATACAGCGCAAACGAAACTTTGACAGATGCGTTTTGGCACCTGACCTTTGTCAATGTCAAGACGCCCGGCGTCTTGTCGTCATTTAAATACAAAACTCACAATGATTGGTTAGCAGCCTATGGTGATTGACAGAGCAGACGTACTACCAGCAGTGAATCTCACTCATACATTGTGGGTAAAATGGCGGCCATCTTACTAAGTTATAATTAATCAGCATACATAAATGAATTTATTCATCAAACATTTATGTAATGCAGCACTACACAATTTTAGGTGATTGCCTACAATTCCAATTTTACAGTATACTTGGTGGCACATTATATACTGTCTGCAACGACATGTCTCGCATCAGTTTTTATTACCCTAACAATACAGCATTTTTACATGGTCCCTGCTGCCTTGCACATATTAGTCAGTATATGCAAATCCCATTCTTACCTTTCACCATTCAACGGGTAAAGCTGCATATGACTCCATCCCAAATAAATTATGCCATGTATGGGCTTTCGAGTGGTGCTTTGGGTTTTTAAGACCTGTATGGCACCAGAGAAGCTTTGAAACAGTATTTTATTGCGCAGTGCTGAGAAATACAAGGTCAACGTGTTTCGGCTACTAACTATCCTAGGCTGCACAATAAAATACTATTTCCAAGTTTCTCTAGTGCCGTGCCCTCTGGAGAATTTGGAAGGAGGGAGCACACGAGATAGAGGCGGTAGTGCCATTACCTGTGCACTACTGACAGTTAGGTACCCGATGGCAGTCACTGGCGAAACCAGGAAGTGTAAATATATATATGTAAAGAGAGAGGAGATATCTTGATAGAGAGATTTAGAGATAATGAGAAATATATATATATATGTTCGAGGCATATGAGCTGCAGAATTCACACTTTGTGCATAGATCGCCATCTGGTGTTGGGCTCGGATGCTTGCGCCTTGTTGTTGTCTTGGAAAAAGTCTTTGTAGTCACGAGATGGGTGACTCCTCCCTTGGACGATAGTGCGCATGGGCATCGACTACATCCTCAGATTGTTTTTTTCCGCCATCGGGTTCGGATGTAACTTCTGCGCTCCTGTTCCGTACTGTATTATCCAAACCTTTTCGACACGCAAACCATCAAAAACTCGACGGTATTGTTTTCGTTCGCGTGCTCTTCGACGCGCTCCTCAAATACCTGGTTCCAGTCGTCGACGCGGGCCGCTGGGTCTATCGACGCCATTTGGGCCTACGGCTAATGGAAAGGACTCCATTTAAAAAATGCCCCCAGTGTGGAGCTAAATTCTCACACAACGACCAACACAAGGTCTGTAACCTCTGTCTCTCGCCCGAGCACGAGGAGACTAATTGCCAGGCCTGCGCCTCCTTTCGATCCAAAAAGACTATCCGTGATCGCCGGGCCCGACGACACGTTATGGCGCAACGAGCAGCTCCGGTGCCGGAGGACATCTTCAACGAAGGCCCGATGTCCCGGAGGAGGATTCGGAGGATCTGGAAATCGTTTCCGAGGCAGACGACTCCGACTCAGACGACCACATCACTCCAGGTCAACGAGTGAGTACAACTTGCCCCTACCCCAACCCCACTTGAAAAAAAGAAGGCTCCGGTCAAGACTTCGCCTGCTGGCCCCAGTCGCTACCGAAAGAAAGCTTCAGAAGCCCCGGGCCCGGCTCCGAAGACAAAGGAGAAGCCTTCCGGCGGCTCGGGACCGACCAAGCCGCATATCAGTGCCCCGCAGGCACCATCGGCACCGAAGCCGGGAGCGCATCCTTCTCCCACAGGCCCCAAAAGGCCATCGGCACCGAGCACCTTGGCGCCGAAGGAAAAGGCCTCGGATCTGAAACAAAAACCTTCGGAACCGAAAAAGATTTCCGACTCCACATCGAAGCCGAAGGATCCAAAAACCCCTTCCAAGGCTCCAGAGCAGAAATCTAAATCCCGCTCGGACCCGAAAAAATCGGCGCCGAAAGCGATTACCGAACAGGAAGAACTTTTTCGACCGGATCCCATCGATCCACAACAAAAAACCCTCCAAGTGGACTCCAAAACAGGACATGTGGTCAATGTTCCACACAACAAGAGGAAATTGGACACCCCAAACATCCCTGAGGTGCCTGTAAAGAAAAGAGAATGTGCCACTTCACCTTTACGACCCTCTTCTCCTGTTCTTCCTACTAAACCTTTCTTTTCTGCAAATTCTCCCATACTTCCAACATACTCACCACCACCACCGGATGATGATGATTTAGGGGGTGGGGGAGGGAACAATGACCCTTTCACTGACCCTGATGACGACACAGACGTACCACAGGACAATTGGGATGATTATGATGACCCAGTAGATCCTCCAGACCTTCCTGATCCACATGCATACCCGACAAAGCCATCTCCCCCAGATGACAATATTGGTTTTGGTCCGCTTATAGACAGAGCTGCCAAGTACCATGGTGTTCAAATGCATTTGGACCCCACAGAGGAGGACTTCCTAATAGACACCTTTGTACAATCACAAAGGACTGTACAAACCTTACCAATGTTAAAAGGCGTCATTAAACACGCCCCAGACATATTCAAAGACCCTGTAAGGGCTAGAATTCTCAATCCCAGAATTGACAAAAAATATAAACCCGCTCCCAATGATCCCACCTACATCAAGGGTCAACTGCCTTTAGATTCTCTAGTGGTGACCAACGCTAGAAAACGTGCCAACTCTCAGACCTCCGGTGATGCTCCACCTCCGGACAAAGAGTCTAAATTATTAGATGCTTCGGGCAAACGAGTTGCTGCCCAAGCAGCTAATCACTGGAGGATAGCCAATACGCAGGCATTACTTGCCAGGTATGATAGGGCTCATTACGACCAGCTGGAAACCCTATTGCAGCATGTGCCTGATCAATATAAGACCAAGGCCAATGATTTGATTCAAGAGGGCAAATTAATAACTAATGCATCAATCAAGTGTGCCCTCGATGCAGCAGACACCGCATCTAGGTCTATTAACACTAGTGTGTTACTAAGAAGACATGCCTGGTTGCGCATTTCTGGTTTCAAACAGGAGGTACAAACAACTATCCTCAATCAGCCGTTCAATCAGGAACAACTTTTTGGCCCAGCTGTAGATACAGCTTTAGAAAAAATGAAAAAGGACACGGAGACTGCTAAATCCATGGGAGCATTACAGTCCCCATCCACACGAGGTTCCTTTCGACGCTCCTTCTATAGAGGCGCATCCAAAAACATTGGTGCAGACACTGCTTCTTCCTCCTACAAAAACCCCACACAAACATCCCCCAACAAGGGATATTTTAGAGGTGGGTACAGGGGAAATAACAACAAAGGAAGAGGCCGAGGTAACAACAACAACACTCGCGCCTCTCCCACTAATAAGCAGTGACTTCCCTCCACTCCCTCCAGACCATTCCACTCCGGTCGGAGGGAGACTCTCACAGTTCCTACCTGTCTGGAATTCCATCACTACAGACAAGTGGGTAAGACAAATTATCCAGTATGGTTACTGCCTGGAACTCACAGCAACTCCACCCAACATACCACCCAAGCAGCGTCCAATGTCCACGGAACATCTGACACTCCTCAAACAAGAAGTTCTTTCGCTGCTTCAAAAGCATGCAATAGAACCAGTCCCCATACAACATCACGGAACAGGAGTGTTTACTCTATATTTCCTAATCCCCAAAAAGGACGGTACCCTAAGGCCAATACTGGACCTCAGACCTCTCAATCTCTACATACAGTCAGATCATTTTCACATGATCACTCTTCAACAGGTTCTTCCACTGCTTCAACAAGGCGACTTCCTTGCCACATTAGATCTCAAGGACGCCTACTTCCATATTCCCATACACCCTGCTCACAGGAAATACCTAAGGTTCACAGTGGACGGCCAACACTATCAGTTCAAAGTCCTTCCATTTGGAGTGACCACAGCACCCAGGGTGTTCACAAAGTGCCTTGCAGTAGTAGCAGCGCACTTGCGAAGACAACAAATCCATGTATTTCCATACCTCGACGACTGGCTCATAAAAGCCAAGTCAGACAACCAATGTGTTCACCACACTTATCAAACCATTCAGCTGCTACACAACTTGGGGTTCACAGTAAACTACACCAAGTCGCACCTTCAACCCTCCTACATACATCAGTATCTAGGAGCCACAATAGACACTTCCAAAGCTCTAGCATACCCCAATCCAGCAAGGATAGCCAGTATGCAAACCCTCATCTCCAAGTTTCAGCCCCAACACTCTCTCCCAGCACGAGTGTTTATGCAGCTCATAGGAATGATGGCCTCTTGCATTTTCATTGTACCTCACGCAAGACTTCAGATGCGCCCTTTACAGAAATGCTTAGCACGTCAGTGGAACCAGGCTCAAGGTCAACTTACAGATCTGGTGTTGGTGGACAGCCGCACACATCGCTCTCTGCAGTGGTGGAACATACAAAACCTTTCCACAGGGCGGCCGTTCCTAGGGCCAGTTCCACTGATAGTGCTAACAGCAGACGCATCACTCACCGGCTGGGGAGCCCATCTCCTAAACCACACAATTCAGGGCATGTGGTCCACCCAACAAAAACTGTTCCACATCAATTACCTAGAATTACTGGCAATATTTCTAGTGTTAAAGTCGTTTCAAACACAACTCCTCAACAAAGCTGTCCTAGTCCGCACACACAACATAACAGCAATGTATTACATACAGAAACAAGGAGGAACACATTCTTTGCAGCTCTCTCATCTAGCGCAAAGTATATGGAGATGGGCCATTCCACAAAAAATATATCTTCTAGCAGAACATCTTCCAGGGGTGAACAATCAGGTGGCGGATCTGTTAAGTCGTCAAACTCAACAGATACACGAATGGGAACTTCATCCGCAAGTTCTTCAACCCTTCTTCCAGATGTGGGGCCAACCAGACATAGATCTGTTCGCCACACATGCAAACGCAAAATGCCCAACCTTCGCCGCCAGGTTCCCACACCCGTTGTCCAAGGGCAATGCAATATGGATGAACTGGTCAGGCAGATTAGCTTACGCTTTTCCGCCACTCCCGCTCATTCCACTAGTAGTACGCAAGCTCAAACAACAGTCTCTCAACATGATCCTAGTTGCTCCAAAATGGGCACGGCAACCATGGTTCACAACACTACTCGAACTCTCAGTAGTTCCACTCCAAAAATTACGTCTCTCCCCAAAGCTGCTAACGCAGAACCATGGAGAGATAAGGCACCCAGATCCAGCACAACTGAATCTAGCGATCTGGCTCCTGAAATCCTAGAGTTCGGTTACCTTAACCTCCCACCAGAATGTATGAACATTATTAAGGAAGCCAGACGCCCCACTTCTAGAGCTTGCTATGCAGCTAAATGGAAAAGATTCGTCATTTACTGCAACAATAACAAAATTGACCCATTAGATGCTTCAATTCAGAACATTATCTGCTATTTGCTACATCCTCAAAGATGCAATCTGGCATACTCATCAATAAGATTACATCTGGCTGCCTTGGCCGCCTACCTACAAAACAGACATTTGTCATTGTTTAGGGTACCCGCTATCAAAGCCTTTATGGAAGGCCTTAAAAGGATAATTCCACCCAGACTGCCACCCTCTCCAGTGTGGAACCAAATTATTGTTCTTACTAGACTCATGGGCCCCCCATTTGAGCCTTTACACAAATGCGAATTACAATTCCTTACATGGAAAGTAGCCTTCCTTGTCGCAATCCCCTCTCTCAGAAGAGTAAGTGAGATACAGGCTTTAACCATACAAGAACCATTCTTACAAATACATTGTAACAAGGTGGTTCTTAGGACAAACCCAAAATTCCTTCCCAAAGTAATCTCTGCTTTCCACCTTAATCAATCAGTAGAGTTACCAGTATTTTTCCAAAACCCTGATTCCGTAGCAGAAAGAGCTCTTCCCACGCTCAACGTCAAAAGAGCTTTACTTTACTATATAGACAGGACTAAAGCCTTTAGGAAAACAAAGCAACTATTTGTAGCTTTCTCTCCACCTCATAAAGGCAATCCTATTTCCAAAGCTGGAATTGCCAGGTGGATAGTAAAATGTATTCAAATATGCTATCAGAAAGCAAAACGTATGTTAACAATTCCCCCTAGAGCGCATTCAACACGCAAACTAGGGCATTCTTAGGGAACATTCCCCTAGAAGACATTTGTAAGGCAGCAACATGGTCTACTACACACACCTTCGCCAAACACTATTGTGTAGATGTGCAGGCAAAGCAACAAGCTTCTGTAGGCCAAGCTGGTCTTAAGACACTTTTTCAAACCACTGCAACCGATACAGGCGACCACCGCTAGGGGAGACACTGCTGTACAGTCTATGCACAAAGTGTGAATTCTGCAGCTCATATGCCTCGAACGGAAAATGCTACTTACCAGTATGCATCTGTTCTTTCTTGGCATGTAGAGCTGCAGAGATTCACACGCCCACCCACCTCCCCGGAACCTGTATCTGTTCCAGTGTTATCTTACTTAGATACATTCTCATGGACATCTTTCTGTTTCTTACAAACTCCATCATTTCCCTTCATGGCGAAAAACAATCTGAGGATGGAGTAGATGCCCATGCGCACTATCGTTCAAGGGAGGAGTCACCTATCTCGTGACTACAAAGTCTTCTTCCAAGACAACAACAAGGTGCAAGAATCCGAGCCCAACACCAGATGGCGATCTATGCACAAAGTGTGAATCTCTGCAGCTCTACATGCCAAGAACAGATGCATACTGGTAAGTAGCATTTTCCTTATTACCTACTTGCGGTCGCCAGTAGGTAGTTATAGTTAGGACCTAGTTTCCATAGGAAAAGCGTTTTTTCTTTTGCCAATATCTTTGGCGCCGTTTGACGAATCATCGCGAAATTTTCAAAACGAACGGCCCGCTCAGGTCAGCTCCTGTCTTGAAAGTTTCGGGGTGATTCGTCAAGCGGGGCCGAGAAAAAAGGGGGGTCCCAAAACGCGGTTTCCCCATGTTAATTTCCATAGCAAAAATTGGAACAGGCTACAGCCCGAACTGCTTAACGGAATTACAACAAATTTGGCAAAAAGGTACCCCTTGGTTCAGAAAGAGACCTTTTTTTTTAAAATGGTGTAAATCAGTTCCGTAGTTCCTGAGAAATTAAAAAAAGAAAAAAATCGATATCTGAGCACCGAGGAGGGTTCGCGAACCCTCCCGGTCACGAGCTTCACTCTGATTGGCTGCCAACACTATAATCCAGAATGTGTTGGCAGCCATCTTGTGACTCGGTAACCGAGTCACAAGAAAAGAGTAAAAAAAAAAAGGTGCTCAGGGGGGCCAAAAAAGCATTTTTTTTTTTTTTTTTTAAACGGCCGAATTCGCGCTGGGGCCGCGAATCCGGCCGAGAAAATTTTTAAAAAACGAAGCGCGGGCTCCCGCGCTTCATTTTTGAAAGCCCCCCGGGTGGGCCAGGTCCCGGGGGCACTCACCAAATTAATTTGCAAGGGCCCACGGGGGCCCCCGCAGCCCCGGGGACCACCATCTCCCCGGAGCTTATGAAATTGAATGCGAGGGGGCACGTGGCCCCCCAGCATCCCCGGGGACCGCCACCTCCCCGGGGCTTCTTTAATAAATGCGTGGGGGGGTCCCAACCCCTCCCACGCTGCCCCGGGGACCGCCACCTCCTTGGGGCATTCATGAAAATGGGCGGGGGGGCCTCGCGGGCCCCCCTGATCCCCGGGGACCACCACCTCCCCGGGGCTATAAAGAATAATTAGTGTGGGGGCACTGCCCCGGGGACCACCACCTCCCCGGGGCACTTAATATTCCATTTCGGGGGTCCGTTACGGACCCCCGGGCCCAAGTGACCACGTTATGTTATGTTATATATATTTATAACGCGCACAGATACTCGGCAGAGTGTCCCGGCGCGTACTTGAAAAAAGAAACATAGGTCAGAGCATCAGCTAGAAGAGAAGGGTTTTTAACTTTTTCTTAAAGATCACCGGGTCCTGGATGGCGCGCAGCTCCAGGGGCAGAGCATTCCATGCCAAAGCAGCTTTCCGCACAAAGGAACTCCCACCAAGCCTTTGGCGGTTGAACCTAGGGGTCTGCACCAGAAGTTGAGAGGAGGAACGCAACTGTCTTACTGGGTTGTAAAAAGCGAATCTCTTCTGTAGATAGATAGGTCCCAGGCCATAGAGAGCCCTATGGGCAATGGCCAAAGTTTTAAATTTTATTCGGGACTCCACTGGGAGCCAGTGCAAGGAGCGCAAATGAGCGCGCACACTACACCTGCTAGACAAACCCAGCAATAGTCTGGCAGCAGAGTTTTGAACTACCTGCATTTTATTCAAGAGGTAGCCAGGGATGCCCACATAAAGTGCGTTGGCATAGTCCAGGCGGGACAAAATCAAGGCGCGAACAACAGTTTCTTTAGCGGGTCTTGGGAGGAGAGGAAGAAACTTCCTCAAAGCTTTCAGAGTGCCAAAACAGGTCCCAGCCAGCTTCTTAACCTGGGTTGAAAAGGTCAGGTTCTCATTGAACCAGACCCCCAGGTTTTTTGCAGCGTTTCCCATTGCACTAGGCAGGGGGAAACCTGGGGGCCATAGCCTCTCTCTGAAATTGGCAGGAAATACGCCATACAAGAGAACCTCTGACTTCTCTTCATTACACTTCAGCTGTGCCTGAGCAAGCCAGTGAAAAACAGAGGACAGACAGTGTTGAGCAGAGAGGACTGAATCATCGTCCCTTCCCCAAGAAAACAGGAGCTGGGTGTCATCAGCGTAGGCCAACACCTTAGCCCCTAATGTCTCCGCTAAATAAACCAGCGGGGTGACATAGATGTTAAAAAGAAGGGGACTAAGGGATGACCCCTGCGGGACACCTGTAACCACCCGCTGGGGCACAGAGGCACACGGTGGGAGCCAGACCTGCTGTGTGCGGCCTTCCAAAAAAGACCTAATCCAGCCCCAAACAGACCCGGATATGCCAATCTCCAAGAGGCGATCAAGAAGCAGGGAGTGAGGCACTGTATCGAATGCCGCCGAGAGATCCAGCATAACCAGTGCGGCTCTCCCGCCGGCATTCAGACACTCAAGAATCGCCTCAGACACCTCTAGCAATGCTGATTCCGTGCTATACGAGGCCCGGAAACCAGATTGAGCCGGGTGTAATAAACCCGATGCCTCGACGAAATTGGTAAGTTGATTTGTAACCACCTTCTCACAGACCTTAGCCAAACTTGGCAAAAGAGAGATTGGGCGGTAATTTCCAGGGATCAACGGGTCAAGGGACGGCTTCTTGAAGCAAAGCAGAATTGCTTTTGAGCAAGGGGAGCTGCATGTCAGCAGCTCCCCTTGCTCAAAAGCAATGCCGGCTCCCACAGGAGGCGGGGAGCCGGCGGGACCGTGGGGGCATTGGCTCCCCCTATGGTCCCCAACGCAAAGGGCCGGCCCCGGGGGATGGGGTCCCGGGAGGGGGGCCACGAGGCCCCCCTCCCTCAATAAAATAAAATTTAAAAAAGAGGCACAGCCCCGGGGAATGGGGTCCCCGGGGCCAATAGAGGCCTCAAGTGGGGGGCCACGCAGCCCCCCCTCCTTAAAAAAATATTTTTAATAAATATGTGGCCATGCCCCGGGGGATTGAGTCCCCGGGGCCGAAATTGGCCACGGGAGGGGGGCCACGCGGCCCCCTTCCCGTTTTTTTTTTCTTCTAGAAAAAAACGGGTCAGGAACTGGGGGATGGGGGCCACAAATATTGTAAAAGAAGGGGGGCCACACAGCCCCCCTTCAATGAAAAAAAAAAAAAAGCCGGCATCGCGCCGGAGGCCCCGCCCCCTCCTTGCAGCACTCTGCAAACGAGCCCCCTGGCGCGTTGTAAGTTGGGCAATTAATTCCCCTTGAATACTGAGGGTCCCTGGGGGCCAGCTAGCCCACCAGGTACCTCCAGTATGCACCACAGAGCTGCGTTGCAGAGAGGTGGTCCGAGGCCACGCCCCTTTTTACACCTCTCTGCAACGCAGCTCTGTGGCGCTTTCTGGAGGTACCTGGTGGGGGAGTTGGCCCCCAGGGTCCCTCAGGATTCAAGGGGACTTAATCCCCCAACTTACAATGCGCCAGGGGGCGCGTTTGCACAGTGGTGCCGGGAGGGGGCGGGGCCTGACATAACAAGTGTGCTAATGTGCCCCCTGACACGTTGTAAATTGGGGGATTAAGTCCCCTTCAATCCTGAGGGTCACCGGGGGGCCAACTAGCCCACCAGGTACCTCCAGTAAGCGCCACAGAGCTGCGTTGCAGAGAGGTCCGAGGCCACGCCCCTTTTTACACCACTCTGCAAACGCGGCTTCTGGTGCACTGCTGTTGGGGCGTTGAGGTCCTCTTGTGTCCTGAGGACCTCAGGACACAAGTGGACTTCATCCTCCGAGCAGCAGTGCGCCAGAAGCCGTGTTTGCAGCGTGGTATAAAAAGGGGCGTGGCCTCGGAACACCTCTCTGCAACGCAGCTCTGTGGCGCTTACTGGAGGTACCTGGTGGGCCACTTGGCCCCCAGGGACCCTCAAGATTCAAGGGGACTTAATCCCCAACTTACAACGTGCCAGGGGCGCCTTTGCACAGTGGTGCAGGGCCTGATATAACAAGTTAGCAATCCTGCTGTGTGGGACTTACTGGAGGTAATAAAAGGGGTAGTTGGCCCCCAAGGTTGACGTTGGGGGCTAACTATCCCTCCTGTAACCTTCGCTAAATCCCACACAGTGGGATTGCTAAAAGGTGTTTGGAGGCCACGCTCGCCTTTCTCCACCACTCTGCAAACGCGACTGCTATGTTATAGTTAGAAATTAGCATTTAAAAAACCTTTGAAATTCACTGAAAAAACCATAGGTTTCAGGGACGTTATAGTTAGAAATTAGCATTTAAAAAACCTTTGAAATTCACTGAAAAAACCATAGGTTTCAGGCACGTTATAGTTAGAAATTAGCATTTAAAAAACCTTAGAAATTCACTGAAAAAACCATAGGTTTCAGGGACGTTATAGTTAGTTGGACATTTCACTCGTACAAAACCTGAGAAATTCCGCCGTTATAGTTAGTTCAGCTAACTATAACTCGCGCCCCCGCAATGCACTGCTGATGACGTCACATATTACATCATTCATGACATGGTCAGTGACATCACTGATGACATCTCAAATGACATCACTGATGACATCACTGACGACATCATCCACGTGAAAATCTGATGCACCTCCTCACACCCTAATATAACCTTTGATACACCCACTCTAAAATCCAGACTACCATTTTCGAAACCATAGACACACCAATACCAGTTACTACATACGCACTCACTGATTCCTAGGTCTACACACACATCCACCCATACAGTCACTCATACATACAGTCACTCATACATACAGTCACTCATCAATACAACATTATCTTATGCACTCATACACCTATACAGACACTCACACACCGGCACTCATCCAGAGTTACTCACACACCTAGTCAGTCATGCAAAGAATCAATCACTTCCATTTACTCACCTATACAGTTATACACACACCACCTCACTTATTCATACAGATACTAATGCATACTTACTCTCTTATACAATCACTGATACAAGTACACACTCATCCATACAGCCACTCTCACAATCACTGACTCTCACGTATAGTCATTTATATACTACAACTCTCACATACACTGCCTTTTAGATATGTAGTTACTTGGACATGTACCACTGAGACATCCATTCACTCACCAACACACCCATACACACACTCACCCACCCATACAGCTGTTTCCACATGCACTCTTGAACCCATACACCCAGTGAATCAACCACTCACACATCTATGCACAGAGTCACACACCTCCCACCCACACATACACTCAGGCACCCATACAAATACTCAGGCAACCAATCAATAACCCATATGGACACTCATGTAGCTACTCACCAACCCATGCAGCAGCTTACACAACAACAGACAGTCTGATACAGACATTCACACAGTTTAGTCACTAACCCATGCATTCAGTAAGACACATTTAATCACTCACTTATTCAATCTGTCACGCACCTACTAAATCTTCCATCCAGACAGTTATACACCCACTCATTCTTCAATACACCTTGGCATATATATATATATATATAAAACATATTTAAACTTTATAGAAACACACGGTCACTGGATGATGTCATCAGTGATGTCATTTGAGATGTCATCAGTGATGTCACTGACCATGTCATGAATGATGTAATATGTGACGTTATCAGCAGTGCATTGCGGGGGCGCGAGTTATAGTTAGCTGAACTAACTATAACAGCGGAATTTCTCAGGTTTTGTACGAGTGAAATGTCCAACTAACTATAACGTCCCTGAAA
Source organism: Calotriton arnoldi (assembly GCA_963921515.1). Classification (NCBI taxonomy): domain Eukaryota; kingdom Metazoa; phylum Chordata; class Amphibia; order Caudata; family Salamandridae; genus Calotriton; species Calotriton arnoldi. Next base: position 1,202,631 of record CAWUFW010002330.1, on the reverse strand, counting down.
CCTATGGTTTTTTCAGTGAATATATATAAGCTGTGGGCATGAGAGGGTTCTGAACGCTGAGGCGGTTCAAGCCACATTAATTCCTGTACATTACCTATTTAGGTAGTTCGCAGGAATCATTATGGCTTTGAATATAATGTTTTATATATTCCATACTTAGGGTGCTTTTATCCAAAGCACACAAAGCAGAACAAAGACAGTAACAAGAGAATGATACAAAATATACTGTTTTACTGAGGAATATAGGATGTTAACTGTTGAGGAGCTGAACATTGTGAGGGATTAAGAGAAGAGAAGCAACTTTTTAAGTTTGAGCTAAAAAAGAAACAGAAAGGAAATGTACAAAGTCTGGAAGGTAGCAAGCGGAAGCGGAGAAATTAATAGAAGTTGGGAATCAAAGCAGAGAGAAGAGTGGACTTGTAAGAAGCAACAGATTGCTGCATGTTTGCGGATGAATATTAATGTGATCAGGTGGATTGTTTGGCAGCAGCATAGCCAGTGTAGATGATGGAGTAGAGCAGAAAAGTGTTTGAAGTCAGGAAGGTTATAGATGAAGGAATTACAAATTCTGTAGAAATGCAAAGACTGAGAGATTAGGCGATAAAAAAGCAGAGAAAGTAGTTGCCTTAGCATAAACAGGTGCACTCTAGGATTTTGTTTTAATGAGAAAAGTATAATGTTGTCTGATGACTGTTTCTATCATTTAATGAATATATCAGAAACTATTTTAAAAGATATTTTGATAACTTTGATTAAGCTATTTGTAATGGAACCAGAGGAGCTGTCAGGCATTGATTTATAAACAAATAATAAAAATACTTTTAACAAGTAACACTGGTCAAGCTTGAATAATAATGGATTTTATTGTTTGCCTAAATATTTTCCTTTACTAGATAACTGGGCAGAGCTGTTGGAAGTAAATCATGATACAAAGATTGTCATGAAAGAACGTTTTGACATATCTCAGGAAATTGAGAGCGTGACACTGGAGTCAATGCAGCCTCCAGAGAGGGAAGTGACAAAACACCTCACAAATCCAGTAGTTAACACTTCCCTGGATACCTCCAATGTTGCTTTTGAAAGGTATGGAAACCAACCTGATAACAGAGTTCTTAATATCTCTCATATTATTAAAGATGTTTGTTTTTCGGTTCCTTCTTAGTTTCTTTGTTCGTCTGCCATTCATATATTTGCCCTGTTTTCTTAGAGATTCATTTGTAATTTTGTGTGGTTGTAATTCAGTGTCCCCAGTGTTAACCTAGCAGAATTATTAAGATTTATTTGAATTACTAAGCTCTCTGTCAATGCAAACCCTAAATTTGCTTGTGTGTAAGCCAGGAAATGCTTGGGTATTTGATGTTTTACAATTTTTCTAAAGATAGATCTTTCAGTTCTGGATATTTCTCTGCTCTTGCTGTGTGATTGAACTTATATTTCTAGATAGGCAATATCCCAGTAGACCTCATGTGTTTCTCCTGTTTACCCAGAAAACAAAAATTGAGCACATTTCCCTTTACACTGGGAAATATAATCGTTAGGCCACCAATCCAGCTTCAGTAGTGTTTCTTGCTACCCTAACATTCTGTTATTCCTTCTTTTTGGTTTGATGATTTCATGATTAAGGATATTATGTTAAATCTGGTTGTTTCTATTATGTCTTCTAAAACTGTGTGTACAACACACAAGAGAAGAAGATGCAACAATATGTTGTCGTACTTTTTTCTAGAACAAAGTCTGGATTCTGGGGCTGGAGGACTGATAAAGAAGAAATGGTGAATGGGTATGAGGCAAAGGTAAATAAAATGCTTGCATACATCCTTCCAAATTTAAATATTAATTAATAAGTATGTCTTGTTATTAATTGTCCCAATGATTTGCAGCATTTGGTGCCCCACTCACTGTTTATGTTGATTTGAAGTATTTGCAGAAAAAGTGTAGGTGTAGTTACTTAAAATCCCAGGCTTTTTAACGTGAAAGAAGCTGTGCACCTAACAAATGAGGACCCCCTACTACATTGTTTTAGGTTCCGGAACACGTGGGAAACAAAACATCAAACATGAAACAAACATTCCCGCTCAACCTATCCACATTAATATCTGGAGTTAATCCAACATAGTCAGTGACCCAAAAGCATTCCTTCAAATGTTTTATTTCGTTATTAATATAATATTTTAAATTTACATACTCTTCTTTTTTAAATATTTTTTTGTGACTTGCAGTAACATCTTTCAGTATTTATCCATCCTTATTTTCTTCATAATTATCTTAAAAAGACCAACAAGAAGTTAATTAATCCCACTATCAACACAACACAAGCATTAAATCAATGCAATACATTAATATTAAATATCACTACCCCTCTTCGATCACCATTGCACATTCTGAACCACACTCATACACACTCAAAACACACATTTATCCAAGGACTCCCACAAATAAGTTTTTTAATGGTCCAACAGGTAGACGACTTCTCATTCAGTCTTCCATTATTGGGTCTTGATCTGGGATCTCCAAATAATTAAATAAACTCTATATCTTGGACATATTCTGGTATGGAAGACTCTTGCTGATAGCACAGTATACTGTTCGACAGGCAATTCAAAGTATCTACTGGGAGAATTAAAAATAGGAAGAAGTGCACCAACTGTATCTGGTGAATTAAGAGATTTGAATGATGGACCAAAAGACTTGGACGATCTTGTTAGTGATACCTTTAGTATCAATTATTGTACAGGGAAGAAAGGAGGACACCAGCTAAAGTTTGTTATATAGTACTGGTCTAGAACTCCTATGTCATACACACCACTTGTTTTCCTGGTTGAAAGAAGAAATTCTATTGGTTATAGGTCAAGAAGAAGTTGATTGAGAGAACTTGAAATCCACTGAAACGTGTGTTGACCAATATTATTTAGAGATCCCAGATCAAGACGTAATAATGGAAGACTGAATAAAAAGTGGTCTCTCTGTTGTGCCATTAAAAAACCTCTTTTTGGGAGTCCTGGGATAAATATGTGTTTTGAGTGTGGTTCCGAATGAGTGATGGTGATCCAAGTGGGGTGGTGATTTTTAATATTAATGTATTGTATTGATTACATTTTTATGTTGTATTGTTAGTGGGATTAATTAACTTGTTGTTGGTCTTTTTACGATAATTATGAAGAAAATAAGGCTGAATAAATAATGAAAGACATGTTATTGCAAGTCAGATAAAAAAATGTTAAAATAGGAAAACATGTAAAATGAAAATATATGAATAATGAAATAGAACATTTGAGGGAATGCTTTTGGGTCATTGGCTATGTTGATTAACAAAACTTATTAATGTAGTTAGGTTGAGCGGGAATGTGTATATATCCTGTTTAAAGAAGCTGTGCACTGCAGCAAAATAATGTTATGTAAAGGTTAAGATTATTCAGATTCCTTTAATGTCATTCAACCAAGCAGAAGGAATGACATTACCTCACAAACGTATGAGCTCAGCTTTAGACGCCCTTATCAGCTGTAAAGTCCAGCAACCCAGTTCCCCCATTTGTCCTGGTGAGAGGAGTACTGGTTTCTATTTAGAGGTCATCGGGTGAATGCGTTACTCAAAAAGTGTAAAGCACTGAGTTAAGTGGGTATCCAGTTCATGTACTAGTGATTGATGGATAGTTGTAAGGGTTGGCCTAGAGTAGGGAGTAGGCACTGAGCAGATAGGGCCCTGCTCTGTAGAGATACGATATGGTGTTTAGTGAAGGGTTTTTCTGTATATTTCTGCCTTATTTCTTTCTTTTTTGTTTACGGTTTTCCCCATTTTGTGTTTTTAGGTGTGAAGGGTAGGTTTTAGCATGCCTCTTAACCCCAGGTCGCTGCTTGGTCTTAGATTGATGTCATACTGAGGACAAATCACTTGTTATCTAAGCTAGTTGATATACTTAATTAGTGTCCCCCCAACCCCTCACCCCCTCTGAAAAGTGAAAAACAACCACATTGTTCTGTCCAGGCTATGGAAAAAGTCCATGCATGCCCTGAACTCCCAGTTGAAATGAACAACTTGTGATATGTTGTACCGTTTACTGGCGCAATTAGACCAGACCTCCCCCGCATGATGAGGAAAGGCCTTGGTTTGTCAGGGAAGCAAGCACTGAATAAGAACAGCATAAAACAAGAGAAGCATGATTCCTGGCTGCTCGGGAAAGTTTATTTGAAGGGCAAATATGGATAGACTAAATATGTAGTAAAAAGCAGCAGTTGGGTATGGTTACATATGTAATGAGGAACCACTGGATTCAATCCTGAGGCAGGATAATACCTCCTAGGTTGGACATAAGAAACACTCTGATGCAGTTGAAGAGAAAGAAATCACATTATGACAGCAATTCAAGAACCCATTGGGAAATAGAAAAGGTGTAGGTCTGAGCTGGGATTTGTTTCAACAATATGTGGGAATTCAAGCTCCATTGCAACTCTCCAGAGTCACCATATAAGTAAAGGAGCTGACATACTAGACCCATTTACTTCATTAGAGTAATAACAATTTATTTGACAATGAAACATCTGCCTATGGCCATCAGCTCTGCTTGTTTCTGAATTTAAAGAATTCTGAATGAGAAAGTTACGCATCCAGGGGAAGATATTCATCTGGCTGAATCGCTCGGGCATTCACCAGTCCCTGAAAAGTAAACTGGCCTTTTCTTGTTAAATATTTGCAGGTTAAGTGTGTTTTCTTCTAGCTGTATATTTAATTTTGAAATTGTATTTGAAATCAGTAGGTTGGCCTCAGCCGTCATTGCCCTTCATTCTTTTGTCTGTGCTTGGGCTGAACACAAAAGTGTTGACATTCCTGAATTAACACCCATCAGAACCAGTGGAGAAAGGCTTGAATGTGGTGGGTACCTCATGGAGTCTTTAATCAATCAATCAATCAATCAGGGAATTGTAAGCGCGCTACTCACCCGTGAGGGTCTCAAGGCGCTGAGGGGGGGGGTCCGCAGATCTGTTTAGCCGAAGAGCCAGGTCTTGAGGGTCTTCCTGAAGGTGTTCAGGGAGGGGGCGTGTCTGATGTCTGCCGGTAGCTCGTTCCAGGTCTTGGCTGCAATGTGAGAGAAGGATCTTCCGCCTGCTCTGGCTCTGTGGATGCGCGGGGTTTCGGCCAGTGCGAGGTTGGAAGATCGGAGGTTTCTTTTGGGTATGTGGAAGTTGATTCTGTCGTTGAGGTATTTGGGTCCGTTGTTGTGTAGGCATTTGTAGGCGTGAGTGAGGATTTTGAAAGTGACTCTTTTCTCCACGGGGAGCCAGTGGAGACTTCGTAGGTGTTGGCTGATGTGTTCGTGTCGGGGGATGCCGAGGACGTGTCTGACGGCGGTGTTCTGTATTGTTTGGAGTTTGTGGAGTAGGGACTTGTTGATGCCGGCGTAGAGTGCGTTTTCCATAGTCCAGTCTGCTGGTAATCTGACAAGGACTTTTGTTTGCAAGGGCCCTTGGACACCTCCTTCAAGGGGATCTGTCAAGCAGGCAGCTTGCCTCCTCAGCAACAGAAATGAAGTTAATCCATCAGAAGATGCAGTATAATTTTGTTTAATAATGGATTTGCCTCCGTGCATGTGTGGCAGCGGGGCCAATTGAATGTTGTTTGGAAACAAATTCCTTACATAGCTGAGACACTGTGTTTGGCCAATTACCTCTATACAACAGACTTTAAAATATACCATTAATGATTTAGCAGTCATGGTATTTATGTACCCTTTGTAAATGAAGGGGTCAGTTCAAGGTCAGGGCAACGATCCATCCAGCAAGGCCTTCTCATACTTTTTTCTGAAACAGTTGATGGTGCTGTTTTTAATGCAAAAACAATACAGTGGATGTGTTTTCCCTGCCTCACTTGTTTATTGAGACAGGAACACAAGTATGCTGGTTCCATACAACCCCATATAGTGTGACGGCAGGTTGCCCTCTTCCAATCTTTGGTTCCTCTAGAAAGGCCATATTTTTCACATATTGTTCACCATGAGCTGTTGTAATCTTGTTAGTCAACACTGCTGCTTGTGGAACAAATGATAATTTCAAATTTGACGATGCAAGATGTTTTTTTGTCGTTTACAGTACCGAAAGAAGACCGGTTCTAAATTGCTGGCTGCTATTAATGACTTTAAATGTTTTTTTTTTATGTCATCCGAGGTTGTCATCTTCTATGATACAATGCCTGATTTCACAAAGATGTTTCAGAAGCCTGGACTTACTCCTGCCGTTGCTGTAGTATCTCACACATACTCATGGAATAAAGCCTGAGATACTTGCTGCTGGGTTTAATTGCATTACAGACGAGTGTATCATCATACCACAGAAACCATAACACAACCCCGTGTTTTTAATAACTTTCTGATTGTCTTCCCACAAGCCTACCCACAATGTCCAAGTTCATCAACATCTCTTCTGTGGTTTCCTGAGCTTCAAACCCTTTTAGACATTTAATAAAAATGTTATTGAAGTGAGCCACGGGGCACAATCTTACCTCAGTGTAATTTTGTATTGCTGAAGACCTGAAGGTCATAAGTGACCAACATCAAAAGATATTCTCCCCAGCACGAGTTGGGGTGAAGCTGGGTTTCAGTGTGTCAAGAAGACAGAACCTTGCCATCTGTGGTCTAAAGGAATAATGCTGTTATGAAAGCAGTGTACCTGTTGCACTGACTCCCAGTGGTAAACAGATCCTTATAGTCCTTTCTATGCAGTCGCTCTTAGGATCTTGCCTTGTGAATAAAAAGGCATTGAACAGCTCCAATAGTACTGGTTGACCACCCATAAAACGAGATTAGCATCCAACAGCTTCAGGAATTTTTCCTACCTAAACCTTTCCAACTAGCTCTCTTATGTGCTTCTCTCTCCACTCCCGCTCCGTGTTCCACTCTTGCCTTGTGCTTCTCCCCCTCCTCCGTGTGTTGCTTTTCCTCCTCCTCCCCCCCGCTTGCCTGCTCCACCGACGTTACTCCCCGTAACACCTGTGGTCCTCTGTTTTTTTTTAATTGAGAACTTTTGCGGTTAAAAAAAGTATTTATTTCATTTGCTGAGCCAAGTGGCATCCACCATCTTGGGTCAATAAATAACAAATTAAAGCAGATGGCATATGCGTCATGCCATTGTCACGCACCTGCTTTCTGATGCAGGCACGTGCAAGTGGAATGCCCCTTTTAAAAATTTTCATTTTGATGATGGTACAAAGTACCCGATGCAGTACAGCACTACCAAAAGCAATCGGCAAAGCCAAAAGGTCCTAAAGGAAAAACCTATTGGCTTTCCCTATGATTGTTTTTCACTGTAGGAGCAAATAGGGTAGGGAGGGCTACACGAAAAACACCAGCACAAAATCATTTATGCTGCCCTCATCGTACATGGTGGCTGGTCTATCTGGCCATTATATCGTACCCTTACCACTCAAAACTTATGACAGCGAGTGTTTGACTTTAGAAAAATGCAATCACGATAAATCTTTAAAGGGTTATCTTTTGGTTAATCGACATGCAAGGTTATTTCTATGTTCTTTTGTAATACAATTTTTGCCTAATTTATAATTGTGATAACATTTGTGACAGTCAGCGTCATAAGATACTTAAAACAAAGATAAAAACAACAAATGGCATTAGAAGTTTAGGTAATTTAATATGCATCACAACATAGATAGCCACTCTAAAGCAAGGCTTTAGTTTTGTTTCAGATTGCTGTTTTTGATAATTCTGCAGGCATCATGTGTTGTTTAGGTAACCATTTGTTTCTTTTGTGGGCATTTCCTCAAGGTTTATAATGCTAACAACATCCATGTAGTGACAAAAACAAGGACAGAACATTTGACGGATGAAGAAAAGGCCAGATACAAAGGTAATTTTACCTATGTTTACACCTTAGATTGTATCAATATAGACAGTAAAGAAAAGCATCAATAACTTAAAAGTGCCTCGAATAATTTGTGAATGTGTTGACTTGCAAACTAGCATCTTCCATATCCTTTTTGTTATGGTTTTGAGTTGAAAGGGAAGTTTGCTTTTAGTGTTCTAAGATAAGACTTTGGGATTTAGAGCGATTCTCGCATCTGTGTTAAACGTTCCCTTTTCAAGAGTGCATTGCTCCTTGATTAAGAAATTTGCTTTCAGTCTTGCATTTACTTTTCACTTATACTACTCACGTACTGAACCAGCAGCAATGCAAAGGTTTTATGTTTTGCAGTGACTTCCTCAGGAAATGATCTTAGCCATCTTCTAGATGGATATCACAGTGACAGTTAAACACATGCATCATGCGGCTGTTTTTGACTATGACTTATAATGTGTTGAAAGGAAATTAAGTGCTGCACTGTTGTTTAATCCTAGCAATGTTTTTTTTTTATATTTAGTTCAGCTGCTCACTGTCAGTGTCGCAGCACTGCCCAGCATGAAAGGGTACAAATAAAAGTTACAGTGTACTTGTTATTCACTAGAGTGATGGCTACAGTAGTTAGTGTCTTTGTCTGGGTATATATTGAATAAACAGCTAAAGCCCACTCTCTTTACCCTAAACTTGCATATTATTCACTGCTCCTTTCTCACCCGATCACCTTTTTTTAGAAGTACCTTCTCCCTTGTTAGTTTTTAAAAAAAATATCATTTTTATTGGCATTTGACATTTTTCCAAGCAAACATTCCACAATTGTTATACAGCTATGCGTGCGGTAAACCTTTACAATAGTTGTGTCTGGGTATGGCATTTGAATCATATACATTGAGTGAGGTCATTATGATAGACGCTCATTATTCCAACGAATGTCTCATGCACGTATGGATACATAATAACAACTTATAATGTCCGTAGTTGTGCAATCGCCTCTAACATATGTGAAAGAAAGAAAGGTTAAAGCATCAAATAATAGGAAAAACCAAGTAATGCCATTTGTATGGGGCACATAGTCCAGTTGGGAGTATTCGCATTAAATATGTAGGCTTCCCATCCGAACTATACCGTTAAACCCATGGTTCCCAATAGCATACTGTAAACAAGAAATGTACAGTCTAATTGTGGAGGATAACCAACGCCAAAGTAATCCCAGTAAATAAATAATGAAACACGAGCGTGTATGTCCCGTGTCTCTTCTTATTTTTAATAAACTAAACTTGAAAACCAGCTACCAGGGGTCTTAGTCAGCATTCTTTAATTTAATTCACTGGGGCTAATGACATCCATATGGCCATGAGGAAAACCCGGGCGGTAAAGGGTTACAAAAACTCCCTCCTATGTTAGTCGAACAGTACGGGTCCACACCTTCTCCTATGGTCCAAAGTATCACATGTATTCGTGGCCAGGTTTGGGCGTCTCATGTCAAAAACAAAATGTGTCTAGCTCTGGGAGTCCGAGTCAGTCAAATCTATATCTGAGGGCTGTGGTGGTACATGACGTGTGTCCCAGGCTTTCACTATGTCTGCCCATGGTTCTGCAAGTGGTTTGCGTCGTTTAGTCACTCTATCTTCTTTGATCAGAGCCCGTTCCTCAGCTCTTGCCCAACAGGTCAGGTCATCCTCCCATTTAGTCACTAATGGTGCCTGCTTTGCTTTCCACCCGAGAGCTATGCGCCGTCGAGCCAAGAGCAAGGCTAAGTCTACAAATCTGAACCGCAACCTTTTGGCTTTAGGCTTTGGAAAAATTCCCAGCAGGCAAGTTGCCGGTATACACGCCACATCCAGTGACATCACTTTGTTTATCAGCTCCATCACCTTAGTCCAGAAGTCATGAAGTCTAGGGCAGGACCAGACCATGTGGTCAAAGTCCGCGTCACTAAGAGTACAACGGGGACATGTGTGTTCTGTCCCCCCAAATACCACGTTCAACCTATGCGGTGTGAGATACGTTCTGTGTAGCCAGTTAAACTGTAGATATTTAAAGGCCGCATTACGAGACACCTTCTTGGGGCCTCCCAAGGCCCTTTCCCACTCGTTATCGGTGAGCTGCTTGGAAAGCGTCTCCTCCCAGCGCTCCCTTAACCGAAGTAATGGACGGTTCGAGAGTTCTATAATCGCCTGATAAAGCCATTTCACTAGATGTCCGGCCGAGCCCAGCGTCACCATGGCATGCAAGACCGGGTGCGTATCCGGTTCCACCTTCTCTCTTCCCCATAGCTCCGCCATGGCGCCCCTGATTCTGTGATAATTCAAGAATTGCCCGCAAGGCAACTCGTGATATTCCAAGAAGTCTGCGAGTGGTAGCAACTCCCCATCTCTAGAACAGTCTCCCACTGTCTGGATCCCTGCATCTTCCCAACCTTGTAATTGGCGCCATGTGAGGGGTGGGCCCCTCCCCATCCGAGGCAGACCTACCAGGGGGACACAAGGAGAGTATAATCTCACGTCTCTGGATCTCGCCGCGCATCTATCCCAACACGCCATAGCGACAGAAAGTAGCACCCCTATATTTTTGATCTTCCTGCGCCTATCAAGCATTCTAGGTGTCGGAGTCCCACAAGTCTTACCTTATACTTGTGAGGTGATCTCGCAGGGGCGACAGGGACCACCACCGCCGTTTCCCACCTTACCCTAGTAGCTGTGTGGACGCTGACCAGGATGGAGATGGGACCAGGGGTAGAAGCCAGATATGGAAAAACTGGGAGCTGTGTGATGTTCCTGGAAACCCTCAAGACACTGGGTCTGCAATGGAAGAATAAGGGCACAGCTATTACCTGTGGTGCACACCAACCCCTCCTTTTTCTCTGAGGACTACTAGACCAAAAAAGGACAGTATGGTTTACCTTATATATATACCAAGGAAGACATCAACAAGGACAGCAAAGAATAAGCGCTCCTGCGCATATACCAGGAAACGGTATCTCTTCAGTGCACCAGGAAGTGCACGTGGAACTGTTCCTGTGTTCAAAGTAACCATAAACAAAGTACCATGCGCTCCTGCGCGTCGAAACCAAAATCAAGAAAAACAGCGCTCCTGCGCAAATAATAAAGAGGAACTGACAGCACACAGCCGAACACACTCCTGTGCGTGGTGTCAGTGAACAACGAAACAAGGCTTCTGATGGGGATCACAGGCCAGAGGAATGCCTGCACGGAAAAGGCAGTCTTGTGAAAAGCAAGGTAAGGTAGCCACGCTTCATCGGAATAGTACAGCCAAGGAACAACGCACAGCGCGGTTGACACTAGGCGTCTGCACAGAAGGAGAAGAAACAGCTACCTACTGGAGGAAGTGCGGAGTCTCTGCCATAATCCGATGGCGGCAACGGCGTTAATCCAAAGCGCCGGAGTAGCGGGATGCGCCAGCTGTTATGCTCGTAACACCGGAAGCGCCGTGACTAAGGTGGCGTCCGCTTCCGATCTCCGAAGCTAGACCGCCAACCCGACTCCACACCGCGAAGTCACGATCGCGCTTCGTAAGGCGTGCGGAGGTCACGCAGCTGTCCGCAACCATGACACTAGGTAAAAGGGTCACCGTCGCCTCGCCTCGCCGGGGATGGTAGGTAGTGCGTCCAGCCCTCTCCCATCAAGCCACCGGGCCAACCACTGCAATTGTGCCGCCAAGTAGTAGGCCTCAAAGTCTGGGGCCCCCAGACCCCCGCTCACAAACGGGCGTCGCATGGACTGTAGCGACACTCTATTACGACCGCCGTCCCACACCAAGTCTCTCAATATTATATCCACCCTCTTAAACCAGCTGCGCGGTATTATTACTGGTAGATTGACAAAATAATATAAAAGACTGGGCAGCATCACCATCTTAGATAGCGCCACCCTGGCCATTACTGGGAGTTTCAATGAGCGCCAGAATGCGACGCTCTGCTGAAGTCCCCGTAAGGTCCCCCCTAGGTTGCCCTCCAGCAGGTCAGCCTGTGTATGATAGATTCTGACACCCAAATATTTAAACACAATCGGTGCCCAATCTAAGTCCGACGGGAGTGTCGGCGGTCTCGGTAAAGAGGGGCATAACGGAAATACATGAGTCTTCCGTCTGTTGAGTCGTAAGCCCGATATCTCCGCAAATTCTCCTAGTATTCGCAACATCTCCGGTATTCCCGCAGTTCCATCTCTTAAATATACCAACACATCGTCCGCATAAAGTGAGATGATGTGTGTGGTCCCATCCAATTTAATCCCCAAATGCCCACCTTCCTGTCGAGTGCGTTCCGCCAGGGGCTCCATAGCAAGACCAAACAACAGTGGCGAGAGGGGGCAACCCTACCGGGTCCCCCTATAGATCTTATACGATGTAGATATCTTAGCGCCAGTGCGGACCCGCGCACTGGGCTCCTCATATAACAGCCGTACCCAGCGTAACCAGCCCTCGCCCAGCTGCATCTTCTCCATCGTTGCCAGTAAGAAGTCCCAACTCAAGGAGTCAAAAGCCTTCTCAAGGTCAATTGACATCACAACTGCATCGGGATAGTCTCCTAAGTCATTGTGGAACATTACAGTATACAATCTACGCAGATTGTTTTCTGGTCGGTATGGATCAACTGCTGCATATATGGCAGGAGCCTAGTAGCTAACGTCTTGCTTAGAATTTTTAAATCTGCATTTAACATGGATAAGGGCCGGAAATCCGTCACTCTAGGGTGGTCAGTCGTAGTTTTAGGTAGGGGGACTACCAGCGCTTCTCTAATGGAGGGTGGAAGCCTGCCCTCAAGCGCAGTCGCATAAAGGTGTTCCAGCTGTGGGGCCAGGATATCAATGAACGCTAAATAAAAGTCCACTGGTACGCCATCAGGCCCAGGAGTCTTCCCTCTCGCCATCCCCTTAATCGCTTCCCTGAGTTCCCCCACCGTGACCGCTGATGCCAGGGAGTCACTGACATTGGCCTCTAACCCTGGCAACCGTAGTGCATCCAGATATGTCTGTATCGCTTCGATTGGGACGACCCTTGGCTGCTGATACAGATTTTCGTAGTATCTACGGAACGCCTCGTTAATATCACCTGGAGAACAAAGCACTTGCCCCGTATCAGCCGTGATGCTCTGGATAGGCACTCCCCGATTCTCAGGTCTAACCAGCCAAGCTAACAATCTACCAGCCTTACCCCCTTCCTCATGTTGCCGCGCTCTATACTTGGTCATGTCCACTGTCCGTAACCTGTCCCACGTAGCATTATAACAACTCCTAAGTTCCGCCATTTTATCCTGTACCACCAAGCTGCTCGCCAATTCCCTATCTAGGTCTAGTAATTGCTGTTCCAACACTCCCAGTTCCCTGGCTATCTCTCGTCGGAGGCCCACTGTTTGTCCCAAGCATTGTCCTCTGGTGACCACCTTAAACGCCTCCCATTCAACCAACAAAGAGCTAGTTGTCCCCCGATTCTCAGAAAAATAGGTGGTCAATGCCGCTGCCAAAAGCTGTTTAAATCCGTTGTCTTCCAGCAAAACAGAGTCTAGTCTCCATGAGGGAATTAGAGTTCTCTCAACAATAGGAGCAAACCGCATAAGCAGGGGACTGTGATCCGATATGGCTCTCCCCAAGTATTCCGTCTCAAATAACATATGGGTCAGTGTAGTAGAACAAAAAAAATGTCCAATCGTGTGTGGAGATCATACAGATGAGAGTAATAGGAATATATTCGTTGTTGATCATTTTGAAGTCTCCACACGTCTACCAATCCCCACCCCTCAGCCCACCGCCTGAGCCCTTGTGCCGTGGTGGATGCCAGCGTGCCCCGCAGTGGGGGGGTAGATCTATCCCATTCAACATCACATACACAGTTGAAGTCACCACCTAGTATCAAATTGTCAGCATCCACACCGGCCAGGGCACCCGATAACCTCTCTAGGAAGGGGATCTGTTCTCGATTGGGGGCATACACACTTCCCAGTGTTATCTCTCTCCCGGCCAACTTCCCCTGTATCACCACATATCGCCCTTCCACGTCCACTAATTGACAGGAAAGTTGGAAAGGTACACCTGGCCGAATCCACACAAGAGCTCCCCTCGCAAAAGCAGAGTAAGTAGTCGCATACAGCTGTCCCCTCCATCTACGTTTCAATTGTCCCACCTCAGGCTCTGTGAGGTGGGTCTCCTGTAACAGCGCTACATGTACGCCCCTACGGCGTAGATAATTCAGTATACAATAGCGCTTAGCAGGGGAACCCATACCCCGTATGTTCCAAATGAGCTTGAATCCGTCAGATCAAACTAGCTGATGCGCCATCCAGTAAAGCAATATTCCCCCCGGTGTCTCCCCCATCTCATCAGCCCCAAAGATTCGCATAGACCACCTGGTATGTAGCAACAACCCCAAACAATGAACTCCCACACCCGTGAGCGGACTGATAACGATCAGCTGCCCAAACTCACAAAAACAGTGCATAGCACAATCTTACGACAAAACAACAAGGTCCTAGGAACCAACCAAGGACCTACAAGGGAGCGCGACCAAAGCTTCTAAAGGTTAGTGGCAGCTCAATGAAGTACCCATGGCGTCCCAGCCTATATAGGCCATTCCCGCCCGCGCCCAGGGCCCCCCCACCCAAGGCCCCCTCCCTCCCCCCCCATCCACCCAGAAAACGGCCACTGTATTCAACATAAACCTACACAGGTCATGCAGGCCTCTCAGTACACAGGACATCAGAGGGAATGAGGGGGGAGCGACAGAGAGGAAAAGGGGAAGAGGAGGACAAAAAAAAAAAAAATTATAATAAAGAGGGAAGGGAGAGAAAAAGGGGGAAACGGGGGGGAGGAGCGGGAAAAAATATCCAGTCACGTATCCAAAGATCTCGTCAGCCGTCTGCGGGGTCACCTCCGGCATACTGTTATGTCCACTTTGTGAAGTGTCTGATCCCGATTCTGCAGTTCCATGATTCGAGTCCGATCCCCTCTCCCGCACCGATTCTCCATCCCGCAACATCTCCACTACTGTTTGCAGTGCACTTGCCCTCTCCTCCGCCGTCTGCGACGGACTCGGTTTCTTCGTGGCTCTCCGTCGCTGCCGCCTCCGGGATCGTTTCCCAGGGTCCCCCGTTCCTGCCTCTGGCTGTCGTAGTCGAGGCTTAGCATGGCCTTCTGCCTTGTAGGTTTCCACCCACTCCCAGGCAGATTTAGGATCGTCGCAGAAGTGTGTTTTTCCGTCCATCATAATTCGTAGCCTGGCCGGGAACATCAGCGAGTACAGAATTCCGTCCTCGCGCAGCGCTCGCTTGACTTCTAAGAAGGACGCACGCCGCCGTTGTACTTCCATCGTGTAGTCTGGGAACAGAGAGACCTTGCAGTTTTCCACCGTATAGGGGCCATCAGATCTTGCTCTCCGGAGCAGCAGGTCTCTGTATCGATAATGAAGCAACCTGGCCACCACTGGTCGCGGAGGCCTTCCTGGAGCCGGAGGTCTGTTTGGCACCCGATGGGCCCTTTCCAAAGTATAAAATTGTGATAGGCCCTCCGGCGCCACCACGTCCCTCAGCCAGTTTTCCAGGAAGGTTACCATGTCCTGCCCTTCAATTCCTTCCGGCAACCCCAAGACCCGCACGTTGTTGCGACGAGTGCGTCCTTCTGCATCCTCCGCTCTGCGCTTCAGCACCCCCATTCTATCCGAAAGGTCCTCCACTGTGGCGGCCAGGACTTCCTGTGCAGGGGCGAGTTCCTCAAGAGTCGATTCGGTATGCTTCACCTGATCAGACAATTTACTATGTTCCGCTCGCAACAATCTCAGCCCCACTGCCACCGTGCTGATGTCTTGGTGAAGTGTTGCTTTGGTATCAGCGATAGCTTCCAGGATCATGGCATATTGTTGGTGTACCAGTATCTCAATAGGGTCACCTCCAAGTTCCTTAGGCACTGAATCCGCAGCGCTATTGTCCTGGTCTGGGGGAGGACCCCCCAGCTTCCCCCTAGATTTTCCCATGGCCAGCGCAGCGTGCTCCACCACCTCCGATCTCGTGCGGCCCGCTCTCTGTGGGCACAGGTGCCTCCAGCACGTTCCTCCTCAGGGTGCAAAATAGCTGAAAACTTTCGACTGCTCCCACAGCACTGGGATTCTGAGCTCGCCCGATTCGTCACTAAGGCGCCAGCCCCGCTCCAAAATAGGCCCCCTCAGAGGGTTGGCAATGGGTGATGTAAAGGGTGTATCTTGGGCTACCGGCCGGAACTCCGACGGGGCACTCTCAGTGCTCTCCTCCCCCTCTGTCAAGAGTCTAGTGGGGTCGCACCCCTGCCACCGGCGCGGTTCCACACTACGCAGTAGTATCGTTCCCCCTTGGATGCTGAGTATGTTGTAAGCGACTGCGTCTCAGGCAACCGATCTGCGTCCTCCAGGTCTCCGTCCACTCTGTCGGGCAGTGGCACATTAACCGCCGAGCGAGTGCAATGGTGAATCAGAGATATGTCCTTTATTTATTATAGGGCCTCTTGGGAGGATCCCCTTCAGTCAATGGCCAGCCCCGACCTCTCCGCCTATGTAATTCATTCCCAAGGTGGTAGCGTCATAGGTCGCTGTGGCCATCCGTGTCGATGCAGCAACCCCACTGTCAAAGTGTTATCGAGCGACCTTCGATGGGGAGAAAAGCCTGGTGTGACAAACTCTGTCCAAGGGGCTGGTATAATTGTGTGATCGTGCTAAAGGTTACGGTCTCCAAGCCCATAGAGAAGCAACAGGCAATTGAACTGTGCAGTAGCCAGTGTTGTAACCAATACCGGCAGTGCGTCGAGCTATTACTATCAAGATATATAGGTCGTAATGTCCGATCTCTCCACTTTCCGCACTGGCACAATTGTCTGGTGTAGTACCTTGCCGCTGGTGAAAGGTTGCAATGATCTATGTGGGCAGTAGTTCACGGGACCCTCCCGCTCCAAAGAATGCAGACCGCGAGGGGCGTGGCTTAGCCGGCTGCAAGATGGCCGCACTTTGAGTGGGCTCTGCCGGCCAAGCCTTTAATCCTGCAATTATCCGGCAGACTTCCTACACATCGCTGCCTGTGACCCTACCTTCGCAGCTTCCCTGCACCGGTGGCGTCTTCGGAGCCGTTCACCGTGGCCCTACGACCTGGCTGTGACTGGCTGCGGCGCCTCCAGGAGTCGGGCCTAGACGTCTGCTCACTCACCGGGGCCCGGTCTGCTCTACCCGTGCTTCTTCGCACGCCAACCGGACCTTCCACCACTGGCCCTGCGGCCACGACAATCTGCCGGTGAGTCTTGCTGCCTGGGGGCGCTCCGGGGCGGGCCTGGGATCGCGCTCGCCGTATCGCCCGGCCCAGCCCGACCCTGAGTAGGCGCCCTAAGCGTCTCCGGTATCCGCGCTGGTGGGCCGGGCGAAGAGGGCGGCGCCCTCCCCGCGTCCTCCTGCCGCGGTTCGCTGCCCCCTCGCTACTCCCGGCTGGGTTCCACCTGCTGCCGCTGCGCTCACGACCGTCCCGGCTGCCTCCCCTCCCGCCTTTGTGGTCACAGGCGGTGAGCGGGGATCTGGGACGGGAGCCCGCGATCGGGGTGTTCCCCGACTTGGCTGCAGCGGCCTACAGTCCGGCCTTCTCTTCAGGGCGACTCCGGGGCGCACTGGTGCGTGTCTGCACCCCCTGCCTGGCCCTCTGATCCTCCAGCTCTCTCTGCCGGTTGGGTTCAAAGCCGGGTCGACCCTCCACCCAGGTCTTCCCTTTCTTCACGGCGCCCAACACTGCAGGGGCCCCCCATTGCACCACGGCCCGGGGACTGTAGCGGTGCATGCGCTCTACCACACCTCCGCGCCAAACACAGTCTCCGGAGCGAGACTCCTCATGTTGGACCCCGGCAGCCTCCTGGATTGCGCCACCTTGGGAGCGTGGCGACGGCTCGGTGGAGGGGCCTGCGCGCTGGCTGCGAGATCGGGGTCCACTGCCCCCAACGTTGCATTTGCGGCCCGAGCCCTACGCCTCCTGCACACCTGCCTCGTGGAGGGGGATCCTCTTTGCCCCCCATTGTTCATCTTCCTGCTACCTGTGCCTTACCGGCTGCACTTTCCACTTGTAATGCTGCAGGCCTTCTTGGGGCTCCCTGCTCTAGGAGGCCGCCATGGGTAAAACTGACCCGAAACAGCCCCGACTAACCTTTGAGCAGCGGAGGCAAACGCGTCAGGAGGGCGCCACTGCTGACGGGGGAGAGTTGCCCGCACCCACGGAAATGGCTGCCCCACGTGAGGATGACTTGAAGGCCATCATGCTGGAGGTGAAGTCGGCAGTGTCCGGGATTGCCACTCAGCTGGAGCAGCTGGCTTCTCGCCTGGATGTGGTCAAGTCCAGGGTGGATGCGCACGATGGCCGTCTGCTCCACGTCGAGTCGATGGTGTCTGATGTGGAGGACTCCGCCACCCAAGACCGCCAAAAATTGCTCCAAATGGACAAAATCCTTGACCTCATCCGTTCTAAGAACGAAGATTTGGAGGCCCGCTCCCGCAGGAGTAACCTCCGCATCACTGGTGTGCCGGAGTCCTCCAATATTTCCAGGTTGGAGGATTACGTGGAGCAGCTGTTGCGAGAACTGTTTGGAGAAGTGCTTTCCCAGGTCTTTGTCGTGGAGAGAGCGCACCGCTCCCTCGGCCTGCCCCTGGTCTGCCTGCTCGACCGATCATTGCGAAGATCCTAAATTACCGGGACGCGGTCCTCCGGGCTGCCAGGGAAAGAGGTGTGATCCGCCACCAAGGTAACACTTTGTCTTTTTATCCCGATTAGACCCTGGCTGTGCAGGCTGCCCGCCGCGAGTTTCTGCCCGCAAAACGCATCTTGCAAAAGCACGAAGTGTCCTACTCGCTAGCCTACCCGGGTCAGACAGGGCCCTAAAACCCTGGTATTCCCGGACTCCAAGGGAGCCCTCGCCTTTGCCAAACAGTTGGACCGCTCTCACCACTCCACTCCAGCCAGCTCTCAAGACCCTGCTGCAGCCAATTTGAGTGACAATGACTGAACTGTACCTCTTTATTGTTTCTGGCCCCGGCCCTTCTGTACAAGACTGTGTAGCGCAGTGGCGGTCTCATTCCCCCGGCTGCCCCTTGGCTGTTCAACTGGCTGCGGCCCATCATGGTTTCTTTCTCCTTTTTTCTTGTTCCTCTGGGTTTACTGGCTCTAATTTGGTTGCATTATATTACCTGCCTGTGTTGTCTGCTGTTCGCTCTGGCTTGGCCACCCTGCCTTTCCTGGCAGGGGGGTACGCTAGGCGTCGCCATGCCCCCACGGGATGATTCCCACTTCTATTGCTGATTCTCCCCTCCCGGTTGGGGTCCCCTGGGGTTGGTGTGGGTGGTTACTCGACCTGATTGGGGGTTGGTGTGGGTGGTGGGTGGAGGGGTGTTGGGTTGTTGTGTCCGCCTTTCGCGGCTATTTCGTGGTTCATCGCATTTTCTCTGCTCTCACATTGCAAGATTTATACTCTCAATCATGGTGCGATGGGGTGGGTTTGTTCGGGGTGGGGGTGGTTGGCTCCTGGGACTGTCTTTTTGTGGGTTTTTTTCAGAAAAGTTATTGTATTTATGCTTTCAATTTATGTATTCCTTCAGTACGCATTACACCACTGCTGCGCTCGATCACTGCATCACGTTTGAGCTAGACACCGCGCCCTCCCTTCGACTGGTGCCCTATGGGGGTCATTGCCTGCCTCATTGTTCTTGTACCCTTGCTGTTCCCCCCGGTGTCACACCTTCCCCCCTGGCGGGCTCTCGCCGGCTCCATTTCAGACTTCAAGCAGCTGACTCGCCTTTGTTCTATCCAAGTATGACCTCCCCGATACACATGCTAGCTTTTGACTGCAGCTCCTACTCGCGGCCCTGCGCTCCCTCCTATTACGTCCTCACACAGTATGACTGACACCATATGCTGGTCCTGGAATATTCGTGGCCTCAACGACCACCGCAAGGCCCGGCTCATCCACTCACACCTACTCCGTCATAAAGTTGACATTTGTCTCTTACAGGAGACTCACTTGTTGCCTGCGACCGCCGCTAGGCTTCAGTCGCGCCACTGGGGTGAATCACACTCCTCTTTCTATTCCTCCTACTCTCGTGGTGTGTCCATTTTGATACGCAGGGGACTTCCATGGCACACTGATCGGGTACTCACTGACCCTGAGGGACGGTATGTTATTCTACATGGCTCCTTACTTTCCCAACCAATGACGATTGCTGCTATATACGGTCCCAACTCGGACGACCCTGCCTTTTTCACTAATGTTTGGCACTTAATATCCACACTGGGCCCTGCGGCACTCCTTTGGGGGGGACTTCAACGTTACCCTTTCTGCTGTCCTTGACCGCTCGGGCCCCCACTCGTCGCACCCGCAATCCGCGGCTTTCTTACAGTCCTTGCTAGCCGATAACTCACTGTATGACGCATGGCGACACGTGTGGCCTGAGGCCCGCGAGGGAACTTGTGTCACCGGTACCCGTGGCTGCTGGTCTCGTATTGATCTTTGGATCACCTCTCCTGACGTCCTCACTTGGCTTACATCCGTCACTAATATGGCGCGTACTTTTTCTGACCACGCGACGGTCCAGCTCTGTTTACGCCTTCCCGACTCCCCGCGTAGGGCCTTCGCCTGGCGGCTCTCCTCGTACGCTCTTCGCGACTCGGTCTTTTGTGCCGAGATCCAAACTGCGATCTCCAACTATTTTGACTTGAATGTCGGCTCCGTGGACTCGCCGTCTACCCTGTGGGAGGGTTTTAAGGCTGTGATTTGCGGTGAGTGTATTTCAAAACAATCCGGAGTCCTCCGCTCCATCCGCACCACATTAGGAACATTAGAATTGGAGATTAAGGCCCTGGACTTTGCTCAGGCAACTCGCCCCAGCTCCGAGACACTTGCTCGCCTGCGCGAAAAGCACTCAGAATTTGCCAGGGAGGCCGAGAGGGAACTCTCCTTTCTAGGCAGAGAGGCCCGGGCGCGCCGTTTCGGCGAGGGCGATCAGCCTGGCAAGACCCTAGCCAGCCTCCTTCGTCCCCCCCGCGCTGCATCGTATGTTGCGGCACTTCAGGACGGCGGCCCTGCTAGAACCACCTCCCCAGAGAAAATCAAGTCACGGTTCTCGGATTATTATACGCACCTTTACGCCGCGGGCCCCACACCTTCGCGGGCGGACTTCGACCAATTTTTTGACACCATCTCACTCGTCTGGCTCGAGGACCATCACCGCGAATTCCTAGACGAGCCTTTTTCTAAGGAAGAAATACTTGCTGCCATCACTGGTTTGCCCGGTGATAAGGCCCCTGGCTCGGACGGCCTCCCGGCTTCTTTTTATAAGACATTCGCCCCGCTTCTGGTGCCGCACCTGGCCGCTATGTACAATGACTCCTTCGACAGCGGCCTCTTCCCGCCATCGCTCCGTGAGGCGATCATAACACTTCTTCTGAAACCAGACAAGCCCCCGGATTGCCGCGACTCCTACCGTCCCCTTTCTTTAATCAACACGGATAATAAGATCTTTGCGAAACTGATAGCTTCCAGTCTTCTCCACTTCATGCCCCTCATCGCTCTCCCGGACCAGTCCGGTTTCATTCCGGGCCGCGCAACATCTCACAACCTTCGGGCTATATTCTCCGTTCTGCACCAGATTAATCCTAGCCTCCCCGCAGTGGCTGCTCTTCTCGATGCCACCAAGGCATTCGACACCTTGGAGTGGCCCTTCTTATTCTATCTCTTGCCGCGCCTCGGCTTCAGCAATGTCTTTATTCGTAAAATTCAACTTCTCTATACGCGCCCCTCTGCCCGCCTTCGGCTCAACGGACAAGTTTCTGACCCTATTCTAATTGAGCGTGGCACTCGACAGGGGTGCCCGCTCTCCCCCATGCTCTTCGCCATTGCGATGGAGCCTCTTGCGGCGAGACTCCGGCAGCACCATACTCAGAGGGGCATTGGCTTCTCGGCCCGCGCCCTCCTGGTCTCCATGTACGCGGATGATATTACACTGTACGTCCGCCACCCCCAAGACAACCTCAGCCCCCTTGTGCGTGAGATACTACGGTTTGGTGGATTATCCGGAATACAGGTGAACTGGAGTAAGTCAGTGCTGTTCCCTCTTACTGATGCCACCACACAATTCACCCCGGACTTTCCTTTTAAATGGGCCTCCGGCCCCACCCGCTACTTGGGTGTCTGGTTGAGTAGGGATCTGGACGATCTCTGGAAGGCTAACTTTGGACGGGCCGTAGATTGGCTCGAGTCCAGGATACCCCATTGGAACCGGCTCCCCTTGTCGCTGGCTGGGCGTATTGCCATTGCCAAGATGGTAGTCCTCCCGAAATTTCTCTATCTTTTTTTAAATATTCCCATACCACTGACGGCCCATTTTTTCCGCAAGCTTCGCTCCCTGATCATTTCTCTGGTTTGGGCTGGCGGGCAGCCCAGGATTGCTTATGATGTCCTTACTCTCCCCATGTCGGCTGGAGGCATGGGCGCCCCCAACTTCAAACTGTATGCCGTAAGTGCCCAGGCCAGTTTCCTTCACTTCTGGATTCATCCCTCTCCTTTTCAGCCGCACGCTGCGGTCGAAGCTGATCTTGCTGCTCCTTGGCCGCTGGCTACCGCCCTGTTTGCTCCGGACGGCCGCGCGCGGGCTGAGCTGGACACGGTCGGGACTTTACGCTGGGCCTGGTTGGGATTGCGTCGCCTCTCCAATGCTCCGTTGCTCTCAGCAAATGCTATGCCGATTGTGCGCCACCATGCTTTCCCACCTTTCCATCCAACCGGCATGGCTAAGCATGCCGCCTGCTTGGGGCTGGAGACACTGGCGGACCTCTACCCTGGAAACACCTTCTATTCTCTTCCTGCTGCCTCTGGCCCTATGGACACATTGCTCTATTATCAGCTGCGGGCTATTTGTAAGGAATTACACCCCACGTTCCCACAACCTCCACCTTCGATGCGCGCGCTTGATTTTATATATTCTTCTACCTCCCCCCGGAAGCTGGTGTCCAAATTATACGCCCTTACGTTATCAACCTCCGTCGTCTCCACTGATCGCGCACGCGTGGCATGGGGCGAGGACCTTGGTATGGACATTTCCCAAGCCGACTGGCTTTATTGCTGTAGCCCGACGAAGAAACTCTCTCCCAATTACCGTCTCCGCCTCATACACTTCAAATACCTGCACAAACTTTACCGAACCACCGTTCTGCTACATAAAATGGGACTTGTTCCCACCGACCGGTGCTTGCGTTGCTCTGCCCCTGCTGCGGATTTCGCTCATCTGGCCTGGTTGTGCCCAAGGGTGTCGGAGTTTTGGCGGGAGGTCTGCGCCGCCCTCACTGAGATCGTTTCCGCACCGGTCCAGCCCGACCCACCGTTGTGCTTGCTAGGCTTTGTCAAGTTCTGTCCGGATGCCTCTTGCCGATTGGTCGCAATGCTGCTTGTCCTCGCGCGGCGCAGGGTGTCCATGTGCTGGGGGCGCAGGCCGGCGCCTCAGTTCGCCCACTGGCTGGAAGACGCATCGAGATGTCAAACTCTTCTGTCTGAATTCTGGGACCTTATGCCTGCCAGATCTCGCCCGATTGACATATGAGGCCCCCTGGTGACATACCTCCACACCCGATCACATTCTGGCCAGACTGCCTCTCCCGCGCTCCCCGCCGGCTCTCCGCCCGCGGCGGCCGCCGGTGTTGGTTGCTGGCCCTCTCCCGCCCAGTCCCTCTCCCTCCCTCCTGACCGGACCTAGTGCCCCCTCTGCAGTGCTGCCCCCACACATTTCAGATATTTGTTGCTCAAGGGTGCTCTGTCATGCTGCATATTACACTGTTTATTTTTTGTCTGTAATACTCCCCTACTATTGAGGTGCTTCGTAGATGGTCTTATGCGCTCAGTGCTTTGACTTGATGCAACATGTATGTTGGTAATGCTGATTATGTTCAATAAAGGTTTTGAAAAATTAAAAAAAAAAAAAAAAGAATGCAGACCGCTCCGCTACACTCCCGTTCTCCCCCGTCGCCACAGCCAGCTCACAGGAAGTCTGAGGAGATTGTGGGCACTCAAGCTCAGCCAAATGGTGCTCCTTGCAAATGTATTCAGCCAGGCGTATCGCTCACGCTACACCCGCAGTGCCCCCAATTATCACCAGTCTGCGTGGGTAGAGTCCCCGCTACGCACCTGAGGGCTCACAGCTCACTGTCAGTTATGGAAGCGTCAAGCCCCCGGGGCAGCGCTGGGCATGGCGCTCCGGCACTGCAGATTAGGGTCACCGAGGCCGCAATGAGGCCCCCGTGAAAGGGCTATCCAGCGCCGATCGCAATTAGGATCCAACTCCAAGCGGGGTGCCGATCACTTACAGGAACCAGCTCCTACCATCACGGGGGAATCTGCAGAGATCTGGCTGCAGGCATGGCGCTCCTCGGCCGGCACAGGCAGGCAATGGCTCCGTCTTCGGCTGTGACGCAGGACAGCTCCGCTCGTCACGCCGCCATTTTCCCGGAGACCCGCCGGGCTCCGCTCGTTGCAACAGCAGTCTCCAATTAACGCACGGGGTCCCCTGGGGCAGCACCAAACGCTCCAACCGCTCCCCTCTGCAAGACCCCCAGGAGGGCGCGCCCGGGCAGGATCACCGATCAGCAGCAGAAATTGCTTGGCTGGCGCGGAGCTCTCAGCTCACGCGTCCGCCATCGATCGATGCGTAGCCACGCCCCTTCTCCCTTGTTAGTTTTTAACATTTCACCGTGATACGGATGCTCAATTCAAGGGTCCATCCAGCTCTACTGATTGTATAGGAAAGTTTATAACACTTCTTGGCTACTCAACGAAGTAAAGAAACCCCAACAACCTAAGGAGCAGAGGTACCAGCCCCAAAAGGTAAGGGTTGGGGTCATTTGTTGTGGGGTGTCACCCTGCCTTTTAAGAGTGGTGTGGCCAATTTGTGGAATAGTTGTCCAGAAAGGCACAAGTCATCCCCTGGAGTGGCAGAGAAGTATTCTTGCACCAACCTTTAAGGAAAGTAGAAGCAACTCTGATTTGTGTGTGATTGGAAGGCCTTCCTGCGATTAAATGATGGTCTTCTAAACCTTGTTTCTGACCATCTGTGCCTCACAATGGGGAGACACCTTTGATATGGAGAATCTTCTTGGTCTTTTCCTTAACATCTCCAGTATTCAATGATTGTTTATGCTAGTATTAATTAATGCTCTATAAGTTTAATGTTTGCTGCTGGGATGTGTAGTTCTCTGTAGGTCACAAATTTGAATCCTGGCTTGGTTAATTCAGCCTTCCATTCTTCTTAGTTTGTATACTGAGTAGTATTAAACTGAGTAATAGTAACACCTGTTTTCTAATGGATACTCTCCTCACTTCGTCAGATTCCTTGATCGAACGTCTTCCCAGGCACCACGCTGGATCTGGAAACTTTCATCGCTTAACATTTTACCAACTTCAAACGGTACCCTATGACGTCATAAAGTGAGACTTGCTACTTCACAGGAAATGACATGCAACTTCTACAAGGGCGCCTAGTTATAAGTGACACCAGTTAAATGTATTTCTGCTCAGATGATGCAGGATCAAGAGCTGCTGACTTTTAGCGTATTTTATGGGAGATGTTTCCTGCAAAGTCTTTCCATCACAGTAAGAAAGGAAACATTGCAAAGAAAGAGACATTTTCCTCTTCTGGACTAGTGTCCTTCTTAGAGCCCTGCTCTAAGCTGGGTGTTCCAACATCCAGTTTGACATCAGAGTGCCTCTGTATTGAGTTACACACTGCAAAGCCAAAAACATCTCTCTTTATTGAGACTTCGGCTTGTCAACATCTTTGTGACAATATTTTTGCATTTAATGAGTCTTTGATGGATTAGATCTCGCAGTCTTGAGATAAGCTCTATTCAAACTGGGCTGTTGTATAAGTGATTGCTTGAAAGTATAGATCTGTTCCAGGTCTCTTGGTCTTCTTAATACAGGATCCAACCCCTGGCAGTCTGGTGGTACAGGCATCCACCAGTAGATTGAACCTTAAAGCCTTTCCAACTACGGCCCTCAGAGGGAGTCAAAACGAGCAGCTACATTCGGCAAGCATATGTGCTCCTCAGCCAGCCTTATCTATTCACTATGGGACATGGGGGTTGAGAGCTTACCTCCGGTCTCAGTAGACCACAGTCTGTCAATCTCCCTTATAATGTAATCATTTTCAGGGATATGCTGGAGGCTCGGTGTATCAACGGTGTCAGACTTCACTGCCTGGGCAACAGGCTTCCCAGCCATTTTGTGTTTGGGGTGGTAAGCCCAACAGACAACGACCTGATCACCAAGGGTAGCACTTGACTCAATCTGCTGCTCCTTTAGTGTCCCTTTTATGGCACAGAACCATTCAGTAGGCAGCAGGACCAGCCACTCCTACAGGGGTGGCAACACATTACATCTGAGAAATGGGTCCTGCAGATTGTCTGACAAGGCTATGCCCTACTATTCCTTTTCATCCCACTGCACCTGCAGCCTACCTCAGACCACTTCTCGAAGGACCATATGTCCATTTCATGCCAGGAAGCGCAGCTCTTTTGCCCAAAGGAGCCATGGAGAGGGTCCCGGTCTCAAAAGTCAGGACAGGATACTATTCCTGCTACTTCCGTGTGCCGAAGAACAGAGACCTCTTTCCTATTCTAGATCTTTGCCCTCTCAATTCCTTCCTGCGCAAGGACACATTCAAAATGTTCACCACAGCCCAGGTTCTCGCTGCCCTGGATCCCATAGATTGGATGGTGGCATTGGACCTCCAGGAATCCTAACTTACACATCCCCGCAGGCCCACAGACTCTACCTACGTTTCAAGGTGGACCACAAGCACTTTAATTTTCTCCCTGCTTACTGCTCCCTTTCAGCCTCACCAGTGCCTCTCTGGTGTTCACAAAGCTGATTGCGGTAGGCACTGCCAATCTTAGGATGCTGGGGGTACCAGTCTTCCCTACCTCGACAACTGGATGTTGATGGCGGGCTTGCCACAGTTAGTCTTGGACCACCTCCAGATGACAGCAAACCTCTTGACATCATTGGGGTTCCCAGTCAACCGGCCTTTGCAGAGGCTCCCCTTTATCAAGCCATCCTGGATACGGTGCACTTTCAAGACATTTCTCCAGATCAGCGAGTACAGGACATTCAGGTTATGATCCCGATGTTTCAGTGTCTGTCCTGTTTGGTCTATGTGCCTCCTGCATCCTGCTTGCTGACCATGCCAGATGACACATGCTAGCTTTGCAGTGGGACCTTAAGTCTCAATGGGCCCTGCATCACGGGGGACCTATTAAATTCCTTCCAGGTGTCAGACGAGACTACGCAAGACCTGCATTGGTGGCTGCTCGATAGGAAATTGGACCAGCAATGCCCCAACCAGAGTTGACAATGGTTATGGATGCGTTGCTACTTGAGTGGGCTGGTAATCTGGGTGAGGTGTAGATCAGAGAACTCTGGTTTCTAGTGAAGACCCACCCCTACACCATTTTGCTGGATTTGTGGGCAATTTGCATGGCATTGAAGGCCTTCCTGCCCTCCGTGAATGGACAGCTGGTGCAGTTTCTCATGGGCAGCACCACCACCATGTTGTGCAGCAACAAGCAGGGCAACATGGGCTCCTGGATCCTGTGCTGGAGCTGGCTGAATCATCAGGGAATTTTCCTGATGGTACACCACCTGGCGGGATCTCTAAACACTAGGGAGAACAAACTCTGCCAGTGATTCCAAGCAGCTCAGGAATGACAGTTACACCTGGAGCTGGCATAGGGCATCTTCCGATAATGTGGAAAACCCTGTCTTGACCTATTTGCCCCCTCCGAGAACATGCACTGTCAATACGTTTCAGCTTACTCCCGGTCAACCTCTGGAATGTCGGACCATTGGAGCTTTTCAGCGATACAAACCTGGATGGTTGGCCGGCTCGCGGTTGAGGGTCACCGGCTTCGCTGGCCAGGTCGAGTCGGTCCATTTATGGTGCTTTTTTCCTAAGTTGCTCCAAACTTCTGGAACTTCTTCCTGGGGTCCCCAAAGGGCCCAAAACTTAATCCAAGTGTCTGGAAGCTCCCAGATGGTCCTTGAAAGATTGGGACTTCAGTTCCTACAATCCATTTGGACAAAACACTTACAAATCCACTGGTAGTACTCCAGGCTGAGGAGTCTTGGTTGTGATGTTCCAGGTGAGCTCTGTTAACCTGTAGCTTGCAGGGAGCCCGCTCTTTAGTCCTTTTGAAGCAAGTTATGTCCACAGGGTTGTAGTTCAGATTGTGCAGCAGGCTCAATCTTCAGAGTGCAGGTCCTGGTTGGTGCCAGTGAAACTCCTCAGCATGGACCCTTCTTCTCTCTTAAGTTTTGTTAGACCTGGCTAGTCCAGCGAGTTTATCTTTAGACTTTTTGCTCTGTGATCTCCTGTTTTGGATCATCCACAATAAGGAGCATAAGAGGGAATTACCAATCCGGTCGCCCTCCACTCCGCGGAGCTAAGCCGGACTCGCATCCCCAAGCGGTTGACGGACAGCAACTGCGTGTGTCTACAGGGGTTGTGTGGCTAACGATTGGAGAACACCCCCCAGGAGGTGGCTTGCCGGTATGAATGCTGATGGGAACCACCTGTCACTCCAGGCTCAGATTGAAATACCAGTGAGGTGAAGACTGGCCCCGAGCCCTGATGAAATTGCTGCAAGGTATTTGGCAATGAAACATGTTGGCCTTTCCTAATTGAAGTGGTCTGCAACATTTTGTCCTTTTTTTTTTTTTTAACCCGAGTGGGCTCACGGCATCCAATAAAGTAGGCTTATTTGCTAGTGAGTCCCAACTCAGTTTAGCTTGGAGAAGCGAGTTTACCTTTTCTCTCACTGCGAGGTCTTAGTGGGATAGCACGAAACAAGCACTTTTTGTGCATCCTTTCACATATCACTATTTATCTCTTCTTTTTCTTCACCTCCTAAAACTTATATTTGACACTCATTTCATTTCTTCACGGTCATGAAAGTCACCAATGATGAAAAACGTGAGCAAACTGGTGAGTACCTACCAGCAGCTCCCTTGGTGATGCTTACGTGAGGTACTTTCTGACCTCTCACATATTATTTTTTCTTGTATACACTAACAAGTGGGGGTACAAGTGAGGTGGATTGACAAACATTGAAATTCGGACACCCTGGTCCGGTTGCCAGTGGCATTCTTTAGAAGCCAGCTTTTGGGCGGAGATATCACTACCCTGCCCTTAGGATCTTTGGGAAAATTTCATGTCCGTGCACAATCAGGTCTTTTTTGATATATTGCCTCCTGTTTTGGACCCTGTTTTGTTGGTTTTATGACTCTGGTCACTTTACCACTGCTGATTAGTGCTAAAGTGCATATGCTCTCCCTATAAATTGTGTTTATGGGTTGGTGATTCCATGATTGGCATATTTGATTTACTGGTAAGTCCCTAGTACAGTGCACTGTGTGCGCCCAGGGCCTGTAAATCAAATGCTGCTAGTGGGCTTGCAGCACTGATTGTGCCACCCACATGAGCAGCCTGTAAATGTAACTCAGACCTGCCACTGCAGTGTCTGCGCACAGTTTCTACTGCCATGTGGACCTGGCAAGTGCACCTACTTGCCAGGCCCTAGCCTTCCCTTTTCTTACATGTGAGACACCCCTACGTTAGGCCCAACGTGCCCCTGTGGGCAGGGTGCAGTGTATGTGAAAGGTAGAGCATACCCTGATGTGTGTGGCATGTCCTGATAGTGAAATACTGCCAATTTGGTTTCTCACTATTGAAAGGCTATCTGGCCCATAGGATAGAATGGGAGTTTATTTATAACATCTTATAAATTTAACTTCGCATTGGGACAAGATAGAAAGATGGAGTTTAGTATGCCTGAACTCAGAATATAAAAATGCATCTGTTAGTAAAGATGATTTTTATATTGTGTGTTTGAAAATACCACTTTTAGAAAGTGGGTATTTTTTGCTTCGCCATCCTTTGTGCCTCTGCTGGTTTTTGTATTAACAGTCTGGCTTTGGAGTGACAGGGGCTGGGGAGGTGCATTCTCTCAGACAGCCACGGGGGGGTGTTGATGTGTGTTCTACCTTTCCTGAATGAGTCAGGGCTGAGCTGAAAAGACCTGGGCTGCATTCAGAGTAGGGGAAGGAGTTCTCACTAGCACCTGAATAGGCCCCGTCTGCATTTAGAGTGGTGGGAGGAGATTTTCCTTGCACCTGAATAGGCCCTGTGTGCCTTACACAATGCTGTCTCCACCTCCTGCCGGGCAGCTGCACCAGAGAGGACAGAACTGGTTTTGGCTGGGCAAAGAGCTTCTCTGCCACCAGAGAAAAAAGGATTTTGTGCTATAAAAAGTGGGGCCCAGACCCCTGAACTTTAGATTACTGCTGAACCAAGGAACCTGCCAGGAAGAAGAACCGGGAAATCTGAAAGAGGAGTACTGCCCCTGTGAGGTGTGCTGTTGGGGTTGGCCTGCAGTGGTTGCTTCTGTCTTGGGCAGGAAAAGGACTGGACTGTGCTTTCATCATCCTGCTGTTAGAGTTTTCTCCAAGGGCTTGAAGTAGAGCTTGCCTCCTGTTGGAATCTCAGGGATAGAAAAGACTTCAAAGATCACTTCTGGGAATCACAAGGAACCTTTGCCAAGGAGAAGAGCTGGCGAAACTGAGGAGGAATACTGCCCCTGTGCTGTTTGCTGTCTGGGGTTAGCCTGCAGTGGCTACTTTCTGCCAAGAAAAGGGAAAAGGACTTTGCTGTTTGCTGTGTCCCCTGCTTGAGGAAGATCTCCAAGGGCTTGAAACTGTGCTTGCCTCCCGTTCTGAAGTCTCAGGGACACAAAGACTTCACCACCTGCTCCCCTGAACTTCCTTGTTGGGAGTTCTGACCTGCTAAGAGGTGCCTGCTGTTGTTTTGGACCTCTGGAAGCTGTTTGCCGCTGGGAGCTGGATAAGTAACGCAACTTCGAGAAGCGCGATGCATCCGCACCTGATTCGGACCCAGCGCCGAACAAATCATTGCGGCGCCTGCCCTCGGCTCGAGAAATCGCCACCCGCCGCATCAAGTGCACCGATCTCCGAAGTCCGAGATCACCGCACCGATTCCTGCTGGGCGACTGCAAGAACCTACGCATCGTCTCGGATCGTCGCATTGCATCGAGGCTCCAAGTCTGTTGCATTGTTGGGGGATGCAGTAAGTAACTGACGCATCACCTCCCCACGCAGTAAGAAACCGACGCATCACCTCCTCTCCGGTAAGGAACCGACGCATCACCTCCCCTGAGCAGTAGTAAGGAACCGACGCATCACCTGCCCCGGAGCAAGGAACTGACGCATCACCTTCCCTGCGACCCCTTTGTTTGTGTGCGCGACGCATCCAAGGTACTTTGTGTGAAAAGTGTCACATCTGCAATTTGCTTTGAACTGAACTATTTCTACCATTTGAAAGTCATATTTTTAGGTCGAGTATTCGATACCTCTTGTATATACTTTAGTATATACTTATATGTGTATGTACTTTGTGGGCTCTAGAGATCAGCCCTAGGACTTGTCTGCTTCCACTTAGGGACTTTTTTTTTCTGTTCAACTGCCTCTATTTAACTCTCTTGATAGAAAACGACCAGTAGAGGTCAGTAGAATACCAGAATTGCTTTCTGCTTGTTCAACTGCCTCTATTTAACGGTCTTGATAGAAAACGACCAGTAGAGGTCAGTAAAATATCAGAATTGCTTTCTGCTGAGGGACTTTCTTTTTTATATTTTTCTGGCAAGTGCCTCTATTTAACTTTCGTGATAGAAAACGACCAGCAGAGGTCAGTAAAATACCAGAATCACTTTAGCATTCTCTAGATTCCAGTCCATAGAAATTGTCTTCCACAAGCACCTGTAGACAATAATATTTTTTCAAATCTTGTATTTTCAGTGATATGACCACCGAAGGCCCTGATTTTATATTAAAAACATAGCTTTGGACTATACCATTTCCCACTGAAAGGCAATATTTCTCTCCATATGTTCCCATACCTGGAGTGTCACGCAATTTGGTGCTTACTTTCCCTCCATGTTAAAGAACAGTAGATGTTTCAGCACCCAGGCTAATGTGCTGTATAGCTAAATGCATATAAGGTCCCAAAGGCGAGACTGATTGCATTGCAAATGCTTGTTATTATTGTATTGTGGATTTTTGTCGTTTTGGTCTTGTTTGGTTTAGATAAAGATTACTTATTTTTCTAAACTGGTGTGGTGTCCATTTTTAGTGTTTTCACTGTATTACTGTATGTGTTCTCAATTGCTTTACACACTGCCTCTGAGATAAGCCTGTCTGCTCGTGCCAAGCTACCAATGGGGTGAGTAGGCGTTATTTTAGAAATGTATCCCCCTTACCCTGACTCGGAAGAAGGGTCCCTACTTGGACAAAGGTACCTACCTCTGCCAACTAGAGACCCCCATTTCTAATACGTTTCAAGCAGCAGATCTGAGAGGCTCTGCCCCTCTCAGATACTTATTCTAAGTTCTCTGGGTCAAGCAGCAGGGACCCCAGGGTATAACCACATCCTCCAAAGCGTGGCACTATTCTCTCCCAGAGAGCACCATTTCTCCAAAATTCATAATGCCTGATTTTCCATCAGGGAGAGAAGAGCTGGCTAAATACACCCCCGGGATGGTTAATCTGCATAGTCTTTCCCCCTTGCATCTGCTCATTCCTTCCTTACTCCCACCATCTGGCTGGGTTCAAAGAGGAGAGGTGTAAATGAAAATGACTTCTGCCTGTTTCCTCCTTCCATTGAAGAATATGGTTTATGACCCCTCCCCCTGCTCTGGCATTCCTATGTAGCAGAATCCTGCCCTCCCAGAAGAGTTGTCTAACGCCAGGGGCTATTTATCATCTTATCAAAGGAGCCTGGCTAATCCACTTAACTCTGACCAATCAGGACAGACCACTGGAAGTCTGAATGTTGACTTACAGACCAGAAAGTCTTATAACTTCTTGTCTGTACACTTTTGGAGAAATTAAACAATACATATTGATGGGTTTATCAACTTTACTTTTTACTTTAAATGGCAATTTTATGATTCTCCTAGCGGGAATTATTAGTTATTAACTTCTTGCCATGTTAACCTATGTGGCAAGGCATTTGCAATGGGAACAATTACTGGGGCCATTTTACCAACACCAGGGGTTATAAAACATCTATTATAACGGCCCTGCCTATATCTACAGGACCCTACACCCCTGGGATACCTAGTGGAGACTTTAGTGGTTCTGAATATGTAAAGATATTGCAGATCCTCACTCCACAGTGCTCCTAGTACAAAAGTCGATTTTGGGAAACACTTTACAACAATGTGGGGAGTGAAATGTACAATTTCACTAAACCCAGGGCATATAAAACTCATTTTATAAGTGCCCTTCTTATAAATACCTGACCGCCCCACTCCTGGGACACCTAGAGGTGACTTTGGGGGTATCTAATATGCCCAAACATTGTAGCTTATCAATTTGGAAGTGCCCCAAACACCAAAGTCGAGTTTGGGCACAATCTGCAATAGAAATTAATCAGGCGCATAGTTCCCAAGCTGCACTCGTGCCACTGGTTGCTTGTATAAGAGTTGTGCCCAGGCAACAAACTTGAGCCCCACTCCCATTTTCTGTAATACGTACCATATATACTCCCAGCACACAGACTCAAAAGCCTGCTCTATGTCTAGGAAGGCTAAGGCATATTGATGATCTTGGTTTAAGCAGGGGGCATGAAAGATGTGCACTAGCCGCCATAAATTGTAAATTGTATTTCTGCGTGGAATGAACCCTGACTGGTCGGTATGGACCAGTTTCGGGAGATATTGAAGCAGGCGTGCTGCCAGAACATGGCAGAGTATATTTTTGGTCCACATTTAACATGGAGAGCGGGCTATAGGAGACCACATCCAGCACGTCTGGGCATATCCAGCGCACTTAGGGCGAGCAAGCAAAAGACACACAGATGATGGATGGAATGCAGAGAAAATCAAACATTCACCCCAGTCAAGAGATCTGGGTTAAATCCATCGTTCTTTTGCTCACCATGCCACCCCAGATTAGACCCAGCCATATGCAAATTAATCTTGACCCTGTACCTCATGGGAACAGTCCAGCTCGAACTGCCAAGCCAGGTCCTCTCTGGACCGGAAACAAGCATACTGGGACAGGTTTTGGGGGCATTACCCCTCATCAGCCAGGCTAGCTTGAATCCAGCGACACAGTGAGCCTGGGACCCACGTCTGTGCCCTTAGAAATTATTTTCAGTTCCTGAAAACATGGAGGAAGGGATCATATTCATTTATTTATTCATTTATGAAGTGCGAACCATCATCCACAACTGGATATGTAGGCGCTGACCGTAGAGGAAGACAGACAACAAGACCTAATAATACTGGGAAGAAAACAAGCTAAAAAAGCCTGAAATTTCATTTTTTGTCTTATCAGTCCACAAGTTGTGAATGTTAAGATCCCACAAAAAAAGAAACTATCCCCAGCAAAATAGAAATGTTTTGGCTCTTTTCCTAAACAGTGGAGATCTTCAGTACTATTTCTTTTTTTTTTTTTAAATTCTTTTTATTTCAGACATGCTCAGCACAGTAGAATGCACATTTGGACATGAAAAATAACATAGTATCAACAGTACAAAAAGCAGAGACCAACCTCGTAGAGCAGTGACACTAGGAAAGCCCTTGTGCGGTCCTTGGACAAGACCCAAACCCTACCCCCACCCTCTCTATGAACATTAAAATCCCCTATAGGCTTTCCATGCTCTCCAGATCTTTTCCCACTTCTTCGGGCAGCTTCTTCTTTGGTAAATTATTTCTTCTGTCTGCAGGCACCAACTTAGGTCTGTCTTCCAGTCAGAGAATAAGTGCGGAGTTGCTGAGCCCCAGGCCCTCGCTATGTTCCATTTTGCCACACCTGCCACCATCGCCAACCAAATTTTTGGATACTTATGCCATATTGTCTCCCCCGAGATCATCAACAAGAGCCATTTACCGTCCATAGGTACCTCCTGGGCCAACACAGCTGCCATTGTCAGAGTCACCCCACTCCAATATGTATCACTGGGCACTCCCAAAGAATATGAAAAAAAGTTGCCTCCCTGCCACCGCTCCTCAGGCATATCGAAGAGGTTGACCTCCCAATTGCTACCAACCTGGTCCTTGAGTAGTCGGAGCGATGAAGAACTCGAAGCTGAACTAGGCAAAATCGCACTCGAACGGCCACCTCCCGGGCTCTGCAGGGCCTCCTGTCCATCATCATCAGTAGTATTTCTTGGACCCAAACTTTGAATTATATTCTATGTTGGAAGCCATGCACAAGGGTTTACTTACCTAAAGGCAAATCTCCTTATATTTTGTTCAGGTCATTGTGGTTTGTACCTATGAGTAACTTTGCTGTAGGCTAAATTACTGTTATAGATAATGTTAGGCTGTAGGTTGCTTGGGGGTGGAAAATATCAACAATGGAAAGACAATGTTCATCAATAGTTGCCTGTTGGGGCACTTTAAACCTCAGTTTACTGTATCCCCTCTCAAGACGACCGCCTGGAGCAGCACTTGACTACTAGGGCGGAACCAGCCTGTCCACCTATCTTCCCATGTGATCGCTTCTTTAGCCTTACCTACATTTCTGCCTACTTTGCCTTGTGTTAAATTTCTTAAGCATTCAGGGTTACATCAAGACAGTAGTAACCCAGTGCTGCCTTCACCACAGTGTCTTCTGCACTCCATGGCAAGTATTTCATCAGTATTCAAATACTTTTATTTGATTCTGTCAACGTGGTCCATAATTGTTCTTGCTCATGACACTGTAGGTTTGTTTTTCCATTGCCTAGATAGAGTAAAGCTTGTATATCGCCGATCTAATGCAAGTGCGAGAACTGTTTCAGTTGTAAATGGTGAATTCATTTGTTTTGACCTACCGCTTCAGCACAGTTTCCTGAGCATGGTCCTTAATTTTTCCCCTACACTTGACACAGCTATGATTTTCATTACCTTTACCGAGTGATGCTTGTATGCACCCGATTTAATTAAATTGACAATTGTTTCAGTTATACTTGGTGAGTTAATTCGCTCTGACCCACATCTTCAGTGCACGTGGAGCTAGTAATTTCTGTTTAGTATCTCTCCATTTCCCATGTTCTACCATCAATTCATTCATCTTTGTTACTTGCCTTTAATTGGTAAGTTGTGGATTGATCATTGTTTCTTCCCTTCCTGTAGTTTCATTCTACCCACTACAGATAACAGCTTGCCATTATTTATTTATTCAGTTCTACCTTTTTCAGAGCCATTGATATTCTAATTTGGGAACTTTGCATTAATTGCCACAGACGTTCCTTTTTACAAAAAGGTAAGATTTTTCCCTGCATCTGTACTCGCTTTCAATAAGTCTTTAAACAGCTTGACTCGTGGCTCTCTTTTTGTCCTGTAGATGTACTACGTGCTAAATGTTGTGGACACCGTTCTGATGATAACCCTGTGTATATCACACTTTGTAGTCGAAACATTGACATCCTCATAACCTTGGACTGTCTCAATTTTTATCGGAACAATGTACCTGGAAAAACTGAATAACTCAGTCCCCTATGAGCCCTTGAAAGCATCCTGACCGCCAGCTTTG
The DNA here is from genome assembly GCA_963921515.1 of Calotriton arnoldi. Classification (NCBI taxonomy): domain Eukaryota; kingdom Metazoa; phylum Chordata; class Amphibia; order Caudata; family Salamandridae; genus Calotriton; species Calotriton arnoldi. The sequence goes on along the minus strand of CAWUFW010002330.1, from coordinate 1,166,161 downwards.
TTTGTACATGCCTGATTTGTGCTCTACTATTCCTTTGGTGTTTTGATTCACACCAGCACTGCACCGCACCGCTCCACTTCCCACACTTGTTCTTCACTGCCCACAAATCTGATCAAATGATAAATTAAGTTATTGACTGCGACAAAAATAGTCTGTGCAATCTGCAGTACTGAATTTTTGGGTTTTCCCCTTTATTGTGGCAGGTATTACAGTTGCCTACTACATTTCCAAATTATCATAGGCGATTGTATTACCAAATTGACTTAACCCCAAATGCCTAAGGAATTTAACACTAGGTTACATGAAGGAATCCTTGTCCCTTTCATATTTTGCTATCTGGGTTTCCAGATTTATCGTTTTGGCCATTCTTTGGTCCAACTGCTCTCTTTGCCTGCTTTGGGATGATCTAATGTATTAAAGTCCTAAAGGTGACATTCCTCATAGGACCTAACGCTCCAATCATATTGAGAGTTTGGCTCTGTTTTTCACACAGAGTTATGTAGATGAAGTGTGCCATTTTTCCTGACGTTTCGTGGCTGCTTGTGGACGTTGGAATCCATCTTATAACCCTATTGATGATATATTCAGAGCATAAAACGTAGTCACAAAACAAATGTTCATCTCCCAAGGCCGCTAACTTCACCCCGACCACACCGGTCTGTAAACACTCTGATGTGCTGCACCCCTCTAGTAACTAATATAGATGTGCTGATTTTTTAGGAGTCACTTTATTTGGTAAAAGACATTTTGGTAGCCATACGTTAATGAGCTATAATCCCCCCACTTCACCTGTGTTTTTATTCCCCACAACCAATTTTACTAAATCAATTTATGCACTACATTTTTTGTTATTTAACTGTGTTGTGGTGTTTGTATTGTTACGTCTTTGATCCCCCAAACATTTAATAAAAGTAATCATTTAACCTCTCTACAAAGTATTCAACGCTGAAGCATCAGTGCTTACCAAGAAATAATTGGTTCAGTTGTGTAGTGTCCCAATCACTGGGTTGTTGTGAGAATTTATGGCCTGTTTTAGAGTTTGGCAGATGGGCACTCCGTCACAAATATGACAGATATCTGTCCGCCATATTGTAAGAGCATTATATCCTATGGCACTTGTAATAATGCGGATGGGATATCCATCACGTTTGTGACCGAGTACCCCTCCACCAAACTCTAAATCAGGCCTTTAATCTTAGACCTTAGTGTACTCTTTTTCCCTCAAGCTACCAGGTGGGTTTCTAGCACATGGGTTAAGTGAGAGGTTGCTTGTCATGGTAGTTAGTCCTAAATACTTCCTGGCGGCTCAGGTTTGACATAGCTGCGCTCTATGTTTGTCTCTGCATGATGGAGGTCCCGTTCACCCTGCTTGTGGGGAACCTGCATTGTATTCTCTCTTTCATCAGTCAGGAGCATCTGATTTGCAACCATTCAAGCCTTCTCCCTCCAGTAATATAGCTGCAGGTGTACTCTTCAAAAGGGTCTCTTTAACTCTTTACCGCCCACTCTCCCAGGTGCTCTACTATTCACACATTTTTTTTCTCTTTCTACCTACACGCAGACTTATAGGCCGCTACACAGACATGTGCTCTTTGTTGTCACCGCCAAATTCTTGAATTACTTATTGTGCCAAATCTGCCTGCCAGAAAATTAAATGGGCTTCCACCATATCTTGAAGACCTCCTTATACCAAAAAGAGTAGTCCAGTTTTTGCTGCTACAGCTGTGCCTTAGGTCCGAAGTAAAATGCAACTCTGGAGGTAATTACATTCTTAGCAAAACCAAAAATATACCCACGCTGTTTTGTCTTATTCTTTTGTTTGGAATGCCAGTCGAGTCTCACCAACTATTCACTTCTCTTTTTTGAGGGTTTTACCAAAGCTGGAAAAAAACCTGTGCTCCTTCTGCACACTCACTCCTTTCTCATGGGTCCGATTAATGCTAATAATCTTGTCAGGTTCAGTAACTAGGAGGCGAGATTTCTCCTTGTTCATCAGAGCGTCCCTTCAGTGTCCCTCCCAAAATTCGAAAAGTTGTCTCTTATCCATTTTCTGACATGGACAAGTTATTTTTTTCTTTAATTCTTGTCGTTTGGTGTACACAGCTAAGCAGATTCCAGCAAATTCATGTTTTTGTGAAGCATGTTGTTCCCTATCGCAGCTCAGCTTTTTTGTCTGCTCTAGAGCTAACAGACCAGTGCCTTGCATTGCAACATTATGCTGCTTTCTTAGTTCATTTGTCATATGTGGAATTCTCGTATAATATGATTATTGTTGGAGACAGTGAAACAATCATCATACAAGATAACTGCATCTAAACCAAAGAATCAAGGCTTTATCCCCAGCATACTAGAAGTAACATTTCTTTCTATCATCTTTCAGCTGACCGAAACGTTTTAGAATCCTTGCTGGGAACTGTGGAACATCAGTTTGGTGCCCAGGTGGTGAGTGAAAACGCAATATGTTATTGCTTTTAAAATGTTACATGCTGTATTTATAAAGGAAGAAATATTGCGTTTGTCAGTGATGTTTTTGTTTAGACTGGTGGGTAGAAAAATTGTTGCTCTTTAGCCTATCAGTCAAAATCTATTAACTTTTTATTTATTTTTATGTGTATTCATAAAGCACCATCCTGACAAACAGAAGCAGTGATTTGCTTTACTGTTTACAGCTGGTAACATGCAGTAACAGTTATAGAAGAATAAACTGATCAAAGAGAGTTTAGCATGGGGGGTGACACGTGGGAAAGGAGCGACTGTTCAGACATAGGTTGGAGAAGAAAGAGGGAGTTTTTAAGATCTTTGAGGATGACAAAGAGGGACAGGCACAACAGACCTCTTCAGCAATGCATCCCATTTATGGGAGTCATGAGGGAGAATGCCTGCTTTATTTTGTTTGGCTCATTATAAGACTGTCCAAACAGATCCACTGTTTCTTGGCTGTGCTCTAACCTCTGCTGACTTAATACTGTTCATGCTGGTAGGCTGGTTAAAGGGGGTTCTTATGCTTCACAGGTGATCAGTTCGGCTTTTCACTGTCTTTGAAACATACCATCATTGCCCCTCCCTTGAAAAAACATCTGCTGATTTAAATATACTGGTTATTGGACCATAGCTAACCTTCAGTTTCCCAACGAGATGATGGAAGGGGATGGGGGCAAGACAACATCAATAGTACATGAGACAAGACCATATATCTGGATTCCTTGCAGCTAGAGGTAATGTAAACCTCCTGGCTAACATGAGGAAAATACCATAGTTTGTGCTTGATTAAGGGCAGCAAGGCCGCCTTTTTTCCTTTGCCTTTAACACTGTCAACCATAACACTGTACTGTAAAGGATCAAACACTGAGTGGGCATTTGCAACACGGCACTGCACTGCAACCACAGCCAAAACATCCACCTGAGGTAATTTGACTCAATTGTATGCCACATATTTTGTGGCATTCCTCATGTCTTCTTTTGAGCATCTATGAATGGCCTGTGGCACAGCGATGATGTGACATACAAAACCATTCCCTCTTGTATGACCGCTCACCAGACTCAACAACGTTACTTCATACTTGGACCATGCGTTCCACTTTTTGAGTTTGAGGTTTTCAATATAGGATCTTCACTGATGGTAAATTGAATAATTCCCAACTTTGTGCGTTGACCCCGGAATACCTTTCTACATAGTTTTTCTTTCATGGAAATAACATCACAAAATGTCTTAATTTGTGTGTTTATGTATAGTTCTAAATATATTGGAAGTTTATTAGAGTTGCCATTTTTCTACTGAATGCTCAAAATATAACTTCAGATTGTCTATTTGCAACTGAATTGCAGAGTCTGACGTGCAAAAACATTCAAACATAGTGTACATGAAGATAAAAATGGAGCCTGGGTAGGCTTTTCTTAGGAATAGAGCAGAACATTACATATCCCTTTAAGAACCTGGGAGCCTTCTTTTATCACAATGCATTGTATTGGCAGTTGCCTCTCAGAGCCAGATCATTTTTCTGGTTTGTTAGAGAAAGATCACTGAACACCTGTGAGGATTAACACCTCTGAAAATCTTAATTTTGCTTGTCAGGAAATCATTTCTCTCTTTCGCTCAACGTTTATAATATCATCTGTCGAGGGAACTGTTTTTTTTTTCCTAGCTCAAACTGTTGTTTTTAGCCAGAATGCAATCGCTTTTCTCCAAGTGCCATTCATTGGAAAGATGGTCTGTGTTGTTGCTTCCCTGCCTCTCACTCAGTCAAAGACTGTGGCATTTTTTTTTTTTTTAAGTCTAAGAGAACACTCAAGGAGGGAGGGCATCAGGCTCAGGAACATGATGTAGGACTTGAGGGCAGAAGAAGAGAAGAAAAAGAAGAAAAGGCTAGAAACATCATCCTCCCGGCTTGCCTATTTAAGGGCCTGATTTAGATTTTGGCAGATGGGTTCTCCATCACAGACATGATTGATATCCCGTCCACCTTGTTACAGTTGGTATGGATTATAATGCACTTGTAATAAGATGATCGAGACCAGTCATATTCGTGATGGAGTTACCAAGCTGCCACACTTTGAGTTAAGCCCTAAGTTTGACACCTTCTGAAAAAGATTCCTACACAGGGATATCTAATGAACGAAATCAAGTGGCAGAGACACGCATCAACACCACTCTTAATCTCATAGAACATCAATGCTAAACGGATGGTTCAACTACAACTCTACCTCAACACAGGCAACGTTCTGAGTCTACAGCATTGGAACATTTAAGATCGATGGTGGGAAGAACACCTTACCGATGACTGCAAAACCTCATGGTAATTTGTCGACCCACTTCCGGCAAACAGCCAGAGGGCCCAGATCACTATGGACACATTTACCGTCAGAGACCTAGCTGGACGACAGCACATTCTTCGTTGATGTCAAAGAAGTTTCAGATGTTCTCATCACCACCTCCGGTGACGTCAAATGTCTGATTATTGTCTCCATCTGTTCCATCTGGGCATTCCTTATCAACATGCTTTTCGAAGGCTTTTGCCTGTTCAGACACTCATAGCCTTCTCCAAATGAAAGGTGAGGAGAAAAAACAGCTCTCACTCCTTTTGGCTGCTCTAGATTGGTTACTATACCAGATCCTGCTCCACTTTCATATCATCTGCTGAGACTGATCATATTGTTTGAGGATCCAGTCCAGAACCTCTAACACCTCTGAATGTTTCACCACCAAGAAAAGCCTCCAAAGCAACATTCATGTCTCCACTGAGAAAATAGAACCACATCACGTTCTTCATATACTCCAATATCATTACCTGATTCTCCATCCAGAGTCTCTCTAGTGGACGATGTTTTAACAATCCCTTGCCAGAGGAGCAGCAAAGCTTAATATCTCCCTGGAAACACCCCAGCCAGCAATATCCATTTTACTGGAGACCCTACAGGCAAGGCAGCACCCACAACTATTTTACCTCTCCCCCTGGGTCTGCTTGATATTCCAGAAGAGAAATTTACAACAGCAATGACAGTTAAGGTGGTGACACCTCGCCTTTTAAAGAAATACAAACCATTCCAGCAAAACCCAGAATTCCTTAGGGCTGAAGCGAATACAGTCATAGTTACCGCAGTCAGGCGAAAGCATGCATTTGCACCAGAGTCAGCTGCTCCATCTGAAAGAAAGAGAGAGAGCAAGAGGTTGTATGCAACAGAATGGAAAATGTGGAACACAGCTTCTACACACTTAAGGAATGCTAGTGCTATAGCTCTCCTAGGCACGTATCATAGAGAGAGAGATGGGATGGCATTCAATCTTTTGTCTCAGACTTGCCAAAACACTGGCAGCAAAAGTTTATGGAGATGTTAAAGGAAGGATCTCTTGTCTCCAACCAGGTAATCAGAGCAGCAGTAGACTCAGCTGAGCTTGCTGCAGCCAGCTACTTCCATGGAAGTTTCGAGAAGAGAACTTCATGGCTGCGCCTGTCATCCGTAAAGCCTCATGCAGAGATGAAAATAATGAAGTGCTCTTTTTTCTGGTTCAACATCTTCGGACAACATACTGAAGAAGAGATGTTTCGAATGAATTGGAAACCCAAAAGGCAATTACACTGGAAGAACAAAAGAAGTTGTTTAGACAACAGTATAGGCCCTAAGAGAGACAGTACTTTCATTAGAGGGTTCAATCTCTGAGATAGTCATATCAGCCTGAACAACACCAGACACCATATCAAAAGCAGCAATTTCATAAACGGTATCAGAAATCAAAGATCACTCCCACGAAGACCATACAGTCTGGAAGAAGAAATTCCACTAGAAATAAATGATAATGGCCTAACACCCCCTCACCCCCCTACAGTTACCCATTTTTGTAGGGCAAGCCATGGCATCTAACCTGGACGAACATCCCTTACAGTTATCAACTCTTGTAGGGGTACCATGGCATCTTACCTGGAGGAGTGTAAATTCTTTACCACGGACATATGAGTTCACTCAGCAAGGATACCTTTTTATATTCAGGGCAGTTCCACTGTCCTTCCCAAAACATTAGCTGTTTCTACTGAAAGACGAAACTTGTCTTCTTTTGTGAAAGCGAGCAATAGAAATAGTTCCATTAGACTAGCAGATGGAGCGAGTTTACTCCAGGTATTTTTTCTAGTGCTAAAGAAAAGCCAAAACACTACTGACCCATATTAGATCTGTGTTTCGTCAGCAAGTTTATCGCCGAAGAGAAATTCAGGATGCTGGCTTTTCATAAACTCGAATAAGGAAAAACGATTGGCTATGCGTCATCGACCTTCACTACACTTTCACACTCCTATATCACATCATCATAAGAAATTTCTAAGATTTCTAGTGGGAGACGAGCTGTGTCAATGCACCATGCTACCTTATTGCTACCTTTTGGCCCAAAATAGGACCCACAAACCTTTTCAAAGTGCATGGCAGTAGTTGTACACCATCTAAGGAAGAAGGTGATATTGTTTATCCCGACATCAACGAATGACTAATAAAAGCGGATTCTCAGCCAAAAGCATTGCAGAAGTTCAGAACACAGCTAGGATACCTCCCAAGCTAGGACATCAACATGGACAAATCGGTAGGGCAAAGTTTAAATGAAAGTGTGTATCCTTCAGAGGAGAAAGTATTATCTATTCGAAAATAATGCATGAAGCTGATAGTTACCAACAATCTAACAACTCACAAAGTTGCCTCACTCCTAGGATCCATGGTATCATGCATATACATAGTTCCAAACGCAAGAGCGTTCATTAGACCTCTCCAGCAGTGCCTGTAAAACCAGTGGTCTAAAAAAAGAGACAATTGGGACGATACCCTTCGACTCACAATGTTGCAAATAGCCTTACTGTCACAGTGGTGTAACTGTCAACATCTGTTAATAGGAGTCTAATTCCAAAAAACAGGCTCCTATGCAAGCCATAGTCACAGATGTGTCGCTGTCAGGGCTGGAAGCCCATATAAAACATCTGACAATCCAAGGACTCTGGATAAATAAAGAGAAGACTTATCACTTCAGTCTTCTGGAACTGAAAGCTGTACATCTGATAGAGACTACTAGCCGCAGATTCCTTAACGTAGAATTGTCCCCAGGCGTGAGACTGGATCTGGAAAATTTTGCCACAGCATCCCTGCGTGCCGGGGGCGGGGGGAGGGGGCGTGGCACCACACGACTCCGCCCCGACGCTGTCCGCGGACGTGACGTCAGCGAGGTCACATAAGTCCCACCCCGGTGCGCTGACATCAGTTTTTCTTCTTTTCCGCGTGCCACGCGGATCCGGAGTGAGTTTCCTTGGCCTGTTTTCAGGCCTCTTTTAACGCTTTGCGTTGGGACCAGTGTGCAATGCCTTCGGGTTTCAAAACGTGTGCTTCTTGTGCGCGTCAGATGTCGGCGACGGACCCTCACCCTATTTGTATGTGGTGTTTGGGCGAGCACCATGACTCTACGGACTGCGACGCCTGTCAGCATCTCAAGCCGAAGTCCCGGCGGGCAAAGCGATACCAAAGGGGATGCCGGATGAAGTTGCTTTCGGCCCGCTTGTCCAGATCGGTCTCGTCACCGCGTCCGTCCCCTGCCTCGGAAGGGTCCAGGAGCCCCCGATTCCGGTTGCGGCATCGTCCTTCGCCGAGGCCCCACGGGCGTCGCTCGCCCGCCGGTAAGTCTTGCAGTTTGTCACCGAGGCCCTGTCCTCGTTCTGATGAGGGCGCGGGTTCCTCTCGGGACGTTCGCCCTCGCCCGTCGCCAACCTATCCGCCGTTTCCTGGCGTTGGGGCGACGAGGGCCCAAATGAAGGCCTACGCTTCGGCTCTGCGGGCTTCTTTGGGCCCCCCTCCTCTTCCTGAGACATCTGCGGATCCCTTGCCATGCGCGGGGCCTTCCGCGGACTCTCCGGCGGCTTCGCCCCCGGCGCTGACGTGTTCGGCTTCAGTTCTTGGAGGTGTGGTGTCGTCGAGGTGCGGCCCTCCAGGGTTCCCCTCTTCGGCCCACGGCATCCCTGCCTCGCCGCAAAGCCCTGCGGGGCTCCCTGTGGTGTCGCAGGTGGTCGCCGGGACTCGCGGCTGGTCCCCGAGTCCCCCTCGGTCCTCTGGGCAGGCGGCTGTCTTGCCGGAGGCCGAGCCGGCGCCGACGGCTTTCCTCCTCGGCCCTGGCGGCGCCGCGGGTGGAGGGCGGGACCCGGGGTGCCTCCCCGAGTCCCTCTCGGACCCCTGCTCCGGCGGCTGCCTCGTCGGGGGTCGAGCCGGCACCTTTTCGGCGCCGTTCATTGCCGCTTTGGCTCCAACCCCGCCCCTTTCTCCTCGACTGCGTGTGGTGGTGGAGGTCGACTCGGCGCCCCTGGTGGACACTTCGGTGCCCTGCGAGGACACACCGGTGCCGCTGGCGGACTCCTCCTCTCCGGAGGGTTGTCATCTCCTTGTATCCTCTTCACCGGAGACTGGACGCCGCATCGTTGCTTTTTCCCCGGCGGCTTCCGGGACGGGCTCTATGCCGTCTCCGTGTCCCCAGTCCCCGGACCCGCTCTCCCGCACCTTGCAGTTGGTGGCCCCGCAGGCTTCTCCGCCTTCTTCGGAGACCCCTCAGGCTCCCCACTCGTCCGTGGGTCCTTCATCCTAGAGGGGCTGGCGGTTTCTTCCTCCGGCAGGGCATGGGGACGGGCGGCTTAGTTTGCAGCCTTTGCCCATGGAAGAGTTGCTCTCTCCCCCACGTCGCCCTACGGAGGCGAGTGTAGCCTTTGTCCGGGCCATCTCCACGGCCGCTGGCATTTTGCAGATGGGCAATCCGGTTGCTCTGCTCCCAACGGATCACTTGTTGGGGATTCTCCTGGTGGAGGGGATCCTCTTCTTCCGTTTGAAGCTTTGCTCCATAACTCTCTTCTGGGGGCCTGGGGGCGTCCTGCTACGGGGGATCCGGTGCCTCAGCCGCTCCTCCACCGCCACGCTCCGCACGATCCGGTCTGCCTTTTTTCCCACCCCTCTGCCCAGGGCCCTGTCCTGCAGACTGCTTTCCCCTCCTTGCCTTCGGTGTTGCTCCCTCCGTCACGGGAGGCCCGGTGGTTGGACTCCTGGGGGCGTAACATTTTCGCTTCCACTAGTGCTGCTCTGCGCGCGCTGAACACCCTTTGTGTGTTGGCCAGGGCTACCTCTGACCTATGGGATTCCGCGGAGTCCCTTCTGTCTCGCGCCTCCCACGACGGTGTCCATGCTGATCTGCGGCACCATGTGTTGGTCGTCGGGAGTTAGCTGCTTTTATTCTCCGTTCGGCCTTGGATGTCTCTGATGCCCGCGCTATGGCGAGTTCCGTGGCCCTCCGCCGCCATGCTTGGTTGCGGGATAGCGTCTTTCCCGAGAATATTCGGGAGCGTCTTGTTGACCTGCCCTTTGATGGGATTCTGTTATTTAACACCCACGCGGACTCCGCTATTCAGCGGCTCCTTGCGGGCTCCGTCCTCCTCCCCTCCGTAACCTTCGGGTTGTCGGTCCTCAGGTGTCTTCTGGGAGGCGTTTGTCCCGCCTTTCTCCTTGGGCCTAGTGTTTCGGTTGGCCCCTCTGTGTGCTGTGTGGGGCTGGGACTGCCTTTCGGGTCCTTCAGTTGGCCCCTCTGTCCTTTTGGCTGCGGGTACGGCCTTTTCGCTTTGCGGTGTGTGTGTTTTCTGGCGGTTAGTGAAGCCGTATGGGTCCTCAGGTTGGACCATCTGTGTCCCCCTTTTTTGGCTGATTGGTAAGCCGTCTGTGGTGATACCCACAGGTCTTTCTGTTCTTGACCTGCTGCGGGTTTTTCCCTAAGAGGTGTTCCCCTGTTTTGTTTTGGGTGTGTCATACCCTAGGTGGGGTACTTGTTGGCTATTGTATAGCCCTGTCCTAAGCTGGGCGGGCGTGGATCCCTTCTTGGGTTCCTCACGTTTCCTGGCGTCACTGTATTCCGCTTGGTGCGGTCTTTTTTCCTCAGCCTTCGCGCAGCTTCCGCTGCTCCAGGTTCCGTCCTGCTCAGTATCCGCTGGTGTTTCGACCCTTCTTCTGCAGGGCTTGCCTGGCGTACGTTTGCCCTTGTTCCCGTGGGATGTCTGCCTCTGTGCGTTTTGCCTTCCCTCCTCAGCCTCTGTATCGCCAGACCGACTTTTGTCATGCCGTCTACGGCGTCGTGTCTTGGTGTTTCCGCCTTCTATCTGTCGTTCGGCCTGGTCCTCTACCTTGTGTTCCAGGGGGGCCAGGATATTCCTGGTGTTCTCCTGTGTTCTGGTTGACGACTTAAGGTCTGTGCTACATGTTTCCCACTTCTCTTCATGGGCTGGGTTGTGCCACTGGGACGGTCCTTCTTTGGGGCTTGTGCGGGGGGCTCCCTTGCCTCGGTCCTGGTCTTGCGCTCGGCCTGTTCTGGGCGCTTCTTCATGGTCTGTACCAGCTGCCGACTGTGCACGCCGGGCGTTATGGTCCACCCTGTGGGCCTTGGCGTGTACCGTGTGCTCCTGTCTGTCGCTCTGCTGGGGCTTGCGTGACTGTGTCTTCCTTCTCACGTCTGCGCTTCTCGGCTGTGGGGGCCGCTCCTGCTCCTGAAGCGGGCTCTGCCTCCGTTCCCACCTCTCTTCTCCTTGGATTGCGGGTGGTTCTTTCTTCTTGATACTCTCTTGGTGCCGCCTGTCCCTCCGGGTTCTCTGGCGGACTCCCTTGGGCCTTCGGGTAGGCTTGTGGTATCCTGGCCTTCTCTTCTCCTTGTTCTTCCGCTGCTTGGTGGGGGCTGGGCCATCCTTCCTGTCCCCGTGACACATCCCCTTTTGGGGTCCTGTGTTCTTCCAAGCTGGTGAGATTCTCTCGCAGACCCTCCTCCCCTCTGGGTATGGCTAGGGTATCTATTCTACGTTAAGTAATCTGCGGCTAGTAGTCTCTATCAGATGTACAAGTTACTTACCTTCGGTAACGATGTATCTGGTAGAGACGATTCTAGCGGCAGATTCCTTCACGACCCACCCTTCCTCCCCGTTCTGCGAGGACCTTCAGTTTGGTCTTCTGCAATCGCCTCCCTCAGGGTGGCTTGTCTTTTGCGAGTCTCCTCTTTCACTTCCTCCCTGGCGGGATGCTTCGTTCTGTTTCTTGTTCCACCCTTCCTTTCTGGTACTTGGACGGTGGGTTTACATGTCTTTCTGCGTCCCTCCACCCTGGTTGTTCCAGTGTGGGGTCTACTCATGCTCTTCTCCCTTTCTCATTGCTTGGGGTTTTCTGACTCCTGCAGTCCTCTGGGTTAGGGTCTCTTGGCTGTACCTCAGCCCTTGGTTCTTTACAGGGGATGCGACGCTCCTTGGTGGTGTTGTCTTGGGGTCCTTTGTCGTTCCTCCTCTGTTCCAGCTTGTTGCCTTTCACTGTTATAACTTGTGGTTGCAGACTTTCTGTCGTCTGTTATGGCATTTTTCACCTGTTTTTTTCTGTCTCCAGGGTGGATATCGCTTTGGCTTTGCAGGGTTGCTTCTCAGAGGCGGTACTCTGCTCTTTCCCTTACATGCCTTTCAGTGACACAGTGCCTGGCACTGTTCCTCATGATGCTGTCCTTCACCATTCGCTTCTTCCCTTTCTGTTTCACTGCTTTTCGCACACTGTTCCCATGCTTTCCCAGTTTTGTTTGTGATGGCTCCGCGTTGTGGCGCGGAAAAGTTCTCCAAGGAAAACTGATGTCAGCGCGCCGGGGTGGGACTTATGTGACCTCGCTGACGTCACGTCCGCGGACAGCGTCGGGGCGGAGTCGTGTGGTGCCACGCCCCCCTCCCCCCGGCGTGCAGGGATGCTGTGGCAAAATTTTCCGGATCTAGTCTCACGCCTGGGGATAATTCTACGTTAAGGAATCTGCGGCTAGAATCGTCTCTACCAGATACATCGTTACCGAAGGTAAGTAACTTGTACGTTTTGTACCCAAGGCATTTCTCCCTTCTCTGACCACAAGGGACATCATGATTCAGACAGACAATACCACCACCATGCACTATGCCAACAAAGAGGAACAAAGTCAAGACATTTAATTCAAGCAGAAGTGATATGGCATCGGGCACTGGCCAGAAGGATCACTCTGACTGTGATACATGTCCCAGGAGTTTCAGAACCAAGAAGCGGATTTCCTCAGGTGACACAAGGAGAACCACAAATAGGTACTGAATGATAAAGTTGTAGAAGACATTTTAGGGAATGGAGTACTCCATTCTTAGACATATTCACCATGGCTCAAAACAAAAAATGCAGAGACTTCATGTCCTGAACACCAGAGCTGAGCTCAATGGACTCGCAAGACGTTAGGATAGTCTTATGGTTTACTCAGGCAAAACCAAGGATATTAGGAGAACAAAACCATTCTTCTTTTCTACGGTCACATTAGACAAGAGCTTGCTACTTCCAAGCAATCTATTGCTAGATGGAGAGTAGTGTGTTTTTCTTTGTTATCAACTGTCTAACCGGCCAACCCCTAGAAGGCTCAAGGCCCATTCTACATGCAGGAAAGCAGCAACCACAGCCTGTGTTGACATGGCCCAATTTATGACATTTGTAAGCCTGCAACATGGAAATTAGTACTTTCAGTAGACATTATTGTCTAGAATCAGGTATTCATACTAAAGCTAATGTTGGCGAAGGAATGCTCAGAAATCTTATTAAGTAAATTCCTTGTCTTAACATAGTGCTTAATTTGAGCTGGTGGCTGCAGGTTGGAGACAGTGGCGTTCATTTTTGGGGCTCTTATTTTTCCTCATTGGACATTTTCCGAGATGATTAGAGGGAAATAACACACAAGCGGGACAGGAGGTGAAAGAGAGACAGAAAAAACATCATAAAGGGAGAAAGAAGAAACCTGCAAGAGTGAGGTAATGGGGCACGGAGTGTCTGGCAGTGGATTAAAGAGGCCTGTGGTGGATTAAGGACTACACAGCCTTGGTATTCGGTATGCTCAATATTTTGAAAAATTAAGCACTGTCTGTACGGCAAAGCTTTAAACCATTTATTTCTCTTATTGTCCAATAGCCACATTGGGAATTGTTGGATAGGTTGCTATTCTTAAATTCTATTCTAGAATTTATGACTATCGATATTGATAAAGAATTTACAATGCAGAAGAAAAGATTACATTCCTGTAGTCCTGGTTCTGCATTGTAAGAATCTTCAGTGAAGTCCTAAACGAAACGGCCACCCCTCCAGCTGGTTACCTTTTGGGGTTTGTAAGTGAAAGTTCTCAGACACAGTTTCACCTACTCTGCCTAATTGCACTTCAACCTCTTGTTGCTCGACTATGAATTTACTTTGAGAAAATGAAAGACAAGAGGCGTTTGGCAAAACAGGAACAGTTGCTTTAATTAAACACAGCGGCAGGGAGAGCAGGCAACAGAGTCAGAAGACTGTCTGAAAGTACAATTGTCTTGGCCGTCATTTTATACATTTCACAAAGTGTTATAAAGCAATGTGTACATTCTTTTTAGAATAGGAATCTGGGCCTAGTCACAGGGCCATAAATCTGGTCATTTCATAAGAAGCGCAGGTGGGTCTCGACCTTGCTTGGACACAATGTGGGGCCAGTGGGTACGTGTCCAGATGTCCGACATGGGTAGCGTGTGATCGCTGCGTGTAGTGTGCATGCTGTGTTCTGATTGACTGAGTGTTCCTAACTTAGTTTGGTATCTGACTTTATGGTGTTTTGGGAACGCACGCCCCTCCAGCCAAACGTGTTTTATTTGGGCCAATCTCCTAAGACCATTGTGGTGTCGCTTCTTATCTGTGGGATCGATCTGGATTTTCCTGTTCGTGTGTTTGTCTAAGGGTTGCATGTCACCCACCTGTGATCTATCAATCAGTTGCTTCAGGCCTAGGTCGCAGGGCCTGCCTGATGATTTACTTCTGACTTGAGGTTGAGGGGAGGTCATATTGGGTGATTTCAACAACAGTGATGCAAGTTCGTTGCTATACGTACATATATCGTGACGTGCATTGATATCGTATTTTCCCGTATTAACACTCTCTCACTAAAGATTATTTTCCTCTCTCTGGCGTACTGAAGTACCCAAAAGGTAATATGCAGTACTTTCCAAAAACTATTCTGTAAATGAATAAATAAACTGATGTTGCTAGTTAGGATAGATTGGGACTAGTCAGGGATGAAATCACTAGTAACCAAGAGGTTCTCAAAGGCATTAATTGTCTTCATCATGAACATCTCCCTGCATCCAACTAAAACCTGAATATTTGCATCAATAATGCTAAATTCTGTTTGATAGTGTGAGAAAGTGTCTCTTTTTGCGTGGTCACCACCATTTTTTGCTCACTGGCTCACCTCACTGCCAAGTCCTGGAGCAGCCTCCCCTTTTTCCTTAGGACCTCTTCCTCTCTCTCAGAGTTCAGGAGGGAACTCAAGACCTGATGTTCAACTGATCCATCCGCAGCAGCAGCGCATGATGGGTGATTAGCCGCACTTTACAAATCCTGTTGGATCGATTGACTAGTATTGCTGGTCTTTGAACTTTGCACACTGTGGCACTGCTGTCCAGGCCCCAGTGCAAGTGCTGTGGCACCTATACATGATAAAATTGTCTACCCTGATTGAGGTATTTAACTTTAGATGAAGTCCATCATGTATGGTGCAGAAAAAGACACCAATTTCATGGAAAGTTACATGTCACCCGTGGACTGCAGCACTTATTGTGCCATCCACTAGAAGGAACCATGGTTTTAGTCCTTCCTGTTTACCTTCCTATGTATCCTTACTCCTGCGGCTTTTAAACCTATGGGCAATCCTATCAAAATAACCCTTTTAGAAAGAACCCTCATTTTAAATATAAAATTTGTCACCCCTAATTAGCTGTGTACCCCAGAAGACAGGGTGCCTAGTATTTCTTAGTGGCACATGGAAACATTTAATGTTGGCACGTGCCTACAGTGACTAGCCCCCAAAAACTGTTTTCACTGTAGAGAGTTGTAGCTATATTATGAGAAAACTAAAGTTTAGAATAAAATCACAGCTCTAAAAATGTTCTATTGGGATAAGCTACAGAGGTGATTAGGATGACTATTTTTAATATATAATAAAAATCCAATTCATTTGTGAAGTCACATTTTAGTAAATATTTAGGAAAAGTGATGTTTAAAAAGCTACACTTTACCTGCCTGAGCCTCCAGTACGCTGATTAGCAGTTGTGCTTGCAGATAGCCCTGCCAGTGCTTCCTATTAATGAGGTGTACAGCCTGCTGCGAGGGAAGAAGCAATAGCTTAGATCTTTTCACAGGTAGGCCTTGGTGTGAGGAATGTAACAGATGAAAGCTCAGGAAGGACAGCTAGGGAGGGTTCAGGCGCTTTACTTGAAAGAGACCTGGATGAAGTCTGTTCATTCATGGTTAAGTATAAATCGAGACCTGTTCAAGACAAACCTATTGTTTCGTAGGCCCTCTTTAGCCATTTAGGCATCGGATCAGTGGGTTGGAGAGCTGATCCCAGGTCCAGGTTTGTGTAGCTGAGGGGGAGGGGACAATTTATTTCCCTAAGCACACCCCTGGCTTGCACACAAGCTCCCTTCAGAGGCAGAAACATTCTGCCATGTTGGATTTGCCTCAGAAAAAAACACTGTGTGATAGTTTGTAGTAAAGCCAACAAGGAGTACCGCACTAGTTGGAAGGGTTGTCCATGGGAACTTTTTCCTCGTTGGTTAGGTAGTGTCCTGGGGTCACCCCCACCCACTGCCTAGTAAATCCTACAAAAGAGGCTCTTCACCCACAGCTTATCAGAACTCTCTCGAAATGCAGAAGAACAGAAGAGGGCTGGACTGCTTTTTGAGACCTGGGTGGAGGCCTGAGGGCTAGACCTACTCCCACTTTTTTTTTTTTAAAGATATTTTTATTAGTTTCAAAACTTTGAATAATCACAGACGTTTGTATTCATACAGTACAGCCATGTTACATCAGATAAGTGAATACATTACATTTTGTAGCCAGTTAATCAGTTGCTTCAAGAGAATACCCACCATGCATTGTCATCTCCATCTCTTCAGTCGGGGAGATACACAAGTTCCCTTGGTGTGTGTTCCATTTGCTCCATTTTTTATCCCACTTCTTGGGACAACCTCTAGATTTAAACACCTCTTTCTCTGCTATTATACATTTATCGAGGTTGTGTGCCCACATCTTTGTCGATGGTCCCTCCGCCACTCCCCACTTCATTGCTATAGCTAGTTTTACTAGTGTATAACCTAGAGTAGCCAGCTGTTGCTCCACTTCCGTAAGGTCAGTCGCCTCCCATATATTAAGGAGCCCCAGTGGTGGTGTAAGGGTTATCTTGTTCCCCAGTGCGTCCTGTATATGTTTTGTAGCCCTTTCCCATATGGTTCGTATTAGTGGACAATCCCTTATAGTGTGATAAAAGGTTGCCTCTTGGTGACACCCACGCAGACATAATGCATCCTGTCTATTTCCCATTTTCGCTAGTGTGACCCCAGTGAGATACGTTCTATGTAAGATCTTTAGTTGGATCAGACGGAGACGAAGAGTGATGGCCGCCTCTCTTGGGGACATCAATGCTGTTTGCCGGTCCTCGTCTTCAATGTGCCCTATGTCAGCTTGCCACCTGTCTCGGAGAGTAGAAAACGGGTCTGGCAAATTGTTACATATTTTTCGGTATGTTAGCGATATGGCTTTGTTTAAAATCTGTTCAGATAGCAACCGATCCTCCAAGGGGTACTCCCACTTCTTGTACCCAGGACTAAGAAGTGGACTCGTAGGGTCAGTTGGCTGACCTCCTGTGCACCTACAGGAATCCAACAAACTTCAACTGATTTTTCTTGAACTATGCAACTGACCTGTAGCATATGGAATTGGAAGGACTCTGCTGGAGTGAGAGTGAGTCCTGGCCCCTACATGCTGTTACTAGGGTCCTGGGAGCCTTAGAAGTGACCAAGAGGAGCTGCTTTGGAAACTTAGAAAAGCTGGAACTTATAAGCTTCAACGGGATCTTGCAGCAAAGCTGTCTGATTTCAAAATTACTTTATCAGATACAGCTTCAGGTGTGGCCAGCTGTGGGATTTTGAGCTCTATTAAAAAAAAAGAAAACCTTAGTTCAAAGTAAAAAAATCCTAATCTGGTAAAGGAACAATCAATATCAGCCTGATTTGAGGCTTTCGCTGGCCGCAAAATTTGAATTTTTCCTGCTCTAAGCATTTCCCGCAAAATCTACCAGCTTCAGTGGTAGCTCCTCCAGCGGCTATCCGGCTTTCAAAGGGCTTTGGCTGATACAGCCTGCAGGCTTTCCTCGCTAGTGGATTTGGCTGTCCGTTTCAGAGAAAACCGAAGGTGCAATCATTCACCTGATTAAACCCACTTGTTGTATCAGGCTTGGTCTCCAAGTGGTCAGTCTGAAATCTCACCTTGTTTTTCGTTAATCACAAACACTGATTGGCACTTTACATTTTCTTGGCTTTTTATGCCTTAAATTGTTATAAATGCAAAAACCATAAACAAGAGGGGATTTGCCATCTCACCCCACATAACCTGGGCTCTACAAAGCAACTATACAACTATGGTATACCGTAGGGACCAATTTATGTGCAATACATCAAATCCACAATGAAACCATCAATTTTCACTGGGTAGTGAAGTTAATTCCACATAAATCAAATTGTTAATCCTGCATATGCATATTAATTACACTTTGTGTGGTTATTTATAATCTCTGATACAAAACAACTATATGCACGAATAACTATGTTTCTAAACATAAAGGCACATATATATACAATTCTTTGTGTCCCAATTTTTTTACTCCACATAGGAGTGAATTATCCTTTCATTTCATTTCTCCCTGCTTTTTATTTAAAAAGACCTGTTGTTATCTCTTGTTTCCTTATTGCTCACAATTGGTGGTTACATAACTGTGATTCCACCTCGAAGTAGCCTCAGAGTCTCAGGATTCCAGGCCATCGCCCTTTATCAAATCCCCTATGAATCAATATTAATCTCACAATATGTCTTATGGGGCTTCTCCAAAACAAAGAACAACATGTATCGGCCTTTATATCTTTAAGGCTTCTTCAGGATGGAATGCAAAAACCAAAAGGATCCAAAAGCCTATAATTAGACAATCACAAAACAATTGTACTTAACACTACATATGTACACGCTTAATACAACATAGAACTAAACTAGTTATCAGAGTCCAATAGCACATAAAGACAACAAACGTCACCAAACGGTGGTCCTCTTCCTAGAAAAAGTGCCCTGAGTTGCATACTGTGAGCATGGTGGTTCCAAATCCTGTTACATGTGAAACTGCCAATCATTTGATATCTATCCTAGACCTAAAGCCAAAGCCGATCTATTCACACTCACACTTGTCTTTCACAGATTTTAGGCAGCACGCTCGAAGTTCATCAAAGAGTAGATCAACTTTTGCTCCAGGGAATGTGAATTTTTAAAATATGTGAGAGGGTCCAAATTAGCTCTCCTCAAGAAAGTAGTGGTTGACCATATTCCAGAGAACATTAGAAAATGTTTTGTTGGTGTAAGGCAGTCACAACTGAAGACACAACACAGGAAGAGATCTCACATATTCTTTGATAGTGGCTTTAGTTGCATCAGCTGCTTATAAAGAAGGCTTTGAAAATATTTATTTATAGTTTTTTATACATATATCCCTACTGTGTGTCATCTTTCAGCAGCTACAAAGCGATCCAGTAAACAGGTATTTTCTGTGCACAGTTTATGAAAGTTAACAAAGGTGATAGGAAATTGAGGATGAGAGAGTTCTGGTTAAGGTGCTTGTATGATCATTATGGGGACATGTTGAGGAATGGACTTCCCTCCTGGTAGAAGTTGAAATGGGATTGTAGATCTTCCTTCGGCTTTCTTCAATCACTGTAGTCCCATGTAGTGGCTGGGACACTCTGGTTGGGTTGTTCTTAGGTGATGGGGATATGTTTGATTTACTGATCTTCCTGCATTTTGTCTACTTAGAAAGCCCAATTCTCCATAGCCTAAGTCATTGGTCGATTCAACAAAGAAGCTCTTTGGTTCTATTTGAGCTGATCTGTTGATTTAATCTGGCAGACCTGAAAGCTTTTATTTGTTTGGGATGTGTACACTTCTTCAGTCAGATGACAAAAGTAGTGAAAGCACCTACAGTTCAAATCAGTTCACTCCTTCCAGCTACTGTTATGTACTAATTTAGTCCATTGAAGTGTGGACATGTAAGAAAAGATAGGGGATCATGAATGTATGGATTTAATTTTAGAGGCTTTCAGCAATTGGATGTTGGCTACATCATAAACAAGCCATAAAAAGTGCAGTCTTTTGTAGTGGGTTAATGCAAATTTGTCATGATATCTATAGATTGTATCCTAATTGTTGTTAAATAGAACCTCCAAGATTGTAATGAAAACTTTATTGAAAAAGTCCTTCTCTGGAAGAAAAAGTTTAGCTAGAGGTGCCGTTAGGTCCGATGCCACTCCCCTCCCCTTACCAATAGTTTGCTGGCTGCTGTAAAGTGTAGTTAGCGTGGTGTAAAATTTAGTGAGGCTCTTTGGTTTGATTTTTCTGGGTGATGCTTCTGTCAAACTTTAGGGTATCAAGTGTAAGTTTGATATTTTTAGTGAATCAAAATGGACCTAGGATTGAAATAAACTTGGAGAACATGATGGCTAAAGACATCTTGTAGTGTCAGAAAACAATATTTACAGTGAGGCACGATGATGAGAAATGGGCAACCCCATGCAGGGCATTCGGGTTGCCAGAATTACTGATTCTCTCCACAGGAAGGCCTGCAATAACAAGTTAAACCCCATGGAATAGGGAATAACCCCAGAATATTTTTTTCCTTCAAGTATTTTGCACAAAATTCATGATTCCATGGGGTTTCATTGAGGCATATTCCATCTCCTGTGGGTAAGCAGTAAAAGTCTGCAAGGGCATCTTTGAGGGGGGTGAAGAAATGTGGAGAGTGGGTAGTGTGGATGAGGAAAGGGAATGATGTGAGCTGGCAGGAGGGAGCATTTCATGCCCCTCCCTTTTCTAAGTTGAAGGTCAGCTGGAGCCAGAAAACCGATCCAAACTGCAATGCATCCCTTCCACAAAGTGAAAGGCTGCAAAACTTGGGCTTGGTGTTACCACACCCATATAATCCTTGCAGGAACTCTGCTCTGCAAAACTTGTAATTGGAGCCTAAAAGGTATATATAGATAAGGTATGTAGTGAAAAAGTAAAATTTGTATTGCCCCATCTTTATTGGGCTGGCAATAAGGTGTGTGTAATACGGAAAGTCCTGAATCTTTACTCATGTTTGTAATGGTCTATGTTTATAATTACTGATAGAGACATCTAGTCCCAGATTCCTCATCTTTTGAATATTCCCAGGCGTCAGACTGCATCCGGAAGCTTTTCAGCTGCACCTCTGTGCGCTAGAGGGTGGTGCCTTGGGGATTCGCACTGACGCCATTCCACTCCAGAAATGATGTCCAGGGTTTATATAGATGCCACACCCACGCACTGATGTCAATTTCTTAATTTCTGCGCATCAAGACACAGATCACTACGCCACCCCAGTTTGTATCTAGCCATATGCAAATCAGTCTTGACCCTGCTCCTCATGGGAACCGTCCAGCCCAAACTGCCAAGCCTGGTCCTCCCTGGACCGGAAACGCGCATCCTGGGACCGGTTTTGGGGTATCACCTGTCATCAGCCAGGCTAGCTTGAATCCAGTGGCACAGCAAGCAAGGGAGCCACCTCTGAGCACACCCATCCCACTTAAGGCGAAAAATGCTGCGGCAACAAATGATGGACAGAATGATGAATAAATCAAACATTTACCCCCATTCAAGAGATCCCGGTTAAATCCATCATTCTTTTGCTCACTACGCCCGCCAGTTTGTACTTGCCAGTTCGGGCTGGACTGTTCCCATGAGGAGCAGGGTCAAGACTGATTTGCATACGGCTGGGTCTAAACTGGGGTAGCATGGTGAGAAAAAGAAAAAAATGGATTTAACCCAGATCCCTTGACTGGCAGTGAATGTTTGATTTGTTCCACATTCCGTCCATCATTTATGTGTCTTTTGCTTTCTCACCCTAAGTGTGCTGAGTATGCCCAGACGGGGGTCCCGAGCTCACTGTGCCACTGGATTCAAGCTAGCCTGGCTGATGGGGGTGATACCCCGAAACCGGTCCCAGGTTGCTTCTTTGCGGTCCATGTGATAATGAAGAAAATGGCGGCTCAGTGAATATATTTGCCCATGATCACATCATTTTAAACCAGTCAGTGGGTTAAGAGCATTACAATAAGGTCAAGTAGATTATTTACGTCACTAGACCTGCAGGTCTAGTAACATTTTTATGATTTTCCAAGACTTGCTACGGCGAACCTCCTGTTGTCTTTGGGGTTGACTGTCAACGTGCCGAAGTTACACCTGACTCCTTCTCAGACGCTCACCTTCCTTGGAGCCATTCTGTACATTGCCCCAGGAAAGAGAGTCCAGGACATTTAGGCTATGATTCCAAACTTTCAGCCTTGGTCTTGGATTTTAGGGAGGACGACTCTGATGCTGCTGGGACTGATGACCTCCGTCAACCTGCTGGTGAAGCTCGCCAGGTGGCATATGCAGGCTCTGCAGGAGAATCTGAAGTCCCACTGTGCCCAACATGAAGGGGACCGCTCTATCTAATCACATTCAGATTTCGGAGGAGACTGCAAAAGTCCTGCCGTGGTGGTTAGTGGCCTACGATTGGGTCACTGGTAGGCCCCTTTCCCTTCTCTACCTGGAGCGGACAGTGGTGACCGATGAGGTGGATATTAGAAGCCTTTGGTCTCTGGCAGAGTCCCGGCTCTACATCCACATTCTGAAGCTGAAGGCCATTCATCCGCTTTGCGCTGAAATCTTTCCTTCCGTCCAGAAGAGGGAGGCTGGTAGAGGTGCTTACGGACCACACCACTGCAGCAAACAAGGTGGGGTGGGGTTACTGATCCTGTGCCTCAGACAATGGCAGGACCACCAAAGAATCTTCCTGGTGGTGAAACCACCTGCCCGGATTATTGAATGTCAGGGTGGACGAGCTCAGCCATCGGCACCTAGCACATCAAGAATGGCAGTATGACCCGGAGGTGGTTTCAAGGTCTCTTCCACATATGGGGAGAACATTGGCTCAATCTGTTCACCACCGCCGAGAACACGTAATGTCAGCACTTCTGTCCATTGGAGTTCTAAGGCGTCTCTTGCTCAGAGTCTTATTCCGCCTAAAGTGGAATTCGGGACTCCTTAATGACTTCCCACAGATACTACTCCTGCTCAAAGTTCTCAAGAAAAAAATGTTACAGACTGGTTCCATGTCATCCTAGTGGCTCCAGATGGGGCACAGCGAGTATGGTATCCAGAACTCCTGGGCTTCGACATATGTCCTCCGATCAGGCTGCCTCTCCGGCAGGACCTGCTGTCACAGCTACAGAGCAGTGCTCTAAATCCAGGCTCAATCTTTACCTTCATATTTGGAGATTGAGTGACAACAGCTGAACAATTTTAATCTTCCCCCCAGAGGTAGTTGAAGTTATCTTGGCAGCCAAGTGCCCCTCGACAAAACTGCATGTGCCTGTCATTGGGACAAGATTGTGGCTTGGTTTGGTGCTCACTAGATTGCCCCTTTTAGGCCAAACTGTCTGACGTTATTTGTTCTGTCTCTCGCCCGGCAAGACTTTGCTCTGGACACAGTTCAGAGTTATCTTTCGGTCCTCTCTGCCTTCTTATGGTTGCCTGATCAGCCCTCTTTGTTTAAATCACTGGTTGTGATGCGATGTTTTTAAAGAGCTGCAACATGTTTTCCCCTTCTCCTTCTGTCATGCCCTAATGAGACCTTAATCTGGTTCTGACTTACTGCTGTGCACTCCATTTGAGGCATTTTACAGTTGTCCCTTATGGCTCCTGTTAGACCTGACAGCCTTAAGGTTGAATTCCCCCAAACATTTTGCTGGCCTCCCTCCATTTTTATGATTCGTTTTTGCTGGTTTTAGGATGCTGCGCTCTTTACCACTGTTAACCAGTGCTAAAGTGCTTATGCTCTCTCCCCATAAACATGCTAATATTGGTTCATCCCCAATTGGCATATTTAATTTACCTATAAGCCCCTAGTAAAGTGCACTACATGTGCACAGGGCCTGTAGATTGAATGCTGCTAGTGGGCCTCCAGCACCGAATATGCCTCCCACATAAGTAACCCCTTATCCGTGTCTCAGGCCTACCACAGCAGAGTCTGTGTGGGCAGTTTCACCCTGCCATGTCGACCAGGCAAGTAAACCCTCTTGCCAGGCCTAAATCTTCCCTTTTTATACATACAAGTCATCCCTAAGGTAGGCCTTGTATAACCAACTGGGCAGGGTGCAGTGTGCTTAAGAGACAGGACATGTACTTTTAAACTTTACATGGCTTAGTAATGAAAAGGTCCCAATTTTGTTTTTCACTCCTGCAAGGCCTATCTCTCCCATTGGATATCACTGAGATTACCTTATTACATCTTTTAAGTGTAATTTACAATAGTGAAGAGTTGACTTTTCAAGTTTAGTGTCACCGAACTCGAAATTTAAAATGATAACTTGTGGTGAAGTTGGATTTTAAATTCCTGTTTAGCAAATGCCACTTTAAAAAAGATCTATGTGAATTTGGGGGTTTGGCCCTTTCCTACAACTACCTTGGGCCTTAGACATTTGTATACACAAAACAACATCAGGTGGTTGTGAGATTTGAACACATCTTTACTTATGCATGAGGTACATTTTACTCAATCATGACCTCAAATTTGTTTTAGTAATGATTGAACACAAACGTTTTTTAAACTTTCACATTTGGTGCGATAAAAGAAAGGGCAATCCACATTCAACTCCATGGATATACAGTGGAAAATATTTGAAAAACGTGTGAAATTTGGAAAGATAAATCAAATATACATTGTGATAACGCAAAATTTATACATGAACTAGGCTAAAATTGCATCTTCACCAATCCAAGATTTTACAAGACCAGAGCATTACATTCACAGAAAGTGCTCTTAGTACTGGAACGTATAAAGGGTCCAAAGGTAACTAATATGGGCTTCCAATAGTTTCTTTAGACAAATGAATTTATACGTCCATATTGATACTGGTTAAACTAGGATCCCCTATTGATCCTGGGATCAATAGGGGATCCTTGTTCAACCACCAAATGTGAAAGTTTAAAAACGTTTGTGTTCAATCATTAATAAAACAAATTTGAGGTCATGATTATTGAGTAAAATGTACCTCATGCATAAGTAAAGATGTGTTTAAATCTCACAACCACCTGATGTTGTTTTGTGTATACAACTTTTAAAAAGTTGGCATTTACTTACTTTAGCCATTTGGTGCCTTATTTGGTGCCTACTGCCTGTCTCTGGAATACGCGTCTGGCGTGGGTGACAGCTGGCATTCTGCATTCCCTCTAGACAGTCACACACAAAGAAAGAGTGGGTGTGCCTGAGTGGTCATCTACATGCAGATGGGCCATCCTGAGCTGAATGGGAGGGAGGAACTGACACTTAAATCCTGAAAGGGTTTTGTCCTGTTCCCACACAAAGGGCTGATTACCCCCTATAGTGAGTCTGGAGCCTGGCCAGGAAGGGGAGACCTCTGTGCATTTCAGAGCTTTCTTTGAAGTCTCCCCAATTTCAAAGGCACAACTGGGTATAAGTATTGGACCCCTAACACCACCAAATCAGTTCACTTCTGAACCAGACCGGCGTATCCCATCCGGAGCCAACGCCTCGGAGCTACTGCCTCTGAACCAACGCATCGCCACCATTGCATGGAGAAGATTGATGTATTGCTCCTCCAGCGTGGATTAACCCAGTGCATCCCCTTCGGAACCGCCACACTCTGAACTGGAAGCTTTGCTTCAGTTGCGTGGAGTACTGCGGCACAACACCCCACGTGCTTGGAGATCATCGACCAATCTCGCACTGCAAAAAGCATTAAGGTACTTTTGCTCAGCGGCCCTTTGTGGGTCCTGTAGCTGGCCTGCGCTCCATCGCAGGCGCCTGAACTTTTGACTTTGTCCCGGTCCAGTGTGACCAATTAACTCTTTGAGCGCTCTTTGCTTCTAAGTGTTATTTTTGCATTTAATTAAAAAAATTCATATCTCGACTTCTACTTATTGGATTTTTGTCGTTTTGGTCTTGTCTTATTTATAAAATGTGAATCTATTTTTCTAACCTGGTGTCAAGTCTTTTTTGTGGTGTTTTCACTGTGATACTGTTTGAAGTGTTTCACAAATACTTTACACGTTGCCTCTTAAGTTAAGCCTGCCTGCTCTGTGCCAAGCTACCAGAGGGTGAGCACAGGTTAATTTAAAGTGTGTACCTGACTTACCCTGACTTGGATTGTGGTTCCCTCTTGGATAGGGTGCATTCCTCTGCCAACCAGAATCCCAGATTCTAACAGCTCCTTACTATCAAGACTGTGTTTCTCGTTGCCATCATCTCAGCACGGAGTGTGAGCGAGCTTCAGGCTCTATGTGTCAGTCCACCATACACTTTCTTCTTCCCAGGCAAACTGGTTCTGCGGACCTGGGCATCCTTTCTGCCGAAAGTTGTAATGCCGTTCCACTTTGGTCAAACCTTCACTCTGCCTGCATTCTATGCTCCACTTCACCCCTTCTACGGAGGAGGAGAAACTTCATCGCTAAGACCCTAAGAGAGCACTGAACTTTTACATAGATCGCACCAAAGAACACTGGATAGACAATCAACTCGTTTTGGCGTTCTCTGGAGCGGAAAAAGGCAAAACAGCGCTGAAGAGAACCATCCCCCACTGGATTGTGCTCTGCATCAAGATCTACTATGCAATGGTCAAAAAGCAGCCTGTGGGAGGACTGCATGCTCACTCTATTTGGGCCAAAGCTGCTACCACTGCGTTGGCATGCAAAGTCCCTGTCCTAGAAATTTGTTAGGCGGCTACATGGGCGTCTCTCCACACGATCACTTAGCATTACTGACTGGATAGTCAGGTTTGCCGGGAGGGGCATTTTGCCTGCTCTGATCTGCAGGGCCTTCTGGTTTGAGTCCATTCACAGGCCCACCTCTGTATAGTTATTTCTTTGGTAACTATTCAGAAGGTGAGGAACCTGCAGCAAATAGTCTATCAGAAGAACAAGTTACTTACCTCTGGTAACACTGTTTCTAGCCGCAGATTCCTAGCCAATCCTCCCCGATCTGTGTTGGACTCTATCCATGAATAAGATCCCAAGTCTAGGAATCTGCACACAGAAGCCGATTTTCTTTTGGGGCTCTGTGTCCAGGGTGTGGACAGTCTCGAAATGTCCCTCCGTGGGAGTGGCCCCTATGTAGGCTCTGCATGTCATTTCCGGAGTGTAGTGATGTCAGTGCGGAGCCACAAGGCTCCACCTTCCGGTACACAGGGGTACTGCTGAAAAGTGTTCAGGTGCAGTCTGACGCCTGGGGAATATTCAAAAGGTGAGGAATCTGCGACTAGATAGAGTTTCTACCAGAAAGAGCATTACCGAAGGTAGGTAACTTGTTTATATATAATACATAACTGGTACACTGTGTAATATGGGACCATATTTCCATCGAGGGGTTTGAGTGACATTTAAAACCCACAAGGACAAAAGCCAAGTTGTTTATAAATGCCACCCGATGTAGGACTATAGTACACATCTTTTTATGTATTTTTTATATTACATGATTTATTAATTTATTTTTGTACTCTTTAGAAAGATGCGGAGCGTTTGACAGTCACTTGTTTAGTATTCATTGTTTGCCTGAGACTGCAGATATGTCTGGCACTGCTTTGAGAAATGTGTGTTTTTGTTGGGGATAGTATGTTAATATTTAAAATGTAAAGTGCATTGTAAGAAAATTAAAGATATGTATTTGGAAGTGTACTTCTCTTTTGTAGTACATTGAATCTATGGAGTAGTTTTAATTAGACATATATAAATCTGTGTTTACTGTATTTAGTTTTACATATTGGGGAAGATTCTTCGGTAGATTTTTTTTTTTAAACTTCTTTTTATTAGACAGTATTCAGCTTTCAGAAACATGATCATATGCTTACAATGGGTTGCATACCTTTTCAATAGCATGCACATTCTGGTAAACAAAACCCTCGTTATATTTATAGTCAGTCATCCAGTCCTGGTGCCCTCCCCACCTAACTAGCCAGTGCCACCCCCAAGCCCTCTATAGTCATCCCATCGCTGCCAGACTTTTCCCCATTTCTCGGGCAATCCCCGGCTTTCATAAATCGCCTTTTCCGCCACACAGCACCAGTCCATATCTCGTTTCCACTGAGAGACCCTAGGGGGTTGGGTTGCCCCCCATGCTCCTGCGATGTTTCTTTAAGCAACCATTGCTGCCACCTGTAGCCAGATTTTTTGATATTTGGGCCAAGTCAGTTCTCCGGTCACACACAATATATGCCATCTAGCATCCAAGGGGACGTCCTGCTCCAACACTTCCGACATAATACGTACCACCTTTGTCCAATATTTCTGTATGATCGGGCAGTCCCACAGGGTATGAAAGAATGTTCCCTTCTGTGTACACCCCCTCTGACACTCCTCAGTTGAAATACGCCCTAATCTAAACATGAGTGTGCTAGTGTAGTAGGACCTATGCAGTATCCGCAGCTGAACTAGTCTGAATCGTGCCCTAATTGCCACTTCTCTGGGACTCTGCACCGCTTCCCCCCAATCATCGTCTTCTAAGAGGCCCACATCGGATTCCCACGCCTCTCGTACCTTGACTAGTAGATCTGGTGAGTTGTTTACAATTTTTTTATATGTGTAGGACAATGCCTTCTCCGGAATTGGGTCCAGCAATAATCTGTCCTCTAATGGACTATACTCAGGGATCTGGTCCCCGTCCTTAAGATGACTGCCTAGTGCGTGTTTCAATTGCAGATATTTATAGTGTTCCGTGGGTGCCAGCTGAAATTCTGTCTGTAACTCTGAGAACGACAACACGGCCTGTCTCCGCCTCACGTCCTCTAGCGTGTAATATCTATTAGTTTCCATTTCGAGAAGCCCTGCAGTCGACCCACCTCCCGGAGCATGTCACTGGTCCACAAAGGAGTCTGTTCCGTCAGACGTCCCGCCCAGCCCAGGAATCGATTAGCCTTAATCCATGCCATCCGCACTAGTTGAGTATGTGGGGCCAGTACGTCCTGTCTTTCCCGTCCATACAGTGCCCGTAAGTAACCGTCTGCCCCCATCGCCCAATGATCGACTCTATATGCCGGATCATTCCTATCTGCGAAGGCCCAGTCGTTGATGACCATGAGTTGTGACGCCCAATAATACTTTTGAAGGTCTGGGATGGCTAAACCACCCTTGTACACCCCTTTCTGCAATTTAGCTAGTGCTATCCGTGCCCCCCCCCCGTCCCACAGCAACGTTCGTAACTCGCTGTCTACTTCCCTAAAGAATTTTTCTGGCACTTGACAGGGGGTATTTTGTAGGACATATAGTATCCGAGGCAGAGACATAATCTTGAAGAGCACTGCTCGTCCCATCAGGGAGATCGGCAGTCTCCTCCAGTGTGCAACGTCGCTCTTCAGACGATCCAACTGCGGCTTTAGATTCCCTGTCACAAACGCAGTGTCCGATTTTTCGATCTGTATGCCCAAGTATTTAAAACTAGTCTTAATCTGGAGTTTGGAGTCAGCGCCCAGGTCTGGCGGTGGCCCGTCCGATAGCATATATAGGAGGGACTTGTCCCAGTTGATCTGATACCCAGAGTAACCCTGGAACAGTCTGAAGATCTGGAGCAATCGGTTAATTGTAAACCGTGGTCGTGTTGCGTACAGGAGGACATCATCGGCATACAACGATATTCTTTCCTCCCACTGGTCGCCCCCACGTATACCCGATATGATTGGGTCCCCTCTGACCCAAGCAGCCAGAGGCTCAAGCGCCAGCGCGAACAAAAGCGGCGCCCTTCCGCAGAGTGAAGGAGCGAGACACCGAACCGTTAACAGGGACCCTTGCCATAGGTTGCGTATATAGCAGCTGGATCCAGGAGAGGAACCGTGGCCCGAAGCCGAACCTCTTCAAGACTTCAAACAGATAGTTCCATTCAATACTGTCAAACGCCATACGGGCGTCAAGAGACAAAAGGGCCGACTCCACCCCCGGATTGATTTTAACCAGATGCATTACCCCGTACAGTCGACGCAGATTGAGTCTGGTGCTTCGGTGGGGCATGAAGCCCGACTGATCCGGGTGGATCAGCGTCAGAATGGGCACCAAAAGTCTATTCACCAAAACCGTAGCCAGAATTTTAACTTCCAGATTTAACAACGAGATCGCTCGATACGAGCCGCACTGGTCCGCCGGCTTGCCGATTTTGGGGATCACAACTATCGTTGCAGTTCGCTGATCAATCGGCAGCAAACCACGGTCTCTCGCCTCATTAAACATGGCTAAGAGGTATGGGGCTACCGTGTTGGCCGTACATTTGAAGAGTTCCACCAGTAACCCGTTGGGCCCCGGTGCCTTCCCCGCCTGCAAATCCTGTATAGCACCCACTATCTCTTCTTCCGTGAGCTCCCTGTCTATAGAGTCTCTATCCTCTTCCGCTAGCACTGGGAGACGCATCTCCGCCAGGAGTTCGCAGCAGTCTTGGGCTGTCCTGGTCGGGGCCGAAGCATAAAGCTCTTCATAGTAGTCAGCGAAGACGCCTGCTATAGCCTCTCCCACCGACTGTGTGTTACCGTCTCTGTCCTTTACTTCCGCCACCCAATTCCTCTCACGGTCACGCTTTTCCAACCATGCAATCATTTTATTGGCTTTGTCCCCCAAGTCATATATTCTCTTCTGCGTAGCCAGAGCCACCGACCTGGCTGCGTTAGTTGCCATGTCCTGCAGTTCACGTTTTCGAAGGTCTAATTGGTGTGCCAGCTCCTTGTCGGTCCTCCCGCCCTCTAAGTAAAGTGCTTCCAATTCAAGTACTGCCTTCTCTAACTCGTCCCAGCGCAATTTCTTTTCCTTATTGTCCGCCCCTATGCACACTTGGACATATCCCCTCATTACTGGTTTAAACGCTTCCCAGAGAGTACCAGCCTCCACTACAGACCCTACATTCTCCTGAAAGTAGAGTTGCGCTCTTTCCTTAACCTTCTGGGCATTGTCTTTGTTCTGGAAAAAACAGGCGTTTAGTCTGGGTGGCAAGGTAAATTGGCGGGACAGGCCTCTCATCGTTATTTCCAACGGGGAATGGTCCGATATAGTATGCAGTTCCTAATATAAAAAGAAGGTGGTTGTGATCAATCAAGGGCTCCACATGGTGGTGTAGAGCGAGACGTCAGGAGGAGAATCTCCTCCTGTAGGAAAAAGACCCTCACACACCCAGCCAGCTAGGTGTCTTGCTTCATCATCGGGTCTGCTCCTTATCGGGTTGGCGCTGCAATACCCGATCGGCACCCGAGATGGGGCCTTCTTGGCGGAGATCTTTATTCCTTATGCCGTAGGGTGTAGTGCGTGTGAGGGCCCTAGAACAGTGTAGGTGATAATGATGTGTAAGTAAGTGTGATTTAAAATAGGAAGTGGTGGTCCACTCAAAACAATTTTAATGAAGTGTGGCCATCACCCTAATTAAAACCAAAAATGAAAAAGAAAACGCGTATCTTCACTCTAAAGTTGTGAGGTTATACGCTTATGACTTGGGTCAACATGTTTCTTGCCCTTATTCCAAGTAGATGGCAATTCCTCAGGACCAAAATAGGATCTACCTACACTTTTCGGTGGTGGTCAATAACTACATTAAGTGAGGTAATAACCACTCATACAGCACCCTAAAAGTGATACCTGTAGATCTAAAAACAACCTGCAATAAAACAGAATAACAAACATTAATTATTCATGTAAGAATATTCTGGTAATTAAAGGAACCTGTGCCCTAATCAATATCCAAAGTGCAGCAACCGCATGCCGAACGCGGGTGACTGATGGCATGCGTAAAGTCTGAGCTAAAAGTGGTGAGGAAGATATAACACATTAAAAAATGGCAGCTGGAAAGAGCATCGTATTTTAACTTACCCAAATTGGGTCGAGGACGCACGGCATCAGTACCGGCTGGTGTGGACACTAAAATGTAGTGTCCTGAAGGGTAAAAAATAGAGAACAAGTACTTGAAAAATGTACGGCCAGGTACAGCTACCTGTAGGTGTATCAAGCAGTAAGGATGAGGAAGCCACAATACACGGGTACCTGGTTGTATCGTAATCATGCTTATCAGTACAAATCTCTCAGGCGAACACACTGGCCCGTCTATGTCAATGGATAAGGTAAAAAGCATTGATTACACCAGTCTGCGCCCCCCGGTGTTAGTACCGACACTGACCAAGGTCAGCGTCAAATGCGCACCCGGTGCACGTCTCCTCCTGATGTCTCGCTCTACACCACCATGTGGAGCCCTTGATTGATCACAACCACTTGCTTTTTATATTAGGAACTGCATACTATAATTGTAGAGATATCATTTTGGGCATGTATGCTGGACCTGAGTAAATAACTGCCCTTGTTTCCCTCCCTTTGGATTAAATGGTCCGATATACCCCGAGGTCCAATTCTAGCATTAGTGAACCACCCCTCACCTCCTCGATGCGTCAGTATATGATCTAGTCGTGAATAACTGCCATGGGCTGCGGAATAAAAGGTGTATTGTCGGACCCCCGGGTTGTGCAACCTCCAAAGATCAATCAACCCAAACGCCTCAGTGAATGCAGGAAGTGGTTCCACCCCTCTGACTCGCACAGTGTCTGTCGTGCCCCGAGTCCATAGCAGAATTCATGTCCCCTCCCAGCACCAACACCCCCGGGGGAAGGTCCACCAGTAGGGTTCCCAGCGCCGTGAATGCCTCAGTGCGGGCCATTGGCGGGATGTAACATGAAACCAGATTGAGAGCCCGTCCCTCCCAACTCCCCGCCAGAGCCACAAATCTACCCAGGGGGTCGTGCAACAATTTATCTACCACTAGCGGGATCCCGGTCTTAACCAAGATTTCCACTCCCCGGGAGCCAGTGGTATATCCCGCGTGTGCAGCCAATCTATAGCCATATCTATCTAACGCTCGATACCTCTGGCCCCTGAGATGCGTCTCCTGAATCAGTACTATTCTCGGGGAATGGCGATGCAAATATTGGAGCACAATGCTACGCTTAATACGATTCCCCAATCCGTTTACATTCCAGGATAAGATACTTAGACTGGTAGTGCCCTGCACTCCCAGCCGCTGCCCACCAGGGGGTGTCCGAGCCGTTCCCTGACTAGTTACCCGCTCCTGTGATACCATCCCTCCATTAATTGTCTAATCAGAAAGCATTCGAATCGCTGCAACCCAGAAACATGCGCATACACCACGTAATAGCTGACTGTACAACAAAAAAACCTCAATTGTGCTTAACATTCCCTATCCCCACCCCCCTCCCTGCTACCCTGCTGGAGAGTACCATAACTCCCACCACCCCAACTCGCAGAGTGCCTGTCACCCTAAACAAACCCATCAACAGTGGGGTTGGTCGATGCCGAGCTCCTGAGGCTCCCACCCCGGGTCCCCGTCCCCATTCCGTTAGCAACAAGATATTTCAATCCCACAATGGTCACCATAGCAATACTACGAAAAGAGAAGGCCACTCCGGCCGCGCGGTCTCATGTACAAGCCCTCTAACCGCCCCCATTCAATATTCATCATTCATCCCCTGTGCCCCAACTTTACAGTTCGTGGTTCATCTTGGGGTTACTTCAGCAAGTTCCAGACCCTCCATGCACCAATCACTCCGATTCCTCTCCTGTCGCTCTGCGTTGTTCACGCCATTTTCCCCTTTGTGAGTTGCGGCCAACAGTACGCCATCCTTCCAGCCAGTCCATGGCGTCTTCCGGAGTTCCAAAAAACCACACTTTCCCATCAGCCTCAACTCTCAATTTGGAAGGGTACATCATGGCATACTTAAGTTCCTTGGCCCGCAGCTCCTTCTTCACACCATCAAAGGCACGCCTCTGACGCTGTACATTAAGTGTAAAGTCCGGGAAGAATCTGATCACTGCGTTCTCATGTAACAAGTCCCCATGCTGACACGCTGTTTGCAAGATGGCGTCCTGTCGCGGTAGTTAAGAATCCGGGCAATAATTGTACGCGGCAAGGCTCCTGGCTTGGGTTTAGGGATGGGAGCCCTGTGCGCGCGCACGATAGTGAAGTGGACGGAGAGACGTTTGGGCTTGAGATGGTTCAGAATCAAGTCCTCGAGGAAGAGGTCCATACTAGGCCCCTCCATTCCTTCCGGCACTCCCACCACCCGTATGTTGTTTCTTCTTGCCCGCCCTTCCTGGTCCTCTAGCTTGGCCGCCATAAGTTCTTGTTTTTTCGTGAGGGCTTGGACCCTCTCTTCCAGACTCGTAGTACTAGTTTCCAATTGCATTACCTGCGTTTCCGTGGCAGCAACTTTGTCCGACATTTTTCTAAAGTCTGCGCGCAGGAGATTGACATCGAGCGTTACAGCATCTATTTTAGGATCTATTGTCCCCTTAAGGTCCGCTATTGCTGCTATAATGGCACTCAGCGAAGGCTCCGTCTGCTCCCCAGGCGGATCAGTCTGTGACGTCGCCGCCGAGAGCGGCACCGCGTATTTGTCCATTTTATTGGTTTGGGCCCCTGCTGGACCTTTGGGCTTCATTCGGAGAGTTACGCCGGCACAGCAACGATCCCGCAGGAGAGAGCACACACAGAACACCCTCACCCCACCAGGTGTCTACCGAGCCAGTGTTCCACCAACCCCCCCCAGTCCGATAGGGGTCTTTAAAAGCGCCCGCCGCCAGCAGGGCGTTGCTCACTCTGTTGTCGACCGATGAGGGGTCAGCCCACCGGGCCCCGCTTCTCACAGAAGAATGTGCGGACAATATTTATACCGGCCCAATGTCAATGCCAGTGCACTCCGCACTGTCCGACCCTTCGTGCAGGGCACTGCCTCTGGACGGTCCGTACCCTCTGCCAACTATCCCGATCCTGCGCTCGTTCAGCGGCAGCACCACACCCCAGGTCTCCTACGCTGCCACTTCACTCGCCTTCTCATCAGTCGATGCTGCTTTCTGTCCCGGGTTCACGGCCCTACCACTCGCCAAGCCCAGCAGTGTCCTTTTCAATTAGCGTTGGGGGTCAGCGATAATCTGTACAGTCAGGCGCTTGAGCTCCCATGCCTTGTACAACGTGCAGCTCAGCATGCACTCCGATGCGGGACTCAGCGGGGATCCCCAGGTCTCCGCTCCCCCCGTCAGCGGGCCGTTTCCTGCTACGCTGCGCCAAATCGGGCAGCAAACGACACAGGGGCACCTCACCTCAGTGTTGCGTGCCTGCAGCAGTCCCGGCACCGCTGAGCCGTCCTCACCGCCTCGGGAGCAGCCGGAAGACCCGGGGGGCGTTCACATCTATTTCGGTCTCCGCCGGCCACAGCTACACTGCTCGTGCTCCTCAGGGGTCGCCACTATATCACGTCCGCCTTGGCTGCGGCACTCGCCTGCTTTCCCGGGGCTCGGCTCCACCGCTGTGCGTGCCAGCGTTCTCCGAGACGCACGGGACACGATCCTTCGCCAGACTCCGAGGCCCACGGCAGTATGGCGAGCGCTGCAGCGTAACACCTTCCAGCGCTGCCCCAAGCACCCATGCAGTTGTAGATTGTCAGCGTCCGCGCTCTCACCTCCCTCAGCCGACCAGTACCGCTACTTTTGTTGCTGCGAAGCGGCTGGAATTAGCGGATTTATCGGGTTCAGGGACCCGTTGGACGGAGCTCTTACAGCAATCCGCCATTTCCCTTCGGCTCCAAAGCCACGCACCTGTTCTGTAGATTTTTGCATCAAGGATGGCCCTCCAAGGGTGAGCATGTGAGGTGTGAAGATTAATGATTGAAGAATCAGAATGTCAATATAGACCATGCAGAAAACTGTTGTAGATTAACCTTAGCCCGAAAATTCTCAAAGATAAGACTTGTTATTTACAAGCGTTCCTTGATAAGCAGTAGTGTGCCACAGCATAAGCTATGTGCAGGACCAGCATACTAGTTGGTCAGTTTCTACAACATTGATATAATGAAGGATAGTAGGGTATTCTACATTGGAGAAAGGATAGAGATGTGGCTGGGCACATGCAGTGAGGTCTCAAGTAGTGAAAGCAACACTGATTGTTTTCTCAAACCTACAGACTGTGAAGTGTTCACTATGTTGGCCCTTCCTTGGTAACCGGGATTTGACAAAAAGGGTGTGAAAAAGATCTTTAATTTTCACCCCATATCCAGTAGTTGGTGCCATACTTCATCATCACTCCTGATTGGGAAACGACTTTCACTCAAAGTCATAACGCTTGTTCGCGTAGACAGTTGAAGGTGCATTAATAGGTCTAGTCTCTCTGATCTTCTTTTTAGCAACTTCAGGTTGTCCATACACCTTAGCTTGTCCCACACGTGGACATGTACCTGCATGTGCTAACCTTATCCCATCTTCTTATACTCCAAATGCATGTAAACTAAAATTGTGTGTTGCTGTATGAAGTTAAATTTGAATGAGGCCGGCCTTCTACATGATTACAAAAAACAGTTCCTTGACTCTAGGCCCTCATTGTCTGTTTGAGCTGTCATGTTCAATATTTATTTCAGCCCGAACTGGTCTCAAGCGTTCACTAAAAATTTGGAGTTTGTTTTCACAGTCACTGTCACCTGTGTATAAAGTAAAACCAAAGAATATCACCTGATTGCTGTCCCTGGCATTGCAGCTGAAGTCTTCGTTTTCGTATGAGAGAACAGACTACAATGTAGTGTTTGATGCAGCCCCTTTTCTATATAGCCAGATTCATCTTACCTGGGGGAAACCAACAGAGGGACCCATTCTAATAGGTAGATTACAAGAAGCAGTATTATAACTGATATAACCCTAGCATAAGGAGGTTATACTATTTTTTGCTTTACATATTCCTCACTCTCCTAATATGTTAATAATGAAATCGGCACTCGGAGAAGAGTTGACTTCAAACTTGGGGTGTGAGTTCATCGAATTTCATGGGATTTATGGCCTTCCATGAAGCACATCACAAGAGATTTATTAACTTGTATATTCTTGGCTCTAAAATACTTTTCTTACAGGACCTAGCAACTGAGTTTGCAACTGCAAACAACCCAACAGCTATAACTCCAGAGGAATATTTTGATCTCCAATTTGACCTTAACGACAGGGATATTGGAAGACCTAAGGAACTCAGCATTAGAACACAGAAGTAAGAGAATATATGATGAATTAATTTCCTTGTTTGCTAACTGTTTTTATTTGTGATTGTTGTCTTAATCAGCAATTGATTCTAGATACAGAGTAAGGCGGCGTATGCTACTCAGACGTACTCTTGTACACTTTAGCCACTGTCCACCTACACCTAACATCAAGTATTCATAACTTAAGACATGCACCTTATTAGAAGTATGTTTATTGCAACATAAAATTATGATGACACCATTGAATTACCAGACCGTCTGCCGACTACTAAGGCAGTAGATGTTATAATGTATTTAG
The DNA here is from genome assembly GCA_963921515.1 of Calotriton arnoldi. Classification (NCBI taxonomy): domain Eukaryota; kingdom Metazoa; phylum Chordata; class Amphibia; order Caudata; family Salamandridae; genus Calotriton; species Calotriton arnoldi. Next base: position 1,129,135 of record CAWUFW010002330.1, on the reverse strand, counting down.
TCTTTACTTTTCTATTTGAGTTTATCATCTATATCTATCCAATGCCGTTTTTAAATGGCATATGCTTACCCATTGATGAAGTGTTTTGGTGAACCCATATGCACACACTTAAGTCGATCACAGAAAATGGATTTATCCTAACCGATGCTTGTACCTCTTTCTATATTGAGAGCTTTGCTAGTGATGTCAACACGTTGGGGCAGTAGGGAAATGTTAGTGTTCATGAATTATTTATTTTTGGAGTGCAGGCATCTCTTCAGGTTTCATGATTGTTATTTACATTAAAGTCAGTTCCGTAGAGGACTTTGCATCCTGGTACAGTAGCAAAAATCTTAATTTGTGAGTCTCTCCTTTATCAATACATAGTTGCTTTGAATGCAGAATGAGATACATCCCTACACAAATTCAAAAATTCTTTGGCAGAATGATCCCCCCCTAATTGTTCGCTCAATTGAAAAGTACCACCTCTACTAGTAATTTTTCAGCCAAGTCATTTGCCCATTCGAATGGGACAAAGATAAACTGACACTAGAATAGGGTGATTTTGGGACAGGGAAACCGGTACATTAGGGCTGGTAGCTATGGTGATATAAGATAGGGTGAAGTGGAAACAAGGAGACAGTGACACAGGCACTATGACACTCGCAGCGGGAGATAGACATAATTACTAACATTGGAACATTATTGACCCAAACGGGGAGGAGCACACCCTTGGGACAGGGGGATGACATACGGACAACTTACTCCACTCTTCTCTACCGATCAGAATAAAATATTTGTGATCTACAGAATAGTAGAGTTCAGTGTCCCTATTCCCCATTACGTCTGCTACCCCAACCATAGGGGTCTTGATGTACCTGCAATTGTTCAGCAGGTACCTTATATGAGAAACATTTGATAGTGTGCTATTTGGAGGTAAAATGTTGAAAGTATATGGTTGAACATGCTTACCCTGTTCGCCCATGAAGCAAAACAAAATTAGTGTCCCATGATGTCATGATCTTAGGTTTCTTTTGGAGGCCTCCTTTATTGTACACTTTCCTGAGGGTTAAAGAGTTTGTTTGATTTTTTTGCGTTCTCTGGAGTTCCTGGTGGATCTTGTAGGTGCCTCACCACAGATTACTTTGCAGTCATTTCACTGAGATAACTTCAGGGCCCTGCTAGGTTTAATGCAGTAGCTTACCTGTATGAAAGGAAGTTTTTTTTCTTGGCATTGTTATTGGTAGATGTTTTAACAACTTCAGAGATTTGGTGTGCGCAGGAGTGCCCTGGGGCTAGCTGATGGTCTTAATTTATCAATTGGGAGCAACGTAACTGTGAATGTCTCTGTCCTTTGGAAAGTTAGATTATCAGCTGTGGTACCATCAATTAATTTAGGTTTAATGCAATTAAAAGGCAGGTAGTTTTTGTACATTTGTCTGTTTCAGACATGTGACATTTTTATGTTAATCTATATTGTTATCCATTCACATGTGGAGTTGTATATCATCTGTATACATTTGAAATTGCAGTTGGCAATGTGTGATTGGCTAGGTGAGTGGCCTCATGTAGATTTTGAAGAATAGTATGACAAATCAACTGGAACTCTACAGTGATATGCATAGGTGAGGATGCACAAGACAGCACTGTCATCGAAGACTGCTAAAGAGTTCTTGGAATCAACAAACAAAACCTGTATATAAGGATCGAAATCCTGGGAGGATTGCCAGAAATACAGAAGAGCAAGAATCTTAACCGTAGAACAGAAGTCAAATCCTTCCAGACTCAAATATAGTATCAAGATTGTAGAAAGGCTGTAATAGTAACTGATCAGGACTACTTCACTTGGGCCCTGTACAGTACATGGCAGGATGCCCTTGGCATCACTCAAGGCTCAGGATACAGTATTCTAAATTAGGTGCAACTCAATTTGCATAATACAGTAATATGCATAATGCAGTAATATGAACAAAACAGGACTTTAAACTCAAAATTCATTAATTGTTTCTTGTCAGAAATCAACATATAACACAAATTAGAACTAAACAGAACCTTTAACCAAGAATACAAAATCTCAAATAAACCTAAACCATGACTCTTTCTAACAAATGTATACCACAAATACAAGCAAATGTAGTGGTGGCAGACCTTGCTAAGTGCCTGTAAGGTTTCTGGTTTGTGGGGCAGATGGGGAAAGTGTATTACCAGCAAACAAGATAATTAAAAGTGAGTAGCACCTGTGTTCTCACAGAACAATGTAAGGACTAGAATCAGTCACTGAGTAAAAAGCTACCTGACAAACTTTCCAGAGATCCAAGTTGTTGCCCTCCCATCGCCCAGTCTTGGAGTTTGAGGACTTCAGCCTGGAGCACTCTGTGTGATGGTCAGGCTTGGCATTTGTTGAACCTGGGACAGTCCTTTAAGGGTGTGTGTGCACCATCATATACTTATGACAATTAGTTCATTGCCTTTATGACAAGGACAATGAACTGGGCCGGTCTGTATTACACCCCTAATGATAATGGGAGGCATTGAAAGGAAGACAGGGTAGGGAGGGGCGAGAAGTACTGTGTTCTTCAATCAGGCACTGGACAGAAGGAGATTTTAGATACGTTTATGGTAATATATCAAGAGGGAGCTGTTGCAATGCTCCGTTGCCTCCAGCCACCAACAATCTTTTCCACACATTCCAATGACCTCACCCCTGACATCTCTGCATTCTATGGCACACAGGATGCAACCCATATCCCTCCTTAATAAACAAAGAATTGTGACAAAACACAATGACTTATAAGATACATGAAGAAATCTAAACATCTTACAGCATTATGTTATGTTAAGATGTCTTGTAAAGCGCGCAGCTGCCCCAGCAAAGGGGCGTCCCGGCGCTAAGAGCAATGATAGCAGTTAGCAGCATGAGTCCGGCCTGGCAAAGAAAAAGAAGGGTCAAAGGGTGTCAAAATGACAGAAGACAGCGCAGAAAGCCTAATGAGCGAACAGGTGGGTTTTTAGTGCTTTTCGAAAAGCCAAATGGTTGTCCATACTCCGGATGTGCAACGGAAGGCCATTCCACAGCTCAGCTGCCAATACGCGGAAAGAGCGCCCACCTGCGCGGGCCCTCTTCACTCGAGGAATCGATGCCAGCTGCTGGTCTGCAGAACGTAGCTGACGCGTGGGAATATAGGCGGAGAGTAAGCCCGATAATATCCCGGAGATAGGATATTTCAAGATCTTAAACGCAAAGCAGAGAGACTTGAACTCCACCCGCCTCTCCACTGGCAGCCAGTGTAACCGACGAATGGCGCTGGAGGTGGAGCAGCGTCTGGGCATGGCAAGAAGAGTTCTGGCGGTGACATTTTGGACCCTCTGCAGTCTAGCGATCTCGGCCCTGTTGACCCCCAGATAGAGCACGCTGGCATAATCCAGTCTCGACAGCACAGATGCCTGCACAATTGTCTGCCGGATAGAGGGGTCAAAAAAGCCCAGCATGGGCCTAAGGCTGCGCAGAATACCAAAACAAGTCGCCGCCACCCTCTTAGGTGATCCAGAAAACTAAGCGCCGAGTCGACCCAGACGCCAAGATTTTTCACCACCTGTTTGGTAGTGGGAGCTGGTCCCAGGGTGGTAGGCCACCAATGTCCACTCCATAGCTCAGGATTTTCCCCCACCAGCAGGACCTCAGTCTTGATGGCGTTGAGCTGGAGGCAATTGGCAGTCATCCACCCTGCAACGTCCGCCAGCCCACTTCGAACCTTAGCAGCATCATTTAGACAGTCGTTGGAGAGGGCGACTACTAATTGAGTGTCATCAGCATATGACACAATAGTCAGCCCGCTCTTCTTGGCTATTGCGGCTAAGGGCTGAACATACAGATTAAAAAGCGTTGGACTTAGCGCAGAGCCCTGCGGAGCGCCCTGTTTGATGGAGTGCACCCTAGATGAACAAGCATTAGAAATGCAATAGGTCTCGCATTTTTTTAAGTTAGAGCTATTGGCATTGTAAATGGCAATGTCTGTTACCTACTAAGGGAGGATGGAGGGAGCAGTTGGTGTCGGAGTGCCAAAATGCTCTGTTGGAGAGTGACTGGCCAAAAGTAAAACAAACAAGCAGCGACTTTTAAAAAAGAAAGCATGTGTGGACCGTGTAAGTGTGTAGCCATGAAGCATATTTTTAACAACTAAGCTTGGGGAATACTTGGATATTACTTTGTGCCAGGGAACAAAACAGAGCCCGATAGAGACCCGTTTCAAGGCCCCCTTTAAAAACTGCCGGTGCTCAGCACCGGTGAGACCCAGCCCACTTAAAGCCCTGGGTTTTGCACTCTAATTGTGGAAATAATCGTAGGTATTGGTGCTTGGGTACCAACTCATGCACGTTTTCCATCCTAACCAGGTGGTTTTCCCATTAAATGATTCCTCCTTGGGAAATGTGAATAGGAAAGAAGGATGGCAGCACAATTCAAACATACTACTGCAATTCCGGTGAAAACAGGTTTTTCTACCCACAATGGTATCACTTCAAGTATATGACCAAATAAATGGTTGTGCAGTGGTTGCCTCTCAGACAGTGTGTTCTGGACTTGTAAAGTCTAAGTTGGGCAAAAGGCTTATCCTCTCCCCCAGCAGACACTGCTTTCCATTTGTAACAGTGGTTTTTTTTGTAAAGGAAGAAACTCCCCCCACCCGCAACTATTGTACTGCAGTGTCCTTACTATATATTTTTCCTTGGCTTACCATAGCTCCCTCTCACTTGAAATTTTGTAACCAAGGATGTGACCTGATCTATGTTCTTGCTATCAATATTTTCAATAAAAATATACAACAAAAAAAAAAAATCACTCAGTGTTTTTGCCTGTAAAGTTTAGGACAGGACTATAGTCTCCAACAGGGACCCGCTTCAATGCCAGTTTTAAATTCTTCCGGGTCTGAGACCCAGACGGACCCAGCCCACTTAAAGCCCTGACGATTGATATTAGGTAGGTTCAGACGCCTTTAGGTATAAACTGTGCAAATAAACTTGGGATTCTGAGAGCGAACAATGTCTAGTGATGAATATGTAATGTCAAGTTTAACAATTTCGCTATGACATTTAATTTTTACATGTAAATTTGTGTTGGGAATTTTTTTTTTTTAGATGGATTTTCATGTAACATTTGTATTGTGCTGTTTTGTTAAAACATTAATCACGTAACTATATATATATATATATTTTTTTTTTTACATTTATTTGTAGGTTGAACCACATGCACTGTATCCATAACTTCATTAAAATTAATTAGAAAGGTACATTGTATTTTATTGCATTAGTACTTATTTCGTTATTTAGCACTTAACATACTCTTTGCAAGGCCTACAGCGTTCATTAGACTTCGAAACATTGCAGAAAGAAGTATTAGATACGTTTAGAAAGTAAAGTTTTTTGAGTGGTTAAGGTTTTCACAAAACAGCACAATCCAAATGTTACAAGAAAATCCATATAATAAAAAAATATATTTATATTATTTTTATTTATTTAAAGGTTGAACCAAATGCACTGTATCCATAACTCCATTAAAATTAATTAGAAAGGTACATTGTATATACACACGCACACACATCCCCACATGTTAGTTTTCCATTAAGAAGAAATAAAAAAGTATGAGCAATGTACACAGGAACAAACTTGCATTGTATTGTAATTGCATTTATATAGCGCTTACTACCCCTGACGAGGCGTCGAAGCACTTTTTCGGCGAGTAGCCCGCTACTCCGGGACACAAAGAGGATTAGTGTTGAATTAGTATAGTGAAACATGCAAGTACATTTTAAGTGGTGGATAGGTTATACTCAGTTATTTGGATTCGGAAGGATAGCAGAAAGATAGAAGAGGGAAAAAAGGTTTGTATTTATATAGCGCTTGTTACCCCTGATGGGGTGTTGAAGCACGCTACTCCGGAAACCCATAAAGGATTTGTGGTGAATTAGTATAGTGAAATATGAAAGTAATTTGAGTGGTGGATATTAGTTAGTTATTTGGAGTGAGAAGGATAGCGGAGGGATAGAAAGGGAAGAAAGGTTTGCATTCATATAGCACTTGTTACCCCTGATGTTGAAGCGCTTTTCTGGTGAGTAGCACGCTACTCCTGAACCCATAAAAGGATTAGTGTTAGTGTACACACAGTCTCTCACATACATTCACAATGCACACACACACCTGTAAACACACACTCAGCCTTTCACATTCATTCATACCTTCACACAGACGCACACCAGTACATACAAACACACACCAAATACACACCTGTACACACACAGCCTCTCAAATACACTCACACTTGCGCACACACCAGTAAATAGAAACACACACCTGCTCGCGCCCAGCATCTCACATACATTCACACAGGCAGACACTAGTACATACACACACCTGTAAAAACACTCAGCCTTTCACATTCATTCACACCTGCACACAGACGCACACCAGTACATACAAACACACACCAAATACACACAGCCTCTCAAATACACTCACACGTGCGCACACACCAGTACATACAAACACACACCTGCTCGCGCCCAGCATCTCACATACATTCACACAGACGGACACTAGTACATACACACACCTGTAAAAACACACTCAGGTATGAGCGATAAGGAGGCAGATGGCATTATGTGTGAGGGAGAGTCATTCTGGACTGTGCCTGAGGTATGAATGATAGAGGTGACTGACATTGTGTGTAAGTGATGGCCACAGCGGACTGTGCGTGAGGTATGAGCGATAAGGAGGCAGATGGCATTATGTATGAGTGAAGGGCTGCGGGGACTGTGTCTGAGGTATGAGTGATAAAGGTGGCTGACATTATGTGTGAGGAAGAGTCATTCTGGACTGTGCCTGAGGTATGAATGATAAAGGTGACTGACATTGTGTGTAAGTGATGGCCACTGCGGACTGTGCGTGAGGTATGAGTGATAAGGGGGCAGATGGCATTATGTGTGAGGGAGAGTCATTCTGGACTGTGCCTGAGGTATATCCGATGAGGGGGGTCTACATTACATAAAGTGCCCCTGGCATGTGTGCCCACTATCTGCAACCCTGGGGCACTTTGCAATTGCAGAACGGGATACAGATGCTGTAATTCAGATAGCATCACATTCGTGCAGCACTGACGCTATCCCAAAGGGGCGTTCTCTCATTTACAAATGAGGAAAACACTGTGCCTCTTTGCCTATAATACACACATTAGCACAGAGGCAAAGAGTCAGGATGCGCACTGAGTGTATGCCACCAAGAGGCAGTGCAGTTTCAGTGCGCCCCCGTCGATCGCGCTCTCTGAATGGGGCTGTAGTGGATCCCTGGACCCCTCCCAGACTTCCAGCTGCAGATGTGAGCACTCATTCACTGCACCCGCCTGCAGGGGGATCTCCGTCCGCCTTGAAAGTGCAAGGCGGATGCCGTCTGCTCTGAAAAAGACAGACTGGGTGCTTGAAACAGTCTGCCCATCTTTCACAAACGGGGCAGCGCAAGACCGAGCCTGACCTGGGGCCAGTGCATTACCATTAATAGGGCGCAATGTTCCTGTTTGCACCTAGTGAACATAGTTAAAGGAGTCCTGCAGTGAAAGCACGGACAGCGCACCCTTAGTGAAATACAGCGCCAGAGTACATATCATGGTGGGCTGTGCTGACTCAGCGTATACCCAAATAAGATTTTCTATGAGTTGGAGCTTGATTTTTAGGCAGTATAGGTAGGAAACAGCGAGCAAGCTTTTCCTCTTTCTGAGCTCTGCTGTTGAAAATAAGGTGCCGACTTGGAGAAATATTGAGTTAAACGACTTCCCACCATGGATGAGCTTAAAAACAGGCGCTAAGACTCCCACTGAGCCAGTGCAACCCACCTTACAGGGTCCCAGGAACTGCTGGGGAGAGGGAGGCAATCCGCTGGATATATGAGAGAGTGGGTCGGACCCGAGTTAACCCCCCCCCCCTCCTCTCCTGTTCACCCCCTCCTCTCCATTGACTGTTTACCCCAGTCCTTAGTTGGAAGGCTACGTGAAAGAGCAGGCGCCGTGTCTGTCTCTGATGAGAACCAGGCCTGGCTGTCTGAATATACAAATACCTGGACAGTCAGGTGAACATTTACCCTCTGGACAAGCCAGAGGCTGGGCTGGGAGGCAGACACCCGGAGAGATCATGTGATTTCGATCGGTGGCTGGTGAGGAGGCCAGACCATGTAGAAGAGACGGGGGAAGGGGGCGGCTGGTCTGTGAGCTCAAGGCAGCCGTTCCGAGGGTGCAGGGGCGTCCCATGGCTGTGTCCAGTGTGCCAGGCTTACCCCCCAACCCCCCCTCGGGTGATTTAAGGTGATTGTTCATCTGTGACATTTATAGCGCACTGAAGGCGGGTTGGCATCAGGCCCATGGAAGATGTGTCAATGCCACTACAGGAACGCACATGATGTTGGAATCTGCTGATGGGGGATGTGGTGGGCGCCGATGGACAGGGAGAGAGAGTGTTGCGTGATGCGTATCTTACAGACAAGAAATTCTAGTGACAGTCAAGATCTCAATAACTTTTCAGATAAAATAAACGTGTAGCACGGGCTTAAGGCAGTGCGTAGCTTGTGTATATCCCTCACACCACAGGATGTGCTGTGTGTGTTTGCAGCACTTGGGACTGGGTTTCAAGGAATAAAGTGTTAATTATGTAAATGGGCACCGTGACTGACTTGTCAGGCGCCCACATTACATGTAGTGGTGTACATATACATGTTGTAAGATGCCATGCGCCCACCATTCAGGAAGCAGATACCGTGCACTGTGGTGTGTGCCGCACTGTCCATTGCAGAGTAGTGATTTAGTAAAGAGTGACAGTAGTACAAGGGGGCATATTTACCTGCTATTCCTGTTTCTTGGCCCCTTCTTTACAGTGTCATCAACGAACAGTGCTCTTAACATAACCCATACACGCGGGGGTCAACATTCCCACAAAATCACAGCTGCATTTGGGTGAGAATGCCCTCTCTAGAGCCAATCCTTGATCGATTTCTCTTTTAATTGGTAATCTCGGCCAGACCACTCATCATTGCTGCCTGCCCTTCTATAATCCTGGTCTCCGTACCCTCTTCAGTTTACTGCCAGTGACATGTTGGGGAGCAGGCATGGGAGCCTGGTGCGGAGGTTTAAATTCATGAACTCTCCCTCGCCCTGTGCCAATCCTCGCCTTGGCAGGGACTCTGGGGCTGCAGCCTCCCATGGCACATGCTAGGGAGTGCTTGCTGAAAGCTGCTAGGTTCTGGAAGCACTGAAATGTCAATTAGTTACAGCACATTTTGGCTGGTGATGGTGTGTGGTGTGCGTTCACATCTTCTCACCAGCGCTCATCTCAGAAAGGCCAACAGTGAACACAAACTGCAGCCTTCTTCTGGATACCCCCGGGGTGCTAAGTAGCGCTTTACAAATACTACTTGATTAATTGATTCTTCGCGGAGTTCGAAACAAAAGTTGAAAAAGAGTAGACTGCCCCAGGCCTGTGTGCAGGAGTGAGTACACTAGGTGTGAAGAGTAGTGACGTATTAGAGCGTTAGTAGTAGGCGGGTGTGCGCAAAACTGCGAGAGTCGAGGCGCTCATACGTACCTGTGTGATCGGAGCGCAGAGGGGGTGGCTGGACGTGTGGAAGAAAGAGTCAGCCTGTGCTGCGGACAAGCCACGCAGCCCAGAGGCCCCCCTTCAACTTCAAAGCCAGATGCCACACTCCCTGCCGACATCTGCACCATGTCACCGGCCTTCAGAGAACAGTGAACACGCTGTAGAGGCTATCAACTCACAGCGCGGCGCTTTGGGAGTTGTGTGGTGGGAGTGTTATGTACGCCGCGTGGTTCCTCCACAGACCTGGAACGGGGCTGCAGGGGTTGTCGGACTTAGCTCGCCTTACCCGAGGTTCCCAGTACCGGCGTACTCTCCTCGCGCTGCCCGCTGCCCTCTCAGCACCGGCGCAGTCCTGCTCCATCTTGTGGTTACAGCCGGCGCCACTCTCTGACGGATTCTTAAACAAGCTCCCGCGTTTTTTACGCAGTAACCGGCTCATGTTAAGCGCTCCAATACATTCGGGTCGAGCTCGCTCTATATAAAACTGCAGGAGAAACCAGTGGTGCGCGCACACCACAGAGGAGCGGGGGAGGGAGCGCGGCAGCGAGACGAACGCGTGCTGCTGCGCGTGCTGGCCACCGACGGGAATGGGCGTAGCAAAGGCGGGACATGCGCCCGCCTTTGCCCAATTGCGTGCTGGATTTTTTTTTAAAAAGCACGCGAAAGCCAATGGCAGCCGCGGAAAGCAAAACCACACGCACGAGCGTGTGGTTAGCTTTCAGAAGCCCTTTCTAGAGGCTGTCTTTACAAGCTGCATCGTAATCGGCCCCAATATTGTTGTAAATAATATTTTGTCAAAACATGGCTTAGCACAATATCGCGCTACTATACTTATAATGGTCAGAACAAAAATATCGGGAAAAAATATTGCTCTCAATAATATTGTCTTAAAATATACAAAAATATAAAAAATGTATCTATGTACATTTTTCTAATCGTCAGAAGATTGTAAGTCTGAGTCGGTGGCATCTTGAGTTAGACACTTGACCAGTAACCAGCAATTTACTTACAGATGAGGAGTTGGCCTAACAGCTAGGGCGTTCGACCTCGGACCTGGGGAACTGGGTTCGAGTCTCGGTAATGACGCTGAACATCCTGTGATTCTGGGCAAATCACTTAATCTCCCCGTGCCTAACAAAAATGAATGTGTGTCCTCATGTAACGTAACTGGTGCTATGTAAAGCGCTCTGATACCCGGTTGCGGGTCAAGTTCGCGCTATATAAAACTCTGCAAAAAAAAAAAAAAAACTTTAGGTGCAGTAACTTGTGGAGTGATGTTACTGGTTAGAAAGATAGTTTTAAATATAAATGTCTATTTTGATATATTATTAGATATTTTAAAAACATAGTATTAGCTAAGAAAAACAGTAATTGCAAAAAATATGTTAGTTTAGAAGCACGTCTTTTCTACGTATACGTTCAACTCCAATATAGGAAAAATTGCAATATATGGGAATCTAAAAATTCAAGTAATTGTTTAACAGAGCGCTGCACAACGTCTGTCGTCAATTCGAAGTGCTGTTAAAACGTTTTATCATTTAATGCAAAATAAAGCTGCACACTTGCAAAACAACTGGCTGTTCCAATGTGATTCCTAATGTATTTAAAATGATTCCATTCGATGTCATTCTGTCTCAAAGGGCTGAACTGTGGAAAGTTTGCATGGCTAGCGCATGGGTAAAACAGAGATAAAGTGGGATTTTCAAAAGATGAACCAGTTCTGTGAGACTGGATTTTAATGACTAGGGAGATTGTTAGTCAGTGTTTTCTGTTTCAACCTACGCCCCAACCGGGTGCCCTATAGTACACAAAATGTAAAATAAAAAAAATGCACTATTACTTTAAAAGAGGCATGTCTCTTTTTTCAATTTTCTCAACAAGCAAAAGAAAAGCCCAGGTCTTAAAACTTCAAATGCACGTTCCCTGAATCTCGATTAAATGACTCTAAGGTGCGCACGGAGTCCATTCTGAGCATAGCGCATCATGTAAGAATTCAGTTTTCGTTGTTTGAACTCCTTACAGTGCTATTGGTAGCTCACAGCCGCTTCAGAGCGCTAGTGGCAGGACAACGCATATATACATTCATTTTATAAATCAGACATTCCTAACGATTACATATACATGGGGGATGCGCATGCGTCCTCTGATAGACAAAACGTAAATATATACCTGAAAAGCGTCAGTCTTCCCCACCTGCCTGGTCCACTTGTGTCCTCACGAGTGCAGCACTCCCAGAACACATTTCTGCGCGCCCTGGTGCAAGCCTGGTCACTCCTTTTAACTCCTCAGAGATGCGCTGTGATGGGCCAGCCCCTTTTCTTTCTTACATAACGGATGCATCAGAGGGATCGGGTTTCGAAACAGGTAAAAGTGCTTCCTATCAGTCAGTGCAAAGGGTCAAAGGAGTTCGGCCAGAATGCCTGAGCTTACCTCGACTCTCATCAGCATTGCAGAACACGTCCCTGGGCCACTGGGTGGACTTGTTCTTTGCTTGCCGTCGTTGAACAACGGATGAACGGGGTTATCCTCGACTTACTTTAGCCTGACCTCAGAAACTCACAACTGGACTAACCCACTGCCTTCGCTCTGCTGCGCGTTGAACCGAAATACTTAGGTCATAGAAGTTCGAAGTGCGCTAAGTGCTGCCGTTTTGCATATGTTGTGCGTAGCCATCCTCAAGCAGTCCTAGATTTCAAGGAAGACTAACTATGTGCATGGTGGGACTTGTAGTTTACCTCTTCTCATTAGAAGTAAGGGATTGAAACTACCGGTGCAGTCCTCCTGGCTAAAAATGCAAAAGTGGCTGGATGTGTCAGTCATGACTTGGTACCACGCCCATCAATGTATGAGGAATGTATACCATAGCATAGCGCCCTAACAGATTTACATAGTGATTTACGTTACATCTATTGAATGCATATGGAACATTATCTTACAAATTTTATATAGCGCCAACTCGACCCGAAGGTGTCAGAGCGCTTTACATGAGCACGAGTTGTATTACAGACATGAAATACGTCGGCTCACTGCAGGGGTGATCGAGTTTCACGAGTAGAACCAGATTGTGGTCCTCGGGCTGTGGTCGAGTCAAACAAGCCCCAGGAGGGAATTCCAGATGACTATTGAGGAGCGTGAGAGGGAGCGGAGCGGTTAATGGTGGCCTTTGTCAACATTACAGACTTCTGTCACAAACTCCCGGTCACCTCCATGAGTCTCACCACTGTACATTTGTCAAATATAACACAGTGTGTGCACTCTGTGAATGTGCTTAATGTAAAACGTGATTGTGCTGTGTACTGTGTACTACTGTCCCAAATGCATGACCCCGACTCTCCGCGTCTAAGCTTGATCTATATAATCGTGTGGATGTGACGTAAGGCCAGAGCTGCAGACTAAGGAGCTCGGGACCCAGGTTCGAGTCTCGGCGGACGCTGAACAGCTTGTGAGTCTGGGAAAATTACTTTATTTACCCGTGCCTAAACATAAATAACAAGGCGCTTGCCGAAACCTCCTTACCTGTGCGTAGGTGAGTCTGCTTACCGCACTGACGGAGCAGTCCGTTCGCCTCCAACTAATACTGATACCGCAGTAAAAAAAAAAATGGCGGGCGCGCGGTAAAAAAACAAAAAACAGTGGTGCGCGCGCACCACAGAGGAGCGGGGGAGGGAGCGCGGCAGCGAGGCGAACGCGCGCTGCTGCGCGTGCTGGCCACCGACGGGAATGGGTGGTGCAAAGGCGGGACATGCGCCCGCCTTTGCCCAATGGCGTGCTGGATTTTTCCAAAAAATGCACGCGAAAGCCAATGGCAGCCGCGGAAAGCAAAACCACACGCACGAGCGTGTGGTTAGCTTTCCGAAGCCCTTTCTAGAGGTCTCGCGCTGCGCGAGCAGTGCTGCACACTGCAACGCTAGGCGTGAGACCTAAAAAGGGGGGGCCGACACCTGAAAGGACCTGTCCGAGAGGAAGGAGGTGAGCCACGCCAGGGCGGGGCCCACGATACCAGCCTCCTTCAGTCTCCGGATCAGAATCTGGTGGGAGACCGTATCAAATGAACCTCAGCTGCTAAGCCAGCAGCCCCTGTGGTTGAAATTTATAAAGCACAAGCTAGGGGGGGCATCACTATACGGGGTGGAGTTGTGGGGTCACTGCTCCACCACCAATTTGATGAGGGTGGAGAATAACTTTAAGACAGCTCTTCGGTTTACCTTGCAGTACCCCCCTTATTCCTCTCCGAATGGATTTGGGCATTAGGCCCCTTGATGAAGAGGCTGCTTTGAGACCTCTTACATTCTGGCGGCGATTGTGGGGGACCCCAGAGCTGGCCGTCCTTAGGGATGAGCTAAGAGAGTTATTGCCTACTTGCCCGATCAAGAAAACTCCCTGGTTTCGACATATAAGGGATCTTGCCATCAAGCTAGACATACCGGGTCTCTGGAGGACTCCCGAGATTTCTTGCCCTACGATCTCTAGGTTGGAATTAGTCAAACATTACAGATTAGCTAAATTAACGGCTATCCAAGAAAGTTCCTCATGTGGCCGCCTAACTGTAGAGTTTTTACTAATTAAAGATGTATACAGCAAGGAACGTTTCCTGGATCTTATTCAATCCCCACTGGCCAGGAAACTGTATATGCAATTCAGATTAGGGACTCTCCCGCTACGTGCATACACCAGTAAATGGGGAAAAGAGATAACGGTGAATGTCCCGCATGCAAGTACAAGGTAGAATCTGATGTGCATGTCCTGCTTCTTTGTCCCGCCTATCAGACGGCGCGCAAGCGCTGGTTAATACAACTCTGCAAGAACATGGGTTTCGCGCACTGCGCAGTGGCCTTCAGAGTTTTGAAGTGCGATACCCACCCTCCAATTGTCTTTGCTGTATCCCGCTTTTTAAACTGCATGTGGCATACTCGGCGGGCCTTTTTAAAGTAATTCCTGGAGAAAGCAGGTATTCCTCTGTGGTTCGTGGTTTAGCACTCCTTTTCTTATTATCATAATTTGGGTATATACTAGCTCATAATTATGTGTAGATGATTGTTTTTAGCATGTTTTAATGGATTGTATGAACTTATATATACAATTTTCATAGTTTTTAAGAGGTTTTTAAACTGGTGTCTTTCAGTCAATTTTTAGGTGTGTAGATCAATTTACATTTTAACCATGAATGTATTTTTTTTTTTTTGTGTGTTTGTGTTTTGTGACTTTTATGGTCTATGTGGCCGAAAGAAAGTTATATTGATTGACTAATTGAGTGTCATCAGCATATGACACAATAGTCAGCCCGCTCTTCTTGGCTATTGCGGCTAAGGGCTGAACATACAGATTAAAAAGCGTTGGACTTAGCGCAGAGCCCTGCGGAGCGCCCTGTTTGATGGAGTGCACCCTAGATGAAAAAGGGGGGGCCGACACCTGAAAGGACCTGTACGAGAGGAAGGAAGTGAGCCACGCCAGGGCGGGGCCCACGATACCAGCCTCCTTCAGTCTCCGGATCAGAATCTGGTGGGAGACCGTATCAAATGCGGCACTGAGATCCAATAGGATCAGCGCCGAAGTACGTCCCTCATCCAGTGCCCCTCTCAGGTGTTCGGTCACAGCTAGCAAGGCGGACTCTGTGCTAAGACCCGGGCGAAAGCCACACTGAGAGGGGTCCAGTATGTTATTCTCCTCCAGATAGCCTGACACGATGGTATTAACATAGGCTTCGGATATTTTAGCGGTCCAAGGCAGCAAGGAGATAGGACGAAAATTCTCAGGTTTTGTCGGATCTAGAGTGGGCTTCTTTAGAAGCGGCATTACCACGGCTTGCTTCCATGTCCTGGGGACTGTGGCCATGGCCAAGGACAGGTTGATAACCTGGCCCAAAGGTGTAAGTAGTACCGGTAGAAGTCTCATTAGGTGTTCCGGCTTCATAGGATCAGTTGGAGAACCAGATTTGACTTTCCTACAGAGTATACTAAGTACTTCTTCAGTAATTGGTGGAAAGGTGGCCAATGTGTGGGCGGGGGAGGCTAAGTCCTCAGGATCAGGGGCCCTAGCTATCTGGGGGAAGGTCTTGTAGATGTTATCCACCTTTGTTATAAAGAAGGTGGCAAGTTCCTCACATTGTTCATTAGACTTAACGGCAGATGCCACAGGCGCCCCAGCATTTTTGAGATTTTTAATAATGGAGAAGATCTTCTTGGAGGGATTCTGGCTGTTTCTGATCTCCTCCGAGAAATAGGTAGCCCGAGCCTTCTGGACAGCCCTATGATATTTTTTGATGGCTGACTGATAATGACCTTTCCGGGTATAATCAAAGTCTCTCCTCCACTCCCGTTCCAGCCGTTTGCAAGCTTTGCGCATAATAGCAAGATTGTTGTTATACCATGGATTGGACTTGGTGCTTTGACATTTCGATTGTTTGGCCGGGATCATGACATCCAGAGGATGCCTTAGCCAGTCAGAAAGTGCTTCACTGGCGATATCTGGATCCTCTGGCCAGCTAGGCACACTCGTCGAGAGGATGGTACTGAGCTGGTCGAAGTTTAATTTATGCCAAGGTCGGCGGAGCGTGCATTTCTGATGTGACTTTCGTGAGGGCACTACCCCAGAAAGCGTCATAGAGATCAAGTAGTGATCAGTCCAGCATAGCGGAGTGGGAATCGAGACAGAAAGACGCGGAAGATTAGAAAAAACTGGGTCGAGTAGGTGGCCAGCAGAATGAGTGGGACCACGCACCAATTGGCGCAGCTGGCAGGCCGCTAGGTCCACTGAAAAATTGGCCGCTTCTGAGTCATGGAGATTATCAAGGTGCAAATTTAAGTCCCCAATAACAGAGAAATTGGCATGCCTCACGACCAGAGTGCCCAATAGGTCCGCCAGTGCCGCCCTACCTTCCTTAGAGGGGCCTGGGGGACGATATACTAGTATGCCAGACATGGTAAAATTGGAATTGAAGGTGATCCCGAATCGGCCGCACTCACAACCCACTACAGTTTCCTTAACAAGTGTGCAGGTGTAGCATGATTTAAACACAACTGCCACCTCTTGTTTCTCGGTTAAGGATGGTAATACTGTAGCCCGGGGAAGTGCAAGACCAGGTTCAGCCACCGTGTCTGCTGACAGCCATGTCTCCGTCAGGAAAAGAACATCTGGTGATTCATCTTGTAGTAGGTCATACACATCTAAGTAGTGTTTAGCCAGTGACCGGCAGTTGAGACTGAGCAGTTTAGTGTCTTGATCAGCTACCGAAGGGTGGATAGGGGGGGGAGAGGTGGTTGCCCCTGAGTTAAAACCGCAGTTCCTGCAGCAAAATAGAACCACAGGGGGGTTGGAGAGAGGAGAGCAGCCCGTGTTCCTTATTGGTCTCATGGCCAAAAGTTTATCCCGGGAATATGTACGTGTGTTTTTGTCAAAACCGGCAGGGAGACTGGCGGCTGGTGGCGGCCAGGCGCAGACGGGCTTGCCTTGGGCGCGCCGCCGGCGCGTCCACTGCGCTCTTGCGCTGCGGCCGGCATGAAATAGCCGCGGTCCGCCTTAGCCCCACCTCCCGCCCTCAGTGATTGGCCCCAGCGATGAGAATCAGGAAGTGAACTGGACCGGTAGCCGAAGACAGAAGGCCAGTGCCAGGAATAATAACTCAGTAGCAGGTAGGCTTAAAAACAAGTTCAAATTCAAGATCACAACACAGTTAGCAGCATAATATGTTTTAAAACAACAGTGACTCGGGCTGCAGCGCTATCTAAATGCGACGCTCCCGCGCTGCGGCCGGCATGAAATAGCCGCGGTCCGCCTTAGCCCCACCTCCCGCCCTCAGTGATTGGCCCCAGCGATGAGAATCAGGAAGTGAACTGGACCGGTAGCCGAAGACAGAAGGCCAGTGCCAGGAATAATAACTCAGTAGCAGGTAGGCTTAAAAACAAGTTCAACTACCCCCACAAACAGATTTAGTGCACAACATAATCACTAAGCCACCTGGGTGCCTTCTGAGATCTCCCTTGACTTGGTTAACATGGGGCAGGTATGAGCCTGGCAACCCTTTCCACATTCTGGGCTGGTTTAGTGGTGAGGTATCCTGCCAACTTTACCACCTTCTTTAGGCTGCCCACATTTCTGTCACTTTGGCGCACTCTGTAAGCTTTTACTTTTTCCACCTGCAAGGGAACTGAGAACTTGGACAACCTCTTCCTTCCTTTGCGTCCACTTCGCACATGCACCCAATCGCCAACCAGCATGTCTCTGGCTCTGGCATTGCCCACACCAACACCACATCCAAAACACAGATCCAGGCTTTGCCTCTGCACTCCTTTGGATAATAACATCCTCTGTTTCCTACCCCTCGTCACCTCAAACGGCGTCTTACCAGCAGCACTATTGGGGTTAGTGCAATGCGCCCTTATCAGTTTCTTTACAGGCTCCTTCCATGAACCACCGTGACACAAAGCCAGTTGAAATCCCTACTTGAGCATTCTTTTCCACTTTTCTACCAAGCCGTTCTCTCGAGGGTAATTTACTGATGAACGGATGTGCTCTACACCCAATTTCTACAAAAATCCACCATGTTGCGTGACACAAACTGCACACCACTGTCTGTTAATATTATTTCTGGAACACCTTCTCTATAACAAATTACCTACAGGAAACTTATCACCTCTCGAGTCTTGACTTGACTGGTGAATTTTCCTCAGTAGGAAATAGGGTCCGAAGGGATACTTCAGAGACCCAAAGGTTGAAGAGATCCTTTTGAAGCAAAAGGAAAGGGGATATATACTCCCACTGAAACAATCTTAACTCAAACATAGTATCCTCCCTTTCAAAAAGAAGTGATTAAGGAGAAAGGGAAAAGGAAAAAAAAAAACTATACTCCACCACACCTTGAGGTGGGAAGAGGAGAAACCTCTTTTTATATATAAATCTCACCCACTCTAGTAGTGGCATGCTTCATCTTTGGGTTCCCCTTAACTCCTAAAGGTCAGGGTGGGCTCAACCATGTTCCAGGGAGCACTTTAGAGAAGTCTTAATTTTCTTGTATGTTTTTTTTTTTTTTACATTTAATAAAAATCCCTAATGCACCCCATGGTATCCATTATTTGTGGGGTGAGCTGGGAAGATTAAAAACTATGGGAAGGGGCAACCAGGATGTGTGGTCCTATGACCCTAAGGTAAAAAGCGTCAACGTGTTTCTGCCCTACTGTATTGGCCTATGTAGGGTTGGGTTGTTTGTCCCATACAGTCTATTACTAATTAGTAATGCTAATTACTTTGTTTAGTTGTATCTGCCTAATGATCGCAGCACAATTGCTTCATAATAGACTACAATAGTTTCAATAAATGTATTGCAAACTTTTTTTTCATGTCTTTTTTCCTGTTTACTACAGGAATGCATGAGTGAGTAAGTGAGTCACGAAAGGGAAGAATCTGTTTCCACGGTCCCCTTGGGGACTAGAGGGTCATGTTTGAGGTTGCCAAAATGACCTGCTAACCTGGGAAGGTTAGGAGTTCAGGTGAGGCACTGTAAGTTAGCCAGGATTGGTCCGACAGACGTCGACGTAGTAGAGAGACTCAGTCGCTATATTCTGACGTCCTAACACACAGTTCTGCGCAACACTCCCACCAGACACTATCCAGTTTTTTTCATTCAATTGTGTTCTTCTGGGATAACGACTGGCAATCTCGACAGTCAGCCAACACATTTTATATCCTGCAAATATTCAACAGTATGCGAATAATCCAGCATCCTCATCATCCATCTCGCAATCTTAGCAGAAGCTTTGCCTGCCCCCTTCATGGTGAAAACATCCACCAATGGACGAAGGCCTGATCGCAAAACGAATTCCGTTTCTCCACACAACCTTCTTGAAATGACAAAATCCCCACCAACATGCCAAGGCCTCCCGCTCAATAGTGGAGTATGACAACTATGCCCCTCTGAACGGTTTTAATGCATAGGCTATAACCACTTCTTTGCCCTCACGGCACTGCAGAAACACTGCCCCTAAGCCCACACTGCTGGCATCAGTACAGATTATTCTCGGTCTAGAGTGTCAAATGGTTTTAGCGAGGGAGCAGATGCTATATCTTTCTTTTAATCTACAAATTCCCTTTCGCACCCCTCACACCAATAAAATTTGCAGTTTTTCATCATCAATTTTCTCATACACACCGTTTTATCAGCAAACCTGGGTATGAATCATGAGTAATATTCAGCAAGACTTAAAACACCACAGCTGATCTTTGTCCTTGGGGGATAGAGCATCTTGTATGGCCCTTACCAGCTTCATCTTGGGCGACACGCTATCCTCATCCAACCAATGCCTTAGGTATTCTACTCCTTTGTTTTTAATATTACACTTTTCCTGTTTGTCAACACTTACTTCTGCAACACTGCTAACACATCATTTAACACTCTGTCATGCGTCTCCTTATTTTGTCCAAATAATAGTATATCGTCTTGGAAATAGGCTACATTCTGCATATCGTGGAACAAATTATGAATTGCCCTTTGGAAGACCACAGATGCCGTTGTCAAACCAAAAGGGATGCGTACAAATCGGTAAGCACTATCTGGTGTGATGAACAAGGTTAACTGCCTAAACTCTGGATGCAACAAAATCTGGTGATACGCAGATGATAAATCCAACAAGGACAACAGTTTTGCCCCCTTAACCAGTGCCACCATATCACCAATGTTAGGCAAGGGATGTCTGTCCACCCATATCGCAGTGTTGATATCTACACACATTCATAATTCACAATTGGCTTTCTTCGCTAGAACAATAGGAGCCAACCACTCAGATGCTTCTATTTCCTCTATGATGTTCTCCTCACACAGTCTGCACAACTTCTTCCTTAAAGGTTCCCTAATGATGAATGGTACAGACGTGCTTTGTGCATCTTGGCCTTATCCTTTAATATTATGTGAGAAAACAACTTTCAATAAACCCTGTTTTCACTGAAAACTTTGGGAAATTTCTCTCTCCAAACATCCTCCAACACACCATTCGCACTAGATCCAATTTAATCTGCTGTCCTATCTGTTGCGGCCATCCCTTGCAATATGCACCTTGAATTGAGTAGCCACCCCATGGAACTCCAAAACGCCTTCAAAATACCCCACCAGATCGATAGACTTATTGCCATACGCCACCAGTTTAACATCGGGCGGTTTCACAAACTTGTCTGGAAACTTGCTCATGTGATGTTCTCCAATCAGTTTATATCGAGCTCCTGAATCGACCATTACCTGAACTTCTACATTATCAACAGTTATTGTGCAGAAAGGGTTATCCATTTGATTCATCACCAATACTTCGCTGACCAGCAGTAAAGATTCTTGTGGTGTAGTATTTTCTCCTCTCTTCAAGCAACGGTATGGGAGGCTCTCTGACGGGGACCTGCCTACAAAGAGGGAGGGGAGACCTTTTTTAGATAAAGGTAGATGGGGATATGTTCTCCTAGAACGTGACTACAAAACAAATGAGGGTATCTCTCTGCCTAAATAAAACTAGAGTGCACCTCACGGATATATACCTTCTTTGTAAACAAAGAAAAAGGAGTCTTTTTTCTTTTTATGTATAACTCTCAACCACTATAGTAGTGGCATGTTTCTTCATCCGGCTGATCCTGGCCCCTAAAAGCTAGGATGGGCTCGACCGTATTCCAATGAGCTCTTTGAATATTATGGTGACCGAGGGAAGCTAAGTATAATAAAAATGTCTCATGCAAACCTAGGTATCTCTTTATATCACATCCTGAGGGGCCATCCTGAATAGGCTGTGTCCTGTCCCCCACAAATGGCTATATACCCCCCTGTAGTTAGCCTGAAGCCAGAGCTGGGAGGTAGGACCTCTGTGCACTTCAAAGCCCCTCTTTGAAGTCGCCTCCACTTCAAAGGCACAACTGTGTATAAGTACTGGTTCTCTGACCCCACCAAATTAGACGCTTCTGGTCCTGTGAAGAACTCTGTCAGGATGAAGAACTGATGTGCGGCTACAAGGACTTCAACTCTGCTCTACTGCTGCTCTGGAAGAACTGCTTTGCTGCATCTACCCTCTGCCCTGCTGAGGAAGGACTGGACCCATCTCACTTGAAACCAGAGTGACTCCAAGGGCATGCTGACCTCTCATCAACCTGCAACCACACCAGGAATTTGCTTCCTGCACTTCTTGCCCTGCCAAGTGGTGCCAATCCAGTCCTGGGTGCTTGGAAGTGGGTATAAAGTGCTGCAAGTGTTAAAAATTCACACATTGACGACGTTGCGGCGATCAGAACCGGCGCATCTCCTTCAACGCCGACTCATCGCGTACCTCACATCCCTGACTAAGCAGTGCATTGCTTCCAGTTCTTGACGCATCGCCTGCATCCTGATGCTCGAAGATGATGCATCTCCAATTTGAAAAGCTCGAACACGACACATCACCTTCGATCCAGTGGTTCGACATGGACACATCGCCTCTTTGCTTCTCGCATCTGAACTCTGTCGACTCATCCCAAGTACGTTTCAGTGGGCCAAGACTGGTCCCTGTATCCGACTCGCGCTCCATTGTGGTCAGCCTGAACTTTTGGATTTTCCCCTTGTCAAGCATGACAAGATGTCCCTGGGTGGTGCTTTTAAGCACTATATTTTCATTTAATCTGTATAAATTCATAACTCTGGTTACATTTATTGGATTTTTGTCATTGTGGTCTTGTTTTGTTCATACAAATCTAAGCTATTTTCCTAAACTGGTGTGGAATCTGTGTGTTTTTTTCCACTGTGTCACTGTTTGAAGTGTTGCACAAATACTTTACACATTGCCTTAAGTTAAGTCTGACTGCTCTGTGCCAAGCTACTAGAGGGTGAGCACAGGTTAATTAATGGTGTGTATCTGACTTACCATGAATAGGATTGTGGTTCCTGCTTGGACAGGGTGCATACCTCTGTGAACCAGAAACTCAATTTCTAACAGCATGGCTAAAAAATATTCTAGCTAACGCGTTTAGAATTTTCAATTCTATTAAGGACTCGAAGGCGAATATTACACTTTCTCTTTCTTTGCTGTTTGATAAACATAAATTTTACTGCAGCCAGTCAAATTTTTTCTTTAATAAAGACTACATTTACCAACATTCCTTCAATGACATCACCATCTGTACACCAATCAGCCCACCCCTGGGGTGATCTAATGCAGAGCCACCATATTGAGTCCTCTTTCTTTCCTAAACTGATGAACTGTCTCTTGAACCTGCATAGAACTGTTGCCAACTCAACAGGAGTGACAACACTGTGTTCACTCGACACAACGGTCCAGGGACAGAACTGTCTGCTGGATCATCCGGAGGGGAACTGGAACACAGATCAAACTACTTGATGTCATCTATTCTTGTTTTTGGCCAGAACCTTTAGAAAAGAAAAGCTGTGTAATCTCTAAACCATAACCCAATGAATCACAAACAACGTTGTAAAGTATGACTTAGGGAGGATTAAAGTGTCATGCAATATCTAGACAAAAAAGTTTGCAAAATGCTCTGTGTGGGATAATCCTCTCCTCAGAGTCCTTCGTACAATTGAAAATTCTAAGCGCGTTAGCTAGAAAAACATTTATTCAGTGTCCGGACCGAAGGCTTCAGATTAGGGTTGTTCAAAGCTGATCTAGCACAACTGAGGCGACATCCAAAATAGGTTTACAGTAAAAGTTCTTAAAGGTAGAATCGGATGACCAATCAGCCACCCTTGTTATATCTTATAATTGGGAACCCAATGGAAAGTATTTGGAAGCCATTGCTCCCCTGACTGAATGGGCACCGAATTTACTGGTGTTAATACCTGCCTCCCCCAAGAGCCTTTTCACCCATCTCGCTAGAGTGGCTGAAGATACCAGATTGAAAGGATTCTGAATGGAGATTAAAAGTTGACCTCTGATGGACTGGCGGAGTTCCCTAGTACGGTCTTCATATTCTTTCAAACATTGCACAATTCATAGCTTAGGATTGTTTGGGAAATGTGGATATGTAATTTGTCTTGAACAAGTTTTTGTTCTCCTAGATAAGGTAAAAGAGGCTCCATTGGGGGAAAACACTCTACCTGTTAGATCTAGTGCTTTCACATCCGAGACTCTCCTGTAGGACACTAGACAAAGGAGCATTGTCAGTTTCGCTGAAAGCTGCTTCTGGGAAAGGTCAAAGTAAGTGGGCCATCGTTGTAAAAATGAGAGACCAATGTTCACATCCCACAAGTATATTTGGGACATGGAGAATTGGCTAGGCGAATACCTCTCATAGCTCTACTTACCAGAGGGTGATCTCCTATGGGTCTCCCATTCACCAAGGAAAGTCCGGCAGGTGTAGCCGAGCTATAGTTATTAACAGAGGAATAGACTAGTCCAGAAGAAACTAATTCAGTTAAGAAGTTGATGACAAAGGTAATGGGGGCTCCTAAGGGATCCAGACTCAGTTTGTTGCACTAACCCAACCCTTGTCGCCAAGCTGAGGTGTATCACTTATGAATGGCGTCGGACCAAGAACGGAAGATGAAGGATTCAGACTGTTCAGAAAGGCCAGGCAGAGACCATCAGTCCCTGAAATGCTCCACGCCATCAGAAGGAGACGGCCTTACATCATCAAGGGGTGAAGGAGACCTGACGGGTCCAGGAGAAGATCTGTGAATGGCAGAATCTGACATGGGGAATTGCAAGCCATCTCCAGAAGGATGGGGAACCAGGGTTGAGATCTCCATAGTGGAGTGATTAGAAGTAGCTCCGCTTGTTGACTGCAGGCCCGGACTGAGATCCTCGGGATCAGAGTAAAGGCATATTGCAGTGCCCTTTCCAGTCCTGCAGAAAGGCGCCAGTGGCTAGGGCCATCGGATCAGGTCTTCAGGAGACGAATTTCGGTAGTTTATTGGATAAACAAGAGCCGAACAGATCCGTGTTGCATGGACGCCATCACTATTGAAGCAACTGGAAAATGGTCGGGTGAAGCTTCAACTCGCTTGTGTCTCGGAGATGCTGTGACATCCAATCTGCCACTGTGTTGTTGCGACCTGAAAGATATCCTGCAGTCACTGAGATGCAGTGAACAAGACAGTAATGTCAAAACTCCTTGGCAATCTCAGCTAGAATCTTGGATATGGCCCACCCCAGTCTGTTTATATATTGGACTGCTGAGATGTTTTCCATCCTCAGCTTTATGCAGCAGCTGTAGTTCCAAGGTGCTAGTGTTTTGATCGCGAAAGAACCTGCCAGGAGTTCCTGGCAGTTTATGTGAAGGCGTGATTTGTCTGGAGCCCATCACCCTCCACTAGAGATTACTTCGTATCTGGCTCCCTAGCCCCACTAGTTGGCATCTGATTTGATCACTATATCTGGACGGGAGTTGAAAATGGCTCTGCCGTTCCAGGCTGTCGTGGTCAAGCGACCATTGCAGTTCTGCTCTGGTGTCTGGAGTTAGGCTGTTCCTCTCCGAGTAGGATAGCCCTCATTGGAGAAGACAGATTTTCAGGCTCTGGAGGGCCCTGTAATGCAGAGGGGCGAGAAATCGAGAGGAGAGCCGACACTGAGTCGATAAAAAAATCTAGGAACTCTATTCAATGAGTGGGAGAAAGGATTTTTTCTCGTTCACCAGAAAACCTAGCTCTTGGAGTAACTGAATAGTCCAGGACAGGTGGGTCTGTAAAAGGGATGTGTCCTGAGGCATCAGGGGAATGTCGTCGAGGTATATAATAAGCCGGACACTCCTGGCACGCAAATGTTCCACGATCAGGCGCATCACCTTGGTGAAGCACCATGGTGCGGAGGATAGGCCAAATGGAAGGATTCTGAAGTGGAACTGGAGATACTTGTAGTGTGGAGGGAAAATGGGAATCGATGAGTATGCATTCTTTAAATCGAGATGGACCATCCAGTCAATGCCTTGGAGAAGATCTCCGAGGAGGTAAGTCCCCTCCATTTTAAAATGGCGATAGAGGGTCCAGCTGTTGAATTCTATGTGGTTGAGTACCAAGCGGGAACCTCCCTCTTTCTTGGAGATGACAAAGATATTTCTGTAAAAACTAGAGGAATCTTAGTAGGAGTGACACATTGCTCCTTTCTGTAGGAGCTGGAGTATTTAGTCTCAAATAAAAGACTGATCTTGAAGAGCAAAATGGAGAGGTTTTGTGTGTCAAACTTTCATAAACCATGAGATGAGAACTCCACAGGATCTGGGTGATGCTAAAAGATGTCCACCTGTTGACATCCCCAACTCTGATTATATGACCACAGAGTATTAAGGCGATCAAGTGAGGGAAGGGAATTAGGGAAGAAACAGCTGGGAGAAGGAAACCTGTAAAACAAAAGACACAATAATGACACTGATAAAAACGTTTCTACTCTCATGTAGTCTCACTAAGAACAGAGCTCTACCTCAGTTGAGGATGTGTTGTTCCACACCTTGCCTTGAACTCAGAAAAACCACTTTGCCAATCTTCCTGGCAAACATACCTTCAAAACCAAGCACAAGAAATGATTACAGGCTCTTCCTAATTCAGTCAGCATATCTCATGTATGACTCCCAAGCAATCGTACATACCGAATTCAAGTAATCAATGTCAACAAAAAATAAAGTTTGGTTCCAGCTGGGAACCAGGCAGGATCAAAAATAGGACAGTGGATGCTGGGTCTTCCACCAGAAAGTAAATTAAAGTCTGCTATTTGTTTTCCTTCCCATAGCAGTTCAAAGCAAACTCCCAGCCAATGTCAACATAAGCAGGAATCAAAAGTACAAGAACCAAAAGTCAGCGATAACTGAATACCATGGACCATTGAAATATTCCTCCTCCTGGAACCTAAAATGCACGAAATGTTTGTGATAACTTCCTACCTGGAAGTAATGCTTCTCATCCTGATGCGAAGACAGAAAGGAGATGCTTCCTTACCGCACAGAAAACTGGGTAGGGTCCCGGGAAACCCCAACACTAAACCAGGTAAATACAGCCGACCCGGCTGTCAAAATTGCGGGTCCCCAGAAAACGAAACCAAACAGTGAGCCCGCTGTTAAATCCTGGGAAGGGGAGAAGTCACGCTCAGCAAAGAGCAGGTGCCCTCGGCTCGAGGAAGGAAGCTACGCCGGAACCAGAGAACCGACACTCAGAGCGAAGCCGCCAAAGACTGGAGTGCACACTAGGAGCCAACAGAAGACTCCGAAATACGCTGAAGTGGGCTCACTCAGCTGAGTGAGACCCAGGAGGAAAGCAACAGGAACACACCAACGAATTACGCATGCCGACCGGCGTGCGGAAGCCCATCTTATGCACGTACTCCTCTTCCTTCTCCCACCAGGCCTTCTGGGAGATGTAGTTTTCTGGTGTCACCAAGGTGGGGAGAATCAGGCAGGCGCTACTGGGTCTGGATCCTGACAGTGTGGGGGGAGGGGGGTTTGCAGGGGCGTCCCATAGAAATTCTATTTTGTAACCAGAGATGGTCTCCAGAACCCAGGGATCATGCATGAGGAATCGCTAATTGGAGAGGAAAAGTTCTGTCCTGCTTTCCAAGATTGCGAACATTGGTGAAATGAGCCTTACCTGGGGTACTGGGACTGCCGGTGAAAATTCCTTGGGTTCGGAATGAACTCCTGTCATATCTGAAATGCCCTCCACAGGCTCTGGTGGGATAGGTGTTGCGTAAATCTGTGCCATATGAGTGGCCTTGAAAGGCTCTGGAAGGGCCCTGTGTATATTGACGGCCGCACAAATGCCCTTTATATCGACCCGCCCCACCAAAAAGGCTTTGAGTATGGGAGACTTTATGAAGAGAAGATTGGGCCTTATCCAGGGCTGTGAATGTGTGAACACATATTACAAATGTATCTCTAAAGAGTAGGCCGCTGGCTTTCGGGCCCAGTTCTGCAGTGGTTAGCTCAGGCAACTTTGGATCTATCCAGATGAGTATGGAGCTATGGTGTTCCACTGAGAGGGCCCAGTTAGCATTCCCTAATAAGCATAACGCCCATTCGGTCCAACCTGCTGGTATGTCGGAGTCTACAGGGGAGTCCGTGTCTTTGGCGGTGACTGCCATTTCAAGGATTTTGCATAGTGAGCCTGTCAAGTTGAGATTTATCTTGCCCGGCTTTCCAAGACCTGTCGATCCCTTTCTTGGGGTCTTTTGAAGAACGTTTCAAGAAGGTCGCTAGGTTGGGGTCCAGTTCTGGGGTCTCTACTACCTTGTCTGGGATATCGAGGCGGGGGCACTCTGAGCGCAGGCGATTGCGCAGCTCTTTGTTGTATCAGGGGGAAGAGGAGCCCATTCAGATGATCAAGGATGAATGATGGAGTCTGGATCTAAGTCCAGGGGTTTCGGGGGATCGTGTGAGGAGGTGGAAGGGATTGAGTGGGCACTTTGGCCTTTCTTCTGTCTCTTAGGTTGAGGAGGAGGGGAGTCGTCGGAGTCTGAAGGATGGGAGTTGGTTTCGTCTGAGTCTACGTCATGGGAAGGCATGGGGCAGTGCCACACCATCTGTTGAAAGGGCTTGTGTCGAATAGGCATGGTCAGGTGGCCAGGATTGGGAGATGCAGGCTATAGTAGCAGTTTGGGGCCAATCATCTGAGTGGGAGGAAGCAATGAGGAATTGAGAGAAGACCTTGTGGGAGGTATGCGGTGGGCATATCATTGCAGATGGCGAGAAAATGGCTGAAGGACCGTTGTGAGGGCTCGGTTGGCAGACAGAGTGACTGAGGCGTCCAATGCCTCCACTAGATTATCCACGAGGAAAAGCTCTCCGTTCGAGGCATATGAGCTGTAGATCATATGCTATGCATAGATCGCCATCTAGTGTTGGGTCCGGATGTTTGCACTTTGTTTTTCTTCGAAGAAGTCTTTCCAGTCACGAGGTAGGTGACTCCTCCTTTCGGTGATAGTGCGCATGGGCATCAACTCCATTGTTAGATTGTTTTTTTCCGCCATCGGGGTCAGATGTTACTCGCTGCACTCCGGTTCGACACCGATCCTTCGGTTTCCCTCGGTGCGTAGAACACTCACCCTCGACGGTATTGTTTCAGATCGCGTATTCTATTCCTCGCGTATCGTGTTTATTTCGGAAAAACCCTCTTTCGATCGGAGAGCTCGTGGTAGGCCGTCGGGCGTAGCCGCCTCGGTTCGACTCGCAGTCGATGGAACAAACTCACTTTAAATTCTGCCCTCGGTGCCACGCAAAATATCCGCGCACCGACTCACACGAAGTGTGCAACTTGTGTTTGTCACCAGAACACAGTGAGCAGGACTACGACGCGTGCCAAGCTTTCTTCTCCAAGAAGACGCTTCACGACCGTCGGACTCGACGCTGCGACATGCAGAGCCAACACACAGGCTCCATTCCGGACCTCTTCGGACCTCAATCGGATGAAGAAGCCGGTGACGCTATCGGGGCCGAGGAATCAAATCAAATCAGGGGCATTTGTTCCGCGCACATATCACTCGGAAGTCTCGTGGCGCTTGCAGACAGCTCTGAAAGATTGCTTGATTAGTTGTCAAATAGCCATGATTTTAGCTTCTTGCGAAATCCATTGTGGTCAGTGATTATGCGCAGATTTCTGGGCAGTTTGTTCCAAGATGTGGGGGCAAGAAAAGAAAAGGATCTTCCTCCGCTTCTGACGGCGCGGATTCTGAAAGGTGTGAGTAGTGATTCATTGCTAGATCTCGGGCCTACAAGGCTGGTACCAGCTTAGTTTATTGGACCAATATGCCGGGCCGATTCCGTACATGTTTTTGTGTACTAGACAGAGGATTTTAAATTGAATCCGCTTTCTGATTGGAAGCCAGTGTAGGGATCTTAGGCTGGGGGCCGAAGGGGATCTGGGCGGAAGATTGAGAACCAGCCTAGCTGCGGTGTTCTGCAAAATCTGAAGCCTTGTGAGAAGGCCTTCATTAATTGAGGACAACAAAGCGTTGCCATAGTCCAAGCGGTTCATTATTAGTCCCTGGACTAATGGTTTCCTGGCCTCGATAGGGATCCATTTGAAAACCTTTCGCAGACTACGCATCGTTCCAAAACAGGAGCCGACTAGATGGTTATTCTGACTTTGCATTGATAATTTGTTGTCCATGTGGAACCCCAGATTCCGAAACGTCTGTTTTGGGGTTGGACAGGGGCGCAGGTTATGGGGCCACCAGTCATGGGACCAGTGTTCTTGGGCCTTGCCAAAAAGCACAATCTCTGACTTTCCTCCATTTAATTGAAGGTGATTTGCACTCATCCACCTATCAACATGGGACATGCATTCTTTGAAACGCAGCTTTGTTTCCGCTGGGTCTGGGCCAAGAGTGACCAAGATCTGTGTATCGTCGGCGTATGATACAACATCAAAGCCGTAAGATCTGATCACCTTGGCCAACGGTGTTATGTAAAGATTAAAAAGAGTAGGGCTGAGAATGGAGCCCTGTGGTACTCCCATCTTTACTGGTCTATTACAGGAGATGGTATTTCCCACTTGTACTGTTGTGATTCGGTCTGTTAGGTAACTCTTGAGCCATTTTAGGGCGTTCCCCCTGACACCAATCTCCCAGAGCCGATGTTCTAGAATGCTGTGGGAGATGGTGTCAAAGGTGGCGGATAGGTCAAGCAGGACCAGGATTGATGATTGACCACTGTCCAAAGCTAGCCTGATGTTATCTGTTACCTCGACCAGTGCTGTCTCCGTGCTGTGGGCAGCCCTGAAGCCCGACTGAGAGGGATCCAGTAGACCATGGCTCTCGAGATGGGTAACGAGCTGTTGATTTACTAGAGATTCCAGCATCTTCCCAAAATAAGGGAGCAACGAGATGGGACGATAGTTTAGGAAGAACAGGATCCGATCTCCCTTTCAGAGGACGGCTCCGATCAGAATGAAGACATCCCGCATGGACAGCGTACTGTAAGTACAGTCCCTACCTCGCCCAAACTCCCAAGTCAACCTAAAAAGAAGGCTACGGACCAACCCGCGCCCTCGGGCCCTGGTCGGCACTGAGACCACGCTTCCGACGCCCCGCCTTCCGGCTCGGCACAGAAGCCTACTAAAAAGCCATCCGGCTCCGAAAAACCCCACTCCAAGTCGAGCACCAAGCCAAAGCCTTCGGGATCAAAGCCCAAACCCCGCTCCGAACATCACCACTCGGCACCGAAAACCACTTCGGATCCGAAGACACCAACCCCTAAGCTGTCGGCACCGAAAACTTCAGCGTCAAAACAGACTGATGTACCAAAATTACCTCAAAAGAGCATTTTCGACGATCTGCTCAATAAACCGGACCCGAAACAGAAGGTGTTGTACATTCACCCTAAAACTGGACATATTACCACCAAAGTGACTCTTAAAAGGACTGCCACTGAAGAGGAATATCACATTCCTTTGAAGAAGAAAAATATTGGAACTAACCCTTCCCCTCTTCCAGCAGCACCCTCTCCTCAGTCTCTACCTGTGCCAACTTCACCTGAGCACTCACCACATACACCTGACAATCAGGATGATGGGGATGGGGATGGTAATGATGATAACCAGACAGGACCTATAGATGAATGGGATGACTACAACACTGACTCGCCCACAGACAACGATCCTGACTTATACCCTACCAGGCCCTCTCCACCTGATGACAGTGTAGGCTATATTGAATTACTAGGCAGGGCTGCCAATTACCATGGGGTGCAGCTCCACAAAGAATCCCTCGAAGAGGATTTCCTTTTCGAAACACTTAATAGTACACAAAAGTCAACACATACGTTACCCATGCTGAAAGGGATGATCAGGCATGTAGACGACATATTTAACGATCCTGTCAGGGCCCGTATCCTTACCCCTAGGGTGGATAAAAAGTATAAGCCAGCACCATCTGACCCAGTGTTCATAAGGGGACAATTACCATTAGACTCATTGGTAGTTTCAAATGTACGTAAAAGGGCAAACTCCCAAGCTACAGGGGATGCTCCACCCCCAGATAAAGAGTCAAAGCTTCTCGATGCGTCAGGAAAAAGGGTGGCCTCACAAGCGGCGAACTTCTGGCCAATATCTAACACACAAGCGCTATTAGCCAGATACGACCGTGCACATTGGGATGAAATGGAACAACTCATCCAATTTCTACCCCAAGAGCGTAAATCTAAAGCGCAAGACTTAGTATGGGAGGGACAACTTATTTCAAACAATCAAATCAGATGTGCCCTAGATGCTGATGACACATCTGCCAGAGCGGTAAACACTAGTGTCCTTTTAAGAAGACACACCTGGCTACGTATATCGGGGTTCAAACCTGAGGTTCAGACCTCCATATTGAATACACCCTTTGATAAAAAAAACACCTCTTTGGCCCACTGGTAGATTCTTCACTAGAAAAGATGAAGAAGAACACTGAAGTGGCCAAATCAATGGAAGCCCTTCAGTCCACACAAGGCCGTGGTTCCTTTCGGCGCTCCTTCTATCGAGCAGGGTCCAAAAATACTTCCACGGAATCTGCATCTACATACAAGGGCAATAACCAACCCTCTGGCTCTAAAAACTACTTCAGAGGGGGTTACAGAGGAAACAACGGAAAAGGCAGAGGTAGAGTATCTAACACACGCACTTCCCCCTCCAATACAATACAGTGACTTACCCATACTTTCCCCCCCGACCACTTAACACCTGTTGGGGGAAGACTGTCAGATTTTTTACCAACTTGGCAGTCAATAACAACAGACAAGTGGGTTCTACAAATTATCTGTTCTGGTTACTGCCTGGAGTTCATCAATACTCCTCTAAACATTCCACCAAAGTCACACAAACTCTCTCATCGGATCATCTACACCTCTTCAAGCAAGAGGTACAATCTCTACTTTTAAAAGGAGCTATAGAGCCTGTACCACTACAACACGAAGGGTCGGGCGTGTACTCCTTTTACTTCCTAATACCAAAAAGGACGGATCTCTCAGACCAATCTTAGATCTCAGAGAACTCAATTTTTACATACAGTCAGACCATTTTCACATGGTAACACTTCAACAAGTACTACCTATTTTGCAAAAAGGCGACTTTCTGTCCACCCTAGACTTAAAGGACGCCTACTTTCACATCCCAATCCACCCTGCTCATCGCAAATTTCTCAGGTTTTTGCTAGCGGGCCAACATTACCAGTTCAAGGTACTCCCATTCGGAGTTACCACTGCCCCCAGAGTCTTCACAAAATGTCTGGCAGTAGTAGCTGCTCATCTCAGGAGACAAAGCATCCATGTCTTCCCATACTTAGACGACAGGCTCATCAAAGCCAGCACGTACCAACAGTGTCTCAAACACACTTCCATAACCATCAAATTACTACATCAACTAGGGTTCACACTCAATGTGCCAAAGTCACATCTTCAGCCAGCCAATATTCAGAACTACCTAGGAGCCACTTTAGATACTCAAAAGGCTCTGGCTTTTCCAACGCAGCCAGAATTCGCAACATTCAGGCTTTGGTTCTTCAGTTTCAACCCACTCAATCTATTCCAGCTCGGGCTTACATGCAACTGCTGGGGATGATGGCATCTTGCATCATGATCGTCCCACATGCCAGGCTCCACATGCGTCCGCTACAGGAATGGTTAGCCAGTCAGTGGAACCAGTCCCACGGGCTATTAACCGATCTAGTGTTGGTAAGCGGCCGTACTCATCGCTCTCTGCAGTGGTGGAACACACAAAATCTGTCAAAAGGATGGCCCTTCATAGACCTGGTTCCACAAACAGTACTGACAGCGGACGCGTCCCTAACTGGCTGGGGTGCTCATCTACAGCAACACACAGTACAAGGACTTTGGAGTCACCAACAAAAGTCGCTCCACATCAACCATTTAGAGCTCATGGCCATATTCTGGCCCTTAAAGCTTTTCAAACCCAGCTGGCGGGGAAAACTGTCCTGGTTCGTACCGACAACATGACAGCTATGTATTACATAAAAAAACAGGGGGAACACACTCCCTCCAACTGTCCCACCTAGCCCAGGACATCTGGACGTGGGCCATTCATCACAAGATCTATCTCCTAGCAGAACACCTCCCAGGAGTAGACAATCAGATGGCAGACCTGCTAAGTCGTCAGACACAGCAAATCCACGAATGGGAACTACACCCTCAAGTTCTCCTCCCATTCTTTCAAATGTGGGGCTTTTCAGACATAGACCTGTTCGCCACGCACCTAAACGCAAAATGCCCAAACTTCGCGTCCAGGTATCCACACCCATTGTCCAAAGGCAATGCACTATGGATGAACTGGTCGGGGATATTTGTTTACGCTTTTCCGCCTCTCCCACTCATTCCATTAGTGGTTCGGAACCTCAAACAAGCGTCCCTGGCACTAATCCTAGTTGCTCCCACATGGGCATGGCAACCATGGTTCACAACCCTATTGGAACTTTCAGTAGTTCCTCATCAAAAACTATGTCTTACACCCAATTTCCTCACACAGAGCCATAGAGACATAAGACACCCAGACCCCAGTCAACTCAATCTGGCGATCTGGCACCTGAAGTCTTAGAGTTTGGCTATCTTAATCTACCGCCAGACTATATGAATATCATCAAAGAAGCTAGATGCCCTACCACAAGAGCCTGCTATGCAGCAAAGTGGAAGCGGTATGTGATTTACTGTAATAACAACCACATTAACCCACTTGATGCTTCTGTACAAAACATTATATGTTATTTGTTACATCTACAGCAATCCAATTTAGCGTACACTTCCATACGCTTACACTTTGCGGCAATAGCTGCATACCTCCAGAATAGGCAACATCTATCTCTTTTTAGAGTGCCTGTTATCAAAGCCTTTATGGAGGGACTCAAGAGTCATTCCGCCGAGACGTACACCTGCTCCAGTATGGAATCTCAACATTGTCCTCACCAGACTCATTGCACAAAAGTGAGCTGCAATTTCTCACATGGAAAACTGCTTTCCTGGTGGCTATCACATCACTCAGAAGAGTAAGTGAGCTTCAGGCATTAACTATAGAAGAACCTTTTTTACAAATGCCCCAAAATAAAGTAGTTCTTAGGACTAATCCTAAATTCCTTCCTAAAGTCACTTCTGCTTTTCACATCAATCAATCTGTTGAGTTACCAGTGTTCTTCCCTCAACCAGATTCAGTAGCAGAACGTGCTCTACACACATTAGATGTAAAAAGAGCATTGCTCTATTACATAGAAAGGACAAAACCTTTCCGTAACACAAATCAACTTTTTGTCGCTTTTGCTCCACCACACAAAGGCAATCCCATATCAAAATCCGGAATTGCAAGGTGGATAGTCAAGTGCATTCAAATCTGCTACGCAAAAGCGAAACGAACATTAACAGTTCCCCCTAGAGCACACTCTACACGCAAACTGGGGGCTTCTATGGCATTCTTAGGAAATATACCCATAGATGACTTGCGAAGCTGCAACATGGTCTACACCTCACACATTCACAAAACACTATTGTGTAGATGTGTTAGCAAGACAACAAGCTAGAGTGGGCCAGGCAGTTTTACGTACACTATTTCAGACCACTGCAACATATACAGGTTAGCCACCGCTTGGGAGGTAACTGCTATATACTCTATGCATAGCATATGATCTACAGCTCATATGCCTCGAACGGAAAATGCTACTTACCCAGTATGCATCTGTTCTTGGCATATGGAGCTGTAGAGTCATATGCGCCCACCCACCTCCCCGGGTACCTATACCTGTTGCAGTAATATCTTACTTAGATACATGCATTCATGGACATCTCCTTTTACTACTCTTACTATCTCCATTATCACCCTCTGCGGGAAAACAATCTAACAATGGAGTCGATGCCCATGCGCACTATCACCGAAAGGAGGAGTCACCTACCTCGTGACTGGAAAGACTTTTTCGAAGAAAAACAAAGTGCAAACATCCGGACCCAACACTAGATGGCGATCTATGCATAGCATATGACTCTACAGCTCTATATGCCAAGAACAGATGCATACTGGGTAAGCAGCATTTTCCTTTCATTGCAGGGTCGTAGGGTTCACCTGTGGGGTAGCATTGTTCTGCCATAGCAGTAAAATATGGGGATGAGTGGCCGGGCACAAAGGCAGCACTGTGGAGCAATCTTAAGTAATCAAGGCCGCAAGGAGAAACGCTAGAGTCTTATTTTTGGCCCCCTCAGGTGATGCCTATATACTGGTTTACACTTGCCCCAACAAGGTCGTTGGGGAACCATTAAGAAGTGCCTCCGGTGCGATATTAATCATCACAAGCAAGATGCAGGCGCTTACTTGCGAGGCAGTGTGGCTCGCCGAACCCGATATCAAACGAGTTTTCCCACTGTGCATTTTGTGCAAACAGGCGGCCAGCTTGAGAGAGGACAAAGCACTTTGCGGGTTAGAGCGCTCCGCTTCCCTCCTCCTAAGCACCCCCGTTGGGTGCTGAATATGAGGCGGCGAGCCCCACGGGCGCGTGCCTCAGTTAAAACAAAGATGTCAATTTGCAGTAAAACCACAAGGAAAACACTATAATCAGGGCACAAGTCCTAAAAAAAGAAGTGGGGGGACTAACCTAGTTAATCAGTATGCAAGTGACATCACGGCGTGTGGCATCACGGCGCGTGGCATCACAGGAAGTGGCATCATAAGAAGTGGCATCATAAGAAGTGACTTCAGATCTTAAGCCCTCACATATATATTTAACATGTCTATCACGAGTACATTGGAGCACATTTCGAATAAACATGCAAACCCTCCTGATTCAGGCAGAAGACTCACACTTTTGTAAGCTACACATAAAACAATGTTGCCTTTTGTCAGCATAAGCTTCCTCTACCCATAGTAGTTTACAAGTAAAAATAGTGATATTTAAATTATTACAACGCCTCCTCAGGGGTAGTAAGCACTATATAAATGCTATTTATTTTGTTTAAATACTGGGAAAGACCAACACATCTGACATTCTTACAGTGCAATGATTTCTCCTAAACAGAGCCTGAACAAAGTGAAAAGCAGCCTCTCTTAAGTATGTGTGAAGTGCTAACAAGGTGTGAGTCTTTGTTTCCCCTCCGCTTCATTTGCATCAGGTGTGAGGCTCCTGACTTCTCTCAGCCAGGAGACTCGAACAAAAGGAGGCCTGATGGCCCCTCAGATTCGGCCTTTGTTATGGGCCCAGCAGGAGTCTGAACTAAGAAAGCCCCGTCCCCTCCTGCACGTTGTTGCGGATCGAAAGCAGTTAACAACGTGCAGGCGCTGCTAAATGTGTCCCGGTGTTTGCAAATTACACCAGGACGAATTCAGCCTATTTTTCAGTGGGGCCCAACTTCTTGGCAGAGTGGACGGCGTCCACTGTGAAAATAGTGGGTGGACGCCATCCACCCGGTGTACCCCCGACTTGTGCCCTGACTATAATACAAGTGGTAAAGCTTGAAAATGAGAAGGAATATTGAGTACCTCTCTGTGCGGGAGCAGCAAAAACAGAGTACTCAATATGGTGGCTCTGCATTATATCGGCCCAGGAGTAGGCTAATTGATGTACAGATGGTGATGTCATTGAAGGAATGTTGGGAGATGTAGTCTATTAAAGAAAAAATGTGATTGACTGCTTTGAAATGTATGTTTATAAACAACGAAGAAAAAAAAGCATAATCCGAAGTCTCCCATCCTGACCTAAAGTTTTGTTGTTGGTTACCCCTCTGACAAATTCAGGGGGTATATTTGTACTCTGAACCCATGTTACACCCTCCTACGAAGGATTGTACATTGTTTTGGTAACTGTCCTTTTGTATGGATTTGTAATCTTATGACTATGCATCACGCTTACCTGTTGGGAAAGCTTATGCTCAACACAGTAGGCATTAGCTGGTTATGATGACAACCCAATTGTAAATGCTATAGGCCTGATTGATTCATTCGGAAAAATTATCTCAGATGCCGTAGGTGTGATCTATTTATTATGAAATTTTAAAACAAAGGCTGTAAACTTGAGTTATTTATTGGGTAAACCATAGCTCAAAGCCAGCAGGTTATTAAGGCTGGATTGTTATTACACTGTGTGAAAGTCTGTAGGCAGATTATTTGCTACAAGAAATTTCACAGATTGCGATAGTAAGCAAGGTTTTTAATGATTGGTACATCCTCTGACAGACCATAGTTTTAGAAGATTTGCACTGTGTTAATAAGTGTTAGACTTTCTATGGGAAGGGTTGTATATTGTTTTGACAGCTGTAATTTTGTACATATTTGTAATTTTATTCATAATTGTGTCTGTTTAATTGATTTGCTTTGTTTAAAAAGCACTCTTCACACAGTAAAGCACAGAGAAAACATATTATGCAGAGACAATTAAAAAGTGCCTAGCACAAAATCAGTGTTTTTAATATAATATACTAATATTATATATTTTATATATTTATAATATTGCAAACCACAGATACTGCAGAGTTTTTGATTTTTTTAAGTTTAGCTAAGGATAATTCATGGTAAAAGATGGTACAATAGTCGAGCATGTTAAGATACAGGCCTAGACCACCTGTGCGTGATGGCATCTTTGTAAGTGAGCAAGTGACTTTTCAGTATGTTTTAGTGGAAGCTGTTTTTATTCGTGAGCGAACACATACCATCATTTACAGCCAGTCGACCGACAAGAAGCTTAAGGTTATTCCAGATACAAGTTTTGTAAATAAACAATCAAACAAACTCTCGCCACTTCCATATCCCCACCCGAGCGATCAATATGAACTGAGTAGCAAGCTCTGCGGGTAGAGCTAAAAGGACAGATTGCTTCTGCATATGCTTTTTATGCACTGTCAATATTCTAGTGCCTGGCTACATATTTTGAGTTGGTAGCATCTTAGAGACCTCCTCCCGCATCAGACGAACAGTCCCCAGAATCTGGGTCACAACAATTCTCTATAGTTGTGAGTTAGTAGCCGTATAAAAGGCTGCCAGCTGAGTCCATAAGCTTTAAAAGCATTAGCGACAGCTAGGGAGATCTTTTCTATGACAAGAATATCCTACAGCTTCATATGCCATACAGGCACCTCTGGTACCTTGGTTTCCCGAAACACACAAAAGGTGATGGGAGGAATGCTTGCAATTTGTCTAACCACTGGCGATCACTCTGGTTAGCATCCCAACCCATCGTTCTTTTGCTCACCATGCCACCTCAGTTTAGACCCAGCCATATGCCTTGGTATCCCCCCACAGGGCCAATGAATAACATGGCAAGCTGTGAGACAGGAACAGCCTCCCCAAAATGACCACCTGAGGACCCATAGGGATTTGAGTTTTCAAAGGCCCTATTCAGGTCATCAAAGACATCATCCCAACATCACCCCAGCCTGGGACTGCCACAAAACGTGCAGTACGGTGCCTATGGCCCCACAGCCTCTCCAATAGTGGTCGGCCCTAGACTGGTTCCATTTATTTTCTCTGGAGTCTTTTCCCAATAGGTTAGGAGTTTGCATTGCGTTTCACAAAGACTTTCTGTTGCAAAGGTGTTATATATGTTCACAGTCTTTAGTAGACCAGTCCTGCCCCAGTTCTGTCTCCTGTGTTGACCCGGTCTCTTGTCGTAAAGGATGGAATCAATGAGGAATCTGTATAGTACAAAAAATAGCCCTCGGCTGTGTGGTCCATCCTTTCAGCTATTTTGCAAGGTCTGTAATTGATCTTGATGCCCCATCCTTCATCGTGGGGTGGAGGACCCAATGTCCGAGCTGTGTGTATGAAAACCACTTTGTTTCTAGTAACCCAAAAGTAGCCTTAAGTTCTTCAAAGGAAAGTATTTCCTGATGTTTGAAGAAGGAGACCACCATGAGGCACCTTCCCTCTCGCCAAAGCTTGAAGGCTGAGGTTTCATTAGTGGGTGTAAAATCTGAATTGTGGAAGATGGGTGTGAATGGGGAATGAAAGGTCGTGAACCCTAGTCTTGAGATTACTTTGTCCCAGATGGCCATCGTGACTCTTGTGACTAGAGAGGAGTATAACCCCCAGGTCCAATGGGATCTGCGAAGCCACAGAACCTGTCAGAGAAGGGTTGCAGCAATTATGCGATCTACACAGCTCCATGGTTTTGCCATTTTCTTCTTCTCTCATTCAAAAAGATAGTGGAGCTGAGCAGCCTGAAAAGACTAAGTGTGGAAGTTCCAGCCCCCCTCGTTTACCAGGGAGATATAGAGTCTTGTTAGCAATGTTGGGTGGTTTGTTCTGCCAAATGTATGTGTTTGTCAGAGTCTGCAGCTGTTTGATCATTGTGGGTGGGAGAGGTAGAGCGATATTGTCTGAAACAAGTAGAGGATCGGGGGTAGGACCCCGATCTTGACATCCACCAAGTGCCCTCAGGCAGGAGAATTGTTGATTGTGCCATTTCTGGAAATCTAAACGCATGCCTGTGAGCAGTCTTGCGTAGTTTCGTGTTACTATCTTCAAACTTGTACATGCTAGAGTAATCCCCAGATAAGTTAAGGAATCACTATACCACAGGATGGTACTGAGCTTCCTCAAAGCCGAAACCTGGTGAGGCTTGGGATGTAATCATAGTGCCT
Organism: Calotriton arnoldi; assembly: GCA_963921515.1. NCBI lineage: Eukaryota > Metazoa > Chordata > Amphibia > Caudata > Salamandridae > Calotriton > Calotriton arnoldi. The sequence continues at coordinate 1,089,074 of CAWUFW010002330.1, read as the reverse complement.
TTGATTTGTTGAGGTTGATCTTAAAGTTAGAAACAGATTGAAATCTGCAGAGTGTGGCACTGAGGGCAAGGAATCTGTTAATGAAAGCATGATTGTGTCTACGATTATTTTAAGTTTAAACGTCTCTGTGCTAATGGTGGCCCCTGCTATCGCCCTATTCTGTCTAACTGCGTTGGTGAATGGTTCAAGTGTGAGGTCAAATATCAGGGGGAGAAAGGGCATCCCTTGTCCAGTGCCTCATTCTATGTTAATAGGGTAGGATGTGATGCCATTAACCCAAATCCTAGCTGTAGGATAGCGATAGCTCACCATGGATTTAAAGAGAAGAGGGCCAAATCCAAAGTGCTGCAAGACCCTTTCCATAAACGTCCAATCGACCCTATCCAGGGGATGGGCCTCAGGAATGTTTTTGCAGATATTGGGAAACCTCTACTGGATCCATTCTTTTAAGTACAGCTTTTGCTAGAAACCACGAAATGCCTCTGTTATATTGTGGTTAGGCCGGACTAGGGCCCCTTCGCTTGTGGTTATTTTACAAACCCTTCCACAAGTGACCTTGGTCTTCAGCTGCATTGAAAGACGTTTTGTTGTCAGAAGCATAGTAGAGCTGTGTTTAGAGAAGGGCGTATTCCGCCTTATTCCAGTACAAGGCTTTTAGCTGCGCTCTGGCAGCGCAGACTATCCTCCAATGTTTTTGGAGACAGAGTCTGTTTGTTTCATAATGAGTTGAAGCTTGTGCCTTTTATCAGCCAGTCTCTTTTTATAGGGGAGGCTAGTGATGTAAAAATAACCCTAGTGTATGCTTTAAAAGATTCCCAAAGGGACGTGAAGAAGTCTTCAGTGATTGAGATACCCTTGGGAGGGCTGCGCACCTCTTTGCTGGCCAAGTCATTTACCTGCGGAGTGCTTTGTGGTTTGTCAGATTTGTGTTTGTGCACTAACATCTTCTTGATAGTGGCGTCTTACGGGATCTTTTGGCAGCCGTTGTTGCTTGCAATAATGGGTACACCTAGTACTGGCCTTCAAGCCCGCCCAGGCCGCTCGGTTGGGGTCGGCGACCTCCCTGTCAGCCAAGCTGTTCTCACCCCTAATGGGAGTATGTGTGGCTGGAATGCTCATAGTAGTCCCGAGATGCAGCTGTGGAAAACACGTTCCTGTGGGTCGTATTGCAAGCCGAACAGAGGCAGTGGGCCAGGCTCCAGGTGTTTGGTCCCACTGCAGCAAACACTGGTGCTAAATAGACGCAGACCAAGTAGTTTCCTCAGTGGAAGACTGATGAGGTTGTCTGCCCTAGGGATCCTGGTCAGTGGAGCAGGTTTCCCAGTAACCCAGGGAGCAGGTTGCTTCAGCCCCCAGGCCCACTTCGGTCTCCTCCAGGGCTGTGGATATGCTGCATGTGACGGTAGCTGTGACAGAACCCAAACCTGGTAAAACTTGGGGCCTGTAAATAAACTGGGTGGAGAGTCTATCACCCACCTCATTGTCACGAGGATGCTCCCAACAGTTGCTGTTTGTAGCCGTCAGGGTTGGCAAGTGTCTGCCATAAGCAGCCTATTGAGGTTCCCCAGGCTCTGCACCTCAGGCAGTTCGGGACCTGTTGTACGCTCAGCCCGAGGGTGTAAGGTGCTCACTCAGTGTCTGAGCTATAGGAGTCCCAGGGCCCCCACACGGCAGCTCTGGGCTCAGCTCCGTGGAGCACCTCCGGGGACCACTCATCACGAAGGGTGGGGCCTCAAGCCCCACCGGGTGTCTGTTGCAGTCAACGCCGCTCTTCATAGCTTCCAGCCCACACTTAGGCTTCTGGGGGCACCAAACCCTATGAAACAGACCCGGGTCGCTGGTTCACCAGTCTAGGCAGTCTGCAAGACTCAAAGTAGCAGAAATCGTGCACCAATCCTCATCCAAGATATCGGCGTTGCATCTTTGCAGCTCATGGCAGATGATCAGGGCGAAACCTTCCCCTCTGGTGGCCGGCAAGCTGCAGCAGAAGGTCACAAGTCTGTGGGTATGTGACGGCTGGCCACTGGTTGTCCCCAGTCGATCTCCAGTTTTATGAGCTTGATGTCCGTGGATGGAGAGGAGAGGTCGTGGAGCACATCTCCTCCATTCCCCTGCTGGTCACGTCCCCCTCAGCAATTTTTAGAAGGTAGGAACAAGTTTGCTGAAATTGCATTCACTTGGCGTACTGGTCTCAATTTGCTACCACTGTGCTTTTTTGCAAACCGACCTATGTACAGATAGGTCGGTTAGAAAAATGCTGCAAAATACTGATTCCTAGAGGCAGGTCACAAATTGCGACCCACTAGGAATCACAGCCATCACAGGAATGGTGGTCTGCTGAGATCAGCAGACTACCATGTCTATGATTGCTTTTAAATAAAGCACTTTTTAAAAATGCTGCCCGTTTTCATTGAAGAGAAACGGGATGCATTAAAAAAAAAAGAAAAGTACTAACATTTTTAAAGACCACTGCTTACTCTCAAAAATATTTTTTTCCACTACCTTGGTTTGCGAATGCCTTACCACTACCTTTCAGTAGTCAATAAGGTATTTATGTTTTTAAAATGTATGTAACTATTGAGTAACATGGGAAAGAGTGAATAAGTTTGGGTACCCCGTAGATGATGGGTTGAGTGGTAGAGCGATAGGCCTGAAGAGCCACAGACAGGGTACGATCTATAAGAAAGAAGGAAAACAAAAGCATTCATTGCTCCTTAAGTACTCTAGATCTGGTTTGACTGATCTAGCTGTGTGCTCGGTTCTCGTAATCACCAAATTTTTTATAAAACTACAAACAAACATATTTTGAGGGACTTTGGGTCAGCCCTTTTCAGCCATCATCCTGTTCAAGTCTTATTTGTACTCTACATTTACCCATGAACCCAGACATTGTGGGACAGTGTTAGTCTATTTCCGCCATCTGGACTATTTCCCTGCCAGTGACAGATTTTCACTTGATTACATGTGCACATCCGCTTGAAAATGAGTGCCCTTTAGTGCTAAGACCAGTGAACTAGTCCTTTATTTTCCATTTTTTCCCCTTTATTGGTCCCCTTTCGTTTCTTTTCTTGACAACTCTTGTTTGGATATGAGGCAGAATGAGACCACCATGGCTGGACAATTCTAGTCATAAATAGTTGTACGTTATAGGCCCCCTTCCAGTTCTTTTCTTACTTTTAAAAAAAATTTATTTTGTTACTTTTTTCCTTCCTTCTTTCTATTTTATTATTTTGTATTTACTGTGCGCCCAGCTGCTCAGCAGATAGTGCTTCCCAGGCTGCTTGCTTGACCGTTCATCAGCAGTGCATTGCGCCCTGCATCGGCACTGCTTCTAAACCACACAGCAGTGTTTGAGTAGTATTGTCTATAATGTATTACTGTTTTATCATTGCAGCATGACTGCCAATTTTAGAAGCAACATGACAGCCATCTTGGTACGGTACACCAAGGTACTCTAATGCAAAATGCCATTCTAAGTTGGCAGCCCAGTTCGATGTTTACTGAGCAGTCATCTTGTAATGTTATTTGTAGAGTCTATATTTTTCACCATACCAAGATGGCAAACACATTCCTTTTAACGTTGCAGCCATGTTAGATCTTTGAATCTATGATATACTTTGCACCATCACTCACAATAAGGAGGGTCAGGAGAGATTTATAGACCCTCAGGTGTTGATTCACAATCTAATCAATATCATTCACAGAATAAACACCTGGGACTTTAAGCAAGAAAGAAAAATAATGAAAGAAACCGGGGAACACAACCTAGCTAAAAGGGAATATACCTTTTTAAGGACGATTTCCCTGACCCACCAAAGATGGTATGCTTCATCTTCAGGAATCTCCTCCCACCGTGACAGCTAATCATGATGCAGGCTACAACTCCCTCACTGTGATGGAGGAGCTCTGCAGATGTTTTATAGAGAGATGGTAGGTCCCTATGGGGAGCTAAAAGGTGGTGATATATGCAGAGCATACAAGTGATGGTGATTAAAACTGATTCCAGGGTGCGCAAGGAACTTTATTAGTGCACACCTTGGTCAGGGTTAAAACAAGTGGGCACGGCAGAGGATAATTGGTCTTCTTTCATTTTGTCACAGAAGGTCAATATGTTTCTGCCATTTTACCCTCAACAGAGGTGTGCTGGCATTCTTCAGGACTTGTGAATAAAAGTGCAACTGTTCAAAAAAATGTAGTCATGTGTAGAAATACAAAACCAAACAGTAGTCCGCCATCAAATCCAGAACGGATCCATTGTCAGTCAACCCAAAGTCGTCTGGTGAGGTGACTCAACTCTGGGACCTTGACATGGGGCTCAGGGTGCACTCTTTCCTTTTGGGAGGTCCTAGGTATTGTCCATCCACTGCCAGGTTCGAGGACCACTGTTTGGTGTTCATTTTGTGAATGATACTTTGCACCATACCATTCCAAGATTTTTTATTTTTTACATCTTTTTTTTCTTAATTAAGCACTTGCCCGCCATGTTTAGGTTCCTTTTTTCTGCTTGTATTCTTTTAATTTATCTTGTGTTTGCTTGACTTTGTGTTTGTCTCTTTTTCTGAATGTGTGAGGGTGTGAATGTTAGTGCATCAATGGGTGAATATAAAAGTATGCATGAGTGAGAGGAAGAGTGCTGAAGAAGATTTAAAATGGGTTTTGCAGCGTGAATCTTTTATGAATTCACGTGCTTTGCATGATTCTGCCGTCTAGTGGTTGGGTCTGGAATTCTCAATTTTTTTTTTTGTAGTCATTCTATTTTTGTTTTTTGTTGTTGTTGGGCGTCGACGGATCCTCCATTTGGTGCTTCCTGTGACGCCGTATGCCTCTCCCCCGGAAGTTCCCACTCTTGGTTGCCATCTTCAGATTCTTTTTTTCCTCCGTTGGCTGTGTATGCTTTGAGGGCTTTCCAAGTCGTGAAAGAAGGAAAGTTTGGAAGAAGTTTATTGAAGAAGTCGAAGAAATTCGGAAAACGACCGAAGAAGAGGTACCAGGGAACATTCCTATTGTGAAGGCAAGATTTCCTCAACAGTTGGGGGGGCTCCCTGTTCCGTATGATGGAGAAGTCTCTGTTTCAATTCTGCCCGAATTGCCACCATAAGTTCACGCAGAAGGATCAACGTCAGGTCTGCAACCTCTGTCTGCCAAGCGACCATCAAATCGATGACTGCGAGGCCTGCGCCGTATTCACGTCAAAGACGCTGAAGACAAGAGAGAAGCAGAGACAGGCGCACTATGCCATGCAGGGACAGAGGCCTACACCATCCTTAAAAGACCTGGGTCTGTTGAGCGACGACAACGAGAACATCGCTGAAGGTGCAGAGGGAGAAGTTTCGGACACCGACCTGAGAATTGCCGAGGGAGACCCGCGCAAGACCAAAGACACAAGACCATAGGTAACTGTGAAATAAACTGTTCTTGCCAGAGTCTCAAAAATCAGTCTCTAAGGCACTACAGGGAACCTCAATGTCGAAAAAATTGCTGATAGAAGGCAAGTCCAGAGACAAGGAACCCCTCGGATCCCTCAACAGGGATACCGCAGAAGGCAAGTCTCCCGAAAAGACTCAATCGTCGAAAGACATTGAAAGTCGAGACGTTTTGACATCTAAACACAAAAGATCTCGGGAGTTCAAAGAGCTCGATGATTGACGCATCATCAGAGTATTCTTTGACGTAGAAAAGAAAATCGATGTTGATGCTGTACCTTGAAGAACACTCGGAGATCGAGAGAAAGAAGCGGCGCCTCAAAGCCGATATGACAGTATTAATATAAAAGAAAAAGGATTTCGACGCTTCTCTGAAGGAATTTCGAATTCCTCAAAAAACTTTGGTGAAAGACCAGGGAGAGAAGGAGGTCGAGGATATGGACCCTCTCATGACACCAGAGCCTCAGGAGGAGGAATCCTTCTACGAGGAAGAAGAAGAGCAGTAAGGCCAGGGAATGTTTCAGGGGTCAGAATACTCCGAATATGCTGGGACTCGAGTTCATGAGAGAGAGAGAGAGAGAGAGAGAGACTTCCCTGAAGAGGGAGTAGATTTTTATCCGTTAAGGCCTTTGCCTCCGGATGGCATTGCAGTGTACAGTCAAATAATAAAGAAGGCTGCAGGCAAATATGGAGTGCAGCTAGAGGAGGAAAAGACTCAATCATATTTCCTCCTAGAGACTTTAATAACCTCACAAACAAGGAACCAATTCTTACCAATGTTACCCATTGCATGGGACCAAAGGAGGGAGGCATTCAAAGAGCCTGCTACATGCATTGTAGTGACACCAAGGGCTGAGAAAACATCTAGGCATAAAACCCAGCATACATCAAGGGTACGGTGCTGGTTGACTCAATCATCACTTCCACAGCAAGGAAGAGAGCTAACATCCCAACAACGTCAGGGCCACTCCCAGACAACTAAAGTAAAAAGATGGATCTGAGGGGCAGGAAATTTGAGAGGAGCGCAGCCAATCAATGGCGTATCGCAATCTCCAACGCCCTCCTTAACAGGTATGCATACCAACATTGGAGGATATGTCGGAGATCATGAGACATCTATCCAACGAATACAGGAAAACAGTGGTAAGCCTAGCAGAGAAAGGCATAAGTATTACAAACGCGTCTAAAATAGTCATTAGATGCAGCTGACTCCGCAAGTCGCAAAGTGATGGCAGGAACAACATTAAGCTGTCACTCTTGGTTATGAATCTCAGGATTCAAACCGGAGGTGCAAGCCAACATTATAAATACGTTCTTCAATGGGGAACAGCTGTTTGGAGGCACTGTGGACAAAACACAATCCATGATAGCATTGCAATTTAGTAAAAATACAAGGAGAAGTGCCGCATCAACACACAGGCCTACCGGAAGAGGCAGTTACCAGGGTAGCTCAACTCATCAGAGCTTCCAAGGTAGCAGACAATCTTCAACACCCCAGCAGCACTGGTAATACCAGCAATAAGGGCGCCCATTCTTCTGGGTCAATCTCGTGGGAGGGGGCAGCCTCACAGAGGAGGCACAACCCCAGCAAACAAGTGACTTGGTCTACACAGAGAGCCTCTCACACAACACCATTGGGGGGCAGATTAAGAACTGCCTTCAGTTGTGGAGATAGATAACGTCAGACAACTGGATATTAAACATCGTAACAGATGGATATTGCATAGAATTGGCAAAGATACCACCAGCAAGTGGACCAAATAAAAAGGTTCATTCATATGAGGAGACATCACGTCTTCTCAAAGAGGTAGTGGAATTGATGAAAAAAGGAGCAATAGAAAAGGTACCCAGGGAAGAGAACAAGATATGAAATTACTCAACATATTTCTTTTTTTTTTTTTTTTATGTATTTATTTGCATTTTCTTAATTACATTACAAAAATACCTCAGATATTCAGAGCATCTCATTTCTATTTTCATTACAAGCAGAGCGGAGTTCGACAATATTGTCACATAAATAATCAACATTACCAAGATAGTTCCTGTCAACGTGATCCCTTTTCCCCCTCCCTCCCCCATATATCCTCCCTCCCCTCCAAGTTACTGTGAGTCCGTGAGTGCAAGACCATAATAAGTCAACCAAGGCTTCCATATTTTCCTGAATTTTTTCGGGCACCCCCTTGCTGTATAGGTTGTTTTTTCCCCAGCATATACATGTCCATACCCCTTCGCCATTCTTCTAGCGTAGGATTAGACGCAGCACCCCACGCCCTCGCCAAGTCCCTTTTGGCTACTACCAAGCCCAGCTGGAGCAACGTCAGTTTCACTTTGGGGAGATCGATTTCTGTAGGTATGCCCAACAAAATAAACATAGGATCTGGGGGTATTGAGTCTTGCAATATAAGTTCCAGCTCCTTCAGCAGCGTGCCCAAATATATCTGTACTTGTGTGCATCCCCAGACAGTATGAAAGAATGTCCCTTCCATGGTCTTACATTTCAGGCAGTTGGGTGATTCCGCTCTACCTATCATATGCAGTCGGGCTCTGTCATAATACATTCTGTGTAAATACTTGAATTGAATCAATCGAAGTCTGGATCATCAAAGCCATTTCCCAATCTAAGTCATCTATGTCCCCCAGATCCGCCTCCCAGTGCGATTTCAGTTTTCGCAAAGGGTCTGGTGTGTTATTCAAAATTGTCCTATAGGACCAGGGCACTGCCTTTTCCCCAATTTCGTCCATCAAGAGTCGTCCTTCTAGCGGGGCATATTCTGGGAGGCCCTCCATATCAATACGTTGCGCCCTCCAAGCATGTCTCAGTTGCAAATATTTAAAATGCTGCGTCTTGTTCATGTCGTACTCAGTCTGGAGGCGCGAAAACGTCACCAGCTCCTTACGGTATACTATGTCTTAGAGCTGAGAAATGCCCACCAAGTCCCATTTCTGAAAACCTGTCAGCTTGGCAAATTCCTTGAGTCGTGTTCCCACCCAGAGCGGGGTTTCCTTGGTCACCCGGCCGTCCCATCTCATCCGTCTCTCCGCTTTCTTCCATGCCATTATCACAGTTTGTGTGGCTGGTAACATTTTTGCAATTCCCTTACCTCCATAAAGATAGTGTGAATATGGCTTTTTGATGAACTGTGTGTGTTCAAGCGCGTATGGGGGTGGTCCCTCTCCCCGAATGCCCATTCGTTTATTACTATCAAATGGGCTGCCCAGTAGTAGGCGCGAAGGTCCGGCAGGGAAATGCCGCCGCTGTATTGGTTACATTGTAGCTTTCCCAATGCTACCCTAGGGGGTTTCCACTCAACATAGTTCTTAATCTCAAAGGTGGTCTGGTCTCTATTCCTAATTCTAGATCTCAGATTACTAAACCAGTTTATAAAAAAACAAAGATTCAAGATGACAAACTTACAAGAAGTCATACCACAATAGCAAAAAGGAGATTACATGGCAACTATAGATTTAAAAGATGCTTACTTGCACCTCCCAACGAATCCAAAACACAAGAAATATTTGAGATTTGTGGTGAACAAGACTCACTACCAGTTCAAAGTACTAGCTTTTGGAATAAAATCAGCTCCAAGAGTATTTACAAAGTGGCCAGCAGCAGTGGCAGCACACTTGAGAAGAAAAGGGATACATGTTTATCCCTATCTGGACGACAGGTTAGAAAGCACAGACTCCACCAACAAATGCAAAACTCGTGTAGAACAGGTGATTAGGACACTCTTCACACTGGGTTTCTCTATAAACATAGAAAAGTCGTCTCCCAACCCAGAGCAAGAAAAACTGTTTCTAGGACCAATAATCAATTTGATACTAGGGAAAGTATATCCCAGCGCGAAGAGAATAGTGTCACTACTTCAGGAAACTCGCCTTTAGTAGAAGGTACAATGTGAGGACTGTGGTAAAACTGTTGGGGAAGATGGCCTTGTGCATCCCTTTGATTCCATATGCGAGATTACATATGAGACCAATTCAGGAATGGCTTCAAAACCAATAGTCACAAGCAACAAGGAGTTGGGAAAATATAGTGGTTGTCATGCAGAAAATACAGGAGGAAGTGGTGTGGTGGAACAAATTACATATAACAGAAGGAAGGAAATTGGCACAACCAACTCCAACTGTAACCATTACAACAGATACTTCTCATGTGGGCTGAGGAGCTCACATGGGCTCGCTCAAAATTAGAGGGGACTGTAAGAAACAAGATGCAGTCTAGCATATCAGTGTCTTGGAACTCAAGACAGTGTTCCTAGCCTTAAAAGCCTTTCAGAATGAGCTAATAGGGAAAACAATATTGATCGAAGCAGACAATACCACTACAATGCTGAACATCAACAAGCGGGGGGGCCTCAATCCTTTGCCCTATCGAGGCTAGCCCAAGAAATCTGGAAGTGGTTAGTGCAGAGACAGATATAACAGCAGTCCATCTACTAGGGAAGGACACTATAGAACCGGATAGACTGAGCAGAGAAGTATCATGCTCTCACGAATGGAAACTCAATCAAGCAGTACTCAAACAGATTTTATGGAGTTGCAGAACTCCAAATGTAGACCTATTCGCAACCCCAAAAAATTCAAAATGCCAAAACTTTGCAGCCACACCACCAATCCCTAGGGAAGGCTCTGTGGATAGACTGGTCAGGGATATTTGTATACCCTTTTCTCATGATACCACTGCTACACAGAGTGATCAATAGATGCAAAAGGAGCAGGATGGCCCTACTACTAATTGTGTCTCAGTGGGCAAATCAGACAGAACTAATAGAAATGGCACAGGGCACCATTCTGAAATTGCCAAAACAACAAGACTGGCCGTCAATGGAAGAGGGAGGAGTTCTAGACCCAGAACCACAGTCTGACAGCCTGGCTCCTGAAGACTTAAAATTCGGTCATCTGGGGCTGCTGGGGAACATATTACCTGTTCTTAGGGCAGCAAGAAAGCCAACAATGAGAAAGTGCTGCATTGCCAAATGCAAGAGTTACTCATGATGGTGCCATAAAATGGGCTTATTATGGAAAAATACTAAAGACACAACTGTGCTAAAATATCTTACACACCTACTAGACTGCAAGTTAACATATGCATCCTTGAAGGTGCATTTATCTGCAATTGTGGCCTACACAAGAGGTCCTATTGGAAGAAGCTTCTTCACAACTCCAGTAATAAAGTGTTTTTTAGAGGGAGCAAAGAGAATTCCACCACCAAGAAGATTACCACACCCACATGGAATCTAAATGTAGTGCTAACTCAACTAATGACGACACCATTTGAGCTTTTACACAAGGTCACATTAAAGATGCTCACACTAAAGACAGCTTTTCTGTTGGCTATGACATCACTTTGCAGGGTGAGGGAAATACAATATAACCACTCACAATCCAGGAAACATATTTACAGGTCCACAAGGACAGAAAAGTCATGAGGACAGACCCACAGTTCTTACCAAAGGTTGTTTCAAATTTCCACATAAATCAAGCAATACAAATACCACGCTTTTTCCAAAAACCAAAAATCAAGCGGCGAGAGTGTTACACACGCTGGATGCAAGACGAGCAATAATGTATTACAATGGGAAGACAAAGACAAGCAGGAAAACAAAGTAACTATTTGTTTCCTTTGCAGACAACAATGTAGGGAAACCAGTAAGTAAGGGAACAATTGCCAGATGGATCTCACAAACCATTCAACTTTGTCACACAAGTGCAGGGAAAAAAACTAAACTCTCCCCAAAAACATACTCAACAATGAAGAAAGGAGCAACCATTGCATTTCTAACAAATATCTTCTAATAGGACATCTGTATGGCAGCTACGTGGTCATCAGTGCACACGTTCACAAAACATTACTGCATTAACATTTAAATGAACATGGAAGCTCAAGTGGGATAAATGGTGTTAAAACATCTGTTTTCAAATCCAAGCACATCTTCAACCCATTCACTGCAAAGCTAACAAAACCGCTGCAAAATCTATGCACAGCATGTGAAACCAGAAAAGATTCACACTGCAAAACGAAATAGTTTCTTACCTGCAGGTGTAGTGTGAAGAATTTTCTCGATTCACAAGCGACCCACTGACCTGCACCTAGAAGGTGGGAGCATAAAACTGAAAAAAGAATCTGAAGATGGTGACCAAGAGCGGGAGCTTCCAGAGAAGGGTATATGACGTCACAGGAAGCACCAAATGGGGGATCTGGCGACGCCCAACAACAACAAAAAACAAAAATAGAAGGAGGACTACAAAAATAAATTGAGAATTCGGGACCCATCCACTAGATGTCGGAATAATGCACAGCTTGTGAATCCTGAAAATTCTTCAAGTTGCAAAACTACACGTATAAGTAAGACACTATTTCGTTATAGAGTACCTAAAGTCACCAGTTATTGAAGTGTTACTTTATGTTATGAGGCAGACCTTGTTTGAATATGAGGCAGTAAGAGACCGCAACGGGTGGACAATTCTAGCTACAGATAAATTGTAAGATATGATTATGCGCCTACAAACTACCTAACTGCCAGACAAGATGAAGACTCTAGGGGCCTCACTCACAAAGTTATTTGCCTGTGTAAATTCGAATTACACATGCAAATAGGTTCATTTACTAGTGTAAACCAATGTTCCGAACTGACAAAAGTTGGTTTCCTACTTATAAATCGATTTACATACACAGTCTTAAGTATGAGTAAATGTATTCTCGTGGACAGCCACTGCGGTTGTTATGGGTGGGAATGGCCACAAACATACACATTTGTTGGCAGTTACAAACTCCTCTCGAACACCTTCCTTCCCTGGAAATGGTCAAAGAGTTACTCTTGACAAGGTCAGGATTAAGTTGTTTTCTAGGGCAGGAAGAGGATGGGAACACCCCACAAAACTGGATGGTCAGGTTTGGTGGATGTCTTACCGTGGAGAAAATAAGCACGTTTGTACATGTTCTGTTTTTTCCACATTAGAAAAAATCCATTTGTATAATTTTGCAGCTTTTCAGGGTAATGTTTGCAAAACTGCAACTGGTGCAGGTTGCCAGGCAAAACCTGGAAAGGTTATAGCAAATTCCAAACATTAATAAAGCTTCATGCAGATGAGTTGGGAGACCTATAGTTGCAGATTTACAAATGTTTTCGGGCTCCACACGTTTGTCCTGAAATGAGTTGAGATGGAACAATCTATTCTCAACTCATTTTGCCTCCTTCCCCGTACCCCTTCATTGGGTGGAAGGGCTTTTGTTTGCAGTGACTTTAATTAAATGAATTTTCTCTCTTTAAATGATGTTTTCCTTTAGCAAGGGTATGATTCTGTATATCCTCAATAAAAACGTTTGAAAGAAGACAAATGTGAATATAATATACTTTCCAAGAAACAGCTAAAACAACAACAGTGTATCCAAATTGTGGCTATGCATCTGGCTTTTGGTCTGAAGATGTCTGTCCATGTATTAGATGCTCATTGGCCACTACACTGGTTACCAGTTATGCAGGGGTATTCACAACAAGCTGCTCTGTCTCATGCTATGAGCAGTTTAAAACACCAGTCGCACATTTCTTTCAGGTCTCCTGGTTTCCGATACCCCTTCCCATTACTTGAGATCTGGCTCACATGCCCTGATTCAGATCCTCTGTTTCAAGAAAGGTTACATAGGGAGATCTTTCAGAATTTTGATATCCCAACTCTGGAATGCACTCCCTCTTCAGTCTGGTCTCTGACAACTAGCGTTGGTGAATCTAATGAACCCAAACTGAGTACTGATTAAATAAAAAAGTAATACAAAATAAAGATTTAAACACATGAATTGCATGTTCTTTCGTCTTTAATTTTAATGAAACAAAAAAACAATAATATTTTTATGTGTGTGCTCCACTAAACATTTACTTGCTTTACCTGGGTGCTAAGGTCATTCTCAGTACAGTCATCTAGTACATGCTAAAGATGAATCAAAACTAAGACTAAAGGGCAATATAATCAATAAATACTTACATGTGTGGTTTCCTTTGACTTCTCAGAGCAAAGTAGGTATCCTTTGAATCTTAATTTATTTAGGCAAGTCCATGGCAGGTCTGAGTTAATATCCATATGCTTCCATCCTTCCAAACTATGCCCGCACAGTGTTAGTGAGACCCCTAATTGTTTTCACATTCTAAGAATTTGGTGGCTGTATACACAGTTCTGAAGGCCGAGGAAAATGTAATTGGGAAAGTTGGGTTGGGCAAAGTGAGTGCAAAATCAATTTTGGACTGATTCAATATTGCCTGTTTCTGATAGAGACTTAGAGCCGCAGATTCCTCAAATTTGCATATTCCCCAGGCATTAGATTAGATCCTGAAACGTTTCAGCACATCTCTTTACGTGGGGAGGTAGTGCAGTGCGGCTTTGCACTGATGCCATTCTGCTGCTTAAATTATGTGTGGGGCCTATAAAGGCGCCACTCCTGTGCGCTGACATCAGTTGCTTTCCTTCCATGCAACCAGGCGCGGATCCAGAGCTCTCTTCCTCTTTCAGAGACATTTACCTCAAAACATCTATCGAAATTCAACAGTGTGCAAAGGAATTTCCCCCCGAAAAAATGACAGATTTCAAGCCCTGCAACATATTCCCATCAGTTGTGCTTGTAGCGCCTGGGTTTGAGCCACAGCTCTAAGGTCTGCAGCAACTGTGTGTCAATGGACCCGAAGACCATCCGGGACCAGTGAAAATTTACATAACCAGACATAGGAAGACCCCCACGTTCCCACCCGTCTGTTGTGGTCCAAGTCAAAGGCTCGCTCCTGGTCCCATTGTTGCTTTAGACGTCGACAAAGCTGTTACAGAGGCTGGTGTTCATCGAAATCAAAATCCAAAAAAGAAGCATAAGAAATGGAAGTGGGACTCGCCCCCCCTCCCCCTCTTGCCACTCGCATTCACCTGAGAAGGAGCAAGGGCGGTACTATGGCTCTTGATCTTGCTCCCGGAGTTCGTTGACTTTGGAGTCGAACACGCAACTGGTTCCTGCAGAACTTTGAGTTTCTGGAGCCGTCCTTTGCTGTCTCTTTCTGGCATGCTTTTAGACCCCAAGGAGCCGAGAGGCCCTCCCTCTGGAATACCGATGGCGGGTTGCCCTCCTCGTCAGTGGGACCATCTGAGCCTATCGCAACGCCTTCTGCTCCAAGTCCGACTTTGCCTCTGGCTCCGTAGTCAACGCTGGTTTCTGGGACTTTGTTGCCTGACCGGACGAGGAGATACCTTTTGAACTCTGCGACTCCAAGTCGGCGCTGATCCAACCTCAACCAAAACTGTGCCATTCTGCTGTCAGGGAGCCACTTCCCCCACTTAATTTGCCGCCTCCACGAGGGAAAACACACACCTTACACTCCCTTTTCAGCACAGACCGGGATAACAGTTATGAAGCAGGCGATGAGTTTGCTCAGCCCTATCGTGTTGACAACTGGTCCAATGACTTGCTGGACACCAGTGACCTCAATACCTCCTCTGAATCAGGTCTTCTCCCACCCAATGGACCTGCAACCGAAAAACACGGCACCTACGCCATGGTGATGCACAGAGTGGCTGAAGTGCTTAACCTCCAGCTAGCCACCTTGGAGGTTAAAACTAATGTGCTAACGGAAGTCCTCCAGCTGGGGCAAACATCTTCTGAGCCTATTCTGTCATTTAATGAGGCACTGACTGATGTCTTGTTGGGCTCATGGGCCAAACCTTGCTCTGGCCCCACACTCAACAGGCAAATAGTGAGACATCATCAGCCTGCTCTGGGCAACCCCATGTTAATGTCTCAACACTCCTCTCCCGAAGGTTTAGTGTTGCAGACTTTCACCAGCAGGACTAACCCCAACACTTTTCCAACCACTCTCCTGAGAGGGAATTTAAGTGATTGGAGATGTTTGGAAAGCAAGTTTTTTCTTCCACCAGCCTGGCTCTCCATTCTTTAAATGCCAGCTGTCTCCTGGGATGCTATTGCCACACCTGTTGGGACTCAGTGGCTCAAGTCCTCCCAGGTGTCCCTGAAGATCTCTGACCTGTTGTTTCCCAGTCCATGATGGATGGTGAGGCCATGGCCAAGTTCACAATTTTTCTTCCTTGAACACTGCTGATTCCATTGGGCGAGCCATTGGCATTAGCGTTTACATCCGCCACCACGCTTTGTGGCAATCCACCGGTTTCTCAGGTGACATCCATTCGTCCTTCATAGACATGCCATTAGATGGAACTCACCTGTTCGGGGATAAGGCAGGCTCAGCTCTCTAGTAGTTCAAGGAGAGCAGGTCTATGGTCCTCCCTAGGCCAATCTGCTCCACCTTGCCAACCGCACCGAACCTAGCGATCCCTTTGCAGCTTTGGAAGGTTCCCCATACTGCCAGGCAATCGAACTATTGCCTGGCGCCCAGTAGTTTTGCAGCCGTGGTGCCATAGTACCAGTAGCCAACATCAACGGGCCACCCCGTCCCCAGCCGCCCTGCAGCCCCACTTACCAAATCCCTTTAGTGTGCCTTTATTTTATCACAGCCAGCCGGTGGGAGGCAGGATCCGACTATTTTTGCTGGGTTGACAAGCCATTACATCCGATAGGTGGGACCTGCAAATTGTCTGGAAGGGCTTCCTTTCTATGCCGCTGCAACTTCCATCTCCACAACAACTGACGGAGGCCCAGCTTTCCATTTTGAGGCAGCAAGTGCAAGCGCTTTTGGCCAGACGGGCTATTGAGAGGGTCCCCACTCCAGAAGTAGGATGTGGTCATTATTCTCGCTACTTTCTGATGCCCAAGAGGGACAGAGACCATCGTCTATGTCCTATTTTAGACGAATGCCCTCTCAACACCTTCCCCTGGAAAGAAAAATTCAAGATGCTCACAGTGGCCCAGGTTCTGTCTGCCCTCAAACCTGGAGACTGGAAGGTAGTGTTGGACCTGCAGGATGCCTGCTTCAATATATACTCATCCTGCAGACCCTTAGGTGGCACCTGCAGTTCATGATGTGAGAGGAGCATTACCAGTTTGCTGTGCTCCCCATTGGTCTCTTCAACAGTGCCCCTCTGATGTTCCCTAAACTGATGGCAGTGGTGTCAGCACACCTTTGGAGGTCATCGGAGTAAGTCTTCCCCTACCTCAACAACTGGCAATTAAAGGTGGGTTTGCCCCAGGCAATTATCAGCCACCTCCCGACTACGGTGAACCTCCTGTCATCTTTGGGGTTCACTATCAATGAGCTGAAGTCACACCTGACTCCTTCTCAGACACTCCCCTTAATCAGCACTATTCTGGACATAGTTCGGTTTTTTGCCTTTGAAATGAAATGAAATGGAGATTTATAGAGCGCGAAACAATCACCCAAGGGTGTCAAGGCGCTAGCTCATCAGAGACAGAACTTAAACTAGGAGGTTCGCAGATATGTTAAAGATTAAACAGCCATGTCTTTAGTGATTTCCTAAAAGCTAACAGATGTGTTTCCTGTTTCAATCTTATTGGGAGAGAATTCCATAACTTAGCTGCGCCAAACAGAAAGCTTCTACCCCCCCAGGAGCATTTTTTTACCCTGGGAATAATCAGATCGTGGGCAGAGGATGAGCGGAGACAACGGACTGGAATGTAAGGTAACAAGTTCCTCTTAAAAAACCTGGTCCTATATCCCGTGTGGTCTTAAAAACAATGCATAGAACCTTAAACTCTATACGTCTTTTTATAGGCAGCCAATGTAAATCCTTGAGCACCTTTGACACAGATTTGTGTCTAGGAATGTTCAGCAGCAGCCGAGCCGCAGCATTCTGTACAACCTGCAGTTTAGACAGGCATTTAATCCGAAGATTGATAAAAAGCCCGTTGCAATAATCAGCTCTTGACAGAACGAGTACGGAGACTACCAGTTTACGTAGCTCAACTGGAATAAATGGGAGGATCTTTCTCAAAAGTTTTAACGTGTAAAAAGAAAGAGAGGTAACCTGGTTAACATGGTTTTCAAATGAGAGTTTGGAATCAAAAATGACTCCCAAATTCTTAACCTTGGTCACTGGCGTAGGAAATGGCCCAAGCTCCAGGGGCCAAAGATCAGGTGACCAGAAATCAGTATGAGCACCAAAAAGTAAGACCTCCGTCTTACCAGAGTTAAGTTTCAGACAATTGGCAGCCATCCAGTCCCCAACCTGACGAAGGCAGGTATGGAACTGTTCCATGGTGTTAGTGGGGGATCCTGACACTGAGACAATGATCTGCGTATCGTCAGCATAGGATACAGCCGAAAAGCCTAGGGACTTGATTAACTTCGCCAGTGGTGCCACATAAATGTTAAAAAGAGTCGGGCTCAAGGACGATCCCTGTGGCACACCGCATGGAAGTGTAAAATTGGGAGATTTAAAATTTTCTAGGGCCACAAATTGTTCCCTGCCAGACAAGAATGATTCAAGAAGGGAAAATGCATTTCCTGTGACTCCAATTCCCTCAGAACTTCTAAAAGTTTCTGATGGTTCACCGTATCAAATGCGGCGGAGAGGTCAAGCAGCACAAGTGCTGCACTGCCCCCAGCATCGACTGTCTGCCTAATCAGTTCAGATGATGTGATCACCGCCAGTTCGGTACTATGATATTTTCGGAACCCGAACTGAGTTTCATCGAGAAGGCCGTGCTTTTCAATGTAGTCTGATAAAGTATTATTCATGGCCTTCTCCACCATCTTTGCTGGCAGGGGAAGTCTGGAAATTGGGCGGTAATTATTGGGATCAGTCTCATCAAGATTTGGCTTCTTCAAAAGGGGAAGCACAGATGCCAATTTCCAACTAGTAGGGAATAGACCAGAAGAGAACATTTGATTAAAAATGGGCAACAAATGAGAGGCAAAGATCTCTGGTAAAAGATGGAAGATCTTTGGAGGGCATGAATCCAGTGGAGAGCCTGATTTAGTGGATCTCAACAAATCAATTGTTGCTTCCCTTGTCAACATTGGAAAGGCAGATAGTTCAGGATGGTCCTTATATTCAGCGTGAGTACTGGGAATGAGTCCGGTAATCCCAGGTCTAGCAGCAGCCTCTAAAAAAGGAACCATTCCTAGATCCGCAGACTTGATGAGTCCATTATAGACCGCCTTAACTTTATCCTGGAAAAACGTAGCTACCCTGTCGCAGAATGCCTGAGTTTTAGGTGAATCAGCCGCTACAGAGCAATTGGCTAATCGTTTAACCGTCGAAAAAGTTCCTTTGACGAGTTTTTTGCTGAAAGTATAGCTGTGCTAAAATAGCTGGTTTTCTCCTTATCAATAAGTTTTTTATACTCAAGCAAAGCCGATTTATAGTTAGCTTTATCCTCCAAATCGTCTGAGGATCTCCACTTCCTTTCCAGACGGCGACATTTTTGTTTTTGTATCCTAAGCTGTTCTGAGTACCAAGGTTCGGTAGGTCTAGACCTATGACTAGAGATGCATTTAACTGGTAGTACTTGGTCTATTGACTTTTTAGCCAGTCCTCAAAAGCAGCAACCGCTTCATTTGAGTCTCCTAAGGGAGATGGAGAATTTTGGGCTAATGCAGATTCAAACATACCCACT
Organism: Calotriton arnoldi; assembly: GCA_963921515.1. NCBI lineage: Eukaryota > Metazoa > Chordata > Amphibia > Caudata > Salamandridae > Calotriton > Calotriton arnoldi. The sequence continues at coordinate 1,070,126 of CAWUFW010002330.1, read as the reverse complement.
GGCAGCTTATTCCAGGGCCGGATCATTTTCCGTTGCCTATTTGTCAATTTCTTTGTCTGGGGGTATTGTACCGGAAACGAAAACATAATAGCTTTATGGTCCGACCATATAATAGGCAATGGAGGAAGACATTGTAAATGATCATTACAGGTAAATATTCCATCCAGTAAATGGCCCCCCATATGTGTAGTGCCAATCACCTGCTGAGTAAGGCCCATACTGTTTGCAATATCAATAAAGTGTACAGCATCACTATCCAGTGGATCCTCCAGGTGAATATTAAAATCACCTAGGAGTGTAAAGTCCGATGACTGGGATATAACATCCAGATAGGTACCAATATTCATCAGAAAGTTAGCCCGGGGGCCTGGGGTCGGTAGCATAACAAACCATTAAAAACGTAATGGTTACCTATCGTTAGTTTAAAAAGTAAGGATTCTAAGGTGGGCCCATTGTACTGAGAGGTAAAACCCCTTTCCATGTGCTTGGGAACAGGACGGCCAGTCCTCCTCCTCTTTTACCTGCTCGGTCTTGCCTAAATAGTGTGTACCCTGAGGGAGTCGCCATTGCTAAGTCAGGACCTGCAGAGCTATCTCCCCAGGTTTCAGTAATAAAGGCCACATCAACATCATGTCTTTCAATAAGCAGAGCAAACTCAGACGCGTGTTTACACAATGACCGTGCATTGATAAGACAGCCTGACACTGATTTTGTCACATTCTTTACAGCGGATAGATGCTCCAGACTAAAAGATAATTGGGGTGGATCAGATAAATGGTGAGAATACCCACAGATGATACATTTAAAATGACTCAAACATGGATCAATATTAATACCAGTTTTTCCGTCACACCTACCCTTTATGTTAAAGGCTCGTAGTTGTTCCCCAGTATAGGTGAATGTAGAGGCAGGATGGGGCTTAAAATTGGCAGCATCTCCGGCCCTAAGCCCGGGCCGAGCGCGGACGGGCGCAGACGGGCTTGCCTTTGGCGCGCCCGCTGCGCGGCCGCCGTGCGGCCGCCGTGCGGCCGTGCTTATATCCCCCCGGTAAAGCATCTCGGGCGGGGAGGCGCCCTGCTTACTTCCGGTCCAGGCAAGTGTCCCAATGGACAGGCGGAAGTGATAACACCACGCCGTCCGTCCCCGTTATCAGCCCTCAGGGAAATAGACACCAAGACATTAGGGGATGGTCTCAATCTTTCAGCCTCAGTCCTGGATTTCAATATAGTCGACCCTAAGGGCTACTGGGAGTGATGGCCTTCTGCATCCTGCTGGTCGAGCACGCCAGGTAGTGTATGCGGGCTCTGCAGCGAGACCTGAAGTCTCAGTGGAGACAACATCAAGAGAACCTCTCCGACCACATCCAGATTTCAGAGGAGACTGCAAAAGACCTGCCATTGTGGGTACTAACCCGCAATTGGGTCAACGGCAGACCTCTCTTCCTTCCCCACCCAGAGCTGACAGTGCTGACCGATATACCTCTGCTGGGATGGGGTGGCTATCTGAAAGAGATGGATATCAAAGTCCTCTGGTATTTAGCAGAGTCCCAGCTCCATATCAACCTTTGGGAGCTGCGGGCCACCTTCTTTGTGCTGAAAACCTTCCTGCCATCCATCAGGGAAGACTGTTACAGGTGCTCTCAGACATCACCAACGTCATGTGGTACTACAGAAAACAGGGCAAGGTGGGGGTCACGGACCCTGTGCCAAGAGACCTTGTGCCTCTGGAAGTAACTGGACCTCAACGGACGTTTCCTGGTGGAGAACCAACTGACAGGATCCTTTAATGGCAGGGAGGAAGAGCTCAGCCGTCGGCACCTGGCAGATCACAAGTGGCATTACAGCCGGAGGTGGCGCGAGGTCTCTTTCATAAATGAAGAGACCCCTGGCTTGATCTGTTCACAAACACCAAGAACGCGCAATGTCAGCACTTCTGCATGTTGGAGTTTGTAAGGTGTGTCTCGCTCGCTGACACATTCCACCTCAAGTGGAACTCGGAATGCCTGTATGCCTTCCCGCTGATGCTACTCCTGCCCAGAGTTCTCAAAAAGATCAGGACTGGCTGGGCCGAAGTCATCCCTGTGGCCCCGCATTGGGCACGGAGAGTATGGTATCCAGAACTCCATGGCATGAATATCTGTCCTACAAGAGGGTCTGCTGTCGCCGCAGCAGGGCAGGGTTCTTCACCCACACCTTCACAGTCTCCCATTCATGCTTAGCAATTAAATGATGACAGCTGACCACCTTCGACTTTCCTCAGGAGGTTGATCTTATTTTGGCAGCCAAACGTCCCTCAACAAAACCTGTATACGCCTGTGGTTGGGACAAATTTGTTGCTTGCTGCTGTACTCGGCAGGTAGATTCCCTCCTGGCCAAGTTATGCAACGTTTTATTTGTTTTGTCCTTAGCCCAGCAAGGCCTTGCTCTGGGCACAGTTAAAGGGTACCTTTCAGCTCTTTCTTCTTTTTTTCAGTTGCTGGATCAGCTCTCTTTGTCTCTAGTAGTTATATAAATTTTGAAAGGGTTACAACATTTGTTTCCTTCCTCCGCCTTCATATGCCATAGCAAGATCTTAACCTGGGCCTCACTTTTCTAATGTGCAGTCCATTTTAGCCGATTCACAGTTGTTCATTGTGGCTTCTCACATTGAAGACAGTCCTCGTCGCCATAACACTTGGGCGACTTGTGAGTGAGCTTCGGGCTGTCTGTGTTCATCCACCATACACCACTGATAATTCCCAGACTGATTTTGCGGATGCGGGCACCTTTCTTGCCTAAGATTATGATGCTGTTCCACATCAGTCAAAGCATTACCTTGTCAGTGTTCTATGCGCCTTCTCACCCCTCTAAGGAAGAGGAGAGACTATCGCTTGGACCGCACTGAGCTTCTACATAGATCATACCAAAGAACACTGGGTAGACGTTCAGCTCTTAGTCATGCTTGCTGGAGCGAAAAAAGGTAAGGCCATGCAGAAGAGAACCATCTCCAGCTGGATAGTGCTCTGCAGTAAGATCTGGTGCGCATTGGCATAAAAGTAATATCTGGAAGGATGTGTGCTCATTCTTCCAGGGCCAGAGCTGTTACCACTATGTTAGCATGCGGAGTCCCTGTCCTAAACATCTGCCAGGCACCTGCGTGGGCATCCCTCAATACATTCACAAAGCGCTATTGTTTGGACAGTCTGGTTCACTGAGAAGGGCTTTTGCATGTTTGATCCTGCATGACATTCTGCTTTGAATCATTCACAGGCCCTCCTCCAAATAGCTACGGCTTTGGCATCTATTCAGAAGGTGAGGAACCTGAGGCTAGGAGTTTCTTTCAGAAGAACAAGTTACTTATCTTCTGTAATGCTCTTTCTGGTAGAGATCCTGTCTAACCACTGATTCTTCACCAACCCTCCCCTCCTCCCCATTCTGTGATTGAATTCTCCCATCCTCCCCATTCTGTGATTGAATTCAATCCATTAATAGGATCCCAAGTCTAGAAATCTTCCAACTGGTCACACCCATTTGTTTTTGTGGCTCTGCGTCTGGGGGTGCGGGGATTCTGGAAAGCAACTGACATCAGTGTGCAGGAGTGGTGCCTTCATAAGCCCCACACATCATTTCCAGAGCAGAACGGTGTCAGCCCGGAGCCACACTGCGCCACCTAGCGATGTGCAGAGGTACTGCAAAAAGATTCAGAATCCAGTCTGAAGCCTGGGGAATATTGAAAAGGTGGAGATCTGCGGCTAGATAGTCTCTACCAGACAGAGTGTTACTGAAGGTAAGTTACTTGTTAATTTTATACAATGAAGTTTGTTTTGTCCTTTACAGTGGGTGAGCTGTAAATCAAATGAACCCTGTGAGTCACACCACTCCCAAACATATTTCATACATCGCCTTATAAAACTAATATAGCAGTGAGGCACATGCCTTTTCCGCAGTTAGGGTAAACATGGAATTCTCAAGGCAGCTCCTCTGCCTGACATATGTCACCAAACTCAGCTGCCAGAGTGTCTTTGTTCTTTATAAACACAGATCCAATTTAATTGGGTGTACTGTTCCCTGGATCACGATCACCAGCATATTTGTTGCCATTTAATGCAATTTTTAAAGGTCCTAGTTATTGCATCCTTTTCGATGTTGGTACAATAGAACACTTATTGTGTTCCAAACAATTTTTTTAGTTATAAATGCAGTGTCAAAATAATCTTCTGTATCACCTAAACTGCTTCTTTTACAAAGTGCAGAATTTTCGGATGACAGCTTATGTGGAATCCCTTCAGTGCTCTCTTAAAATAAGCCTTCATTGAAATAAACATATCTACAAAGGGATTGGTTTCATAGGCAAAGTTAGACCTATTTTCAATTGTTGCTTAACTGTGTGCCTCTTCTTGCTTTCTTTAGAGTAAGCTGTCTATGCAACTTCATTATCTTCTTTATCTGCTGGTGTAACCCTTAACTCAAAGTAGGTAAACGCTATATACCCTTCATCCAGAGGGCTTTTTAAGCCAAATACATTTTTGGTGAGGTTCCACACAACAGTCATTCATTTCCTCATCCGAATTATTTTGAATGATAATTCAGTAGTCCCCATATGCCCAGTTTGTTCAGTGAACATAAGATTTGACTGTGTTAATAAAGGTCATAGTTGCATGTTTTAGAGCATAGTGACTTATTTATGTTCTTGATTTTTAATATACAGATTCAAAGCAACATTATGGATGTGTGAAGATTTTCCTCTTTCTCTGGTGGAGCAGGTTACTCCAATCATTGATCTCATGGCTACCACTAGTGCACATTTTGCCCAACTTCGAGATTTCATCACTTTACAATTTCCGCCTGGATTTCCAGTTAAAATTGGTATAGTTTTACTTTATTTACATTTTATAGTGTCTACAGTGCAATGGATGTGGTACTATCAAAGGCACACTTGGCGTAAGAAAATGTTTTATATTTTTATCATCCTGTGCAACATCCTTTTACTGCACAGTGGGTATAAACAGTACAGAGCCTCGCCAGAGGGGAAGAACCATAAGAGGTTACGTCACCTAAACTTTACATACAACAGCTGAATGTAGAAAGGACAGAAATAAAATCCATTATGCATGATTGTCACAGGTCATTGCCAAAGACTGATATAACTATGACCACATGGCAGAAAATAAGAACTAACTTGTATATGTGTGACATGGAGATTAATTCCCCTATTGCACCATTGTCTAATGTTGTTCACGAGGGCCAAGGCCACCACAGATTTCCAGGATACCTATAGTTAGGGTAGTCACATTTAAATTCAGTCAATCTAAATGGAAAGCATTAACATTGTGGTTATCCTAAAAATCTAGCTTGGCTCCAGCCCCCTAGGATCAATGTTAAACACTTCTATTCTATGGGGACCTAGTCTTATCTTTTCAGGAGCTCCTAAAGAGACACTCGGAGGACCCATATGTGATCTGTTTTTTGTAGCAGCAGTTCACAGGGACCACCATCTTCCCATCAAAATGTTGCAGGGCAATGACCACTGTTACCCAATGATACTGGGAACGATGGTTAATAACCTACAAAGGAAGCCAAATCAACACAATAATGTAAATGAGCTTTGATGTATCACCAGTTTATGCAAAGTAAATGTATCGATAAAACTTTCTAATGTGAAAATGTTGCTGGAAAAGGATTTTAATTTGAAAACCCATAAAGAAAAAGTAATATAATTGTACAGTAATCAGGGCACAATCCTGTTGTACAAGTAAATTTACAGTGCAAACACACTAGTTACAAGAATTAATGATTGTTGCATTCCATGATTGTGTTAGGTATGTTATGTTATGATAACTTAATATAGCGCAACGACTCGCCCTCGAAATGGCATCTCGGCGCTTGGATAGCAGATTAGTTAGCCATATGCCATTAAAAGAGCCAGGTCTTCAGATGTCTTTTAAAGCTTGAAAAATCGGTACATGCCTTAAATATCAATTTTGTTCCTTCGTACGAAATGCCCTTATCTAGACATAGGACTGCAAAGACAAGGTGATTGGAGTATTTTCTGCTAGGAAGAAAAGTCTAGTAAATTTCCTTTTGACATTATTCTTTATTGGCATTTATGTAACAAAATCTAACTTCAGTGTACAATACTATAATTTGGTTGGTTAAACACAGAGAGTAGATAGATGTATAGCAATGAGTTACAGTAAGGTTCGCAGACAAACGGTCATGACGGATTAGTTTAGCATAAACTTTTGGCGTTCAATAATGTTCTGTGGATTCTGTGCAATGCTGAATCTCCTGATTTAGTAAGAGTTTCCTAATCATCTGGCTCTTCTTTCCAAAGGTAAGAAGCTTCCTTCTGTTGCTCAAGTGCGTTTTGCTTTATGTTCCGCTGGCAAACAGCACAAAATAGGATGCAATCCATGGAAACAACGTGAAAAACAACCACCAAGAAATAGGCCATGGTGACATACAACACTGACATTTTACTAAACGTAGCTCATTGTTGGTTTTAGAAGCACACCTGTCAAGCCTTCCAGTGGCTCTGCATTCCTCTGAAAATAACTGTAGAAGAGGGGCCACTGTCTTGATGGGTTTATCAAAAGCCAGTTTTGAGAATAATGGTAATCTAGTGTTTGCTCCTGTTCGTTTTATTTTCAAGATGGAGAAATGGCAGCACCCTACAGGTGTTTCTGCTTTCTTAGAAGTACACAGAAAAAAGCATGGTCATTAGACTAGACTAAGTACTTGTTATGGGTTATTTATTTCAGTTGGATGTTCTCTTCAAATTTAGGTGTGAAGCAGAGAAAACTTACTAAATGTATTTAACCCAATTTATTTAATAATAGTTACCGCCTTTCAAAAATACTTGTGTAATTGGATCATCAAATGCAGTTCCCTTGAGATACTGTTTTGAACATTTTAAATAATCTCCAGTGATATAGAGGCCCTCTGCTATGCTGAAAGCCAAAACACTTCCCAAATATAGGCACACACCTTTAATTTATTAATTCAAGGATGGGTTGTGAGGGAATGTTCCTCTTAAAAGCACTTATGTGCATGTTGCCATTGCTCACTTGAATCTCTCTTCAAAATGTATCTTTCTGGACCTGTTACTATCACGCTTGACAAGACTTTTGGCATTTGTATATTGCATTGATGCTGCCTAGACGTTACTGTATTTTTCCACACAAAATAGAACTAATTTAAATTCTGATTCTACCTTTCAGGAAATGCCATAAAAATCTATCTGGCAAGACAGTTAGATGCCATCATCTTCTTGGGACATCTAACTTCTTTCTAGGAAACTATCTCATGATATTTCCTTGAAAGGTTTGATTGGCAGTCTTTAATATGTAGTGAATTTTAACTGCTCCTTATTGTGTCGTAATGATTGAATTTCAGCATGGTTTGCTTATAATTTAAGATCTGCTGCATTGTGCACAAGGCACTAAACTGCAACGGCCCTAGTTACTTAGCAGAAAAACGTACCCAATACCAGCCATCCAGACCACTCCGTTCAGGAACAAAATCCTTGTTCCGCGTTTTAAGAAATCTTGCATGGGTGTGAAAGCATTCTAAGACCTAACTCCCTTCTGCTGGAACCAGACCCCCACCCACCTCCGGAAATGCCCAGAATACCTGCTATTTCGAAAGCCCCTTAAAACTGAGCTTTTCTGAAATCCTCACTCCTTTTTTGCCCTAATTGTAGCACCTCCGTAGCTTAGAGATACCCCTCTGGGGGTGATTCGGGTGCTTTACAAGTCAATAAATAAATAATATGTGGTTGTTGCAGAAACATACTTTTGGTATCATTACTTAGATATGCCACAGACTGTTACTTACATTATAAGTATATTTCTGTTGTCCACCATGTGATATTCATTGACATCCATAAACAAAGCCTATCTCCAGCTGTTTGCAGGATCCTACAATACTTTACACAGAAAAATATCCCAAAAATATTAATAAAATGAGTGCCCATTTCAAAGGAAACATGCTAGGATTTTAAAGCTCATTTGTAGTTCGGTTAAATTAATCTTTGGGCAGAAAAGACATTTTAATTCTTTCCATAAAATTAATTCAGTCTGAAAATGGGCTTCTTTCAGCATTTCCATCATTTAAGGGAAACATTGATACTGCCCTATCAACACCAAAGACTGCTTCAATACCTCAAAGTGCAATGGAAGTGCCAGTTATGACTGTCATTTTTCCATGCTTTGCCGTAAGAATCCCATAGCACAACCTATTCCTTTTTTGTTTTAATTCTCTTAAAATGCTTGTCATAGAGTTCTTTCATTTTAATTGAAATCTGTGATAAAGTAGACTCTATACCAAGGTAATGTGGTGATTGTTCATTTTTTTCTGCAGCGTGAGGTTTTTCAACAAGAATGAACATACACTCTTCTTTGTCTTCTCGATAGTCATACTACTGAGGAATGTGACATTTGTCATGGTATATAACAGACTGAGAAACTATGGCATCTCCTTTGCGGCCTACTACCAAGTGTGGCAGAAGTGTAGACCTTCTACCTCAATGTTCCAACACAGCAAAATTTCGAGGTTGTCATTTTGAACCTTATTGGGAACCACTCAGATACCTTCAAGGCACCTTTTCCTTTTCGGCCTCACAAGCTTGTAACAAATTGCCTATGAATTTTCGAGGCACAAGAAATGAGTTGCTCTTTTGAAAGCTGCTAAAAACCTGGCTGATCTCCTCATGTTAACTGGCAGTGGTAGTATTTTCTCTGGTCATTTACAGTGTCGGGACGCTCCTAGTATTAGTTCTGCGCTTTGCAAATCCAGTTCATTCATTCATCTCATTCACTTGAGCGCCAACGTTCCATCACAGTTATCACTCCTGTTAACCATTGTTATCTTCAATATCAAAGATGGTGAGCACCACTACCAGCAGCTTGCCGGATATTGAGACACCAATGTCTTTTGAGATCCTGCTGATCATTGAGGATTTCAGCCTCAAAGCATAGTTTGCACCAGAGAGTTTAGATCATGAGTCCTACCTTTCCAACAAGACCACACTTGATGTTGAAGGCTCCTTCTTCAGTGTCAGGAGGTCTGAAAAAGATGCTTTGTTTACAAAAAGCAGGAAAAGATGGAGGAGCATCCAACTGAGGATGCCTATCATCTTTCCAGGTCCCCTCAGAGCCAGAAAACCTCCCTTTTGACCAAAAGGGTAACTGGAGTTCACCATGGATGTTTTCTTGTCTCCAATCTCACACAAACAGAGATAGCAGAAAAAGTATAGGGTGCCGTGTTTTTCTTAAAAGCAGTTCTCTTCTGAATTCTGTAGTAATGTCTGCTGTGGATGAAAATGGCCATTGTCATTGTTTTATTCACTCCTCTGCTGGAAAGCGAGCACATGAACTCATAGAGGGAGAACTTCAAAGGTGTACATGAACAGCTAAGATGCTGTAAAATGTCCTTGTTAGAGGCCTTATTTCAATATCCAAGGATCTTGTGAAGGAATGCATTTTAGTCTTGAATCAAATTCTCAGTTAAGCAAAGTCATGGCCAATCCTTTCTGCTCACGGGATCAGCTTTGTTGCATCCAGCAGGTTTTTATCCTGAGTACTTTCCCTCAAACCAGATCCTTTGCCACAATGCAAGACCTGCCTTTTTTTTCGCTAAACAGAATTTATTGCTTTTCAAATAAAGAGCAATAATAACAAAAGACAATGAAAAGCAAAGACCACAATAAAGATGCTTCAGGTCATCGTGCACAACCCCCATCCCACCCCCTTCTTGACCTCCCCAGAGATTCAACTGACATGGCTCGCCAAGATATCCAGTGTGGAAAATAGGCCATAATAGTCCAACCATTTTCCCAAAGTTTTGGAAAATTTAGCCAGGCAACCCCTAGCAACATAGATAGATTCTTCCAATTTAGCGCACCAACCCAATCCCGCACACCATTGTTTCAGTGTCGGTGGGGATGGTTGTTACCAAATTCAAGCAATGTCTCTCTTCGCCACCAGAGTCGCTAGTCCAGCCAGTGTGTAGTCACCACGAAAGCCCACTAACCCATCTAACACCCCCAGCAAAGTCACTTTAGGCAACAGTTTTATGGGAATGCCCAGAACCGCCGAACGTGTAGAGCCCACACTGAACCAATATGGAGTAAGCCGTGGGCACAGCCATGTCATGTGAAAGAAATTGCCGTCTGGGGAGTGGCAGCGAATACAATTAGTATCGGGAATGAGCGGTACACAGCCCAATCTCTGAGGGGTCATGTAAATCTGATGGAGGTAGTGCAGTTGAATTATTCTTATCCGTCAGTTACCTGGGAGCCATACAAGCCTCCTGCCATTCCATCTCATCTAGTTCCCCACATGTGGCGCAACCGCTACAGCGACCCAGGTGCGTTACCTACCAGGGCCCAATATATTTGAGAAATCCCACCCCTTCCCAGCCTCCCCAAATGCAATCTAGCTTCAAGAGGGTTAAATTCTTGGAGGTCGCATAGGTCCTCTTTGTAAGAGGCAAGGGCATATCTAACTTGTAAGTAGCGATGGAATTGAGTGGAGGAGAGAGAGAATTGTGTCTGAGGTTCAGTGAAGGATTACATAGTGGACCGTGCCAGATGTCGGTCAACATGGAGATACCAATTAGGTCCCAGTGGGTAAAGCCCTTGAGGCACGCCAACTGCGATATTCAGCGACCCCTCCACAAGGGGTTCATCCCAGTCACACCTGTTCTACCTCGTAAAACGAAGGGCCTCTCTCCATATCAAGAAAACCACTCTAGTGACCTCTGGGATTGAGAGGGGAAGCAGGTGACCATACATGTAGTCCATGACACCATTGAGATCCAAGTCATCGAGTTCCAATTAATAGGCTGGGTCATTCAATAATCATAAGATGGGAGGCCCAGTAGTAGAGTCGGTTGTGTACCACCCTAATCCCACCCTCATAAACCGAACAACGGCACGTGTCCTGAGCTACACGGGAGGTTTGCTCGCGCTAAAGGACGTAATGTAATATTGATGCCATGTCCTCAAACCATGCTTTTGGAATACAAATTGGGAAACTCTGCAAAATGTAAAGAAAGCGAGGAAGGGTGATCATTTTTAGGTCTCGGCCTGCACCAGCGCTTGCGCTGGTCTGGCCGAGAGTTTTAGTAAGCGGGTTTTGGAAGTGCAAACCCACTGGCTTTCGGCTGGCGACCAGCTTGCGTTCACGTGAGCGTGCACGCGCGCCATCTGCCTTTCCTCCCCCTCCCTCACCCCTCCTCCCCCTCCCTCACCAGAGAGCGCGTTTCCATTCCTCGCATCGCTGGCGAGGCGCCATCTGCCTTTCCTCCCCCTCCTCCCCCTCCCTCACCAGAGAGCGCGTTTCTTGTTATTCATTATCAACAGACTGTACTCTGCTGCCTGGCAGAGGCCACAGACATGCTGCTGTCACACTAGGTCAGGCCGTGCAGTTCCCACCGGAGTCCATGGCTGATGGCTCCACGGAGGTATTCATTTGTCATGTTTGCTAGATGGTCGTTTATGTTGGATTGTACTGGCACTTACATAGCTCCTTCTGCCACCGGCAAGGTGCTGAAGCGCTATTCGGACGAGCGATACATACATAGAGACATTTGTAATGCATGTTGCGTTTTTGAGGAGACCTAGTGAGCGAAAACACTAGTGCCTGGAACATAATTATATCTTATAACAGTGTCCTGCTGCCCTAGTGACAGCCACGCCCCTGCTCTAGGTCCGGGGATTTCACACAGAAATGACGTCAGGCAGTCTGGGGTGCAGTGAAGCGTGAGCATGCTTCTGCTGAGCAATCCTGCCGCGCGCGCTGTAAGGCGCAGTCACGCAGTCCATCTCCACAATAATGGACTCGGGCTGGGTCAGCAATGCTGAGGTGTGCTGTCGCACTGGAGATTCCGAGGCAAGGACTCTTTTCTACGGTGGGAAATACCAGTAGGAAAGTCTTCTTAAGTGCATGCTCTTCAACTTTGCTTTACGTTATTTGTAACGGGTGCCTCAGTCCTTCATCCTTCATAGGCTGATAAACTGCATATGGCCAGGTACTACCTATAGCCCCTCCTCCCTTCTCCTTACCCCGATAATAACATGAGAAGAGTTTTGGATGAGGGGTTCGTAAAACCCCCGGCCGTATTTATTAACATAAAAAACTTAAACATAATTAATATATACATATTTAAAAAATACGCAGAAACATTGCATTGCATTGATTACATTGATAAGTACAGATGTCAGATGGCTAACCTTAACACATCTCTAATACAAGGTATTCCTATCCGAATCTAAAACATATCATCATCAATAATCATCATAGCAGTTAAATTTTTTGCGTATCCCTATTTGAGCCTACGGCAAGGTCAATAACTGGTGTCTGATCCTTATCACATTCTGCCCGCCCTCCAACCGGAGTGCGCATGCGCAGAGGGCCCGTTCACCGTGAGGGTACCCCCCCCCCCGGTTACCCCCGTACGCTCTGTATATTATCTCCATAAGGGGCCCTTGCAGTTCTGTGCATTGTGCACGTGCGGGGTGGCCAACCAGCCTAGGGAAAGCGTTACTCCCCCACCCCCCCGCACCCATCCAGCCAACTGGCTGTAACTGCCCCTGGAGTTCTAGGAGAGACCACTTGTCCCTCCCCCTAGGGCGACCCCACCAAGAATGGCGCCGCCCTCTAAGGACCTTAAATTTACTGCTCACCAATCATGACCTTACCGCCACAGGCCAGCGTGGTTGACCGACTATCTGGCCCCGCCTATGCTCACTAGAGGGTCATGTCCTACTCCTGAAGCCACCCAACCAAGCCAGCAGATTCTCGAGGAAGATTTCATTGCCTACCTTAGACAAGTGGACACCGTCTTTTAAGAAGCACGGCTCCCCCCTGATGCACCCGTGGGCGATAGACTGGAGATGGGGAGCCCTGAACAGCCTCTCTATTTTACTGTTGATTCTTCTCACTGAGTGATTCAATGTCCTTACCGATTTCCCCCCCTCCCCCCCCCTCCATTGGAATCTTGGTATCAATTGTGACCATACTATGGTACACTGTGAGAAGTTGGCCTGGCATATGCTGTCCACTAATTATAGTGGGCACCTTGCACCAGTCCAAACAACCCCTTATTGGAGATAGGTTAAAGACAACCTTTATTGAAAGCTATCCTAGTGGTAGCTATGGAGAGCAGCCTTCAGGCTAAGTCTTGAAGGAATGTAAAGCAGCTTGTTTTACCAGTCTATAATCTCTTGAGTGACCAAATGAAAGAGGACCACACCAGGTATATATTCAAAATATATGTATTTATTGCTAAACACACCCCTCTAGTCTCTTTATGAGGCTAGAGTTCGAAGTACATAAGTTATAAGTTAGTTATCTACAGTAATAGCACAAATACACGTTTGAGCCCTAGGGGCGTACCAAACCATATACCAATAAAGTGGTATAAGAACCACGACTGAGCTAGACACAAGGCCTAGAGCCTGTAGAAGTGCTTGGACCACAATGAACCACCCAAGGTGTTGACACAGGGGACCCACGGGGGACGCGTGCAGTGTGAGAACACAGCCGCGAATCGCCGTTGACTTCTATGGGGAAAGTCGCGGTTGGAATTTTAAAGAAAAGGGACACTTAGAGGAGGACTTGGAGCAAACCCCTTTAGAACTGGGTTGTTCTAGAGTCTATACCCACGGGAGCACCAGAGTACTCGAGTTACCTCACCCAGGGAAACCGGGTGCATAGGTGTCTTTCGGGGTCGGGTTTCGTCGTCGTTTCCAATGGTGATCTGCTGCAAAGTGCTGCTGGCGGCCAAGTCGAAAGTGTTCGGGTGGATCCAAAGGTGGATCGAAGATCTGAAGAACCTGAAAGCAGAGGGGACAGAGTCTGGGTCACTAGCCAGTGACCAGGAAGGCGATGAGCAGATGCCCACCGATGTCGAGTGCTTCAGGTAGGTTGACGGTCGTCTTGACTCTTCAGCCACGAGGTCCAGGAGGCGTCGACGACGACCAGGAGCTGGATTCGAGCTGTCCCACGACGTCTGTCGATTGCAGGGGTGTCGGCGACCGGATTAGACCCAACAAGCCTTGGCAACGGCAAGTCTCGTGGAAATGGAAGAAGGACGATGGTGCAGACCAGCAAGGTCTGTGGGACTCACCCAGCGAGGGTAAGTCAGGGCACGCCTGGAGCAACCAGGGAGCCCAAGCAGAAGAAGATTGGCCTTCGGGAGGGCCTACTAGCCAACGGACTAGCGACCGCGAAGGAGCCTCGAGTGGACGCACTTGGAGCTGGCTCACAGGACACTCGTGGAGTGGAGGCCAGTGATCGTCGGTGCAGTCGGTGCTGGAGGCTGGGGCTACTCGGAGCCCAAAGCACAACTTCGTGGGAGACCCAGAAGAGGATGCACTTACAAAAGTACGCGGTGTCCAGGGGTCACGGTTCCACGTTACCCACGATAGCCACGAGCCTCAGCTTTGCTGGGGACTCAGGGTAGCCTCGGGGAAGTCTGGAAATCCACCTCTGGTGATGCAAAGACTTCGGCGTCCGGCGGGAGCTTCAGCGATGCAGACCGGACAATTGCTTCGTTGGTGCCTGCCAAGCAGGGGAGTCACTCCTTGACCCCAAGGGAGATTCTTCAGTTCTCTAATCTTAAAGTAGAGCGTCGAAGGTCCAGGATTCTGTGTCAGAGTTTCGTCCAGGTAAATCTAAAGTCCTAAGGACTGGGGTCCCATACTTATACCAAGTTAGGGGTTGGACATACTCTGGGGACCCACCTATGGGAGGGTCAGGGCAGAGGGTGGTTACACCCCTTTCCCTTTGTCCAGTTTCGCGCCAGAGCAGGGGCTGGAAGCCCCTGAGCCGGTTTGAACTGGGGTATGCACAGGGACACCAAATGTGCCCCCAGTGCAGGACTTCAAAGCACCAGAGAGTGCTCCCGCCCAGCCCCAATACACACTATCCTGTCTGGGGAGGTGGTTACACCTCCCTGGGACAGGAAACCTATTGTCCAGGCCTCCCCTGCCGGAGTTTCGGTCAGCAACAGGAGGCCAGACTCGTGTCTGTGGCAGCGGCATCCATTTTGTGATGCCAGGGCTTGGAAAGAAGTTACCGGGCAGGCCGGTGTGTACATGTCTCTCCCTCTAGAAGGGTGGAATGCTACCCCCGCCGCCAGAACTGGCGGGGGGTAGTATTCCAAGATGTTTGACACCAAACACGACATGTTTCCGTGCAGCCATCCCAAAGTTAGCATTTAACGCGAGGTTATAATGCGCTTATGAGTATATGGTCAGGCTGCACTACAAACAGCATCAGAGAAGGGTCTCCGAACGCTGCAGAGGGGCTCTGCTCATGCAGGGGCACCCTCTCACATAGGAACCAAGCACTCTGCCTTCAGGATTGACAAGGCCTGCCATAGGAGTGACATATAGGTTTATATGTGTGTATGTATGTAGTGATATAGGTAACCTATATCACTGTAAGGGGTGCATGCACCACCTTACCCAGGCTGCAGTAGCAGACCTGAGGTGTCCTTTTGGTTGGCCTTCCAGGGGTGGCACAATACATGCTTCAGCCCCTGGCAGGCCTCTGAGGTACCTATGCCCTGGGTACATAGTATACCATATACTAGGGACTTACAAGGGCACTCCAGATTCCAATCAGAGATGTGCCTAAGGCACACTGAAACCATTTTAGAGAGGAAGCAGCTAGGCTGGGGTTCTGATTAGCAGGGCCCCAGCCAGACTAAAGTCGAAAAACAGTGAAGCATCAGCAAAAAGTGGGGGTACCCATGTGAAGCAGATCCTACTCTCCTACATACACCCTTGTAGTGTCTTGGCTAACCAACCCACCTCTGTGATTAAGGCTTCCACTAGCCCCTTTCTACCCAGATTCGCCAGATCTTTCCCTCCCAGGTGCAGGATAATAATGCTGGGAAGAGCTCCGCCCCTGCTCACTAGTTCTCCCACAAAGCGTCTAAACTGACTCAAGCGGAGACCCCCCTGCCCATGAAATGTTATCTTAAAACCTGCATGCTCCGCTCTAGACCTGTAATTGCCTGAAAGAAAAAAGTTAGACAAACGCCTCACATAAGAATGGCCAATAATCCAGACGACTATTTTCTTGCTTGGGTCTGACAGTCCTTTCGATGCGTGATGGTGCTGTCGAGCCTTCTCCAGTTTCCCCCCTGCGTGACAGGCTTGAGGAACTGTAAATGCGAGCAGAGAAGGAACCTGCATCAGCACCTTGGACATTGTTCGACTCACAACATATGCAGCCGCACATAGCGCTTATAACAGCTGGAGGACCACCTCCCAATTCTCTGTACATTGCTGCTGGGGAAACCCCTCGCTGTTGCTTCCGTGGCAGCCCCTATTCTGAAAGAATGAGTTCCGAACCTACTAGGATCCTCACCTGTTTTCTGAATCGCCATGTCCATGACTCTTTTAAACTGAAACCTTGTGAGTGGAGTACCATCTGCATGCATTAACAAAGCCCCCCCCTTGCTATTGGGTCTACGCCGTAGGAATGCCTCCAGATGTGTGAGGGGGCAGCAAGGATTACCATACGGCCGATGCAGTACTATCCCTTCCCCACGCGCCTCCTGATCAGTTTTGGACTTCCTAATTGATATCAATAAAGCATCGCCTTGTACTTTTACGCGGTCAAATTGCAAGCCACCGTGCACATCCTGCTTGTTTTGGGCCACCAATTCCCCAATCCTGAATGCACCATAAAGGGCCAATGAAAAAGCGGCGTTGAACAAGAACGCCTCCTCCGTGGTGTTGCAAATGAGGGGAAGAACCCCCAGTAGTGATGCTAGCAGCTCCACCCCGATCGGCCGCCTTGTGTCTGGTGTTGACCCCTGGAGGCGCTGCCACCCCTTCAAAGCCTTTCTAACTATGAAGCTGTTGGTGGGATCTCCCCTGCCTCCCGCTTGCGCAAAGAAAGAAATTGCCGCTACATGCCTCTTGGCTGCTGCCACTGAGCGCCCCTCCCTTTTTAGCGCCCCTAGGTACTGAAGGAGTGCTCCCGTGTCCTGCCACTTCTCTGCCCACTCCCTTCCCAAGAAAGTGCAAAATGCCCAGAACGCCCCTTCATACTCTTTCCTGGTCCTGGCTGCTAGGCTAGCTGCCACGAGGTCCGGTAATTGGGGGCACCAATCTGCCAAAGCGATTCTGGGAATGGTGTGGGATACACTGCTGCAGACGGGAGGTGTGTCCTGAAAACCTGCATCTTAAAGCGAGAGAGTGCATCAGCAGCATGATTCAATACCCCTGGAACATGTTTAGCTTTAACCTGCATATTCAATCTCATGCATAGCAGTACAATCTCTTTCAACAAGCGAAGAATCATTTTAAACCGTGCTGCTTGCTGATTGATGCATTCCACCACAGTCATGTTGTTGGACCAGAACACCACAGATTGATTACGCAGTTGTTCAGGCCATACCGTCAATGCCACCCAGATGGGGAACAGTTCCAAAAACCCAATGTTACCTGTCAAACCCGTCGCAACCCACCAAGCCGGCCAGCGCTGTGCCACCCACTCAGTACCGAGTATGGCACCAAATCCCTCACTACCCGCGGCGTCAGTCATTAAACCTAACTCCGCGGAAGTAGTGGGTGGACTGGGCCACACTACCCTGCCGTTGAAGTCCTGCAGAAATGCCATCCAAATACGCATGTCCTGCCTAACCTCAGCAGACAGCCTGGTGTGGTGGTGTTTCTCCTTGAGGCCGGCCATGGCTTGTGAGATGGACCGGGAAAATGGCCGTGCCATAGGGATAACCCTGAGGGCGAAATTCAACTGTCCTACTGCCTGCTGTAGCTGGTGCAGGGTGACTTTATCTTTTGCCAAGCATTGCTGCAATGTTGCCTTGAATTTAGCAATCTTGTCTGCAGGCAACCGAAAACACCCTTGAACAGAATCTAGTTCGATCCCTAGGAATTCTATCGTGGTTGTTGGCCCCACTGTCTTACCCGGTGCCAAGGGAACCCCAAAAGCCTGCATGAGCCCGCAAAATTCTTGCAGTGCCCACACACACTCCCGGGAGCCCGTGACCCCAAGATAAGAAAGTCCTCAAGGTAGTGCATGACAAACTGGTGCCCAGTCACCTGTCTAAAAACCCATTCCAAAAATGAACTGAATTTTTCAAAATAAGCACAGGAGACCGAGCAGCCCATAGGCATACACATATCCATGTAGAATCTACCCTGGAACTGAAAACCAAGGAGATGAAAGTCAGATGGGTGAACAGGCAACAAACGAAAGGCGGACTCTATGTCCGACTTAGCCAAAAGTGCTCCAGGGCCTAGCCTCCTGAGCATCTCCACTGCCTGATCAAAGGAGGCATATTTCACACTACAGATCTCATCACTGATAGCGTCATTCAATGAGTTGCCCTTGGGTGCTGACAGATTATGTATCAACCTGAACTCACCACTTTCCTTCTTGGGAACCACTCCCAAAGGGGAGCAGACAAAATTCTCTACCGGGATGGAATCAAATGGGCCCGCTATTCTGCCTAAGCGCAATTCTTTTTCAATTTTTGTTGCTGCTACACCTGGGTTGGTCCTAACCGAGAGTTGATTCTTGCATTCCGGAGTCCCCACATATTCAGGTGCTGGAATCCTGAAACCATACCTGAAACCATCTAGCAGTATCCTAGCAGTTGCATGACAAGGGTATTTGTTTAGCCAAGGTGTCAGAGCCGTTACATTAATGGGTGAACGCGCCTTATGTCGTGCCATACCCTTACTCCTGCTTCTTCTTTCCCCTATCCTTTGACTTTCTGAAACATTTGGACTCCGGGTGCGATGGGTTGGCACAGATAGAGCAAGCATGTTTGAACTTGCACGTGCCCTGCGGCCTAGTGCATGTGCGCCTATTAAAGTCCCAACATGTCCCTTTTCTTCCTCCTCCGCTACCTGCACTATTGGAGGAGCCTGTGGATGAAGGCTGCCGAAAGGACTGAAAGGACTGGCTTCTTGCATTGTCCTGAGACCCCCCACCAAAATGGTCCAACCAGGCGATCGTGTCAATGCGGTCCCAAGAGAGTGATGGGTCCGACGCTTTGGCTCTCCTAAAAATCTTGTCGTATTCTTTCCATCCCATCCCCCCGTACTTGTCATGCGCCCAAGTGATCCTGCACTGGTAACATGCCATCTCTGCCTGCATATTAGGAAAACGTTCAGCCATCACTGCCATGAATATTGAGAAACATCTGATCCAATTATTCAAATTTTCCTCAATCCTGAACTTTAGGAGTTCACTTGCCCATTCCCTAGGGAGCATCCAGTCCTTCCTTTTCCTTGCTTCCTCCCTTTCATTTTCGTCAAGAAGCAATGAGAACATACTAACATAACTCCCAGACCAAATTTTTTCTTTCACTTCTTGTGTGACATGTCTCGCTAAGTGTTCCCTCTCGGTGCGGGATTCACCACTCCTAACACAGGCAATGTTTCCCGCTTACCTACTGAAGCTGCCCCAGTTGGCTCTGTCGGCTTCTCCTTTGCCATGCTGAGCACTGGTAGTCCTCCGGTTGGTTCAATTGGGGTGGCCCCCCCCGCTGGAATGACAGGGGAAGGTGTACCCTGCCCCTCACCTGTCTTATCCCCAGGTGTCTCTTCAAACCGGGCTACTATCCGCTTTGCTTCAGCGAGTACATCCTCCCCGATGTCCCTCACCCCCACTGCTGGTGACAAGATCCCCACCTTCCCCAACCAAGGCAGGACTGCGGCTAACTGTGACACTAAATCTTGCGGAACAGGGTTCCCGCCCGCAGGGACCACTGGGGATTGTCGGCTACTATCCTTACGGCCCCCCCCGCAGGAGCAGATGGGGCCTGTGGGACGGGGACCACCCCTGAAGGCACAGGCTCTTCCCTGGGCTGGGGGGCCGGCACCGGGGCCGCCGGTATAACTGGTGGGACACTCCCTAAAGGGACCACCCCTAAAGGTCCGGGCTCCTCCCTGGGCTGGGGGACAGGTTCAGGGGCCACAGGTGGAGCAGGTACAGTTGGCCTCCCATTCTTCGATCCCGCTTGGGTAGGGGGGGAAATGCCGCCCTGGGGGGCACCATGCTACGCCTAGCCCTCTCCTCTGTCCCTTCCTGCCCATCCACTTTCTCCCTGAGGTCAGCGAGACCCTGCCCCAACTCGTCAACCTTTTTCATCATTGCTTCCATCAGCTTTTCCATCCGGGAATGCTGGTCACCCCGCTTTGCTTTACCAGCCATTGCACCTATCCACGCTGTAGTAAAAAACTGGTAGTGTGCTGACTATTACCCAAGTACATACAATGCCCTCCTCCTAAGAAAAGGCAACCGTGTAATAGCCTAACTTAAACGCACCCCTCCCGCACCTCAATGACTTGGCACACCGTCCAAGCCCTTACCTTAGCACGTAGGAGGTACACAACCGGCCGTAGGCACCCACGCAACCGAAGCCACTCCACACCAGCTAGTCCAGTGGGTCAGGTGAGTAATCTCAAACCCGCGTGGCTCCCGGAAGCGCTGGAATGCCGGCCTGTCTGTGTCCCCTTAAGGATCCGGCGCTGTTCCCGTTTCAGCAAAATCCGTGCCCGTCCAGTAATTGCTCCTTCGAAATAAAGCACAGAACATGTAACGCCTCCCCGCGAGGCTCCCAACAATACAGGGGAAGTGCACCTTTAACCACACACTCTCAACACCCACCAGCTACAAGCACCCCTTTGATGCCCAGGGATACTGGAAAACACCACCAGCTCACAACCCCACGTATTTCAATGCCCAAGGCTCCCACAATATGACCATATGCCTTCTTTCACCACAACCCGCACTAAAAGCACCTCCCGTGCTTGCCCAGGGACCCCGGGAGCACTACCTGCTTAAAGCGCCACCACTTGAGGGATCTCGTAATGCTGCCTTCTAAATGCGAGCCCACCCGACCGTCTCTCAACCAACCAGGCTCACCTCAGTTGAATCACCAAGATCAGACAACAGAAACCCTCCAATATCCCACAGCCGTTGCCACAAAGGGGCTCTCCTCCGCTTCACTTTTTATAGAAACACCAGGATTTGTAGCAATCCCCGACAGAGACCTTACCACTAGGCCACAGAGACCCACGGGGAGATGGCAAGCCCTGCCCGACCGCTGCCGCCTTACTTTGCCTGCTGCCCGGCTCTCGCTACGCCCGGGATCGTTCTCCTTCACTTGGCCCGCAGCGCGCCGAGCGCGATGAACCCGGAAGTCCTCTCAGCCAACAGCTGATCTCCCGGCAAAGCCCCACACGCAGTATGCCGACCGCTGATCTCCGCTCGATCGCTGATCACGGCAGCAGCCTCGAACCGCAGCACTCCTCCGCTGAACGCCACGCCGCCGAAAACCTTCCCGCGTCGTCGTCGTCACAGCAACCTGCAGGGAGACAAAACAGAAATCAAGTTACAGCCTCCTAGCGAGGCTGGTGCAGCAAGCTGGGGGGAGCGGGGAGCAAAGAGGCAGACTCCTATGCTCCCCCGCCTTTTATTGCCTTGTTTCTGCCAGGCTGGTTCTAACCGGCCTGGCGTTTGCCCAACGCGTGACCCGGAAGTGATTCTAACCACTTCCGGGTCACGCCCAGGACCCACGACCAATTACGGTCGAGGCACGCCTGTCGCGTCACCACTGTGCGCGACAGGCCCGCCTCCATGTGGTCGTCAGGGGCCGGCACGACCGCCATACTTTCGCCGTGGCCGATGCCGGCCCCGCCTTTCTCTATCTTTTCCTTGGGGTAATAACAACCGGTTGTTCTTAAAGTGCTTAGAAATCCACAGTAATACATGAAGCGCTATATAAACATTTTAGTTTGACTCTCTGGTCCAGTGCAGGTATGGCGTCTGTCCCACAGACTGCTTCAAAATAAATATTCGTCTGGGTCTGGCGGGCGGAGAGAGGAGTGATGGATGGTTAGGTGGCCACACGGATCGATATCTAGTACTTGCACGGAGCCTGACCGCTCCTCCCTTAAAGAGACACAGACCCCTGCTTGGCGGAGTGTGGCGCCAGACTTTGCTTGTAAAGGCACCTTTAAATTATTTGGGTGTTTTGGACAGAGTTGCACGTTGCCGTGAAATTACTTCAAGGCACTCTTTCAGATTATTTCCGGGACGTATGACATATCAGGCTCTGTCACAAAATTCATAAGCATATATTTGAGTGCAAACTGATCACAGTTTTGAATTCTACTCTGGCGAATTCTGCTTGTCACCTAGCAGCGGTGGTTGCCCTGCACTCTGTTCCCCTGGGATACAGCCCCTTCTTCCAATGGCTGACTATATGAAGCGTCAGCCAATACAAGGAGGCCATGGTAGGATCGGCTACTGTCAGGACTCAGAGCTGACAACCCTACTTGAACAAGAGAACAATTGCTGCATTGGGCAGCGCCGGCATGTCCTTGCAGCTGCCTCCCAGACCCACATTGGGCATGCAAGACTGGAGTAAAACTGAAGGCCCTCACCATTGTACGGATGCCCTTACTGGTTTGTA
Source organism: Calotriton arnoldi (assembly GCA_963921515.1). Lineage (NCBI taxonomy): Eukaryota > Metazoa > Chordata > Amphibia > Caudata > Salamandridae > Calotriton > Calotriton arnoldi. The sequence continues at coordinate 1,047,672 of CAWUFW010002330.1, read as the reverse complement.
ATGTATACTACTCTGATGTATTTTATTTTACTCTGAGATATTAGTGTGGCAAACTAGCCTGCCATTCTCCTGCTCCCCTCTTTAGTTCGAGGTGGGGGGCACCCCTTCCAAATGCTCCTGTGGGCCAGACACCCTGTGCCAATGCTCTATGATCATTATAGCACCTACGTCACCCAGTGCGTCATTGCAGCTCCTGGCATAGCCAATAGGTCTCGCCTTTGGGACATTATAAGTGTTTAGCCATGCAACAGTTGATGTTGCACCAAGGATATTGTGCTGCATAATTAAATACTTATAAGGTCCCAAAGGCGAGACCTATTGGCTATGCCAATGCTTGTTATTAGTGCTACTCTACAGAGGAGATTCAACAGGAGGTCTCGCCATGCATTCAGATTGGCCTTAGTACTGTTCAAGAGAGGTGTCAGATTAAGGGTGCGAATGAGGTCCAGCACAGTGGCCACATACACTCCTAGCTATTTGAAATTGAGCCTGTGAATGGGTACCCCTGCTTCCCATGTGAATGAGGCGTTGTTATCCCTCAGGGGGACAAGAAGGGATTTGGTTTTTTTGAGGCACAGGCCAAAGGCCCCTTCAAAGAGAGAGAGGAGTTCAAGGGCACGAGCGCCCGAGAGTGTTGGGTTCACCAGATAAAGAACGTCGTCCGCATATAATGCGATCTTGTCTTCAAAGGTGGATGATCAACACCAACCCCTGAGCCACGCATCGCACCGAACCAGTGGCTCGATGGCGAAATGCAGCAGGGAGAGGGGATGTCCCTGCCGGGTTCCCCACTCAATCTGGAGTTCCATGGATAGTGCTCCGTTGACTCGGACCTGGGCTGTTGGGTGTGCGTAAAGCACTGATATCATCGTGCAAAACTGGGGCCCAAAAACCATATGGCGCAATACTGCCTCTAAGTAAGTCCAGTCGGCGGTGTCAAAGGCTTTTTGGAAGTGGACAAGAAACAATGCTAGGTCACCGGACAGTTTCTCCGAATGAGCTAGGGCACAGTGTAAGCGTCTAATGCATAGACCTGCCTTCATCAAGGGATTGTATGTCAGAATTTCATCTAACAGAAATATGGTGTCCTAAATGTTATTTACAAAAATATCATCCCCTTGAGTAGATTTTCCATTAATAACTCTAATGGGGTAATGTATCTGTACATAGATTTTCGGAGTAGCTAATTGTGGTAGACAGGATTGTGATCATAGTATTCTGGTACTGTACCTTGTCGGGGACCTCCCGTTTTGGATCCCATATGAATGATGCCGTATAAAACATGTATGCAGAGAATGCTCAAATTCTGATGAACATCAGGTGGATGGAGGAGAATCACTAACCAATTTGCCCCTTGTACTCAAAATCCATTTTTTGATTAGTGAACACAATTATTTTTTTTTAAAGTTGAATTCAGGTAAAATTGAGATTTATTAACTCCAGTGCTGCTGCTGCATTCAGCTTTTGGTCTGCTTGTGTTGGGGATTACCATGTGGGTATGGAGGAATTTGGGCATCTTGTTTGAAGCAGATTTTACTCTCTTGATTTAGATCACCTTAGTGACTAAAGCTATTCCAACTATTTAGGAGCATCAAGTAAAATATTCTCCATTGTAGTTTCTCCCACACAATTGAGGCAATGAATGGTCTAGTTCTATGTTGGCTGGACTTTTACAATTCTGTGCATCTCGCTTGCCTACTAAACGTCTGGCTAAATTGCATTACAATCAGAATGCTGCAGCTCAGACAGTGAAGGACACACAAATGATGGACGGAATGTGGAAAAAATCTGGACCAGAAACAAGCATCCTCGGACCGGTTTCGGGATATCAGCCCTCATCAGCCAGGCTACCTTGAATCCAGTGGCACAGCTCAGACAGTGGTCAGCCTAAACCAGTTGATTGTGTCTCCTCCTATTTTCACCAGATACATTGGCTACCTGTGAGGAAGAGGATCCCCTTTAAAAACTCAGTGAATCCTTTGTTGGGTTTACTGTACTTAATTACCATCACTTCCTTCCAGAAGGTTTCTGTGTTATAATCCTCCTTGTCTTCTGGGTTGAGTACTCTAGAGAGGAAGGTAAAAGTGTTTTAGTTGCATAAATCTGGAATACTTCTCCTCACCTAAAATCAACTTTAAACCTCGCTTTTTGACAAAGAAATGTAAGTCTTCAGTTTGTAGTTTCTTTATGGTTCACCTGCATTGTTTACTTTCTACATTGCCCTGAGAATATTTTGGGTGTCACTACGTACAAACAAACCTTTCGCTAGATAAAGACAGACAGCACACACATCCACCCACAGAAGGCCATGGCTATGAAATAGATAACTTTTCTCAAAGGAGAAATGTCAGACATCAGGGAGAGGTGTCTCACAACAGTGCCATATTGGCAGAAGTAGCAACATCAAAGCATTATTCCAACATTGACCAAAACATCAGTCCTTAGCAGCAGATATACAATTGCAGGCATAAAACAACTCCACTGTTGCCACTGTCACACACCACAGTGGAACCATTTGCATCATCTTCTATCATGGCAGATATCAGAAGACAAATGAGTATTTGACATTGTACAGAATGATTACACTCTGATTTTAGACCTCCCTCCAAATAATTGTCCCTCAAACACTAAGCCTCTTCCCCTAGAGTTGCTGGTTCAAGTGGTTTGTGCACAGTATGAAAAACAGTGGTAAAACAGGGTCTGGAACATCAGAAGATAAAAAAAATAATGTTACTCTTCTACTTTTAATACTAAAATTGGTAGAAGGAAGCTTCAGACCCATAGTTCTCATGACAGCTGTGAATAAAAAGTGAAATAATTGAGAGTTCAGGATATTCATATTTAATTAGATATATAAGCAAATACCTGTGATCAAGAAATGTGCAATGGACCTACAAAAGGCAGAATTTCCTATATGGAGTAAATTGACGCTTAATAAATAGTTTTAAGATCAAAATGCAAAAGTCTGCAGTACCTGTTAGTAGCTCTTCTCTCTACCTTAATGTCTGCATCACATGCTTCCTCCAAATTCGTGACAGTGGAAGATGATCCGCTCAGGGGGGAAAAATATATTTTTTACCTATGTTTGGACAATTGGTTACTAAAATCAAAGGTGTGACAAAATGTGTTAAAATACTTCTGGATAACTCCCACAAATCTGCAAAATCTAGATCCCTAGGCAAACTCTAAAAATAAAAGTCTGCCCTCTGGTGAAAGAGTCCTTGATGGGGGTTATGGACAAACTGATCACAAAAGTGTATCCTTTGGAATGCGCCCTGACTTCTTCATATTAGTAATGTATTCTTCTATGGATTTTCTTCTGTGACAAGAGGTTTTCAAGCAAATCTGCCACACATTTGGGCTCTGGTGGAGATCATGTTTGCCTCCAAGGATAATATCCAGTTGCCATAGTCAGAATTTTCAAACCTCTGTGATGGATGCTCTATCAGTCCTCCAGCCTATGAGTATACTGTGTTTAACAATTTTCCATCCTGTGAGGTTTTTAAACAAAATCAGCAGAGGCCGGTTAATGGTGATTTCTTTTTTGTTCCCCAGCTAACCAAGGAAATCAATTTTCCTTCTTTTCAGACAAATGTCAGAGGGCCCGAGTGAATCTCCTGTGGCTTCATCCCTTCTTTATTTATTGTCTTCAGATGCATTGTTTGTTCTGAGCTTGTACATTCACTACGAAGTACTGTCACTTGATCTGTTTCCGTAGCTGGTGTTCTGGCAAGGATCTCCTTCTTGTAACCCAGTGAGATTCCTAGATTTCTTGTGGGTAGGATTGGGGTTTGGACTTTCTGTGCCTCCTCCCTTGGGTCAGCCGACTGCCTGCAGGGTGTTCAGAGAAACTTACACCTAGGTTGGTCTTACTGAATAGTATTCCCTAGCACATTCCCTTATTGTAAAGTAATTTTAGTACTAAATAGGGGTTTTGGTCATCTGCTGGTGCTTTGTTTTTGGTAACCCTTTTCCTCATGGAACGGCCTATTGTTCTTTTTCTATTGCTTTTAATTGACCTTTTGTAGTTTTGAGACTCATATCTGTATTTTCTTCTGAGACTTCGGGGTTGTAGCTAACCAGGATGTTAGCACGGATCATCTGCCATTTACTGGTCTTATTTGGGATGGATATCACAGAGACTGCAAGAACTATTCCCTGCTGTAAAGGCAGTTTAAGCTTTTTTTTAATGTCTTCTCTGCATAAGTTCTGATCAAAGTGCATATATATCAGACACTACTTGCAAGAGAAGGCACATATATGGGTGGATATCGTGTCCTAGCGATATATGACTCTGTCTTCAAGGAACTGCAAAGCAAATGCGCACTTGTGAGGATCACTTGCCAACTGCTGAGAACCAGAGTGGGAAAATTGTGATTCCCCACTGCTGGTGGCACTGCTCAGCAAATAGAGACATTATTAGAGGCAATATTGAGGATTTTTGACTCTTGTTTGGCTAAAGTGCCTTTGTTGGGTCCCTAAGAAATTAAGACATTGTCTGTGATGTCAGTCTGCAATGCTTCCATTTTGACAACTTTGATTATGCCGTCAGCGTCTGTGGTGGTTAAGCCTACTTTGACCTCTGTGCTGAAATCTGTATTAAAGTCATTTTCAGGCCAGTGGTTCTGCTATCCATAGAGTTGTTGTCATCATCAAGATCAGACAGCGTGGGAGAGAGTTCTTCTTGAAGATAGAGGGCTCTGATGACTTCTACTCTGCCTATTACAAAACAAAGGAGTGTGGAATTATTTAAGGAAAGGGATTTTCCTAGCATTCTTAAACACACTTTGGAGTCCGCTTTCTAGAGCTTTGTGGTTTGTTTTCCATTGCATTAGACTTATTGAACCATGTGCATGAGAATCGGATTCTTCAGATGATTGGATTTTGCCACCCCTTGAATCTACTATAAGAATTTTCTTAGCTCTGATGAATTGGAAACATTGACAGAGACTGAACTGCCACTTCTAGGGATGCATGTTTCAATGGAGCAAGATCATTATTATCTCACAGTAGCGAGGAAGTTTGCCGAAACACATGATGCAGATCTTTTGTACCAACAGCAGAAGTCATCCTTTTTCACATAGATTCTCACTAATGAGCTTTTCTGCTGATAAAATACCTTTCAATAAACATCTGGTTGACCAGTTGAATGAGCCTTGGCTCAAAGCCTTTCAGCTACAGATGTCCTCGGCCCAGGAATCTACGAAATCTAAATAGGCTGTTTGTAACCTGTCCTACTTGTCATCTCATCCAGTTCCAGAGAGCCTTATTTTGCAGGCTTTGGTTAACAAGCTTAACCAAAATACAATATCTGCTTATCCCCCAATATAGATTTGACTGAGATAGACTCTCTGAGGAAGAAAATGATCACTTCTGGGAGTTTTGATTAGCAGTCTGCAATGCGCTATCTGCCTGCTGTCACCTTATAGACATGCATGGTGGAAGATGGCAGATTAGGTTGTTTTTTATTTTCTGGAGTATATGATGGACCTCTTTAAAGGAGCTTTTGTTCTGAGGAGACACAGGGAAGGTAACTAACTTGTTCTTATGCCATGCCTCCTCTGTTACACCCTTCTTGATCTACTGGTCTCACTTACTTTTCACATTAAGACTGGCATTCCCATCTTTTCCTGAGACTGCCTTACAAGTCCCAAATAGGGTCACTAGTTTAGTATTTTTTTTTTATTTTTAATGTTTAAGTTCTAAGATCATTTCATAATATCAGTCACTTCCGGATCGGTCTTTATTGATAAAGTGTTTGTTTGTACTGGCGTGCTTCACCAAATTGTTTTCCAGCGCTTAGTATTATTGCTAATATGAGTTGTAACTGTACAGTCAATTCATTTTATAGTAAAAACGTGTGAGAAGTAGACTGCATTCGTTTTGGAGTCTTCCTAAAAAGTGTCACACAGTGCCCAACACTCCACGTTTCTATTTGTATAATCAGTAGTAGACGACATGCTTCTACAGTGTATGATAGGGTGATTAGCCAGTATAGGGCCAAAGAGCATAAATACGTTTTTGAAAGGAAGATCTTGATTATATGTTCTCCTGTTTTGTCAATTACTTGATTTGCATGTACACTTAGATCAATACCCCATGTTTCTTCCATCAAGATCTGTTACACTTGGTCATTGCCATCACGAAAAATGATTGCATTAAAAAATAATGAAACAGTTTTGCTATCTGACATAGTTAAACTAATCCTTGAATTACTATTTCAAAGCAAACACAAGGAGATGATGGATGGAGCGCTGAAACTTTTCAGACACTCACCCCCAGTCACAGATCTGTGTTGAATCCATCATCTTTCTTTATCTCACTTTGCCACCCCCGTTCAGACCCAGCCATATGCAAATCAGTCTTGACCCTGTTCCTCATGGGAACAGTCCAGTCCGAATTGCCAAGCCAGGTCTTCGCTGGACCGGAAACAAGCATCCTGGGACTGGTTTTGGGGTAACACCCCTCATCAGCCAGGCTAGCTTGAATCCAGTAGCAAATTGAGCAACGGACCCACATCTGGGCATACCCTGCCAACTTGTGTTTCCATTACTATTCCAAAGTCCTACGTAAAGTTTTTTACCTTTTCATATCTTCGTACCAAAAATTAAAATGTATCGGCCTCTCTCATAGAGGGAAAATCCTCCCTCTGTAAATATCAGGTAAACAGAACCATGAGTCAGTACTGAACTTAAAAGCTATGCAGTCTGTCTTCCCGCCAATTCATTTTAGTACACCTACCTTACTTAGCCTGCCACCTGACTGAGGCCTGTTCTGGACTTGGAGTTGTATACCCTGCTAATACTATGTGCATTTGCACCAACATTTCTTCGAACTTTGTTCCGAAAGTCATGTAAATACTCTTTCTGAATTATGTTTACTGTACTGGCTGGCTGTCTTCCTGGACAGAATCTCTGTGCCTGAATTTTAGCTATTTGTTTTTACAGCTGGCTCCTTCTGTCTATCTGGGTACGTCCTTGTTCTTCAAAGGTTCTACAGATATCGTATATAATGTTCCCTATCTCTTCAGTCTGGTTTACTGTTAATTAGAAAAAATGATTGCCTGTTTGATTTCCAAGTATGTAACCTCTGTTTGTCATCTGATTTACCGCCCCTCCCCCTGGTATTTTGATTTTGCTCTTGCTCCTAGCCAGAGTCCAGAGGTTCCAAGTGTAATATCCTTCACTTATAATGTGTTGTGACAAGGCTATAACTGTGTCCCATGTGGTCTCTGAGTAGGTTTTTTTTTGTTGTAGCTTTTGCCCCGCCCATTCTCCCCTTCTTCCACCCTCACTCCTCTCTCCCCACCTCTCACTCCCTCCCGGAGAAGATTTTAAAATGTAGGTGTCTCTAGATGTAATGTTATTGTAAGGTGGATTTTTTATCTTGAAAGAAAGTGTTTGCAATTGTTCAAAATGGTTGGGTTAGTTTGTATAGTTTGTGTATAATCTGTGTGAGGACACTAGCGCATCCAAAACAAGGGCAAGCCCTATGTTATCGGCCATTTTCTGTTTTTCTGCATTGGCTAATAGTGTTGTGACTGCTCTAAAGCTGAGAGTAGAGCTCTAATCAATGCTTTTTTAGTAAGGATTGTGCCTAGGTTTAGAGCACTCATAATGTAGGTGAATTGGTGGGTGGTATTGGCACACTATTATAAAGGTTTTATTTTATAAAAACTTCCTCTTGACACGTGAGAATAATCTAAAATACAGATGGCATGTAGTGGCAGTCAACCTTTCAGATCCAGCGTTAAATAGTTAGCATAACTTCTTAAGGTGTTCAATACTTATCGATAAGTGATTGGCAGCTATATTAGTCTGGTGGAATTATAAACGTAAAATGAGAATTATTTTTTTGTCACTTAATTACATTAATAAATTTAAAGATCCCTGTCAAGACGTTTTATCTTGTATATTAAACTGAGGATGTACTGTAAGTAGATGTGTGCTGTTTCATTTATTTATTGCATTTGCTTTCTTCTTTAGAAATTCCTTTGTTTCATGTGCTGAATGCGCGAATTACTTTCGGAAATGTAAATACTTGCAGTACAGCCGAAGAGACATCTCCAACGGCGTCACCCGTGGCTTGTTCAGGAGAAGAAAAAGGTGAACCATTAAATAGAAATGCCATCTGTCTCTCAATTGCATGAAGGCGCTTTGGGTATTACTGTCGAATAGCACCGCAAGGTACCTTGATGCCTGCCGTCTTGCTCTCCATACACTCGTTTTTCTCAGAGTCCTCATGTTCTTTAGCTTTATTAGGTCTCTTGTGGGCCAGTTTTACAATCATTGAGTGTTTCTATCTCCGACGCCTCTGCTAGGTTCTTCTCCCAAGCTAGCTTGCTCCATGTTGTGACCTTGAGTGCTAGGATTGATGAACAGCTGAATAACATGTTTGTCTTTCTGCGTCTTTATTTTGGATGCCGTATGTAAATTACATTTATAAATAAGGGACCCTGATGCAGTAGTGCTCTCCCTTTTGGGCTCCTGTGCTACGCCCCCTTGTTTTCTGCCCCGTTTCTGGTATACCAAGAGTGAATAATAATCTATTGTTCGCTCTTGGTATAATAAGCAGCAGCCTGGGGCAGCCAGTGATACTGTCTGATGATGGTGTGGGCGCGCCATGGCCCCTGCGCCTGTCATCGGAGGTGGCCCAGGGCTGTCCTCGGGCCCCGCACGCCTCTCTGCTTCCCCTTCCGTGACGCCCTGAAGTGTGGGACCCAACAGTAGCCATGGTGGGCGCACAGGTTTAAGCCCTGCAGTGCCCGTGGCTACATGTCAATCAGCCAGTCACCCCACCCTTTCCCAACTCACAAAGTAGTTGGGAAAGCGTGGGTTAAAGACTAAAACCTCAAATCTGCGACTGCACGGGCTCGAGGTTTCAGTTTCAACAGCAGGAGGCAGAACGAAGCAGCAGGAGTCCAAACAGGACCCGCACAGGCAGCAAGGTAAGTACAAATGTTTTTAAATTCTGTGTGTGCCCTTGAGTGTGTGTATGTATGTGTGATCATGTCTGTATGTCTATGCGTGTGTGTGTGTGTGTGTGTCAGTGAAAGAGTGAGTCAAAGTGAGTGATAACAGGATGTGGGAGCACACCGCTGACCAAAGTGAGTGATGCGTGATAAAAACAGAGTACAAGTGAGAATGAATGAGAGTGAGGAAGAATGACAGAGTGTAACTGTGCGTGAGACAGTCAAGTCTGAGTGAGAATGATTGGTTTTGAGTGAGATTGTATCGGAATAAGTGAGACTAAGTGAGTATGAATTAGTCACAGTGAGATTGAGTGAATCGGAATGAGTGTATCAGGGAGAATAAGTGAGTCAGGGGGCAAATGAGAGACTGGGTGAGAAAGAGAGACTGAGTGGTAATGAGTGAGTCAGTGAGACTGAGTGAAAATGATTGAGTCACAGTGAAATTGAGTTAGTCTGAATGAGTGAGACTGAGTGAGATAGAGTGACATTGAGTAAATCAGAAGGAGTGAGAATGAGTGGGTTTGAGTTGAGAGTAAGTGAGAATGAGTGAGTCTGAGTGAGAATGATTGGGTTTTAGTGAGATTGAATCAGAATAAGTGAGACTAAGTGAGTATGAATTAGTCACAGTGAGATTTAGTGAATCGGAATGAGTGAACCAGGGAGAATAAGTGAGTCAGGGGGCGAATGAGTGAGACTAGGTGAGAAAGAGAGACTGAGTGGGAATGAGTGAGTCAGTGAGACTGAGTGAAAATGAGTGAGTCACAGTGAAATTGAGTTAGTCTGAATGAGTGAGACTGAGTGAGATAGACTGACATTGAGTAAATCAGAAGGCGTGAGAATGAGTGGGTTTGAGTTGAGAGTAAGTGAGAATGAGTGAGACTGTGACTAAGTGAGACTGAGTCAAAGTAAACTTGAGTGCAGGTGCGAATGAGAGTAAGTTAATGAGACTAAGTGAGAGATTAAGACTGAATGCAAGCGAATGTGAGCGAACCCTCTGAATACGTCTGGCCCGCTCACTGGAATTTGATCAAGGATAACACGCCACCACTGCTCCAGTGTGCTGTTTGAAATTGAGTCCTTGTGATTGGTTGAGAGAGATGTGCAGGTGGTATGTTTCAGGAAGGAAGTTTAGCTCAGCCTCTGATGCTTTCGTTGATGTACAAGCGTCAATTGTTTTAGTACTTTAGATTTCTCTGCCATTATTGCAGAGAAATGTATAGTTGGAAACCTCACATAGAGGGTGGAGAGCTCAAGGCATGATTTTCTTTGAAAGTCTGTGAACACCCACAAACCTGTGAGTTTGAGGATGTTCACAAACTCAGATCCAACCCTTACACTCCCTGGAAGTGGTTGCTATTTAATCCAACAAAGAGCTCAAATATCTCTCCTTCCTGGTTGGGAAAGGGAATGGGTACCTCCAGATTTGGAGGGGACGTAGAGGAAGGCGGCTCTTTACAGGAAAAATGTTTTTCCTGTGGAAGGAAAACGGGCTGCAATTCCCAAGGGCTTGATTGAAAACTATGTACAATTCCACATTGGGGAAATGGGAGTCCTGGAACCAGGTCACATTTACGTTCCTAGTAGAATGCCTGGAAACGTGCTCCTGGTGCACCTTTTCAGGAGTACTACTGGATATTTTCTGAATTACCCAAAAAAGTATATCTGTACATGTTAGTACTACTGTGTGTGCGCGCAGGGGTTTTCTTTGTTTGTTTTTTTGTGAATCGGCCCAATAGTCTTTACAGAACTCTTTTGAGCCAGCCAGTGCCATGCCATATAAATAAAATAAGTACAAAATAAATAAAATATTTCTAAGGACACACCCTTTTCTCCTGCATGCCGAACACTGAAAGGCCATGACTAAGTTAAAACAACAAACCAAAATCAAGTCACTTTTTTACCATCATGAATTGGAAATGTTTATTTTCCACCCTCCATATGCTTAACGATTAAGTGACCTGTGTCGGGAGTGACACTCAAGCAGTTCTATCTTTTGAACCAAAATAATTTTGTATCTTGAGTCTTTTTTTTAATCATATGCGTACACTTAAAAGTTCACAAGCTCAGAACTGACTGAAGGTGTTAAACATTATATGTGCCCTAACAAAGCTAAACAAAAGCATTTACATTTGTTTTTCTGTGTGTTGATTGTGAACTCGAGGGCCTCTACTAACCGGGCCATTTTCAGTAATGTATTTGCTCATTATACTTTTATGTCAAGCAGGATGACCTGTTCTGGTCCTAGTTTTTTAGGTCTCGCATAGGCAGCGCAGCTGCCTCTACGAGGCATCAAGTAATCTGTATGTGTTGGGTGAAACTCCGCCTATTGCCGGTAGTTTCTCCTGCCTCTTGCCATTCGTTAACTCTGTCATTTATTTTGTTAGGGGGCTTATCGTTGGCTTGCGACCCGATGCGGCACTTCCGGTTTGCTTCCGTTTTGCAGGAAGCAGCACCGACCAACTACAGTTTCGTTCCGCTGCTCAGCGTTATCCATTCGTGTAGGGACTACTTCCTTGTTTCTGAAAGCAGACACTATTAAGTGTTTGTGCACATGAGCACGTATTTTAGCATACACTGAGCATTAAATTGGAGTTTTATTCTTTAGCATCGACTCGCGCCTTTCATTTTAGCATGGCGCCGCTTTCACTTCCCTTTGTGTTTGCTTACAGAAAACATTAGAATTGTGTGTGTTGTGAAAGCTTTTGGAGATCTTTGTATTTCCAAACTGCGCTACAAACAAGGCGCTCCAAATTATGTGTTAGGTCACCCCGCTGACCACACAGAAAGTTGAGGTAGCGCGTGGTTCTGCTCTTTGCCGATGAGCACAGCTAGCAGGGTTTGGCTAAGGTTACGGAGTGGAGCAAGCAGTCGCATCTCATCACAGCCCCGACCTCTATGCTTTCCGTCGCTCGTGTTTTTAGTATACATTGGTGCAGTTTTGTTTCTAATCACACTCCATTGCTGCATAATTTTTACACTGAACCTCCTTTCAAAGGCTGGACTGCACTTTTGCTTTCAAGTATTAAATCAGCCATGTTAAGCATAGTCCAATAAAATAAAGGGGAGGGTCGTTGTACTTTTTTTATATATATGTTTTTGTATTGTGCGATCACGGCGTCTTCTAGGCGCTAAAGGGAGCCTAAGCGCACTCCCACTGCACGGTCTCATAGCCGAGACCGATGGCATTGCAAATGCTTTTTCCTCTTCTCTTCTTTCATCTCTTTCCTGTTTCTCCTCCCTCCCGCTCCTGTTTCTTCCGCACCCCGGCTACAATTACTGCAGCAGGGAGTATTGGTGGGGATAGCTGCCTCTTTGCTGTTGTCTGCCACGGATTTTTGTGGATCAGAGATACTGAATTATTTCCCTTTCAGGCAGGAGGATAGCTTTTATCTCAGCAAATGCGCTCCATATAGCGGGCATTGCGTGCCTACTGAAATCTCATTGGAAAATCGCAATTTGCGAAATCGCGAAAAACAGTGGGCCACAGAAATTACAGTCATTGATGCCAGTGACAACGCCTAAAGCATCAGCATGAAGATGTCCAATATAGTGACGCCGAAATCAAGAATTTCGAGTGTGTTAGAGATGACAGAAGAGCATTGATTGATTCAGGCTTCCTGGCAAGATGAAAGACATCCCGAAAACACAGCGATCTCAGTTGCTAAGGAATAAAACTTCAGCACTGATTAGTATTTAAAAAGCTTTCACAAGAATAAGTGGAAAACAGACTAATGAAAAGCGATTTCTGTTCGTTGCCATCCTCTTCCAGTACATGAACGGTCATGCACAAGTGAATCAAAGGGAAGGACTTTATTTTGGTCTGGATGGCACAATCTCCATCTAGTGAGTCACTGTCAATCAGGCCAGAGTTCTTCCTTGGTTGTCTTCTTTGGAAAGGTGAGGGCAGGCATTCGTCGTTCGGCCAGGAGCAGTCCCACACTGGCCATTTAAAGAGATAAAAACATATAAAGCATAGACCGTTAACTATGGAAGTAAAACTCAGTATTAGATCCTCAGCAGGAGCACCAGCGCCGAGTGCTCTAGAGTGTCATGCGCAGAAGAGGCAAAGGTAGTGTACATGTAGCATTCCTAATTACCAATGGGTTACACCCTTTGTGGAATTTGGGGGTCTAAGTGGATAAACAATTAGCTAAAGCTCGCCTTAATCCGCCGTCAGACTTTAGGATTAGTGCTAGTGAACATAGTGCCACGCTCTTCCCGGAAGTTGTGTCATACGCAAAATCTTCGGGGTAGCCCGTGGGTGTGGTGAAGGTTAGCAGGCAGTGGCAGGTGGTGACCCTCAACAGTGGAGGGCATGGACTCCTTCGAGAATGGAGAGACAAACCCAGTGACAGGCACTGTACTACATCACAATGCCTTTAGGCTCAAATGCCAAAGTTCTCAATCATAGCTCCTTAATAGTTATGTTTATTAGGGGCCCTGACTGAGAGCTCTGGAGTTGAGGCTGAAGGCAATTCGAGTTTCTCACAGTGCCTGTCAGTGGGCCAAAAAGATAATAAATTAAACAAGCATTTGCAATGCAATAGGTCTCGCATTCACGCGAGTTTGAGCTATTAGCATTGTAAATGACAATGCCTTTTATTTATGTTTTGGATTTAAAAACGTAAATAAAAGCCATTTCCATTTCAATACTAATAGCTTAAACTCTCGCAAATGCGAGACCTATTGCATTGCAAATGCTTGTTTTCTTTGCATTCTGGAACTAGTAGACCCACAAATCCACACATAAAATGGAAAAAATACTACTAGACACAAAAAGCTATGGAAATCTCAGATGTGAATGAATTGCTCATGCCCGTCACTGGACAGCGTGAAACCTTTCTGACCTCCCCTTTGTCGACCTACTGTACATCACCCTGTGCCTCCTGTTGAGCATTGCCATGTGCCCCCCTGCTGCACTTCATCCTAGAAATGCACAAGCCCCTGTGCCTCTCAACTTTGCATGACCCAGTGTTCTCCTCATGCACAATGCCTTGTGCTCACCTCATGAAAATCTCAGTGTTCCCAAGAAACACATCACCCAGTATGCCTGTGAGGCACATCAGCCAATACCCCCATGAGGCACATAACCCAGTGTGCCCCCACGGCATATCACTTACTGCTCCTGGGAGGCACATTACCTAGTGCTTCAGTGAGGTGCATTGCCCAGTGTTCCTGTGAGGCACATTATACTGTGCTCGTGTGAGGCACATTATACTGTGCTCGTGTGAGGTACATCAGCCTGTGCTTTTGTGAGGTATATCACTCAGTGCTTCGGTGAAACACATTACAGAGCTCCCCTGTGCTTCCTGTCATACAGTGTTCCCCTAGACACATTAACTAGTGTTCCCCTGAGGCCCATAAACCTGTGCTTCTTTGAGACACATCACCAGTAATCAACTGAGGTACGTCACTCACTTGTGCTCTTCTACTTCACATCACCTTGTGCTCTCCTTTTGCGCATCGCCTAGAACCATCATGCTGTACATCACTCTATAATACCTTGTGCATTGCCAGGTACCCCTGATGCACATTATCCTTTGCTCTGCTTATGTACACAACGTGTCTCATGCTGCACAGTTTTATGTTTATTGGTCTTTGTTTATGGATGCCCATTTGTTTGTTGGCCGGTGTTCATGGTGTTCAGATCACCCTGTCTACTAGATTTCGGAAAAATAGATGTGTTTGTCTGTGTGTGTATGGACCCCTATGTTGGCTGAATCTGAATGCATAAACTATACAAAATCTCGCCTACCTTTCATACGTCCTGGGAGTGTGCGATTTAGTGGGATGATGCACATGGCCTTCAGCCTTCTCCTCAAACTTAGTGATCCCGAGCCCTCGCATCTTCTTGGTTTCTTGCTCTGGCAGATCCAGCTAAGGAAGGGTCCTTCTAACACAAACATATCTTCGTTTTTTGGGTATGCTTCATTAAAATTAAAATTAGTGCAATATTGGGTAAGGGCAATGTTATTGTTAAAAATCAACCACCCTGTCGGGGGAAGCAGTGGAGGCCTCATTCTTCAACTGCCTCCCAGGAAGCTCTTTATGGTAAATCCCATCATTTTCAACCTTTACATGGAACTCTTGAGCCATCCTTGCAGACAGGAAAATTAAGATCCACCAGTATGCTCTGAAGTTCAGGTACAATTCTATTTCAAAATCTACACAACCAAGGACAGAGAAAGATTCAAAGCCTGCCTCAAAAGCATCCAAACTTGGATGTCCAGAAACTGCCTGACGCAAAACCCCATAAATTCTTAATTCCTCATGTTTGCCAACAACTCCAAACATTCCCTGATTCAGGCATGGTTGCCCAACTTAAACCTAATGAGCTTCATACCTGACCTGACAGTCCAAAGTCCCACAGGTTCTCCCTCGCATTGAACCTCTCACTCAAAGAACATATTGCCAAGAAGTCCAAAATAGCCAGGTTCCAACACTCTCTCCTGAATAAAAGTGCAACCTTTTCTCCGAAGAAAAGACTTCAAAATGACAATTGGAGCCCAGTCTTCTCCATCCTAGATGGGGGCAACACTGTGCTCAAAAGCATCCCAGAAATTATCCTCTCACCCCTGAAAGACATCCTTGACGCAGCACAGTTCATGAAGGTTCTGAAGAAATCCAACCACATCACCTCGACCCAAAGGATCTAAACTGGCTCCCCCTGCAAGCCCGGGGCAGCACCGGCTGCATCATTTAAAAGACCACATACACCAAGACTCCTCTCTACGTAGCAAACAAACTAAGAATATCTGGAGTACAACTCCAAACGAGGCGTTTTGACATCTCTAAATTAGAATTAAGAAAACAAGCCTTCGCAGCTTATACCCCCAGGATCTGAATCGGCATCCTCACCGACATCAGAACAGCTGAAAGCTCACCTCTTCAAAGAACTCTACATCAGATAATCAGACTTCTCACCCCTTCCACTAGCTCTACCTCCTCCATCTGTCCCCTCCCCCCATGTATCTCCACAGGGGCTTGTTTCCTGTATAGTGCGCAGTTGCTAGTCAGCTAGGAGCAGACTTTAGTAGTACCAAAACGTACATAACTACATGTGTAGACCAGTAGTGAAAAAAAGAAATCGGCCAAGAAATGATCGTGAGCATGAGGAATTCACAGGAAATAACCCACCCTGATGAAACTCCACTGGCTTCCTTCTCCACCTGCACCATCGTCAAGACCATCTGTATCATCTACACAGACCGCACAAATGGCATGACACCTTACTGGCCAACAAGCTCACCATTTCCTATGACTCTTGATACTTGTTCGCCAGAAAACTGCCAGACAGAAGATAAAGAAATGTAAGAAATAAAAAGACAACAAACAGGCCTTCTCCACTTTTCCCCCCAGGATCTCCATCAACATCCTCGTAACAATCAGGACTGCCCTCTGGACATCTATGAACATTCTGAGCATCAGAGGTCAGTGGTCATAAACTGTAAAACAGATGCATTTCTTAGAGTTAAAAACTAAACTGTTCAAATATTTTCATGGACAGTTGCAAAACAAAGTTGTGGCAGTCTTGAACGACAACACAACAGCAATGCTTTATCTCAAAAGGGAGGAACAGTGTCTATCCATTGTGAAACCAAGCGCAAGAAATATGGAAATGTTCAATTGCATCGGAAATAACAGTGGCAGCACACCACGATCCAAGTTATAGACCATTTAAAAGCAGACAGCATAAGCCCACTACGAAGCATACCCCATGAATGGAAGTTGAAACGAGAAATGGCAGACCATACTTACAAAACGTGGAAAACCAGATGTAGATTTTTTGAAGTGCAAGAAAAGGCCAAATGCTGAAGCTTCAATCCAGCTATTACCATGCCCAGTTGGAACGGAATGCTCTAACCATAAGTTGGTACTGGAAATGTGCATATTTATTTCCTTTGACACCTCCAATTCTAACAGTAATAAACGCATGTAAAACATTGAGTATAACACTAATGTTAATAGCACTGAGCTGGCCAGGCCCGATTTGGTACTCCTCTCTCATGGAGATATCTGACGAACACAGCATCATACTTTCAGTACACAAGGATCTAATGACAAACAAAGAAAATAGATTTTATACACAGTCTCATACACTGTATCAGGGAGCTTGGCTCATGAAGTCAAGAATTTCAAGTTACATTTACAGATAAATGTATGACTATTATTAAGGAGGCAAAGAAACTACCAATCAGAAAATGTAATGAAGTGAAGTGGCATAAATATTTCAATTGGTGTACACAAAATAATGAGTTAGACTAGCTAACTAGTGAAACCGTGTTCACCCCTCACTTAAAGTTGTTGTTAGAAGATTGTTAAAGTTTTGTATCAACAAGACTGCATTTATCAGCCATTGCAGCACCTTTAAAAGAGGTATTTAAAGGAAATCTTTTCAGTGTGAATTATCAAGTGATTTTTTGAAGGGTCAAACAAAAGTGTATCCACTTTATGGGTTTCCACAGTCTCTGTGGAATGTAAACCTATGCACATGGTTCCTTCGTGACATCCTACTGGAACCGCTTTTTTAAATATAATAACAATTGCATCTCTAAGGCGGATTAATGAATTGCAAGTTCTGCCGATTGAAAAAAACGTACTTTCAGGTCAACAAAAACAAAATAAGTTATGAGGATAAATCCACCTTTTATCCCGTAGGTGGTATCACCTTTTCATGTCAATCAATACAACCAGCTGTATATTTTCAGAATCCTAGTGATTCAGCAAAAAGAGTCTTTCATAGATGTCAGAAGAGGTCAAATGTAATATATTGAGGAGGCTCAGCCCACTAGGAAATGTAAACTATTTTTGATACACACACTCCAAAAGTTGTAGTCCCTGCAGTCACAAAAAGCTCTATCGCAGGACGGATAATACAAACAATACAATTGTCTAGCTAGTGAACAAACAGAAACGTTTAATCAAGGACACATGCTACAATCACACACAAAACAAGCATTGGCAAAACCAATAGGTCTCGGCAATGGGCGACCTATTGCCTTTGGCAATGGGGTGGGGTGGTGAATGGGAGTACAGGTGGGGGGGGGGGTGAGAAACCGGCGGCCCACAAACCGAGGGCAAGAAACGAGTAGAAAACGGGCAGAGAGCCACAAAGAGAGGGCAAAAAACGGGCAGAGAGGCACAAAGAGAGGGCAAGAAATTAATTGTATGCTTTAAAGCCAAGCAGTATCTGTAACAGTCCTGTTTGGAACTGCACGTCTGTGTGGAGACCGGTCTGAACAAAGAAGTAAAACAGAGGACAGAGTAGACAACAGTGAGCGAAAAAACATAAACAAAAAGCAACAAATAAATGAAACAGTCTTAAGTGTCAATGCACTATGACTGAGGAAAGTAAAAATTAAATAATTTGTGGGGAATTATCGGGGATAATCTTCCTTTTGTTTTTACCAAGGACTGCCAAATCACTGACAAACTTAATGTACTAATTTACAAGACAGTTTTCCAGACAGCCGAATAGGAGCGTGCCTTGTCCTGCGGCTAGGGAAGCGGCAAGGCAATGTTGAAGGGTCTGTGACTGGGGCTGTAGAAGGTCCTCGCTGCCTCTCGCCCCACTCTGCCCTTCAGGTCTTATCCATGGTGTCTTTCCCGAGGGAGCCTCCCCCTGCTGTCCGGCGCTCTACCTACACTGCTGAGCTCTGGCAGCCACTTGAACCGGAACCTTTCTGCAAGCAGCTTGTGCCTCTGCTGCTGGCTCTGCTCGGGAGGAAGCCAGACTGCCGCTGCTAAAGACGCGACGCCAGGAAAAGGAAAAGCCTTTCCCCCCAGCTGTGGCCGCTGGTGCCGACAGTGCTGCCTGTTTCCCTGACAGAGCCCCCTGGGTGG
Source organism: Calotriton arnoldi (assembly GCA_963921515.1). Classification (NCBI taxonomy): domain Eukaryota; kingdom Metazoa; phylum Chordata; class Amphibia; order Caudata; family Salamandridae; genus Calotriton; species Calotriton arnoldi. The sequence continues at coordinate 1,028,858 of CAWUFW010002330.1, read as the reverse complement.
GGAGTGTTAGGGCGCTGCTGACCACTTCCCATGCACGCAGCTACACCCCCAGGCCCGGGGCGTAGGAGACACTAAATTTCTGGGGGGGACAAGGACATCCATTTGGACTTTCCAGTGACCCGATATAAATCGACTATTGTCTGAGAACCGTACACTCCATTAAACGAATACAATCGCATAGTTTTGTAGTGAAACATTGATAAAGGCAGGCTTGTAGTCACAGTTTGCAAGTATGCATTAATTGTTATTTACATTCACAAAGTAATTAGACAAAATGTGAAAAAACATGTTTTTGAATCTTACATCTTCATGCACCAAGCAAACAAATGTGGGACGAAAAAGGAAGAATAAACTGAATGCTCTTTGCGACATTCCTAAACCTCGAAATACAATTGGACTAATATTGGAGTGTAATGGAGACAGGCTACAAGCACACAGAGCTGTAAGAGCAGAGAAATGTCCACGTTGTAAAAGTGGCATATCTAAAATAGTAATATGAAATCGAACCTTACCAGTAAAGAGGATTTATCATTGCCATTCCAAAGATGCAAAACATGGTTCAGCTACTCCTTTCTAATCAGGAATTACAGCTCAAAAGAGTGTATTGAGGAATTCCCAATGTTAATCTATGAGAGGAGTAGGCCTCACAGAAGTGAAAGACTAATGTAGGTGTTTTTCACTACAAGGACGTGCAAAACTTAAAAGTACATGTCCTACCTTTTAATAACCTAGCACCCTGCCCTATGGGCTATCTAGGGCCTACATTAGGGGTGAATTATGTGTAATATAAGAGAAGTTTAAGGCTTGGCAAGGGGTGTTTAATACCAAGTTTACATGGCAGTAAAACTGCACACACAGGCTCTGCAGTGGCAGGCCTGAGACATGTTTAAAAGGCTACTTGTGTGGGTGGCACAAACAGTGCTGCAGACCCACTAGCAGCATTTAATTTACAGGCCCTGGGTATATGGTATACCACTGTAATAAGGCACTTATAAGTAAATTAAATATGCTAGTTGTGTATACACCAATGTTACCATGTTTAGGGGAGAAACACATGCACTTTAGCACTGGTCAGCTGTGGTAAAGTACTCTGAGACCTAAGGCCAACAAAAAGAATAAGCAAAAAGAGGAGGTAAACATGCAAAAGGTTTGGGGAAAGACCACCCTAAGGCTGGCAGGTCTAATAGTATGATATAGGATTCTTTGATCTGAGGATTAAAGTCAGTTGGATCCCTTTTGGAAACCCCTGGTTTAGCAGGGCACAAGAAGGAGAGCGAGAATAGTTTCTCAAACACTGGAAGTTTATCGCCTGCATTCCTGTGAGTGCACTCAAACCCCATTATCTTGCACAAAAATATAAGAAGCCCTAAGAGATAAATTTGCAATAAGAATTAGCCTTGTGTGGGATGCTCACAAAAATGGGATGTACAGTGTTTTTGTGGAAGAGAGATGCTCACCAATGTAAAAAGGCCTGCTGTGCGAGACACTTATGAGATGCTCACAGAAGATAGGTATAGTGAGATATGCAGAATGAGATGTGTGGCAAAGATCAGATATGAGGTGTTAGTGATGAACACAAGAGACATAGTGTTTGTGTGTGAAGCTTACAAATGAATAGAGTGGGTGGAAAGTCACAAATGAGTAGTGCATGGATGCACTAAAGCACAAAAACTTTGTTATATGGGAGGCTCACAAAAACTATAAAATGCTCAAAACAAGCAAATATGCCTTGTGCTAGGATTATTCGAGCCAAAATATTGAGCATTTAATTGAAACAATAATTGAAGGCATGGAGGCCTTGCTCAAGACTATGATGATTTATTTACAAGTGACATTTGGAGAGTTGCATATTAACAGTGAAGTAATCTTTGGGGAATAGTTATTGCTACCAAGAAAAAAAGGTCGGGTGGGCAGGATAGCTTGGATATGGATGGTGATGCTCCAGAAGAAAAGCCAGGAGTGTCCGGGAGGAGTCTGAAGACCCCTTACTGGAGAACTCTTGTCCCCCAGGGAATGGCTCTAGTGGCACAGGGGGATGCCCTTGAGGTAGGACCCCCTTTATTCCTCCAGGGAGGGTACAAAGTGTCCAGGGGAGGTCCAGGTCCTCCTCATTTAATTCAACCTCCTCTGCCACTTCCATAGGGACCTCCATCACTAGCAAGAGAGGATTCTTTAGAAAGGGAATACCACCTGCTTAAAGTTGACAGTTCCATGCTCAGAATAGAGAAGGAACAGTTGGCCTTGATAAGGAAACCCTAGAAGTACAGAGGGCTAGGAAGAATTTGGTATTAGAGTCCCATGGTGGCAGCACTAGTGAACCTAGAGTTAGGGAACACTCCTTTGACACTAGGTACTTGAGCAGGATAGTCCCTCCTTACCAGAAGGGTGATGACATGCATAAGTGGATTACTGCTTCGGAGAGCGCCTGTATAGTTCAGAAGGTTCCTCAGGGGCAGCTATCCTGTGGCTCTCCTTTGCTAACAAAGGAAGAGACAAACTCTTGACTGTGAAGGAAGAAGATGCAGACAATTACAAAGTCTTGAAGAGTGCCCTCATAGAAGGGTTTGGGTTAACCACTGAGCAATACAGGGTTAAGTTTAGGGACACACAGAAGGCACACACCCAAAACTGGGTAGATGTTGTAGATAGTGCTATTAAGGCTCTGGAAGGCTGCCTTCATGGAAGTAATGGGCATGATTATGAGGGACTGTACAATTTACTTGTGAGGAAGCACATCCTTAACAACTGTCAAAATCAGCAACTGCTCCAGTACATGGTGGACTCGGATCTGACCTCTCCCCAAGAATTGGAAAAGAAGGCAGACAAGTGGGTCCGCACCAGGGTGAAACAAAAGCCTCATGGTGGCGGTGACTAGAAGAAGCAAGATTCTTCTAAGGCCCAAGAGAAAGGTGGGGAGAAATCTAAAGAAAAGACAGAGTCTTCTGAAGGTCCTCAAAAATCTTCCTCTGGGGGTAGGTCCCATTCCTCTTACTCCTCTAACAAGAAACCTTGGTGCTATTTGTGTAAGGAAAAAGGCCAAGGGGCAAAGGATGCTGATTGCTCTAAGTCTAGCACCAATACTGCTACTACTACTCCTAAACCTCCTAGTGCCCCTAGCAATAGCACTGGTAGTAGTAGGTCCCCCAAGAGTTTAGCTGGGTTAACCTTGGGTACTGAAGTGGGTTCTGGCCTAGTCAGGACACCCACTCAGGCTGTTTTAGTCTGTGATGGTGGCACTGAGCTTGCCACCCTTAATGTAAGTCCCACTAAATTAGACAAATACAGACAACAGCCTCTCATCAATGGTCAGGAAGCTGTGGCATACAGGGACACAGGGGCCAGTGTCACTATGGTGACAGAGAAACTTGTGTCTCCTGAGCAGATTCTACTTGGTCAGATTTATCAAGTGACCAATGCTAGCAATGTCAGGACAGATCATTCCATGGCAGTTGTCAATCTCAGCTGAGGAGGGGTAACTGGCCCAAAGAGTTGTGGCATCCCCCAACCTCCCTGTGGACCGTCTACTGGGCAATCATTTCGAAACTTCAGCCTGGTCTGAAGTGGAGTTCAGGACTCATGCAGAAATGATGGGAATTTCAGCCAGAGTCTTTGCTATCACTAGGGCTGAGGCAAAGCTGTTAGGCACTGAGGGAGCTCTGGATCCTGAAGAAATGGACCAGCCAGCTCCTAAGAAAAGGAGCAAGAAGGATAAAGATGTATCCTCCTCCCAGATTCCCAATGAGAATCAGCCTCCTGACGGAGATGATCTCAGTACCTGTGGAGGAACTGTCCCAGAGGAGCTTGGGCCTGACAAGGCAGAGCAACTGGGGGCAGGGGTCCTTCAAGGGAAGACTTGAGTCTGGAGCAGAAGGCCTGCCCCTCTCTTGAACAGCTCAGAAATCAAGCAGGGAATGTCAGTGTGTCCCACAGGACTTATTAGGAAGAAGAGAAGGGCTCCTGTTTTCTGAAAGTAGAGACCCCAAGCCTGGTGCCACCAGGAGGTTGGTCATGCCTCCGAAGTTCAGGGGTTTCTTATTGACCTTGGCACACGACATTCCCCTTGCAGAACATCTTGGGCAAAGCAAGACTTGGTGCCGGCTTGTCCCTCACTTTCACTGGCCCCACATGTTTGAAGACACCAAGGAGTTTTGTCACTCCTATGTCACCTGCCAAGCCAGTGGTAAGTCAGGTGGCACTACAAAGGCCCCCTTAATCCTACTACCAGTGGTTGGGGTTCCCTTTGAGAGGGTAGGGATAGACATTGTAGGTCCCTTAAACCCTCCAACAGCATCTGGAAATAGTTTTATCTTAGTGGTGGTGGACCATGCCACTAGATATCCAGAGGCCATTCCCCTTAGAACCACTACAGCTCCTGTAGTGGCCAGGGCCCTCCTGGGAATCTTTTCCAGAGTTGGGTTCCCTAAGGAGGTCTTGTCAGACAGAAGTTCTAACTTCATGTCTAGCTACATCACTGCTATGTCGAAAGAGTGTGGTGTTAACTATAAGTTTACCACACCCTACCATCCACATGGCAATGGGGTGGTTGAAAGTTTCAAAAAGACCCTCAAAGGTTTGATCTTGGGACTCCTAGAAAAGCTGAGGCAAAAATGGGATGTCTTACTACCTTCCCTTCTCTTTCGCTACAGAGATGTGTCTCAGAAGTGGGTGGGCTACAGCCCATTTGAACTTCTGTTTGGACATCCTGTTAGGAGTACATTATGTCTAGTCAAAGAAGGATGGGAGCAACCTCCCAAGCCTCCTAAACAGAACATAGTAGACTATGTTCTGGGCCTCCGTTCTCACATGGCTGAGCATATGCAGAAGGCCAGCAAAAACATTGAGGCCAGCCAGGAGCTTCAGAAAGCTTGACATGACCAAAAGGCTGTACTTACTGTTTACCAGCCAGGACAGAAAGTGTGGGTGTTGGAGCCTGTGGCCACAGCAGCTCTCCAAGAGAAGTGGAGTGGCCCCCAAACTATACTGGAAAAGAAAGGTGAGGTCACCTACTTAGTTGACCTAGGTAGGTACTCCAAGAAGTCCCCACAGGGTACTCCAAGGGCAGATAAACTGATTGATACTTTGGCCTCTGCCAAATATCTCAGTACATTTGACCTGACTGCTGGTTAGTCACAAATCAGATTCAATGAGGATGCCAAACCAAAAACAGCATTTTCAACCCACAGTGGGCATTATCAATTTATTGTGAAGCCTTTTGGGTTGAAAAATGCACCCGCCACATTTCAGAGGCTGGTGAATAAAGTCTTAACAGGTCTGGAACTCTATAGTGTGGCAAATCTAGCATTTAGCTGTCAGAAGGCATTTGATAACCTGAAGCAAGCCATGTGCTCTGCTCCAATTCTGCAAAGTCCTGACTACTCCAAACCATTCTTTGTCCATACAGATGCTTCCGAGATAGGGATAGGTGCAGTATTGTCACAGTTTAATGTAGAGGGCCAGGATCAAACACTATCTTTTATAAGCAGGTGGTAGACTCCCAGGGAGAAGCGTTGGTCAGCTTCTGAGAGGGAGGCTTTTGCTGTGGTCTGGACCTTTAAGAAGTTGAGGCCATACCTGTTTGGCACTCACTCACTCACTTCATTGTTCAGACAGACCATAAGCCCCTCCTATGGCTTAAACGGATGAAGGGTGAAAAATTCAGACTTTTGAGGTGGTCCATTTCCCTACAGGGGTCGGACTTTTCAGTGGAACATAGACCTGGGAGTCACCATGCCAATGAAGATGGACTTTCCAGATATTTCCACTTAGAAAATAAAGACTTAAATGGCCAAGGTTAGCCTCATCCTTACGTATGGGGCGGGGGGGGGGTTGTAGGAAAGTATGATCTGCTTTCATGGTAACCCCCTTTTTTGCCTGGTGTCAGTGTGTTTTGACTGTAGACTGCTGGGATCCTGCTAGTCAGGACCCCAGCAACTGTGCTCTCTCCCCTAAATTGGCTCTGGTAAGTACTTTGGTACATCCACAATTGGCTACTGGTATATGCTTATAAGTCGCTAGTATATGGTCCTAAGGTAGCTAGATCATAGGTACACCAGAGGCTCCAATGGGCTGCAGCATATATTTTGCCACCCATGGGAGCCACTTAAACTTGACTACAGGCCTTCCATTGCAGCCTGTCTGAGATGGTGCTTGCACCTCTCACAACAGATATAAGTTTTTTATATCTGAGGTCACTGCGCTTAAAAACTAGTCACCCCTATGGTAGGCAGGGTACTTGGTTACAAATGTGAGGATGCCCCTGCATGAGCTGGACACCCCTAAAAACCCCGGAGTTGATTCTCCAGGCTTTGTAAGAGCGGTCAGCCATTTTAAGCTCTATAGTGGACATCAGTTATTATGAGATGTCTAACTATATAATAGCTGCACTGGACCTGGTCATGTTTTGTATCAAACATGTTGGAATCATACCCCAACACCGATTCCGGTGCTAGAAGAATGATCCCAAGTACTGGGGGGTTCCTTAGGGGACCCCCCTGTACACCAAGTAACAGCCTTTCAGGGTCTGCCAGCAACCTAGTGCTTCTACCGACCACAGACACGATTCTGCCCTCTTGCTGCTGAGCTGAGCTTGAGCAGGGGAAGGTAGAACAAAAGGTTTCCTGTCACAGGGAGTGTGACCACCTCCCAGACAGGACTTGGTGTATTCGGCTGTGGTGGGGGCCCTTGCCAGTGACACCAGACTGCTTTGAAGGGCAAATTTGGTGCCTTCCTTGCATACTTCTGTTTGAGACAGTTCAGGAACCCCTGGTTTCCACTCTGGCGCGACACTGGACAAAGAACAGGGGATTATCCTCCCCTCTGTCCGGCCCCTCCTCTGGGAGGGACCCCAAGTCGTTCCAACCCTTTCCCTAGTGTACTTAAGGGCTCGTCCGTGGGTAGGTCCTCAGATTCTTCGTGGAACAAGACTCGCCTCTGAAACCAAGACACTCTTCGACCGTTTGGACACTTGGACTTCGTCGGACTTCAACTGGACCCGAGACTGCATCAAGGAAGACTCCTACTGCTCCTGGTCTCGCTGTTCTTCAAGTCTTCTGCATCTTCTGTGTCTGTGCAGCATCCAGGTTCTCCAGAAGGCCTGTGGGCATCAAGGACATCCGAAGTAATCTCCCTTGGCGTGAAGGAGTCACTCGCCTGCATCTGCAGGCACCGCAATAAAGCTGACCGGTCTGCTGCTCCTGTCATCCAACGGACTTCCCGAGGCCCAGCAACACAGGTGGTAGTTCTACAGCTCCCTAGAGGTTTGTCCTGTCTTGGCTGAAATTTGGAGAACAGTATCCCTCATCAAAGCCACTGGGACCAAACCCATGTGCACTGCATCGACTTGCCGTTGCCAAGGCTTGTTCGCTCTGCACTCCAGAGATCTTTGGGCTACAAGAAGCTTCAGCCTCTATCACCTCATCCCTCAAAGATCAGCATCCTCACTGCATCCTCTGCACCATGGGCCTCCATCTTTGGTGAGGTGCCTGAGGTCCTCTTGCGACTCCTGTGCCTTCGGCCTGTGGGTCCTCTCGGGGTCTTCCTTTGCTTCAGTGGGCTCCCCTGCTTGCTCGGGGCCTGCTCTGGTGAGTCGCTTGGATGTTACTGGTCCCAATGTTTGCATCTTTTTGCTTTCCACGCCAGTTGCGGCTACCAAGGCTTGTTGGTTCTCCCGCTAGACACCGACCACCTGAACACCGACACCTAATACGGGACAGCTCGTGCATGGCTCCTGGTCTTCCGCAGCATCGCCTGGTTCTCACAGCTGCAGCAACAAGGTCACCGTCTTCACTCTTGAACCTCCCAACATCGGTGGGCATTGTGCTTCCGTGCCTCCTGGTCACTTCCAAGTGGCATAGACTCTGTCCCCTCTACTTGCAGGTTCTCTTCTTCAAGAATCCACTCTTGGATTCCACCAGACTCCTTCACATGCTTCTTCAGAGGTATCTTCTTCGAAGTCTTCCATTGTCGTCTATGGCAGGTTCTGACGTCACTTCACCCCTACGCACCAGCCTTCCCTGGTGCAGGTAACCTGGTTCCTGGGGCATCCACGGGTGGGGTGACTCTCCAACCTCACATCTTCCAGAGGGTTTCTTCTGTGTCCTCTGGGAAGGGTCCTTCTTCTGTAAAACTGCAACCGCAACTTCTCCATTGACTTCCATTGGGCTTGAGGCTGTGTTTCCACTCTGCACACAGCCTCCGTGGGGTTCCTAGGTGCTTACCTTGGGTAGTTCCTTGTGTCCCCATCTCCTATGAGTCTTCTGGTCCAAGTCCCATTCTCCTTGAAGTTTGCATTCCACTTTCTAAGCATATGGTTTGGTCTTCCCCTGGACACCAGTGTATATTTGTGCTACTTCCTTAATTATTTTGAAGTATTCTTGTGTGTGTTGTTGATATCTCCAGGTAGGAGATATACCAATGTGTTAGTGATTGTGTTGCATAATAAATAGCCTTTTTTTTATAAACACTGTGTGGTTCTTTTTCATCTATTCTACACTGTCGATTAAATGTGGTAAAACAAGCTGCTTTGCAGTCCTTCAAGATAAGCCTGAAGGCTGCTCTGCAGAGCTACCACTTTGCGTGCTTTCTATGGTTATCAAAGACCACTAAAATGACCATAAGTGTTACCTGGATTTAGTGCAAGGTGCATCACTCCTGAGAGTGTGCACCATATACTAACCCAGCCTCCTACAACCACCAACACCAGTGCTCCAATATACTTCTCCCACCAGGGCACAAGTCCTAAAAAAAAGAAGTGGGGCACTAACCAAGTTAGGCAGTATGTAAGTAACATCACAGCGCATGACATTGCACATGACATCACAATCCATGGCCTCACGGGGAGTGATAGCACAAAAAAATTACATCAGTTTCTAAGACCTCACATATGTTAAGCAGGTCTATCATGAGTACATTTGAGCGCATTACAATATTTAACAAATTAGAGTTTGCGTCGGAGTTGTGCCAAAAAAGTAATGCAGCCTCCGGTGCAAGATCTAGGCCTCCACTTATACATTTATTTATTAAAACTCTGCCTGAAAGAAATTGGCAACAAGGACAAACGTGGCTGTATATCTGTTCTGCTTAATTGGTTGCAAAGTCTGCATTTAACAATATCTTATGGGGTTAAGGCACCTGCTGCATAGATCTTTATGTACCCAGTAAATCGCAGGAATTAATAATAATAATGGTAAGATAACTCTGGAGGTTAATGCTCTTGCTGGAGAGACAGGTGTTTTGTCTAGTCTGAGTTTTGATTCAATGTAGCATAGAGGGTTAATATGTCTCACGCAAAGCACATCATGTGACACACAGATGACGTATTTTTGTTTTATATAGATGGGTAAGTGGGTTATTGCTTTTAACACAGAGATCCTTTAGTTACTTGCAGTTCATAAATTGTAATCCTTCTAATATAGCAAAGTTAATTATAAAAGAAAGGACATGTGAGTCCTACACCTTGTAACCCTTATTAACTTATGTAACACATCCTGTAAATTGATTTACACACATATGGTTTATTGTAAATGTATGTGTGATTTAAAGGGCTCCTACACCCTGGATTGGGTTGAGTAGCGCTATAAAAGAAATAAGACAAAATAGTGGGATTTAAATTGTTATTTGCATAAATATTAGGACAGACAAACACATCTGACACAACATAATGCAAGATGTGAACTTAGACTTTGGCTGATGCTAAATGTTATCATGTTCCTGGATGAGGTTAAACTGCTCAAAATAAACATTTTCACAAAACATTAGGCTTTAGAGTGGCTGAATTGCGCAGTGTGAAACAGTCAAATGAGGTAGGGTCCCAGCTGAGGAGGGGCAGGATGCAGTCCGTAATTAACAAACTACCTCTCTTCCTTTGTCCTGTAAATTGACTGCATGCACTGGTGGCGGCGGCGAGGACCAGGTGTGAAAAATTCTGTGAGCTTTTGCACACAACAAAAGGGAAGGTCACAAGTCAAGTGCAGGGCCATTAGCACGTCAAAGCACTCGCGCTTTGTCGTGCTAATGGCCTTGCCAGAGACAGAAGAGAGAGGGGAAATTCCTTCGTCCCCTCGTCCCCCCCCCAATCCTTGTCCCCCCCCACTCCAAAATCTGGGGGGGGATATATCCCCCGCATCCCCCACGCTTCCTACGCCCATGCCCCAGGCAGAGGTTATGTGTGCGGCGGCTGCGGAAGTGCCGGGAGATGATGTGTGGCTGAGTGGGGAGGATCCTTTCACATTAAGAGCAATAGCACTCCTAATGTATGGCGGGCCAATCACCCATTGAAACCAAAATGCAAAAAGTTGTGCCAAAACAATGGCTAAAAAATGGCCGCAGCGTAAGGAAACAGTAATTGCCCAGTGGTCTCGGGGAGGGCTAAACTGCGAAAAGGGCATGAGTATGCATGCCCTTGACGAATGGGGATACTGCAAAATGGACTGACAATGGTGCTAGCAAATGGGAAGGCTAGGGCAGGCTGAAGCCTAGGATGTAGATACAGCATGTCTCTGTTGGAGACCGTGCATGCGTGCCTTCTAGAGCCAAGACCTAAAAAGGGAGCAACATAGCTTTTCTTGTTAATTCATTGCTACTAGGCATCTGCAGTGCGGCAACATGGTCAACATGACACACTTTAACCAAACACTGTTGTGTTGACATTCAGGTATAAAATGAAACTGTGCAAGGTCAGTTTTAAAACTCTTATTTAGTATAACTCCCTCTTCGAACCCTACTCCACAGCGGGGAAGCACCACTGTGTAATCTGTGCACAGCATGTGAATCTAAAAGAGATTTCATACTGCAAAATGTAAATTTGGTTTTGCAGCTTTAAACTCTTATAGATTCCCATGTGACCCACCCATCTATCTCCCTGGTGAAAGAGTGGAGTTGATGCAAAAAGAAACCGAAAAAGGAAGTCCCATATGGGAGCATTGTGGGCTTACGGTTGACTTCATAGTGAGCCATACGATTCCACCCAAGTCGATGCCCATAAAAAAGTTTTTAAAAAAAGGCGATTATGAACACTTCCAGACTTAACCTCTAGATGATAGAATTACGCAACACGTGAATTTAGAAGAGTATCAAAATGCAAAACCATATTTACAGGTAAATATTTTCTCTATGCAGGGCTATCCCTGTAATGACTTGTTATCCAGATGCCCTATCATGAGTATTTTCTCTGAGTTCATAAACATCCTACCCTCCTTCCTGTTAAACCAGCACTATAGCTTATTGTAACTGTATGTGGATCAATTTTCAGTCCTTACCATCAGTAATGAATTGCCTGACTGACTCTGCCGTGCATCATGGGACAGTATAGCTTCTAGAATCCTTAGAGTGGGAATGTACAAAATCACTCATGTGGAATCTTAGCATAGAGCATTGTTCCATGTTATGTAAAATTTTATTGCTTATATTATTTTCCTAGAGCTTTTAGAGTGCTGTGTTCTGGTAATTGTACTTTAGGAGTGACAATTATTTTGAATGCAGGTTTGGCTTTATTTTACATTTCTTTTAACAATAAAAAGTGTATGTGCTGTTAAAAAAATATTGAGCAACCACTGATGCCAGAGAACATTATGTTCGAGGCATCTGTGTTTGTAAATACACATGCTTTGCATACTCCTGTCATCTAGTGTTGGGTCCGGATGTGTGCAAGTTGTTTTTCTTCAAAGAAGTCTTTTGAGTCACAAGGTAAAGTGATTCCTCCTCTTGGTAATAGTGCGCATGGCCATCAACTCCATTGCTAGATTTTTTTTCCCCGCCGTTGGGTTACGGTGTGTATTACTGCAATGCGGTTCAAGACTGTTTCTGACACCTTTTGGTTCGTAATTCACCCTTACCCTCTTCGGTATTGTTATTGAACTCGGTCCCTCCTTTGCATTTCGAAATCTGGAAAACTATTGCACATCGGATCGATGCGCTCTAACAGTGGCCCTTCGGGCCTAGCCTTTTCAGACCTATCCCTTTCGGGCCTATCTTTCCTTCCCTTCGGCTCTTCCTTAGAATGCCCTGCTGATGGAACAGACGCCTTTCCGCTTCTGTCCCAGGTGCCATGCGAAGTACCCGCGGACCGACCTCCATCAGGTCTGCAACGTGTGCTTATCTCCAACCTCAAAGAAGAGGACGACGAGGCCTGTTGATCATTTCGGTCGAAGGAAACTTTACGAGACCAAAGGGCACGTCGCAGGGAGATGTGGTGGAGAGAGGTCGACAATATGCCGAACATTTTGGGATACCAGGATGTCAAAGAGGAGGAACTCCACAAGGCAGAGGAAGAGGTTTTTTCCATCAACGACTCCGAATTCGACCTCCAGATGCGGGACGTTCCACTGGGTAAGCGTACAATGAGTACTGATGTCCCCGTCCTGCCACCGAAAAAACATTCGGCTCTGACTGAACATTAGTCTCCCGGGCCACCACTGCCAGCAGGCCACACTTCGGTACTGAGCTGATCGGCTACATCCTCGGCACCGACCACTTTGTACTGAAACAGAAATCCACCTCGGCTCTGAAGAACTCCAACTCAGCACTGAGACCTGATTCTGGTACTCCAGTGGAGCTAATTCTCCACAAATTGCAGGAAAAACTCGATGCCTCCCAGAGACAAATCCACATACAGCCTCACACTGGGCGTATTTTGGCCAAAACTGTGGTTCCTGCGCCAATTCCATCCAAACGGCAACTATTCTTCGAAGACGCCATTGATCTGCTGGTACCACCCAAAAAAAAGAGGACTGACGACCACCTATCCCTTGCACCCTCTTACACCATCTTCTTCTCCACCTCCACCCTCTCCCCGTCATTCTACTGGTGATCCATTAGACATCACTCCTCCGGGGTCCCCACATGCATTCCCAGTTGGGCACGGAACAGGGGATGATACTTTTGATGCACCACAGCTCTCTGATCCTTGGTCGGCTTACGATATTGACCCTCCAGGGGACACTGATCCCGACTTGTACCATGCTAGCCATTTCCTCCTGATTACACGACCTCTTAATAGGAGCTCATTGGCAGGGCTGCAACTTACCATCAGGTGGCACTAAATAAGGAGCCTATAGAAGAGGATTTCCTTTTCGAAGCCCTTTCTACAACACATAGGGCAACACAATATCTCCCTAGAGTATGCTGCGACATACAGACGATATTTTTAAAGATCTTGTGCGAGCCAGTATTATCACTCCCAAGGTCGATAAAAAATACAACACCTCGCCCTCTTTATATTAGGGAACAAATTCCATCTGACTCTCTCGTTGTCTCCAACACTAATTCCCAGGCTGCTGGTGATGCTCCATCTCCTGAGTAAGCTCATTGGTGCCTCTGGCAAAAGAGCAGAAGTGCAGTCCGCCAATCACTGGCATATTGCTAACTGTTAGAAATGGGATTCCTGGTTGGCTAGGGCATGCGCCTAAGCCAGGCAGAAACCACCACTCTAGTCAGGGCAAGGGAGTTACAAGCTGAAGATAACCCCTGCTCACCCCCTTGGTAGCTTGGCAAGAGCAGTCAGGCTTATCCCAGAGGCAATGTGTAAAGCGTTTGCGCAACATACTCACACAGCAGCAACACACTAGGCACACTACAAAAGAAACTCCACACAAGGTTATATAAATAATAGCCTATGTATTATCCAAAACACATTAGAATTATAATCACACATATACACTGTGCCAACTGGCACTAGGCAATATTTACTGGGGATTATATACACAGGACTATATACACAGGACATGGCCAATCGAGCCACTGTCAGGACCATCACAAGCACAAGCAGTAGAAATAATATCACAACCAGTAACTACTTGCGAAATACTGTACTCCGCATTATATCATATTAGCAACATAAACACATTGTGCATAAACATCCTGCGTATAACATTAGCCTAAAACATGGTATGCCACAACCATATTAGGCATCACCATCCAAAATGACCCCCAGGCCAACTGGCCTTTCACTGGGGCTCAAATGCCCTCTGTCCCAAATGTCAGGGCGTAATTGGGGCCTTCCAAATGGTCCTCAGGCTGCCAATGCAGCGAAATCACTGGTGCGCAAATGCGCTGGGGGCGTGGGGTGCAACTCACCCCTTCCTGGCACTAAAAATAATATGCCCCCGTTGTTGCAGCTGCCCTCAACTGGCGGATCAGCTGTGCCAAATTAGCCTGGGCACCACTGGGGGCAGCCCCTCTCTGGGACTCCTAAATATCAAATTGCCCAAACGTTGCAGCTGCCCCCAACTGCAGTGCAGCTGCCCGCAACTGCAGTGCAGCTGTGGAGAACAATACTGGCACTGGCTCGAACCGTGCCTTTGAAGCCCCACTCCGGGACTTCTGCTTCGAAATTGCCCCCACGTTGGAGCGGCCCGCTCTCCTGTGGGACCGCTCAAGGAAACAGGCAGCGTTACCACGGGGCCTCGTGAGCTCCGACATTGTGCCTCGGGGAGCCCCTCTCACCTGGGCTCTCTGGGGGCTCCTCCGGTCTCTGGGCACGCGCGGGACTCCAGCCGGGCGCCCTCGAGGCTCCGGTCCTCCTGTTGACGACCCGCGGGGCTCCCACTAGCACGCGGGGGCCCCGCTCTCCTGCGACACGGCCGGCCACACGGGAACTTCCTCTTCCGGGCCGTAAGCTCCGCCCAGCGTCAGGCAGCCTCGCCTGACTTCCTGCTTTCTCGAGGCGGTGCTGCGGGCGGCTCTTAGTCCTTCGGCAAATGCGGGGTGGGCAGCTCCTCCACAAATGACGGCACCAGCATGCGGGGTGGGCTCCCGCTAAAACGGAGGCATCCACACCGAATCTCTGCACAAATGCGGGGTGGGCTCCCGCTCCGATCGATGCCCATGCGGGGGAGTCCCCACGCCGGGATTCCCCTTGCAGACACTGCAGCCGCGCGCTGCATGGCACCAGCGCTCCTCTTCTTTTCCTGGCAACCAGAATATGGCGCTCACGAGGCGCTAGAGTCCTTAAAGGTTCAAGGGGCACAGCTGGGCCCCGGCAGGCCAGCACACAGGGCCCTCCAGCAGGGAGGCAGTCCCTCGTGGCGTTTCCTCCTGGGGCCCAGCAGCAGCAAGCCCCACGTCACAAGAACAGCACAACCTTTTCATGGGGTCACAGCCCCAGTACTTATACACCATTTCTCCTTTGTTCTGCCCTTGGCACAGGGCTTGGGGAACCAGCCGGAACTGGTTCTGGGAGGTTTTGGAGCACTCTGATTACAGGGCTCCTCTTCCCCATTGTCAGGTGGGGGGCTCGGTCATCAGACCACCACAGGGGGGCAGAGCCAGCATTCACACAGGCAGGCACAGACCTATTCAGGGTCAGGGGACTACTCCTCCCACTACTCCAAATGCAGATCCCCTATTCAGCCTAGCGCTGACTCACCCTGCCCTCCCTAGAGCCACACACACCTCACCAGCCCCTGTCACTCAAAAGCCAGACATGCAATCCACATCAGGCAGGCAGACACATAGCACAAAGAAATGCCAACTTCTAAAAGTGGCATTTCTACAATAGTTATAATAAATCCGCGCACACCATTGTGTAGCATTTATTATTACTATTCCAAACATACCAAACTTGACCACGCTGCTCCTCTCATATCAGGAATTACCACTGAAACACTTATCAGGGAATCCCCAATGCATTCCTATGGGAGGGCAGCCTCACAGCAGTGAGAAACCAAAATGGCTGTTTGTCACTACCAGGACATGTCACACACTTAACGTACATGTCCTACCTTTTACCTACAATGCCCCCTGCCCATACTGCTAGCTAGGGCCTACCTTAGGGGTGACTGACATGCAGTAAAAGGGGGGGTCACAGACATGGCACACACTTTAGGTGTCACGTCACAGCGGCAATAACACTGTGCGCACAGGCCCTGCAATGGCAGAGGCCTGAGACAGGTTTGAAAGGCTACTTTGGTGGGTGGCGCAATCAGCGCTGCAAGCCCACCAGTAGCATTTAATTTACCGGCCCTGGGTATCTGAGATGCCACTTTACAAGGGACTGACAGGTAAATTAAATATGCCCAGAGTCCTAAAACCACCAACACCATGTCAGAAAAAAGGCTAGGAGGAAGGCAAAAAGTTCAGGGATGACCCTGCAAAAAGGGCCAAGTCCAACACTAACACCATGGGGTTATTTCCAGATACGATCTTGCCCACTGAGACAAAATGGAGAAGCTCCTGCAGCACCTCCCAGGGGAGCATAAAAAGAAAGGGCAAGAGCTTGTAGCTGAAGTCAAGCTTATTTCTAATACATCCATTAGGTGTGCCCTTGACTCTGCAGACACTGCTGCTACAGGCATTAATACTGTGTCGCAGTGCCTGGCTGCGTATATCTGGCTTTAAGCCAGAGGTTCTATAAAGCTTGTTAAATGTCCCCTTTGATCAGGATCACCTTTTTGGCCCACAGGTTGACCAGGCTCTTGAGAAGATGAAAATGAACACAGAAGTTGCAAAGTCCATGGGTGTATTACAAAAACCAACTCCCCGTGGCTCCACCTATAGGGGGGGAGGGGGGGTTGGGGGGGCTCAAAAACAACATCTTCTGATGCCTCTTCCTCATACCACCAAGATCAGAATCACCACTCCTCTCCCAGAGGCTAATACAGGGACACATACAAGAGCAACAACTCGAAGGGTGGAGGCAAAGGTGCTTCCCCATGTGGTGCTGCACCCACCACAAAGCAGTGACTCTCTTCTCCATCCCCGGATCATTCCATACCCGTCAGGGGCCGATTGAAACAGTTTCTCCCCACTTGGCAAGCCATAACATTGGATCAGTGGGTGTTGCACATTATCTAACATGGTTATTGTTTGAAGCTCATTACCACACCTCCAAACATTCCACCTCACACTCACAGGCTCTCTCTGGAACACCAAACATTACAAAAAAAATAAAAAATGTAAGTCCGTTTTTATATAGCGCAGCTACTCACCCTTACGGGTCTCAAGGCGCTGGGGGCCGGAGTGGAAATTAAGTGAGCTATTGCCCAGAGTCACATGGTGCTGAGCTGCCGCCGGAGCAAACAAGAAGGTCATGCTCTTTTGCTCAAAGGAGCCATAGAACCCGTCCCTCTTCAACATCAGGGGTCAGGAGTATATTCCCAGTACTTCCTAATCCCCAAAAAGGACAGGTCTTTGCCACCAATCTTAGATCTGCGGCCCTTAAATCATTACATCTTGTTAGAGCATTTCCAATAGTCACTCTTCAAGACATGATCCCACTTCTACAGCAAGGCGACTTTCTCTCAGCCCTAGACTTAAAGGAACCCTACTTTCATATTCCAATACATACAGCACATCGCAAATACCTAAGATTTGTGAAGCAGGCAAACATTACCAATTCAAAGTCTTCCCATCCGGGGAGACTACTGCACCTCGAGTATTCACCAAATGCCTAGTAGTGGTAGCAATCGCATTTATGCAGACAAAATATCCATGTCTTCCAGTATCTCAACGACTGGCTTATCAAAGCCAGCACTCTTCCACTGTGTCAACAAGTGCCATAAACCTGCTCCATCAGCTAGGCTTCACCACCAGTTTCCAAAAATCTCATCTTCAACCTTTACAGATTCAGCTATATCTGGGGGTTATCCTCTTCACACAGGTTGGATTAGCCTATCCCAGTATAGCAAGAATCCAAAATTTCCAAAAGCCAATACCACAGTTCCATCCCAATCAACAATTGACAGTAAGAACTGTCATGCGCCTGTTGGGGATGATGGCATCATGCTTCGCCATAGTCCCCCATGCACGGTTACACATGCGTCTGCTGCAGGAATGTCTAGCACAAAAATGGTCTCAGTCACAGGGTCAGTTAGAGGATCTAGTGTAGATAGCCGCACTCATCACTGTTAAAAGGGCGGCCTTTCCTCGACTCTTTTCTCCACATCATTCTTGCAACGGGTGCATCACTTACAGGCTGGGGTGCTCACTTGCAGAATCTCACAGTCCAGGATCTCTGGGACAACAAACATCAGGGTCTCCACATCAACTACCTAGAGCTTTAAGCTGTTCATGTAGCATTGAAAGCCTTCCTACCTCACCTCATCGGCAAGGTTGTCTTAGTCCGGATGGACAATATGACAAGCTTGTACTGTGTACAGAAATGGTGGAGACAAACTCTCTACAGTTATCACGCTTATCTCAGACTATTTGGAGTTGGGCTCTGCATCACAACATTCATCTCTTAGCAGACCACCTCCCAGGAATGGTCAGCGATTTTGCCAACCTCAGCAGGATGCGGCCAAAAGTCTACGAGGGGGGATTCTACCCCAAAGTCCTCCTCCCACAAGAAGGGGTTTCCACAAATAGATCTGTTCACAACCGCAGACAACACAAAATGCCCAGACTTCGCCTCCAGGTTCCTACACCCACTATCCAAGGGCAATGCTCTATGGATGAATTGGTCAGGGATATTTGCATACTTTTTTTTGCCTCTCCCTCTTTTTCCGTTTCTGGTTCGGAAGCTCAGGCAAACCTCCCTCACACTCATACCAGTAGCTCCCACATGGGTCCGATAGCCATGGTTCACAACATTACTCGAACTCTCAGTTTCACCCGAGACGCTTCCCCTCAGCCCAGACCTTCTCGCTGAGAACCATGGAGAAATCAGGCAAGCAAATCCCAGAGAACTCAACCTAGCGATTTGGCTCCTGAGGTCATAGAATTCAATTATCTCAGTCTCCCACATGACCATTCTCAAAGAAGCTTGTAGGCCTATTACTAGAGTATGCTGTGCAGCTAAATGGAAAAGATTTGTCTGTTACTGTCATACCAGCAGTATCAATCCATTTCATGCTACAACACAAAACATTGTTAGTTACCTTCTACATTTACAACTCTCTGGCCTTGCGTTTACTTACATACGATTACATCTCGCTGTAGTGGCCACCTATCTACAAAATAGGCAACACTTATCTTCGTTTAAAGTACCAGTCATCAAAGCTTTCATGGAGGGCCTTAAGAGAGTGATTGCATCTCGAGTTCCACCTGCACCTACCTAGAATCTCAATATCATTCTCACAAGACTTATGGGTCCTCCATTTGAACTACTACATAATTGTGCCCTCCAATTCCGATCTTGGAATGTCACTTTTTTAATTGCCATCACTTCACTTAGACGTGTTGGTGAGCTCCAGGCACTAACTTTAGAAGAACCCTTCTTCCAGCTACACAGGGATAGGGTGGTTCACCTCACCAACCCAAAATTCTTTCCAAAGGTAGTCTCCCCTTTTCACCTTAACCAGTCAGTTGAGTTACCTGTATTCCTTCCTCAACCAGACTCAGTTACGTAAAGGGCTCTTCATAAATTAGATGTTAAAAGAGCAATGCTGTATTACATTGACAGATCTAAAGACTTTCATAAAACCAAAAAACTCTATGTTGCTTTTTTGCACATTCATAAAGGAAAGCCCATATCCAAATCAGGCATTGCCAGTTGGATAATTAAATGCATTCAAACATGTTACGCCAAAGCCACATAGACTTTACCAACGCCTCCTACAGCACACTCTACTCGCAAAATAGGGGCTTCCATGGCTTTTGTAGGCAATATCCCACTAGCTGATATATATGTAGAGCAACTACAAGGTCCTCACCACACACTTTCACTAAGCACTCTTGTGTGGATGTCCTACCATGCCAACAAGCTACTGTAGGTCAGGCAGTGCTGCATACACTTTTTCAAACAACTGCAACACCCACAGGTTAGCCACCGCTTTTTTACAGTCTATGCAAAGCATGTGTATCTATAGCCACACATTCCTTTGAACAGATTATGATACTTACCATGTAAGCATCTGTTCTTGGCATGTAGTGCTGTAGATTTACATGTGCTCACCCTCCTCCCCGGACACCTGTGGCCGTTGCAGTTTCTTTTTGCCTTTGCATAACGCATACACATCTCTGTACTGACACTTTCTTACACTCCATTCTCACCCGCCTGCAGGAAACCAAGAGGAGTCACTTTACCCTGTGACTCGAAAGACTTCTTCGAAGAAAAAAACCTTGCACACATCCGGAACCAACACTAGATGGCTGGAGTATGCAAAACATGTGAATCTACAGCTCTACATGCCAAGAACAGATGCTCACAGGCTAACATAATCCTTCCATTGCGGTAGATAAAAGCTTAGAACATGCCATTTCGACCAACAGGAATGTGGATGCGTGACTAGATCCACTTGCTGGAGAGACACCGGCCCTCATTTTGAGTGGCCCAGGATTTTGGTGTGGTAAAACCACCAGGATTTGATTGTAGTAAAACCTCTTGTAGAAATACCAATACCACCTGAGTTTTCCTGTTAATGATGAGAGCAAACAAGCTGCATCAGACTTTCCACACCACATTACCACATTTTCTTCTCTTTTCGGACTGTTTTTCCCTGAGCAAATTCTCTGTTTGCTCCCTAGTAGGAATTCCTCTGTTATTCAGAATGAGGGCCACCATCTTGCCAGACTTATCACCCACAATGATAAAAAGAAATGACTGTGTTTTGTGGCATGTAGCTATCATGCTACTTATTTCTCCCTTCACTAATAGTTTTTAAATTACTATTTCAGATTCTTGTTCCTCCAAGTTTGAGGTTGATCAGTCTGTATTTGCCATACCCCCGTCTTACCACATTCAGGAAAATGGAAGAAGTATGCACACTCGGGATGAGGAAGAAGATGAAATTATGCAGTTTGCTATACAACAGAGTTTGCTGGAATCTTCCAAGAGTTTAGTAAGTATAAATGATTTGGTGCTGCTGTTAATTTTATTTTATTTTTTAAATGTTCACTCTGCACTGTGTATTGTTTTTAACCAATACAAAACATTGCTTTTCAGTACGCTTATAAAATCTTTTTTACAGTTATGAATTTTCTAAATATGCAGTCTGTTTGCTAAAAATGAATTGGCATCATTACTTTCGCACAGGGAGAGTGGGAACTGCTCTTCCGGAATAAAAAGAATTGTCCAAGTAAGAGTGGGTTCCCAACAGTGTCTCTCCCAAAATAGACCGATGCCTCCAGGGGCCAAAACACAGCAGTTGTAGGGAATTAGAGGAATCCCAGAGCAGTAGTCAAACCATTATAGTCCTTCTGACCCAGATAATGATGTCTATCAAAACACTGTTGTTGGAGTACCTCTCAATAAGACAGAATCTACTTCAGGATACTTGGAGAGCATAGACGTTATGAGAGCCATCTCCATAGACATGCCACTCCTTCAGTATTTAAAAAACAACGCTCATAACCTAGCTGCACAACCCAATTTGACCATGCCCATTAAGGTCCGATATGGTGTTCTGCCAACCACAAAATGGCAAATTGGCAACTGCATTGGAAGACGTCGTCCTGCGGCCCCAGATGTCACTGATCATGTTGGTTCTAATCTGCTCCTCCCCAGGTTGGCCTGTCTGATGCTATGGATCAGGCAGCCTTCATTTCTCCTGATTTGGATCTGGTGCTGGTTCAACTCTCGCGGAGTAGGAAGCTGGGGCTTGATCATCTAAAGATTTTCAGAATGCTAGCAAATAAAAAGCGCAGTCTATGGACAAGGGCAGTCTAAACTAAGTATGGCATGGTGCTCACAGCAGCAGCAATGAAGCTACCGGGCGCTCTGTGTTGAAGTGAATAGTCCAGTGGTGTCTGCTTTCTATTATTCTGCTGTAGTACAACTTCAGCCCATGTTCTTTCCTTGGTCCTAAATCAGTGATATTAGAAAGAAGAGTAGGGGCTGAGGTATTGAGTACTTCTCTGTCCGCTTGAGCCACCGAAGATTGGCAGACGGTTAGCTAGGTAAGGCAAACGTAGATAGCCCTCAATAAACATAAACTAAAACTGTGTTAGTCACATAGGCTTAGTTAGAATTAAATGCAAAGCACACAGAAAAAGCTATGCTGTACATCCAAATGGACCTCCAGGTGCCAGCAGTAGCTTGAATGCGCTCTCTATCACAGTTAACTAACATTGACAATGGCAATAGGACAGGCATTCATGTGTTATCAGATGTAAACACGGACATGCCCATGTGCACGTGTTCATTTATGTTGTGCTTGTATGCATTTTGTAGCTTGAATCCAAAGCTATTTTTTTGTAGTTCTTGTTGAGATAGTCACCAGTAGTTCATTAACAGATAGCAGTAGGTTGACAGGCCAAGAAAGTTAAAAACATATGGTGTGAAAAAAAGATGGTCTGAGTCTGGGAAAAGCTCAGTGCGCCATATGTAAGGTTTAGGATAAATTTTGCATAGCACGCTTACATAGCAGAGTGACTTCAGGGTACTGGACAACTTATTTGAACGAGAAGTGCACGGCTCCCGACATGATTCATCTTTAGCTCTTTGAGCTCCATTAGAATAGTCATCAACAATGTTTCATGAGTTCCCTTAGGAATATTAGTTAGATTATCTAGAGAAATTGGTGAAATTATTTGAGTTGGTTGAGCTTATGATTGGACTGGTAGTTGTATTTGTTCGCTGAGAGGTATTTGCTCAGCATATGTTGTTGTCTTATCTTGAGTTTGACTAATATTTTTTATGCTCAGAGGGAAGTGCACATTTGTTTACCCCTTCTTCCAAAGCACAAAGGGGCGAGATGTATGACGGCTTTTAGCTGTTGCAGACTGAAAAGTCAGGCTGTTTGCAACTGCTAAAGAGCCGTTTACATGTACCAACCCTATTTTGCGAGTCACTAACCTAACACCGATTCGCAAAATAGGGTTTTCTAGTCGGTATTAGGAAGGGGTGTTTCAAGGGCATCCCTTCCTAAAAGCTAGTCACCGGGGCATGTATGAATGTTTTGCGACCGGAATGCAGTCGCAAAACATTCATATTTTACTGATTCCGTGGAGGAGCTGATAACTCATTCGCAAATGCGATGGGGTCCACAAGGGACCCCTTCCCCTTTGTAAATGTGGGCCCTAACATTTTTTTAAAGGCAGGCAGTGGTCTCACGGACCACTGCCTACTCTTAAAAAATGAACAGGAAACTTTTCATTTTTCTTTTTTAAATGCATTTTGTTTTGCTTTAAGGAAAACGGGCTGCATTTCCACAAAAAAATTGCTTTATTTAAAAAGCAATCACAGACATGGCCCTGCAGGCCCTGCAGGCCCCAATCCCTGTAAGAACAAGGTTTGCAAAATGCGACCTACCTCATGAATATTGATGAGGCATGTCATTTGCACCCCGATTGGGACTCACTAAATGTGTCTGAGACACATTAGTACATTGCGTTTTGCAAGTCCCTAATTGCGAGTTGCAAAAAATTGCAATTAGAGACTCGCAAAATGAAATGGTCATACATCTGGCCCAAAGAGGCTGGAGTGATTCACTGCAGCAGGGTATGGCAGTTTCTCCTTTGCGTTGCCCTTGTGGTCCTTTTTTTGCTGCATGATCTTGCTTCGGCCTCCGCTGCTGCTGAATTGGTACTTGAGGATTACTGGTGCCCCCTCCTTCCTCCTACAGTTGCCTTTCCCTCCCTCTCATTTTCTGACACCTCTGGAGAGCGTGCCTGTGGCCGAAAGACACCACAAGAAGACGCAGAGAGAAAGCCTCCGCTCTCGACGAGAACATTAAGATCCTGGCCCCTACGCAGCCACCACAGAACCATCAAAGTCCTTTTCCCACACCATTACCGCCAGGAGACTCAAGTGTGTGCACCCTAGGGAGGTCATCCTGATAGTGCTCCAGGTAGGAGCAGTGGGGGTCACTTCCTTTAGCTTTTAATTGCAGGCTGCAGTATAATGGCGTACGGGGGGAGAGCCTATCGGATGGTACTGTACCTCCATGAAAGTGAAAGCAGTGTATAGAAATAGCCCTCAAACTGTACAGTTTTGGCAGAAGCAACTTAAATTCTGAAAGTGAAACTCGGCCCCACCCCAGGCAGAAAGCGCATAGGCAATTTAAAAAGAGCAAGACACAGAAACTGCAGACTGGCAAGAGAACCTTGGGTGTTCCATTAGCTAAAGTAAATATGTAACTGGAACTTCCCAAGATAGAGCTACACACAGAAGCGTGGACTCTGAGAGAAGGGAGATTTCACATTTGGCAGCAGAAAAGCCTGCAGCAAGGGCCATTCAATATACAATTACTGGTACTTAGGGGCTTACAAAGATAAACCACTGCCAGCTATTCTACAGAAACTGAGAGTTCGCCTGCTGCTTCCCCATTAGCGATAAACTCAATTCAAGCAAAAAAATCAGTGATGTCCGACTCTAAAGGGGACAAAGATGCAGACATCACTTCAAGGGAGAGCTTAAATCTACAGAGAAGAGGGGATACACATCCTGACAACCCTTCTGGACAATCTTGCCAGCAAACATTTCAGAGTAGCAGATACCAAGGAGGGCAGACATGCAAAGAATCCAATATTTGCCACTGCTGGAGTTCCCTCTGTAAGAAGGTCTGAAGCATGTGTACTCTAAAGGAAAGTATTCTGGGATTTCAAAGTTGCCCATTAATTGCACATGCAACGTGTATCTCAGTTGCAGGAACTTGAAAATACTTTACCTGTCTGCCCCCGATTCTGCAGCTATATCAATGAATGTTCTTAGGTTTCCCTATGGATCACCTCACCCACCCCTCTGATTTCCTTCTCTGTCCATTATTTAAATCACTTTAGTTTCTTAAACTGATGGAGGAAGAAGGTCAGCTCAAAGTGGTCCTTGCCTTTCAAGCCAATCTTCCTCCGTTCAAACCAAAATTATTGAACATATCTCGCTAGGTCCCTGTGTATGAAGTCGGTATCGACTGGATTGTACCTAGGAAGTTATTTATTCACCACTGATACTCTTTAATAGTTTTTTTATAACCGGTAATTTGGAACCCATTCCCTTTTCTGTGGCCTATTTTTTGTTTACCAAGTTGCTGGTGCTGCGCCTCAAGCTTAGTGAGTAAAAAAGAAGGCACAGATACGGGGGCAATGAAAAAGACAAGTTACAGACATGGCAAACAAATGTACTAGGAGCATTTGCTCATACCTGTGTTGTACATGTTTGCATATTAAAGCCAGACTTATTGACTTTTCATCTCCAAGTTAGCATGGGGAGGGTGCTTTGACATCAGGATTTTGAAAGGAATGAAGATGCTGATTAATTTAAAAGGGTTACACATTTGTAGTTGGGGTTTCGTTATGAAAATCAGGTCCAGGATGGAACCCTTACAGTTAGAAGGAAAGGTGTAATATAGAGCTTCTACTATGAATAGTAGTGGATTGATGCCCAATAGAAAGGATTTAAGGAGAAATGTGTGGATGTGTTCATCTTTTTCCCAGTATAGGTGGATATCTGCTAGCACAATCTGACTGCAAGAGGAGGAGAGTTGATTAGTGCTACTTCATGAAAGCTAGCAATAAAATACTTTTTAATAAGCTGTTCAACCTCAGTGGGTTAGGTGTTGTTTGTAATCCCCATTGTGAGTCAGGGGAACAAAGAGTTGTTTATTGAGTTTATAAATAGTGTGTGTTTAATGGACTCCTTGAAGATAAGTCATTCTTCTCCCTCCCGCTTTTTCTGTTTTATTGAGGTGTAGAATGTTGAATCCTTGTGGTACAATATTAGTATTGAGGATGAAGAGAAGCAGGTTTCCTTGAGTACAATAGAGCAAATTCACAATCTTGCATGAGGGGAGATGTGAAGTTGCATTAGATATTGTAGATGGTAGACTTGATGTGATGAGTAAGAAATGGACCACATTTTTTAAGGGAAGTGATTCTACTGAGGTTGCTGGGGCAACTTGATGTTTAGTTGCATTTAGGGTGTATAGCTCTGGAGATTATGTTGATAGTAATGTATTGATAGATCTGTGATCACTGAGTTTTCGGTATGTAGGTTGTGTTTGAGATAGCATGTATGGAAAAATGCTCTAAAACATTCAGCTTGTTGTGCGTGTGTGCTGTTCAGGAGTAGGTTTGTCAAATGAGGTGTAAGGTGAAGGGTCTGGGGCAAGGAACACTGATTAGGAGAGTAGATCCTCAAAGGAGAATGCTTGCGAGAGCGCTGGAGAGTATGAGTTGCATACTTTGTCACCTCATACAAGTGATCGAGTTTATTTAATGTTATTCAGTTCATATTTAGGTACAGATAAGCGATTTGTGCTCCAGTCAACAACGTGGCTTCAATGACGTACAAAGTAAGTAATTGTACGTCTGTTGTGAATCATGCCTATGGGTGGTCCAGTCATTCTGTGGACTCACTTTGTGTTCTGCTGTTCTTGGGTAGCTTATCTGGACTTTGAGGTTGGTTGACTTAGGGAGGCCATATTGAAGGGAAATATTGGCTGCCAACAGAGCTGTGTGTGTGATTCTTGACATAATTTACTCTGTCACTATAGAAGCAGCTTTATTCCAGTTTATGGTCCTGATTACCTTGATGTATGCTGTCTGGTGTAATCTCAGAAGGTGGCATGGGTGTTAATTGGGTTAAGGGGAGAGTTAAGGAGGATGAGCTAGTAGTGATGTAGTGAGTGGAGATAGTAGGCATACTATCAGCTTTAACATCCCTTGCAATGGTAGAAGGCCTTCAGGGTATCTAACAATGTGATGAAGATATCAGGATTGATATCTGAGGATTTGGTCAAGCCACTTCCAGTTTAAATATTATGATATGTGGCTATCATTTCTGGTAATAGTCTGTGACTATGATATTTGTCACTGATTAAGGTTTCCGGGGTGGCTGTCCTGTCTCGGTGGTTGTAGTATTTGGAAGTAGATTTGTGTATGCCGGGGGTAATATACTACTGAGGTATTGGTAGATACAACCCAGAATCCAATCTGATATGTTGCTGCCTATGCTTTAGGCTTGGTGGCCTGTCTAAGATCACAGGAAAAATATATACGGTATTGGCCATGGGAAGCAGGTTCATTATGAAACCAACATAATATGAACTCGGAGGTAACAGCACAAAGAGGAAATATGGTAGTAAGATGTCAAAATAGGCATAAAAGGTGTTCAGCTGCATGGCTTTACATTTGATTGAAAGCACATGGAGATTCAACACCACTCTTGAGTGTGGATAAACCTTAGGAGCACATATCTTATTTATGTGCAATATTGCCCTTTGCGCAGCATTAAGATTGTGGAGACAATTTCAGGTGGAAAAAGAAATTTAGGATAAAAAAATCACATTCAGTTGCGCAAGCATATTTAGATGCAAAGTCAGCAGTAGTTTGGTATCACATTTAGGTCCAAAAGCAATCCGTAGAGAGAAAATAGGGAACTAAGAAGTCATGTTAGATGTGAGAGGTGTGCATGAATATGACATCACATTTAGGAGCAAAATCACATTTAGGTGCACAATACATTATGGTACCAAATGGTTCCTGGTGCAACATCATCACAAGTAAGAAAAAAATTTTAGGAGCACAAATATCGTTTAGGAGAAAAAATAGTTATTGTAAAAATAAAGGTTGGTATAGTATAAACAGGTCCGACCACAAATGTGCCTCTTTTGAAGTGCACAGGTGCTCTGCTTCCCTGTACACGTCGTGGCACTGAATAGCACTCTCTGGGCATCTAAGACTGACACACCATAATGCATGTAGCTAATAGTGAGACTGAAATACTCCTCTGGCCAGATCCAAATGTGAATGGCACTTACTTCAAGTAATGGTTGAAGGGGATCTGCTGAAATAAAAGCAACAGGTGAAGGTGGTAGAGAGAGAGAGAGAGAGAGAGAGAGAGAGAGAGAGAGAGAGAGAGAGAGAGAGAGAGAGAGAGAGAGAGAGAGAGAGAGAGAGAGAGAGAGAGAGAGAGAGAGAGAGAGAGAGAGAGAGAGAGAGAGAGAGAGAGAGAGAGAGAGAGAGAGAGAGAGAGAGAGAGAGAGAGAGAGAGAGAGAGAGAGAGAGAGAGAGAGAGAGAGAGAGAGAGAGAGAGAGAGAGAGAGAGAGAGAGAGAGAGAGAGAGAGCGCTTTCTTTGGTGTTCGTGACAATTGTTGTAGCAGATAGGTAAAGCGTTCTTAAGGCAAACTTAAAATGGTGGCTTTCCCAATTGCTTTCACATCTGTAGGAAGTGTTAGTAAGTTATAACCTTTGACGATCAACAAGTTGTTCATCCAGATGTTCCAAAGTAGAAGCATGTTTAGAACGCATTCTAAATGTATATCTAAAATAATTTATATTGATAGTCCATGCAAATTCAGCTGTTGTTCCTAATCGTCTGTCACCATCAGAATGGTCTCTTCATGCACTCTTTGTTATATAAGCCTTGATGTACTACATGGATCATACAAGGGAATTCGAAAGGACTTGTTAATTTATTGTAGAGTTTGTCTCACAACACAAGGGTAGTTCCTTAACCAAAGCAGTAATTGCAAGATGACGTTTAACTTGTATTCATCTGTTATTCAATAGTGTCTGAAACTCTTAAGTGTGACCAAGAATACAGTCGGTATACATAAAATCTGCAACAATGTTGTTTATTGGTAACGTGTTTGAATCCGGTTTATGCAAGGCTGCACCATGGTCACCCGTGCATACAATCACTACATGGTAATGTGTATATATTTAGGAAATAGATGAGAGAAATACTGCTTTTAAGTAGATCGCCAAAATGGGAATCTATAATAGATTCACTGCAAAAGAAACAAGTCAAAGTAATTTTGCAGCTTGACCCTTTCAGAGATACACGTGCAACCTTCTCAGCCTCCTATTGAGATGGGAAAGTAGCAAACAACCGTAATGTTGGAACTGTTACTACCATGGTTTGAGTATGCTGACAGACTCATTGAAGTTTCCAGCAGTGGCTCACCATAAGGAAAGTGGATAAGATAAATTGTTTAGGATAACCATGCACATTGTGAAGAGAAATATTACAATGTGTGGGATGGGTGATCTGAACTGAGGGAAGGGAGGTTGGTATGGTGTACAATTTATAAAGTAATAAACCAAATGTAAATAAACAAGAACCTTTAGTACAACAGAAAACAATCCTAAATTATATACTGTCAGGTAAAGTACAGTCACCGGATGTAATGTAGAGTGTGGGTATTGTCGATTTTTTGGTCATTGTGATAGTGTCATTAGATACACACCTGTGTTTGAATCCCATGGTTTAGGTTTTGTACAAAAATAACCTGGTACTCCATGCCCAACAACTAGATGGTGGAATTAAGTATACTAAGTAAATCTGTATAGGCAAGATGCAAAACTAGCATCACGGCTAAGTAACTAGTTTCTTCGCATTGAGAATGGAAACTCAGGGACCTAGATTTTGGCTCTAGGTATTAAACCTGCCTAAGACTCAGTTCCATGCTGGCTGTACTGCTTCAGTAACTGTCAATTTGTGATCAACCGCTTCTTACCTTACTTTTTGTGTTTACAAATATGCCATATAGGGCCAGATATACGTACGTTACTTTTTGCGATTTACTTAATTGGTAATCACAAATTGGTATGTACTTATTTTAGAGTGACTCCATTTGTGACTCAATTCATGCAAGTCGCAGTTTTGGAGATTGCATTTCGCAATTTCCAAAATTGCGACCAAGGTCGCAAATTGCTAATGCAATAGAAAACACAGAGAAGCACCTCCTGGTTCTGGTGTTTCACCCTGAGGGTCAAACACCTGAACCAGGAACTGCTTCTTATTGCCTGCCAGTGAAGCAGAGAGAGAGGAGGTGAGGCAAACTTCTGGTGATATCGGTTTGTTTGCTGGCTTGGAGAACCCCCCTCAAAAAAGTAAAAAACAATGGCAAGCCAGTTAGAACATAAGGAGTAAGGGGGCAGGAAAAGATAATAAAACTTTTCTGAGAAGGCGATTGAGATCATAACAGAGGAATGCTGCACTCATCAGGACTGCACTCATCATGACATGCTGTTTAGGAAGACTTCCATGACTGTCCCTGAGGCACAACATAAAGAAGATCTGGCTTGATATGCAGGCCATAATCAATGCAGTCGGAGTCACGCACTGCTCTGTTGATGAACTCAGAAAAACATTATACAACCTTAGGCCGGGGACCAAAGAAATGGTGGCCACACGTCTGGCGGAGAGTCATGCTACAGAGGAAGGACCTTTCAGAGTATCCATACCTACAGCCATCAAAACACTAGTGGAAGGCATCCTTGAAGCAAAGGCAGTTGCTGGATTGGACCAAATAGACACCTCGAAGACAGGATCCAACCCAAGTAACTTCAGCATGTTCATTGTACATTAACAATTTTGTTGTAAAACTAAGGACACATGTTAAGGTAGCACTAACTTCAGCCATACCAGTGCCTTATGGGACATGTAGTCCATAAAACAGTGATTTTAGTGCACAAGTTTGTTGTGACTAAACAACAAAGCTATGTTAGGTGTATTAAAATCATACACAAAAGAAGTAATTGCGTGTTCTTCTGCACCACAGAAAAAGCTGCACAGCACACGGAAGGGGCAGAGTCAGAGATATGAAGAAACTGACAGAGATGATGAGGAAGAGCCCATTAACAAGTATAGTGGTGACTCCCCATCACATGGGCACACCACAAGTGCTGTTTTGTCACACCAGCCTGCACCAGGAGAGGAGAATAAAGGCCAACCCCAACTGAGCCCTGCAATTTCTCCTGCAGTGAGACCACGCCATTCGCATCTTTTGGGACATGGTCAACCAAGATGTAGGCCAAGAACTGTGACACGAACACTGCCATCAAATCCACAATTAAAAGAGGACACACAGGTGTTTGGAGGGCTGGAAAACCCCATGTTAATTACCCAATGCCTGCAACAAAAACAAATTAAACTTATGAATAGGAAGTTGCAGAGCATGCAACAAAATATCTCATTTGGATTTGTAAATGTTGCCAGACAGTTGGCCGAAAACCAAAAACAAATGGTCCAAAAGATGGACAGCATAGTAGTAGTAGTAAATGTCTTTGATTCACTTAATTAAAATTGTTACAAATGAAAACAACGCATGGCGTAAAATTCTGTTAAAATTCTAAACATCTCTGTGATCCTATAAGAGGATTGAACATTACGACATATATAACGATAACATTTAACATTGCACTAAATCAATAAGAAAGCCTTGCAAATGAGCACTGTTCTTATTGATTCAATCAATCAAACAATCAAACAATCAATCAATCAATCAACTTTATTCGGTTTCAGCATATAAAACCATAAAAGTTATCAATACATAAAAATATCATAAAAAGATAACACAATTTATCACTATTAAAAGTTATCGATACATAAAATATCATAAAATGATAACACAATTCATCACAATAAAATCACCTTCCACGAAAGTCCTTGTTGATTCAAAACCTGGGGTGCAAAATTAGGTACATGAAATTTAAACAGTTAAAACAGTGAGTCCCCCAGGGCCTTTTCTAAAATATGTGCATCATTGGGGTGACATGGACCCTGACCAATGCTGACATTTAATCAAGGCAAGACCTAGCCTTCATAGCAGATTTCAGGTAACTGAGAACCAAAAAAATGCATTCATCATGCAACAACTGTAAATAAATAAGAGCTGGACGGGCCTGTATAAAATTCATCCTCCTTAAAATCGGGGCGATAAAAGTTTTCCGAGGGACTTCATAAAATTTACAAAATAATGTGAAGTGAAGCAGATCCTGTGGAGACTCATTGTCGCAGCCACAGGGTGCTAACACCTGGCCTCTGCTACACCCCCTAGGGATAGCCAACAAAAAATGGAAGAGATCCAGGCGAAACCTGGTTAATAAAAACCGTTCATATATACTTAAAACCCCCAAGAGGTAAGGCTCAGCTAAAGGTGTTGTTTTCAACATTATGAATTTGCGAACACTGGGTTTTTTCAGCTCCAGTTCTTCCCTCTCCAGTTTCCTTAAACTGCTAAAAGACTCCCTTATTAACCCCACATCCTTTCTAGTTACCAATTCAAGGTTAGTATACAATTCGGCTCTTCCTAACCTTACAAAAATGTTCTTGATATATCTGATCCAAGGTATGCGAAGGGCATGGTCAAGGGTCATACATTCTTTTAAGATCTGTTGACTCAATGATAATTCCTCGTTCAACCATGTTTTCATCCAAAAGGTTAAGGGACGGAGGGCCAATATGTCACTTAAGTAAGGCACCCTCAATTCTTCATGTACCACTAAGTTAGAATTACCACGCGGGACGCCCAATAAACGTTTCAGGAATGCATTCTCAGCTACTTGTAAGTCATCTGTGGTAACGTGCCCACATATTTCGCTACCATAAGAAGCTGTCGCAACACTCTTGGCCTGATAGATCTTTAGAAGTGCTGCGGTAGGTCTCTTTCCTAATTTCGAGGCAAAATTAAAAATAGCCGCATTCACCCGTACCAGGTCTCCCCTCTTTCTTTGTTTTAAAGGGCCCCATTTCATCTGCTCGTCCATTACAACCCCCAAATACGAAAAGACATCAGTGCGGGGTAGTTTAGCAGAACCAACCCGAAATTGAGAGGATTTTTTGGGACGGGCACCCACCTGCATAACGTGGGATTTAGAGTCATTTATAGAAAGATCCCGCTCTGACATATAGGCAGAGAATGCATCAAGGAGGGTTTGTGGCCCCTTGCGGTCTTAGATATAAGGACCGCGTCGTCCGCGTATAGAAGGTCTGGGAGACCACGTCGATCAACATATGGATAATCTACCCCTGTTAACAATAGGGCTTTATCTAAATCATTGATGTATAAATTAAACAAAAAGGGTGCTAGGATGCACCCTTGACGTACACCTCTCCTTATGTCAAAATAGCGTGAGACTCTTAAATCCTGCGAGAATCTAACATGGTCCTTAGTTGCGCAATGAAGATCTTCTAAAAAATAAACAATGTTCCTGTGTACCCCGATATCAATCATGGACTGCCAAAGTTTGGTCCTATTCACGCGATCAAACGCGGAGGACAGGTCCATGAATGCAAGATAAATGGTACCAGAACGGGCAACTGTGTATTTGTTAAGAATCATGGTTAAGTTAAGGCACTGGGCCACCGTAGACCGGCCTGGGTGGAACCCATACTGGACTTCTGATAATGTAGCGTGTTCCACTGCCCAGCTAGTCAACCTTTCTAGAAGCACTCGGCCCACCACCTTAACCACCGAGTCCAACAGTGAAATTGGTCTATAACAGTGGGTGCTATCACGATTTCCCTTTTTAAAAACTGGCACAATGGTCGAGGTAGCCCAGGACTCGGGGCAGCCTGTCCTTGCCGCAGCATTGGCTACTGCAGCAAGGACCGGAGCACAGAAGATTGGATCTGATTTATAGAGATCCGGAGCAATACCGTCGGGTCCTGGGTCTTTGTTACTAGTCAGCCCGATGATACCCTCCTCGATCTCTTCTATACTAAAGACCAGGTCAGTGCTGACTGTCTCATGATTTGGCAGGCAATTTAGCTCAGCGGGGCTCTCGAACATGGTTTCAAAATGGAGCACCCACTCATCCTCTGTAATATGTGTAACTACTGCACAGCCTTCATCATGATTTAGTAAAGGACTATTAATGATGCCCCCGAATCTCAAGCTATTCCTCAGCGTGCTAGCCTCGATCAACCCTCTCCATGCCTCTTCCTTCAAGGCGGGCTTGCGTTTGGCCAGTTCCAGTTTGTAGTCTCTTCGACACGATCTGACCAGGATCTGATTTCTTGGACTACTGTTTGAAGCTTCCCGCAGCTTTCTAGCCGCCAGAGAACAGGAGGAGCCAAACCATCTTGGGGCCTGGGTGGCTAGGCGTCAGCCCGGGATACTTAAAAGTTCACCTACTTTAACAGAGATGGTATTAAAAGCACAAATGACCTCCCCCGGAGATGTATGCGATGAAGTACACAGTGCTAACTCACTAGCACATGAGTTTTTCACTGACTTGTAAAATCCATCTGGGGAGATCTGTGACCACTTTAGCCACCTTCTGCCATCTGTGGATCGCACAGACCCACTTTGCCCAACTCCTCTTTTAGGCACCAGTAAAGAACCACGGATTTCAACACACAAGGGATTATGGTCACTATGGGCGCTTGCTTGTATCTTGAATCCCTTAAATAGAGCTTTTATAGACAATGAAATTAATATAAAATCAATAAGTGAACCTCCGCCTCTCCCTTTGAATGAGGGAACAACGGCCTGGCTATGGGGGTCACATAATGATAAAAGAGACATTAAATCAAATTTGTGGAGGAGGTCGTTCAACATGTCCCCCTGTGAGCAGTGTTCAAAGTGGATTCCAATCACACGTGGACACCCTAAATCGGCCAGCATTGCCGCCCCTGGGACTCCGCATGGGTGGATGTTGAAGTCCCCAGCAATCATGAGATTTTGAAGAGCAATATTACAATGTTGCCTTATAAAAGAACCTAACGTAGTGATATTACACCCACCCTTAAGACATGATGGTGAGTTATAAAAGTTAATAAGACCCAGTTTATTCGATCCTTTTCTTAGTGCCAGAGACTGCATACACGGGCACGATGTAGGCAGAACCACTATCTTGCATTCCACCGCTAAAGAAATATAAATTACAAGACCACCTTTTGGTCTGCCAGCCGAAGATGGGGATGCTGGGACAAAGAAAGACTTATAACCTTCTAAAAATAAGCTACTATCCATCAGCCATGTTTCCTGCAAGCATTTCACACTAAATTGCTTCACAAATGCAATCCACAGCGGATCAGAGAACTTATTGGCTAGTCCTGCAACATTCCAAGATATAAAGTTACTAGCACATTCATCCGAACACCCATGGCTTTCCTGTGGACAAACCAGATGGTCGTTGGGTTTCACTGGGTCCATGGAAGCGGGGCCACCAAGTCAATCACAGGCATCCATCGCAGCCAGGGAGGAAAACCTGTTTAACAGCTCCAGTGGAGGTGTACCAAGATCCTGTCTTCTTAAAGGCATCTGGTTCGGGTGAGCTAGGGTGGAAAGCAGATCTAAAAGAACATTCCTGATGGTTCGGTCTACCGGCAACCGACTATTAAATGAAGCCATGTTGCCAATGTTCATATTGTCGCGCAGCGATGCCACTGATTTATAAAAGAAGCCAAGGGGTAAGGCCATGATTGACGACTTGTGACCAAAAGGAGCAAGGTGCAGGTCTGATGCTAGGATCCTTTCCGCAATATGGGGCCTATTAAAGTTTATAATAACACAATCGCCCTTGCAGGTTTTGAGGGAGTTTCCAATCCAGTTAACCCTACGCACCATGTTGATATTTTTCTCCACCCTCAATCCCAAGGTAGTGTTATGCGATAACCAATGTAAGACTTTGTTCATAATTGAGAAAAGTCCTCCTTATAGCCCTGGGGGAGAGTTGGCACATTCCCCAATATCACAACATAAGGTGTTGATTCAGCTGGCAGGTGGATGACTGGTAAAATCTGCATAGGGGGCTCCCCTCCCCCCTGAGGGTGCCCCCCCGATGGAACATTCTCCAAAGCTGAAGGATCCCGCCTAGCTGGCCTATCCATGGAACTGTGGTTTACAACCGGGATGGACACTAAGGGGTTTGCTCGTACCTCTCCCCCTAACAATTGTAAGTGTCCCCTGGCGTTTGTAGGTGGGCTTGTCGGGTTAGGGCTATCCAGAATTAGAGGAACAAATGGGGGACCTGGTTCAGGGTTGACGACTGCCCCGCCTGTTGGTACACAGTGTTTGAGGTCGGATAGGCCTTTTTCAATCGAGATCAAACGTTGGATTAACAGACCCAGTTTGGCATCCAATAAATTCTTCATCGACTCCTGGAAAGCTTCTAAAACACATCAGATCTGCCTTGGTCAGTGTTTGGATGGTCGACGACTCATGTGGTGTCAGATTGGGTCTTGATCTTTTGGCCTTCCCCCCTGTTGTTAGAGATTTTCGTTTAGTGCCTGTCCCTGAGCTACCCGGCTCAGCCACTGTGAGGCTCCCTCGTGTTGTTGAACCTGCGGCTTTTAGATTAACCGAGTGCTTGCAGTGAGTAACAGCCGCGAGCCCTTGATTTGAGGGTACATTATCAACCCCCTGGTTGTTAATTATGACTGCCGGAGAAAGGGGTAGCTGTTGAGCTGTGGAATAGCTATTTGTCTCAATGGAGTCCTGCATGGTCTCACGCATTCCCAGGATGTTTGATGGATCCCCCTCGGCACTAGTCAAAGACGGTTGAGTATCTACGAGCTTAAGGGGTGAAATGATAACCGGAGACCTGGAAAGACGGCGATTTACCAACTCGATCTCCTTATCCAGCACAGCCGCGGCACGCTGGAGAAACGCGTCCATAGTTACCACTGGGGCTGTAATGCCAGCCGGGGCCCTTCCGGGGGCTAAGGTCGCCTTGCGCTTCCCCATGTTAAAACCAGAGTAATGCGCTCAATAACAGGTCTCTGTCCCAGAGGCTGATGAAAATTATGGTTGATTGAATATATTGACTTAATTATAATAAGAGATGTCTCCAAAATATCAGAGTACCAAAACCCTGGTTTGCGAGCCCGCAACGAGGCAAAGATCAGTACAGGACAGGGTAAGACAAACTGCCTTCCTACCTGCCTCTCATCCGCTGCTGATGCTGCTGATGAACGGACTATCAGGTGCTCAGGAGCGTTGAAACAGGGCCCAAGGTGTTGCCGTGGGGAAGTAGTGGAATATACCCAGTGACGAACCAAGGGAGTAAGCCCAGCCCAGCCTCATCCGGGCTCGGACGGGCGCAGATGGGCCCGCACTTGGTCCGGGCGCGTCACGTGCTGCGGGAGCCCTGTCCGGAGTTGTAGGCACCTCCTGGCGCAAGCAAGGCACGTTGGCGCCGCCCTCGCCGCAGAGCAGGTTGGGGCTTTTGGTTGCTGGCTCCCCTCGGGAAAAACGGTATCAGCGGCAATGCAGGATCGGTCTCTCCGCGCTGCGGGAGCCCTGTCCGGATTTGTAGGCGCCTCCTGGCGCAAGCAAAGCACGTTGGCGCGCGCCCTCGCCGCAGAGCAGGCTGGGGCTTGTGGTTGCTGTCCCCCCTCGGGCACAACGGTATCAGGGGCAATGCAGGATCGGTCTCTCTATTCTCTGTAATGATCAAGTTGTGGCTGCTCCTCCACCTGCCTCCATTATCTTCTCCCGGGAAGTCTCTGCGCCGGGTGGGGGCAGCCTCCGAGAACTAGCTCATAGTATACTGGCTCCTGGGTGTGCAGATGGCAGGCCCGCAGTGCCTCCGCCTCTGACACATCAGCTGAGGAGCCTCTACAGCTCCACTGTTCTTATTGATTCAGTTTATAGCAGTAAAATGTAATGTTGCATAAGAAACAATTAAATGCCTTGCATGTAAACACATCTTATTAGTTCTAGCCGCCATAGGACATAGTGCACAATGTCTTACTGGCATCCCGTGGCTTGTTTGTGTACAGTGAAAGTGCTGCATCATAAGACATGGATAAGAGTTCCGCAGTGAGTACACGTCCCTCATTTGTAATGTCTTTCCAGGCTCCCGTGTGTCCACTATTCTTGTTAGGTCTTTGTACCATCTGCTGTGTTACATGGATACTTCCGATGGGTGCCCCTGTGTTGTATGAGAACACGATTGCAACAGTGTCTGAGAGCGCAAAATGCAGATAATAGGTGCAGAATTACTAGTGCAAAAGTCAAGTTTAAGTGCAGGCGGGATTGGCGACGCAGCTTTAAGTGCAAGGTGCAGATTGGAAAAACAGGAAGTTATTAATGCAAAGCCTTTGCCCTAGTTGTTGCGAGAGATTGGGAATTTAACAAATTTTGGATTAGTTGTACATTTGTCAAATTATGCCAACTCTGCTGGGGTTTCCAGACAATAAAGTAACTCTTTAGCTTCCCTGCAGGTGCCCACCCCGTGTGCTAGAAAAACTGATTTTAATAAGGTGCATCTTGCTTTAAGAAGCGCCGGACAGATGCAGATTAAGTGCTACAATGTATCTTCACTTTGATGACATAATCTGCACAGGCCAGAAGTGGCGAGTGACTTCCAGCTTCCATTTAGATCTTTAATTGGGCGAGCCATGCGTAAAGAATGTGCTTGAGCGTTGGCTTCCTTAGAGCACTACTCTGGTATAGCTGGACAGGCTTTTCCCTAGTTTATGATCACCTTGATGTTGCATTTGGACTCTTCTATGGTTTTAATATCTTCCTGCCTGGCGAGAAGCCTGATTTGTTTTTTTCAGTATGATTTTTAATGACATCAGGGGGATTGGGATGTTTTCCCAGGCCAGGTTCACATTGGCGCATGCTACAGTCAGGTAAACTGACCAGGGATTCCTCCCAGCTGTAAATATACCCTTCAGGACCTCTTTCATTGTGTGTGCCGAAGAAGCGCAAACTTTGTGATGCTACCGGACAATGGCCGCCATATTCTCAAGAGATTGTTTGCTCAAGCCGAACTCTAGGGAGTTTTGTACATGTGAGGGTATTCAGAAGATACGCTTATAGGCTCGACATTGCACCCTCTCCATTGTGGCCACTAAGGCCCCGGGAAACGCAAGTTGGCCGTAGCTGATTGTTGGCGTTTATCTGTTGTCAGCCGCCAGCACGCCGTCTGCTTGTCTGCCACAAGCCTGCGTACCCGCCTATAAGTAATAGGTGAAGCAAGACCACAGCAAGGCCACAGAGGCCGCCGCAGAGAGCATCGGAGGCCTAAAAAGGGGCCCAAGAGGTCAAAGGAAGGTTCAGGGGGCTAAAAAAGAGTACCCAAGTGGGAGCGAGCACTAAGCATCAAGCATCGTGCAAACCAGGCGAACCAGGCAATAAGGAGGTTAATATTTTTTTTGTTACAGAGTTTTATATAGCGCGAACTTGACCCGAAGGTATCGGGTATCAGAGCACTTTACATAGCACCAGTTGCGTTACATGAGGACACATTCATTTTTTTTTGTTGGGCACGGGGAGATTAAGTGATTTGCCCAGAATCACAGGATGTTCAGCGTCATTGCCGAGACTCAAACCCGGTTCCCCAGATTCGAGGTCGACCGCCCTAGCCGTTAGGCCAACTCCTGTCCCCAAATAAGGAGGATATGAGGTCAGGCAGAGTTAGGAGGACCCCCCCCCCAAGACCAAAATCCAAATCAACAAAAGGGAAAGCCAAAGCCAAGTGCGAGGGTGCCCTCGAATTAGGGCCGGTCTGTGACAAAACAAGCGATATAGCTATGGGTAACAGGGACATCTGCATCCCCATTAGCTCCACCCTTAATGGCATGAGCGCCAGCAAAATCGACAGCCCGGCGTCAGTAAATCTTCAAACCATAACCGACCTGAACCCGGCACCGAGAAGCCAAGGACCAAAAGAACTCGTAAACATTGATGGGGGCATCTCAAAGAAAAAAAACATGCATCCTCCAACCAAAAATTTATACAAAATGTTCTTTCTTGAAAGACCCTGTAACAGTAATTTACTCCAAAAGTGAGAACATAAAGGGCTGCAAACCCCCCTGCAACCAGGGAAACTTGAACATGCTTCACAGACCACTACAAAACTGGCTGAACCACCATCACACACAAAGGATAAACTCTATGAAAAGATCACGGCTACGGATGGAGACCTGGACATCACCAACCTAGACATAGATACCTGGATAAACAGAGAGGCCAACAACCCGACAGGGGTCAGAGTCGGTAGAGACGGCAGTGAGCCAGCTCAGGAGACACCCAGCAACGCAAAAGGCAGCCCAACAAGACACCAAAAGGCTAAAAAATTCTCAAAATCGGACACCAAAGGTCAGCCGGACATAGGCACCTCAAAAACCTTGCAGCAAGGGGAAACTAATGACCGAGCGGACACAAAGGACCCCCAAGCCCTCTCTCCGGAATCAAGCCAGCGGGCAGAACACAAAGTACGGGTCCCGTCATCGCAACTAAAAAATAGCTCCCCTCTTCAGATACAAATCACACAAGCTGACGCCCTGGCAGCCCTAGCAGCTCTCAACGAATCATCGGGCAACACACTTCCAGTGGGCCGCATGCCGCTTCATTATGAAAACTCCCACTCAAAGAATGGAGACATGACCTTCCTTGCTTCGCAGGAATGGGAGGAACTTGTCGCCTCATACAACCTAAAACCCGTTCCGAATCATTCCCCTGCGGTGGTCGCAAGCACGCCGTGGGCAGAGAGAAGCAACCCCACTGGACCTTCATACACAGATTCCATATGGTCCACAATACAAACCACAATGCAATACTCTGCCACGGCGCTTCAATATCAATCAAACAAACTGGACCTACAGCTCGCGGTCCTTCATACTTTGGCAGATTTTACTTCAGGGATAGATAGGAAGCTATCAGAACTCAACTGTTTTATAAAGCTGGGGCAAGAAGCGGCCCGCGGAAGTCAAACTCCACAACTAGAATGCACCTGTGCTCCAATAATCGACAAATTATTAACGTTACCATCAATGTTAGGAGTCCTACTATCAGACTTAAAAACAAACGCCACGTTGCACACTTACCCTAGTGATGGCCAACCTAGGTCTGAAACAACAACTCCTGAGCATCAATAAACGGGGTCGACACCAATTAACCCACACCATTTCCCTGGTGGCAGTGAAGCAACAGTAACAATAAAAGAGAGTACAGCCAATAAAAACCACTCCCCGAAAGCACGTCATAAACAAAAAAGGAAGGGAAGAAACAGGAAGTTAGCCGCCCCGGGACTTTGTGCCAAAAATCAACCTCGGCCAACCCTAGCAGTACCTGAATTTGAACTAGAGGACATCAGGCACGCCCCAACTCCCACTTTGGTTGACAGGTCAGAACACCCCACCGTAAGATCAAATTTTACCCCGGCACTAATTGCAGGGCCACCTTTAATATCATCAACACAAAGCACTCCAACAGATGATAACAAACAGGAGATAATCCAAATAAGAAAGGAGCTAGCTACACCGAAGCAAGAACCGGGTAAGATCAACAAAGCGGAACAAAATCCAAGGCTGTATCAGCAAGATGACCCATTGAACAACCATAGGGAGTCATCACAACAGCCAACGAGGGGGAACGAGAGCATAACCTACGTGCCAGATAAAATTAGGACATCAATTGACCCTCTGCAAACCTCCCTCACTAAAGTCAACCAAGGAGCCGCCAAGAACAACTACGCTCAATTAAGGCCCCCGCCTCATGGGGAAATCCCTACCCAGGAAACGGAGGCACGAAACGCAGAAGGAACGGACACCATCGTATTCATTCCTGAGTATGAATCCCGGGGAAGAGCAGACACACTAAACAGAGGGAAGGTAGTGCAGCTCTTACATTCCATCACGAGCCTAGAAAACATAAGCTCTGTAGATCTGCTCTCTATAGAATTTCAAGCAACTAATAACCCGCAATGCCCAGAGGCGACTAAAACAAGATGGAATTCTAGCGAGATAGCTAACAAAATCATGAAAGAAGCAAACAAGTTCCAACACTGGGGGATAAAGCTGAAAGCCGAATTAAAACCTCCCTATCCAACACCCTTTTTAAATGTCCATACTAACAGACCACCCAAAACCACCACCTCAGTATTAAAAGGAGCAAGGAGCAGCACCCCTGACACCCACAATACTCGCACAAAGTTCTTCCATTTGAATACAGACCTCAGGCAACTAGGCATAACTTCAACATCTACAACTCAGAATTGGACGCAAATACAGCGAATAATAACACCAGAGCGACCCAACTGACAAGGGATGCGCAGCTCACTGAGAGCCCCAGCAGAGCAAGACAAAACCAGCATGTGCATTTGGAACATCAATGGCCTAGCTAGTCAAACTGAGGACCTTAAGGGACTAAATTACCTAAAAACGTTTGACATGATACTGCTCCAGGAAACCAGGGAAGACCAGGCTTTTGAGCTTCAGGGGTACACCTCCCACTTTGTTCCAGGTACAAAGGGATCCGACTTTGGTCATCGCTTGGGGGGATTAACGATACTGGCCTCAATAACCACAATAGGAGAAATTCTACCCATAGAGGCCCAAATTGCAGCTCCAAGCGCCATTCAGGCTGTGATGATAACGTTCAAGTTCAACAAGGAACGCCAGGAAGTTATAATAATCAACACCTAAGTGCACCCCAAACAAAAACCAAAAGCAGCTAAAGAGCTGGTCAAAGAAATAAAAAGGGTTATGGAAGAGCAAGACACTGACCACTTCATTCTGGCAGGCGACTTTAACTTACATCTTCTAGGGTCCGGACAAGATGAGGACCCTGTGCAAGACCTCACTGCCGCCTGGGGAATACCGAATCAGGGCCTAGCAAAAATTGAGAAACCAACAAAATGCTCAAAGCACCTGCTCCAGGAACTCGAACATCTAAACTTGAGAGCATTGAATGGCCGCTTCCAGGGGGACAATCCACCGGTCGCCACGTTTCATTCATCGAAAACCTCTTCTTTCCTAGATTTTACTTTCACAACCCTAACCATGTTCAATAAAATCGCCTCCTTCAGAATAAGCGACAATGAACACAGCGATCACTTACCCCAGGAAGTGATGTTAAAAGCAAATACAGTCCTCACACTAAAGGCATGCAAAACCATCAACATAGAAGGGACCTCAAACCTCAAGCGAATAAGGTGTAACCCCAGTAACATCGAAGCAATATCAACCACCGCTAAAACATTATACAACCAAGGGAAAGATGCACCAACCCAACCAGTGAACGCATGGGAAAGCTTCATTACGACCCATGGCGGGAAACTTGCGACCGGAACAGGGACAAAATCAAGACAAATGGCGGATACTTTAACAATGATGACAACCAGCCCAGAATAAAAAAAAATCTAAAACGTCTCATAAACCAAACACTAAGGTGGCTTCATAAAACTCCGCAAAACCTGGACCTGCAATGTGTCCTCCGGAAACTGAAGGCGCAAATAAAAAGAAAGAAATGGGAAAAAAAAGATCAAAGAATAACGAACTATGGGCCAAGTTACTTCACGACGCCAAACAAAAAAATAGCGCCAAGTTTTGGCAAACAATCAACAGAATCGAGCGACCAAATCATCCTGGAATAAACTCTAACCTAACAGAGGCTGTCTGGGTAGATTACCTCTTTAACCACTTTAACAACAAAGCGCAAAAGGATGAGGGAGCATCAGGGGAGTGAATCAGCAGCAGGCCCAGACCTCTCATCCTCCGCCAAAGAGGAATGCTATGGTCCAACAGCAACGCAGATAAAGAGACAAATAGCCAGGGGCAGACTTGCAGGCGCCCAGGCCCCAACAGCATCCCCCCAATGCTGTATAAACACGACGCGGAATACTGGAGTAAAGCAATATCACCGGTTTTAAAGGACATAAACTGTGCAAAAACAATCCCGGAGTCCTGGAAAGGATCAATTATCAGTCCAATTTTTAAACAAGGCGACAGGAAAGCTCCAAACAACTATCGACTAATCGCTCTAATTGACATAGAGGCCAAGTACTACGCGGGAACAATCTTGGACGAACTAACATCTTGGGCATCAGAAAACTCTATTATCCCAATAAACCAAACTGGGTTCTGCTGGTGACAAGGAACCACAACCAACATCATGGCATCAGCCTTGTTAATGGACGCAGCTAAAGAGGCAAAAACTCCCCTGTTTCTTTGTTTTATTGACTATACTGCTGCCTTCGACCATGTTGACCGAGCCAAACTTTGGCAAAAACTGGAAAGTTGGGGGATTCCAAAATTTTTTGACAGAGTAACCAAGAGACTCAAAAACACCCCGCAAGTGGACACTGGCCAAAAAATATACCTGCACCAGGGCACCCCTTGAAGTTAGACCCAAAAAACTAACAACAGCACCTTACAGTCGCACTGGCACTTTAAACCAACGATGGCTATATGCGCATAATCACGCACTTTATTATGCTGTATAAGGACAGCTGCTCAACACAGGAAAGCTACTGCCAGCCTAGCTTTTTCTGACGCACAAGCACTTTAGACTTGTTGAGGAGCATAATGCCCAATTGTGTAATTTTAAACAACATATAACAATGGTTTTTAATACTGTTTTATTAATTGAATTGCGAATAAGAAACTTTTTATTGTTATGTGTATGTAAAGGTTTTAATTAATCATGCATAATAAAAATTACTTACTTACGTACTTACTGATTGTTGGCAGGGGTTTAGCTCTTATTACCCTCCTTATTGCTTCTGTGGACGGGCTGTGCAAGCTGGAGTAGAGGTTGCACTAAGTGTAGGTCACTGCCTTTCCTTTTTCTTCCACGTGAGTGATATGCTGTTTTGACTTTCTGTTGCATGCGTACCACACACCCAAGTAGTTGTATTTAGGGGCTCTCTTGATCTTCAGCTTACCTAGTCTCCATTGCAGTTTGTGCTTGTTGAGATAACGCCCAAAAGTGACGACCTTTGTTTTAGTGCAATTAACATCCAGTTTGTTCTTTCTTATACAAATTGAGAGCGTCCAGGGATTTCTGCATCTCTACCTTAGTGTTATCCATTAGTATCATATCATCTACATACTGCATCAAGAATAAGCACGCATGCCCGATTTTGGGCTCTAACAAGTTTGCAGTTTATAGAGATTAACAAAGGTCAGCCGTATACAAGTTAAAGAGCATGGGTGCAGGAACACATCCTTGTTTTAGACCTTTATCAATGTAAACTTTGGA
Source organism: Calotriton arnoldi (assembly GCA_963921515.1). Taxonomy (NCBI): domain Eukaryota; kingdom Metazoa; phylum Chordata; class Amphibia; order Caudata; family Salamandridae; genus Calotriton; species Calotriton arnoldi. The sequence continues at coordinate 984,377 of CAWUFW010002330.1, read as the reverse complement.
GGTTGCCATATTTTGCGTCCACTTAATTCTCACCCAGGTTTGAGAATAGAGTGAGATTATTGCATCCAGCATGACAACTGCTCTAGAGAAGTTGTGTGTCCAACTTGCAGACACTGACTCCAGTCGAAAACGGAGAGAAAAACACAGTGCAGCAAGAATGGAGGATAGTGAGGACCTATGTAGCATTAGCAGTGTCTCCACTACAGATAACAGATTAATGACATGCCGCAGCAGCCGGGCACATGCTGCAACACAACCTGAAAGTAGCCCATAGGGGCAGGAAGGACTGATCTTTTGTTGTGTGTTATGATGTTTTAGTTCACTCATATCTGGTGACTTAACCAGCAGAGCAGTATATACCTGACATTAAAGGCAATTTTGTTTACAGGCATTAACATGGTTTTGTGTTTCATGAACATGCACATTCTTGACATAATTTACTCTGTCACTATAGAAGCAGCTTTATTCCAGTTTATGGTCCTGATTACCTTGATGTATGCTGTCTGGTTTAAAAGGGCAATACTCTCCAATATGACATTGCTACTTAGCCTGTATTTGTCATATATTTCTTCCTCTGTTAGGGGAAAAATGGACAGCCTGACTCTAAAAATCCTCTCTTGTCTACGCCTCCTCCTCTGCAGAGCAGCCAGTATTCCCATCCTCTTTGCAATCTCGTACTGGGCAGCCATTGGGGAAAGCCGGCTTTTATCTGACCCTACAGTATTTTGCGATTTTGCAATTTGCAAAATAATCGCGAAATCGGCTGAGGAGCACGATGACAGCAATATTTATCTTTGTGACCGCTAAAAAAGGCCTCGGGCAGACAGCAAAACAAATTGTGCCATCTGATTGGCTGCATGCACACACGTCACTACGTGGCGCTTTGTAGCTGTAATAGCTGCCTCCTTCCTCCAGCCGCTTCAGGAATCATGTCAATGGGCCCTGTGGGACATCAGTTCAGAGCTTGCATTCTCAGCTGGGTGCCCCTCACAGAACAAAGGGGAAACAATCCTATTGAAAGCAAGATGAGAAAACGTAAGTAGTGCTTCACTGGCAAACTCAGCAAAGTGGCGCTTGTGACCGATAAGCCTATGATTGTTTATCTGGGTACAGCCATCGAGCTGAGACAGGGGTCTTCAGCGTAGTCCATACTGGCTGCAGATTTGTGGATTGTTTGTGGAGGTAATCGCAAAGCAATTGAAATATTGCAGGCTGTTGAGAACATTTGTGAAAGGCACATGAAAGGACTCAGACTGCATGTCACCTGTCTCGGGCGCTCAGAGATGGAGAAGGAAGACTCGGTAGAGTATCGGTGGGGGGCGGGGGGGGTCATTCAGAGAATGGATAACTGAGGCAGCTCGATAGGAATCGGTCGTACTCTCACATGTGGCTATGTTAATGATGCTTGTAAAGCGCACTGTTACCCAAAGGTGTCCTGGCGCTGGTAGCTGCCTGCTTGGTTGCTGAGATGAGCTGACTGATCAGGGAAAAAGCCAGGTTTTAAGCCCCCTTCTGAATGAAAGTAGCTCAGTTGCACTTTTGAGATGGAAGGGTAGGCCGTTCCAGGCTTTTGCGGCACAGCTGAAGAAACTCCTACCCCCCAGCTGGCCTTTTTGACGCGAGGAATTATTATTTGTTTTGCATCGGCTGAGCGCAGTGCTCTGCCAGGAACATACCATTGTAGGTGTTGTCTCATGTAAGCAGGACCAGACCCCTTAAGGGCCTTAAAAACTGTACATAGAGCCTTAAATTCTACGCATTGTTTCACCGGAAGCCAGTGAAGGTTTCGGAGTCCCTTGTTCACTGAAACAAACCTTGGGGTGCCCAGAAGCACCCTGGCTGCTGCATTTTGTATGACCTGGAGTCGGTTGAGATGTGTCTTTTGGATGTTAAGATAGAGGCTGTTGCAGTAATCCAGTCGTGACAAAATGAGAGCTGTGACTACTGTCCTGAGGCTATCTTCAGGAAGAAGAACTTTTATTTTCCTCAGGATCCTGAGGAGGTGGAAACAAGAGGATACGACCCGGCTAATCTGGTCCCCAAAGGAAAGTTTTGAGTCCACAATCACCCCCAGATTCTTCACCTTATCGGTGGGAGCCGGGGGCATGCCCATAGCATCAGGCCACCAGTCAGGTGTCCAGAGATTAGTGGAATTACCGAAGATGATAACCTCAGTTTTCCCTGCGTTTAGCTTAAGGCAGTTTACTGACATCCAGCTCGCGATGGCTTGCATGCAGTCATGGCAGCCTCGTCCTATCTCAGCCTCTTTGCCCTTCTGTATTGACAGCACAATTTGCGTGTCATCGGCATATGGGCAGCCATCCAAGGAGAAAGGGACTGCAAGAGAGAGCAGAGATGAGCGACTCCAGCCTAAAGGAGCAGATAGCAAGCCTTGCTCTCTTGAGCCCCAGAAACGTCTTCCAACATCCTCTCTGGGAAAGAGAGTGGGACATATAAGAGAAAGAGACTACATAACCAACTGCAATCTTGGCAGAGACAAAGTACAGTCATCAATCTCTAGGTGTGATGAAAACAGCTTTTTTAGTGCAACTTTGCAAATCAGTCGTTCATGATTTAGTGACATATATTGCACGCTGTGTTCTGCCATAATAGTTGTCTGTATTTAATCAGGATACTGTGCAGAATAATTGAAATGACCATCCTTACTATCTCTTTGGGAGCATATCATGTGATTGGTAAATTACCAGGAGGATGTAATGCTGATTTGTATCAGTTCATTAAACTGAGAAGTGTCTAAGGGGTAATCAGTCTTATCACTCGTGCTCAAAATGTATATGCAGGGCCACTGGAATGATGAGGCAAGAAAGGACCAAATTAGGCAGCAGGGTTGAGTAAATTATGCATCAAAGAAAGGCAAATTATGCAGCACATTTTGTAATAGTATTACTTCATTATTTCATATGTTTTAAACTTGGTAACACTCTGGGCATTGGTTGCACTCCATTAGTACCAGTTTAACATCCAAATTTAGCAATAAGCAACAGAAAGGAGATCAGTCCAGCTTTGCAAAGGGCCTACCACTGCTCCACAACACGTCGTCTCATTTTTGGTAACTTTTAAACTGTTTGAGCTAGAAACAATTTTTTTAATCTGCAGCTTATGCTGCAGATGATGGATTATGTGACAAATGTGGCAAATCCATAATTAGGTGAAAATTGCCATGGCCGCACAATCGCATTATTCCAGTGGCCCTGTGTATATGCGCCCGCTGACAGACCTCGATAGATCTCATTGTGTGCCTTTCAACATTAAGGGTAATGACCAGAGTACAGGAAACTGGGAGAAGTGTTGTTCAGGAAGGAAAATGGTTCCGGAAGACGGCCATCTTCCGGAACCATTTTTCTTCCTGAACAACACTTCTCCCAGTTTCCTGTACTCCGGCGCATCCGCCGTTGTCGTCCTGGACTACTGACCTGGCACGCCTAATTCTATATTCCCCCTGTGCTACTTAGCACTTGGTTAATCTCGTCGCCACAGACTGCATCGACTTTTCTGAAGGTCATTAGTCCTCATTGGCTTATCCGCCGCCCGGCGATATCCGTCTTCCTTTCCTTACATTTGGCAGTAGTCCACCTACCGTGGTTCGCACTGCTCCTCATTGCCGTTTTGGATTCTTGAACGGTCACTTGAATCCACCTTGTTGGCACCGCCTTTCAGCCCTGAAGAGTCACGGGTTACTACCCTTTGTGACGAAACACGTGTCGGCTGGTTGCTTTTGTTTTGGCTGGTTGCTTATGCTCTGTTACTATATTAAACACCTATGATTATCATTCTGGTGTAGACCCTCTACATTTCTGCAGTATGAGACATTTCACCTGATATTATATCCTCGTTACGTGTGCCCGGGACTGTACCTACTTCATTTGTGTGGATTTCTATCCATACCATCACGGGGGTTTTAGGGCATATCCCCTGACCTGGTTTGCACCGTTCACACTCCTAGTATAACATAAACTCAGCGCGAATTAGCTTGAGCGCCATTATTCCTGTCAATACTAAAAACCCCACACTGATACATAGTAAATGATACTATTCCAACATCCAGCGCCCCCCTCCGCAAGTCATTGTTACGACTTGCGGGGTAATGGTATGCGTTGTTACAACGCGGTCGTGGTAACGACCGCGTTGTAACAACATGCGGGGTGACAGGCTGCGGAATTGTGAGGCATATTCGTTATGATCTATCTGTGCACTTGTACATGGTTGTTGTGTACCTCTTCATGCATGTTTCATACAAGAACCAAACCTACTTGCTTTGTCAAAGACTGTTTCACTAAGCAATTACGATTTTCCTCAACCAATCTGGTTACATTTCAAAACGTGGTGTCCTACAGCAGATGGCTCTGGGGCTTGGAACCACTAGCCCCAAGTCAGCACAATGCCACAGAAAACAGGATGATTAACAACCTATGATCCAGAATGTTACCACAAAGGAGAATATAGCAAACACACACTCTCAGACGCTTTAAACATGCCTATTTCAATGTGTAATACTCTGCTTAAACAGGTTCCATTGATTTAAGGCTGGAAAGTGATGATAAGTAAATTAAAGGGCCTCAATTTCCATTTTTGTGCCGTAAAATTTGCAAATCTATGCCGCAATATACTGGGGGGGTCTGTTTTATACTTTCCACCTGGTTTGAATTGGTGGTAAATTTCAAGTGCAAACGGGCCTTTTTGTGACTAGTTGCTATTTGCGACTATCTTTAACATCCCATTTGCGAATCGCATTTAGGGATTTCTTAATTGCGATTCACTAGTTCAGGTCGCAAAAAATATCGACTTGCAATACTACAGTTACATTGCAAATGTTGGTTTGCGAATGGCTTTAGTAAATCTCAAAAAGCAATTTTTCCATTCGCAAACCACTTTGCGACCGATTTGCCAGTCACAATTTTTTCGTCCATCTGGCCCATAGAATTTAATAGACATTGTGTGCCATTCTGAAATGCAATTCTGGGATTGTTTTCCCTAGATTAACAGATTTAAAAATAATGCATCTAATGTTTTTGCCAGATTTGGTTGGCAGCAGTGGTTGCTTCTAAAATGAAAGTCTTAAGTGGCTGTCTTACTAACAACAAAATGTTTTTGAACTGTCTCTTTCAGAATGTGTCCGATGTCCATTCCATTGGAACAGTCACTCATCAAGCATTTGACGAACAGTATGAAAGGTAATATTCAGGGGTTTGTCTGAATTCGGATGCTTGTACAGATCATGATTCCATCTGCACTGATGAACTGTAGTCTTGTGTAAAGGCTCTGATTTTTCACTGCAGTCACACACATTGTTTCATTCGTTGATACATCCCAAATTTTCTTCATTGCTGGGGGGGGAGATCTGCATCTATATTACCCGTGGTTAATAAAGGCTGGGATATCAAGTGTATGCAGTGTGGGAGGAAAAATAGTGAGGTGGCAAAAAGGGCGAGCAGCGCGGGCCAGAGCAGCAGCAAAGAAGCCTTCTTTATCTTTAATGTGAGACAGATAAATCCCTGTAACCTTCACCCCCATTGAATAACGTTAGAAATGGTAAATATATGAACTTAACTACAATATGGGTTAGGAAAATAAATTGCATAGTCAGAACTATTGCCAAGGACATCATGTATGAATGGATTACTGTGACCACAGAATATGGTGCTGCAGATCATGGTTCTAGGCCCAGGCTACTCTGTGTTCTTTTTTTAAAAGATTTTTTTTTAATTTTTTTATTGATTTTACAATACAAAGAACAAACATTCAGTCACCTCTGTCAAAACATCCCGGGGTGCCACAGGCTTTTTGCATTGGACATCAACCAGTAAGACTTCGTTTATGATTTGAATGTGGAGAATGTTGGTTCTGTCGGGTACTGAATTGATTCTTGGTTTACTGAATAATAACCAATCAAAGACAATGCTCAAACCTTTCAGTCATAATCAATGAAAAGGAAAGAGAAGAAAAGACAAAGACCATGAATCAAAAAACACATCAAAATTAAATCAATCAAAGTCTGTATTTAAGAATAAATCCATATTTACAATTTATGGTGTCGATGACATTAGAAGGCTGTCAAAGTTCATGAACATGCAATTTGTTCCAACGGCGCAAGTGATATGGTGAAAAAAAGTGCAAAAAAAGTGCTAAATGTGAACAAGATGTATACAGTGCTGTACGAATTGTTGAAACTGGTCATTCAAAGGACATCCATCCCTAGGTACATAAAGCTCCGCACAGCTTGGGATTTTATATTTCCATTTCACGTGGGGCGGAGAGAGTAGGTTCAGGATTATCGCAAGCACGTCGACGTTTCGACCCAAAACGGTGTGTGATTGAGTAATGGGCACGGCGGGTCTTCCTCAGGACAAGGCAATACAAGGGACAGCCAGAATTGATGAAAGGAGGTCTTCAGGGATTGGTCCACCGTGGGTTGGACTCAAAGAAAGGTCCTTGATGGTAATGAATCACATTAAAGGGACAGCATGGTTCTGTAGCTCTCCGGCGCTGCTCTGCTTTGGGTCGAAACGTCGACATGCTTGCGATAATCCTGACCCTACTCTCTCCGCCCCACGTGAAATGAAAATTTAAAATCCCAAGCTGTGCGGAGCATTATGTAACTAGGGATGGATGTCCTTTGAATGACCAGTTTCAACAATTCGTAATTCCAAACCAGTGAAATCAACAAGCTGAATGTAATTGACACATAAAGCAGACTTCAGAACATGTTGTAAGACAGCATGAAGGAAATAATAAAATATGACAAAACTTTAAACGTACCTTTAGGGCTTTCACAAGTGCACCCAAAACTAAAGCATGCATTGTCACCTGAGACACATTGATTTTTCCAAACTCATCAGGCTGAACCCACAAATTGGGACACACATTGGAACTGGTTTTTACATTAAGCTCAGACCTGCACACATGATGAAAGCTTTACTTACTTCCTTTGTCAACGTAAACCAAGAATTGAATTGTAGGTGTCTGGTTAGTTGGTGGAAGGTCATGCGTTTGTTGATGTATGCTGGTCCTTCTTTGTGCAGGGCTTTGCATGCGTTGGTCAACATCTTGAATTAGCATCTCTTCTGGCTCTGGAGCCAGTGTCGTTTCTTGAGGTGGGGGGTGATGTGGGTCTGTCTGGGGAGGACAAGTATGAGTCTAGCTGCTGAGTTTTGTATTGCCTGTATTCTCTTCAGGAGGCGTGCGGTGATTCCTACGTAGAGTGTGTTCCCTTAGTCCAGGCTGCTGGTGAAGAGGGCCTGCGTGACGGTCCGTCTGGTGTTGACTGTCAGCCAACTGAAGATCTTGCAGAGCATGCATAGGGTGTGGAAGCAGGCAGAAGAGACTTTGTTAACCTCTTTCTTCATAGATAGCTTGCTGTCCTAGATGATGCCGAGATTGCGGGCGTGGTCTGTCGGGGCGAGGGATGGGCCGAGTTCAGCAGGCCACCAAGGGTCGTTCCATGTTGAGGTGTTGGTCCCAAGGATGAGGCCTTCCGTCTTGTCCGTGATGAGCTTGAGACAGTTCTCCTCAATCCAGTCGGCGACGTTCATCATACATCTGTGGAAGTTGACTCTGGTGGTGGAGGTCTCGTCTGTCAGCGAGAGGATGAGCTTTGTGTCGTTTGCGTAGGAGATTATATTGAGTCCGTGCAATCTGACAGTGTTGGCCAGGGGGGTCATGTACGTGTTGAAGAGGGTGGAGCTTAGGTATGATCCTTAGGGGAAGCTGCAGATGATCTTCCTGGGTTCCGAGCTGAATGGTGGGAGACGGGTTCTTCCGGTGAGGTCTGAGGCAATCTATTTGAGGGTGTCTCCCTGGATTCCCATGTGGTGGAGTCTGTTAATCAAGATGTGATGAGAGACGGTGTCGAAGAGGGCTGACCGGTCCAGGAGCATGAGGGCTGCCATTTCACCACAGTCCAGGAGGGCCCTGATGTCGGTGTCTGCGATCAGTGCAATCTCAGTGCTGTGGTTGGCTCTAAATCTGGATTGAGAGGAGTCCAGGAGGTTGTTGTACTCCAGGTGTTCGGTGTGTTGCTGGTTGATTGACAATCATTATTTTGCTTCCGTAGTCATACCAGGGATTGGATTTTTCTTTCTTTTCTGCTAGAAGCAGACTGGTGCGTGGCTTGAACACTGTGCCATTCCCCCATCTATGTAAGCAGTGCCTGGGCTTAGATCCTAGAAAGGCCGTCAGTCACAGCTGCGCTGCTACTACATTACCTACATGGTTAATTATCTTCCCAATGGCACAAGCTTTGATTGTACATCTATCGTTTTAATTTTCGCCAGCGTGATTAACAGTTTCATATCATTTGACCACTAAAAACATGTGTAATGGGATAGAGGGGTTTTAATGCGTGGGCTTCATCGTTTCTTTACCCTTTAAAATTTCCCAAAAGTTACTTAACTTTTACAGTGACTGTCCCTTCTGTCCTCTTCGGCTCTTCTTTTGAGTGGGGCGGACGAGTATAAAGGGGCGGCCTTCTTACAGGAAGAAGGGTTCAATTAAACTGACATCTCAACCCAGGCTTGTTGGAGTTTAATCCAATATGTTACGTGGCATACTTATCCATGCGCGTCTCTATTCACGGGCTAATTAAATAATGACAAATTATTCCTTCCTGCTTTAAGTTGGAGCATGCTTAATGTTTGAGTTTAAATCACATCCTTTGCACTTCACGGATTCTTGTAATCTTTGGCACATCGCTTCACCCCTGCGCCTTTATTCCCACTATAACATTTATGGCTCCTTTCAGTTGCACTCTGCCAGAAATATGATTTCACTCATGTTTTGTGCACTGTGGGCATTCAGTTGATTTCTTTAAAATGTAGGTGCTGGACATGGCCCTTATTAGGGGGTTTTCCCTAAAACCTTTTTTTTCTTTTTGCCCTCCTGGTTTTTGTCTTCTCTTTTCTGGACCTTAGGACTCTAAGCAGTTCCTCACTTTACTGCAGCGGGAAAGTGAACACGCCCTTCCTGCACATGTCAGGATAGGGTGCTTACTTGATTGGGTTAGGTGTCGAACCTGTGAGTGCCATGTGAAAAGGTACACCACATATCCAGGGTAGGTGCGACACTGGCTACTAAGGGGACGCCGTACTGACTGTGCCACCCGCTTCTATAGCTTGTCAAAGATGTCTCATACTCAGGGTGGCTGGTCTCACTCTGTAGCCACCCCTGAGGCGGCCATTCAGTTCCACCAAACCAGGGTAGGTGAGTGGCCGCATAGGTACATCAGCGTGTGCACTGCCCGGGTAGCGATGAACTCCTATGTGGGTTTTCCCTACCTAGGGGGTAGGCTCTCCCGATGGGACAGTTCCCGGGGGTAGGCTCTCTCGATGGGACAGTTCCCGGGGGTGGCCGGTTCCCGTGTTAAGGCCTTAGGACCTGGGGCACTTTCCCACTGTAGGTGCAGTGTGAAAGTGTGCATTCCCTTCCTACACACGTTCGGAAGGGGTGCTCACCTGAAGTTTCTAAAACATCGGTCTGGTCTGCCATGGCCGGCCAGTGGATGCACGCTCGCACCTACTATGTGTTAAGACCTGTGTGCGGCCTGCCATTGCAGGCTGGTGTGTGCACTCGCACCAATGGTGCTCTTAAATACGTGTCCAGCTTGCCATTGCAGGCTGATGTGTGCTTGGCACCGATGGTGCTCTTGAAGACATGTCCAGCCTGCCATTGCAGGCTGCTATGCGCTTTGCACTGATGGTGCTCCTAAATACGAGCACAGCCTGCCATTGCAGGCTGGTGTGCGCCCTAGCACCGATGGTGCTCTTGAGTACGTGTCCAGCCTGCCATTGCAAGCTGATGTGTGCTTGGCACCGATGGTGCTCTTGAAGACATGTCCAGCCTGCCATTGCAGGCTGCTATGCGCTTTGCACTGATGGTGCTCCTAAATACGAGCACAGCCTGCCATTGCAGGCTGGTGTGCGCCCTAGCACCGATGGTGCTCTTGAGTACGTGTCCAGCCTGCCATTGCAAGCTGATGTGTGCTTGGCACCGATGGTGCTCTTGAAGACATGTCCAGCCTGCCATTGCAGGCTGCTATGCGCTTTGCCCTGATGGTGCTCCTAAATACGAGCACAGCCTGCCATTGCAGGCTGGTGTGCGCCCCAGCACCGATGGTGCTCTTGAGTACGTGTCCAGCCTGCCATTGCAAGCTGATGTGTGCTTTGCACCGATGGTGCTCCTAAAGAAGTGTCCAGCCTGCCATTGCAGGCTGATGCACGCAATTGCATGTTTACTCAGACTGGTCTGTTTAAGTCACTAGCCATCCTGAGGGAAAATTTCACCTCCACCCGAGTACCCCGAGGATACGTCTTAAGGGGTGAAGCGAGTGGAAGGTGAAAGGCAGGGCTGGTACACGTGTGTCCCCTGCCCAGGAAGTGAGGAATAGCCATACATGTTTTTACTGCCTATGAGGCCATCATGGGTAAATGGTTGAAATCACTTCAGACTGCAGTAGTGGATTGCAGTGAAGCAGCCTCATGATGTTTCATATTGGATTCGCAACGACAACCCCTTGCCAGTGGTAAAGATGGTTTTGTTGTAATTTGTGCAGAACTGCCACTACTTGAAAGTGGACATTTCTGTGCTCTAAACTCTTTGTGTACCTTGGTGCTTGGCTCCAGTTCACACTGGAGGTTGTTTGAGCACATCTGGACATTCCCCAACGACAGCTACAAAACAATGGGCATTCAGTTGTAACGACAGACATCTACCATTTGCGGGCCTGGCTGCAGAGATTGTAGGAGGAGGGTTTGACACTTGGCCTCCGGAGCCAGATCGTGGCCCGCTAAAAATTAAGATCTGCATCCCAAGGCTTCATGGTAGACAGGACTGAAATTTAGGGGAGGCATCTGTGGTTTAAAGGGAGACCATTTGACCCACCCCCAACTAAAAAGGCACACACCAGTATAACTACTGGTGCCATACTTCAGCACGGAATGAGATACGCTTATAGGGATGTAAGACCGAAGAACCTGGACTACGTAGTGCACATTGCCAGAGGACTCTGATGTGCAGGTGGAGGATTACTGCCATTGAAAGGGATTGCATGCCCTTCCTGAATAGCGGCTGGTACCCTGAAATGTGCTCTCCAATGGATTGTCGAGCTTGCTACCTGTTCTCTCAGGGACATAAAAGATCTCCTAAGAGGGACACACACCGTCTACCTGTGACACTTGAAGCGCGGTGCCCTCTCAAGTGCCCACATCGTCTCCTGGATTTCAACTGGTAGCGCGGCATGGGCGTGGAACTAGGAACTGTGCCAGGATACCGTATTGCCTTGTTCAGAGCTCGAAGTCTGGCCCGCATCTAAGGCATGTGACCTCTTCATCATAGGGGACCTTGGGACGCATAAGCATCTTGTGGGTGGTGAGCAGATTCACCGGTTGCGGGACCCAAGTGGCCTCCTCATCGATCATGCCCCATCTCTCTCCCTCGCGCATGCGAAGCGCCAACTGCATGCTCATTGTTGTGGTTTCCGATTCACAGGTTGCGACCCTCGGAGGTGGGGGCATAACCGCAGTATTGCCTCATTCTACCTCATTGAAGCATTGCTGAACTTGCACCAGTGTGTGTGACCAAAACTGTTTGGTGCAACCAATATAGACATGCACCAGACGTTGGGCCTCATTTCCAGGGAGGCACTGATTTGGCAACTCTTCGTTGTGTGTGACCACAGCTGGCTGGTGCAGCCAAAATCGACGTGCACCAGACGTTGTGCCTCATTTCCAAGGAGGTACGGATTTTGCAACAGTTCGTTGTGTGTGACCGTAATGGCCTGGTGGAACCTGTATCATCTCCCACCCGACACTGTGCCCAGATTGCCTAGGTGCGACTGATCAACGTGTGCCTGACGGGGTGCCTCCTAAGGAAGGCTTGCTTAATTCTCCATTCTCCATCCACTGCACTACCCCCTGTGCTTCGTTGATCTGGGCTGGTGCCGGAAGGCCCTTGTGGACCCCTTTGGTGTGACAGTCTATTGCCCACACCCTGTGTCTGCTCCGCATCCTGTGGGTAAACTTCTCGAGTGGATGCCAAACCCCTTTTGCCGACTGCCTCCTAATTACCTTGCTGTCTACTCCAACCTGTTTGCTGAGACCCTATCTAAGAGTGACTTCAGCCGCTTGTAGCACAGTGGCCGGGGGAAGGACGGGGTGTCTCTCAACTGTGGGTGTAGGATAGTCGGGGTGAGTTGGAGGGAGGCTTGGGGCCACAGGGTCTGCTGTGTGGAACCAGTTGACCTGCTGGTTATCAGTTTCATTGCATTAGGGGGCTGAGTGCGTATGTGTCCGAGGGCTTCCGTAAGGACTTGTCTGATAACTGTCACACCGTGTAGCGGTGCCAAGTGAGTGAGTAAATGTGCCTGTGTGGGAGTGACAGTTGGGAACCGCCCGTAATTCACAACACTGGACAGTGGTTTGCATGATACGTTGATTTCTTGCCAGAATAGCATTACATGTGGCATTTGTTTTACCCGTGCAGCCTAGGACTGCAGTGCTTTAAAGAGTGTTACAATGGTTGTATGTACATATTTCTGATATTGTTGTGACCCGGATTGTACTCTCTGTGTGTATTTAATTATGAGAACTAACTGCTAGGGTGTGCCTGTGGTGGACATAGTGTTGCACCGCGTAAGGGTGCGGGTGGGGGTTAAAATAGGCTCTTTTTCCGCAGTTGGGCCTAGTACTGCTAGTAATATTTCCAAGTGTGATTTATGCCCTGCAATGCATGATGTTCATGTTGTGTTGATTATTATGTATGTTGAATACAAACTTTATTTACATACATCGTGTGTGAAGTCTCTTTTGTGACGCTAAAGGTGTTTATCGTGGGTGAGTGATGTGCCAATACTTTACACATTGCCTCTGTGGTTAGCCTGACTGCTCAGTGCCAAGCTACCCAAGGGTGAGCGCAGGTTATACAGTGTATGTAATCACCTGCCCCTGACGGGAGCGGTAGGTTCTGCCTGGCTGTGGTACTGCCTCAGCCAACTAGAAAGTGCCAGTTCCAACAGTAGGGTTAAGTATTTCCTACGTGGGTGAGAACTATCGGTAAGTGGTGAGGTACACATTGACATGACTTTTAGCTTTGCGGCGTGTTTTCTTACACAGATTAAAATGCTTATGTATGACCACATAAGCGAGACCAGCATGTCTGTTGCAAACTAGGAGGGTCATTTGCAATCTGCATTCAATGGAAAAAAGTTCATGTTCGTTTTAGGCTGTCAAAGGCAGTGTTTAATCTTGATATTTTTTAGACATTCGTAGACTTTCCCTTAGTTTTCAGTACATTTAAGTTTTTCAGTACACTGTGTTTCATTCATCACATAGTTTTCTTTTCGTACCTGCGAAGCAGCTAAACTGGCTTTGCCGGGTCAGTGATGTTCAGTGTTGCATGCATGACGTAGAATCCATTCCATGTTCATCTAGTCTTTCTGTTGGTCTTAACATTCCGCTTTCAGTACCGAGTGTAAGGCCTGTCGTGTTTTGATGCACACACATGTGCACGCAGTTCGCAATGCCCAGCGCCGATACACTTCCGAGGCGTAGGAAGGTCACAGAAGGGCGAGTTCCTGGAATGTAGGGTTTGGTGTGGCGCAAAGGGAAGATGGTTGGGAGGGTGACAATACAAGCTTTGAGTGGTTTAGACCGATGGCTTTGGAAGCAAATAATTGCCATCTTCACATCTACTCACTGTACCGATAGATAGTGGAAATGAAGCGAAGTTGTAGGCTAGGCTATAACGTAAACGGGAAACATTAATTATCCTTCAGTTTTTCAGCAGAATGTATTATCCCCAAGAGAGTAAAGTAGCCTGGTCTGGTGGCTGCATGGCTTAGGCAGGAAACCGGGTTTCACGCCATTATCAGCGTGGAAATTCGGATGGGTCTGCCCAGCCTTTTATCCTTCGAGGTTAAAAAACAAGAACAGTGCGCTCCTTAAAGAAAACGTTTGTAATCAAGACTTAAATGCCGTAAAGTGCAATCCTGGGCTATTTTCTTCTTAACAAATACACAGTCATAGAGTCATTTTAGGAACGATATTTCAGCAGGGGCGTGCTCCTGCCGCTTTAAGGCTAGTCTAGCGTCACACGATGTTCCCATCACTTGCTTCATGACTGGGGGCTCATTTAAGTGTATTTCTTGCTGCTAATTCCTTAATCCCCAACAGGTACTTAAACTACTGGGAATTCTTACTTTCTGAGAGTGAGGAGGTCGGTAGTTGAAATCTTTCAATAGCTTGGTATTTAGTAACGTTTTTAGTGGCCAGAGCTGGCCTTTGCTCAGAGAGGCCCTGGACGAAACCAAATTTGGCGCCCCTTCCACACTCCCTCTTTAATTGTCTATGTCTTGAAAAATTGTGAGTAGTAGGAGGTAGGCGAGCAAGGCAAGATTAAGAAAAGCCATGTTAAGAAAAACAAACGCAAAACAGATAAGGGTGCCAGCAGCCTTAAAACAAGCATTTGCAATGCAATAGGTCTCACATTAACGAGAGGTTAAGCTATTGGCAATGCAATAGCTTAAACTCTCGCAAATGCGAAACCTATTCCATTGCAAATATTTGTTTTTTAGTAGCACCCATAAGGCGCTTTCACATTCATGAAGGCCGCGCCCCTTTCTTTAAACAAGCCGCGTCTAAAGAAAGGGGCGTGTCCAACATTGAAGTGAAACCGTGGCATTAGGACTTTGACAAAAAAAGCACCTGTTTGTCAAGTTGACAAACAGATGGTTTTTTTTTGGTAAAAGCATCCATGCCGCGCTTTCACTTTAATGTCGGCCACGTACCTTTCTTTAGACGCGGTTTGTGTAAAGAAAGGGGCGAGGCCTCTATGAATGTGAAAGCGCCGCATGGGCGCTAGTAAACTAAATAAATAAGTAAGCTCGGCCGCTAACTTCGGACCACACTGCTAAAATAAATACATAAAAAAACGCTGCCACTATAGTTAAAGCGGACCGCCATTAGTAAAAATTAAAATAAAAGCGGGCGGCGTGCTGCGAGGTAGTGGGTGGAATAGGCGAAGAGCATTAAATAAAATAGTGCTCACCGACTTATAAAGCAGACCATGTAACAACACCAGTAAAAGGTCCAGTCGTTATGGGAGGTAACACATACAGACAACGCGATACCAAGGAGGGACTAACAAGCCTAATAACGACTCGGAAGCCAGCGTTTACGAAGGACAATGACACAAGCCAGTTAAAAAAAATGGGCGGAGAGTGGACGGGGCTTCTCTCCTTTACTGTACTGCAACAGATCATCGCCAGAGCAGCGCTTGCGCGCTGGCTCAGGCTCGACCTAAAAAGGTGTTTAACTTCACTTTTCTTTGGATCCAAGTCGTAGGGAGGGAGACCGCTGCACGGAGCTCTAGGGCACCTCTGGAGCTCGGCGCCTTGGGCGTGTGTCCAGCCCAGGGCACATCTACTTGCTGGTGGAATCTTAATGTACACCATCAGCTGTCACGTAGGGGGGATGCGTGTACCCCATTTGAAATGGTACGGTTTCCCAGAATTGCCTTGTTATACCACCCTAATTTGATGCATTTCTAGCAGTGTAGTGTCGCTCATAACACGTTAAGCCAAAGTAAAATAAAATAAAATGTTGACATTTTCTTACTGCCCATAAGTAATTTCGATGTTTCTTTGACGGACTTATAACCCTTGCCCTCACTCTGATTCAGTGGCGTAACGAAAGTTGAGGGGGCCCCCCTGCAAGGTACACGGAGGGGCCCCCGCTCCGGATTTAATCCGGAGGTCTCAGGCCTGAGTACTGTGCTGAGGGGGTCCCCTGCAGCTCGGTGGACCCCGTACAGAGGGGGCCTGTGTTACGCACCTGGCCCCGTCACCTCTCCAGTCCTGCCCCGTCACCTCTCCTGCCCCATCACAGCTCCTGCCCCGTCACTGCTCCTGCCACGTCACTCTCAGTGAACAACATTGGCAAATTACACAAGGCCGCAAGTTCCCCACAGTACTCTGTTTGGGGAAAGCTCCTCTGTAATCACCAACTACGATCTACTGGCTCCAAGTGAGTCACTGGCCTCCAAGGCACTCACTCACACGATATGCTAAAGGCAGACGGCGCATTGTCATTCGAAAGGGGATAATCAGCCTCAGTCAGAATGACAATGGGCCTGTCTACAGTCTGTGCGAGCTCAGTGAGGGCTGCTGCAGCCTCTGGAGTTTAGCAGAGAAGTGCGACCTGGCCCCTGAGAACTTTTAATCTCCTGGCGCTTCTCAGGGGAATAGCACAGCTCGCTGTAATTGATCTCCAAAATTATGGGCAAAAGGCGACCGTAAAAGGAATGTTTACGGACAACAGACATGACACCAAAATGACGGACGGTCCGTGAAATTTACGGATGGTTGGTCACTCTAACTGAGAGTTAACAAACTTTTCAAATAGCTCAGTTTGGAATGTTAATAAAGAAATAGGTCTGAAAGTAGAGAGGATAGTCATATCCACAGATTTTTTTTAATAAAAGCATGTTTCCATCTTGGCAGAAGTTCTTCAGAGGCCAGAGACTTACTACAAATTTCTAAGAGTTTCGGGGTCACAAGACATATAGCAAAATGTAAAAACCAGGGGGGATATTCACAAGGAAGTGGCGGAGAGGCGTTAGCCTTCTTGGCTTAACCCTCTCTCCGCCACTTCGGAAACACAAGGCTGCACCATATTCACAAGGATATGGTGCAGCCTTGCGTTTCCCCTGCGATGGCGCTAAGTTTCACAACTTAGCTCCAACGCAGGCACCCTTGCACCAGAGAGCAAGGGTGTCTGCAAGCAGGGAGGTTTGTTAATGTGCAGGAAGGTGTCCCTTCCTGCACATAAACAAACCTAAAATGCCAGTTTGTAACTTACATGTGTGCTGCTTCATGCAGCACACATGTAAGTTACAAAACGGCATGTTTAAAAAAGGTTTGTTTATGTACAGGAAGGGACACCTTCCTGTACATAAACAAACCATGGCATTTTGCTTTTTCCATGTGTGCTGCACAAGGCAGCACACATGGAAAAGCAAAACGAGGAGAAATAAAGCATTTCTCCTCGTTTCACAACTTAAGACCAGGGTTTTCCTGGTCTTAATTTTGGCGCTACCTCCTATTTACGCTGCCCTTGTGAATAGGGGGCAGCGTCAAAATCAATGGGTGTTGCGGTAGAACGCCCACCACAACACCCACTGCACGCCCCTTTCACGCTAAACACAGCGTGAAAGGGGGCCTTATTCACAAGGCAGCGTTAAGCCACGTTAAGTGGCTTAACGTTGCCTTGTGAATAAGGCGAGGCCCCTAGCGCCACCACAACGTCACTGAAAGTGACTTTGTGGTGGCGATAGGGGCTTGTGAATATGCCCCCAGGGGTGCAAGGCTCGGAAGGTGAGCCTGATTTAACAGTATTCATTGGGGATCTCGATGTGTGTGTAGTTATAGGAGGATATTCCGTCAAATATAATCTAGGCTTATAGGAAGTAACTTGACCCCCTGAGCTTCCACAAACCATTGCAGTCGAATCAAAACTGGACCACATTTTTAGGATTTTATCCTTAAAAATATTGTCAAATCATTACATAAGTCCTGAGAATGATTGATTGTGTTGGAGCCTCATTAATATGCATATTGTGGAGTGTGTTTCTGTATTTTTGTAGCACTGTCATTTAAGAGTACATTTGGATGGATGAAAACAGAGTAAGAGATCAAGTAAAGAATTGGCAATCTAAATCATGTAAACTAGACCTAAAAATACATATATTACATAAAGGGCCTTCAGCAATAAGTGTCCATATTATCTTCAGTTTTCATTATGTTTTTTAGCCTTCCCTCCCCCAGCTCTTTAGAAACAGATGGCTCAGCTAACTTACACTGAAAGCAACCCATGGATATGTATCATGTATCCACGACCCATAATACTACACTTTTCTTTCCCTCTGCTATCCGACATGGTGGATTAATTTTCATTTAGTTACAGTGCAGCGTGTGCAAAAAAAAGAGGCAAGACTGAACAACCAGCACTTTGAATGACACGTGTGCAGACACCGGGTTACGTCACACGCACCACAACCATAGCTGCCAAGGTTTCAGACTGCTTATGTGTGACATTTTCATAATTCCAGTGTAATTATGAGTGGCATTCATCGAATATGAGTGACACTTTCTCGCAAACAAAATCAAGGAATGAAGACGAGGGAAACGTTTAAATAACAGAAACTACACCCATTTGAGCAACAAGAAACTCTAAGATCTTAAAAAGGCTTGCAAAGCACCTAATCGTACTGCAGACAGCGACTCACTGCAATGCAGAGCTCTCAGCTGTACTAACTTTACTTTTGAAGCTGAACACAATTTTGTGCAGACTGAAGACAGTGCGATTGCTGCAAAGTAGAGCCCTCAGCCATAGCTGCCAAGTTTTCTGCTGCCTCATAAGCGACATTTAAATTAGGGGTGGGCGGAATTTGCATAGTCGCGCTACGCAAAGTTCAGCGAAACGGTAAAAAATCTCCGCGAGCACGCAAAAGTTCCGCGAACACGCGGAATTGCTTGTTCCACCCGTTCGCGATGCTTTTTTCCTCTTCGCGAACGCTGTTTGCGTGCTCGGGGAGAAATATCTCGCGAACACGCATTTTGAAAGCGCGAACAAGCAAAAAATTCCGCGAAGCCGCGGATCGTGGAATTTTTGGTAATTCCGCGTTCTCCGCGGAACGCGAAATTACCCAAATTCCGCGAGCGGAACGGAATTTACCACCCAGGCCTAATTTAAATGTTTTCAGTGTCCTCATGAGTGACATTCCAATGCCATAAATCACACTATGAGCGAGACTTCATTGCAAGAACAAATGCATTATCTCACCCGCATTGAGATAAATTATAGAAATGACTCTTTTTTTGTGCAATATAATGGTCTAGAAGCGCCCATAACAGAGATCAACATCTTTCATTTGCTCATTTAAGGGCAATATCTTAAATCCTTCTTTCAATAAAATAAGCCAGAATTTTTTAAAAGAGTTTGTTCTGAAGCAAAAACAGAATGGTGTTGTTTTGAGACCGCTTGAGTTTGTGTCCCCTGCCCTTTGAAAATGTTGAAATAATTTATGCAGTATGGTGACAAAACAAGAGGGGTGCAATGTACAGCAGGCAATAGAAAAACAGTGCTGTTCCATTACAGGCCAGCACAATCACTAAATATGTGCTAATCTGCCCATTAGTTCTGTCCTAGCATTGCAAGGTGATGGTTCAAACTTAGGTAACAGGGTAAAGGAGCAGTGCTTTACAGAGTGCAACTTCAGATAATGGAAATAAATGCCAACTTGAGAGTTCAGCACAATTGCTAACCGGAACCAGCTGGATGCACTGAAGCTGGTCTAGTTCTCCCCACTCTTTCTGTCCGATTTCCTTCATCCCATTCTCTCACTTGCGCTCTCTTCCCTTGCTCTTTCATCCACTCTTCCTTTCTCAAACTTCTCTCACTGTTTGCTTTTCCTCCTCTTTCTTCCTCTTCTCTGCATGCTCCTTCCTTGCGCTTCCATCCATTCTTCTCCTTTCTCACACTGTTCTCTCTGCCCACTTTTTCTCCTTAACTTTTATTCTCTCCCCTGTATTCTCTGTTCATCTGTCTCCCCTCCATCCACTTTACTGTTTCTTCTATATGGCTCTTTTCCACTCGATTTCCTCTTTTTATTGGTTCACCGTCTTACTTTCACTTATTACTTTTGTTGCACACTTTCTCCCTCTCACTCCTCCATCCTCACTGTCTTTCTCTCATGCTTTCTTACCTAGTTCTGTCCTCTCCCCTCTCCCTTGATTCCTCCTATATCTTTTCTTTCTCACTCCTTTAGTCTACTTCTGCAGCAGTGATGGCATTGCTCACTATAATCTGTAGTGGGCTAGTACGTTGGTTGGTTCATGCACCCCAGCAACAAACTGCAGAGGCACAAATAAACAAAAAACACCACTGCCATAACCACTAACCTTTGACTCAAAAAGATCTTAATTTCAATTAAAAAAATTAATCTAACCTATACTGAGAGGACTTTTTGGTCTCTCCATAGCACTCAAGTGAAAATGAAATGCCTTTCTGTATTTGAAGTTGAAGGCATTGAGTAAAGTTAGTAATTTCTATAATACACAAAAAATGCATTGCATTTGTTAGTATCTCAGTGTTAATCGATCCAGTTTTCAAGTGTATTGCTATTTACATTACATTAGCTGCAATTCCCACAATAAAAACGTCTGCATTTTCATAGTATTTTTTTTTTTTGTAATGTTTCCTCACCAGTACTTTGGTAGCCATAGTTCATTCAGGGCCCCTGTTCTCTTCAAAACTCCTCGTCTGCATTGTTGGATTAAAATGAAACATCCCTGAGCTCACGGAGCGAGGCCTAAAACCTACAGAGCTTCTAAACTAGATGTGCTGTGAACATCGAACTCCCAGGTTTTTAATTGCTGGACTGTAACCAGCATATAAGGAGACGGGCCTTTCTGTGTCCCCGAAGTAGTAAGGAAAGTGAGCGCTGCATGCCATAAAAACAGCTGCTGGCAACAGGGAAGGTGCCACCCCCAGGGGATTAGTGTACATATGCAAAGGGAACGAACTACAGAGGCCCCATGACAGGGTCCTGCGGGCCGGGTCCCAGTTGATCTTAATCAATGTCAGTTAGCTCAGCTCTGAGCCCAATCTGCCGCGGCACCAGCGCGCAGTTCTACTTAACTTGCAGGCTCAGGCAGCCTGCTAAAATTAAATTATTATTAATGTTGTAAATCGACATCATAATGTCAGAAAGCAACCTGAATTGTCAGACCTGAGTTGCGGATGGGACGAGAGTGATCTCTTCTTTCAGCACGGCCAGGGCTCGAGTCGGGGTACAACGCGGGTGGACGGCGTCGTCCCACTTATTTTACTGGGTGGACGCTGTCCCCCCTGCCCAAAAGATGGAGCCGGTACCCGAGTCTGCACCTGCGCGCGAATGATAGCCTTTCAAATGCACCAGAGGCTCAGACTAATCTCCCCTTCCACCTCGCACCCTCCCCTTGCCAGCCTTTCTCAGAGCACAGCCGAGGCGCCAAGGCTTCAAGAAGCTGCGCTGTCAACACGCCGAGAATGTCACTTCCAGGGACCCCGACAGATGACCGTAGTGCCTACGGCCCGAGTCTGTAATAACCGTGTAATCCGAGGAATGGGTCCTGTGTATAGTGTGTTCTTGTGTTTTGAGTGACTGCCACTTATTGCAGTATTATACCTCTACTTGTATCTTGTATGTATTCACGCATTTCAGACGGAGACCAGCAAATTTCGTGACGTCACTTCCGGTGACACCACCTAACTTGGAGCGTCCCCCCACTTCATTTTTTAGGACTTGTGCCCTGAGCACGGCATTGTGGAGGCACTCAGATTTCTAGAGATCTTCCCTCTGCACAGATTGTGGTCCCGCATGATGATGGGGCAGCAAACTACTGGCGGCACACAGGCTGGAAGTAGTGCGCCCAAGAAACATTACTGCCCGCGTTTAACTGCCGCCTTTCTACTAGTGACTCTTCCTGTTGGAAAATAGAGAGTCACGTGACGGCATACGTGAGGCCGCCTCAGCCGGCTCTAGCTGAGTGAGTCTAAGCAGCAGCTGACTGCGAATGTTGAATATGCCGCCTGCGCACCAGAGCCCCCTGGACGGCACAACCCACTACATTGCTTTCATGTTAAATTCTAGTCTGCACCAGCCAGCAAAGCACTGCACAAACTGACGGCTGGGACCAGTCTTCTACCAATTTAAATGATGGACTTCAGAAAAAGCAAAGGAACTGTTATCCACACACGAGCTGATACGGAAGGCACAGCACATGGTATTCCTAGCCAGGGCCTCTGCTGCTATATTTAGCATGTATTCACAAGTTCCTGAAAGTACAAGAGGCTCGCGATTCTCTGGTAAAAGTGAATTCTTTCATTCCTCAATATCCGTGGCTGTAACAAGGGCGCGTTTGTCACTCGGGTACCAATAAAATGGAGAAAGGGGTAAGAATGAAAGGAATTCGATCTTCTCTTTTCTAAGAAAAATGAATATCTTTGCTCCTGAACACGTTACTCTAATAAGAGCATGTGGGCAACACGCTTTTCAAAATGACATCCGGGAAATGAAACCCACCATGCCCTTCCAAGTAATATCATATTGCCAGTACTGTACTTATGGCTGAGGCTGAGTGCCCTATTAAAAGCGCTCACGTTTGGGTTGACACTAATGTCAAAAGTCTGGTTTATGTATTCGAGAGAAGAGAGGAAATACGCCATTTTGTAAAGCATTTTACATTAAAAAAAAAACCCACAAATGGTTGCCTGTAAAACGTGTCGTGTTTCCCGGGCAGTGTTGCAGGAGTTGGGTTCTGATGTCAGGTGGCATACGTCACTGGGCGGTGAGGGGGCCCCCCGGAGCGCGGGGGCCCCCCCGCACCGCGGGGGCCTGTGTTACGCCCCTGCTCTGATTCAGGGGCGCAACTAGACCCGAACATAGGGTGGGCTAACAGGGCTGGCCGGCATGGCCCGCGGGTGGGGGGGTGGGGAGGGGCAAGCGCGGCGGAGGGTCACGCGAGGGAAAAAAAATAAAAACTTACCTTTCCGCCGGCCGGGTCCCAGGTCCGGCGTCTCTGGTCCTGGTCCTGCTCTCCTGCTTCCGACTTCAGGAACAGGAAGCAGGCAGCCAGGCTCCCTCCCCTAGGCCTATCACAATTCTGCAATACAGCATTGTGATTGGTCTGAGCGCCGTGACACGGCGCTCAGCCAGGGGCTGTAGGGGTGGGCATTGTCTCCATGCAGGCTGTAATGCAGCCTGCATGGAGAAGGGGAGAGTGCGCATGACTAGTTTAGGCGGCCTGAGAGGGCCGACTAAACAGTCATTGCGCACTTGGGAGTGGGCATACCCCTCCTTCCCTGCTCCCTGAGTAGAGCAGCCCTGATGGCAAACAAAACATAAAATGATAATAACTTAAAGTTATTTATCATTTTATAATTCCTTTCCACTGCTCGAAAGTAGTGTGGCGATGCTTCCCCGCCATAGCGGAAGAGCAGCCACTAGGGGCTAACACACCCAGCCAGTTCTGGCCCTAGCACTGGTCGCACACAGTGCAACAATCTTTTTTGGCACGCCCTCCCCCAGTTCCTCCTTCTCCATAAATTCCCTCACTACCACTCACCAACAATGCACCTCATCTCTCTATAGCACCTTTCTGACTAACATTCCATTTTTTTATAGCGCTACTCATAGTTTACTCACACTCAGTTCTGTGATCTGCATGGTACACGTTCTTTGTAGCAGGCACAGTAACCCTCTGTGCTGTGTGGGTGGCAGGAGTGCCCATGTTGAGTGCACGGTTAGCGATGCAACAGTTTGAGAGTAGGGTAAGAGGAGTGACTGCAGGGTGAGTGAGGTGACCATATGAATTTGGGTGCGGATGTAAGTGCAGAGTGGGACGAATGAATGCATGGTTAGTGTTGGGCTTGTTTGAGTGGGATTGCAGATTGAGCAGTGAGGGGGACAGGTGAGTGAAGTGTCACATGAGTTCAGGGTGAGTAGAGTGCTCGTGTGACTGCAGGGTGAGGCACAGGGTGAACAGCACAAGTGCATTGTGAGTGCAGAGTGATCACTGTGAGTGCCGGGTGAGTGGGTGAATGATGTGCGTGCATGGTGATCATTGTGAGTGCATTGTGATCGCTGTGAGTGCAGGGTGAGCGTGAAAGTGAAGGGCGAGAATGAGGAGTGTGTTGTCTGAATGCCGGGTGCATTCCCAGACACTTGAAGTAACTCAGCATGTTATTGACGGCGGCGTAGGGTTTAATATATAACTGAAACTATTGCTATTATGGCATTAATCAGGGATCGAGGGTGGAGGAAATATATAATGTGCTGATCCTGCAACAAACCTCCAGTCTTATGATTAGGGTTGCCAGCTCATTATTTTCATATTCCAGACGGTACAAAAATAAACAGTCATCTAAAGCCGTATTTTCTGCACTTATCTGTGCATACTTTGAACAGCAAATATAAATAGAAAGCACTTTTAATCGTGTTCTAGGGCTGCCCAAATGATCCATGACTGATAATTAAAGGGAACAAAGACAGAAAAGTCACATTACAATTGAATTCATACTTTTTTATTTATAACCCTATTTAGCGTCAAGACAAGGCCTTTGCAGGCTCTTTAAACAACACATGGCTGGCATTTTTCGTTTGGCAACCATACTTTATATTCCTTTTCATGAAATGCATTCTCACACCACGGCAAAGGAATAGGCAGAGTAGGGGCCCAGGGGGTACTGGAACCAGAAAAAAAACTAAGCCGGGGTAGCCAGTTTACAATGGTATGCAAATGGTCTTTGAAGACCTGTGAAAAACTCAGGCGTGCCGGAGATAAGACTCCAGCCGAGCCCACAGCAGTCCGGGCTGAGACACACGACGGGGGCG
Organism: Calotriton arnoldi; assembly: GCA_963921515.1. NCBI lineage: Eukaryota > Metazoa > Chordata > Amphibia > Caudata > Salamandridae > Calotriton > Calotriton arnoldi. The sequence continues at coordinate 959,936 of CAWUFW010002330.1, read as the reverse complement.
GGGTGGGTGGCTGAAGCCCTTTCAGCCCAATGGGCGTTGCACGCCTGACCTGAATAATGTAAAACTCTCTGAGACTATTAAGTGTTTAATTCAAGGCCTGCCAGAAACACGCTCCCCGTCAGGAATTCATGAGTGGCAAATTGCAATTATGTGAGGATCACCAGGGGGAGGGGCTTCGGTTCCGCCCACATTTTGGTACCCAAAAGGCCAAAAGTATATGTTTTAATTAGGCAGAAATTGTGTTCTTCCACTAAAAAGTGCCAGTACGTTTTCAGTATCTGATTTTGCTCTGTCCTCTGCCTGTCTTGTTACAGCCTGTCTCTTTACTAAACCATCTTCCATAACGACAAAGCTAACGGTTAATGTGGTTTGTGCAATGGGGCCCAAGAACACATATGAAATGTGAGTCAATCAGGGTCCACACTGCCTAAACTGTACAGCCTAAATGTTATGCACTTGTGACACAGGCTAGAGGCCGGGTGGCTCTTTTATGTGAAATTCAGTGGCCAGATCTGCACACTTAGGAGCTGGGAAGCCAGTTTCGAGCCTCAGCGTCAGTTCAGCATCCTGTGATTCTGGACAAATCACTTAATATCCCCATGCCTACCATAAATGAATGTGTCCTTGTGTAATGTAACTGGTGCTCATGTAAAGCGCTCCAATACCTTCAAGTCGAGTTTGCGCTATATAAAACTGAAAAAAAGCCACGGGGAGAGGAAGGAGGGCTGAGGGAGCGACAGGAAGCTCATAGTCTGTGAGGGCGTATAAGGGCTGGGCGGCTCTTGTTTGCACGAGTATTGGGGGGTCTTTCACTCAGGCCATAAAAGCGTATCCAATGCACTACCCTATTTCTCATTGTATACCTCTATCAATATCTTTAATCCACATATACCTACCTCCTTTATGCATCTATATACTTTCCATGTACTTATGGATCTATATATTTATCACTTTCTTCCAATTCAGCATATCCAATGCACTATCCTATTTCTCACCCTATACTTCTCTCAATATATCTTCTACCCCAACTTTCTGACTCATCTCAAACTTCTTTCTACTACTCTTTCCAATGCACTGCCCTATTTCTCACCCTATTCCTCTATCAATATATCCTCTACATCCACTCTCTCATTTATCCCAAACCCCATACCACTACTATGATCCCCAAAATAACCCTTTCTAGACTCTCCCATACTCTACCCCTCCTTGCATCATCTGACACCTCTTTTACTATACCAATCCCCCAAAACAAGCCTTTCTAAACTCTTCCCTCTGACTCTTCCCTTCCACATCCCCTTTTACTCATCCCAAAGCCTCTTCCTACTGCTATGACCTCCCAAAAAAAAAGTCTAAATCCTTCACTCTTCTATCCCTCCACTATCCTTTTCAATCAAAATAACAGACTAACATGTTCACGTCTCAAATTTCATATTTCACTATACTTATTCACCACTAATCCTTTATGGGTTCCAGAGTAGCGTGCTACTCGCCAAAAAAGCACTTCAACACCTAATCAGAGGTAGCAAGCACTATATAAATGCAAACCTTTTTCCCTCTTCTATCACTCCACTACCCTTCTCTATCCAAATAACTGACTAAAATATCCACCACTCAAATTACTTTCATATTTCACTATACTAATTTTCAACACTAATCCTTTATGCGTTCCGGAGTAGCGTGCTACTCGCCAATAAAGCGCTTCAACACCCCATCAGGGGTAACAAGCGCTATATAAATGCAAACCTTTTTCCCTTTTCTATCCCTCCACAACCCTTCTCAATCCAAATAACTGACTAACATATCCACCACTCAAATTACTTTCATATTTCACTATACTAATTTTCAACACTAATCCTTTATGGGTTCCGGAGTAGCGTGCTACTCGCCAAAAAAGCGTTTCAACATCCCATCAGGGGTACACAAGCGCTATATAAATGCAAACCTTTTTTCCCTCTTCTATCCCTCCGCTATCCTTCTCGCTCCAAATAACTGACTAATATCCACCACTCAAATTACTTTCATAATTCACTATACTAATTCACCACTAATCCTTTATGGGTTTCCAGAGTAGCATGCTACTCGCCCAAAAAAAAGCGCTTCACCACTCAATCTGGGGTAACAAGCGCTATATAAATACAAACCTTTTTTCCCTCTTCTATCCTTCTGAATCCAAATAATTGACTAACCTATCCACCACTTAAATCACTTTCATATTTCACTATACTAATTCAACACTAATCCTTTATGGGTTCTGGAGTAGCGTGCTACTCGCTGAAAAAGCGCTTTGACGCCTCGTCAGGGGTAGTAAGCGCTATATAAATGCAATTACAATACAATAATGCCGCTCAAGAGCCGGTCAGGCAAAAGTCACCATGTGAGAAATGGAGAGCCCATTAATGGACTTAAGGCGGTAAATGCAGGGCTTTAAGTGGGCCGGGTCTCACCGGTGCTGAGCACTGGCAGTTTTTTAAAGTGGGCCTCGAAACGGGTCTCTATCGGGCTCTGTTTTGTGCCCTGGCACAAGCGGTCTGTTTTTTTCCAGACTGTACTGACAGCAGGCACATCGATGTGCGCGTGCTCACACTGCTCATGTCAGGTGAGCATTGTAGGGGAAGGGAAATCCTTTAAAGAGGGTCATTTTCTCTCTGGATTTCCCTTCTCTTTGAAACTCAGGAGCAACAACATTGTCGTGGTGTCACCAGGGCTTTAAATGGAAGTTTTTTCAATATTATATATAACAAGCCATAGTTGCTTCTTATTTATCTTATGCAACTAATAACCATTGACAAAGCCAATAGTCCTGACTTGTTGTAGGTATGATGTTACTTGTTGTATCATGTATCTGGATGCAATGACAGAAACCGCAATATACAAGTCGGGCGGCACACAATGCTAAGCATAGATTTTTATCTCACGTGTTTTTAAGCCACGCCCTTAATTACGTTGGCCACGCCCCTTTGAGAGACCCCCAGTTTTTTCATCCCACTTAAAGCCCTGGCTACATGCACCCTGGTACATCCTGTACCAGAGTTATCCCTGGTCAGGAGCGAGAAGGCATAAGGTTGTCCATCCAACCCATGCACGAGAGAGAAGCTGTAGCCTCACTCTCCCATAAAGGCAGGCCCAATGCTGCTGATTACCCGGATGGTCATGAGTGCGCTTACAGTGTATTTATCAGTGTTGGTGAACTACTCACAGCTGAGCACTGATACGAGTGTCACATCGGGATGACGCGACAGGAGACAGCGGTCCCACAGCTTAATGCTTCTCCTCAGGGCTTTAAGTGGGCCGGGTCCTGCCAATGCTCTGCACTGGCAGTTCTAAAAAAAAAACAGATGCTGAAACGGTCCCTATCGGGCTCTCCATTTTTGCCCTCAGTGTGAAAAAAAAAAATCTTAACTCTGCAGCAGTGCCACCCTTCACTGCCTTTGAGGTAGTTTCAAAGAGGCTCGCTATAGTTCTTTCAGTCTCATCATTTCAGAATGGAAGCATTCTCAATATTATATACTAGGAAGCCATAGTTGTTGCCTATTTATCTTATGCAACTAACAACCATTGACAAAGCCAATAGTCCTGACTTGTAGTAGGTGTAATGTCATTTGTTGTACTAGATATCTGGTTATGGTGACCTCAACAAAGACATTATATCTCTTTAACATTAAATTCAGAAGAGATTTTTTGAGGGTGTAACTATCCAGGGTGTTGAGGGACTGACTACTTGAGTCGGGGTTCCAAAGACTGACGCTTACTGAGGGAGCTAAGGCTGAGCAGGCAGGCAGCATGGGTTTATGTTATGGCAAGAATGACTGAAACCCAACAACAGGATTTCGGCTGGGGATGCAGACTCCTTTGGTTAGTGCTAAAGTCACTACAAAACAGTAGCCAGTGCTTTAAATGGGATGCCAAAAGTTGGGGTTTCTAAAAGGAGCCTTGCCAAAAATCATAACTGGGAATCTTCTCCAAGAGGGGTGCAATGTGTCCTATCTAAATAAGAATATGACTCAAAACATGTAAACTAAAATCTCATGCTTCACACAGCGTGCCACCTGATCAGCATTTCAGTGCCTCTAAGTGAGTTTTCTCTTATTGCATGCAGGCGTTAACACATCTGCGGACAGGCCAGACCTATTGGCTGTGCCAAGGCCTGTTTTTTTTTTTTTTTTAACCCTTTGACTTATTGATAAAAGGCATAGCAGTCGGATTTGGTACCTCCAAATTCGTGACTTCAGTTCCTTGCTGCTGTTAAAAGTTCTGCAAGGCTCCTTTTCTTGTTTCGTTACTAGCGTTTCCGTATGCTATAGTCGTCATAATTAATAACGTTTCCAAACTTTGTATTTTTGCATTATTCTTTGTCGCTAGATGGCAGAGTTGAGTCAAACTTCATTGTTTAACGTGCAGCCTAGTTGTAAATGAAGTTGCTCTATAATGTATGCTCCCTATATACTCCTTAAATGGATCTATTGCGTTTGCGTGCATTCTGATCAATAAAGGATGTCCATCGTCTTTTGTTAACAAATGTATTTCTGATTTATAATCATCACGTCAAAATTTACATACTTGCTGAACGTCATGATAATTACACGTTACTAATACTATGTTAATGAACCATGCTCTTAAAGATTGTCTTCTTGTGGTTAATGTTGAGTCGGGCTCTATCATCTTCGCCTTTCCTTTACAAGTCTCTGTAATCTCATAGTTTTTATTAGGTCTGTCTCTTGAAGCAGCTTTAAATGTATCGCCAGGCTATTGTTCTAACAAAAACGAATGCATAATGTGAGAAATTGGGTTATTGGCTGAGGGGGCTGGAAACTCCACTCAGGCAACATACCCAATCCTTGTTGGGCTCTTACAGCAGGCACGATGTGCTTTGCAGCAACATTCAGAGCGCCATGCGCGCTTTCACTTTCCAAGAAGCCGGGACAATGACGGCCGCTTCTTTGGAATGCTATAGGTCTCGCATTTAGGAGAGTTTGAGCTATTGGCATTGAAAATGACAATAGCTTAAACTGTTGCTAATGCAACACCTATCGCTTTACAAATATTTTTTGTGGGTCGTTTCCAAGCACCCCATGCCGCGCTTGCACTTGATAGAGGCCACGCCCCTTTCTTTAGAAGCGGCTCCTCTAAAGGCCTGTTGTATTGCAAATGCTTGTTATTTTTGTGCATGTGTTTTCTATAAAAAAATAAATAACCATCCACCAGCCCACCAAGGCCAGACCTATTCGCTTTGCCAATGCTTGTTGTTTCATTGGTTTCAGTGATGTGAATCAACATTACAACTGTGAGTATGCTTTGAGTTGTTTACAGTGCATGATTCAAGCATTGCCTTCTTTGTGATATAGAGACATCTGGTTAAACGGTCTTATAAATGGCAAGCATGCGTCACTGGCTGCGTCACTAATTTCAGCTCACACTCCAAGCTGCCACTTAAAAGGTTTTATCCTGCTAAGGCTTCCATTTTTAAGAACTCATTTATATATGTAAGCCACTGCAGATATTACTATGGTGACGTCATGAAGCTTGGCATTTCATTACTTAAGTGCTTGAGATATGCAGAATTTGTGCTGCTCTGCATATGAACATAATATTTAACAATTTCGTTTTAGCTGTGGCAGAGACCTATTTAACTGTCTGTCAGACGTCTTGAAAACAGTACATTAGACATAATATTAAGAGGGGCAGTAGGTCAGACCCCCTCAGCCATTGCTTATTTTAAGTGTTGTTGACAGTTTGGTCAACCCGCATTACAGCTATTTGGTGTTGGAACGGTCAGTCATGAAGTATGACAGTTTGCTTGTGTACTTTAGAAATCCAGAAAGCAGAGGAAACAGTCTCTAGCCAGTGGGGGTGGAAAGGTACAAACTGTCTTTTCTAGATTTCAGGCACACTCATGGGTGTTGAGGCTGGGGGGATCTGGAAGTAGGGAGTCTGGTTTTAGAAGTTCATCCGCATTCCCCTACCTGACAACCCCCAGGGGGTTCTTGCAGAAGTGCCTGTGAGAAAGTGGTATCTCAGTAAGTACAGTACACCTGGCTGTTCATGTAAGGCAAAGGGATACAGGCTTTGCAGCGTAAACAATTATCATGGGCAGGGGCTGGGGCACTGACAGGCAACTCACTCATCTGCTCTGTTTTTGACTTGTATCTACAATACTGCTCTGTGCTCAAGCAGAGTTGATGAATGAGTAATGTACAGACTGCTCCTGCACATCAAAACAAACTGTATCAGACACCTTAGTGAAAGCGCCCTTGATCAATGAAATAAAGGTTTGTTTACAAACAGTGACATCCTTTGGACCCAAGCTTGGTAAAGCTGTTCTATTGTATACAGGCCTCCCTCTCTACTCCGTTATGACACCCACTTTGTAAACTGAAGTGACATCTGGGTTGCCCACCATCAGAGAGTGGACAAGCATAAGCACAACCTGATTTAGTACTTAACAGCCATTCACCTAAATATAAAAGAAGTAGTGGCTGAACCTAATAAGTTACTTGTATGTTAGTGCTGTTCTTGCACAACCCTATCCTTCCCCCTCTGATTTGTAGCCCTTTCTAGCACTCACTTTCATCATCAACACCTCCCTCAAAACAACCACCTTCCCAGACAGCGGACCCCGAAGTACTCAGCAACTACTGACCTATCTCGCTGCTCCCCTTTCCAGCCAAAGTCATCGAGAAGACCATCAACAGACCACCTAGAACGCCACAAACTCTTGGACGACTCACAATCAGTATTCAGAAATAACCGCAGCACCGAAACAGCCCTCATAGCTACCCCAGACGGCAGACTCAACATCCTCAACTGTGGACAGACCACCGCCCTCATCCTCCTCGATCTCTCCACCGCTTTCAACACCATCTCCCACCACACACTCATCACCAGACTACACACAGCGGGGATACAAGGACCAGCACTCAAATGGATAGCTTCCTTCCTCTCCAGAGGAAAACAGTGAGTCAGGCACTCACCTTTCACTTCAGAACCCAAGGTCCTCATCAGCGGAGTCCCACAGGGATAACATGTACATGACTCCTCTTTCATTTCTTCTTTCCCACAGGGATAACATGTACATGACTCCTCTTTCATTTCTTGTTTATATTTTTTTAATTTATCTAATCTCCTTTCCTTGCGTCTCCTCTTTTGTTTCTTTCTTTTTTCTTTTGTTTTGCTTCCTTTCTCTCCTTTTCTTGCTTCCTTTCTCCTTTCTCCTTGTCTTTCTTTTGTTTCTTTCTCCCTTCCTTTCTTTTTCTCTCTTTGTACCTGCCTATCTTGTCTCTCTCCCTACCTCCCTCTTCCTGTCTTTCTTTCTTTATCTTTTTTCTCTCTTTCTTTCTTTTGCTTTTTTCTTTCTTTCTTTCTTTTGCTTTTTCTTTCTTTCTTTCTTTCTCTTTCTTTCTTTCCTTTGTTCTTTCTCCCTTCCTTCTTTTTCTTTCTATCTATCGTCCTTTCTTGCTTTCTCCCTTCCTTCTTTTTCTTTCTCCCTCCCTCCTCTTTCTTTCATTCTTTCTCCCTCCCTTCTCTTTCTTTCGTTCTCCCTCCCTTCTCTTGCTTTCGTTCTCCCTCCCCTCCCTTTCTTTTTCTCTTGTTCCCTTCCCCTACAATCTTCACAGTTTTTCTTTCTGCCTCTCCTTTCCTTTAGTTGTCTCTAAATCATACTCTCTCTTTCTCAATTCCTCCCAACCTCAACCCCTTTATCGATTCATCTTTCCATTCCTTTCTTTCCCACCTTCATTTCTTTGAGTGTTTAGTTTCTTAAAACAACCTTCTTTAGCTTCAGAGGTGTACTTCTGATATAAATCTATGATGCCTGCATGTACCTTGCTAATGATCCTGATTTGTGGTGCAGTGAATATGGGAAAAACAACTTTGTTTGTTTTCATGTGTATTTACAGGCTTATAAAGAGGAGCTGTGAAGTTTTGCACTTGGGCATTTTCACACAGCAGCAGAATCTCTAAAATTGGTCTTGCCAACAAGACTTCTGCTAGCAGGTCCCCCTCACGCCATCTGCCCCTTGGAACTCACTACTGGCCCGTAAGACTTTGGTACTGACTTATACCATAGGAGAAGGTCCATACCTGTTCCTTCTGTATTGATGCTGACTCCTCTGGTGCCAGTCAGTGATCAGATCCCAGCTCCGCTCTCTGGATAGAATACCATATGATTCATACTCTTTTTGGCTTCAATTCAGAGCCAGTGCAATGTTCTTCAGGACAGTGATGATGATGAGGAATGGAACAGATCGCTGCCTCCTCATTATCCTGATGATGCATTGTATCTTGACTTGCAAAACGCCGGTGGGCTAGACACATCTTAAACAGATTTTGACCCGCCACTTGGGACACCAACGAAAGAAAATTCTAGACACTAGAATTGTAGTTGCACTCCGTTGAGACAAAAATAATTTGTTAACGTAGATTCTTCAACCTGAGCCAGTTTAATCAGAGACATTATTGCAGTTTAATGAAACCCTTACTGATGTTCTTGTGGTTACATGATCCAAGTTAACGTCTTTGCCCCCCAGTAAGCCAATCTGAGGCTAGGTGACATAGACCGGCTCCAAGTGACCCAGGCTTTCTGACCAAGCACCCTATGCCAGAGCCTGATTGTTCAAGCTTTAGTATGTGAGGTCAATCCTGATTCCTTCCCAGCCAATCTTCTGCATATGGAATCCAAAAGGCTTGACACTACCAGAAAAAGAATGTTTTCTTCATCTAGTTTATACCTTAGATCTGTCATTGCAGTATGTTTCCTGGGTATGTACCCCCATGCTTTGTGGAACATGGTGTTTTACATCTTGCTGGCCATCCCAGAGGACCTCAACGCCTGTTTGGCCCAAACAATGCATGATGGTCAGGATTTTGCCAAGTATGTGCTTGGGCCTTACCTGGATACTGCAGACTGCATTGGCAGAGATATTAGCAGCAGTGTCATGATCAGAAGGCATGCCTGCAGGAGATCAACTGGGTTTTATGGAGGTTTACACATGCCCTTAATGGACATGCCCTTTAATGGCTCTCTGCTCTTCTGAGAAAAAGCTGATTCATCACTGGACTGATTTAAGAACAATTGCACCACAGCCCATTCTCTCAGGTTAATGACAACAGCTAAACAATTCAGAAGCTATTCCAGGGGGCTAGCTTATAGAGAATGGTAGCTCTCCCAACCTGTGCTGCAACATCCATCTTCAGTCCTTTCAGTCTCTGAGCAGGGGGAAGAATGCTATTCCGAAAAAAGGACAGAGACCTCAGACCTATTTTGAACCTCTGCCTGCTGAATGCCTTACTGAGGAAGGACAGGTTCAAAATCTTCCCCCTGGCTCAGACCCTGTCCGCTCTGGATGCCAGGTATTGAATGGCGGCCCTGAACGTGCAGGATGCGTATTTCTATATTTCTTCTGCGAGAGTGAAGATATGTAACTGCTGAGTTGTGGGTCTACTTGGGAGATGTGGAGATCATGGGCCTCTGATCTCTGGCAGAGAAGCAGTTCCATATATTTCTTTTGAAGAACCAGGCGATCAGTCTGGGTCTAAAGCTGTCCGTCAGAGAGAGATGGGTGGAGGTCCTCACCGATAAAACAGCCTCTATGTAAGTAAGTAAATAATTCATAAAGCGCACAGTCACCGAAGTATCTTGGCGCTGACGGTGCTCTCAAACCACAGTTACCCAGGGGAGACTAGATGGAGGAAGAGTTAAAAAGCCAGTTCTTTAATAATTTTCTGAAGAGGGGGTGACTTGATTTGGATCTTAAAGATAGGGGCAGGGAATTCCAAAGTTTGCCCGCTAGGAAAGAAAATCTTCTCCCACCCCAAGTGACTTAATTTATTTTTGGAATGGTGGCCAATTTGGCTGTGGAAGATCTTAAGGTTCTCCGCGGGGAGTACCAAGAGAACAGATTCTGCAGGTACAAGGTGCCCGAGCTATATAGGGCGTTATGGGCAAGACAGAGTGCTTTAAATTTCACTGTGTCCACCACTGGCAGCCAATGAAGATCCCACATCTTTCCCAATACAGATGCAGATTTGGGCAGCTTCAAGAGTAGCCGTGCTGCTGCATTCTGCAGTGATTACAATTTCTGAAGAAGGGCCTTGTTAATCCCTAGATAAAGGGTGTTGCAATAATCTATCCTCGAGAGGATCAGTGCTACCACCACTGTTTTTTGTAACTCACTATGGATGAACCTTTCAATTAGATAATAACAAGAGGATGTGATACAGTTTATCTGACTAGAGAAGCTAAGTTGGTCATCAAAAAAGACCCCAAGATTTTTTGCCTTCAGTGTTGGAGATGGTAAAGGCCCAAGTTCTGTAGGCCACCAGGTGATATCCCACGATGGGGAATTCTTGCCATATAAGATCACCTCATTTTTTTCAGCGTTTAACTTTGGACAATTTAATTTCATCCATGTTGAGACCTGCGAGAGACATTTATTGAAATTGCTAGCTGCATGTGATATAGCAACACACAGGGCAAAGTGGTTTCCTGGATTCTGTGCTAGGAGGCACAATGTTTGCGCATGTGACTGGACCAGCAGAACATCTTCCTGATGGTGGGGTCCCAGAATGCCAGAGTAAAGGAACAGAGCATGCATTTTCTGGCGGACCACGAGTAGCGTCTCCATACTGAGTTGTGTCGTAGGGCATCTTCCTTCGCACTGGCTAAATCTATTTGGACCGTCAAGATTGCACAATCAATTCTGCGCAGTTGGAGTTTCCTCCATGGTGCTCACTAGGAGACGCATTCTGGCTGAAATGGAAGGACAGACTTATATATGCCCTTCCATCACTAGGTCTTCTGCCTCAGATTGAGTAAAAGATCAGAGAAGACTGGGCCCAAGTTGTTCTTATTGCCCCGGACTGAGCCAGGGGAATCTGGTAACCAGAGCTCCTAAGCCGGGGTATTTGTCATCTGATCAGGCTTCCACTTCGGGAGGACCTCCTGTTTCTGTAGCAGCACAGGATCCTACATCTGACGCCCACAACCTACACCTCCATACATGGAGATTTAGCAGCAGCAACTGAATGCGTTTAACTTGCTGAACAAGGTCGTTGATGTTATCCTTGTGGCCAGGTTCACTTGGGAAATTTGCAGCTCAGTGGTTTTGCTCGAAGCATGACCCCTTATAAACCAAACTGTCTCATGTTCTTTTGTTTGTTCGTTCGTTAGCCCATCAAGGCCTTGTCGTGGGGACAGTGAAAGGTTATTTGTCAGCCCTTTTGGCCTTTCTTTGTTTATCTGACCAACCGTCTTTGTTTAAATTACCCGTTATGATGCGTTTCATAAATTATTATACTCACATGTCTCCCCCCGTCCTTCCTTCCCAAACTCCAAACCATTTGTTACACCTTGTTGGGACCTGAATTTGGTCATGTCATTTCTCATGTGCATGTCCTCGAGCCTATGCATGCACAGTTGTTTCCTAAGCCTCTTGGCTCTAAAAACTGTCTACCTCATTGCAGTTAAGTCAGCACGCTGCATAAGTGAATTGCAGGTGCTTTCGGTCCAGTTGACCTACACCACCTTCGTTCTAGGCAGATTGATACTTAGCACCTGGGTGCTCTTCTTACCAAATGTTGTAAATCTCGGTCACGTTGCCAGCATTTTATACCATGCCTCACTCCTCAAAACAGAAAGAATTACTTCTGATCAGTGAAAATCATTGTGAGTTACTGAATGCCAAACAGCTTGTACATTGTTATCAGACACCCCCATGCCCAGCTTCATTGACTTTAAACCTAATGTCCTAGAGCCAGATACTATAGCTTGAACAAAATACTTTGACACACGGCACTATGACAGGGCTGCCATGTGAGTCAGTGAGAGCGTGGTCTGTAGGGATCCATGGACGTGTGTAAATTAATGGGATATACGTGTACTGGGGACTCGGAGCTTGTGTTATATGTACTTGTGGCACAGGGCATGCCTTTCGCCATATGTGGCACCATTACACATATAACACAAACCTACAACTATTTTTTTAAATGGGAGAATTTTAAAGTGCAGATAATGTTCTACAAAAATGTTCATAATATGAAACATTTTTTCTGTACTTTAAATTTCTTCCATTTAAAAAAATGGCTGTATTTCTCACTTATAATTATGGCAGTGTGGCTATCAGCCCCTGAGAGCAAGATGTCTGCTTTGTATAAATGTGACATTTTGAAATAGGAGAAAATTAAATTGAACAGTTCACTTTGTTTAATTTGCATTCCATAAAACTCATCATTTTAATTTTCTCCCATTTCATAGGGCACATTTACAAACAGGAGGCAGTTTGCTCCCAGTGGCCTTTAGGCACGGTGCCATATTTATAACAGAAAAATAAAGCCATTTGTTTAAATGGGAGGAAGTTAAAGTGAAGAAACATGTTTCATAAAACTTTAAGACGTAATTGGCGTAGTTGAAAGTAGAGAAAAACATTAAGACTTTGTTTCATAGAAACATTTTTCTTCACTTCGTATTTCTCCCATTTGAAAAAGAAAGACTATTTTTCAGTTAGAATTATGACACTGTGTCTACTAGCCTTGGGGAGCAAGATGTCTGCTATTTGTAAATGTGATACTTTGAAATGGGGTGAAAGTTAAAATGAAGAGTTAACTTAATCATTAATTTAACTCTACATTTTAATTTTCTTCCATTTAAAAGCATTCAGAAACATAATTTTGTTATCCTGCTCCAATATTCAGTTGACAAGGGCTTATGAAATACCTCAGTGCTTCAGGTATTCACCTCTGTGCCCTCTGGGTCATAAATCTGAGTTGAGCACTGCTAATTATCAGGTTCTGCTATCTGCAGCTTAATAATAAAATATACACAGCCTCTCCTTAACTGTAAAAGGAAAATGCAAGAATATTTATTGCCGTGCTTAATTAAAAATGAACTCAAGGCTGTGAGCTACTCGGAAGCTGTCTGCAAGCTACCGGTAGTTTGTGATCAACTGGCTGTAGACATCTGTTTTTGATCGACCACACATATGGTCCTGGTATGGATGATCAGTTATTTTTTTTTATAACAAATTTTATTCATCAAATGACACATATGAAGCAGAGCTCTGTAACCCAGAGACATCTGCACGATCAATATACAGCATCATGACTTTGATTTTTCGCTAATGAAATCGAGGAGAAATTAAGAGCGATACAGATGAAATATATCAAATGAAAAACCCCCACCCAACAACACCCCTCCCCCCGTCACACTAACAGCCTCCCAAACACAGCCTAGCTGTAGATTATGCACTACTACCACTCGCTCCAGGGAACTTAAATACAAAAGACAACAGCTTGCACCAGCGAGGAAGCATTACGCCGGGTGGAGGTGCCCCGGTGCAGCAACTGGCTCCAGCAGCAGGCCCCGATAGTCTGCCCAGCGCTTCCACACTTTAAAATGCTTCTGCGGGCACCCTCTTGCAACGAAAATGGGAAGTTCCAGGCCCATGCAGAAGTCCAGTCCCTTCTTCCATGTCGACACTAAAGGTGGCGCCAGCGCCTTCCATGCCCTAGCAATATCCTTATTTGCCAAGGTAAACCCCAACAGCAGAAGATGGCGTTTATAGATATTGCCCCCAATCCCATCCATGACATGTAAAAGCACCAGTTTCGGCGAATGGGGCAAGTCCCAGCCGAGCACTTCAGAAAGGCAGGTCAGAACCCCTCTCCAGAACCGTGACAAAGAGAGACAATGCCAAACCGTGTGCATCAGGGTCCCCTCCTCCCGCTCACATCTAAGACATATAGGGGAGGCCACCAGTCCCGCCCTCCACAGCCGGACCCGCGTGAAGTATTCCCGGTACAGATATTTAAACTGGACCAGGCGCAGCCGCAAGCTATGGCCGCCCCCCGGGGGGAGGGTAGGGCCTCCGTCCAGTCCTCTTCATCAAGTGGACCCACTTCTCCCTCTCAGGCCCCCCTGAGCTTCAGCAGTGTGGGGGAGCTGTGAGTCAACAGGGTTTGGTAGATCTTAGATATTTTATGATCCTGAAGGTCCCCCATAAATACCTTCGCTTCTATCGGGCTGAACTCCGTCAGTGACTCCAGGCCCTCCAAGCTAGGGGAAAGGGCGTGCCGAAACTGTAAATATTTGTAAAATTGGGTTTTTGGCATCTGAAAATCTTTTTGTAAGTCTTGAAAGGACTTCAGGATCAGCCCCCGCATGACGTCATCCAGGGTAGAGATACCAATGCTGTCCCAACTACGGAACCCTGACAGAGAAGCCAACTGTGGCAGGCGGCCATTGTTCCACAGGGGAGTTTCCCGTGTCAATGTGCTCCACCACCCCATCCTCCACAGGGCCTGTCGCCAAAGTTGAAAGACCACCTGTGTCGCTGGCGGCAGGGATCTACGCACCGGTGCTGAATACAGAATCGTGTGGAGGGAGAGATCCCCAGATAAGGCGCCGCTCCACAGCATACGCAGGGTCATCTCTATCCCCATACCACCACTCATTCAAGACAAGCAAGTGCAAGGCAATGTAATACGATAGTATGTCAGAGGTCGCCAGTCCACCGCAGTACGTGGAGAGGAAGCATGTCCGTAAGGCGACTCTAACTGCTCCCCCGGCCCATAGGAATTGACCCAATGCCACATTAACCTGTCTAAACCATCTGGGGGGAATCGGATAGGGGTGGTTCTGCAACTGGTACAGTAAGCGGGGAAGCAAAACCATCATGAAAATGGCCGATCGACCATATATCGACAAAGGCATATGTGACCATGTCCTGAGATCTTCCCGCACACGCTCCCAGACTGGAACCAAATTTCGCTCCCATGCCACAGTAGGCGAATCCGATAAAAAGACCCCGAGTTACTTCATCCCGCCAGTAACAACTCGGACCGACGCGGCCCAGGCCCGATGTATCCCCAAGGGGCCATAGGGTAGACGCTGGGATTCATGTAGAGGCCCGATGACTCCCCAAAGATCTGCATTATACGAAGCAGCCGCGGCCCCGTCCTGTCCACGTCCGTAAGAAAAAATAAAACTTCATCGGCGTATAAGGCAATACGATCCGACAAGCCATGTGCCCATTCAAAACCGGTCACCTGCGCATCCAAGCGTACCCAAGCGGCCAAAGGTTCAACCGCCAGTGCAAATAAGTAGGGAGACAACGGGCAACCCTGCCGGGTACCCCTCCCGAGCGAAAAAATGGAGGAGGTGGAGCCCGCGACACGTACTGACGCGGTAAGATCAGTGTAGAGTAGGGACAGGTAGGACAGGAAGCACGGACCAAGATTTAATCTACGTAACAGCGCGAATAAGTAAACCCAGCTAAGGGAGTCAAACGCCCTGTCCATACCTGCCAATAGGAGCTCCGCCCGCTCACCGAGTCCCCGGATAGCCGCCACAGCAACCTGTGCACGACGGATATTATGTCTGGTCCCCTCTGAGGCATAAATCCGGCCTGATCTGAGTGTACTAAGGTGGTGATGTGGGACCGTAAGCGATTGGCTAGTGCCTTGGCCTCCACATTTAGGAGTAAAATGGGGCGGTAGGAAGCGTGCTGATCTGGGGGTCTACCGGGTTTATGGAACACCACCACCTCCGCATGTCTCCAATCCAGAGGAAGACAGCCCCGCTCACGGGACTCCTCCACCACCCGAAGGTAATGGGGTCCAAACTGCAGGAAGTATATCTTGAAAAATTCACATGGAAACCCATTTGGCCCCGGGGCCTTACCCGACTTAAGGTCTCCCAAGGCTGTACCCATCTCCTCCTCCGTGAGCGGGAGATCGAGCTTGTCACTCGCCTCATCAGACAGAGCCCGAGGCGGGAGGTCGTCCAAAAACAGGCCTATCACGTCTTCGTGGAGGCACTCTCTGGGGGCATACAACTCCGCAAAATATGAAGAGAAACTCTCAGCAATGTCAAAGGCGTCTGTGAGGGCTCCTCCATTCGGGCCAACAATACCGGGAAGGGGCTGGGCATGGAACATCCCCTGACACAACCGATGGAGCATCTTGCTGGATTTGTCTCCCCATTGGTACACCCTACTACGCGTCGCCAGCCAAATAAGACGGGCCTCATCCCTAAGAAGAGCTGCATAGTTCTGTTGCGCCAGCAGCAACTGTTGACGTACGTGATCGCCCCCGCGTCTCTACTGCGATGATCGAGATCTGCAATATGAGCCTCCGCCTGTACCAGAGCCTTCCTCCGAGCCCTGCGGGCCGCCGCGCAAAAGGAGATGTCAACACCCTGTAAAGTGGGCTTCAGTGCCTCCCACAGAGGTTCAGCCCCAGAGACCGACCCCACATTAAGTGTCGGGTATTGATCAAGTGCGCCCTCCAGGCATTCCCTGTAGTCCGCCTTCTGGAGATTCCACGTCGAGAGGCGCCAACGGAAGGGCTGCTTTGCCCAGCCCATCCGAACCGTTAACGTAATCGGCGAGTGATCTGAGAGACCCCTCGGAAGGATTTCCGTCTCCACCACCCTACCCACTGCCACTCGAGGAACAAACAAATAATCGAGGTGAGAGTAGGAGTTGTGAACCGCAGAGAGATACGTGTAGCCCTGAACATCTCGGTGCATCCGGCGCCAGGTGTCCACCCAATCCACCCCAGACACCAAAGAGGTAAGTTTCGTGACCTTGCTAGCAACTGCACACTCCCCAGGTCTCCAGCGATCCCGGGTCATGTCCAACACGTCGTTACAATCGCCCCCAACTATAGACAGGCCATCAGGCATATCCGCCCATAATGACATAAGCCGCTCCACTAGGCCCCATGAAAGCAGAGGAGGGGCATATGCACAACCCAGAACCACTGGTTCCCCTCTGACCATACCCTGTAGGAATTGATAGCGCCCCTGGGTGTCCGCCCACATCTTCACATGTGTATACAGAACCCTGCGGTGGATCAGAATCGCCACCCCCGTGACCCCCTCACAAACCCCGAATGGAACACGTGTATATAGCCGTAACGTTGGAGGCAGAGCGCCTTCGATCCCATAAGATGTGTCTCTTGGAGCATGAGTACTTCGGCATGGGCCCTCTTAACCTGCTGGAAAACCGCCCCTCGCTTAATTTTATCCAGGACCCCCCTGACATTCCAGCTCACTATTTTGAGAGAGACCCGGGGGAAACCCGGGAGTCATCATGTGAGTCGGCCATGGAAGATCACCATGAGAGACACTGGTGCAAGAGAAAGTGAGTGGTGTATGCAAGGAGGCCTAACAATACTGTAGCAAAGTGCGACTTGTTGATAGAAACATAAACAACCCAACAATCCCCCCACCCCATACTTCAAGAACGATGAAGCATCTGTCGTGGCGAGTGCTGCCCGCGGACCCCAACGGGGAGTCCCGGCACACCTCGACCAATGGATCCCCAAGTTACAGCCCAACATCAGCAGGCCCCCACTCCGTCGGAAGGACCAACAGAGAAGCCGGCCCTCACTTGGACTCCTCCGAGTCCAAACAGCAATGTCAACGTTGACTGCGATCTCCACCACCACCTAGGAGGCCGAAGTAGACTGCTGGGAGGCCAAGCCGGCCTGGGAGGATGTACTGCAGGAGCGAGATCGACGGCTGGACCTGGAGCGCTTACGATCCTTGAGCTTCGTGTGAGGCTGCTTACGAGCTGTCTCGCTGGAGGAAGAGTCGGATTCCCTCCGAGGCGGTGTATGAGGACACAGCCGCAGTGTCTCATCTGTCCACTGAAACACCTCCTCCGGCGAGTCAAAGAAATGTGTGCGGGATCGATACACCACCCGCAACCGGGCAGGGTACAGCAGCGCGTAGGGAAGCTTAAGATCATGAAGTCTCGCCTTGGCTGCCAGAAAGGACTGTTGCCGCTGCTGTACCAGCTTCGTATAGTCAGGGAAGATCAGGATGCGTGCATTATCAAAGAGCAGAGGTTCCTTGGCACTGGCCTGTTTGAGTATAACATTGCGGTCATGATAGTTCAGCTGCTTTGCAATAACCGGTCTCGGACGGGCTCCAGGCGGAGGCTTCTGCACAAGAGCCCTGTGGGCTCGCTCAATGACAAAGCAACGGGACAGGGACTCCGGGGGAAGCTAGCTCTCCAGCCACCGAGTAAGGAACTGTTCCATGTCCCCCCCCCTCGCACCCCTCCGGGAAGCCCACAAAGCGGAGGTTGTTACGCCTGGCCCGTCCCTCTGCATCCTACACGCGCGTCGCAAGGCCCCGCTGTGATATCTCAAGGGCAGCCACCCGCTTCCGCAAGCCGGCAACCTCGTCCTCCACTCCAGAAACGCGCGTTTCGGTCTCCATGATACGGGCCACAGCGTTCCGGAGGTCCTGCCGGAGGAGCATGACATCCGAGCCAACGGCCCCAATTTTGGCATCCAGGACATCTCTGGACTGCGTGATAGCGGCCATGAGCGCTGCATTGTCCGGAATATCTGGCGTGGCCCCCTGAGACCCTCCAGGCGCCGCAGCGGCGGCCACCGGGCCGGTATATTTGTCCAGCGTGCTCTGTTTGGCCGAGCCCCCACTCATCTTGTCCCTTGTCATTGCGCCCGCTGAGCCCAGCAATTCCCTGGCCACTCGACCCCGGCTCTTCAGACGTCTCGCCAGGAGGCCGCAGGCCCGTCTGCGTGGATAACACGGCGTCACACTCCTGTGGCTGTCACTGGCCAGCTCAATCCCCCAGGCGCGAGGAAAGGCAGGGCAAAGAAGGTCCCCGGGGCTGTAGATCCAGGTCCCGCGTGACCCGATCCGGCTGCCGAGCGCGGGACCACTGACGGGCCCCTAAGCAGGAACCCCTAGCGGAGGGGGGCCCCTCCGTGGGCGGCCAAGATACAGCGGACCGGCGTCAAGGGCTACCGCTCACTGCAAGAGGGCGTCTCACCAGGCGTAATGGCCGCAGCCCCCAGGGTTCAATGACGGAGATCCGGGGGGTCGCCCCCGCTCATCCCAGGGTCCGCCTCAAATGCCCACCTACTACCTCTAGGAGGCTTGGCGGCAACTGAGGGCCACCGCCAACTCCAGCTGGCCCTCAATCCATCCTCGCTGCCGCCCGCGTGACCCAAAATGGCCGCCAGAGCGAGGGCGCGTCGTCTTCGGTGGAGCTCAGGGCAGAGGGCGGCCCTCCAGGCGTTCAGCGGGGGCGTGAACCCAGCACAGGGCAGCACAGCGGCTGCCAGGCACAAATCACGGCGCCTCCTCCACACAGCGCCCCCCGCGGTCCGATGTGACCGCCGACGACCCAGACCACCGTCCCCCCGCGGCCCGATAAGGCTGCCGACAGCCCGCCTCAGATCCAGCAGGAGAGCGGGGGGAGGGGGACGAGCACACGGACGGCTCCGCCGCCGATCCCAGCAAGCCGCCGCCCAACTCTCGCTCCTCACCAGCCGCCGTCGCAAGGACACGGCCACAGGCGTAGCAGCTCTTCCGGGACCCCAGGCGCACTGCACGCCGGGCGCCGGCCACCACTCCAGGCCGCGGCGCAGCTCTGCGTCACCCGGCCGCAGACCAGGCCACCGCGGCTCGCCACACCAAGATACGGGGTAAATTGAGGCTCAGATCGCAGCCCCCACTCGCGCCCTGCCAGGGACACGGTCAGAACGTAGAGATCAGGATCGGAGGACAGGATATTGAAGGAGAAATGGTGAGGCTGGACGGAGCGCGCCTAGCACACGTCCACCATCTTGGCTTGCCAAGCCACGCCCCGATGATCAGTTATTTGCTGGATTTTGTGGTGTAAAGAAATTCAAGTCGGTGTGAAAGAGGACCCTATCAAGGTGAATAGTCCTCTGCATGTAAATCTGCTTTGCACTACCAAGAAGCAAACTCCTGAAGGCGTCTGAGCCCATTGCAGCAGGGCTAACACTACTATCGCGGCTTTGGTGTACAGGGGTATCTGTTCCAGACATCTGCAAGGCTGCGATGCTGAACACGTTCACAAAGCACTGCTGCCTTGAGAGCCAGGTCCGGCTTCTGCAGTATGCTTTCCACCCTTCGGAAGTATTACTATGATATCAGTTTTAAAGGTGAGGAATCTGCGGTTAGAAGTATCCAATCAGCAGAGAAAATTATTTACTTTCAGCACTGCACTTTCTGGTGAATACTCTAACTGCAAATTCCTCACCTCACTTGCACTTCACCTTCCTCTTTTTACCACCTAAAAAGGTCCCAAGTTAGGAATTTGCACACTATCTTAGATAGTTTGTTCTACACTCCATGTCTAAGGGCGTACAAGGAGAAAGAGACAAAAAACTGGCATCAGTGCACAGGGGTGGCACTTTTTGGCTCTTCTTCATCACTTCCAGGGTGGTATGGCGCCACCTTAGAGCCATACGGCGCTCCCTATCTGCGAGGAGCATTGCTGGAAAAATTCTGCGGATGCAGTTTGGCATCAGGGGGCATTCCAAAGACAAGAAATCTGTGGTTAGTTGGAGAATCTACCAGAAAGAGCATTGCCAAAGGAAAGTAACTTGTTCATTAGGGCAACGTCAAGGAAAGATACTTCTTGTCTTACATGAAAAATTATGTAGTCTCACACTTATATGGGGCCCTATGTTTAATTAATTGTGCCTACCAGTAGAAGGAACAAAACTTCTGTCCCAACTACAGACCGTGCATGCTTCTTCTAGACCCCTCAGATCTAGCTCTCTTTCGCTCAACTGTCCTGTGCGTAGGAAGAAAAGTAGTAGAGGCAGATATTTTTGGGTCCCAGACTCCAAACTTGGGATGGCCTTCACCAGTAACTGCAGCAGATATCTCACTGATGGTTTTTCAGTTGAACTTGTTTTCCGTCTCCTGATAGTCCTTTCCTGAGTTTTCCTCTGTTTTGTTTCCTATCCTAATGCCATGATGACTTTGGTTGGTAGTTTTGTGCTTTATAAATAAATACATATCTGATAGAGACATCTAGCCGCAGAATCCTTAACTTAGAATATCCCCAGGCGTCAGACTGGATCCGGAGAATTTTTTGCAGCAGCACCTCTGCGCGCCAGGTGGCGGCGCTGCATGGCTCCGCCCTGACGTCGTCCACGGACAGGACGTCAGCGGAGCCATATAAGTCCCTCCCGGCGCGCTGACGTCAGTTTCCTTCTTTTCCACGTCCCAACGCGGATCCAGGAGTAAGCGGTTCCTCTGGCCTGTTGTTTCAGGCCTTCTCGACGCCTTCGGCGTCAGGGAACAGTGTGCGATGCCTTCGGGTTTCAAGGCGTGTGAGACCTGTACCCGGCAGATGTCAGCGACAGATCCGCACGCGATCTGTATGTGGTGCCTAGGTGAGCACCACGACTCCGAGGAGTGCGACGCCTGCCGGCAGATGAAGCCCCTGCGGGAGCGCCAGATGAAGTTGTTGACCGCCCGGATGTCCCGCTCAGAGCCTTCGCGCTGCCGATCTCCATCTCGAGCTGGGGCTCCTGTTCAGGTCCGGTCACGGAGTCGTTCCCGCGGACGTCGTTCGCCTGCCGCAGGTAAGCACAAGCACAAGTCACGGAGGTTGTCGACCTCACATAAACGTGACGACGGGGCCCGCTGCTCCCGGTCCTTACCGGGCGCGGGCGCCCAGGAGTCGGTTCCCTTATACCCGCCCTTTCCGGGTGTTGGGGCGACTCGGGCCCAGATGGAAGCCTATTCCAAGGCTCTTTGCTCCATCTTTGGGTCACCCCCTCTCCCTGGCGCGCCCTCGGGCCCCACAGAGGGGGTAGGGACTCAGGTCGGGTCCTTGATGGCGGGTTCGCCCTCGGCACCGGCAGAGTTCCTCGACTCCGGAGTCGCTGCGACGTCGGGACACGGCCCGGAGGGGCATCCCAGTCAGACGTCCAGCCCTTCTGCCCCATCTCCGCATAGCCCTTTGGGATTCCCTGCGCCGACGTCGGATGCGGCTGCAGCATGGAGCTCGACTCCTTGTCGACATCCTTCCTCCCCGCAGGCCTCCGTAGAGGGCGAGTGGACGCCAGTCCGACGCCAGGCCGAGTCACCCTTGGTGATTGTCGACATCAATACGACGCCGTCTCGACGTCTGTCGACGCTGGTCCCTGTTGTTCCTCTGTTCGAAGAGGATGAGGACCCGGAGCACCCAGGGTTGCTTCCACGCTCTCCGGCTCCGCTGCCCTCTGGCCAGTGGCCCTTTGCTCGGCCTCCGGCTGCGGCGTCTCTCCTTTCTGGGGGACGCGTTAGTCTTCAACCGTCCCCTACCGATGGTTTGTTATCGCCACCTAGAATGGCTACAGAGGCTAGCGCGGCATTTGCGAGAGCTGTTCGCAGGGCTACAGCTATTTTACACCTGCAACCCCCCTCAGTCTCCTTGCCTTCTGATCCATTATTGGATCTCCTCCACCAGGATGCTGTGGAGGTGGAGCCCTTGCTGCCTTTTGGCGGGTCGTTATTTGACACCCTGCTTGGCATGTGGGCACGGCCCTCCTCGGGAGACCCTGTGGATCGGGCCATCGTACGTCGGCATCGCCCGGCTCCAGATGACCCTGTATGTTTGTCCCTTCATCCTAGGGCTCACGGCCGTGTGGTCCAGGCGGTTTTCGCCTCGCAGCCTTTCTCTCCTCTCCCGTTGCTACCTCCCACTAGGGAGTCTCGTTGGTTGGAGACATGTCGCCGCCAAATTTTTGCATCCACTAGTTTGGGCATCCGTGCTCTGAACACGTCTTGCGTGTTTGCATGGGCTACTTTTGCCCTTTGGGACTCGGTCGACCGTCTTCTGCCCTCTCTTCCAGAGGGGCCCCGTGCTGACCTGGATCGTCTCCTTCATGATGGCCAAGAAATGGCACAATTTACCATTCGGTCGGCTATGGACACCACTGACTCTGTGGGTCGGGCGATGGCCAGGTCCGTTGCTCTGCGTCGCCATGCCTGGCTGCGCGATGGCGGTTTCCCTGACAATGTTCGGGAGAGTCTTCGGGATTTGCCATTTGATGGCGTGTCCCTTTTTGACAGTCATGCGGACTCCGCAGTCAACCGCCTCATGTCTGGGCTCCCATGACTGTGTTTTCTAGTCCTTTTGTGGATTTTTATTTTCCGGTGCAGTGTTGTCTCTGCTTGTTCTGGGCCCTGGGTTCATGACATAATACCCAGACGGCCTGTACGGCTTCCCGCCGTTTTTGCTCTATTTAGTGCAGCTGGTCAGCTGATTCTGCTTTCTTTTGACTCCTCTGTCTATGAGTTTGTGCTCAAGAGGTGCCCCTAGCTGGGGTTGAGGCTTACCCTATGTGGGGTATTCGTTGGCTATTGTATAGCTGTCTTCCTTACACAGAAGGCTTGGTAGGCTTCTGTGGAGTCTTCTTCAAAGGGGTTGTCCTGCGGATCAGACTGTGGTCTCTTTCTGTTGTTGTGGACCCTTCCTTTTCCTTCTTGCGGCCCACAGGTTGGCATCGCTCTATTGCCTATCCGTTGGGGTCTGCGGTTGGTCCGTAGCACTCCCCTGCATCTGTAGGTGCTCACTTTCTCGAGGTTCTGCCTCGCCTGCCTCGTCCAGGAGTGTCATTTCAGCTTCGCCATCCTTGTCTATGATGGCTGCCCTTATTGTCAGCCATTGTCCCTTGGACCACCTTGTTCTGTTCCATTCCGGCACAGTTTGTCCTGCCCATGGACGACCTCAGGGCGGAGCCTTGTGGCGCTGCCCCCAGGCACCCAGGACTGACGCGGCACGATTTTTTCTGTGCTCTATGCGCGTCAGGTGGATGCTCCCTAGTATGTTCGCTGTCACGGGGGGCTTACGCTTTCCTTACGCTTTTGTGATGCTGATTTCTACTCTCCTCTCTCTGGGATGGGTAGTACTTTCTCGTAGTTCAGATCTGTCTGGACTTTGTCTATGGACGGTGGCATCCTCGCCACGTCCGCCAATACTGTACATTGCCTTGTGCCCTACTTTCCTGGGCACTTCCCAAGCAAGAGTTTCCTCTTCCCCTGCTGCTTTCCGCTCAGGAGTTTGTTACACTTCTACTTCGGGCTGCTGCTGATGCTCTCTGTGGAAATGTTCTCATCAGGACTGTCTTGTATGTACAGCTCTTTCCAATTTCCTGTTACTCTATGTACGTTTAGTACTGACTCTTTCTTGTGCTGCTCAGTCTCCCGGTCTGTCTTGCGGGGGACTGTGGCTCCTCCCTGCTGGGTGGCTGATGTCGCTTACAGATCTGGACATTGCTCTGTCCGGTTCTGCTGCAACATAGCTGGTGGTACCTATGGTGCGCTCTTGTATTCTTTTATGAAACGCATCCTTCATGGTTGTGTCCTTTCTGGATGTACTGTCCGGCGCTCTACACACCACCAAGGGTCACGCATGGTAGGGTTTCCTTGCTCGGTGTCCGTGGTCTTGCTCTCGGCCTTCTCTTGGGAGCAAGCCTTCTGTGTGTGTGTGTCCAGCTTGCGGGATCCCTTTCGCCGGTTGACTACCTGGTGATGCATCTTTCGCATCTGGGCTGTTCTTGCTGCGTTCCATTGGGCATTTCCTTTTATGTAGTGTGGCTCTAGCGGTACACACGGTCTGCCCATGTGTACTTCTGTCCCCCGCATGCATGTCTCTTCTTGTAGTCATGGTTATATGTCATTCTGCTTGTTGACGTCCGCCTCTCACATGTCCTTTTGTGAAGGGGCGATTGTGCAATAGCAGGTCTTGTGTCTCTAGTAACACAGGCTCTTTCTGGACATGGTCAGAATCCTACCACTCAAACAGAGGGGGCCCCTAATAAGACGGATGAAGGTAGGGAGACATAGGGGAAAATACAAGACAATAAAACAAGTAAGCAGCCCTACCTATTTATTTCAAAATATGCATAACGTCACCAATAATAATAACATGACCAGTGCTAATGAATAGATCCCCAAAAAAAGAGGAAGAAAAAGGAACAAAATTATCGCAAAATAGATTTATTTAATCAATAAATAAAGGACATGATAATCGCAACTATTGGAAAGATCCCACCGCTCAATCACACAACCCACACAACCAAACCATCAATCACACCTCTATCATTCAAAAGCAGAACATCATGCATTCACTCAAATGGTTAAGCAACCTATACGTTTAAAACAAATCCCCACATAATATCCTGAGTGACATTGGACAGGATGCCAGGAACAGATCAAACCCATCAAAATCGTTCAAAATGTACAGAATAGAAAAATAATAACAATAATACAATCACAAAATTGATGGCTACATTGGAGGATGTTTCTGGAAGGGGAAAAAATTTGTAGACAACACTCTAACCGCAATTAGATCAACAAGCGCCGACGCGCGTTTCGGTGTGCAGCCCGGCTATGGGCAAACACCTTCTTCAGGGCGCAAATAGCGATGAAATCAAGCGGTGGGTAAATTTCTGGTTTAAGAAAAAACTCTGGCCTCGATGAAGATAGAATGAACAACCGAGGGCAACAATAAACCGTGCCACTCTTAGAATGACGTCATATTCAGAATCGGAATAGAGGTCCGGGCAACCACCCTCTCTTCCCGATAGAGCGCGAGGTTCAATGGTCAGATCCTAGATGGCCACGAGGAAAAATCCACAGAAACAATGCTCGGACTGGATGCGGGAGTTCGATGGTGCAGCTTCGGTCTGGGCCGAAGGCCGTAATTATGCGGGCTTTAAAGAGGCAAAGGGCTCCAATGACATAAAAGGAATTCTGACATTATGAATACCCTATTCTGGGAACAGAACGAAAAAGCGGAGCAGGGATCTTTCCAATAGTTGCGATTATCATGTCCTTTATTTATTGATTAAATAAATCTATTTTGCGATCATTTTGTTCCTTTTTCTTCCTCTTTTTTTGGGGATCTATTCATTAGCACTGGTCATGTTATTATTATTGGTGACGTTATGCATATTTTGAAATAAATAGTTAGGGCTGCTTACTTGTTTGATTGTCATGGTCAGAATCCTGCCACTGCTGTCCAAGTTTCCGAGCTGGTACGCTTGCCACAGTGCTTCTTCCACTGTTGTGCATGCTTGACCTGTATGCTCTGACTCAGTCATACCTTCTTGTCCTCTCTCTGGGTCTTTGTCTCTTGCAGATCCATCGGATCTTGCAGATCCATCGGCTCCTATAATCAGTTCACCTTCTTTTGCGGAAGTTATAGACCCTCACATTCTGCACTGACTTTCTGGTTCTGTGCTCCCTTTCAACCCTGTATAAACGAGAGGGTTTTCATGCCGTCCCTGGGCGGCTTGTGATGCCTTTGCCTCCCATTGTTTTCCGCTCTTTACAGAGCTTACAGGTCTGGTGTTGGCTACGCTGGCATTGCTGCCCCCACTGTTTTTAGTCAACTTGTTGACGACTGGGTTCTCTTTGGAACTTGGTGGGGTTCAGTCGCAGACCCGCCTCCTATGGGGTATGGCTTTGGTATCTATTCTAAGTTAAGGAATCTGCGGCTAGATGTCTCTATCAGATGAACGAGTTACTTACCTTCGGTAACGATGTATCTGGTAGAGACACAGTCTAGCCGGAGATTCCTTAATGCCCGCCCATCCTCCCCGCTCTGCGAGGACCTTTTCAGGTTGGGTTTTATGCACTCGCCTCCTTCCGGGTGGCTTTTGTCTTCCTGCGGGGGGGCGTCTTTCACCTCCCTGCTCGGTAGGATGATTCATTCTGTTCTACTTGTTCTACTCCACCCATTCTTGTGATTGGGCGGTGGGTTCAGGTATCCTTCTACATCCCTACACCCTGGTTCTTCCAGTGTGGGGCCTCCTAATGTTCTTCTTCCCTCCCTCCCTCCTTCTCCATTGCTTGGGGTCTCTTGACCCCACTACAGTCAATTGGTTTGGGGTCTATTTGACTGTGCTTCAGTCCATAGATCTCTTACAGGGGATACGGCATTCCTGGTGTTGCCGTCCTGTGGTCCATCGTCATTACTTATGTGGTTCCGGTCTTGTTGCCCTTCACGGTTGGGTCTTGAGATTGAAGGCTTCCTGTCGCCTGCCTTGACATTCTTTTCATATGTCGTTTTGCCTCGGGGGAGGGCTTAGCCTTCGCTTTTGCAGGGCTGTTTCTCAGAGCGGTGCTCTGCTCTTTCCCTTCAATTGCTTTCAGTATACAGTGCTTGTCACTGTCATTTATAGTGATGCTTCTCACCATTCGATTCTTTCTGATTTTTCATCTTTTTCGCACACTGTTCCCTTACTCTCACAGTTTTTGGTGGTGGCTCCGCGTTGTGGCGCGGAAACGTTTCTCAGAAGAAAACTGACGTTAGCGCGCCGGGAGGGACTTATATGGCTCCGCTGACGTCATGTCCGTGGACGACGTAAGGGCGGAGCTATGCGGCGCCGCCCCCTGGCGCACAGAGGTGCTGCTGCAAAAAATTCTCCGGATCCAGTCTGACGCCTGGAGATATTCTAAGTTAAGGAATCTGCGGCTAGACTGTGTCTCTACCAGATACATCGTTACCGAAGGTAAGTAACTCGTTCTTTGGAACAGGATATTAAATGGTTTACTGAAAACTTGGAGAGTGGCAAGCTACTAGAAGGGGGTAGTTAGTATCCACTGAAATTATTTATAGAATTTAGTGTGTCACCGAATACCCCAATTCATGGGCAAATTTAATGAAGCGTTTGCTGTGAGAGAGCTGCATCTGTTGATGGGGGTGAGTGGGGACGACAAGGGTTATGAGAGAGATCCTTTGGAATATGGTGCGTTATTTCCATTGTGCATGATTGGAGTTATCACGAAGATTCTCTGCAAGGTAGTATTGAAGAACCAAGCAGCTTTTTATACCAAGAACAGGGCATTTTACTCAACCTGTGTAGTTTGTTCTTTGTGTTAAATACGGTCAAGAAGGACTCGTGATTTTGTTGTTTTGCGCTTTGATGTTAAAAATATATCCAATACCATCGATTGCGTCATCATTTTTGGAGTAATGGAAACGTTCTGGATCTTATATTCTAATATGGTTGAGCACGTTTTGTATAGGTAATGTGGTGGGAGCTCGAATAAATGTAGTGGTCTTGCATAGCTGGCCCAAAACAGTGGTAAGAAGTAGGGCCACTTCCGCATACAGCACACTTTTGCTCTGTGGATCATTATTTTTCCCCAGGTTCATCTATGTTTTACTGAGTTCCATGTAACATGTTGGATGTTTGGGAAGTAAATTCAAGGACCAGGAATAGCCCAAAATATGGTCTGAAAGGGAGGCTAAATCTTCAACATCATCCTGTTTAGATTTCCATTGTATCTGTTTTCCTTTTCGCTTGAAAGGTTCCCTCTTTAAATGGTTCTTTAGCAACATCAAAATATGGAAAGCAGGTGTATTTTAAAATACAATTGACTAGACAAATAAGTAAGAGCTAAAATCGGGAGTGAATAGTTGTCTGCAACTTCCAAAGACAGGCTCTCTTTGCACCTTGGTTCAAAAGATGAAAATCCTTTTTAGGAGAGTAATTTTACCCTGAAGGAAAGAATCACATATTGTCACATTTGCGGTTTGCTGATGTTTGTTTCGTATTTTATATTTTGCTGTTATTTGTTGTGGTGGCCTGTGGTAAGTACTAGTGTTATGGTCCCATAAACAATGGATCTTTTGAGTAACAACTATTTACAGTTATTTTAAATGCATCTAACATGGGCCCATTTTGCTTTGATTATCCAGGGCGCTACAGGAGAGTTTATTAGCCAACTCGCGTGGTCTACAGTCCAGCAGCCATAATTGCTTCGATCCGGAGTTACAATTTGCCATGGAGCTTTCTGTGAAAGAGCAGCAGGAAAAAGAGTCTCAACGGCAGAGGGAAGAGGCTGAGCTTGAACGGATTATAAAACTTTCTCTAGAAGAGAAATAGACGCAAGACGCAGGGTGAAAATTCTCCTACGTGTACACTGCAGAGAATGTATAAACTGTTATTCCACTGAAAGGTCTTACATTTCACCTATTATAGGTTGGGCCCTCCCTCAAAACCAGCAATTTTTTCTTACAGTACATGATCCTCAGGGAATTTCGTTCTGAGGACTTGGATTATCAACCAAAGACACTGTAATATGTTTAGATGTTTATTTTTTTAACAGGATTTTTTTAATAACTTCCAACCGGTGTTTTCCTTGAATGGACACTTCCTTAGCTACGTTACCCAAGTAATCTGTTCTGTTTTAAAGTTGCTGATACTTTGAAGGTTCAAAACATTGTTAGCGATGGCCCTGTTGTGTGAAAAGAATCTGTGGAGAACAATTGCTTAATTATAAACCAACAACAAATACACCGAGACCCCACCCCCAATAATGCGGACTACGCGTGAGTCAGGAAACAAAACTCAGGTTAAATGCACAATTAAAGATTATTGCCAAAACGTGCACCATTACCTTCCAGAGAAATACCCATGTACTACTTACTAGAATACTAGAATATTTGTAATGCCTACTCATTGTGAAACACAACTCAGGTTAAAATGAACAAACAAGAAGTACTACCAAACGTGTACCACGAGCTTCCAGTGCCATGCCCATGCACAACGTACTGGTATATTTAAATGCCCGTTTGTTATCCAGAAATCAAAACGATAAAGCGAATACAGTGGCGTGACACTTATATAAATCAATAGGTTCTCCGTTCTTGCCCCTTTTGGTGGTTGATTGCTCTGGGATCCATATACTCAGCATGGTTGACGTGGGTTACTCCCTAAAAGAACTTGCCACATTTAGAACTTGGGTGTTAGAAATTGAACATTAAAAGGCATATTTTTGATTTTTTTAATTGTTTTAAATCTATGAGCCATATTCTTAATGTTTTCTTTTGCTTAAGTGCTGACATACTTTATAGTATGTGAAGATGCTATCAGTTAGGTTGCACAACGCAGACTGGTTTCATAATGAGAATACCAATATTTGTTGCATGTTTTTCCGCAAAATGTTGCGGATTCTTTTTCTGAAAATGCCTTTGTTGACAATGCCAGTGAAGCAGTTTAAAAAAAATTATTTTCTTGAAAACTAATTCACAACTATTGTGCGTGGTATATTGGGACCCAATGTTGGGCAGAATCTCTGTTTTGTTAGTAGCAGCTTAAAGTTAGTAGATAGAAATAGTTATTTTTTTGATTTTGGTTTTAGAATGTTACTGAATGTTAATTAAGCTGTCTGTGTCCTGTACCTGCTTCTCCCTGAACCTTGTAAGCATCATCTGGAAGTTTGCTTTGTGTGTGATTGGATGTGAGGAGTGGTATCTGAGAGGTTGCTTGGTCTGAGAAAATTGTGTCTCTCTTTCCATGTATGTATTTATCGATATATAGGAAGGGACTTTACTTTTCAGAAGAAACTGTCATTATAAGATGTTAGCACCCATTATTAAATGCTCCAGAAAAGAATGCAATCTGTACTGATATGTGAGACTGTATTCTTTGATAGGAACAATTTAACTTCTGAAAAATGAAATAGAATATTTGGGTTAATTCTTCAATTTTATTGACTTGGCCACTTCTCAAATGTGGTATTATAGGGTTGTCATGGCTGGCATTATCTTCTGATAAATGTTTAGCAAAACACATTTTTCAATTTTTTCCTGAAATGTTATTAAAACCACTGAAAAGCATTTTCCTTTGCTTAGAATAATCTATGAAAATATGAATTAATAGTCGAAGATTGTTTTAGCTCCATTAGGGTGAATTTAGTAGATTATTTTGATCAGTTTCCATGTAGTCTAAAAGCCAGTCCGTGTTTAGTTTAACACCCTGAAAAAAAGTGTCTTCTTTGGTAAGGTTGAGCCGTTCCCCCAATATAATTTATTGCTTGTAGGAGTTTACTATACTTTGTTACACAAAGACTTTAATATCCTCCCTCAGTTAATTTATTCACGGTGAAACTTATGCCCCTTTAACTGCATGGGTCGTGTAAGCAGAGGTTGTACCACAAAATATGAGTGCAAAGTTCAATTTTTCCAGTCTCTAAAATGAGGACTGCAGCTTGTTTACTTCTCAATGAACCAATCTGGCCAGTAAGAGGATATAGGCAATAGTGCAGGGAGGTCCCAACTGATGCATGTCTCGTCTCCCCTCATTATGTTTCCATCAAGTTAGGGTTTGAGATCTGTCTGACGCCATGTTCTTCCAAAGCATTACATTTTTACAGAGTTTTAGTATAAACCGGGTGTAGATCATCAACTAAAATAAATAGGAAAACAGCTGTGTAGTGAAGTCTTAAAGACAAGTTACTTGACCGTATAGTCTATTCCTTCAGTGGCATATCCTAAATAATGCCCTGCCATGTGAAAGAGTATGACCTAATCGCAAGACAGTAAAAGAATTCAAGTGCATTGTAAGCAACTGCCTTTTTATTACTCGTCACCGGGCATGTGTGTGTTTGTGCGTGCACACACACGCAGTGTGGCAGGTATAAGTAACAAGTGCACATCCTCTAAATTTTGTTGTCGCTGTCATTACAATTGATCAGTGAGGTCAAAGTATATCATGATCCATGGCCATTGTGCATATATGTGCTTGCCTGTACAGCATGCTTTCAGTTCTTATTTGTGTACACGTTCCACCGAGTGTTTGGACTGGAATCTGCTTCGCAAAAGTGGCTGGCAACTAAAAAAAAAAAGGCTGATTTGGTACGGCTCATAGCCGGCTCCATGTTTTTCATGCATTCTGATTTCAGTTCCTCGATGTTTGGTACTCAGTGGCCACTCAGACCTGCTTCATATGATCTGCTTTGTTAGTATTTTGACAGAAGCCCAGTGCCTTTGTGCTTTCATTTATTACTGTAACGCGGGGCTGTTTTGCTCCATATAAAGGAAGCCTCATTGGAATCCTTAATTATTTATATCCATTACATTGGAGTGATGCATGCCCCTACGACTCATCCCTAACTACTCACACTATGCAGTAGACCCTTCTTTTATTTTGGCCTAGAGAGGATCTTCCTAATCTGCATTATAAAAGAGGCATTTGGATAGATCTCACTACTTTTGCTCCATGTTGGCCCATAGTTCTCTTCACGTCTATCTTCAAGAAGTTCATTATAATGACTGTGACCTATCCAGCATGAGACTGACGTCATGCTACAAGCTTACCCAGAAAATTCATAAGTAAGAGGCACTCGGTATCGCAAAAATACTACATCCACACTTCAACTGCCTTATTTCAGTTTTTCCAGTGGGTTTCCTCTGTACTCTTCTAATTGATAGCTCTCCTGATGGCTGCAGAATCAGTAGGTCAACAGACATGTCTCCTAGTAACATGATACTTGTTAACCACAAACCTTATCTCAAGAAAACTAAAATACATCTCCGGATGTTTTGGAGAGAATGAATCACAAACATACTTTAGCAACTCTATTTCAAAGTTTAAACTATCCCCTGATTGATAGCATCTTTGCAAGTCAGTCTCAGACTCAGACCTTGGTTCTAAAGGAATATAGAGTGCAAGCAAAACAATTGTAACCTCTCTCTAACCTCATTGTAATAGCTGCAGATTTCATGTCTCTGGTGGCAATCTAAATACTGGCTGTTACTTTTGCTCTTTTTGGTGGCCCCGCTCATCTGAGCTCGTTCATCTTTGTGGGTATTGTGAGTAGTATAATTCGGCCTCTTTTAGACAGTTGAGAACTCCTTGTCGAAATATGGAACTCTGAAAAGGTGTACTGCATATGCTACCGTTGCATCAACCCCCTAAGTGATGCTTAATCTAGTGACTCATTGTAATATAAAAGATCTATTTAGAGAAATGATTTCCAATTCTATATTTATGGCCCATTTTTAGCTGATATTATCTAGTCAATCAAAAGAAAAAAAGAGGAACAAAATAGAAAAGGTCCTGTTCCTCTGACTTCTTGCAAAATGTCAGCTCTTGCCCCCTAGTCACTCCTGTAGCACCATCTCAAGCTTTTCCATTTGAACTGTGGGTAGAGCTGGATGTAAGACTGAGGAAAAACAAGCCACTTCTTTATTGTGTGTAATATCGCATGTACGATTTTAGACTTAAGCCAGTGTTGGAAAGACATTGTTCTGCACCTTTCATGGATTCACACCTGTCAGTGAGCTGGCATTGGCTGACGGTGGTAATTTAAAGATCTCCTTACATGTGAAAGAACATAGGTTCAGGAGCAGAGGCGTAGGACTGACCTGGGCAGAGCAAGTCTGGTGAGTTGAGTGTGCCAAAAGTGGCAGACTGGAAAGAGTGACAAAATGGAGATACACTCTTAACCTATGCAAATACCGCTGCTCGATATGTTTTATACATGTAGAATGAAATTGGCAGATGAAGCTCTCAAGTTATGAAAAACGAGTATGGATTACTAAATATCACCATGCAGTTTTGTTTCCTTCACCACACACCCATGTATATTTCAAACCATGCACGCTTTGAAGCATTACAAAGCATGAAAGATTGCAGGAGCCATAAACTATCAATATTACAGAATTACACATTTCGTTAAAAAAAAAACACTTTAAAAGGTGTGCTTCACTGTCTGTCCTCATCATGGAGCAGTGTGGATCAAACCATGGTTGATAGAAAAGTGTCTATGCTCTAGAAAAGTTACTACTCTGGTCTCTATTCTGCACACTTTGCCCCCATTGTTTCAAAGAGAATCCACAGTTGAGATACTTTAAAGTTAGTACTAGAAAAAAACATCTACTAGGTTTCTTCTCTTCCTGTTTGACAGTGGGAAGGATATTAAAGCTCCATTAAAACTTTTATCTTCTAATCGTAGTTGCTCGCAACAAATTAATTAAGGTAATCAATATTTTTCAACTCTTGATGGTGGTTCAACACAGGCATCGACTTTGCTGAGAGGATTAATAGGCTGCATGTATCTGTATCCCTTACCGAAAGTCATTGGAAAATTGTCAGATTTGTAGTGCAATTCTACCAAGCTGTCCTCCACAACAATGCTGGAAGCCTACCCTTTTCATGCAGCCTCTCTATATATTCATCTTCTTGTAAGGTGTTCCACAAGTTGATCATAGGAGATTTTGGTACTCCTACTATTACATCTGTCTCCCACTATCCAACTATCCTCTACCACCTGTAATAAGTTTGTTGTTACTAACAAAGACAACTCATAAGAAGTGGGGTGGGTATATGGTGGGCCATATTCACTTAGCGCGGTTCCTGCCAGTGCGGTCATTCAGTGTGTACACAGATCAGCCAGCGGAGGATGGGTGGCCTGTTGATTGATCAATATATTTATCAGTCATTCACAGCATTTATTAGAGCAGTGGATAAAGGTTGATAAGGAAAGCAGTGAAATCCTATTGATTTACTGAGTTTGGTTTTCAAACTGGACTATAATCAGCGGGTTTAGCCTTCATACTAGCCTATGACTGGTAGTTCATATTGGAATACATTCAGATACAACAATTTATTGAGACAAATATATATGCCCACTAGCGTGATATATTCTGGAGCGTGTCAGGTTTGTTAAAATCCATGATAGAGCTGTAAAGCCCCTCCTTTTAATCTAGTCGGAAAATGAGTTTTCATTCCAAATCCAGCTTTTATATTTACTACTGAGTTTCTAGATGTATTAACAATAACTCTTTGAAACAGTAACAGGGTATAGGGGTATTTTTCTTAACTAAGAAGATCTATATTATATTATAGATATATTATGCTATCTACTAAGCTGTTATATATATTACACATAAGGACATTTTGAATCTCTAATCCAAATGCACACACCACAAATCTTCAAATATTAGGCAACGTGGAAAGAAAAGAAAGTGTGTAACGTAATATTATACTATAATGTCAGTGTGGGATTCTGGTAACATTTGCAAACTTATTGATCTTTGGTCGCATGGTCTCTGTGTCACGGGGACTCATGAAATTATACTATGTAATTATAACATATCGTGACATACTCATTATACTTATGTATATAATTAACTGTTGATATTAAAAGCAATTAGAAAAGGGCTTAATGGTATTAATAAACATTAACTTTAAAAGTCAATTTACATGTAAGTATACCCCCAAAAAGGGCTTAGTTAACCGTTGTGATACGCAAGTCTATATTATTTTTGGAAACACGCATTTGTGCCCATAGGCCTAGGTACCTTTAGACGCCCCAGAAGCCAAAACACATAAATACATATTGTTTGCAGTGCTATGGCAAATTACCTTTTATTCAGTGGTTTCACCACTTACTGAATTTTTATTTCCTCTTCTTTCCCCAACAAAGCTTGTGTATGTTTTTTCCCTGTTATTTCTGTATTTGCAGCCAGTGGTTCTACTTGGAAAATGTTTAAAACCATATAGCAGACAAATCTCTTGAGTTTTTAATTGCTTTAAAAAAAACATTTGGACTGCTGTTGTGTAAAATGCATGCTGTCAAGTCAATACAGTTCTTTCAACATGGCTCTTTTTATTGTTTTGAAATATAGCACTTTTTAATTTCTATGTAATGTTCCCTGTCAAGTTGAATTTATATTTATTGTATTTTGCTGTATTTTATTTGGAATTTGTTGTTTCCTTTACATTTTGCCCTTTGGCTTGCTTTAACGTTATGTTGATCTGCACGAGCAGCAACTCATAGAAATTGCTGACTACGGTTATTTGCACTGTCACACTGAATCTGAACATAGATGCTAAATACTGTCTGTACTGTATGCTACAGGGCTTGCTTGGAAAGACCGCTTGGAGGCTGTAGAAAACACAGCCCCAAACCCTAATCCCTTTGCATAACAAAAGCCAGCAGGGGGGTGTCAAAATCAATGTTTATCATTCAATATTTCATCCTCGCAGTATTTTCGATTGGGTTATCCGACATAAGGACCCTCAAGAAAAGCACATATGCACACTGTCAAGCACAATAGCGTGCACCATAGTACTACTCAATTATAATGAACACACTCCACTAAACCTAATAGGGATTCATGTTCAAACCTCTAAAAAATATTGCTGTCTCCTCTTCTGAAGTGCAATGCCTACTACTGGGGGCAAAGTAGTTCTAGAGAGGTCCAGCAAAAAAACGCCTGTCCCTTCGAATGACTTACAGGGTTTCTGTATGGATTTGCCCATATGGCAGATGAGCACAGGGTTTCTGTATGGATTTGCCCATATGGCAGATGAGCACAGGGTTTCTATGGATTTGCCCATATGGTAGATGAGCTATTGCAGCAAATTCTTGGTATGTATGTTTTTTATTCAATGTTGTGTATTTGGGATGAACCTCAGCAGCAACGT
Organism: Calotriton arnoldi; assembly: GCA_963921515.1. Classification (NCBI taxonomy): domain Eukaryota; kingdom Metazoa; phylum Chordata; class Amphibia; order Caudata; family Salamandridae; genus Calotriton; species Calotriton arnoldi. Next base: position 923,924 of record CAWUFW010002330.1, on the reverse strand, counting down.
ATTTCATATCTTTCTGCTACTTAACTGGATATTTGCACATTAGTCAACGTAACTATTATTCTTATAAAACAAAACGTTTATTGCATTTCACAAACTCGTGTTATTCTGGAATCCGGTTATACTGGAACTTTGGCAATGGGTAACCTTTTTTGAATCTCATGATTATCTACGCAGTGTCAAATATTAGTTGGCTTACATAGAAGATGTTATACTGTATAACATTGCATTGCATTAAAAACACTCCACTCGCAGAAAGACAAAAATGCGTGCTTGTGTTCTTCATGCAGAGTGCGTTTCCTAAATGTTGATAAGTATGTGCATGTTAATTTGCATTCATTTCTGCGTATTGTGTTACCTGGAAGACTCCCTGTGTTGTGTGTTACGTATGTTATGTTATGGTAGCTTGTAAAGGGCTCTTTCACTATGGTAGCAATCATATCGTGTTAGGAATAGTCAAAACTAAGCTAGTCAGAGGCAAAAACATTCTAATTATGAGACATAAAAATATGCTTGCTGGAGCAGATAGGTTTTTAGAATAGGTCTAAAGAGAAAGAGGTTTTCAATTTCTTTTAAGTTAATGGGAAGGGTGTCCTCGCTGTTACTGAGTAAACTGAGAAAGCACATCAACTCGGTTGATGATTTGAGCTGTGCAAGGGGTTGAACTTTAAAAAAAGTTGATATAACATCTGGGGCCTCTGTAACTGAGGGCATTGTGAACCACACAAATATATTTTTGATGTACTTTTTGGTCAACTGGAAGCCATTGTAAAATGCACGGTTTTACAGTTATGTGCTCTCTACATTGAAGAGCCAGGGCTTGAGCAGCTGCGTTTTGAACCTCTTTAATTTTGAAAATAAGTAAATCCTTAATAAGGTCTGTTTCTGAAGTCCAGACGAGCTGTTACTGTTTCAAGCATGGTTTGCACTCTTTAAGGAAGCTTTAAATATTTGAGGAGTTCTCTTTAAAAGGCTTTGTGAAAGATGTGCTCACAGTTGACGAAATGTGAACTTTTATTGTCAACTAGTAGTCTGTCTAAATTCCGAGGTTTTTAACATTGGAAGACAGTTTGGGACTGTGACCAAGGGCGGCAACCCATATATTTTTAAGGCCAAGACGTTGAGAGTGCTTTCAAAAACATGATCTGGCCAAGCAGCAACCACAGTCCTTGCCGGAGTGAGGCACATGGCAACCCTAATTAACCTGCGCTCAACCCTCTGGTAGCACGACACAGAGCAGTCATGCTTAATTCAGAGGAAATGTGTCAAGTATTTGTGCAACACTTCAAATAGTAATAAAGTGGAAACACCACACAAAAAGGATCCCCCACTAAGTTAAAAGAATAGAGTTATTTTTAATAAATAAAACAAGACCAAAATAACAAAAATCCTATCAGTAGAAACGGAGATATGCAGGTTAAAATATTGTAGTGAAAATAGCGCCAAAAAGTACAAAGCGCCAACTGTGGATAACTGGTCGTGCCAGCTCTGGACTAAGTCACATGTTCAGGCCCACCGCAATGGAACACGGGCCAGCTACAGGAACACAGTTCAGCCCGCTGAACAAAGTACCTTATAGCCTGGTTTACAGAGCGTCGCAAGGATCTACGTTGAAGATGCGTCATGCAGTCGAAGCGATGCGTTGGTTCCGAGTGGCTGCGATGCGAGTTCCTGTGTCTTCATCGAGGATCCCATTGATGAAGGCTTGCGATGCGAAGTCCGGCATCGAGGATGCATCACGCAGTTGGGGCAATGCGTCAGGTGCCGAGGAGCTGCAATGTGGAAGTCCGGTGTCATTGTCGAGGCTGCCGCCAACAAGGGATGCGAGGGCCTGCGCCGAGTAAGAGTCGCGATGTGGTGGTTTCGATGGGGCAATGGGTTGCAATGCGGGTGTTTTTGGCAGTACTGATCCATGCAGGAGTGGTGAGGCATTGGTTCTGCTTGGGGTTGCGCCACGCAGCAGAGGAGATGCATCGGTTCCGCTGGATCCACAGAGGTTGGCAGAGCACCTTAGGCCCAGTTCCTAAGGTCCAGGACTGGTGTGGGACCTCTTGGCAGGGTACATTCACAGATGGTAGGAGTCTGGGTGCTGGGTTTCAAGGTTTTTGGAGCCATCTGTTCTTAAAACTCAAATCAGGAGGCCAGCCAACTAGTCCTTGGAGTCACTTTGGGGTCCTTGGTTCAACAGATGCAGGTCTAGTCTGTCTCACCTAGGCAAGAGGGTAGCAATTCAGCACAACAGGACATTGGTTCTTAATACTAGCAGTCCAGCAGCGTGGCAGTCCTTTAGCAGTGGGACGGGTATGCCCAGACGTGGGTCCCGTGCTCTCCATGCCACTGGAATCAAGCTATCCTGGCTGAAGAGGGGTGAAACCCCGAAACCGGTCCTAGGATGCTTGTTTCCAGTCCAGGGAGGACCTGGCTTGGCAGTTCGGGCTGGACTGTTCCCATGAGGCACAGGGTCAAGACTGATTTGCATATGGCTGGGTTCAAACTGGAATGGCATGGTGAGCAAAACAAACGATGGATTTAGGCCCAGATCTCTGTACTGGGGTGAATGTATGACATTGTTCTGCATTCTGTCCATTAACTGTTGTTTTTACAGCAGTGATTCTTCCTGGCAGAGTATCCACGGGTCCAGAAGTGTACTGAAGAGTTGGTGTCTGAGGGCCAGTATTTATACCCAGTTGTGCATTTGAAGTGGGGGAAACACTTATAGATGTATGCCTTTGAAGTGCACAGGGGCCCTGCTTCCTCGCCCTGGCTCCAGACTAACTACAGGGGGTATGCAGCCATTTGTGCGGAAGCAGGACACAGCCTATTCAAGGGTAAGTGGGGCTTTGTCCAGCTCCTCCCTCCCATCCCACCAGTGATGGCCCATCCAGGCACACCTAAGCTCCCTATTGTGTGTGGATGTCTAGGAAGAATACACAAAGCCCAACTGGCAACTACACCCAGTCATGTGACCCAGAGACAGGGTGCAGGCACCAAATGGTTAAGGCAGGAGAATGCCAACCTTATAAAAGTGGCATTTTCAAAATTGTAATTTAAAATCCGACTTCACCATAAGTTAGAGTTTTTCATTACAATTCCAAAGACACTAAACATGAACTGGTTACCTGCTCCCATTTGGAAATTAAGGCTTATTAAATGTAATAAGGCAACTCCAATGTTATCTTACGGGAGAAGTAGACCTTGCAGTTGTAAAAAACTAATTTAAGAGTTTTTCACTACCAGGACATGTAAAACTTAAACGTACATGTCCTACTTTTTAAATACACTGCACCCTGGCCTCTGAGCTGTCCAGGGCCTACACTATGGGTGATTTATATGCATTAAAAAGGAAGGGTTGGGCCTGGCAAAAGGCTTATTTTGCCAAGTCAAAATGGCAGTTTAAAACTGCACACACACCCTGCAATGGCAAGCCGAAGACCTGTTTAAAGTTCTCCTTTTTTTTAAATATAACTTTATTGGAATTTAAGAATCACATAGACCCCATTTTCTTGGCAATTCACTGAAGGGAGATCAAGGCTCCCCTTCCCCTTTTCCCCCCTGTCCCCCCCCCACACACAACTATAAAGGAAGAGGAGTGGCATCACCAACAAGTCTCAAGTCATCCAACAAGAAAAAAGAAGGTGAGGGCAGGAAAGTATCAGGCATGAAAAGAAGAAAAAGAGAACATTACATAGGATCCCCTGCGATGGCAATATACAAAGCTTACAAGATCCCCCTCTTCATCCTGTCCATGGAACCCCATGCCAATTTTTAACATTACTCCCCCACCGCTCCCCCCCTTACTCCTGTGTCAGGTCATCATGTTCATGAAAAATGGTACAATATACAAAAGTGTCCTAGGCCTCCTAATGCACCCTTGGGCATCGCCCATTATCTATCGACCTGATTAGAGTGCTACTTAAGTGGGTCGCACAATCAGTGCTGCAGGCCCACTAGTAGCATTAAATTTACAGGCCCTGAGCACAGGTAGTGCCACTTTACTAGGGAGGTACAAGTAAATTAAATATACCAATTTGGGTATAAGCTAATTCTACCATGTTTTTAGGAGAGAGCCCAAGCACTTTAGCACTGGTTAGCAGTGGTAAAGCGTGCAGAGTCCTACGGCCAGCAAAAATGAAGACAGCAAAACAGGAGGTCTGAAGGCAAAACGTTAGGGGGAAAACCACACCAAGGATGCCAGATCTAACTGTATGTATAAGAAATGGCAGCTTTGAGAGTGGTCTGTCACTTAACACATCTGCTGGACCAGCTTGTGGTTTGTGCAGAAGAAGCAGAGATCGCAGTTTCTTTCAGGTCCTAAGCAATTATTTCTGTGAGGAGTAAATGGTTGTTTGTGTAGGTAAGTATAGGCGTAACTTCATGGAGGACTCAAATCTCCTGAAGACGTTATGCAGAAACACATTCGAGAGTGAAGCCTGAAGTGTTTGGGTGACTAATAAATGTAATTCTATCTGTAATAGAACTTGTACATTGCTGAAGGGTTGTGTCAACATACGAGGTGGAAAAGCAGTGACTTTGTTGCTTTTCGAATGTATTTGATGTATTTTGTATATTAAAAAAGAGTAGCGTTCTCATCACAGATTTTGTGAGGCTGGGGAAGTAGTTTCAGGATCATAACTGGATTAATGAATGCATGCATAAAGTACTTTTACACTTCACGTGCACCTGAAGTTTACTTGGTGCTAAACCTTTAGAATTCATAAATGATCCAGTGTCGCCTGCCCACTCTTTAGCGGGACCCTTCAAGCACTATCCGTTGCATTGCCCCTATACATCTAAGGCGTGTCACTCAGAGTCTATTCACCAGAGAGCTCATGGCCTCTCTCCAGGGTTGTCCCAACTTGGTATCATGAGCAGATCTTCATGGTTGGGTGTCCACCCTGACACTTTTCTTAGTCGGCCTCCGGACCTAGAACAGCTCTGCATTCTAGGTACAGCAGAGGTCCCTGGGCCCCAGTGTATGAACACCGGATGGGCCAGGCCTTCTTCCACCCGGACAGTACCACGACGAGGTATGTTCAAATACATAACACAGAAGCAGAGCCCTGGAAAGGGAACCAGACGGCTTGTGTTACTAGGAAAAGCAGTCGGTCATCTTGGTGCACAACTGCCTCTACACTCCCCCCCTTTTAATGAGTAATATTTTGGGTTATTATTCCGACAACTAAACGATAGAAATATATATTTGATTTTAAGAAGGATAACTTAGAGCTTTATGTTAATTTTTAAAAGTCTTGCATATCCAGAGTGATTGCTAATGCAGCCGCTGTGCATCTCACTTCGTCCCTCATTTAGAGTTGAGTACTACATGAGGCCCTGAAGCCGCTACGAGGCACGCTTGGCGCAAAGGGGGTCCAGAGTCATTTTATTGAATTTTTTAACCTGTTCTTAACCTGTGAATGAATTGGGGGAAAACTTAGTTTTTTTATCGATTGAATTGTTGCACGTTAAGACTGTGTTTTCTGTGACCGAGCTGTGTTATAGCTCTTGGGGGGGGGGGGGGGAGTTCTCACTCCTGCACCTGCACTTTGGCGGCCATTTTTGGGTCAGCGCTCTAGTCGCTGGACCCCGATCAGGCTACTTAAACAGCCCGATGACGCGACCGCGCAGCGGACGCACGCCAAAGGCGCGCCTAAGGCAAGCCCGTCCGCGTCCGAACGGGACCAGGGGCCACACACTCTGCCTCACCTAAACCAGATAGGTACGTCTATAGTGCGGAGAACTTAAAACAACTAAAGTTAGCATATAGACCTAAATACACCCATTCGATTAACCCGAATAACTTGGTCTCTAGCTGTGAGCATTGTACATTCAAGCTCTGGCCACATTTGCCTATCTCCCCCTCTGCAGGTCCGCCGATCAAACAATTCAAACTCCTATTACTGAACTGTAGGTCCCTGCCTAAACATGCCAATGAATTGTCCATGTTGGTAATGGATGAACGTCCTGATGTTCTATTTCTTACCGAGACCTGGACGAACGCGGACTCTGATCCCGACATCGTCCAAACACTCCCTCCTGACTACGCAGTGTCAAGCCTAGATAGGACTTCTTGCAAAGGAGGAGGAATTGCTATTATTCATAAAAACTTCCTCATCTGCCGAACGTTCGGGAGCCCTTTGCCTGACTGCGAGAACCTCCAGTTCTCTATAGGATTTTCTCCCTCGCTCTCACTTTCGGGGATCTTAGTTTATCGTCCCCCCGGACCCATGGGTCAATTCCACAAACGATTACCAGACATAGTGGCAGATTTAGCAGGCACTGCCCCGAATCTCACTCTACTAGGTGATTTTAACATTCACTTCGATGATGACACATCGACTATTGCAACAGAGCTCTCCCATGATCTTGCAGCTCTTCAATTAACTCAGAAGGTGTCTCAGGCCACACACACGAAAGGACACCTTCTCGACCCCATATTCTCCAACGTAGAGGAGCTACTCTGCCAGGAACCTATTCCCATTCCCTGGTCAGACCATTTTTTGATTCCCTTTTTCTGGTCCCCCTCTCAAGTCACACCGCCTACCCGGCAATTTTTAATAACGGCACGTAGTTGGCCGAAACTTCCTCTAGAAAAATGGACCTCTGCGTTAGAAAAGTCTAAGCCACCCCCACACTCCGATCCTACACTGGCTAACGAACAATTCAATAATTGGATTGAGGGGACGCTAGACCAGGTCCTCCCTAAGAAGACCACCCAGGTGCATATTGGACCTAACAGAATGCCCTGGTACACCCCCAAACTCCGAGAACTCAAGCAGACATGCAAAAAAATCGAGAGGATCTGGAGAAAGGAGTTTTCCCCTAGCAGGAAAAGGGACTACAGGGAGGGTATTAAAGCCTATAAGATGGAAATTAAACAGGCTCAGACCTGTTACTTCGAGGAGAAAATCTCACTGGCAGCAAACTCCCCTCGTGAAACATTTCGTATTGCGAAGAAACTTTTGAAAGTCCCTTCTCCCTCTGATACCCTTGAAGCAACAGATCATCGTTGTAACGAGTTTGCTGAGTATTTTTACAACAAGATCCAATCAATATGTTGTGCTTTTACCGCAACGGACCACCACACTAGTCCCCAACCAAAAGATGTTAGCTCTCAATGCCTGGAACTATCGCTGGAAGCCTTTCCCCTAATGAACGAGGAGACTTTCCAGATAATCTCGGCACTCGTGAAAAGTGGGTCACCCAGTGACCCCGCTCCACCTAAAATTCTGAAATTAGTGGTTAAATCTGTTGGCCTTCCTATTTTAGACTTGATCAATTCCTCACTTGTTGCCAGTTTGGTCCCGCTACCATGGAAAAAAGCTATGGTGAAACCCCTATTGAAAAAACCTAGCCTCGACCCTGATTGCCTTGCTAACTACCGGCCTATTTCACTCCTCCCAGGGGTCAGCAAAATTGCAGAGAAGCACGTCAACTCAGTACTATCTAGACACTTAGAGGCTTCAAATCTTTTACATCCCTCTCAAACAGGCTTCCGCCCAGGCCAAGGAACCGAAACAGCCCTACTAGCAGTCGTCGAGGAATCTAGAAAAATCCTTGACGCAGGAGGCTCCCTGGCTGTGATCCTTTTGGACCTAAGCGCAGCCTTCGATACGGTTAGCCACCGTATCCTGGTCGAACGACTTCGTAGCCTGGGTGTGTCGGGAGTCGCTCTGACCTGGCTGCAATCGTTCCTGGAGGACAGAACCTTCCAAGTCTTCAAGGGGGGGGCCATTTCAGATCCTTTGCCTCTACATTGTGGGGAACCTCAGGGGTCGTCTCTGAGCCCCACTTTGTTCAATGCTTATATGGCCCCTCTTGCTAACATCGTCTCTCCCTTCGGGGTCCATATTATTACATATGCAGACGACACTCAACTGGTGGTTGCGCTGAACCATGCTGACAGGGCCTCTATCCGTCTCTGTCCCTGCCTCGAAGAGGTAACAAAATGGATGAAACATTCTCACCTCAAACTGAATGGGGATAAGACCGAAATAATGCTCCTTGGCAACCCCTCCCTTTTCAAGGCAGTAACTATGTGGCCAGTATGTATGGGCCCGCCACCCTTTCCTAAGCCAGAGATAAAAAGCTTAGGTGTCTGGCTGGACTCAAACCTCAGCTTTAAAACCCAAGCCAGAAAGGTTGTGGCTTTCTGCTTTGGTATGCTAAGAACGCTTCGCAAAGTGCTACCGTTTCAGTCCAGAAAACTCATGGTCCAGGCGTTGATTTTATCACGCCTGGACTACGGAAACGCCCTCTATCTGGGCGCCCCATGTTCAGTCCTGGCAAAACTCCAGACCGTGCAGAATTGCGCCGCAAGGATTCTCCTGGGAGTCCCGCGACAGCAATCGACTAAACCAGCTCTGAAGTCTCTCCACTGGCTTCCGGTCCAGGAGAGAGTCTCTTTTAAGGCCTTGTGCATAGCCCACAAGCTGATTAGAGGGAAAGGACCAGCAATCATATCCCCTTGGTCCAGCCCTACCGAGCTAACAGGCGTCTGCGCTCAGATGAGCTCCACCTGGCTTTGGTTCCCAGAATCAAGAGGGCAAGAAGTGGGGGTCGGCTTTTTTCTTACAACGCCTCCAGGCTCTGGAACTCTCTCCCTCTTCAGTTACGAAAGGAATCCAACCACCTAGCCTTTCGTAAAGCTCTGAAAACCTGGCTCTTCCCCAAATAACCTCGTAGTGATTTCATTTGCCTGCTTAGCGCTGGGATGCCTCCGGGTAGCCATGCGCTCTATAAGTGTTGCTTCATTCATTCATCTAGAGGTAAAATTAATTGAAGTGGTTTAAAGTTATTGCTCAGTATTCACTCCAGATTTAGCGATGAGTGCAACTACATGTGTAGTAACGTGCAGTAATAGTGCTGCAATCTTTTGTCCTCCGCATGTATTTGCAACAGCCCGCAGGCGCAAAAACCATCTAGTGATTTACGGCTGGAAGATTCATCTGTACAACCATTCCTGTGAAGAGATATTCCCGAACGTAGTACTGTCCTAGCTAATCCAGTGCCGTTCTAATCTCAGTTTAATGAGAATCCTTCGTCCTATTGAGAGTGGACCTAGTGCTTTGTGCTAGTTGCTTAAAAAGGAGAGGACTTCAGAAGGGTACTAAGTTTGTTTTGGCATCCACAAACATTTGCACGCTCCACTCCTCTTTCCTTTTCCCCTAGAACATGCATCCCGGCATTTTTGGCCATGACCCTGAAGATTGACAATCATAGCTTTTGTGTTTACCTGTGTTCATGCGTTTCAGCCTCACACATGCCATTCCCTATATCCTTCAGGTCGGCAAGGTAGCAAAGTACGAAAAGAAAGTACAGTACACACATACTATCCCATAAATCCGAAAACTCGCAAAAAAAAACCCTGCCCACCCAGGGTGACCAGAACAGTGTTTTTTTTTTTACTGAAAGTGGTGTGTTTATTTCTGTCAAGTTAGGGCGCTCCCTGGGGAGGAATCCTTCCATACTGCTGCTGCTGCTTCAGGGTTTACCCTTGTTGACAGAGCTGCAATAAACTCTGGCATTAAATGCAGCGCATTAAGGTAGCGAGGGCAGGTAAGTTCCGGAAATTCTTTTGACAGAACCGTCAGGAAGGCCGATAAATCCTCCTGTAACAATCTGAGTCTATGCTGTAGGGGTAGGGTATTTTTTTATGACCAGTGTGTCCCAAAGGCCGCCCATCCAATCTCTGAGGCTGACACCATCTGTTTGTTGGTGTTTGTTCTGCAACCATCAGGTCTACCTTTTTGAAGGACATCTTCCTAGTATTTTTAAATTTGAGGCAGCGCTACAACGCAAATTGGTACCCGTTGCTTCACATCTCCTCCAGTATTGGTCACCTCTTCTCTAAACCATAAAGCCAGTCTTTTCAGTGTGTGATACCAGTAGGGAGTGTTATATGTTATGTTTCTTTCCCCTTGATGTTGTGGATGGAGTTGTGCATCACATCATGAAGCCTCCCATCAGTAAGCCATACTGTTTCGTAATATCTTCAAAGTGTTCGATCACACACTTTGCAGACTTAGAGCCGATCATTACACATCTGGCCTCCTTTCAGTTTTGAAAGTCTCTCGCCTTATATGCAGGAGTAAACTGAGTTGTAGTATATGGGCAAGAATGAAGACGGGTAGGAAGCAAGATTAAGGTGCTCGCTCAACTTGTCCCACATAGCAAGAGTGGATTTGGTGTTAGGTAAGAAGTAGAGACCTCACCTTCTCTGGGCTCTCCAAAGAAACAGGACCCGTCGGAGAGGGGTCTGCAGTTAAGTTTTCAGTGAAACACAACTGTTTTGTTATTTCAGTTTTTTGCCACGCCACGTTACCAGAAATCATAGCTGCACCACCCGGAAGTAGACCCATTGGTTTGGAACTGTCAAACCTCCCTGGGAGATCGGTCTGTAGAAGAGTTTGCTGGTAACCCTCAGTTTTCCCCATATCACTGGAACAGGGACTGAAATAGTCTGAGGAGCATTGGAGGTAAGGAGAATGGGATCACCTGGAACAAAGAATCCTAGATAGGGATGACCTTAATTTTGACAATGGCTACTCTTCATATCCAAGGGAAGTAGTTGATGTGCCATTTCTGGAAGTCTTGCTACAACGTGTTAAGGAGCGATTAGTAGTTAAGCGCAATGATTTGAGGCATAGAGGACACTATTTGAATACTCAGATAAGAGACCGCTTCAGATTCCCAACAGATTGGGATTAACTTGCGTAGGCTATCATTCTGAAGGGGGTTTTGCAGAAATACCTCAGATTTTGAGAGGTAGATTTTAAAACCGGATATGGCACTGAATGTTCGCATTTCTTTTAAGAGAGTGGAAACCAACATCTGTGTATCAATCAAGAACAAGCAATTGCAATGCAATAGGTCTCGCAGTTACCCGAGTTTAAGCTAATGGCATTGTAAATGACAATGCCTTTTATTTATGTTTTTAAAACGAAAACAAAAATAAAAGGTGAAAATTTAAGACATCTAAGCGGTTAGGTAAAGCACCTTAGGCGCACTAGTTGATTATACTAATGTGTAGAGAAATTATGATAATGAACACTGGAGCTCACTCTGTGTGGTCCACCGCTTCAGTACCACAAATGACTAAGACAATAAATACAAATCAGAGGAGCGCCAAACAATTTCAAAAAAGTTTTCCATCAATTTTTTGAGAGTTTTCCAATAATGAGTTCTTAGGCAGTATGTTGAATTCAAGAAGATTCTTTCTTTTTTCTTTTTCTTTCCAATGATCACAGTTCAAAATCAAATGAACAAGATTATAGAGCCAGTGATTTGAAAGGCTATGCGCTAGAATACAGTCAAATTTCTATAAGATCCTTTGAAGGCAGATACATAAACAACAGTTTAATATACAAGCCCTGATGATGTCCTTTTAGGACGAAACGCGTTGGCTGATGTATTGTTTGGAATTTGCTTGGAATACGAATTATAACAATAGAGAAGAAGATTGTGACTGCTTTTTATATGGATTTTGAACTGTGATCATTGGAAAGAAAAATAAAAAATAAAAAAGAAAGAATCTACTTGAATTCAACATACTGCCTAAGAACTCATTATTGGAAAACTCTCAAAAAATTATTGATGGAAAACTTTTTTGAAATTGTTTGGCGCTCCTCTGATTTGTATTTATTACAAAAATAAAAGGCATTGTTATTTGCAATGTCAATAGCTCAAACTCGCATAAATGCAAGACCTATTGCATTGCAAATGCTTGTATTGCCTGGGCACCCTCCTCATCTCAAAGCCTCGTGGGCAGCCCCGTCAACTCTTAAAATTTAAATTCCACTGTTGGAGGTCCTTTGGCCAAAGTTGCCGAAATGCGCCCCGTTACAGTTATGTGTATGGGGGTGTAGGAAAAGCTGAGCACATAAGAGGTAAACACAGACATGGGAGAACACGAAAACAGTGGAAACGAGGGACACATCGAAAAGGAGGCTGCAACAGAAGAAGCGGAATAAAGGAAAATACAAAGAGAGTAGGAGAGAAGGTGAGAGGTATGTTAAAAGGCTATTGATGGAGAGGAGAAAGAAGGACGACGAGAAGGGCAGGGAAAAAGGGTGTAGAAACAAAAGAAGGTAAATGGCAAAGTGAGAGAATAAGACATGGATGGGAAATAGTGATGTTGAGATAGAGGGGAAGAGAAAAGCAATAAGAAAGGGAAGGAAGCAGAATGAGGGAGTGGAAGAGAGGGTTGTGTCAGAATGAGACCAGAATTAATAAGTAGACCGCTTGGGCCATATTATAGAAACGTTGGAGTGCTGCCAAAACAGTATACAATAATTTTGCACTGTTTTTACTATGTATCTAATAAAAATAGTCGAGTCTAGGCGAAAGAAGACGAACGGAAATGATGAGAAAAGGGGGGATAGAAGAGTAGAATTTTTTAGAGGGGTTGAACTGGCAGATTAAAAGTGTGAGGCAGGACAACAGAGGAGAAAGATGGACAGGCGAGTCAGAGAGGTCACGTGTATGTCTGCGAGTAAAAGAGAACGCGTGTGTGCAGAATGAAAGAGACCAGTGCTGGAAATGGGGGGGGAAAAATACACCGGGATACCGTAAATAGGGGTAAGCATAAAAGGGGTGGGGTCACAAGGGGCAGAGTCTGACTGTCCGCGTATACACTAAAAAAACCTGCAGCATCTAAATAAATTTGCAACAAGGACCAACTATTTGCTCAGCCCCTGAGGGGTTGCAGCTCTGAACGTACAGTACACAGAAAGCAGTGCAGATGACTGTGTCCTGGTGCCTGCAAATTGCACCGGATCCGGCTTAATAATGACTGCCGGACCGGATCCCCCTAGATCTCAAACCCCCTCCCCTCAACACTAGAAGAGAATAAGAAAGAGAGAGAGAATAAAGTATAAAGAGAAGGACGATGTGAGAGAGCGGGAAGAGAAGTGAGAAAGAAACGAAAGAAAAGTGGGGAATTTGGAAGGTAATGGGAACGAAAGGAAGCCTAAAAAGAGGCTAAGGGAAAGACTTCAAGAGAGGGGTTGCAAAGAGGACATACAGGCGAACATAAAGGCAAGATTGAAGACGGCGGGAAAGTGGAAGGGGCGAGGTAGAGGGGGGAGGAGACTGAATTGAGGGAAGACAGGGCAAGAAAAGGAGGTGGTCGAGGGAAAGGAGCGACAGAGGGAGAGCATTGGAGGGAATGAAAACAAGCGCGCGCGCCTTGCGCTGAAAGTTTAAAAAAAAAAAAGCGTGCAGGCTGCATCAGTAGGGACGTCAGAGAGGGAGAGAGAGGCGGAGGGGTGCACCCGCGAGTGGTGCGCGCGCTTGGAAGAGCAGTCTGTTCATTTTCAAGCACTGCACTCGTGCTTGTGGCGCGCCCCTGCTCGCTCCCGCAAGGTGGATGCTGCCACAAGCACGAGTGTGTGCTTGAAAATGACCAGAGCGACGGCTAAAGGTCCTCCTATGCAGCGCATGCGCGCTGCGTAGGCGAGACCTAAAAACCATTATGTCATCAACACTGGCAATTTGAGCTCATCCCTGCCCACTTGCACCCATGTGATCGCCTCCTTGTTACTAATACAGTCCTCTAACTGTTCCAACGCAAAGGCAAAGAAAAGTGGCAATAGTTGGTAGCACTGGCATGTTTATTTTATTTTAATGTGTGATGAGGTAGTCCTATTTACCTTGTGTGGGCGGCAGGTGATTGGTAGGTTGCTAATATCCAGTTAGTAAAGTGAAGATCCGATCCTATAGTATTTATCACTTGGGTTATGCCCTTCCAACTTACTTTGCCCATTCCCTTCTTTTGCATCCAACAGGAGCAGAAAAGCGTTGCGTGTCGTTCTCTGGAGATTTTTCAAAATGTGGAGGATCTTTTTAGTGCATGTTGCCATATTGTCTTCCTACGATAAAGCCCTATTTGTGTGGGTCTGGTATGTTTGGGGAAAAAGAATATAGCCTTGCTGCCAGTATTGCCATGAACATCTTAATCTTTATTTTAAGGAGAGTAATGAGCCCATGGGAAGTTCAAAGAGTGGGATATTTGCCAGGCTTATGGATCAACAATGCAGCATCTAAGACAGTAGTGGCCATTGATCTACACTCTTCAAACTCACTGAATAGCCTCATCAAGAGATGGGCCAGTGAGAGACAGAATATTTTACAGACTCGGAACTCAGGAACCTATCATTGCCCAGGAATTTCACTTCTTAGGACCCAATGGGAAAAAACTTGAAAGGGAACCTCGTCCAACGCATTGTAGAGCAGACCTTTTAAACAAGTGGCTATCTTGCAGCAGATAGATTCAATATTTCCCCCAATCACCCCTGCCCCAAATTTGAGGAAGGAGGTTGGGGACCGCAGCTTTTCTCTAATGTCTTGAGGCTCTTCATGTTGAAGTTCAGTATTTTAAGCATAGCTGTCTATTCGGGGGTCAGGGCTCAGTTTTTCATGTGATCTTCTCCCTCTGTCTTGCTTGTTATTTGCCCCATGCATTGAGTGTTGCATGATCTACATCTTGCTTCAGGTTGGCCAATTCCCTTGATTTTCCCCCTCCCCCTTCAACCTAAAGAAAATCTAAACATTTCGAGCCTTCAGATTGTACCCTCCCCCACATATAGAAATGATAACTCACTTTACTCTTAGGAGTGACTGATAATTTCTGACTATCCTGGAATCCTTCCAGCTTCCCCTCCCCAACCTCCCTACCAGCCTCTGGTTTGTATGTAAAGTTATATAAACATGGTCCCCTTTTCAGGTGAGTTTGTTTAGGCTGCCTCTCCTCTCGCTATTCAGGAACACCTTGCCTCTCATCGTCACATCTACCGCCCAACTTCTGCACTTACCTAAGTTTCAGTTTTGGCCCTCTCAATTTCCCCAGGTGAAGGAGTTCTCTTGTGATGATTCAGGTAGTCCTTTCTCCATTCCCATTGGTTCCCTTGAAACCCTTGTAGGCCCCTGTTGTGTCTTGCTTGTCTTTCTTCGCCCACTGTGTTGCATGCTTTATCCAGAGTCCTAACAAAGCACTTTTGGCCCTCCCAGAAGAAGCTGACCCAGAATTGGGGCCCTCCCCTGCACAAAATGTCTCTCTGCCTAAAGTGGTTGGCTATTTGTTGAAAGCCTTTTCTCTGTTTCAAAGTTGATGCTGCTAGGTCGTGGAACAACTGTAGGCTGTGGCTTTCTTGTGCACAATGCTCATAATATCCCTTTTCCTCCTGGAAATGCACAGGGGAGAGAATGTCTGGTGGTGCTTCCTTATGTAGCCACTCTGTGTGCAGTTAAGATAGATCAGTGGGTCTGCTGGAAGTCTGAGGATGTGTTGCAAGAGGTTTTGGATGTATGCTTGCATGTCCTGGCTCTCCGCATCCCGGAGGGCTTTAATGTGTATGTTGTTGTGGTGTGAGCGGTTTTCAAGGTCTTTGTTCCTCAACCTTAACTTTTTATATTGATCTTCTGCAAGGATTCTGTTACCCACATGTGTAGTTCCTCAGATTGTTCTTCTACTGTCGTTTCTAGGACTAGGTACCGGTTCCCTAGTTCACCGACATCCTACCGGAGCTTTTGGAGGCACATCTTTAGATCTTAATGTTGCCTACTTCTCCTAGGAATTGTTTGCCGGGGGCGGGGGGAGCCAGCTTGAATTACTGTGCTACAGTGCCTGCCCCTCCCAGTGTCCTCATCCTGTTGTAGATGTCAGCGGGTGTTTATCGGTGTAGGTGGTACCACCCGGAAGAGGCGAGAGTTGCAGCATCCCTCGTCGAGGGCCCCCCAAGTCTAGCAATGTCTTGGGCCTCTAGAGCAAAGGTCTTCAAACTGTGGTGTGGCCCCGCTTGGGTGTCTGTTGCGGCATTCCCAGGGGGGCACAAGCAGTCTTCATTTACATTAAGCAATTAAAGTTGCGACCTTTCACAGACATACATGCCATGCCGGCCATTTGTTCATATTTTGAGTCTGCAAAGGCCCAGACGTGGTTAAATAGAACTTTATATGCACTCATCTGTATTCATTCTTAACACGGTTTTGCTTTTTTGTTTACGTTAATTATCAGTTCGGGGTCATTAGGGCAGCTGTAGAATGCATTTAAAAGTTTTTTGTTCTAACATTTTCTGTTAAAGGTATGTATTAATAGCAGGAAAAAATACTGGTTTCTGGTGTTTTTCAAATCTATGTAACAGACATTAAAATACCAGTCATGGCAGCAGTGTGCTCCCGAGCCCTGTTATGTCGGGGTCAAAGACATAGCTAAGAACATCAATTTACTTTATAAGTATTTTGTTGGTCTTTATCTTCACAGCATCTGCATATAAAATAATGAAAAATAAATGCAAATAAAATGTTTAGTGGGAAATGCACTCTTTTTTACATTACGAAACATCAGTTGGTAAATGCAATCTCTGCAAATGTCTGTTTCTGAGACGAAGTCAATGAATTGAATACTTGTGTATTTATAGTGCTATGAGGTCCCAGCAAGTAACAGAAAGCACTGTGAATATTTAAGTCATTTTCTTAAAATTGTATTACATACAGCATAAGATAGGCTTTAGGTTCAGACTGCCACGTGATTTACTGTAGTTGATAAAACAAGTGCTTTCCTTTTTCTTTTTTTCTTTTTTTTAAATGTATTTATTCATTGAATTTTGTTCATACATCAACAAACAGAGTATCTGCAAAAACAAGTGCTTCCAAGAATCCATTTTAGTGATTGCTAATTAGACTGTAACTAAAAGGACACTTTGCAAAACTCAGCATCCTTACATTATCTCTCAAAAATAATAAATGTGTCATCATGATACAAGAAACTACTTAAAATAAAGCACTTTAGAGACCCCTCCCTGGCAGCACCCTCCAAGTACTCCAGATCCCCATTAACAATTCAGGGATGGTTGTTTAAAAAAAAAATGTATGGGAACTATGTTTGTAAAATTAAAAACATCTTGGTCCCCCATACCTGACCAACTTCAACCACTGTTTATATGCAGATATCCTCTAAGGTGAATCACGGGGGTAGCAGGGAAGAGGCCAAAAGGGTAATATTCAGAGCCCTGATTGCCCTGGCCCCTGGGGCTTCGGAGTAATGGCCCACGAGAAAGCGGAACAGAGTAAAATCCATGTATAGCGTCAAAGAGATGGCTTAGAGAAGTGTGTGCTTTGTGGGGGTCTAATGAAAAATTTCCTAGCTATCGTAACGGAAAGTTTCAATTCTATTAAGGACTCGGAGGCGAGGATTATTCTATACTTTCATTGCTTTATTCTGATAGCCATTTTAAAACTTATAACCAAACCACATTTCGCAAACACCCTCAGGAAATTGGTTAAATAAAAGAAACCAAGAAGGGACAACATATCCCTGAGTCCAATGCACCAATCACAACACTGTATCCAGTACATAGTCCCTCGTCGACCTCTTGCTCATCCTCTTTCTTTGCGCGAGTCACACCATTCGTCTTGTTCTATCCGTCTTGTTTTTCGGAATCCGCTCCTGGAACCGAAAGACAAAATCAGGACAAGGAAAACCCAACAAAATCCATAGGTGCAATTACTTTGCAAACAAGGCTAACCAACATTACATGACTGTACGAACACTAGAGAATGTTGTACAAGATGATCCAAGAAGCATTAAGCTATAACAGGAACTAAAGAAACGCAACAAAATGCAAGTTACAAGCAGTAAAGTAACCATAGAAGAATGTACTTACTCCGAACGGGTGGGTCGTCTCGTAGAGATCCATGGGTGGGATAATCCTCGCCTCCGAGCCCTTAATAGAATTGAAACTTTCCGTCACGATAGCTAGGACATTTTTCATTCTATGTCAGGACCGGAGGCTTCAGATTATGCTATTTTAAAGCTTACCACCAAATGTGCCATATCAATTATAGGCTTAAAATAAAACCTCTTAAAGGTTGAATCCGAGGACCAATCTGCTGCGTTCATGATGTCCTCCAATCTCGCCCCAAGCGTGAATGCCTTTGAGGCCATCGCTCCCCGTGCGGAATGAGCTCCGAACTGGCGAAGGCTAATGCCTGCCTCTTGCATGACCCAACGCACCCAACGTGCGATCGTCGGAGATGCCTTGTGTGGTTTCCGGAGAGCAATCAAAAGTTGTCTCTCCCCTGGAGCTCTCAGCTCCCAAGACATTTCCTCATAAGCTTTCAAGCAGCGAACCACACACAGTTTGCGGGAATCTGGAAACGCTGGGTACTCTATTACGCGAGTGTGACTTTTAGTCCTACGGCTGATGGTAAAGGACACTCCCGAGGGGGAAAAAACTCTGCCCGTGATGTCCAGGGCCCGTACGTCGGAAACTCTCTTGCAGGAGACAAGACAAAGGAGCATTGCCAGTTTCGCTGACAAGTCCTTTCTCGACAAATATTCATTAGATTGCCAGGACAGAAATAAATTGAGTACTCTATTAACATCCCACAACTCTGAGTACCGAGGCTCAGGGGGAAGTGACAAACGGAGTCCCCTCAGCAATCGACAAACAAAAGGATGTTCACCCACCGGTTTGCCTTGCAGCGTGACATGCCCCGCTGAAATGGCGGAATGAAAAGTGTTCAGTGAACGGTAGGCTAAACCTTGTTGGGCTAAACTTGCCAAGAAATTCAGAATGTGGACTATGTCTGCGCACACGGGATCACAACCCCGTCGCACATAACGACGACCCCATCGTCGCCAGGCCGATCGATATCTCTTGATGGTACTGTCCGACCAGGCCTTGGACAAGAGGCCCTCAGCGAACTCCGAAAGGCCCGGGATAGACCATCTGCTCCTGTAATCCTCCACGCCATGAGACGCAGGGATCCGTTGTGCACCATCTGATGAGGGAGGTGATCCGGATTGAGAAGCAGCTCTGGAAAGTGGGGGAGTTGGATTGGAAAATCCCAAGAAAGTTCCTGAAGAACTGGAAACCAGACTTGTGACCTCCAAATGGGAGTGATGAGAGCCATGTTCACTTGCTGCTACCCGATTTGGGCTGACACACTGATGATCATCGCGAAAGGCAGGAACGCATAGGCCCATTCCTGCGTCCAATCTTGCAGGAAAGCATCCGTGGCTACTGCTAACGGATCTGGCCTCCAGCTGAAAAACCGGGGGACCTGATGGTCCAGTCTGGAGGCGAAAAGATCCACTGAAAAAGGACCCCAAAGGTCCTGCGCCAGAGAAAAAACGTCCGAATGTAACTTCCACAGACTGGAATCTCTGAAGTGACGTGAATACCAATCTGCCACTTGATTCTCCCGACCGGGGAGATACTCTGCCATCACCGAAATGTGATGGTTGAGGCAAAACTGCCAAAGGTCCGTCGCAAGATCTGACAGCACCTTCGAGCGAGTGCCCCCCAAGTGGTTGATATACCGGACCGCCGAAATATTGTCCATTTTCAAGAGGACACACGACTGAACCCGCTCTTTGGTCCAGCACCGCACAGCGAAGGAGCCCGCCAGGAGCTCCAGACAGTTGATATGCAGGGTTTGCTCCTGCGGAGACCATGACCCTCCTGTGTCAAATTCTCCATACCTGGTGCCCCACCCTGACCTGCTGGCGTCTGACTCGATAACCAGGTCTGGGGCAGAGCCGAAAATCACTCTCCCGTTCCAGGCTTCCATGTGAGAGAGCCACCAACGAATCTCCGCTTGTGCCTCCTCTGACAGGGAAACCGGATGGGAATACAGAAGTCCCTTTCGCAAATGTTTTGCCTTGAGGCGCTGCAAGGCCCGATAATGCAACGGACCGGGGAATATGGCCTGGATGGAGGCCGACCGCAACCCCACTACGCGGGCAATCTGTCGAAGTGGGACCTTTTCTTTGGTCAAAGTTCGCCTTAGCTCGTGACGAATCTTGGCCAACTCCCGCGACGGAAGACTGTGGGTCGCCTCTGTAGAGTCGATTACGAAGCCCAGAAAGGTGACTTTTTGCGCCGGAACCAACAGGGATTTTTTGGTGTTTATCACAAACCCCAAACTTTCCAAGAGACTGACTGCTTGTTGTAATTGATCCCGAAGCAAATGTGGATCCTGGGCCAACAGCAGCATGTCGTCTAAATAAACTATGAGCCTCGTACCTCGAGCCCGCAGGAACTCCACGATGGGCTTGAGTACCTTTGTGAGCACCAAGGGGCGGAGGATAGCCCGAAAGGGAGCGTGGTGAACTGAAACACTTGCCGGCGCCAGAGAAACTGAAGGAATCTCCTGTGAGGTGGAAAAATAGGAATGGCCAAGTAGGCATCTTTTAATTCCAAGCGGACCATCCAATCTGCCGGCCGCAGAATGTCTCGTAAGAGGTGAATATCCTCCATTTTGAAATGGCGGTATACGAGCCATTCGTTGAAGTCGCGGAGGTTCAGGACCGGTCGTTGCCCCCCATCCATCTTGTCCACTAAGAACATGTTGCTTAGGAACCCCTGTGGATGCAAGACAGCGCGACATATAGCTCCTTTCTCTAAGAGCACGGACATTTCTGCGTCTATCAATTCCTCTTCTTGGTGAGAAAAACGAATAGGCCTGGGCTGCACCACTTGCTTGGGGTCGCCGCAAAATTCTATCTGAAAACCTTGGACCGTTTGCAACACCCAAGCATCTGACGTGATTGTTCTCCACACACTCAGAAAGCCGGCCAAACGGCCACCCACTCGCACCAGAGACTCGGTAGAGACACTTACCGGCGCTAGAGGAGTTGTCACCTCCTCGGAAACCGCGGCCTTTGGACCTTCTCCCCCGGGAAGGCTAGAAGTTGTTGTACCTGGACTGGTTCTGCCCTTGCCTGGGGCCTTGCCCCCTGGAGTTTTGAGGGGGTTGGCCTGGTCGAGCGGCCCGTCCTCGACCGGCCCCACGGAAAACCCGGGAGGAAAAAACTTTTTTAATTGAGGACTGGGCCTTATCAAGTGACGTGAAGGTGTTAATGAACTTGCCCAGTTCCTTAATGAATGGTTCCCCAAATAAACCTCCCTGTGCCACCGCCCCTGCTTCTGAGTCGGCCAGATCTCCCAACTTCGGGTCCACTTTGATAAGAAAAGACCACCTCCGCTCCGTTGAGAGCGCACAATTTGCGTTTCCCAGAAAAACCACTGCACGCTGTGCCCAGCCTGACAGTGCGTCTGGTGAAATAAGGGCCCCTGAACTCTTGCCGTCCTCCGCCATGTCTAGGATCATGGTGAGGGGACCCAGGGCATCCAGAAGCTTGTCCTGGCACGCCCTCCAGGAACGATCTATACCCTTTTTGGGGTCCTTGATGAACTTTGCCAGGAAGGTTGCAATTCTGGGGTCCAATTCTGGGGTCTGCGCAACCTTCCCATCAAGAGAGGGGGGCAGGCACTCAGAGCGAAGACGGCTACGGGCTTCCTTGCCCATGGGGGTGCGAATCCGACTCGCCACGTAGCCAGCGACCTTCACTGACTGAGTCCACTCAGAGGACCGGGGGTGCATGAGCAATTCCGGGTCCAGCATGTCGGAACCGCCACTTGTTCCTTGAGGCTCTGTGGAGCCTCACGGTGCTGTCGGGCGCCATGGTCTAGACGGCCCTGGCTCGTCGTCGGTATCACCTTGAGTGTCATCCCCAAACCCCTGGGATGGACTGACTGGGTTAGTAGGGGTAGGGGAGGGGGGGGTCTAAGGTGGCTGGCGGTGGCTGATTTTGAGCCAAAAAGGCCTCTCGTAAACGCTCGAAAGCGTCTTGAGCCACACCGTCCACCCTGGGATGCTTAGCTGGCACTGGGTCCCCCCTTGCGCATCTTGGGAAGCTTTAGGGGCATCGGGAGCTGGTGGGGCCCACTTAGCACACTCACGCTCAATCTTTTGCGCCAAACGCTCCTCCATGGGAGCCATTACTTCCTCAACTGCCCTGTAAATGGACGCATCCACTGCGTCATAAAACTCATCCCACGGCAGTTGGGCTAGGGGATCCTCCTCCCACTGCATGCCAGCCTGTTCCGACATGGAAGAAGAGCACGTAGACTCTGCGCCCTGGTAAAGGTATATTGCGTGCCAGTGGCGACCTCCACAGCCTCAAGGACTGCTAATTATATGCTGGGGACCAGCAAAGTCAGCTAGGGCACGGCCCCAATTAATGAAAGGAACGAGATCAGAGCCTCTGGAACACCACCCTGCCTTAGAAATGAATGTACAGGCTTGAGATACCCCTGGGAGCGTGTCCCTACAGGCCTAAATTCAGCCTGCTAACAAGATCTCTACACCCACAGGGCGTCAAATGTAACCACACACAAACCTACTCAGAGAGCACTCTGAGCGTCAATGGGCACGAGCTCACAAGCTCTTCAGACCCTCTCGTGAGGGCGTAACTCTCCAGGGGGGTTGCGGAGCTCCAGGCAACGGCGGGCGGAATGAAAACAGTTAACGGTCGTTCCGATTCCGCGCGCCGTTGCTAACGAGGCACTGACGCGCGTGACAGTGCCCCCTGGTGGCCGGAGGTCGGGCCGTGCTCTGCGGCAGGGAAGTTAGGAGCGGTCCCGCAAACGGACCCGCGAGCCGAATGAAAAAAGCCGAACGTGCGGCTACGAGAAAAACAGAAACCACAGGGTAAAACACAGTGCACGGGCGCGGAGAGCAGCCCCGCTACGCGCGTCTGAGGCAAAGCGCGATTACACGGCCAAAAGACCAAAAACAATGCGTGAGTAAGCTGCCATAAGTAAATAAACACGCATTAAACAAAGCGCAATAGCACAAGCACATATCTTCGCAGTCGCGGGAGGCAGAACAACGCGGTCCCGCGTCTGCGATAATAACCTTACACAATAAATCTGACTAAAAATAGATGGGAAAGCAAAAGGCACTCATCTCATGGATGCGTAGCAGCAAAGAAAGAGGATGAGCAAGGGGTCGACGAGGGACTATGCACTGGATACAGTGTTGTGATTGGTGCATTGGACTCAGGGATATGTTGTCCCTTCTTTGTTTCTTTTATTTAACCAATTTCCTGAGGGTGTTTGGGAAATGTGGTTTGGTTATAAGTTTTAAAATGGCTGCTATCAGAATAAAGCAAAGAAAGTATAGCATAATCTGAAGCCTCCGGTCCTGACATAGAATTGTTTTGTTACAAATGGGCAGAAACTGCTTCCTCACTTCCTCAAAGAGATTCCTTGAAGGTGATAAGAAATGCCGACTTGTTTGTTATTTTTTTATTTTAAGTACCATCTCTACCAGTAGAGCAGCAGGTGCATTGGTGTGAGGGATCACTGCAGCCCAATTAAGGAAATGTTAGTAACAAAAATGGGGGTGGTGAGACATTTTCCTTGTTAGCACAGGGAACATGTCCCAAGCAACAGGGGTTTAGATGTGGGGCTTTTTCCTGTTTTGTGTCACAAGGGGGCAGACGGCCTGCTTTGGGCCTCAGGCCTAGGAGTGATAGCACAGTGGTGTGGGCAGAGTAGTAAGTATTATTGATGCTTCAGGTGCAGGGGCACTGGGGCCATGGGTGTGTGGGCCCAACTAAACCCCTATTATGGATCTTTTATCATCATTCCCTGTTTGTATTAGCTCTGTGCATCCGTGCTGTGCCAGTGTTGCTTTTGGGGATTGAACCAATGGCCCAAGAGAGGAGAACATTGAAGCAGAGAAGACACCTTAGCTTGAGTCTCAGAAAGATGGCAGAAAGGAGGATTGGTGATTTAGCAAGGGGCACAGAAGACTGCCTGCTTCACAAGGCATTAGCTCTAATTAGTGTAGCTGGTGCAGTGGCACTGGGGCTCAGTAGTGTGAAGGGTTCTCTGCATCACAATTATGACTGTCTTACTTTACAATCGAGGCATGGTGGATAGCATTAGGGCTGAGAGCATCCTTGCTGCAAAGAGGCAGGCAACACATGACAGCTCATTTTTTTCTGAAAAGGACAGAGTTTCAAGATCAGAGTGATGTACAGGCTTGCTGGAGGGAGGGGGGAAAGAAGCAGAAGGGATAGCCTGCTACTCAGGGCTCAAGCTTTCATTAGTGCAGAAGGTGTGCAGTTGCGTTGGGGCCCGGGAGTGTGAGGGATTCACAAGACCCCAAATAACGGGAGTAGGGTTATTTTCTTTTGTATATTTCAGGGTATTTTTTAATGTATTTTCTATGTTTATAAGTCTCTCATTTAGTATGGCTTATGAAATAATGAAAAAGTACTCCTAAAATGATCTCATACACCTCACCCCGTGCGCTCAGCCCTGCTCTCACACCACCACCCTAGGCTTTTAATACAGTTTTGGAGGGGGGCTTAGAGTAAAAAGAAATTGAAGACCTCTGCTGGTTGATAACTGCCTCTCTCTGTGTAGCATGCCTTGTTTACATTCAAAGGGGAGGGGGCCGAATGTTTATGTCCTGACCTGTCGAAATATCCTAGACCTATCTCTTAATTCTGGTCTTGTGCAGGGCCACACACACTTCTTGTGCACCTCCAGACCCAGCATGTGTGTGATAACCTGGCCAGGTTGGCGCCTCAGAGGTGTGGGACTGCCCCCCCTTGCTACGCCACTGCATTGAAGACTGTCTTTCCTCTGCATTGCTGCCAGGGCCTAACGTCGATCTTGGCAGAGTGCCTTTTGCTTCATGGGCTGCAATAGTTCTCAGGTGTTTCTTCACCCATCGAAGTGGCCTTGGATTTCTTTGGTTTCTTTATGGACTCCCACCGCTTCATCCTGGTTTTTCACCTGGCTGTTAGACGTGGAATCCTTGGCGTGGGTTTCCCCTGTATTTTTTGCCTTTGCCTCCTGTGTTTTTACTGTGTGTTGTACTTCGTTTTTGCTGGTCTAGATGCTTTGGATACTTTGCCACTGCTGTTCAGTGCCAAAGTGCAAGTGCTCCCTCTGTAAATTGTTGTCATGGATTAGTGTTTCCATAATTGGCTTATTTAGTTTTCTGTTAAGCCCCTAGTACAGTGCACTGTGTGTGCCCAGGGCCTGTAAACCAAATGCTGCTAGTGGCCTTGCAGCACTGATTGTGCCACCCACAAAAGCAGTCTTGAAAAAGGGTCTAAGGCCTGCCATTGCAGTGTCTGTGTGCAGTCTAGTACTGCCATGTCGACCTGGCAAGTGCACCCACTTGCCAGGCCCTAACCTTCCCTTTTCTTACATATGAGTCACCCCTAAGGTAGGCCCAAGGTACCCCTGTGGGCAGGGTGCAGTTTATGTGAAAGGTAGGACATGTCCTGATGTGTGTAACATGTCCTGATAGTGAACTACAGTGAATTTTGTTTTTCACCATTGAAAGGCTATCTGTCCCATAGGATAAGATGAAAGTTTATTTATAACATCTTATAACTATAACTTCCCATGGGGACAAGATAGGAAGGTAAAGTTTAGTATGCCTTAACTCTGAATATAAAGATGCATCTTTTAGTAAGGATGATTTTTACATTCTGGGTTTGAAAATACCACTTTTAGAAAGTAGGTATTTTCTTACTTAGCCATCCTGTGTGCCTCTGCTAGGTTTGTGTATTGACTGTCTTGCTTTGAGGTGACAGGGGCTGGGGATGTGCATTCTGTTCAGACAGTGGGGGTGAGGTGTGTCCTGCCTTTCCAGGGTGAGTCAGGGCTGGGCTAAATAGACCTGGGCTGCATTCAGAGTAGGGAGAGGAGATTTCTTTCACACCTGAATGGGCCTGGTCTGCCTTGGACAATGCTGTCTCCACCTCCTGCCAGGAAGCTGCACCAGGGAAGACAGAACTGGTTTTGGCTGGGCAAAGAGATTCTCTGCCACCAGAGAACAAAGGAATTTGTGCTATAAAAAGTGGGGCCCAGAACCCAGACTTTTAGATTACTTCTGGCATTCAAGAGGAACCTTTGCCAAGGAGAAGAGCTGGAGAAACTGAACGAGAAGTACTGCCCCTTTGCTGTGTGCTATCTGGGGTGGCCTGCAGTGGCTGTTTCTGCCAAGGAAAGGACAAGGACTTTGCTGCATGCTCTGTCCCCTGCTTGAAGAAGATCTCCACGGGCTTGAAGTAGAGCTTGCCTTCTGTTCTGAAGTTTCAGGGACACAAAGACTTCACCTCCAGCTCCCCTGAACTTCCTTGCTGGAAGTTCTGACCTGCCAAGAGGTGCCTGTTGCAGAGTTGGGCCTCGGAGGTTGTTTCTGCTGTTGGGATCTGGAAAAGAGACGCAACTATGAGAAGCGTAACACATCCACACCTGTTTATGCCGCATCGCTGAAGAAACCGACGCAGTGCCTGCCCGTGGCTGGATAAATTGCCACAAGCCAGATCCTGTGCACCTATCTCTGAAGTCCGAGATCACTGCACAGATTCGGACGCAGGCCCTGCTGTGCGGCTGCAAGAACCAACGCATCGTGGGATTGCAGCTGGAGAGACCGACGCAGTGCCGTTGCTGCCGCCGCCGCCGCATCGAGAACTGACGCATCCCCGATCCTCACGCATCGCACCGGGGCGCCAAGTCTACAAGA
Organism: Calotriton arnoldi; assembly: GCA_963921515.1. Lineage (NCBI taxonomy): Eukaryota > Metazoa > Chordata > Amphibia > Caudata > Salamandridae > Calotriton > Calotriton arnoldi. The sequence goes on along the minus strand of CAWUFW010002330.1, from coordinate 897,581 downwards.
ACGCCGGGGCTGCAGTAAGAAACCGACGCATCACCTCCCCTTCAGTAAGAAACCGACGCATCACCTCCCCTTCAGTAAGGAACCGACGCATCACCTCCCTTGCGTGGCAGTAAAGAACCGACGCATCACCTCCCCTGGAGTAAGGAACCAACACATCACCTTCCCTGGGCGTAAGGAACCGATGCATCACCTTCCCTGTTGCTGTTTTTGTTTGTAACGCATCCAAGGTACTTTGTGTCGAAAGTGTCGCAACTATAATTAGCTATGAACAGAACTGTTTCTACCTTTTGAAAGTCATATTTTGATTACTGTATTGAGGATTTTTGACATTTTGGTCTTGTTTGGTTTAGATAAAGATTACCTATTTTTCTAAACTGGTGTGGTGTCCACTGCCTCTGAGATAGGCCTGTCTGCTCGTGCCAAGCTACCAAGGGGGTGAGCAGGGGTTATTTTAAAAGTGTATCCCCCTTACCCTGACTAGCACACCTTCAATGGCGGCAGTGCTCCAGTCCCTTCTGGCAATTGGGCATTCCGTGCTCCTCAGGTTTTTGCAAACTAAGCTGGCTAGTGTGGGCTTCATGACTCTGCCAGTGCTCCGTTACCTGGCTTTCAATCACCTGTCCTGAACAATATCCCTGGTTTTTTTGCACCTTGATGGAGTTCTAGGGAAGTACCCTCACTGTTCCTATCCAGGGACTGCAGTGGGGGTGTTGAGCAAGCTGTAGAGTAGCAAGGATGCCATAGGCCCTAGTGTAAGCAGAGGAAATGGCCCCATTGCTGTTGGAGCGGTTAAATCCAGCAATTGCTAGGGTTTAATGGCCCTTTCAATTCCCTGGTGCGACTGCACCTGCTGCATGAAAGCTACACCTCTGGATGCAAGGTGATATTGAAAGGGATGGAGCAGAGCAGTCGATTCTCAGGTCTGCTTCATTCCCCTGCTAGCCACGGCTCCCTTTCCTTGTTTTTAGGCATTTATTCTTTACAGGCCCCATTCCCTCAATCTACACCATAACAAACTAATTTCAAGAACTGCCTAATTTCTTAGACTCAGCTTTCCATAACTGTCCCTCACAATGTCCTTGCCCACTGCTTAGGCCTTTTGCAAACAATCAGCTCCTCACTCAATACCAGGGACTGGTTACATACATTGCACTGTTTCCGTTCAAATTCTCACCAACTTTTGCACCAAGTTACAAGAGGAAAATTACCTGAACAGTAAAAGCAGTCTGTGGGTCGGAATGGTAGTGCAAATGGAGCTCAAAAAATGTGCCGCCCCTGATAAATCCATGTAATTCAGATGCGTGTATGTAAATGTGCGTCAGTGTAAACACAGTAATCCGCCCTTGTTGTTTTCTTGGTACCTTGTTCGTTTGGAATAATTGAGAAAACAATCATTGGCCCACAGGAAATGAGGTAAGAAAGAGTCTTGTGAGAAGTAGGACCTGGACAGCCTCGTCTTTGTTGTCCCGCCGACCAAGGCGATATTAGCCCCTCCCCCCCCCCCCCTTGCCATTTGGATTCTGTCACTGAGACTCTGGTGTATCAAGACCAGTACCCACCAAGTTTGTTTCCGAGATGGGGGTACTCGAGTGGGCAGCTAGCCTGAAAATTTCCATTAAGGCGGAGGGGGCATACTTGCTGTGAAAAGACAACTGTCTCAGGACGGTTAATTCTGAGAATTGAAATGCTTCAGCTGAAATGTAAGGCAGGGAGTCTTAACAGATGTGCGTCCTCAAGTCATAGGTTGTGACATTGCGTCTGTGCTTCATTGTCTAGCATCCGCATGACAGGCGGGATACAGTTTGAGCATGATGCTGAAGTGGGAAAATGTGTCCATATGACCACGATCTCCTGATGTATTAGTAGTCTAGTGCTTGCATATCACAAATGAGATTTCAGTCATGAAAGGACACCAAAGTGGTGATAAGCGTACCCCTGTGAAATTATGAATTTGTACTTATAAATGTAGAAAAGTAGATTATCCCCTATGCTCCAATTGTGACATAATCGGCCAGTAAATCAGAGCTAGAGATGATTAAAAGTAAATGTGATGTAGAGAACAGTATAGATAGCCGCAACTCAATTTGGCTATACGTGTAACAAAACCTATATGAGAACAAGCATTTTCAACTGCCTTTTGGCGGTGTTGGACAATGTTCCCACTGGTGGTATGTGAACACATTTCTAGGATTAGCAGATTTATGTAAAAAGTGATGACCATAGTGTTGATAACAATACATTGTTTCGAAATCTGATGTGCTTTCCAATGTTTCACTATTAGAAAATGCAGCAGATTTTTCCAAATCAGACATGTTATTTACAGTTTCAAAATCCCAATCATCGGAAAATGTACTTGAGGTAATGATATCACTCAATGATATTTTAAATAAATGAGGAATTCTTAAAAGTTCGGTTGGACCAAATATATCGAAATCAACCTTGTCCCAAACCATACCATCAGGTATAGGAACTGCTGTAATGTTCACTGATGACAAGTCTCTTTGTTCTCGATGAGATGATTGGTGTGGTTTTAAAATTAAATTCACCCTTTGGGCTGCAAAGCTTTGTCAAAGGTATTTTCCATTAACAAGCATGCTAAAAACTATTACTAAGCCTACCCAGAAAAGAAAGAAAAGTATCCCGGTGATTACCCATAGTTCTACCCAAGGTGACACCAGGTAAGTCTTTTTAAGAAAGTTCAGAAAGTCTTTAACTTGCTGCTTGCAGGATTTTTGGGCTGGCGTCATTTCAGGTTCACTTGGGTCCAAAGAAAATGTATCAAAGTTTATGAAGTAGCCAGAAGCAGTTCGATCAATTGTTGGTATTGCATCAGGATTTGTAGAAATCGTAGTTTGCTCTTGTTGAGGCATGTTCATGTAGACATCTGTATTTGGTCGAATTGAAATTTGTCTTTCATTTTGATTCTGTATTTGAACTTCAGGTTCAAGGGGAACGAGTTCCATAGCATTGTTGCATAGTCCATTATTCCGTGCAGGAGACTCTTCGAGCGTGATGAGTCTTTCCGTTTGAACTTCTTGAATTGTAGTGAGAGGAGGGCGTCTGCTACTTTGGAGTCCACGTGGCCTACTACTCAGTATCAGCCACATAGTGTGGTTTGATTAGGTCGATTGAGACAAATCTTTCCCCTTTTTTCCAGCAAGAGGCAGTAGAAGTACAGTTTTTGTTCCTTCAACTGCTAGAACCTGTACTGGCTTTCTGTATGATGGCCCAAATTCTTTCTTGTCCGCTATTTTCTCTCTGACCAGATCCCTGACTTTTGGGATCCAGACAGGTCTTGCCATGACTGATTTGACTTCCCCAATGGCGGTCTGCTTCATATGGACTTTACTTTGTTGTGTCCTGGATTCATTTAGATCCTGTAAAACAGCCAAACGATCATGGATGTCAAAAGGCTTTTCATCCGCCACTGTGCCTTCACAATCAAGATCAGGTACCCACATTCTTGTCTCAAATAGGACCTCATATGGAGTGACCCCCCCTAGAGAACTTCTTGGCATATTATTCAATGCTCGCTGTACTCCATGCAGATGTTTTACCCAGCTCTCACCCGTGCCTAATACTCTAGCTGTTAAAGACTGCTTTAAGTCTCGGTTTTTTCTCTCCACGACCGAATTTCCCTCGGGATGGTATGGAGAGGAGTACCGCAATTCTACACCCAATCCTCGCATGGCCTCATTGTAAGCCTGAGAGCTAAATGCAGGGCCCTGGTCAGAATGTAATGTGCCAATTGTGTATGTCCCTATAAAGACTCGCAAATCTTTTATAACAGTTCGAGCGTCAGCCGAGCGTCGGGGCCACACCCATAGGAATCTTGAGCAGGAATCCACTGCAACCATGATATACCTGTAAGCCCCATCTCTTTGTAATGGGGCCGCAGTGGTCCAAGTAAACACACGCTAGTGATTTATCAGATATTAACAAAGGTGTCTGTGCTGGGTGTGTTACGGTGGAACCTTTCATCTGCTGGCAGATGTCGTATTTCAAGACATAGTCTTTAGTTTGCTTTGTTAAACCCAGGCCACCAATAGCGTTGTTTCAATAAAGAAACAGTTGTCGTAACTCCTGCATGCGCAGAACCTATCCCTTCGTGTGCTGCTAGAATCAAACCTAACCTACGATCCATGTTTGGAATTACTCTGTCCCCCACTCCAGGGATTTGAGCAAATGGAATGTTATTGGCATCTAACTTGTAGGAGTACTTGAGTGGAAACCTTTTTGGTACTGCTCCGCTGTTTTTGCGACAAGCATTGACAGCCACCATAATCTCACCGTCTATTCTAGTTTTAAAACGAGTGATTGCAGCTACGGAAGCCGTGCGTACAGCCCCCTTTGCGGCTTCATCAGCCAATGAATTCCCTTCAACGTGAACGCCATCACGCTGATGACTCAGTGTATGTATCACGTGAGCTCTCGGTAGTTCGGTTTTCAACTCCACTACCTGTTCCCATAGCATTTTATGCTTAATTGTGCCACCTTTTGCATCTTTGAACCCGTTTTGAACCCAGTGCTGCAAATATTCATTATATGACTGCACACAGTAAAAGGAATCGCACACAATTAGTGTGGGGAATTCTCGATCCGTATTTACCAGCGCCAGTATCAAGGCTTTTAACTCTGCCAGCTGTGCCGTGCAGTCCCCTAGAGACTGCGTCTTTGTGCAACTTGGGTGGAACTTTACATCCCGAATGCGACCTTTAACGATTGCACATGCCGGGCTATATTGTTGCTTACTTCCTATGGCCGGTTGAGCTGATCCGTCAGTGTAAATTATATATTCATACTGATCTAGAGGCATTATTTCGTTTGGTAGAGGATATTCTTGTTCGTATTGCAGGAATGCTTGTGTCTTTAGATTTGGGTCGTACCTGTATTCTACATCTGTTGCAGTGAGAGAATTAGCCCATTGTATCCATCTTGGATGTAAGGCTTTAGCGTTAGGAACGCTCGCCTTTGTTGGAGTCCCTACTATTATTCGTTTTCCCTGAGCCAGTGCTCCTTCTCTCACTACAGCAGTTTGTACTGCTGTCAGAATCTTTTCTGTAGATGCGAAGTGCATCTCAGCATTTGTGTACAAATGTGATTTATATGCAATTGGTACTGTTTCACCTTCATTATATGTTAGATAGGTGTACCCAGATTGACCCGCAACTATATGGATCACCAGGTTGCGTACGTTTGCGCGTGTCTGTAAGTGTTTGGAAGCTATCATGTCAGCTTGTAAGGAAAGAAGTGTATCTGTGTGTTCCTGTGTCCATTGTCTAACTGAAAAATCAGGTTTTATTAAATTGTAGAAAGGTTTTACTCTTTCTGCGTAATCCAAAATGTATGTACTACCAAAATTTAGGAATCCCAGGATTGAGTGTACATTTTTTAATGATTTTGGAGGTTGGAGCAGCGCACATTTTTCTAAAAATTGGCTGCCAGGCTTTTCCTTCACTTGAAAGCTCATATCCTAAAAACAGGACACTGAGGTGGACAATTTTGGATTTTTTAAAGTTGAATTTGTAGCCCTCAGATGCAAATCCCAAAATTATGGTGTTCACTCTGTTTAAGTGCTCCTCTAGGTCATCGTCCGTTAGATAAATATCATCCACATAGGACAATGCCTCTTCATTCAAATTTTGAAGTAACTCAGTTACTCTGGCCGAAAACAACCCCGGGTTGTTCTTATACCCTTGGGGGAGTCGACAAAATTGTCGCTGGGACCCTAGCGCTGAGAATGCTGTTAGATACCTGCTTTCAGGCGCTACATTTTGGCAGAAAAATCCATTTGAGATATCAAGTGTTGTTTTATATTTTTTCCGCGCAATGTTATTCATTAAAGCGGCACTGTGTGCATTTTGGACTGCAAATGTCTTACTGCAAGTGTTCAAATGTCTATAATCTAAAACTAAACGATATGAATTGTCAGGTTTCATGACCGGAAACAAAGGATTGTTCATTGATGAGGTGCAATTTTCGATCACCCCTTGGTATTCAAGTTGATCTAAGATCTCCCTGACCTGTTTCTTAGCTTCTTGCTTTATTGGATACTGCCTGTGTGCAGTTGGAGTATTTTTTAAATGAATTATGTGGTGGATTGAATCCTCGTCCCAGCTAACATGGTTTTTGTATAATGCAGGGGCTTGGGCTACCGCCCACTCCTGCGCATATGTGTGTTGTACGTGCCTGGGAATATGGTCTGAGAATGCCGGTAAAATTACCGTTTCTCCCTTAGGGCAATCCATGACGAATGCTGGCGGCCAATCTTGTTCAGCTAACAAAATGTCATAGCCAAACGACAAGTTCTCCCAAAAGAGACCTTTAACTGTCCTACATTTGTCCCCCTCCATTTGGAGTGTTAATTCATATAACTTATGTGGGACACTTACCCTAGTATCAGGTGTTTCCACCGTGATATAATCATTCAAGTCTGCTGTCACCAGAAATTCCATTAGGTTCTGGCGGGCTATTGTTACTTCTGCCGCACTGTCTAGCATCGTCAGAGCCCATTCCCCGTTCAGTAGTCGAGTCCTGAGAATTCTGGGCATGTCTGATCTTTAGACCTGCCACCTTCTTCTTTTTGAACTGTGGCTTTTGCTTTGGTTTCTCTTCTTTTTTAGAAGTGTAATATTGAGCGTGCTGCTTGTCTCTGGACTTTGTGCGCTCTTCTTGTCTGTCTGACCGTCCTTCCCTCTCGGAGTTTTTCAGTGAACCCTGAAAGGAACGAGAGGAACGTGTATCAGTATCCTGATACCTGTCAGGTTTCCTAATATTATCCCTATTCCTAAGGTTATACCTCTTTTCGGAGGGCTCCTGTGGAGGAGATCTACCTCTGGATTGAGATCTGTTTCCTTTAAAGTTTTGTTGTTTTTTATTGTCCCACTTCTTCTTTGTTGAAACGGGTGCCTGCTTAGAAGTGTCCTTTTCAGGACTGCCCATCAGTTGTGGTTTTAAAGCTTTCCCACCCAAACTGTCTCTGCCTAATTCTGCATATGCATTTTCAATTATTTTCGGTAGTTCGTGTTCCTGTTCTAATGGACTGAACTCCCTTAGGCGTTGGCTGATAACCACTGAAGCTGCTTTCCCTTTAATATTAGCTAATATTATGGCTGATACCTGGGCATAGTTACCTAGTAACTTCATCCCTAAGTTCAGAGCAGGTTCTGCTCCGTACTCGTTTTGTATTTGTCTCAATACATCTAGTATCACTGCTAATGACGGAATACCATGAGTTCTGGTATAAATGGCAGCAAAGACTGTACCTCAAGTGGTACAATCTTCTACTTGTGGTGTTGCTGAAAGGGTAGGTAACTAGCGCCAGGATACAGTTGGGTAACCGCTGCGCTTAATAAATATCCGTAACATAACATAACATATCCCCATGGGCAAGCAGATTGTTAGCATTCTGTGTTTTTCATATGGGGTGGTATTCGGGAATACTGCCTCTAGCTGTGTTATTTTCTAAGCGACATTTGTTCACGTTTTGTGGGCATTTTGTCCATCACCGCGTGTAATGTTTGTGGTGTAATTTTAGTTGCTGTACCCTGAGCTTGAGTTCCATTAGTTGCAACTATTGCTGGTTGGACTGTAAGTGTCCTCATGACAAATTGCGTCAGGTTCCTATAAATTTTTATCACTTCTTTGTGATGTGTGAGTAAGTCTCCTACTGGCATTGTTTCAATGTCAGGATGTGGTGTGTAGGCCGCTAATATTGGCCATGTTGCCCCTTCTCTTCCGAGCGGGCCGAGTCTCACTCTTCTTATGTGGGGTAGGGTGCCTTTACACCAGTATAAGTGTTCCTGGTACGTGAGCGGAACCTCAATGTCCTCAAACGGACAGTATTCCGCTGGTGCATCTCTGTCTGTGTAGGAGTGAAATGTTTGTGATCTGGCATTTGCTGCTGGGAATGTAACCCACGAATAAAATACCTCTGTTCTGTATGATTCGTGTGCCTCAATCATGAAAGCTACTATGCCACCCCAGGGTGTTAAACCATGCTCTAGCAGTTTCAGAGTGACTGTTTCTGAATTTTTCTGCAATTTTGTATTGCGTCTGCATCTTCTTCTCCGGCTGAGCGGTTCAGTTCTACTACTACGTTATCTCTGGTCCTTGTCATTGTGTAAAAAAGAGCTTTTCAAGGGAACTAAGATAAGGTGTTTGTGCACAATTTTAGGAACACTGTGTCCTTCAAGCTTGATTAACCAACAGCTAATAAATAGGATTTTTCGCCTACTCAGCTGTGGCGGAGATTTTGCCCACCCACTCCAGACGTCTCTGGTGTTTTGTGAGTAGGGGTCTCTGAGAATAGCACGACTGAACTACTCAGATTCTACTGTTAAATAAGTACCCAACCAACGTTGGCGGCGCCATGTCGTGTAGTTCCTATATAACCTATACAGGATCTGCGCGTTTGGATATCATAAACTGTGGGATTGGTGGCAGACTGATTCTTTGCACCCCCACTGGATACGTTAGCCTATCTGTATTAGCTAGCTCACAGTGCCACTATAATCTCCTGTTACCAAGGAGAGAATAGATTCTGGCAACCTCAGAACTTGACAACCCTGATCCCTCAGAATCGTGGAAACAATATACTACCTTTCGCTCAGTCACTTGTGCTCACTTAGTTTGTCTCAGAGAGATACACAGAATAAACAGGCTGGGCGTTTTCAATAAGAATTTATTGAACAGTTATTCTAGTGTAGAATAGATGAGCTGCAACAACCATTAGACAGTAGCAAAGATATATGATTAGCAATACTACGAAAGTAAAGGGATGGTAAAGTTCTACCATCTTGCAGAAATCATGAATATATACATGTACATAAAACACATGATAATAAGTGCGTGCTTACTCCTACGATGCCTCCCTAACTAGATGTACCTAAATGTACCCAGCATCTGTGTAGGTGTTATGTCAAGAATCCCTCTAGGATCTAGTCAACCCCATTACCTGAGAATGAGAGAATATGGGACCCCGTCCTGGTCTCGAGTTGGACACCCCACGAGGGATGTTAGACCACTGCGAGCTGGAGTGTCTGCATGCAGGAACCTCAGCGTCTCTGGTCAGTGTGTCAGCCGGGAAGTCTCGGTCTCCTCTGTCCTTCTAAGCAAGATGTGATGTATATATACCCATAGGTCTCCCCAGGGGTTCTACCTTGCTGTGTTACTGTGTCGGCCTAAAGGATGACGTCGGGCCTGAACTTTATACAGAGATATTATACAGAAGATGTTCGTCCTGCTGTGCTTCCAAGAAGCCTCATGCATAATGTATGAGATTCGAACCAGGGGGAAACCCGCGTTCTGAATGCAGTGTCGTATCTAGGTAAAAGGTCAGTCCCTAAGAACCGTTATGTATGTAATGTAGGGAAGAATATAGGTGAAAAAGGTTGCAATGTTACCTGCGCCTATATGGGGTACTTATATGGAATATAACAATAGGTCTCGCATTTTGTTTTGAGTTAGAGTTATTGATGTTATAAATGACAATGTCTTTTACCTCTGCTTTTTGGTTTGTAGAGTAGTGGATGCATGTGGTGTGGAGTGGAATTATGTGGTTTGTATTGGAATTGTTAGTTGTGGAATTGTGTGTGGTGTGTATTGGATTTGCGTAATGGAATTATGTGGCAGGGTGTTCAGTGGAAAAGGATTGTGGGAATAACAGATACTGGGAGACACAGATAGTACGAGTGGCTATACTAAAGAGAGAGAGAACAGAAGGAATGTGAAGGTAGATCTACTAAGTTTGGGCCGTTGAGAGGGTGTGAGAACACCTGGAAATGAGAACGCCCGGAAAACAAAGGGGTCACTAGGTATGTGGAGATAGTGACACCTTAAATATTTGTGAGGGACAGCGAGAACTGCTGGTGAGGGGAGAGGGGTGGATAGATCTGGGCTTTAGTTGAAGTGCACCAAAAAATATAAAAATTCTAAAAAGTTTGAAACCCCTTTTAATTTTAAACTTCCGGTGGTATACATCACTGCGCTGCCACCATCCATTTACCAGCACTGATCACCTTAATACAAACACATACTTAAAAGGCAACTTTGTGCGACCACATAAGCACCCCTGTGCCCTTTTACCCCACCCGCCTGTCAGATGTGGAGAGTTGAAAGCAGTAGCATGCTGCACTTACTCCTCTCTGAGAGCAACAAACAGGAATGTGCAGGCTGCACTTACTCCTACCTGAGATGAGATGGGCATGCACAAGCTGCACCTACTCCTTTCTGAGGGAGTGACACAGGTTTGTGCAGGCATAGTGAATGAAAAGGGCATGCCCAGCCTGCACTTACTCCTCTGTAAAGGGATAAAATAGGCATGCGTAAGTGACACTTACTCCTTACCAAGAGGATGAGACAGGCATGTGTACTCTGTGACAAGGTCGTTGAGTATTCACTTTAAACCAAGGCACAGGCGCTGCCAAAGGTCACCTTCTGCTGCACTAATATCAGAAGGATTGAGACAGCTTAAAAAGACCACCACTGGACTATAGCTTCTGCATCAATCACTAAGTGCAGAAACACTGTGTTTGGGCCCAGGTGCAGGGTTAATTCCAACATGTTACAATTCCGACAGTGCTTGCGCCTTCGGGGGAAGTATAGCGCCTTGATGAGGAAGGATGGATATATGTATCTGGACCTGCAAGTGAATACGACAGCAACATCATTGGAGATGCCAAACTAAAGTAAACCCGTCATGGGAGCATCTAATTAGTGCCCCGAAAAATAACAAAATGTAAAAGGTTTAAGACCCCTTATACTTTAAATATCCAGGCGGTATCCATCACTGCGCTGTCATAGTCCATCTACCGAGAAAGCAGCTGTTACTTCTTACTGCCATCTCTGCCACTGCCTGCACAGCCTCTTCTCCGTTCCTCGTTCTCCTGTACGGAACTCAGGTTGTCATTACCATGTCATGGTAGTACATCCGGAGCACCCAGTTCTCTAGATTCTTGGGAGAGGAAAAGAGGTAGTCATTGAAAAAGGACAGTCATTAGGAGTTCTGCGTATCCGAAACGGCAGCCATCTTGAAGATGCATGTTTCAGCCAATCACTGAAGAATCCACCAAATAACGTAATTTAAATCCAGAACTTCATAAGACGTTCAGTTTAATGAGGGCCTTTTAAAAATTACGTTTATTTATTAAAGTAGCAATGCAATTCTGACTATTTACAGTTTAGTATTCTCATACAGCTACCTTGATCGTAAAAAAATACTTTAACTAAAGTTTACAAATTATGTTCAAGAAATTGTAATTCTTGCTTGCAGCTTGTTATTAAATTAATGTTTCACAAAAAAGAACACCGTCTATGTGGTCGCCTCTTCATGTCATGGGAAACATGAAAGGAGGACGGCATCACACGATGTACAGTGTGATGGCCAAACAAAACGTTCTCTTAGTAAATAGCCAGCGAGGGAGCTAAGCCCACAAAGGAGGGACATTTATACAAATGCACCAATAACAAGCCAGCATTTGTAAATAACCCAGATAACAGCCAATGGCGGGTTTGCCAGAGCCCATAGAAGAGGATACAACAGATCTTCGAGGCGCGACCTAAAAGGGGGGCACAGATGAGCTTTCAGTGAAGTAATAGGCATATTGCATGTGGCCCAAGTCTGTATCATCATTCCACCCAATTATGTGGGTGAACAGTGTAAAGACCCATTACTGTTCTTTGTAATGTACTGTCTTTCATAACAGTCCTTTCAGATAGCTTGTGAAGTGTCGAATAGATTAACAGTTCGCATGTGTGATATACTAAAACCTCATAATGGTAAACCTTTCATTCTAAGACTAGGCATCCTTTCAAATGCACCATGTAATATGTTGTCTGTTTTCCTAATATTTACATTCTGTGTTTTCGTATTCACTATAGTTTTATTGATTTCTGCAATAATACTATTACATTTATTCTGCATTAAAACTGGCTTAAAATAAAGTCTGAAAAATAGAAGCATGGATTTTTTGTATATTTGTATTTGTGGTGAAAGGTTGCCAAAACTCACAACAATAAATCAAAATACGTGATAGTCTTTAACAGGTTTGTTACATGTCAAATATGCATTGTGTCCAGGTAAATTGGAGAAAATATGTGGGTCAAACTTGTCCTTTCATTCCGCTCAAGCTGGTAAGTTGGTACATTGTGTGTGCGCCTGAGGGCCAAGAAGGATCTATCTGGGTCATGTTCACAAGAAGTTGTGAAAGCCTAGCACTGCGTCTTTGGATGAAAATAAAAAATCCCTTCTTATGAGACCGTCAACCGCAACATTCTGATGAGCAGTCTCGAAGAATGGGCCAGGATGGTTAGGTCTGCTCTGGAATTGATAGTTTATTCTGATCAAGATTGGATTGAGTCAATGGAATACACATTACGTGTAGCATTTGAAGTTTCACTACGGTCCTCCTTATTCTGCTTGCTCTTCAATGTCTATTTGTGTCTGCTTCCATTTCTACAATAGCAGTTTCCACTTAATCTTCAAATGTTTGCTGATGAAATTAATTTCCAGGTGGAACATAGGTTGACATTTCAGACTAATATTACCACTTCTCTGGATCATGTCTTCTACTGGATAAACAGAGAACCCTATGCCTGTATGTAGCAAATGCTGAGATCCTGCTGTTCAGTGGTATAGGATCCAACTAGCCAACCTTCCAGTGCCTCCTGAGCTCAGATTTGTCAACATGCTGCAAGTTCGAAACCTGAGAGTTATTTTTTTAGTCAGAAATGTCTATCGTTCCCCACATCAGTAGAGTGGCCAAAGTTATGAATCTGCAACTCTCCCTCTTCTAGGGCATGCTCACACTTTTATATACTGACCATCTTGTGGCCCTAACAAGATCCTAGTTGATAATCTACCTCGACTACTGTAGTATCGTTTACACTGGGTTCCCGAACAAGCTGCAATTACTTCAAAGTCAGCCAGACAGATTATGCCTGAATTTAGGACCCAGAGAACACATTAAACCAGCTTTAAAATCACTATGCTGTTTCCCAATGGACACGAGAATTAAGTTCAAGGCCCTCTACGCTATCCACAATGTCCTGCCTTACCTGCAAAACCTTACACCACATTATGCTCCTAACAGGGTCCTATGTTCAGCTCTGGCTCATCTTTTTACCCAACAAACCTTCAAATGTTTGAAATATAGAGCTAGGTTTCCGGGAGTCTGGGTTCCCACAAGAGGGAATGCACAGCACCGAAGTCTCAGGAGTGAGACTAATTATCTGCTTTTAGACAGAGTGTGTAAATTCAACTGTTCTGCAGCACTTACAACCACATATTTGGGAGCAGCAGTCTAGAAAAATAGCAGACAGAAGCTCTGTTCTTCTTGTTTGGCTTCTAACTTACCCCATCAGCACAACATCTAGACGTTTTGATCACCACATCCTTCTGAAGTAACTGTAAAGTGACACGTTGTGCTATATAAAACTCTTTGATAAGTAAACAAATATTTGTCATTGTTTATTTCATTAGTATGCTCATCTTACTTTTGTGAAATAAATAATGCACGTTATTTTTGTTTGGTTTTGCAAAATCTATGCAATCTGGGGTTGCGTGCAAAGCTTGCAATATTTGATATTCATGATGGCTCGCTTTTAGTGTCCATTTGGACCCTAAAACGATTTCAGCTGCCATTCACTGATCAAATCCATTTCTTCCTTTGTGTAAGAAAATTGGGTATTAGTTGGGGGCAATGCGAGTCCAACATACAAGTTCAATAAATAAACCTGGGCTCAACCCTGGAAGCTATGGTACAGGGCCAACAGGCTTAACTTCAGAAAAAGTGTGCAAAGTATTTTGCAGTATCATAACAATTAAAAAGTCAAAACACAGCATGACAAAAATCCCACAACAGAAAAATGTAATTAGAAAAATCCCACAACCAATAGAGAAAAATGTAATTAGAAAAAACACACAAACATCTTTAAAATCCAATAAGGGTAACCAGAGATATGAAGTTGTAAAGTTTTAGGGCAAAAAGTGCCAAGAAAAAGTCAATGGCCAACCGAAGTCATTGTTTGCGGTTGACCAGGATGTAGATTTGATTACCCTACCACCAAGAACCAAACCAGACTCTGCAATGCTGTCACTATTGACATTTGACTCAACTCTTGACAGAGCAATAGCTGCGGAGCTCATATTCTAGTATGAGAATGACAATGAACCTTTGGTTAAGGCAAACGTCGCTAGTAACAGATGTGATTTAACCCTGTACATTCTCTCTGAGGGTACACAACAGATCACCAAGAAAGACTCTGCTGCAAAGTCATTGTGTTTTTGCCCATTCCACTTCCTCTTTGAGCATTATGGCTTTCTCTCGATAACCTGTAAGGTGTTGTTCTTGCAGTGACTTGGGAAGGAACATGATACACCTAATACCTGGTTAGTGAAATATAGGTCCTTTGACACATTTCTGGCCAGCAGAATTTTGGATCAAAATCCCTGCAAATATATAATCCCCAATTAACAGTTGTGAATTCGAACCCTCTTATAATCATGGGCTCTGACAGACATCCTCTTTCAGATTGATACGCATATGCCAGTGTGAAAGTAGTACGGACAAGCCTTTGTGTTACTGGAGGAGACCAGACATGTTGGACAATTGGGCTCTGGCTGGATTCTTTGGGCTCCCTTCCTATCCCATTCTACAAGGTCCAAAACCTAGGTGTACTGTTTGAATAAGATCTCTCTTATGATGCCTAGGTGCAGAGAACCTGGACCTCCTGTTTCGTTCAAATGCAGCTGCTGTATAAGACTCTTCTGTTTCTCTGGGCTGATCCACATTGACCATATTTGGTGCTGCTAGTCTGTCTTATATAGACTACATATTAGTCATTTTAAGTGTATATTAAACTTATAATCAACTTTTGTTATGTTTATCTCTCATTTCAATAAACAGCGCCACCATATGGCAGACTGTCATAATTGCCGGTATTAACAATTAAGTGCTGGGACCGAGCTCAGAAACCATTGGCTCAAATTAAGCATTGCCCTGTTTAGTCAGATACAGCTGCACTGCAGATACTGCAAAATATGACTGTAAGAATGCTGCCTGGTGGTCATGTTCGACAGTATGTAAGGGACTTGATGCTCTTTACACCGTCTTACAGTAAAGCAGGGGTGTAACACATGCTCCTGGAGTGTTGAGAGGTCTCTGGTCCTCCAGGGGCCTCCAGGAGCACCCTTTTCAGCCAAAGGGCAATTCATAGCTGCAAGACATAGGAGACTCGGGAGCCCTTCATTACATGCTACAGGAGAGCCCTGTCATTTTGCATTATTCCACTACACTACAGAACATGACCCACCTTTCTATCAGAGAGACTTTGTACACCCCCATCACTACTGAGATCTGATGCCTTGGATTTGCTTTAAGGGACCACGGTGTGGGGACAGAACTGCATAACAGTTCATACCTTGAGCCCTTAAGCCCAGGAACAACTTTGATCACTTGGTGTTGCCACAGGCTTTAAAGACTCAGGGGCTTATTTACAAGCCCCTTGCGCCACCAGAGAGCCAATTTTTTTGACACTCCAGTGGCGCAGTGTGCAGGTCCATATTTACAAGGCCACGCAAAGCCACTCTGTATGGCTTTTCATGGCCTTGTAAATATGCCCCCCTTTCACGCAGTTCTCTGCGTGAAAGGGGCGTTCCATGGGGCATACTTATAAGGGGATTGTGCCACCGGAACATCACTTTTCTTGACGTTCCGGTGGCTCAATGCCCTGCACCATATTTACAAATCAGCTTTAAAGATTGTTTATGTGCTGGAAGGTGTCCCTTCCTGCACATAAACAATCATTCCCTGCGGAACTTACAGAAGGATGTACATCTCAGAGATGCAACAGAGCATACAATAATGCAATCAGATATACATACAGGATTACGTTCCACACATGACATGTACTGTCTCTTCCACCTTATCGCTAACATATACGTGCTGAGAAGGAATTATAGAATAAATGCAATATATATATATATATATATATATATATATATATATGTATGACTCATGTAAGGATACAAAATACCAATACATTTTTGTACAAAAAAACAATCATTCCCTGAACACAGACACCCTTGCACCATGCTGCAAGGGTGCCTGTGTTGCAGGAAATCATCCCTGCAATGCAGGCACCCTTGAACTATGGTGCAAGGGTGTCTGTGTTGGCGCTAGGCAGCTATTTTTAGCTCAAGGGAAAACACAGGAGCGCATTGTATACTTGTGAATACGGTGCATCCCTGCGTTTTTGAAATGATGCGGCGCTGCGAAATTTGCCGCCGCGCCATTTCCTTGTCAATATACCCCCATGGGTGTTGCTGTGGGTGTTCCCATGCAACACCAATGGATTCGGATGCATTTCCATATTTACAAGGTTTCATAAACATGGGAATGTGTCAGATTCCTACGCCTCCCTAGGGGAGGCGTAAGCAAGGCACAACAAGAAGAAATACCTTTATTTCTCTTCTTTTTTTCCTTTTTCTATGTGTGCTGCACTCTGCAGCGCACAAAAAAAGAGGAAACCGCCTCTCGTGATTGTTTTTGTGCAGGAAGGTGTCCCTTCCTGCACAAAAACTATCACCCCTACAATGCAGACACCCTTACACCATCGCGCAAGGGAGCCTGCGTTGGCGCTTGGCAGCCCATTGTGTGCCAGCGCAGGGGAAAAGGGCAGGAATGCACCATACATCATCGATACGGTGCATTCCTGCCCTTTTCTTTTGACTCAGAGCAGCACAGCAAGATTCCTTGCAGCGCTGCCCTTCGCCAAAACCTCGTAAATGAGGCCCTCATTTTTCTGTCAGTTTTAGCCTAAACAGTGACTTTTATGTCGCTGTATCATCATGTGCTTGTTTCTCAAAGCTGTGGTGCTACGTTGCGTTCTATAAATAAATAATTAAAAATATTAAATGGAATGCGCCATTACGTTAACAGGTGAAACGAGCATCCAGTACTATAACAAAAGGGTATGCTAAAGGCGAGGGTGTGCTTTAATAGATCAAAAACATGCAGGTACAAAGCAAAAAACGTCAGTGTGTCATATGCCTATCAGAGGGTAAATTGCACTGTTTTTAGTTTGTCAGTTCAAGAAGGCTGTATACAAATAACTATTGGGTAAAAAGGGGGGCACTTACGTACCACTGAGTTGTTCTGTGTGAAAAAGGCTGCTGTATTGAAACAGGTGTGCATTACATAAAACTTCCTTGGCCCAAAGCCTTACAAAACTAAAACCTCACTGTACATCTAATCACCTACCTTCCTTACCCAATATACATAACCTTCAAACTTTGACATTATTACCTATTTCCCGGTTTGCTCATTTTCTTTTAAACGTTCCCACTTAACTGAAGTGACCAATCTATGCTCAACTTGCTATTCCTATGACGTAACAGTTTTACTCCAGGACTTCCGGTGTGGGTTTGTTGAGACCTTCCGTTTCTGCCTGCTTATCCTAGCTTAATCAAATTAACCTTAAGTAAAGGCCTGGAAAGCCTTTTTCACCACCAGAAAAAGGCTTTCCTGACGTTTTCTGCCCCCAAATGCACATCCCTGAACCCCAGAGACCTAACTAAATAATCCCTCAGCTCCACCAAATAAAGGCGCATACCATACTCCAAAAGATGCTCTCTGCCACCCCTAAAAAAACGCCATGTCTTCATTGCATAAGTCCATATGCTGCACCTTTCCTAAGCCCTCATCTCTACAAAAGCGTCTCATTTCTCTATTGACCTTCCTCCTGGATCAATCTATGGCTGATGGCTTGACCGCGCCACACCAAAACCTCAGGGGAATTGTAGGAGGCCAGCTTAGTATATGGTTTTATTTTTTTAATTTTTTTATTTATTTGAAGAGTTTTATATAGCGCTGGCTAGACCCGGAGGTATCAGAGCGCTTTACATAAGGAAGTGGTTACAACAGAATATTGTTACATAGTTACATAATTTCCTAGAATAAAAACATAGCATGGAGAAAGACATTATTACAAAAATACATCCGTTACTAGAGCATAAGAATAAAATGGTGCTCACTTATTTAAGTGAAGCACCCTGTACTAATCCAGATAACCCTTCTGGTGATTTTAGTGGTCTTAGACAACCATAGAAAGTTCTCTAAGTGGTAGCTATGGAGAGCAACCTTCAGACTTAGTCCAGAAGGAGTGTAAAGGTGCTTGTTTTACCAATACTAATCATATAGTGTAGATTAAGTGAAAAAGAACCACACAGTGTAGTTATAAAAATATGTATTTATTATAAACACTCATTAACACATTGGTATATCTCTTACCCGGACATATAATTACAATACACACAATACTTCAACAATAGAACAGGTAAGTAGCACAAATACACAGTGGTCTCCAGGAGGAGACCAAACCATATACTAATAAAGTGGAATGCGAACCATGACCGAAGTTGAGACTGGACCCAGAAGACTTAGAAGAGCTGGGGACCCAAGGAACCACCCAAGGTAAGTACCCAGGAACCCCATGGAAGCCGTGTGCAGAATGGGAACACGACCGCGTGCTCAATACAAGTCTATGTGGAAGTCCCGGTTACAGTTTTCAAGAAGAAGGACCCTTCCCATAGGACCCTGAAGAAACCCCATGGAAGATGGAAGGTTGGAAAGTCACCCTACCCGTGGATACCCCAGGAACCAGGATACCTACACCAGGGAAGCCGGGTGCATAGGTGTGAAGTGACGTCAGAAACTGCCATAGACCACAATGTAGGATTTCAGTGAGGATGCCGCTGGCGAAGACGGTGAAAGAGTCCAGTGGAATCCAAGGGTGGATTCCTGAAGAGGAGTACCAGCAAGTGGAGTCTATGCCACTCAGAGTGACCAGAAGGCATGGAAGACCAATGACCACCGATGAACGAAGATGCAGGAGAGTTAACGGTGCCCTTGTCGCTGCAGCTGTGAGGACCAGGCGACGCTGTGGAAGACCAGGAGCCATTCAAGAGCTGTCCCACGTCGGGAGTCAAGAGCCAGGGGATCGGTGTCCGGAGGGAGTACCAACAAGCCTTGGCAGCAGCAACAGACAAAGAAAGCGAAGAAGGTACAGTGTCGGGACCAGTAAGATCTAAGTGACTCACCAAGTGCAGGAGAGTCAGAGCAGGCCCCGAGCAAGCAGGGGAGTCCACTGGAGCCATAGAAGACCCTCAAAAGGACCCACAGGCCGAAGGCACAGGAGTTGCAAGAGGGCCTCAAGCAGCTCACCAAGAATGAAGGACCACGGCACAGAGGATTCAATGAGGACGTAGATCTTGGTAGCAGGAGATGCTGGAGCTTCTTGGAGTCCCAAGATCTCTGGAGAAGAGAGTCAACAAGCCTTGGCAATGGCAAGTCGATGTGGTGCACTGGGGTACTGCTCCAGCGGTTCCGATGAGGGATACTGACTTCAAACTTGCTGAGAAGACAGTGCATGCCTTGAGGGAGTTGCAGAACCACCACCTATATTGCTGAGCCTTTCAGAGTCTGTGGGACGTCAGGAGCAGCAGATCGGTCAGCTTAGTTGCGGTGCCTACAGATGCAGGGGAGTGACTCCTTCACTCCATGGGAAATTCCTTCGGGTGTCTTGGATGCCCACAGGCCTGGAGAAGAACCTGTATGGAGCACAGGCACAGACGACGCAGAAGACTGGCAGGACGATGAGACCAGGAGCAGCAGGAGTCTTCCAGATGCAGTCTCGGTTCCCAAAGAGAAGTCCAACGTGCCCAGATGGTTGAAGATGAAGTGGTTTCGGATCTGAATTTTGTCCGACGACAAATCTAAAGAGCCACCCACAGGTAAGCCCTTAAGTACCCTAGGGAAAGGGTTGGGACAATTCATGGATCCCTCCCAGAGTAGGGGCTGACCAGAGGGGAGGATACTCCCATGTCTTTTGTCCAGTTTCACACCAGAGTGGGAGCCAACGGCTCCCTGAACTGGTTCCAACTGGAGTATGCAAGGAGGGCGCCAAATGTGCCCTCCAAAGCAGTCTGGTGGTGCTGGCAAGGGCTCCCACCCCAGCCCAATACACTAAGTCCTGTCTGGGAGGTAGTTTTTTTTTTAAAGTTCTGTTTATTGGCATTTCAAGCGAGAAGTGCAATTCCTCTGCCTTGCAAGGCAGTACAGCAATAACAAAACATATACCTAATCTGTGATTGACCTTTTCACGAATACCTGAGTAATAATCGTCTCATCAAAATCAGTATTTACAGTTGCGACAATATACAATCATGAGTACAGCAACATCATTACTAATCAGGGTGTGAGTTTTTGATAACCAATTGTTGCATATATTGACGTAGAGGTTCCCATATGTCTCTTGGCCTAGACGTTACAGGTAACTCTTCTGCATATAATGCGAGGTTCTCATTGCAATAGACCATGTCTTTTAACCAGTGTTCAGTCTTTGGAGTCAGAGTACTCTCCCAGTGTAGAGCGACTCGGCGCTTGGCTATCAACAGTGCAATGCGCACAAACTTACCAAGTGTTCCTTTTAAGTGGGGTACATGACACAGTAAACAAATTGATGGTGTACATTGCAACGTAATCTCAGTCATTTCCTGTATGTGTTTCAGTACATCCTCCCAGAATAGCATCACTCTTCCGCACTCCCAAGATGCAAGAAGTCCGCGTCAGGGTGACCGCAACGCTTACAATTACTTGTCTCCCTGAGGCCACATTTATGTAATTTAATGGGAGTATGATAAATCTGATGTATATACTTAAAATGTATAATGCGCAAGTTGCCGTTGGGCGTGAGGGCGCTAGTCAACTTGCAAATATGCTCCCATTCCGTTTCCAACAGTGGTGGATTTAGTCTATCGTTCCACCGGGCCAGACTTGTATCCGGTTTGGGGACCCTCTCATCCCGCACTTCTCTATATAATTTTGTTACTAGTTTATGCCTTGAAGGCGCAACCAGCAGCACCTGTAGGGCTCGCAGCGTTGGGGGTTCAGCTGGGTACCTGGTAAAGTGGGCTTTAACAGCCTGTCTTAACCTATTCACAGTAAAGTTAAACAGTAGCGAAGGGTTGGAAATGTAAGCCAAGTCTTCCGCTGTGAGAAAGTGTCCATCTGGATAGAGATCTTGCATGGTTGCCATGCCCACCTCTCTCAGCGCCCTAAGTGAGCCCTCTTCCCGTGTCACTGAGAGTGCCGCGCGATGGGCAACGCCGGTGCATACAGTGGGAGTTTGTTGACTATATTACCTATAGTCTGCCATGCTGCAATAATCGTGTCTAGTGTGTTGATTTCTGTTTTTGGCGTGCCCCTGTGTGTGTGTAAGAACACCCGACAGGGGATGGGGTGGGCATCACCGTCTTCCACCGCAACATGTGGAGTGTACGCATGCGTTCGGAACCAAAAATATGCATATTGTGCTTGGGCACATAAGTAATATATAAAGAGATCTGGAGCACTAAAACCTCCCTTAGCATAATCCAGCGTTAGCGTGGTCCAGCTCACTCTGGCCTGTTTTCCCCCCCCCAAATTAAGCGGAGGAGAGAGGATCGTACCTCCTTGAAAAATTGTTGTGTCAGCTTGATCGGGATATTACTAAATAAGTAGAAAAAGCGTGGAAGTATAACTATTTTGATGACCGCAATGCGATCAGCCAGGGAGAGCAGCAGCCGGTTCCATCTATCTATCTGCTGGTCTAATGAGGCGCATGCCCTGCCGTAGTTTTCTCTTATTACTACTTCTGGGTTTCGGTGTACCAAGACACCCAAGTATTTCACCGGGTCTGTGGTCCACAACAAGGGGTACTCCATACTCGGGGGGGTGGGGGGGGTCGTGTTAGCCGTGAGGGGTATCACTATTGATTTATTCCAATTAATTTGCAAACCCGAGAATAGCTCGAATCTTATGTATTCCCTCAACACCTCCGCCAAATACCGTCTCGGGTCTCTTATAAACAGTACCATGTCATCGGCGTAGAGTGAGATACCGACCGGTCTATGTAGGAAATTAAGTGCCGATTCCCTATGGCGCTGACGAATAATGCAAGCCAGCGGTTCGAGCGCTAGTGCGAACAGTAATGGTGATAGTGGGCACCCCTGTTGAGTGCCTTTATGTATCTTAAATGGTTTGGACGTCAAGCCCCCGACAAGCACCAATGTAGATGTGTCCGTATTTAATAGCCGAACCCAGCCCAGGAACAACAGTGGAAACCCCATATGTTGCAGTATGTGGAACATGTAACTCCACTCTATAGAGTCGAACGCCTTTGCTGCGTCTAGCATCACCGCAGCGGCGGGCAACTCAGGGTCTAAGACATGGAACATGGCGAAGACAGTCCTCAGATTGTGGGACGTAGATCATTCCGGAATAAAACCTGATTGGTCCGGAAGGACTAAGCTAGGCATGAGGGGTTGCAGTCTGGTAGCTAGTATCTTTGCCAGAATCTTGGCATCTAGATCGATTAGTGACAGCGGCCGATAAGATTCGCAAACGTCTGGGGCCTATTCCTTTTTTAAGAGTGTGATGATCAGTGCCTGGCAGAGAGATGCCGGTAGCACACCAGCCTCATGCGCCTCCGCATACATCTCCAATAAGGGAGGCGTGACTAAGTCAATATATTCTTTATGAAATTCGGCCGTGAGCCCATCTGGCCCTGGCGCTTTTTGGTTGGGTAGTGCGCGAATTGCAGCTTTTATATAAGTTTTGTCTATTGGTTGGTTTAGATATTCACGATGATTGTCTGCCAACCATGCGCATGCTATATCAGATAAATAAGCTGTCAGGTCTAGACCAGTTGCAGCGCCCCGTGATGTATATAAATCTGAGTAGAATCCCCAGAATTGGTCCAGTATCGCCATAGGGGCGTAGTGCTCCAATCCCTGATGATCTGTAATCTTAGTTATATGGTGATGGTCTTCTTGGATTTTGATTTTAGCGGCAAGATTACGGCCTGGTCGTCCTCCCTCACCATATGCTCGCGCAATGTGTCTACGTGCTTTGTAGCGAATCTCTGATTCCGCCAGAGAGTCATATTCTAAAAGTAGGTCATGAATACGAGTGAGAGTTTCGGGGCAAGGTGCGGTTGTGTATTGGCGTTCTAGCGTTGTTAGTTTGTGTTCGGTCTGTTCGAGTTGACCCCGGATATCTTTTAAAATGCCAGCTGTAGTACTGATGCAGACCCCTCGTATGGTCACCTTAAAAGCCTCCCACAGTGTAGATGCACTCTCCACAGTACCCTTGTTAATAGCAAAATATTGTTCTATGGCCTGTTTTATAGTGTCGTTATAGATGGGATCTAGAAGAGCCTGGGCACCAAAGCGCCAAACATAGGGGCGATGGACATTGTTCGCAATCTTGAGTGTGAGCATCACCGGGTTGTGATCTGACAATGTGCTCGGGAGTACAGTGACATCCATGACCCAATCATTCGCCCTCTCGCTAAGGAGCCAATAGTCCAATCGGGACCAACTGCTATGTATAGGTGTAGCGTGTGTGCCCTCTCTGGCCATACTATTTCGCAGCCTCCATACATCGACGAGACCAAATTCCAGCATGGCATCTTTAATACTTTGGGCTATTTTGGGTGTACGTAGACCTTGCGGGTTCGATTTATCTATTTGTGGGTCTAGGTAGGTGTTGAGATCGCCCCCCCCCACAACAGCCGCCTCAGGCCACTCCCGCATAACGCTGCATAGCCGTGTGAAGGTTTCCGGCTCATCTGCTATGGGCCCATATACATTGATAAAAGTGACCATGGAGGTTCCCAGTTTACCGTGTACCATGGCGCAGCGCCCTTCTTTGTCCATGTGCGTTTTGATAGGTGTAAAGGAAAGGCCCCGCTTAACTAGAATGAGCACCCCTCTGGCATATGAGGAATACGATGAAGCTAATTTGTACCCAGCCCATCGAAGAGCAATCTTGGTCTCGGAAGTCGTGGTCAAATGTGTCTCCTGGAGGAGAGTAATCTGAATATCATGCCGATCTAAATAGGCAAACACCTGTCTAATTTTTTTGGGGGTGATGAGCCCTCGGACGTTCCACGTCAAACAATTATACTTCTCACCCATATTCAAAATGAAACAACATGTCTGCTGATTTCGACATCTTGCCGCAACAGTCAAAGATTACAATCAACGTGAGTCTTGGTTGGCCTGTGGGGTCAATCACATTAACATTCCCCAACTCAGAACACCCCCATCCCCCCCCACCCACTTCAGCATACCCCAATCGCTAAAGCCATCCCGAGATACCTCTAACAGTCCCCCCGTCCCACCCACCAAACAAACCCATAACGAAACAATAATGTGTTGTGGTGCACACAAGGTGGTGGGAGCCGCCAGCCGGACGCCCCGGTGACAACGTCACCTGGGGGGTCGCTTTAGAGAAGCAATACATGCGACACAACCTACTAAGTTTAGCGACGAGCCAATGCTATGTCCACATTACAAGCGTCCTCGCTATTTATACCACTGCACCCCATAGGTATACATCGCGCCCACCACTTCAATTGTAAACAGTAAAATAAACCAGAAGTTCGTGGTGGGTATTCAGCAATGTCCACATATAATGCAGTCGAAGTTATCCAATGGATAGTGTTCCAGTACTGCCCAAATTTCGGTAGAAGCTTACATTATTCAACATCTGAGGTGTTCCCCTGTTCTTCCTGTTCGCCTCTGGGCGATCTCCTGCGCGGTGCTTGGGAGCCTTTTTGTTGTAGGAATTTGAGCACGTCTTTAGGATCGTTGTATATCACACTTTTCCCCCCATCTGTTACTCGGAGGCGGGCCGGGTATATCATTGCATACGGAATTTGCAGGTCCCTTAGTTTCTTTTTAACGGCCACAAACTTTTTCAGCGCTTCCTGAACCTGTTGCGTGAAGTCCAGATAGATGGAAATGGCCATCCCATCGTGTGTGAGGTTTCCCAATTCTCTGGCCTTTCTGAGGGCCGCGTCACGGTCCCTGCAGTTCAATAGCTTTGCTATGATCGGGCGTGGCCTTGCCCCTGGCGGAGGCGGTGGAGCAAGCGATCTGTGCGCCCGTTCAATAATTAAAACCTCTGAGAAAGTGTCTTTGCCAAACAGTGTCACCAGCAGGTTCTCGATATAGCGCTCCATATTGCCTGTGTCCGTCGACTCTGCTATGCCCATAAAGCGTAGGTTATTGTGGCGGGATCTCGCTTCTAAGTCTTCAGACTTCGCCATTATAGCTGCAAGCGTTTTTGCGGTCTTCTCCTGCTTAGTTTCTACGTGACGCTGCGCGTCTTCCGCGTCCGAAATCCGTCTTTCCGCCATATCTATCCGCTCCGTGTGCCTATCCAATCATTCAGACATACAATCCACTCTGTAAGTCAAAGAGTCAATTTTCCCATCTATGTTGGTCAGTGTTGCCTGAATCGTTGTGAACATGGATTGAAAATCTACAGTGTTAGCGGAGCTGGCATCCGTCGTGGGCATCTGAGTTAACGCCTGCTCTGCCACGTTGCCGACTTTTTTTCGCCTGCTCAAAATGGAGTTTGGGCTGAGTCCTGTCAGTTTTCCCCATTGTTTCAGCACTTTGGGCGACCAAGCGTCATGCTGAGGCATTGCGTCTCGTGAGTCAGGATCCCCCACCACTAGGTTTGACGTGGACAGTGGTACCCTGCGGCAGTATGTGGGTGAACTCAGTCCAGCACACATCCAATAATGTTGAAGGCCAGTGGGCGGTCGTCCAGTGACCGCGTGCCAGATAAGCCACACTCACTCCAGGTAGTTAAAGGCCCTACTCTACAGCTCAATATACTTGCATTTCTGTCTACAGGGCCGCCATGACACAGATTGGTGACACCGTCGCGCCTCGTGGTTCTCAAAAGTGTACAGTCAGCCTACACAGCCACAGGCACCCCCACCAAGACCTTCAATGTGGGCCCTGCCGATGTGGAAGTAGGCACGAAGCGAGGGGGAAGGGCGCCGATGTTCAGCTGCGCAGTTCCTACCTCAGTTCTCACTTCACCCGTGCGCCGTGCCACAAATCCTCAGTGTTCATGACACAGATCCCACGTGGCAGTTATCCGCAGGTCTTCTCATCAAAAGTTACGTTCCGATATGTGCTGCACTTTGACTGTAACCTCACTTGCAGTCTCTCCTGGGGGGATCCGCCAGTATACAGTATACAGAGCCACTTAGTTCATTAATGGCGCTCAGAGAAGGAGAAGGAGCGACGACCGCAGGCCCCCCCGCATCGCCCGCGGGTCGCTTCACAGATGGCGCGCTGGTGCAAGCGCTACAGGCCGCGGGCGCCCCTCGCCCCCAACGCCCGCATCCGCGCTGCACGGAGATCGCCTCCAGCGGTCCGGGACCGCGTGCCAGGCAGCACTCACTTCCAAGCCAGGGAGCGGTCAGCGTATCGCGGTCGCCTCCTCACCGCCGCCGGCTGATTCGCTGTTCCAGGGCATACCACGGGGCAGTCCCGCGAACGATGTGCACCCACCGCTCAGCACACACAGGGGAGAGGAAGCACTCCCTCGGTCGTTTTGTTGCCGCGTCGTCCAGCAGTGCCACACCGGGTTTGCGGGCCTTCGCACACACGCACTTCCAGGCCGCGCCCCGGTTCCGTCTCAACGGCTGATTTCGGTCGTTTCGAGGG
Source organism: Calotriton arnoldi (assembly GCA_963921515.1). NCBI lineage: Eukaryota > Metazoa > Chordata > Amphibia > Caudata > Salamandridae > Calotriton > Calotriton arnoldi. Next base: position 871,006 of record CAWUFW010002330.1, on the reverse strand, counting down.
CAGTTTGGGCCACAGAAGCGGGTGCACCCTGTCGCCGCCAACCTCCGGTGCAGTGGTCGGGTGTCTCAGCTCATGGAGCAGGCTGTGTGCGCAGGATATATTCAGGATAGGTAAGCGACCGCGGGAGCTCACTTACAAAGTGGCCATTTGCAGGCTTGGCTAGCTCCGCCCTCTGTCTGGGAGGTAGTTACACCTCCCTGTGACAGGAAACCTATTGTTTTGCCTTCCCCTGGTCGAGCCTGGCCCAGAAGCAGGAGGGCAGAATTGTGTCTGTGGTCGGCAGCAGCACTAGCTTGCTGTTAGACCCTGAAAGGCTAGTACCGGTAATACAAGGGTGCTCCGTAGGGGAGCCCCCAGTACATGGGATACTACATCCAACACTGGAATCGGGTTTGGGGTAGGATTCCAACATGTTTGATACCAAACATGACCAGTTTCGGTGCAGCCAATATATAGTTAGACATCTCGTAATTAATTGTCTTGAAGTCCACTCTATGTCTAAAATGGCTGACGGCACTTACAAAGCAGAGAGAATTGACTCCTAGGTTTGTAGGGGGTGTCCTGCTCATGCAGGGCACCCTCACACCTATAACCAAGCACCCTACTTTCAGGATTTAAAGGCCTACCTTAGGGGTGACTTATAGGTTTTAAGTACAGTGACCTCAGATATAAGGAAACTTATATCTGTTGTGAGTGGTGCTAGCACCAGATTACGCAGGCCGAAAAGGCAGGCCTAAAGTCACAGTTTGAGTGGTCTCTCATGGGTGGCATACTACATGCTGCAGCCCATGGGAGACCTCTGGTGTACCTATGACCTGGGTACCTATGTACCATACACTAGGGACTTAGAAGGGTACACCAGTAGCCAATTAGGAAGGTACCAAAGTACTTAACATAGTCAATTTAGGAAGATAGCACGGTGAATGGGATCCTGATTAGTAGGATCCCAGTCAAACTAGTCAGAGAAACAGATTGACACAAAAAGTGGGGGTAACCATGAAAGCAGATCCTACTTTCTTACAGAAATAAACTCCATCCATGCTACAAAATAGCCATACTATTTCGCTTTCACCCTCAAGTCCTGTTTCATTTAACATAAAAGGGCCAGGCCCTTCTCCACTACCATGTAATTTTCCCCTAATTGAATCAGCAAAACGTCAGAACATGTACATCTACCCATCACCTCAATCAATCAATTAATCAATCAGGGGTTTATATAGTGCGGCTACTCACCCGTAAGGGTCTCAAGGTGCTGGGGGGGAGGGCTGCTGATCCGTGTGGGGGCAGAGGCTCAGTCGAAGAGCCAGGTCTTGAGATCCTTTCAGAATTGGGTCAGCGATGGTGATTGCCTGAGGTGGAGAGACAGGGTGTTCCAGGTCTTGGCGGCGAGATGGGAGAAGGATCTTCCTCCGGTTCTGGTCTTGTCGATCCATGGGACAGTGGCCAGGACCAGTTGGGCAGAGCGAAGGTGTCTGGTGGGTACCTGGAATGAGAGGGGGTGGTTGAGATATGCTGGTCCTGTGTCGTGGAGAGCTTTGTAGGCATGTATGAGGAGCTTGAGGGTGATTCTTTTGTTGACTGGGAGCCAGTGGAGTTCTCGAAGATGTTCGGTGATGTGACTGCGGCAGGGGATGTTTAGGACCAGTCTGGCTGTGGCATTTTGAACGTTCTATAGTTTCCTGAGGAGTTTGTGGTGATGCCAGCGTAGAGTGCGTTGCCATAGTCAAGTCTGCTGGTGATGAGTGCATGGGTGGCCATTTTTCTGGATTCTATGGGGATGCATCTGAACGTCTTTCGAAGCAGGCGGATAGTATGGAGGCAAGATGAGGATACAGCGTTGATCTGGTGATTAATTGTGAGCGAGGCATCCAGTATGATGCAGAGGTTATGTGCGTGGTCTATGGGGTGGGGGGGGGGTTCCCAGTGGGGCAGGCTACCAGGAGTCGTCCCAGGCTGAGGGAGTGGGTCCCAGAATGAGTACTTCGGGCTTGTCCAAGTTGAGCTTGAGGCAGCTATCTTTCATCCAGGGTGCCACGGCCTTCATCCCACTGTGGAAGTTGATTCTGGCGGATGTGGGTTCTTTGGTGAGGGAGAGGATCAGCTGGGTGTTGTCGGTGTAGGAGACAATGTTGAGTCTGTGGTTCCTGATGATGGCAGCGAGGGGGGCCATGTAGACGTTGAAGAGGGTGGGGCTCAGGGAGGAGCCCTGGGGCACTCCACAGCTGACCTCTGTAGGTTCTTACAGGAACTGAGGTAGTCTGACTCGCTGTGTTCGGCCGGTAAGGAAGGAGTGGATCCAGGCCAGGGCCTTGTCGCTGATGCTGACATCATGGAGTCTCGTGATTAGGGTGCGGTGGAAGACGATATCGAAGGCGGCCAAGAGGTCCAGTGGAATGAGGTCTGTGGTTTCGCCTTGGTCGAGGAGGGAGTGGATGTCGTCGGTGGCTGGAAAGAGTGCGGTCTCTGTGCTGTTGTTTCTTCGGAAGCCAGATTGGGAGATGTCCCGGCGTGTTCCCTTCGATGAACTCGGAGAGTTGGGCGTTGATGGCTTTCTCAATGACCTTGGCTGGGAAGGGGAACAGGGAGATGGGTCTGAAGTTCTTGAGGTCTGTCAGGTTGGAGGATGGCTTTTTTAGCAGGGGGTTGATCTCGGTGTGTTTCCAGTCATCAGGGAAGGTGGCGGTCTTGATGGAGCAGTTGATGGTGCGGCGAAGCTCGGGGGCAATGGAAGTGGCTGCTCTATGGAAGATGTGAAATGGGCAAAGGTCCGAGGGTGCTCTGGAGTGGATGCTCTTCGTAGTTTTGAGTGTGTCGTCTATGGTGAGTGGGGTCCAATTGAGCAGAATCTGTTGGGGTGCGGCGTAGTTGCGTGTGGTGGTGTTGGGCGTGGTGGGAGGGTCTTGGGTGTCGAAGTTGTCGTAGATCCTCCTGATCTTGTGGTGGAAGAAGGTGCCAATCACCTGGTTGAGCCGCGGAAGCAATTCCTTCCACTTCATACCCCCTTTGCTAAACCAATTGATGTGCACCGAGCTGGTGTTAAAACCCAAGTTCCTGCCCCATTAATTTATCCCTGCTGCTGGTTCCGCCCACTTCACAAATGAGTGTCCAAAAATCCACACCGACAAGTCAGCAGACATAGGACCAGGCACCGTACCTGAACGAGAAAAAAGTGTAAGAACTTTAGTTCATAATTCTTTAGCACCCATCCCCTCCCCTGCCCTGATGTATCTCTGATAACAATCTGACGACCACCCACCCAATCCCTTTATCTGCTCCTGAGATCAACCTCTCCTACCTGCCTCTGTGGCTGCCCCTATTCTAAAGGAATGGGTACCTAACTCTGCGGCCACTAAATCCAGCTTCGTCACCACTTTTCTCAAAACCGCCAGTAGCTGGAAGGATGTCACCCAGTCCCCCTGCTGATGTGAAAATTCTAAGCCACCTGTACTATCTGCATGCATCTTGAGTCTCTTACCCCATACCACAGGGCATACCTCCCCCCCTTGTACTAACAAGCGAACTGTAGCCCCCCTTGATTTCTGATCCGTTTTTGACTTAAGCAAGTGGATTTCCAACCCTTCCTGCGTAAAACTAATCTCATTCTAGTTTAGACCCTGCTCTCCCCTCCCCCCCCCAGCAGCTCTGATACCCAAAATGCCCCAAAGAATATCCATGACATCAATGTGGAAAATAAAATTGCCTCCCTTTGTGAATAACAAATCTCTGGCAAACTGTGTATCACTCTACAAAAAACCTGCCATGAAAGAGGTTTCCTAATCCATCCCTTCCTAACCTGTTCTGTGGCCCAACCCTCCAAAATCCTCCTACCCAACTCTCCTGTTGACTGGGCATAACCCTAAGGAGTTTCCCCATGAAGACAATTCCAGCCAACTTTCCTGTGATCGTCACTCTAGATAAACCTTTGTCTGTCATTTTCAATATAAACTGAACTACGTCCTCCTCTCTCCCAGAACAACAACAAGCTCCTGAGCTCAATAATTCATCCCAGGCCTGAGCGTAAGCCTTACGTGTGGACGCCACTGAGGACCCCACTACCAGTTGAAATATCCTCGGTCTCCCACCGTCCACAACTCCATAGGCATGCATGTCCTGCCCCTGCCCTCCTCTGTGATGAGTCCATGGAACCTCTCCCACAGCGAACGAGACAAAGCATCCTCAATGTCATTGTCCACTCCTGGTATATGCCTTGCTTTAAACACAACGTCCCGATGTAAGCATTCAAGCACAAATACTCTCCGCAACTTCAATACCTGTAAGTCCTGTGCTGATTGTCTATTAACCACCTAGACTATGGCCATGTTGTCTATCCTAAAAAGGACTTTCTTATGCTGCAACCCATCTCCCACAGTGTAACAGCTACCAGTATTATTATTATTAATATTATTGAGTGTTTGTATAGTGCATGGCTACCCAACAGGGTTTCCCAGTGCTTCAGGTGTGGGTAGATCAGTCTGAGGGCTAGAAAAGCAGGGTCTTTATTGCTTTGCGAAAGCTAAAAAGGGAGGTGCGGCATCTCAAGGATTCAGTAAGAGACTTGTGATGTTTGTGCATCATATTATATTTTAGTGCACTTCCTTTATATACATAAGTTAGAATGTTGCTTTGTGCTTGTCAGTATATTCTGTGTACTACTTGTTATAGAATGTTTGGGCCAGGGATTGGATTGGCTCTACTGGCAGTTGGAGCCACCACCTTGAGTCCTCTTAACCTGCATACATATGTGTCCTGTTTACTACAATAAATCTATACAAGGATTGAAGACTCCTCGTCTAATTGAATGACTGGACAACCTACTGAAGAGAGCACACTTCAATATTGGCGACAAGTTTATTTGGACAGCTACTTGTCAAGATCATTTTCAACGTATCAAGGAGAGTATTCTCTCTGCTCCCGCTCTTCAAGCATAGATGGAGGGTAGGGATACAATAATTACAGTTGATGCAAGCTCTTATGGCATGGGTGCAGTATTATCACAAATGGCAGACAACAATGAACTCACTATTGGTTTTGCTTCTAGACGCATGAAAGATGTTGAACTGAGATATTCAGTCATTGAAAAAGAAATGCTTTCTTGTGTTTGGGGAGTTGAAAAATTCAGACCATATCTGTGGGGGAGAAAATTTTGTCTGAGAACTGATCACATGCCATTAGTTGATATTCTTTCTGGTAACAAGATTAAAAAATCTACTGCTAGGTTAGCCACCAAGTTATTAGAATTCAATTTCACTGTACAGTATATAGCTGGAGGTAAGAACGTCAAGGCTGACTTTTTAATCCAGACTTCCTGTTCATGAGATTAAGTCTAATGAATCTGATGAAGACATTGAGGAATGTATCATTGCAAGTATTGACGATACTGTAATTTGTCCGGATATGGATGAATGGTGTAAGGCATTAGAGAATGATTTACCACTTAAACAGGTCATGGATTTTGTGATAAAAGGATGGCCTAAGGAAAGGTCCGTTGCTCCTGAATTACAACCATTTTGTAAGATTGCAAATGAATTATCTCTTAAAGGCAAAATCTTAGTCAGAGAGGGCAAATTAATTCCTCCCTTTTGTTTTCGGCAAAAAATTCTAGAAACTGCGCATTCAGGTCATTTAGGTATGACTGCCACCAAACGCAGAATACGCAATGATTTTTGGTGGCCTTCTGTAGATCGAGATGTGGAATTATTGGTTAGTAATTGCACACAATGTTCATACAGTGACAAACACTTAGTCACGAATTCTCCCTCTCCCAAACCTTCAATTTCTCCTAACAAGGTATGGCAAAAGGTAGCTGTGGATTTTCTAGGACCATTTCATGTACTCCCCAATTGCATGAAATATTTTATAGTTCTAATTGATCATTTATCTAGATGGGTGGAAGTCAGGGGTGTTTCTGAACCAAACACTAAGTCTGTTATCAGATTTCTTCAAGATGTTTTTAGCAGAGAAGGCACTCCTGAAGAGTTACTCACAGACAATGAAGTTCAATTTACCTCGCAACTTATGCAAGATTTTTTAACAAAAATGGGTATTAAACATTTACGTACACCATTGTATTTTCCTCAAGGAAATGGAAAAGTTGAAAGAGTCAACAGGGTTCTTGTTGAATGTATTCAAAGTGCTGTAAAAGCAAAAGTAGATTGTGAGACTGCTATCAGGGAGGTGGTATGGGCATGTAGGACCACTCCTCATTCAGTTTCAGGTTGCATTCCTTTTGAATTAATGAGAGGTAGGAAAGTTGTTTCCACTCTAAATCCGTTTTGGAAATTGAATTGCTTGGATAATGAATGTAATGTGACAAGAAATTCTCTCATTGCTAAAAAATGTAGTGATGAGGGGCCAGTGTTCGTAGATGTGAGAAACTCACTATGCCTGTTTCAAAGAAAGAAGTCAAATTTGCTGTTGGAGATTTGGTCCGTGTTAAGGATCCCTTGTTGCTACAAAAAGGTAAATCAAAGTTCAGAGATCCTACACGTATAGTCACAATTAAAGGTAACAGTGCCAAATTAGACAATGGTCAGTGGTGGAATCTTGGTCGCCTGGCCAAATCCAATTTTATTTATGGTTCACATGTCAATGATGGTCAGAGTTTTTCTGCTGTCAGAAGGAGTTCAAGACTTAGGAGGACTCCTAGTAGATATCTTCAATAAGCATATGTTTTTATTGTCGTGGTTAATATGTTATATTATATTCTCGTTTAAAGGAGGGAGATATGTGATGTCTGTGCATCATATTATATTTTAGTGCACTTCCTTTATATACATAAGTTAGAATGTTGCTTTGTGCTTGTCAGTATATTCTGTGTACTACTTGTTATAGAATGTTTGGGCCAGGGATTGGATTGGCTCTACTGGCAGTTGGAGCCACCACCTTGAGTCCTCTTAACCTGCATACATATGTGTACTGTTTACTACAATAAATCTATACAAGGATTGAAGACTCCTCGCCTAATTGAATGACTGGACAACCTACTGAAGAGAGCACACTTCAAGACTTCCATAGTTTAGGACCAAGGAAGGATAAGGATCGTCCTCCCATTTGGGCCAGTGCCACTCTTAGAACTACAGATAGAGATTGGTTGCTAGAGCGTAGAATACGAACAGGATGATACGGGGATGCCAGGTTTTGCAAGTATTGCGGTTCTGAACAGATGTGGATTTTGTACATATAGCAGAGAGCTTTGAAATGTATTCGCTTATCCACTGGAAGCCAGTGTAGTTGGCAGAGGAGGTCTGATGCTGAGGAATGTTTAGGGAGGCAAAACAGGAGCCTTGCGGAAGAATTCTGAACCACCTGTATGCGTCTTAACAACGCCTTATCTGCCCCTTGGTAGGTACAAGATGTTGCTATAGTCAAGTCTGGATAATATCATGGCCTGTATAACTGTTCTCTGGGCAGAAAAGGGGAAATGGAAATAACTCAAGAAAGGCAATGCTTCGTCCTCAATTCTTCCAACTCTCTGGCCACTCTTCTGCACACCAATGACCTTGCCAATATAAACTAAAGCCTAACCCACAAGATGCAGCCGAAGAAATCTGTACCTTCCAATCCATTTCCTGAAGTACTCATCGGGATGCGATTGAAGTTGTCCGAGAAGCGTCTCCACATCCGCAGATCATCTTTCACTCCCTGCTGACATGGTGGTGTGGAAGGGACAGCCCAGAAAGTGCTGGGCCTAGCTCCTGCAGAATGTCCTACCCGCCCGTACCATGCATAATTCAAATGCCCAAGGAGAACTTGCACCTCCCAGACCATGACTTTCTCCTTTGCCAACATTGCATGCCCACCTTCTTGTCCTACGGAAGGCATGCCATCATAGCCCGTGAATTTACCTCAGTGCTAAGGAATGAAAGAGTGGTGACTGAACCCACAATTTTTTTCCGGGGCCAAAAAAACCTCCACGTCCTCCATAAGCTCCTGAAAACTCACCAGCAAATGCTGGCAGTCCGCTGAACCGGAGTCCATGACCATAAAAAAAGTAATCAAGGTGGTGTGTCACCTTCTCGTGACCCGTTGCCTGCACAAAGATCCATTGTAAGAACATGCTGAAGCCCTCTAATAATGCGCAAGAAGCTGAACAACCCATAGGCAAAGCTTTGTCCACATATCAAGCCCCTTGAAACTGAATGCCAAGCAGAGAGAAGCCATCCGGGAGCACCAGAAGTAACCGAAATGTGGGGGGGCGTGGTTACGGCGCGAAGCGGAATGGCTGCCTCTTGAGGGAGCTCCGCACGCCGGACCTGAAAATTGACAAATACCATCCTCCATGACCGCCCGAGATGCCGGAACGACAACTGCAGTAGGGCCGCACACTGCGGGACGAGATCGGGAGTCCTTTTGGCCCCACCGAGGCGGTGGTACCGGCAGCATCGGCAGAGTTTGGTCGAGCCCGCTCGCCGGGAAAATGGCGCCTGCTCGAGTCCCCGGGGCCGGGAGACTCCACCGCTGACTGGGACGGGACGCCGCACACACACCGGAGGGTCCATCGCGGTGAACACTACGCGGCGACCCAAGAGACGACGTCTAGCGTGGGAGGCGAGACCGTCGCACTGGAGCGGCGGCTGAGAAGCCGTGAGCTGTGGCGCCTTGATACCTGGAGCCCTGAGAACGGCGCGGAGTGAGCGGCGCCCGGCTGGATCCTGCTGAGGGTCGCACCTCGACTGCGGTGAGTGAGGCGAGAGCTGCGCTCTGGCCGGATTGTGGCTTGGCCTGCGGGGTGTTCCCGGCGCCCCTGCTGCCCTGCATGGTGGTGCTCGGGGTGGCCTAGGCGGGCGGCCTACATCAGGCGCGGAGGCGCGAGGTTGCTTCTACTTACTTGGGCGGGGATCGCGTGGGCTCGCCTCCAGTGGCGAGGGGACACCGGCGGCGCTGCCTTGGTGCTGGCTCAGGTCTGCCAGTGCGGGCTGAGCTGCCTGGGGCGTCGTGGGTGATTTCCGGGCTGCGGGGTGGGGGACCCCGCGTACTCCTCGGCGCCAGTGTGACATCTAGGGCGGCCTAGCGGAGACAGAGGCGCTGCAGTGGCGATTCCTGGCGACGGACCGGTGCTGTTGCGGAGAGCGGCCTTCCCTTGGTGGTGCTGTTCACGCCGGCCCATTGTATCACGTTGTGCCCTTGGGGCGAGTGGGCGCGGCCCCGGTAGCCTGGGGGGATTTGGCCTTGTTGGAGCGGAGCGCAACGCATACCGTGCTGCTTCATGGTAGCTGGCACTATGGGAAAGACTGACCCTAAGCAGCCGAAGCTCCAGTTTGACAACAAGCGCAGTACACGATCGAGCGAAGCCATGGGGGACCACCCTGGGTCGCAGGGGGCCACTGGATCCGTGGAAGAGCCGGCGGATGACACCCGGACCATCCTACTTGAATTGCGGACCGGGATGAAATCTATTGACAGTAAAATAGATGCGATGGCAGCTGGCCTTGATGTAGTTAAAAAGAAAGTGGAGAAACACGAGCACAGGCTGGATGTCCTTGAAAGCAGGCTATCAGACACGCACGATTCGCAGGCGGAATCTCGGACTCAAATTTTGCATATGGAAAAGATCCTGGAGGTTATCAAAGCCAAAAATGAGGATTTGGAGGCGCGCTCGAGGCGCAATAACCTCCGTATACTAGGCCTGTCGGAATCCACTCCCATTGCCAGAATGGAACCATTCATCGATGGTCTGCTGCGAGACCTGTTCGGGCCCGTGCTATCCACGGTCATGATTGTGGAGAGAGCGCACCGATCGCTCGGCCCTAGACCTAAACCGGGGGTGCCGGCCCGCCCGATTATCGCCCGCCTGTTAAACTATGCAGACAGAGACGCTATCCTGAGGGAGGCCAGGGGTCAAGGCCCCTATAACCTACAAGGGGGATACTCTGTCCTTTTTCCCGGATTATACACCAACGGTGCAGGCGGCGCGGAGGGAATTTGTGCCGGTCAAGAAGCTGCTGCAGACGGCAGCGGTGCCCTACGCCATGCTGTACCCGGCCAAACTCAAAATTACTCATATGGGCCAGGCGCATTTTTTCACAGACTCACGCTCTGCTTTAAAGTTCTCCAAACACATCTGTAAGACGGGACACCGACAACGCGAGGTGGAGGTGGAGGGCCCCTCCGCCACCCCGACGCTGGATGATACAGATTAGTGATTCCTCTCGAGTGTTGATGGCATGTACTGCGACAGCTCAGAAATCAAGGAACTGGAGGCATTTGTCGGACTGCCTCTGCATAGAGGGGGGGCTACGCACCATGATTGAATCCCGCCTATTGTTACTATATATGTTTATGTAGTTGTATGCCACTGTTCAGGTATACCGCCGTGGTCGGTGACCACGTCATTAGATCAGGGCACATGGGTGTGTCATATAATTGAAGTCCGGCACGTCTCACTTAGGTGGGACTGTTTGCTGCCGTCTCCGCTTCCCCAGTGGGTGATCCCCGTTTGTTGAGTAAATATGTGTGCGGGGATTAATGTGTGGGAGGGAGGGTGGCATCGTTCTCGACCTAATTGGGAGGTTAGAGTGGGTGGGGGGAGGGGGGTGCATAGTTGGGGGATATGTGTCTTATTATTTTTGCCTAAGTTATGCCCTGATGTTGGTTGGAGTGAGAGCTGATGATTGCGGTGTGCTGATTGCGTGTGCTGCTGGCCCTGCCCTTCTGCGGTTGGTTGCGCAGTATACCTGGTTGACTATAGACTCACAGTTTGACTATGGGTGAGCGCTACCGGTTGTTGACCTGGAACATACGGGGCCTCAACTCTCCCAGGAAAACACGACAGGTTCTGGCCTATTTGACCCGACATGATGTCCACGTTGCCTTACTACAGGAGACACACCTCACTAATCACTCGGCGCACGGTGTGGCAGGGCGATGGGCGGGGTTTAGGTTGGCGTCGTCCTTCTCCTCCTATGCCAGAGGCACGATAATACTGGTTAAACAGGGAGTGCCTTTTGTAGTTGCCCGGACTCATACTGATGACGGGGGACGATGCGCGATGGTGCAGGGGACGCTGGGGGGATCACTAGTCACTATCATTAATATGTACGGACCTATTGCTGACGACCCTGAGTGCTTCCTGCAGATGTACGCTAAATTGAGGGCCTGGCCTGAGGCAAGTATCTTGTGGGGGGCGATTTGAATACTTACCTGAACCCTGAGATGGATAAGTCCAATCCACTATCGCACCGAACTCCCAGAGTGGCCCGGTGTGTGCGGAGCGCGGTGACAGAATTTGGTTTGAGTGATATCTGGAGGGTGCGCAATGTCACGGTGCGGGAGGGAACACATGCGACACCTTTGCACAACACCTGGTCGCACCTTGATTATTGGTTACTGGGGGGGGACGCGACTGACTGGGTACTGGGGATTGAGCATCTGCCGCGGACCCTATCGGACCACAACCCGGTTCAGCTAGACCTACAGATCCCGACGGCCATACGCCGCCCCTTTACGTGGCGGTTCCGCTCGGAGGCACTACTGGATCCGGTATATGAGGCCACGGTACGAAAAGCAATTGAAGAATATTTTGAATTTAACAAGGGCACTGTGGACACCGTCTCCACGTTGTGGGAAGCCTTTAAGGCCACGATCAGGGGGGTGTGCATTAGTACTGCGGCGGGTATATTGAGGGATATTCGGGAGCGGCTGGGGCAGACGGAGGCTGCTCTTCGGGTGCTGGAACGTGATTACGAGGCGACCCCATCGGCTGAAACCCTGGCTCGTATGCATGAGTTAATTCTCGAGTATGATACTCTGGCTGACACAGAGGTGCGGTACCTCACACGCAGACACACAGCGTGCAGATATGGAGAGGGCGGGAGGCCTGGCCATGTTCTCGCTAACAAGATCAGACATAGTATGGAACAGCCTCCGATCGATAAGATCACGGACTCCAACGAGGGGGAGCACTATCACCCCCTTGCCATTACCAAGCAATTCCGCGACTTTTATGCTGAGCTGTACGAGTCCAAGGGGGAGGCGTCCGCAGCTGAACTCGAGGGGTACTTGGCGGACGTGGCATGTGCCTGGCTCTCGGACACGCAAAGGGATTATCTTACTTTACCCGTCACTGTCGAGGAAGTTAAGACCGCTATACTAGCCCTTTCTAATGGCAAGGCACCGGGGCCCGACGGCCTCACGGCCGAATTTTACAAAGCCTATGCTGACTTGTTAGCTCCATATCTATTGGAGATGTACGCTGAGGCCCATGAGTCAGGATCGCTCCCCCCTTCGCTGAGGCAGGCGTTAATTATTACACTACTGAAAAAGGACAAACCCCCTGATCAATGTGACTCCTATCGTCCATTGTCACTGATAAATATTGATGCTAAGGTACTGTCCAAGATTTTAGCGGTCCGACTGCAGCCACTGATGCAGTGTCTGGTGCTACCCGACCAATCGGGTTTTATACCTGATAGATCGACCTCACACAACCTCCGGACAATTTTCTCCATGTTCCACATCCTTGAGCCTAGCATGTCGGCTGCGGCGGTCATGCTGGACGCGGCCAAAGCTTTTGATTCGGTTGAGTGGGCTTTTGATTCGGTTGAGTGGAATTACATGTTTTTTATACTACGGCGCATGGGCTTTCCACCTCTATTTTTACAATGGATAGCGGTGCTATATGCGGATCCCTCCGCAAGGGTGCGCGTTGGGGGGTTGACATCCGACTCGTTTGTTAACCGGCGGGGCACTCGACAGGGCTGTCCGTTGTCCCAGTTGCTTTTTGCTCTAATACTTGAACCCCTGGCGTGTGTCATGAGGCAGCGTCATAGGGAGATGGCGCTGAATTTCAACCACCGCCCGGTCGCCATCTCGCTCTATGCGGACGACATGGTGCTTTTTGTCCGAGAGCCAGCTAGGTACCTAGCACAGTTGCTGAGGGAATACGTGCGCTTTGGTCGCCTATCGGGCCTACTAGTGAACTGGGATAAGTCCATTATCATCCCACTAACGGAATCCACGACACAGCCTGCTATGGAGTTTCCCTTGATGGTGCGTGAGAATTATGGGAGGGCGCAGGTCAAGTTGGAACAGCAGGTGGATGTGTGGGTGGGCCTGCCGCTCTCCTTAGCGGACCGTATCGCACTCATTAAGATGGTGGTCCTGCCGCAGTATCTGTATTTATTCACTAACATCCCTATTCTCCTGTCGAAAAGATTTTTTGCTACGCTCCGGGGTACGCTGCTCCGGCTGGTCTGGGGGGGCAAGAGTGCTCGTGTGCGATGGTCGGTGCTCACCAGCGATTATGGTAAGGGTGGATTTGGGGCGCCAGATTTTTATGTCTATTATCTTTGTGCACAAGCTCAATACGCATTTTATTGGGTGAGACCTCACGCCTACACACCACATGTTGCGGTGGAGGAAGGAGATGCCTCTCCAATACCATTGCATAGCGTGTTCACACATCGGGCGCGAGGGATTCCAAAAACGGAGATAAACACGGTGAGCACGATTGTAGCTGCCTGGCAGGAGGTGGGGCGACTCGCGCTCAAGTTGCCGCTGTATGCTCCGGCTCTGCGTATACCACACCATGCAGCGCTGTCGGTCACTCATGAAGCCCCATCGATGCGACTGCTTGGGGAGGTGGGCTTCCAGCAGATGCAGGATCTCTACCCTGAAGGGTCCTTTGTCACAACAGACGACTTGCAATATATAAGCAATCAAACACTGTTGTTTAGTTTCGCTATGCACAGACTCAGGCATGCGGTCAGGGCTCACTATGATACCTATCCCCTGGAGCCTCTCACGCTGATGTCCCTGCAGTTCGTGCTCACTACTCCCACCAACAAAAAACTGCTATCCCGCCTATATAGGATGGTACGGGAAGAATGCCCGAGTCCGCCTGATAGGAGTTGGGAGCGATGGAGTGCCTGTCTGCCCGAGCCCATATCTGAGAAAGACTGGACATACGTGTGTGAATTGACGGGTACTCTTGTTATGAATGGAAACCTACGCATTATACATTTTAAATATTTACACCAAGTGTACCACACCCCTGCCCGCCTTATGCGGTTTGGATTGAGAGAGTCTGATGCATGTGTGCGATATGGTCAGGGGAACGCTGACTTTTTACATCTTGCTTGGGGATGTGGGAGGGTGACCGAATTCTGGGAGGATGTGGTGCGCGCAGTGAAGAATATGGCTGCGATTGAATTACAATGCACTCCGCTGGTCTGTCTTTTATGCTGTGTGCCCCATGTTCGGGGCGTGATTGGTAGATTTGTGAGGCTGGCCCTGCTTATGGCCGCACGGCGAGTGGCAATCACATGGGGAGGGCGGCGAGTGCCGAAAGTCGACCATTGGATACAGGACTTGGTCTATTGTAAGGACAACCTAGAGACATACGCGGAGGGTCTGCCTACCATCTCAAGGCCGAAGGATATCTGGGGACCATTGAGGCTCTACCTATTGTCCAAAGCAGCTGAGGCTGAGTAGCCTGTGTTGTACTGGGTACTTTTGGGAGGGCGGAGTGCGATTAGCAGAGGGGCTGCGAGTAAATAGGCGAGCAACCGCTTTGTGGCTCTGATATGCATTAGGATGTTTGTTGAGGGTGAATGGGGGCATTTAGTTGTTTTTTTTCTTTTTCTTTTTCTTTTTTTATTTTACAACTTAATGCACGTAGGTTTCGATGATGCTGAAGGAGGGATTTGTATGATAATGATTATGCATAAGTTTTATTTTTTGTGTATCGTATTCTTTTTGGTTATTTTGATTGTATTGTATTGTGGTGTCCTTTTGTTTCGCAATTTAAAAAATAAAAATAAAAAAAAATAACCGAAATGTGGATTTTATGTCACATTTCGCCATGAAAGCCCCTGGCCCCGCTTGTTCAACCATGCCTATTGCCACCTCCAATGAAGAGTGTGAGACTGAGGCCAACTCGTCACCAATGAAGTAATTCACTGACTGGCCCTCCGGCCATGACAGATGCTGGATAATCTGAAACTGCCCTGCCTCCTCCTTGGGCACTACCCCTATTGGGGAAACCATCAAATCCTGCAGTGGTCACAAGTCAAAAGGTCCAGCCATCCTCCCTTCCTGTATTTCTTTCAGCAGCTTGTGCTGCACCACCTGGGGATGCGCCTAACTGACTTAAGATTCTCTGCCCACCTCCTAACTCGCGGTCCTGTGTACCTCAACCTAAACCCCATGTGAATCCCTCCTGCAATGAGTGAGCATCTTCCTTATTCAGATAGGATGCCAGCCAAAAAGTGAGCCTGTCCAGCTTAACCGGAGTATGAGCCTTTCCCTTGTGATCCCTGTGTCCCTCTACCCCCACTGTGGCTCCCTGCATTGGGCGTGTCTGCTGCAAGGCTGCTGCCAGTTGGCATTGCGACCTGGCTGATGTCCTGTTGCCCCCGTGTTCCCATAACAGTTGACGAGGGGATGTTTTCCTGAGCATTTAGAACCTTCATGTTTAAACCTGCAGTACTCCTGTGTGCATAGGCCTTTGTTAAAGTCCCAGCATGCCTTTGGGTCCCCCCTTGAGTCTTGTTGTAAGTACCCATCCCTCCACGGGTGGGACGGCTTGAAAGTGGTGATAGACGATCGGAAGACCGATGGTGGTATACATTGTCTTCCCAAATTTGGCCGTGCCCATGGTCTGCTGCCACAAATCTGTATCCAGCTCCCCCCACTTTTCTTCTGGGTCCCATGCCATTCGTGCCCTAAACTCCTTGTCATATTGGGCCCATGCATTACCCCCAAAAGAAAGCTGTGCCTTGCGTATGACATCCATGTATTTGAATAGTACCATGCTCCTCTCCGAATGTTTCTCAATACATACTGGCAAAGATTAAAAACGCTGCCGTGCAATTCTCAATTGTCATGGGCACACGTGGCCGCTTGGCCAGTTCATATTCCTCCTCTTTGGAGCCTTCCTTTGCCCAGAGCTCTCTATGGAGGAGTTTAAACATCCCCACATACTCTCCTTTCCAAATTCGCTCTTTCTTGGACAACAACAGGTGTGCCCCTGGAGGCTTAGTTACTCCATGTAAGGTAATTTATGAATTTTCAGCTCTTTACAGTCTTTGAAGTCTGCCTCCTCTGCTTTCCTCTTGTCTCATTGCTTATCCTAGCTTCCTACGCCCACTGCATCCTTACCTTTCAGTGACTCTGGTATAAGATCCTTACCCGTCTGTCCTCTCTTACCTCCTGTCTCTGCCTTTGCATCGTCTAACCCCACCCCACGTCCTTGACATACTTACCCTTGCTCAACCTACCTTCCCTCTCCCATTCGCACTCTGTATCATCCCCTGTAGACACCATCAATGTGCCCGGTGCTGCATTAGCACTCTTACCTAGCTGTAAGGACGGTGCCCGCTCCATAAACTGTCGCCTTGCCAGTGTAACTGTCTTTCTAGTCCATTCGTGTCTCCTGTCCATCCTTCATCCCGACCATGCAGCTGCAAAATAACACTAGACGTGGTATTAGTGGGACACCACCTCCCCACACACTTAACCCTCTGCGGCAACTCAGCACTCTGCTGATCATCCTCTACAATTTCACCCTCCTTGAGACTCTTGTCTCCAAAATATAGCACCTACTCCTGCCATGCAAGGTCTTCAAGAGTCCATCTTTTGGCACCCACACCCTGAGGACCTTGCCACTCCACCTGAAGGGCATCCTCTGCTCTACCCTGAGAGGCCGTACCAAGCCCACTCAAGTATTCATTTGAAGTAGGCTATCAGGCCTCACTTTTTGTCCACTCCCACGATGACCCTTGGTGCACCTGATTCTTCCATGGCAAGGCCTCCCAGGCCCTTCTTGTGCCACTTGCCGCTGGGTTCCAAGACGCTGTCCACGTGATCGTCTTGGGCCACTCCTTCCCTTCCCCCGGGGTGTAGGATCTGTACTGTGCTCTCCCAGGTCTGCCAACTGATGTACGCCATGTCCCTGAGAAAAAGACGGTAGGCCTGGAGTGCAGCACCCCAAACATTCTGCCAACTGCCCCTGCTCCCTCCCCTGCCTGTCCAGGTGCCCTGACCCAATAAGGTGCCCACCCCTGGGACCTGTGTCCCCTAGTTTTGCATAAACTTTGCAAGGTTTGTGATGCACTGGACCCCACTCTATGTCCTCCTCCTCCGCCTCACTCCATTCCAGAATGGCGGTCACTTATCACCTATATGCGGATGATACCCAAATCGACCTAAAGGTATCTTCCACTCATGACATTTCAATACTCAACACCACTCTCAACTCCATCCACCACTGGCTGTCAACTCATCAACTAATTCTGAATCCTTCCAAAACAGAATTCCTTCTCCTCTCGACCTCACTGTCTCCTCCTCCTATCCAATCTTGGATGAACAATCTGAACTTTCTCAACAACAAACTTATCATTGTTGACAGTGCCAAATCTCTAGGCGTCATCCTAGACAAAAGGCTCAACTTACAGTCCCATATCAATTCCATCGCCAAGAATGCTCGCTACCAACTGCGCCTTGTCTGGGGGCTTCGGCGCTTCTTTCCAGAACAAGACCTAAAAACCTTGGTCCAATCTTTGGTACTTTACAGATTGGACTACTGCAACTCTCTCCTTGCTGGCCTCCCCAAATCCCACCTTTCCCCTCTAAAATCCATCCTCCACTCAGCAGCTCGCTTCATATATGGGGCTAAAAGAAATGATCACATCACACCCTTACTGTTGTCTCTTCGCTGGCTTCCTATCGAAGCAAGGTCAATTTACAAGACTGCCTGTATCACCCACAAAGTCTTGCACACGTCCACCCCACGCTATCTGGCTAATAAACTTAAAATCTCTGGAGGCTCTAGACCTTCACGCAATGCGGAAAACTTACTGCTCGAACCTCCTACCTTCAAAAGGGAAAGATTTATGGCTCAATCTTTCTCTGGTAATGCGACCAGAATCTGGAACTTACTTCCTCCATCCCTCTGAACCACCACCTCTTTCCGGACCTTCAAAACTGATCTTAAAACTTGTTAGCGTGCTCAGTGTTTCTTGTGTACCTTTGTAACTGTATACCTGGTTCTTTTTTAAAGCGCTCTGACACCCTTGGGTAAAGTTCGCGCTATATAAAACTGCATTAAATAAATACCGAGGCTGCAGCGCGAGCCCCCGTGCGGCCTATTGCACTCACCTGCCCACTCATGGCTCCAGGCAGCAATTACTGCTGCCTCCACCCCGCTCGAGGCCACACGGGTAGGGCACACCGTTTGCGTGTCCGTGCCCCCAGGGCCGTTTCTACCACTAGGCAGGACTAGGCGGCTGCCTAGGGCGGCAAAAGGTGGAGGGCGGCCGGCGGCCGTGGCAAAAGTTAAAACATGAGTTCTTTACTCTCTTCTATTGAATGCATGCGAATCTGCCAGCCTGGCCAGGTAGCGTAGCGCGGGCGCGGCTTGCCTTCAATTAGACCGTCGACGTGACCAGGGTGACATCACGTTCGGCGCCACGGCGGCCGTGGGGGCTGTGCCTGTGCACGCACGGCCGGCAAGAAGAGGCAGAGAGAGTTACCGCGGCGCTGCGGCCCGCCTGCAGGCCTATCATCAGGTACGGGGGGGGATGGGATCGAGTCAGCTGGCAGGCAGAAAGCCCGTATCCCTTGAAGGTAAATTGATGTTATGCCTAGTACATGTCCCCGCTCTCAGGGCCCATAACAACCTGGTCTGTGTGTAATATGGTCTCAACTCGACTCCACGCACCATGACCTTCAAGTTGAAGCACCTCCTGCTCCAATAAAATTTTTCTCCATTATCCATAAAGCACTGCGCGGCGCTTCTTGGAATTAGATCCGCTCTATACACTGCGGCAAAAAAGAGTTCGTAACTTGCTTCCCAGGGTTGGCTTTTGGTCCACTGAACGGCCTGGTCAGCGGCACCTTGGACCGGATGTTCATGGCATCGCTACAATCACAGAGGCTTCTTTCCATCGAGTTTGTACCTCTCCCACCCTCGATGTGCTCCAGTCTCCAGGGTGTGGGTCCGGCCCTGGCACACCTCACTCCTCCATTGGGAGCTGGCGTCTCCCGATGCCCTCTGCCAGCCGGGGCATGTAGGCATTGAACCAAACCCATTCCCCGTGGCATCTTCGGGTGGCACATGTACTCTTTCTTGCAGTGATGCCAGAGGGGAAAGTTCACTTCTGTGCCATCAGTTTTGCCCTCGGGTCAGATAATCTACTATTCTAACTCCAGTCCTGAAATATTTTGGGGAAGGTGAAACATGACATATATATTCTAGGTTAATGTATATATACATTATGTAAGTTAGCATCTCAGAGCAGTCTGAGTGGCTGCGGCCTCAGGCGCAGCTGAAAGCAAACAACCGGCTAGATTGCCGACTCTGGTGCTGAAAACCAAGGTTCGAGCCTCGGGGTTGCGTCCACATCCTGTGATTCTGGGCAAATCACTTAATCTCCCCGTGCCTACCCAAAAAGAAAAAAAAATGATTGTATCCTTGTGTAACGTAACAGGTGCTCATGTAAAGCGCTCCAATACCTTCGGGTCGAGTTCGCGCTATATAAATCTGCATTAAAAAAAAAAACCCTGAATAGCAGGTTTGGCCTCTCCTGATCGCTGCAACCAGAAGGAGGCCCACTGAGCTAGCGCCCAAACTATGGAGGCCAGGCGGGGATGTATAGTGTTGAAGAATGCCAACAGACCAAAATAGTGCCAAGGTGCCCTCTGTCGTACGAATAGGATAATGTTGATTATTTGTATAGCGCAGCAAAGAGTTTTGGTGCCTTAAGCAAAGGGACATGTTGCCATGTGCATGCTCCCTTTCAGCTAGCCATGGCACCTTATGTGAAGCTGTTACAACCTTGGGTCCTCTTGAGGAATACAGTAGCAGAGTTTTAAGACAGCTGCCCGCAGTTTCTCTGATGTAGCACTGAACCTGCGCCTTAGATCACCTCTAAGCGCTGAGTTGAAGTTACTCGTCCAATTCTTTTCCATGTCCGCTGTTTCTGTCCCCTGCTGATGGAGAAATCCAGCCCGTTTTAAGTCAGCCGAGTTATGCGGTGGAGTAAAGCCGGCAGCGCTCCAGCTGCTTCTAGGCACCAGACTTCACACCACAAGAAGCTGCCAGGGCAGGAACCCATGGATAATTTCTCGATCATCTTCCAATTGACTCATGAAACTGAAGAGAGAAACTTTTTCAAGGATTTACAGGAGGAGTGATGGTTGATGCTGCGCCTAAGGGAAGGTGGGAGAGTATTCCAGTGTTTTGGCTACCAGGTAGCAGTGGAAGAGCGTGTGCCTGTCTGGGTTTTCTGAATTGCAGGAAGCCAAAGTAGATGGTGAGAAGCATAACCGAGGATATGAGAGGGAACATATAGCAAATAGCCTCTAGAAGTAGAGGGGGCAGTTTTTCTAGAACTTAAGAATTGAAGGGGAAGTGAGGAGCCCGGATTATAGTTACTGGGAATCTAAGGAGCCAAAGAAGGTTCCTTGAGGAGTGGGACTACCAGAGCCTGTTTCTTGGCCATCGGAAAATGGGCCTTGGCAAGTGAGTAGTTGTAGTGTTTTGTGAGCACTGAACAAATATACGTTTCACCTCTGGCCAAATTAGACCTGGGGAAACATCAGGGGTAACAAGCGCTGGATGACCGGGGGAGAGAGTGATGGTAGTAAAAGGGAGGGGGCGGCATTTTTCAATTCTCGCCTAGGGTGGCAAAACACATAGAAACGGCCCTGCGTGCCCCCATCCACCAGCAAACCAACGCGCCTGGCCTTCGACAGGAGGCGCATGGCCTCGTGGACTCTCTCCTCATCTATGCCGACTGTAGGCAGCTCAGAAGGTAACTAACTGTTCGCCACTAAACCTACCCTGCAGGCAAGGTAACAGGCTACAGAAGGGCTAAACTACCAGCGCAAACCTGGGCTACTAAAATCACAACTGACTAGCTACAAAAAAATTACCAACTAAATGGAGGCTGTCTCCGTGTCCACCTACCAACAAAATGGTGGAGGGCAGCCCCAAAATGTCGCACTATATACACTTGGGCTACATTCTGTACTAAATGTTGCCCAAGCAAGCCCAGTCAACTAGAGTGTGTCTGCCTTTTCCTAATAACCCTGGTGGACAGACCTCCCTCCGCTCTGCTGACCCCCAAAACCCTATTGGGCAATTACAATTTAATTATTACCAATCGATAGATGTAGATATCCAGCCTGCCTATTTTACAATATTTACTGTTACCATATCGCACATCTGATATACTACATCCATTTCCTGCTACAGTAAACCACAAATAGGGGAATACCAGACAATGCTGAGGCTCAGACCTCACTTCACCTTTCAACATTTGGAATATTGTAGTATAGATAAAGCAGTCGATTATTTCAAACTATTCATGAAAAAGAGTTACAAGAACTCCAGGCTGGATGGCAATAAATGTTTTGAAAAGGGGACTTAAAACAACCGAAATACCATCATAAAAAGAATTTGCAGCCTTTGTTAAGCCCCACTTTTTAAATTACACAACATTTCATGTATTTCACTAGCTATATTTTTTTCTGCGTATTAGTGCCTTTGTTAGTTTAAGAAAAAATGATTTTTTTTGTTTGTAAGTTACCACACGACACACTTGACATTTGCATAGGTACAACTATCGCCTTAGAGTTTCACTGAAAGCTGCCCTCAATTAATATGCTTCACCGAAAGCCTAATCCGCACCACAGAGACCTTTTACTGACATTTTGAGTAACTTTGAATGTGATCTGCAGCTCTTTAAACAGGTGGATGATGCAACAATTCGCAGCGGATTGTTTAGCAAGGGCAGCTAAGAGATATACCTTGTGTTTCATCAATTAAGGTATATCTGTCTGAGTTGTTTATCCGTTTTTTGCACTTGAGGTCACATGACAGATATTCAAGTATTCCAAAATACCAGCGATGTGTTTATTTTTCTTATGAAGTCTGATGCACATAATTCTCTTTTGACATTATCTTGAAGAGTTATGTTAAAAGGCCTACATAGGAGCACATCTTGTTATATTTGAGACTTACGTTTCACTGTAAACTACTGATACTGTATGTATAAAAACCTATTGAAAAAATCATAATAAAGCTTGGCCTTAATAAAATATATTTCTAACCATATTATGGGTACGTTTTAAACCTGTTGGATATTCAAGTCAATTGCCCAAGATCAGCGGTACAACAATCTGGCTTCCAATCCATAAGTAGCTGTGACTATTGAGAATAAACACAATTGTGTTTTTGTTAATCCCATTTATGCAGTGCATAATTACCAGGGCTTTATTTTGCTTGTTCATTTACGATGCAGGAAATCAATAACAGTTACTCACAAGGAGCTGGATATGTTGATGTAACAGCATAGGCTGAAGTTATTTCTTAAGCAGTAAAATATATATATATTTTTTGGCCTGGCATTAGCCAAGTCCTTTTTATTTTAATACAATTAGGTATATTACTAATAGGGATTTTCAGCCTGCTTTCTTCATTCATTGGTAGGTTAGTATGTAATTCACTTTTTTGTTCCCCCACCACAACACACATCATGGGGCACGGGGTTGGCTCACTTTAGCCACTGTTAACCTCTCTGAGAGTGATGACGTTCACCTCTTTCACAATGAGCACTTACACACAAAAAGTAGTCCACTTGCACAGTTTTACAAAAAACATTCAAAAGCATTGGTAAAGCCAAAGGTTG
Source organism: Calotriton arnoldi (assembly GCA_963921515.1). Taxonomy (NCBI): domain Eukaryota; kingdom Metazoa; phylum Chordata; class Amphibia; order Caudata; family Salamandridae; genus Calotriton; species Calotriton arnoldi. The sequence continues at coordinate 848,375 of CAWUFW010002330.1, read as the reverse complement.
TCAACCAAGGCCAGACCAGTTGGGTTTCTCAATGCTTCATTGTTTATGTGAATATAATAGGAAGGAAAATAATTGTTGAGATTTAATCTGAAGAACAATTAAGTAAAAACCAGTATAAAGTCGTTGCAATCAATTCATCTAAATTAACTTTATATAAACAAGAAACGCAAATTGCATAAGTAAAGTTACAAAATTTTGAGACAGGTGTAAAAGTTTATAAAACGCCCCAAGTGAAAGAACCATAACGAAAAAGGTCAAAATAGTGACAAAGTATGTGGGATATCGGTACATTGGTGTTGAACAGACAGCCTCAGCCAATAAATACGTCAGTGAAATACAGTGCCACTAGGGAAAATCCCATAGTGTTTGTTTTTAAACAATGGTCTGTCTGGGAGAATGTCAACGGAGTTTCGACCCTATAAGGAGTAGAAGTGTTTCATCAGGACAGTAGATGACATGGGGGACTGGTAATAGAGAGGAAAATAAGCGTGAGGGCTAGGAAAATGCAATAATGGGTGAATAAGAAACTAATGAAAGCAACAAATGAATTGCAGCAGAATAGTAGGACATGGACGTCAATTCACCGAAATGTCAGGGGTAGCAGAGGTGACAATCACACGCCCTTTGACCTTCACTTTTACTCACACACATACTTATACATACACACAAATTCACACATATACACTTTTCTCATACATAAACACACTCTCACCCGCAAGCACGCACACAACATACATTTAAAAGCATTTTTTACTTACCTCAGATGTTATTGAAGGGCATATTCAGGCTTATTGTACTCCATTTTTATTGCACTATTAGTGAATAATATGTTTTTATTTACTATTAGTGTAATAAAAAAATGACAGAAAATAAACAGTGCCCCTGTGTTCCTGGCACTGAATTTGCCACCTCTGAGGCAAGGGGTCAAAAGGCAGTGCTAGGGGTAGCAAAGGGCAAGCCAGGGGTTGCAGCTGCCACTACTGGCAACCCCTAAATGACGTCCATGGTATCAGTAGGAGGACGAGCCTCTCTGTCCCTCTATCTCCCCCTCATTTTTTATAGTAATGTTTCCGTCCTGACAGACCAGGCAGTAATGCTTCATGAAGGTGTGAAGAGAGGCCCCCGTTGCTGCCTGGCAGATGTCCAGGACCTGGACTCCACATGCACAGCACAATCCATCGGGATAAGGTCTGCTTCTGCACAGCCTTTCCCTTCTTCGCTCTGACATACCCACGAAGAGTTGGTCGTCCACCCGTAACTTTCTTGTGCAGTCAAGGCAGAACGGCAACGCTCCTTTGTGTTCAGGGGGTGGAGTCACTCCTCTTCTTTATAGGGATGCGGCGGAGAGTAAAATGTAGGTAGGGTGATGAACTGGCATAAATGAAAACAAGTAACCACTTTTGGCACAAAGGAAGCTCTAGTGCAAAGAACCAGCTTCTCTAGGTAGATATTCAGATATGGAGGCTTGGGTGATAAAGCCTGAAGCTCACTGACTCTCTGGGCAGATGTTATTGCCACCAAGAATGCTGTCTTGATGGTAAAGAGCCTGAAAGGACAGTTGTGCAGGGGCTCAAAAGGAGCACACATCAAGAACGACAGGACTAAATTAAGGTCCCACTGAGGCATAATGAAGGGGAAAGGAGGAAACATGTTGCAAACATTTCAAGAACCTATGTACAATAGGGGATTGGAAAAGAGATGGCTGGTCAGGCAACCACAGAAAGGCTGAGATAGCAGAAAGATAGACCTTTAAGTTACCCAAAGCAGAGCCTTGCTGGGCAAGGAAAATGATAAAGAGAACGATCTGAGTGAGGGGAGCAGAAAGAGGGTCAGCCTGTTTCTCTGCACACCATGCCACAAATGTGCCCCATCCGCAGGTGTATACCATTTTGGTGGAGGGACGCCTGGCTGCCATGATAACATTGCAGACTTCGGGCGGAAGCTCGATAGCGGTCAACTGTTGCTACTCAAGCTCCACGCAAGAAGGTGGAGCTTTGACAGGTTAGGATGGAGAACCCTCCCCTGCTGTTGTGACAGAAAATCCTCCCAAAGGAACAGCCCGGAGGACCAATAGGCGTGCTCAGCAGCTCAGGATACCAAACTCTCAATGCCCAGTCTGGAGCCACAAGAATGACTTGGGTCCTTTCATTCCTGATCTTCCTGAAAACTCTGGGCAGGAGTGGTATGGGCGGAAGGCATACATGAGGCCTGAATTCCCCTCGAGTCGAAAAGCATCTCCAAACAATAGCCACCTTCGAAACTCCCCCACACAGAACTGCTGACATTACATGTTCTTGGCAGTGGCAAACAGGTCTAACCAAGGCTCTCACCACTTCAGAAAGAGACCTTGCACCACCTCCGAATAGAGATGCCACTAGTCATCTTCGGCTGAGTTTGTCTACCCTGGTGTTCAGAGAGCCCACCAGGTGTTGAACCACCAGGGACATGCCCTGCTGTTCCAGTCATGTCCAGAGATGCAGGGCCTCTTGACAAAGGGTCCACAACCCCACCCTACCCTGCTTGGTGCAGTAAAACATGGCTAGGTGTTGTCCGTGAACACTTGTACTAGCCTCCGGATCGCCCGGAGCTCCAGAAGGTCGATATGGAGTCTGAATTTCACCGGAGACCAAAGGCCTCCGATCTCCACCTCTCCCAGATGACCGCCTCATCCCAGGAGTGACACATCTCTCACCACAGAGAGATCTGGGTGGCAACGGGAAAGAGGTCTACCACTGACCCAATCGCGGTTTGTTAGACACCACTGCAGATCTTTTGCAGTTCCCTCAGAGATCTGAACAATGTCAGAGAGATTCCCCTGATGCTGCACCCACTGGAATTTCAGGTCCCACTGTAGAGCCTGTGTACGCCAGCAGGCATGGGTCACTAGCAGGATGCACAAGGCCATGAGTTCCAGCAGCCTTAGAGTCAGTCTCCCCAAAATCCAGGATAGAGGCTGAAACATAGGTATCATAGCCTGAACATCCTGGACTTGCCGTTCGGGAGGATAGGCCCGAAACTGTACTGTGTCCAGAACAGCTTAGATGAATGAGAGTGTCCGAGAGGGAGTCATGTGTGACTTCGGCACATTGATAGTGAACCCCAGCGAATGCAGGAGGTCCTCTGTAGCCCATAGGTGGGAGTCAAAAGCCTGGGGCGAGCCCGCCTTGAACAGCCAGTCATCGAGACAGGAGAAGACTGGTACCCCTGGCCTCTGCCGATGAGCTGCAACCACCGCCATCACCTTGGTGAACACCCGTGGGGTGGTGTAAGGTCAAAAGTGAGCACGGCAAACTGAAAGTGGTCGATGACCACCGTGAACCGGAGGTAAGGACTGTGGGTTGGCAGGGCTGGAATGCGTAAGTATGCGTCCTGCAAGTCCTACGGTATCATCCAGTCTCCCGGGTCCAGGGCAGACAGGACGTGAGTGAGTGTCAACATTTTGAACTTCTCTGTCTTGAGGAAATTATTAGGGCGCAGGTCTATGATAGGACACAGGCCTTTGTCCTTCTTGGGCTCCATAAAGTAGTGGGAATAGCAATCACAGCTTACTTCTGGCCTCAGCACCCTCTCTATGGCTTCCTTCACCAAGAAAGCCATCACTCCTTGGCGGAGCAAGGTAAGATGGTTCTCCATCAGTATGTCGCAAGCAGGTGGCATGAGTGGAGGGGTAGTCACAAAGAGGAGGGTGTAGCTCCTTTGGACAATTTGAAGAACCCATTGGTCTGATGTTATAGACCTTCATTAGGGCAGGTGATGGCGTATCCTGACTCCCACTGGGTGCCCATGATAGTAAGAGAGCAAACTATAAGGGTTTAGAGACTGCAGATCCTGGGGGGGTTGGACTGGCCCGACCGGCCCGACCTCTGGCTACCCGACCAAGGAGGTCTGTGGGTACGGTGTCCTGGGCCACGCAGAGGCTGAGTAGCATGCGTGCCATGGTGGTTGGGAGGGTTTAGACACGGCTGGAAGCCCCTTCAGTGGCCAAAAAAGGAGAGAAAGGCAGACTGGGGTTGGGGAGGAGCCATAGAAAGGGCCAAGAACCTGTGCGTAGCCCTGCTGTCCTTGAAACGCTGCAGCGCTGAGTCCGCCTGGTCTCCAAAGAGATGGGAGCCATCAAAGGGCATGTTCATGTGCGATGCTTGGACATCCCCTGAAAAGCCAGGTTGTGATGCCGTAAGGTCACTGTTGAGGAAACCTCACTGCCCAGTGAGTCTGTGGTATCTATTCCTCCGCAGGATCTTCAAGTGGATCCCCACCGAAACAAGAAAAACAGTCACCCAGGCCCTCGTCACCAGCAGGCTGGACTACGGAAACGCCCTCTACGCAGGAACGACGGCTAAGCTCCTGAGACGGCTGCAACGCATCCAGAACGCCTCTGCACGTCTTATCCTCGACATCCCCCGACGCAGCCACATCACACCCCACCTGAGAGACCTGCACTGGCTCCCTGTCAACAAGAGGATAACCTTCAAGCTCCTCACCCACGCACACAAAGCACTCCACAACTCCGGACCAGCCTACCTCAACAGACGACTCAGCTTCTATACCCCCACCCGCCAGCTCCGCTCGACCAGCCTCGCCCTCGCCACAGTCCCCCGCATCCGGAAAACGACCGGCGGCGGCAGATCCTTCTCCCACCTCGCCGCCAAGACCTGGAACACCCTCCCCACCAACCTCCGACAGTCCCAAGACCTACTGGCCTTCAGAAGACTCCTCAAGACCTGGCTCTTCGATCAGTAGCAGCACCACCCCCCTCTTCCACCAGCGCCTTGAGACCCTCGCGGGTATGTAGTGCGCTTTATAAGTGACATGATTGATTGATTGATTGATTATTCCACATCTGATTGTGAACTTAGCTTGACTGCCACTGAGGGTAGGTTAAGGTCCAGGACCTCGGCCGCACTCTTTACCACCATTGCAAATGACGCTCCCTCCTCCGCTGCCACGATAGGGGGAGAAAGCATGCCAGTATCTGAAGTAGTGTCCACTCCACTGGCCTCTACCAAGTCCTCACACCAGTCCACATTGGTGCCTAAGGGTTGGTATTCTTCAGGGTCCAGCGACCCCCTTCCACTCCTCCATGAGTACTAACCCATAGGAATAGGGCTCAGGCTCTGGCCTGGAAGGCATAGCTCCAGTCGGAGCCGGAAGACGCCACTCCAGCTCCGTGTCGGAGTCAGGGATCAGAATGGGGATGTTGCTTCCGGGAGTGTTGGTATCAGGACGCATGCCGGGGAGGTCGAGATGGTATGATTGGCCCCGGTCTGGATCCATCCATGGTTCCAAGGGGCCCCACTGTCACTAGGTGCAGAGCTGCCAGTGTGAAACCAGTAGGGGTCTCTCCCGAACCCACAGGGCCCAAAAGGCATGCCGGTGGGAATTGGCAACTCAAAAATGAGGCACATAACATAAAACTCCTAGAATTGAGCGGGGATTGCTCTGGCTCCCAGAAACTCAGGGAGACGTGGAATCGGCCCAGGCACAGGCTCAACCACTGAGCCTGGCCTCGAGTGACGACACTACCTCAACTCGTATGAAGATCCCGACGGATGGGGCGAAGTCGAAGACCTCTCCGACTTCTTGCTTTTATTGTTTTTGTAGGACTTCCCCAAGTCGCCGGACGACTTCGAATTTGACAAGGATCTCGGACTCCGTGACCGATCCTAGGACCTTCCTCTTGCCCGGGATCGAGACTGTTGCGGTGTCGCACATCGAGCAGCAAGAAGCTTAAGGGACCGCTCCCTCAAGGCCTTGGGGTGCATGGTGCGGCAATCGGCGCAGCTCTTTGCCTCTGGTGCCTGGAAAGTGACCATGACTCAAACAAGAGGTAGCTCCGTCACTGCCATCTGTGGATGACAGGCACCACAGGGCTTGAAGCTGGCTTTCTTAGTGGACATCCCTGCCACACCAGGAGAGGAAATAAAAAAAAAAAACTTCAACAACACGTTGAAAAAGCACAGTTAAAAAGTGACTGCCAAGGCTACCTCCCACCGGATCTGCACTGACTGGCGTGGAAAGAAATGACATCAGCGTGCTGGGGTGACACCTAAATAGGCACCGCGCACGTTGCTTCCAGTGCGGACGATGCCAACAATGCCACACGGAGGCGAACAACGCCACCTACCGTCACGCAGGGGTACTGCTCATGAAAAAATTTCGAGATTCTGTCTCACTCATGGGGACAATTCTAAGGTAAGAAACCTGTGGCTAGAAGTCTCCATCAGATAAATCATGGTAAAAGGGGACAGGATACAAACTTACCCCCTCTAATCAAATTTAAAGAAATATCAAACAAAACTGATCAATCAATCAGTTAAAACAAACATGATTCCAGATCTCCTAAAGAAATAAGAACTATGTTCATTAAATAAAAGGCTTCCCTTGACCCAGACATCCTCCATAATTGTGACCCAACTTCTGGCTTTCCATGAGCATCAAAAATCTTAGAAAGAGAGGAGGCAGCACAAATGAAATCCTACCTCGAACGCTATGAGAATCGTAACATCTGCCAATCAGGTTATAGACATCAGCATAGCATTAAGACCGTTCTAGTGACATTACTGGATGATGGGCTCACCACTATTGATGATGGGTAACTATCTTTGCTGGTACCTTCAGATTTAACAACTGCATTTGATACGGTGGAGAATGATATTCTGTTAAAGTGGAGAATGGTGGCCACTGTATCTGATACAGCTCTAGAAAGATTCTGCTCCTTTTTCACAGGACGGACACAATATGTCAGCCTTGAATCCTTCCAGCCATCAGAAACGAAAGTTAAATATTCAGTTCCTCAGGGTTCACCCTTGTTACTGCCAGTGGCGACTGGTAATTTTACCAGGCAGGGGACAGGGCCCGCACACACACACATTCACTCACACCCATGCATTCACAAGCATGCACACCCATTCACAATTCTCACTCACAAATACACATATATTTATACTTACACACACAAACCAAATATAAACAACACATAAAACATAACTTCACTGTAGAGAGGGAAGCCTCGGAGGTTACAGGAGGGTTGGGGTGTGCTGCCTTCCCTCATTGGAAGGCAACTTTTCCTCATTCGTCACAGAGTGGGATGGCGTCAGTGAGACTGCTGACCCCACACTACTCTGTGACGAGGCGTCACTGATTGGCACTCGGGCATTTCAGGGCTTACAATTGAAGAGCCCAGGTCTGTAGCAATCAGTAACGCTCTCCCTCTTCACAAGAGGGAGGGCATAGAGGCCCTTTTGCCATGGTTGGGGAGGTCACGCCCACAGGGGTGTGAAATCCTCAGCCTGGCAAAGTTCAGCTCATGCAGCAAGGAACCTGCACATTTAGTGCATGTCTAGCACCTGGCTGCCTTACCTGAACAAAAATAGTGTCTATCAGGCTGACCTTCGTTCAGCCTGACAGATACTCTTCTTACCGGAGAAAAGTGTGAGGGGCGTGGCCCCTCAGCTCATATGGACAGACCGCTTCTGATATCAGGCCTGGGCGTAGTTCGTGGAATTTGACTCCGCAGAGCTCCTCAAAGTGAACAAAAAACTCTGCGGAGTTCCACAAGTGGCGGAGTGCAGTGCGAACTGCCGTTCACGCTGGTCTTCCTGCCGCTCAGGTGGAAATTCTACCCGAGCGGCAGCTTGCGCTCTTACCGGTCGCGAGCGGTGAAAAAATGCCACTGAACTATGCGGAGCGGAGTGCAGAAAACTCCGCGAATGGAGTGGAGTTCCCCGCCCAGGCCTAGCTGATATAAGGCATTTCATGATTTTTGTACAAATAAAATTAAAAAAAATAGCTTGGATTTAACATTGGAAGTTACTGTTCTCCTACCCGGGGTTGACCTTTGATTAAAAAGCAATATTTGTTGAGTGGCTGTAAGATGGTTGTACAGATTTTTTCCGCCTTCCTGCGACCTTAACATTTATAGATGAGGGGAGACAGGAGAGAAACCTACTTTCAAATATTAAATAAGTCACCCCTAAGTAAGCCCTGTAGTACACAAGGTAGGGTGCCTAGTGTTTAAAATGATAGCAGAAATGTAATGTTGGTGTGTACCTACAGTGACTAGCCCCCAAAAGCTATTTTCACTGTAAAGGGCTGTAGCTGTCCTACAAGAAAAGCTTGAGTTCAGAATAAAATAACCCTCCTATATCTATTTGGACACAGTACTGGAAAACTTTAACCACTATTTTTAATAATTTTTAAAACTCCAATTCAATGGTGAAGCTGGATTTATAATAAAAATGTGTATGAGAAGGGACTTTTAAATAGTTAGACTTTGGCTGCTTAAGCCTCCAGTAGGCTAATTAGCATTAGTCTGCTGGTAGATGGCCATGCCAATGCTTCCCTTTGATGAGGTGTATACACCGCTCCCAGAGAAGAAACAATGCCTTATGCCTCTTCATAGGATGACCCGATTGTGAGGAATGTGACACATATAATCTCGGGAAGGGCAGCTGGGGAGGGTTCAGGAAGTGCATTAACTTGAAAGGGACCAGGGTGAGGCCTGCCTATTCATAGGTAAGTATAAAGAGAAACATAGGAAAAAGAAGCCTTTTGTTCAGTAGGCCCTCTATAGCCAGTCTGGCTCCAGCCCAGTGGAGGGGGAGAACCAGTTTGGTGTAGTTGAGTAGGGACTGGCTCATTTCCTTAAACATACTCCTTGCTGGCACATTAATTCTTTTCAGGGGCACAATGATGCTGATTTGCCTCAGAATGGTGCACTATGGGATAGTTTGCATTTAGCTACTACAAATATGAGAAGGGTTGACCCTGGGAACTTTTTTCTCATTGTTTAGGGAGTGTCCAGGAGTCACCCCCACCCACTGTCTTGTGAAAGCTACAAAGTTGTCACCTCACCTACTGGACCTGCAGAAAGAAAGAAGCGCAATTGACCTGCTGTATGAGACCCGTGTGGAGACCTAAAGTACTAGACCTGCTCCCACGTGTACCCAAAACTAAGAAGTGGACTCCAAAGGTCAGCGGGCACACCTCATGTGTGGCACAACAAGCTGCAAGATGCCTTTTTCCTGAAATGCCCAGCTGAGCAGTATCAACTGGAACTGGACCCTGCTGGTCTCTGCTTGATTGAGTCCTGGCCCTAAAGAGCCTTAAAAGTGACCAAGTGGAGCTGTTCCAAAAGAACAAGTTACTTACCTTTGGTAACGTTCCTTCTGGTGCATACTCTAACTACTGATTACTCACCTTGTGTGGGAAAGTCATCCCTTTTGCCCTGATCACCCCCATTTTTTGTTTGGTGCTCATGGTTACTGACTCTAAAAGTGATATGGGCTCTACTGACCAGGTGCACAGCCAATGCTCTGTCCTCTAAAGGTATATGGTAATTAGTATAATTTTAATTGGCAAAGACAACCTACCTGTATGTACTTAGTATATGGTAGGGCATGTAAGTTTAGAGACCCCAGTGGATTTAATGCACTTAAGTGTGCACTGCTGTGGTGTCTGGTGTCATTTGCCTTGCAGACTGGGTTTAAAATAAAACTATGTCCAAATTCGACTTTGGAATTAAAAGTACTTCCAAAGCCCAAAACTACCTTTTTATAACTTGTAAGTCACACCTTAGGCCTGCCCTAGGTACCCCAAGGGTAGGGCGCATTGTCATAAACAGCAGGGACAATATAAAATATGTTTTATATGCCCTGGTAAGGAAAAACAGCCAAAGTCGTTTTTCCCGATTGTAGTGCTACTAGCCCCATAGGCTAATATGGGAAGGCTTTATTAAACTTAATAAAGTCTAACTTTTCATTGGAGCTACCAAGACATATCATTCAAAGTATCAAAATAATCGTTACAATAAACAAGTTGCCAAGGCTGGATTTACTAGATCTATTATAGGAAAGTAGTTTTAGAACTATCCTGAAGTTACCTTAAGCAGCCTTGTAGCAGCCTCTTCCGATTAGTCAGCCTTTGACAACCTGAGCCAAGCTGTTCCCTAAGAAGGTGTGAAGAGGCCTGGGGCTGAAACAATATAGCCATTTGGTGGGGGGAGATTTGCTACTTGGAGAAGCCAGGGAGAGGAAGGGGGCTTGGGAGATAAGCTGGACCTCAAAGGCAGAAGAACAGATGTCACAGGACCCTGGCCAGCCCCCACTTCCTTGATCCTCAGCCAGATGGGAGGCCCTCCCCCCCCCCAATTAGATTAGTAGAGGGGCTGGAAAGAGAGTGTAGTGAGTTGTTAGCCACACCTTTAGGTTGGGTTATACAGACACACACGAAGGAGAGATTTTCTCCATTTTGATTTTTGGCAACACAATGCACTCTGGGTCAAAAATATGCCACACTTCACAGTAAGTGGTCATAGCAGAGGGAAGTGATTTCACCCCTATTGGTTGGGGGGTCTCCCCTGCTTGCCAGCCCAGAATGGAGGGTAAATATTAGAAAACTGCAGTAGCTCCTCAGACCACTGCCTCAAACAATAGAAGGAGTACTGCCCTGTGGGACCCTTATATTGCACCACAGAAGCACTCACAAGGCTCCACAAAGAAAGGACTGTGTCCGTCTCAAAGGAAAAGGAGTGGACTCACTGATCAGCAACAAGTACAACAGAGTTGGAGGAAGTCACCTGTAAAGCCAAATAGAGGATCACCCTAGCAGACCAAATGCAGCTGGATATTTCCTGGACTGTGCAGGTGCATTATGGGCAATTGAGTCCTAGCCCATCAAGAGGCAATCCAGAGTCTCTGACCCTGTGTCTGGTGCTACCAGACCCCTATGTTCCACAAAGGAATCAACAAGAAGCAAGATCTCAAAGTTGGGAAACTTTATGCAAAGGTTTGCAGTAAAGCTCCAGGAGGTGACTGGCTCGACGTCGAGGGTCAACCGGCGTCATCGACTCGCGAATCGGCCTGAACCCGCTGAGTTGTTCCGCTGAAAGCTCTCCGTAGCTCTTCGCCATTGATGTCGAGGACAAAGACTTCCAGAGGTTCATTGAGGCATTGCGCAGCAGCAGGCTACCGTCGTCGAATTGAACTTCGGATCCGGGAAGGCAGAAGACCTACAGACGAGCCCGTAGACAAGAGAAAAGCTCCAAGAAAAAGACTAAGTCAGAAGGTAATCTTTTGACCGAGACCTAACACTCAGCCTATCCGAGCCTCGCCCCATGACGATCTGCTTAAAAGTTTGACTTTGTCCGGGTCCAGCGCAACCAGATAGCGGCAAGCGGTGCTTTAAGCTTTTTGGCGCTAGAATGCACAATTTCTGATTAAATCTTTACAAATTAATATTACTGGTTCCCTACATTGCATTTTAGTTGTTCTGGTGTTGGTTTAAAGATAAAAATATTCTCTATTTTTATATTTTAGTGTTGGATTTTTATTGCATTTTATTAAATGCTTAACACATACCTGTCTCCTAAGTTAAGCCTGACTGCTCATTTGCTAACCTACGAAAGGTTGAGCACAGATTAATTTATTGAGACTTGACTGGGCCTATTAGTGATTTTGGTATTGTTACTAGCTGAAGGTGAATGCCCCCACCTACCAATAATCCACTTTCCTAAATTTGGAGTGCAGTGGTGGGATCCAGAACTTGTGTTTAGTAACACCATTCAGCATCTAGGTGGACAATTAAAAATCCTCTAAATTGACCTAGTGCAAAAAAAATGATTTTTAATTTGGACTAATATTAATTGATTCATTTATGATTTTTTTTTTAAATTGCTCTGACCTCAATTTATGCAAATGTTTTTGTGACTCAAAACTAAGGGATACCATGGAGCTTCATCTAGCTAGCCTACCCACTATCCCAGTAGCAGAGCTTAGGGACATGTGTAGGGCTAGGGGATTAACAGCACCCTCTAATTCCAGGAAGCCCTTGGAGCCTGGGCAGAGGCCCAGCTAGAGGATCAACATTTTAACACAGAGGTAGAAGGACAGGGGGAGGATGACCCGTAGACCTCAGTGTTGCAGAAATTGAACTCCTCTCCGCACACACAGTAAGCATGGCCTTATCTAGAGCTAGTGGGGGAAGAGAATCCCCCACCAGTGAGCCAGATCTGTCCCTTTGAGGCTTATATAGCCTTAGTGTCAGGCTTGCAGCGTAAGATGCAGACAAGTTGGCCCTGGCCAAGAAGAAGTAGGCTTGCGAGCAGAGGAGAACCACAGGTGGTGGTGGAGGGGAAGATGGTGGCTGCGAAGAAGAGACAGAAGTGTCAAGGGCTGGTGGGTTTGACCCAAGACTACCCAAGGGGATTGTCCCTAAGTACCAGGAGGGTGATGAGAAAGACAAATGGCTGACAGCTTTTGAGAGGGCCCTTAAGATGAGGAGGGTGAGCTTTCAGTTCTGGGATTCACTCATGTGGGAATTGAATCCAGTAGCAGCGGGAGGTAGGATCTTGACCCTAGAGGGAGAAGAGGCTGAATCATATCCCCCACATGAAGCAGAGCTTGATCGGAAGGTTTAGCCTCACCCCTGAGCAGTACAGGATGAAGTTTAGGGACCTCCAGAAAGTCAGTATGCAATCCTGGGTTGACTTTGTAGACCTATCTATCAACCACTAGAGGGCTGGGTACAGGGTGACTAGGTAAATACCTATAAGGGGCTATACAATTTGAGCATAAAAGAACACATATTGGCCAATTGCCACTCAGAGAAGTTACACCAGTATCTAGTTGACTTTAAGCTGTCTAGTTCCAGGAACTGTGTGAAACAGCAGATGAGTGGGTTCGCACTAGGGTGACCAAGAAGAACCAGGGAGGTGATCAGAAGAAAGGAGGATAGGTCTCATCCCAGGGGAAAGCCCTGAGTAACCAAGATAAAAAACAGAAAGAGTCCTCAAAAGGTCCCCAAACACCAGCCCAAGGAGGGAGTTCCCAGAGCCAATCCACTTACAAAGGGAAGGGGTATCAGGGAAGCAGTTTTGACTGTACAAAGGTAAGGTTGTGTTTTGATTGCTTGCAGTCAGGACAGAAAAGGGGAGATGCAGTCTGCACAAAGAAGTCCCCCACCGGTGGGCAGTCCAAGGGGATTGCTAGTGTAGGTGTGGGGATGGAACTTTGCCCAGAGATGGGTAAGGGGCATGCAGAGGGGACCTTAGTTTCCATGGGCGGGGTGGAAGTTGCAACCCTGCAGCCTTACCTCCAAGCATCGAGAAGTGCAGGCAAAAGGCCTAAGATCAACAGGACTGAGGTTGAGGCTCTGAGGGATACAGGAGCCAGTGTGACCGTGGTGTTGGACAAACTGGTTTCACCAGAGCAGATCCTACCTTGTGTATTTCACCAGGTCACCTATGCAGCCAACAGCGTCAAGCACTTCCCATGGCAATGGTGAGCTTGGAATGGACAGGTGTGACTGGCCCTAAGAAGGTAGCGGTGTCTCCTGCCCGCCCAGTGGAGTGTCTACTAGGAAATGATATTGAAGCTTCTGAGTGGGCAGGGGTGGAAAGGCAGGTTCATGCTCAGATGCTAGACATCCCTCAGTGGGTCTGTGCTATGACGAGGGCACAGGATGCACATCAGGGAAGTAATGGACACTTGGACCCTGGCACAATGGGCCAAGCCTCCAAGAGCAATAGAAAGGGCAAAGGGGAGGGGGCGTGGCTTCGGAGCCGAGGGAAATGGCGGCGCTTTAGGAGAGCTCCAGCTCCCGGGTCCCTAAAACCCGGAAAATCCGCACTTCCAGCCGGACAATGGCAACTTAAATGTTCGCGTTACACATGGGAATACCGGAGGCTCAACCGGCAGCAAGTTAGAACAAGGTCCGCACCGGAGGACTCCCCGATTTGAAGACACCTTCGGCGACCGGGGCGCAGAGCGCAGTGCACAGGGCGCGGCCATTATTGGAACGCCGGAGTGAGAGGAGCGGAGAGACGGCGTTGCGAACCGCTGGCAAAGCCGGTTGCGGCTGTGTTGCGGCTAGCCCGAGATCCTCAACGGGATCGTGCCACATAATACCGAGGCCCCACGGCGAGAGCTATCACTAGCGGGACTCGCGGAGAGACCTGAGACGCGGCTCCTCCCCCTGCCTGGCAGCACCCGCCATCGAAGCGCGGCCGGGCCGGCGACCATCCGAGAGGACACAGTGATTGCATACTGCAGCCTGGTGAGTTATAACAGAGGCCAGAGGGAGACCGGAGGATCGGCGGGGGCTCCTCCATCTGCCCGACACCGCCCACCATCAGAAAGTGGTCAGACGGACGTCCTTACAAGAGACCGGGCCGCGACTCCTCCTGCCACCCGTCACTAATCGCCCCTGAACCGCGAGGGCCCTGTTGTGGATCCTGAGGCCCGAGGGGGCATAGTGACGGCCAGAGGTGCCCGAGGGATTATGCGGGGGGCTCAGACGAAGGTACTATAGCCTGAAGCATCGACGGAACACCGCCCCGGCAGAGAGTGCGCGAGCGGCGTAAGGAGGCCTACTGGGCGTGATAAACAGGAGTGCGCTGCACTTTCGGGCTGGAAGGAGTCATCCTGGCACAGTGGATCAGACAGTGGGACTAAGAGAGCTCCACAGTTCAGAGAACATAATAAACTGTCATTTACAGAGGGGCGTCAATGCAGAATCAGTGGGTGAGCGGCGGAAGGACAGGGCCCGAGGAGGCCCGAGGAGCATGAATGTAACACGTCGGATGTGACCCCGTAGGCCCACCTGAGCGGGCTTGCGTCCTGAGAGACTGCGAGACAGTGACGGAACTCCAGAAAATACAAGGGGAAAGAGGCCGTGGTTACCGTGACAGGAAACGTGACGAAGGGTTAGAACCCACAGAACTCAAGCATCAGAGCATCAAGAGTTTGAGGCGACCAAGCAAATGAAGCCTAAAGGATAAGCAGGGGCACAGTCAAATAAAATGGATAAATACGCAGTGCCGCTCCAGACTGCGACACCGCAGGCTCAACAGCCAGACGACCAGACAGAACCTTCGCTAAGTGCGATCATGGCGGCGATTGCGGACCTCAAGGGCACGATCGAGCCTAAAATAGACGCGGTAACAGTGGACGTTAACCTCCTGAGAGCAGACTTCAGGAAGATGTCGGACAAAGTAGCCGTTACAGAGCAAGAGGTGGCCCAATTGCAGACCAGTACGAAGAGCCTGGAGGAAAGAGTCCAGACCCTCACAAAACAACAAGACGCCATGGCTGCTAAGTTGGAGTATCAGGAGGGGCGGGCGCACAGGAACAATATTAGAGTGGTGGGAGTGCCGGAGGGTATGGAGGGACCTAGTGTCGACCTCTTTCTGGAGGACTTGATTTTGAACCATCTTAAACCGAAGCGTCTCTCCACGTACTTTACCATTGAACGTGCGCATAGGGCACGCATCCCTAAGCCCAAACCCGGCGCTCCACCAAGGACGATCATTGCTAGGATTCTCAATTTCCGAGATCAAGATGCCATTCTACAAACGGCATGTAAAAACTGGGACCTCCACCATGGGAATGCAGTGATCCGATTCTTCCCCGATTTTACATTAAATGTACAACGGCAAAGGCGTGACTTCGAAGCTGTGAAAAAAGACCTGTGAGCCAAAGAACTTAAGTACTCTATGATGTTCCCAGCTAAATTGAGATTTGAGGCCGAAGGGAAAACATGGTTCTTCAACTCCCCGGAGGAGACCAGGGAATGGTTGGAGTGATGGCATAACGTAGGCCCAAAAGCTCAACGAGGAAGATGGCCGGAGCAACACAGGACGGCAAGAGATGAATCAGACTGAGAGCGAATAGACAGTAGCTGGACCAGAGAACGACGGAGGGTCTGGAGGATGGGACCTCGATGTGACGCTGAGTCAACACCTGTGAACACCAGGTTTTGTTGTTGGGATGGTGGGGGGTGGGGGAGAAGTGCCGAGGGTGCGAATTATCCACTTTCGAGACTTTCGCTTTACTGACATATCAACGAGGTTGCTATTGTATTCCAACATACGTATTTTGCGGGGGATGGGATCCTGGAGAAGGGGCTACTGCAGCCCGGCACTGACCAACCCCATCTTGGTTTCTTGTTAGGGGCGACAGGCACTCTGCACGTTGGGGAGGTGGGAGTTGTAATACCCACCAGCAGGGCAGCAGGGAGGGGGCTAGGTTACTTTGGGAATGTTATGTTTTGTAGGTTTTTATCATTTCAGCGTTAGTTTCACAACATTGCACGGTCAAGGTACTGGGTTGATACAGCTTGCTAGTCATAGGATGAGACACCCAATACACGTATGGGGACATATGGGCGGGTAGCATTGCAGGGAATAAGCCAGGCATTAGAAAGGGGTCACAGGGAGGGGCAACAAGGGGCTGCTAGCCTAAAATTTTTGTCGTGGAATGTTAATGGCCTAGGGAGTCGTATTAAAAGAAGCATAGTTCTACAATATCTACATAGGCACTCCCCGGGAGTGGTGTTCCTACAGGAAACGCACCTTAAGGACCACAGATATCGTGCGCTAGATAGATACGGATACAAACTGTTTGCATATGCGGGTTACATGACCGGCTCGCGCGGAGTGGGGATACTGGTTAAAACGGGTCTCCCCATGGTAGTTGGGAAAATTTGGCACGATCCCCTTGGGAGGTATGTGGCTCTCACAGGGACGTGGGAAGGACAAACGGTTAATATTGTCTCCTGTTACATACCGCCGGCAATGTGGTCCGAGGCGTTGACTGCGCTGGGGACCGCACTGGTCGACCTTCCAGAGGGACTCCTGGTATTGGGCGGGGATATGAACTCCACCATACACCCGGGGATGGACAGAGAAACCACATCAGCTAGAGATAGAGGGGCGGAACCACTAAGCGCGTTCGTGGAAGCGATGGGTCTGATAGACCTATGGCGACTGCATAACCCAAACACTCGCCAATACACCTTTTATTCAGCCGCACATAGTAGCTACTCTAGACTTGACCATATTCTAACACACAGAGGTGGGGAGCCATGGTTCTCTAACGCTAGAATTGGTCCACGGGGTATTTCGGACCATTCGCCAGTAGAAGTACTGGTGAGGGGACCGATTCGAACCTATTCCCTGTCACCCAGGCTGAATTCCTGGTTCTTCAAGAACAAAGAAAATGCTCAAAAGGTCTGGGAACGGGCACAACTCTACTTCCAGGAAAATGAGGGGACGGTTAAAGAGGCGTGTACCTTGTGGGAGGCATTTAAACCAGTCATGAGGGGTCATGTCCAGGCCTGCATAGGAGGTAACAATAAAGAAAAGAGACTGCAATGGGATATACTAGAGGTGAAGATAATGGAGATGGAGGCTACCTACCTGGAGGGTGGGAGAACTGACACCGAATTAGCGCATCGATTAGAACTTAAGAGGCAGGAACTGCAGGACATGGCGAATAACGCCGCAAGATCGGCAGTGCTCGCCACACAGACGAATATATGATCTGGGAGACAAAGCCAACAAGATGATTGCCTGGTTAGAAAAGAGAGACAGGGAAAGGAGCTGGATAGCAGAAATACGCGACAAAAATGGTCAGGCGCACTCTACTGGAGAGGATATGACTCGGATCTTTGCTGATTACTATGAGGAACTATATGAGTCCAACCCAGTTAGGTCAGCCACAGATTGTTGCGAACTACTAGAAGAAATGCGGCTGCCGGCACTGTCAGACGAAGACAGAGAATGTATCGATAGGGACATAACCACTGAGGAAATAGTAGGAGCCATACAAGACCTACAGGCAGGGAAGGCACTAGGACCTAACGGTTTACCGGTGGAGCTCTTCAAATGCACGGCAAATACAGTGGCCCCATATCTGTTAGGTATGTTTAATGAAGCGAGAGAGCAGGGATGCTTACCAGTGGATCAGCGGACAGCCACCATTGTGGTAATCCCCAAGGCGGGCAAACCAGCAGACCAGTGTACCTCGTACCAGCTGATATCCTTGTTAAACATGGAGGTTAAAATACTGGCCAAGGTCCTGGTGAATCGACTCCTCGTTCCAATCATGACCCTGATCCATCCAGACCAATCGGGCTTTATGCCCCACAGAAGTACCAGGCTCAATCTTCGACGACTCTACAGGGTGCTGCACCTGGTAAAGACCAACCCAGGGGAGGAGGCAGCACTTCTGTCTCTGGACGCCCGTATGGCGTTTGATAGTATAGAGTGGCACTACTTATTTGAGGTCCTAAAGCGGTTCGGGTTTGGCCTACAATTCCAGTCATGGGTTAAGTTACTGTACACACATCCTCTAGCTAGAGTCCGAGTGAATGGCGCGGTGTCCTGCGCCTTCGTTCTCCATAAGGGCACACGCCAGGGGTGCCCTCTTTCACCGATTCTATTCGCATTGGCGCTCGAGCCACTGGCGGCATGGGTGAGAGGGCACCCGATAATCACCGGCATCTACAGGGGGAACACTGGGAGGAGAGGATATCGCTATATGCGGACGATGTCCTTCTATACGCGACGAGACCAAGGTTCACAATAAACAGGCTACTGCAGATATTCAAGCTCTTTGAAGGGTACTCGGGATACCAGATTAATTGGGATAAGTCACTCCTGTACATGCTATCGGACGGCCCACCCCCAATACTCGGTGCTGACAATAAGTTGCAGGTCAAAGATAGTTTTAAATATTTGGGTATACAAATAGCCAGAACAGACGCGGGATTTCTGACGGGGAATTTAGAACCTCAACTTGAACGCTTGCGGAGAGACGTCACCCATTGGAGAAAACTGCCGATATCTCTCATGGGAAGAGCTGTGCTCTTCAAGATGATGTCGCTACCAAGAATACTATACGTTGTGCAAAACACCCCCTGTCCGATACCTGACAAATTCTTTAAAGATGTGAACAGTGAACAAAGAACACTACTATGGGATGGCGGGGGTGCGAGAATTGCACTGGCCAAACTACAGAAAGGAGTCTTTGAGGGTGGTCTGGCCATTCCAGATCTACAAAAGTATTACTGGGCCTCGCATCTAATGGTAATCAATGACTGGGTGTTTACGCATAGGAACGACCCGGCATACAGAGTGGATCACTGGGCAATGGGGCCAGAGGATACCTACGAGCGCTATATAGTCGAGGGAAAAAAGAAGGCTTGCCATCCCATACACAGATAGTAATAAACGTGTGGACGAAAGCCAATCGATTTCTGGGTTGGGCTAATAGACTGACAGAACAGACCCCCTTATGGGACAGCGATGTACTTCAGGAAGTAGGCAGTCTACAGGATTTCAGTAAATGGAAACTGATAGATATTGTGCGCTTAGGAGATGTGTGGCGGAGACAGGCCATGGTTACGTTCCCTGAACTACAGAAAGAATATCAATTAGCAGACACAGAACACTATAGGTACTTGCAGATGAAACACACACTGGGCGGGCACCTCAAGCAGGGGGAGGGGATACCTGAATACAGCCCGCTTGAGGATAGACTAATCCTGGATCCAATCCCGGAAAAAGCGCTATCATGCACCTATAAGAAGATTATTAATAAGGCCCCGGACCTCCTCGTGAAGTTAAGGGAGACTTGGGAATCTGATGTAGGCCTGCTGGAGGATGATGACTGGGTGGAAGTGATACAGAGCCCTAGAGAGGTGGCGATTAGGGCAAGGTTCCGGCTTGTCCAACTGAGAATCCTTCACAGGTCTTACTCCACAAGTGTGCTCATGTTCAAGCTGGGGCTCATACCCACCGAAAACTGTCAGAGGGGGTGTAACCTGAGGGGTACCTTCTTTCATATTATCTGGGAATGCCCGATCATACAGCGGTATTGGCGGGGGTGACTCGGATAATGTCAGAAGTCGTGGGACAGGAAGTTCCTATTGATGCCAGGTGGCATGTGTTGTGTATATCGGGGGAACAGGCGTGGCCTAAATACCAACAAATTTGGCTGCTAGTGGCGGCAATGGTGGCCAAAAGAAATATTGCCGGGGCCTGGGGAGCCATGCAACCGCCGACAGTGAAAAGATGGAAGAGAGATATGGACTGGTGCTGTGCGGCTGAAAAGACAGTATATGAGAGCAGGGGATGCCCCAAGAAATGGGATAAAGTGTGGCAGCAATGGGAAGTGTACAGGGGTAACTGGGAGATGCCCGAATGATCAGGATGGGGGGGGGGACGGACAAGGAGTGTCTCGGGCTGGATACCTGACTGAATAACTGCATATGTTAAAAACATTTACTAGTCACAGTAGTGTAATGTGGAGATGACGATGTATTAACGAATATCTCCTATTGGAATGCTGCATATTGAGACTGACGAATGTTTAATAAAAAGAAGTTTAAAAAAAAAAAAAGAAAGGGCAAAGGGTCTGGTGAGCCAGCCCACACAGCTCAAGTGGTCCAGGAGGAATCCATCCCTGAGGGGGAGGATCTAGTACCAGAAGGGGGGACTCCACCCCTGTCCAACTTGGCAAAAGTGCAAGGAGCCGGTGGACCCACCGGATAGTAGTTGTGCTAGGGACAAAGGGATTGTCCCACTATTGAACTGCCTCCAGGCAAGAGAAGGGTTATGTAAGTGGTTTCCACCCACCCCACTGGGTACTCCATGTCAACCGATTGAAGCCCCAAAAAGACAGGGCAGACATGACCATGCTGATGGTCACAGATGAAGGAGGGGGGGGGAGGAGAGCGAGCCTCTGCCAGACATCCTCCCAACCAACTCACAAGATGGGTCAGTGGAAGATGTAGTACTCTCTCCCAAGTTGACAGACCAGCAGCAGAAAGATTGCAAACAAGTGTTGGAGCAGCTTGCTGGACTCTTCTCCCTGACCACTGGACTCACCAACGACTTGGTGTATCCATGACATTGACCCGGGTGACAGCCGATCTGTCAAAAACAAGTTGTACAGGTTGTCTGAGCAGGTCAAAGCCAGCATTAAGGCTAAGGTAGCCAAGATGCTTGAGCTGAGGGTAATTGAGCCCTCTAACAGTTCATGGGCCAGTCCAGTGGTACTGGTGCCCAAACTTAATCCCCAAGGGGAAAGAAAGAATTGAGGTTTTGTGTGGACTACAGAGGTTTGACTGCAGTTACCAAGACTGATGCTCACCCCATACCTAGAGCTGATGAGGTCACTGACAGGTTGGGGGCTGCAAAGTACCTAAGTACATTTGATTTGATATCAGGTTACCGGCAGATTGCTCTAAGTACAAGAAAACAGGAGAGGTCAAAATGTTCCACCCCAGAGGACCACTTTCAGTTCAAAGTGATGCTCTTTGACTTGAAGAATACTCCTGACACCTTTCAAAGATTGGTGAACATAGTCCAGTCTGGCTTGGAAGCTTTCAGTGCAGCTTATCTGGATGATATAGCTGTATTCAGTTCCACCTGGAATGAGCACCTGGTCCACCTGATGGAAGTGCTTCAAGCCCTGCAGCAGGCGGGCCTGACTAACAAGGCAAGCAAATGACAGACAGGGAAAGGTTCAGAAGTGTACCTGGGCCACTTTGTAGGTAGAGGCCATGTACAACCACTCCAGCTCAAGGTCCAGACCATCAGTTTGGGAAGCTCCTAAGCCCCAGAAGGACCTTTCTTGGCCTGACTGAGTACTCAGGAGGTTTGTGAGAAACTATGGGACCATTGTAGCTCTCCTGACAGAACTTACCTCAAAGAAGCAGCCCAAAAAGTTTAGAGTGTCAGCAGGCCTTTGACATTCTGAAGGAGGCTATGTGTTCAGCACAAGTCCTACTGGCCCCAGACTACAATAAGGAGTTTATTGTTTCAGACAGATGCTTCAGGGCAAGGGATTGGGGCATACTGGCACATGTAAATGAGGAGGGCCAAGATCAACCAATTGCCTTCATTAGCAGGCGACTACTCCCCAGATAGCAAAGATGGAGTGCCATATAGAGGGCGAAGCCTTTGCTGTGGTCTGGTCCCTGAAGAAGCTGCGACCATATCTGTTTGGTACTCACTTCATGTTCAAACTGACCACAGACCCCTCAGGTGGCTCATGCAGATGAGGGGGAGAACTCAAAATTGTTGAAGTGGTCCATTTCTCTACAGGGGATAGACTTAACAATGGAACACAGACCTGTGACCGCCTATGCAGGTGAAGATGGACTTTCCAGGTTTTCCTACTTAGATAATGAGGGCTAACAGGGTGTAGGTTACTTGCCCATCACGTTTCATCGGGGGCGTGTAGAAAAGTAATCCTTTTTGCCCTGAGCATCCCATTTTTTGACTGATGCTGGTGATTACTGACTCAGAAAGTGCAATGGCATCTGCTAGCAAGGTCCAGGACAAGTGCTCTGTCCTCTAAAGGTATATGGCATTTGGTAAAATTTTTATTGTTAAAGACAGCCTACTTGTGCTCCCCTAGTATATGGTTGGGAATGTAAGTTTAGAGACCCCGGGGGACTTAATGCACTTAAGTTTGCACTGCTCTGGTGTGACAAAGTGCCTACTTTGCATGGTTAACCCCCCCCCCCCCACTTTTTACATGGTTTTGATGTGGTCTCAAATGTAGTGCACAGAGTCCCTGCCAACCAGGTCCCCTGTGCCAGTGCTTCTTCCCCAAAACAATTGGTACTTCTGCCCCCTGTAAGTCCCTTGTAAATGGTACAGGGTACCTAGGGCCTGGGAGCTGAAGAGGGTCCCTTGGGACCCCCCTAACTGGGACCATGCCACTGTCCTTGCAGCCTGCATGCCCGTGTGAGGGACAAAATGACAAAGTCGACATGGCACCCTTCCTGGGTGCCATGCCAACTAGTGCTGCCTGACAGCATAGGTAGGTCACCCCTCTAGCAGGCCTCACAGCCCTAAGGCAGGGTACACTATCCTACAGGTGAGGGCATATCTGCACAAGCAGATATGTCCCTACAATATTGGGCACCATTTCCTAATATTGTAAGTGCCAGTGAATCCATGGAGAGTACATGGACAGGGAGCTCGACAACTCGAGTCCCGCAGCAAAATGATGGCTACACTGAATATGGGAGTGTTTGGTACCAAATTACTCCTTTCTATCAATCCACACTGATGCCAGTATGGCAGTTATTGTATCAGGTACCCAAAGGGAATCTCAGAGGTGCCCCCTGAATCCCTACCAACCCGGGTGTGGTCTCTTACCGGCTATAGGCAGCCATCCACCACCAGACATGTTTCTGGACCCCTGGGTAGAGAGCCCCTGGTCTCTGGGACCAGAAACAAAGCACATCCTGTGCAGTGGTGTCATGCCTCTTGTTCCTAGATGGGCCTGTAAAACTCCTCCTAAATTTAGTATTTAGGTGGCTCCCCCAGATCTGGCACTCAGATTCGACAGACCAAAGAAGAAGACGGAAGACGACCGCTGCTAGACCAGGAAGTGAACCACTGCAGACAGAACCCGGCAAGAACCCCACCACCTGCAAACGGTTTAACCACTGGACCTGCAGTTCTTCCAGAAACTCTGCAAGGACTCCAAGAAACCCCGGAGACCTTTCAACCTTCACCAAAGTGCCAAGAACCTCCCTTTGGACTAATGGCTTTAGTCCCTGGTGTCCGCCGGTACGAGCACTGCCACAGTGAGGACCGACACTTCTATAGACGCGACTCACTGCTACAAAAGAACTCTCCGACCGCAGTGGTAGAGGACCAACACTCGTGTCGACGCGACTCTGCCCTGCCAGAAGAAAGCATCCCAGCCGGATGGCCTCCACGACCTTGAGGGATCCTCTCGGCCTACCGACCCAAGCTGTGCCCAGCTCCGTGCCCGAGAGCCCGTACTCTTCTGCAAGTGGCCCAGTCGGCCTCCTCTGGCACCTCTTGCACTACCGCCTGACCGCATCCTCCCCGTGACGGTCCAAGGACAGCGATACCCCTCCATCCGAACTACAGCAGCTTGCTGCCGGCGACCACGGCGATAACTGTATTGGCGGTCTCACAAAACCAACCCGCTACCTTACTCTCCGCAGACCGCGAGGGTAAATATCATCGCTGGTATCAACTGCCTCGGTGTAGATACTGACTCCTGCACCTTTTGGGTGCCCCCAATACCCCACGACCGATATTGCCCACAGTATTGGCCTGAGACACCCGAAGCTGGACTGGAACTGTAAGTGGTATAGGTACCTCTTACCCCGCACAATTGTTTTCCTCCACAAGTTAATATTGAACAGCTCTGAAATTTTCACTGTCAAACTTCTGAAACCTGAAAAGTATTTTGAGAACCGTACTTACCGTAATGTGAAGACCTTGGTCTTAAAATAAAATATAAACAAAGTATAATTTTCTTAAATTGGTCTGGATCTCCTTCTTGAGTCGTGTGTCCCTGGACTCTGTGCATGGTATTACCACCTAGTGGCAATATCATATTCAGAGCCAGCTTCCTACAGCTGGTGTCTGTTGTAATTTTAAAGCTAGGCTTGCCTTGCAGGCTGGTTGTAACATAAAACTATGTCCAAATTCGACTTTAAATTAAAAATACTTCCAAAGCTCAAAACTTCCTTTCTATAACTTATAAGTCACCCCTGAGGTGCCCCGAGGGTACGGCTTATTGTCATAAAAAGCAGGGACGATATAAAATATGTTTTACATGCCCTGATAAAGAAAAACAACCAAAGATGTTTTCCCTATTGTAGGACTGCTAGCCCTTTAGGCTAACATGGTAAGGCTTTATTAAACTTAATAAAGTCTAACTTTTGATTGGAGCTAGCTAGACATATCGTTCAATGTATCAAAATAATGATTACAATAAATCCGACAACTTGCCACGGTCGGATTTATTATAACTATTGCAGGCAAGTAGTTTTAGAACTTACTATCCTGAAGTTGCCTAAAGCAACCCTGTAGCATCCTCTTCTGATTGGTCAGCCTTTGCCAGCCTGAGCCAAGCTGCTCCCTGAGTAGATGTGAACAGGCCTGGGGCTTAAACAATACAGCTATTTGGTGGGAGAAGATTTGCTTCCTGGAGAAGTCAGGGAGAGGAAGGGGGCTGAGGAGATAAGGCAGGAGAACAGATGTCACAGGACCCAGGCCAGTCCCCACTCTTGATCCTCAGCCTTTACTTTACTTTATTTATTAATTTATTTATTGTTTCAGCTGTCAGGCTTACAGTATTTTAAAACTATAATATAAGAACACAGAAAGTACGGGCCTACATCAGATAAAAACATGTACACAGCAATGCGCTAAACGACGACATATTGTTTGCACACTGCATTCCATTCAGAGAGGAAAACCAGTCTACCTGGGGCTTCCCACAAGGACACCATCTGTAGTGCATTTAAAAGTTTCTGTACATGGGACAACCATGTATGGCCCTGACAAGAGCCACTCGCTGTAACTTCTTCAAGGGTTTCCAAGTAAACTGAAGCTTACCAATCTGACCCAGTAAAGGATTGGCCTCAGGGCTATGATTTCTGATATTGGGGTAAAATGTTGCTGTGCATAAAGCGCCACTATAGGGGTGCCTGGTCCAAGTGCCGGCAGAGTTCTTAAAAAGTTATTCATGGATACTTGGAGGGAGCAAATGTTTGCATCCCCCTATAGTTCCGCATCATACAGATACGGCCTTCACTGCCCTTTGCTTATATATTTAAAAGATAACACTAATGCTTCTAGCTCCTGCCTTATGCCTCAACTTTAAAACTGCTCCTGCCAATTGTCTCAAAACTAACATAGCCTTCTGTATTTGGCAGCCCTAGTGCAAATTTTCTGAGAATCGTATTCCCAAGTAATCAAACTCCTTAACAGTTTCCAGGGGTACACCTTCAACCGAAGGACTTTCACTTAAAACTGGGAGAGGGCCTCAGTACCATACTGTTTGTTTTGCTACCAATAGTGGTCAATGACTTCTTGTTGCAATACTCCGTAAAGCATATTAATAACCTATGGGCAGAGTTTTCTATTTGTGCCATCAATCCTGGGTCATCTGTGTATGATTATATTGGTACCCGCTTCCCGGCTATGGTGGGATTATCTAAGGGTTCTTCCATCAAGTAGTCCTCCACATCATTTAAAAAGAGGCTGAATAGTAAGGGAGCCAGCACACATCCTTGCCTGGCAACTGTTTTGACCGGAAAGGGTTCTGTGCATTCTCCAGCGGAACTATACCATACTTTAGCCGGTTTGCTAGTGTGTAAAGACCGTATGGCCATTACTAAGGAGGGATCAACTCCCAAGTCTACCAGGGATTTATTTATTTATTTAAAGGTTTTATATAGCGCTGGCTGGACCCAAGAGTATCAGAGCGCTTTACAAGGTTTGGTAATGCAGAATTGCAATATAACTTTTGTACATTGAGGTAATAAACAA
The DNA here is from genome assembly GCA_963921515.1 of Calotriton arnoldi. Lineage (NCBI taxonomy): Eukaryota > Metazoa > Chordata > Amphibia > Caudata > Salamandridae > Calotriton > Calotriton arnoldi. The sequence continues at coordinate 822,256 of CAWUFW010002330.1, read as the reverse complement.
GGCAATTTGAAAATTTGAAACAGTATTCTTTTTAAATGAGGTAAATTAACTAGGGAAGCCTAAGTCAAACAACTGATCTAAGATAGTAGGACTGGTAGAAAGCAAAGTTAGTTAGTGAAATGAAGAGGGCGTGAAAGTGAAGGGCGACTGTGGAGGGCGAGGGGTAAGGGGAAAGCAGGTGGAAGTAGGTGGGTACTACCCAAAAAATAAAAAAAGGGGGGGGGGAGGTGGCCGTAAATGAAAGAATTGAAAGGAAGGGGGGGGGTGGAAAGGGGGTGACACAATAAGTAGAGGTGACCTATACAGGTGGGTCAGGGGTAAGAATTAGTGTCCGGTGACAAGGTATTAAGGACCCCAGTATTTGTTGAGAAGGTGCAACTTGAGGTCTTTTTTGAAGCTGAGGTAGGAGGGGTTGCAACGTAGATCTTTAGGGAGGGCATTCCCAGACGGAGGGCGCATTTCCAGAGAAAGAGCGTGACTGTGTTGATTTCTTTTTTAATAAGGGAGGAACTAGGACGAGAGCGTTATTGCTCCTCATTGTTCTAATACAGCCTGCTTTGTGGAGTTTATCAGAGAGGTAAGATGGGGTGCTTTGATGGAGGGCTTTGTGCGTGATGCAAGCGGTCTTGTAAGTGGATCTGCCTTCAATAGGAAGCCATTTGAGGTCTTTGAGGACGGGGGAGATGTGATCAAACCGTTTACAGTCAGTAATAAGCCTGGCAGCAAGGTTAAGTACGGATTTGATAGGGGCTAGGTGGGCTTTAGGAGTTCCAGAGAGAATAGCATTACCATAGTCGAGTCGCGACAGGACCAATGATTGCACCACTGATTTAAAGTCATCAGCAGGAATAAAGGGTTTAATTTTCTTGAGATGATGGAGTGTGAAGAGAGCACCTATGGCCGAATTTTTTATGTGGGGCGTAAGACTGAGGCTCTGATCGACGCTGATGCCGAGGGATTTGACTGAGTTAGAGATGGAAAGAGTGCAGTTGAGAGCTTTGATGTCAGAGATCCAGTGTTGAATAGGGAGCGAGTTGTTTTTAGGAGAGAATAGAATGATTTCCGTTTTTTTAGGGTTGAGTTTGAGGTGGTTGTGATGGAACCAAAATTGAATCTTAGTCAAGGCCTCGTTGAGGTGTAAAACGTCAGCATGGGATTTGATCTTACAGTAAAGTTGGGTGTCATCAGCATAGAGGTGGTAACTGATTTTCGCTTGCTTAAGAATGAGGGTGAGGGGTTCCATGAAGAGGTTGAATAGAGTGGGAGAGAGAATAGAGCCCTGGGGGACGCCCAAGGAGACCGGCAAAGGTTTAGAAAGGCAATCGCTGACTTTAATTTGTTGGGTTCTATGTTGGAAAAAGGAGGTGAACCATTTGAGAACAGCACCACTGAAGCCAAAACGGTCTTTGAGAATATTGAGTAAGGCAGCGTGGTTAACAGCATCAAAAGCAGCAGAGAGGTCAAGGAGAATGAGAAGGGAGGATTCACCCTTGTCTAGGGAGTGGTGGATGTCATCAATAATGTTGAGCATGGCAGTTTCAGTGCTGCAGCCCTTTCGAAAACCTGATTGTAATGCGTCCAAGAGGTTGAATGAGTCGATGTGTTTGTCCAACTGGAGCAGGGCGCATTTTTCCAGGGCCTTAGCTAGGAAAGGAAGATTAGAAATAGGGCGCAGATTATTTAAGTCATTGGGGTCAACTGTAGCGTTTTTGATGGTGGGGGTAATTTGTCCTAGTTGGAGGGAAGCAGGGACACTACCGGTGGCTAGGGAGGAGTTGATGATAGTGGTCCAATATGGGGCGATGATGTGTTTTAGGTCTTGGACAAGATAGGCAGGGAGGGGATCTTTGGTGTGCGAGGATGGTTTAAGCTTGGTGATGATGTTGAGGACTTCCCGTTCTGAAACTGGACAGAAGTTATTCCAGGATGCATTGTTTTTTAGCTGGGGGATGGTGTAGTAGGGTTCAGAAGGGGTGACAACGGGGGGAGTTGGGAAGAGTCCGGGGGAAGGGTAGGGGTGGATGGAGACTTAGAGGGGATGTTAAGGAGGGGTGGTAGGCTATGCGGGAGGGGAGTTAAGACGAAGGATTGATCAATCTTAGTGATTTTATCCGAGAAGAAGCTAGCAATTTCTTCACATCTCTTGACTGTAGCCATTAGTTTGGGGGGCTGAAGCAGCTTGGTTTTTGACAATGCTAAATAATTCCCTAGGTCGGTTTCTTGCCCGGTCAAGTTGTGAACGGAAGAAGGAAGCCTTTTCGTTAAAGATGTGTTTTTTGTAGTTGGCCCTTGCGGCTCTGAGGAGGACAAGATTTGAGGGGGAAGGGTGTTGCCTCCACGTGCGTTCAGTCTGCCTAAGAGCACGTCTCTTGTTGTTGAGGTCAGTGTTGAACCAGGATTTGGAGGGGTTACGTTTTTGCAGTTTTAATTTGGCTGGGGCGATTTGGTCAAGGACTTCAACGATGGATTTGTTGTAGTGTTCCGTAAGGTCGTTAGCACTTTGGGAGAGAGGAGTAAGCCGTAGATGTGCTTTAATCTTAGTCTCCAGTTCGCCCAGAGGAATAAGGTGAAGAGTTCTAGTCAATTTCTTTTGTTTGATGGTATTTGTGGCTGGGGGGGGCACAAAGCTGTTGTTCGTGAAGAGGATGAGGTGGTGGTCGGACCAGTCAATGGGGATGATGTGGGAAAGAGAAGCCAGTTCCTTGCTAGTGATGATAGCGTCAAGAGTGGCACCTTTGGAGTGTGTTGGAGAATAGCAGAGTTGTTTCAATTCACTGATATCAAGTAAGTCATTGATGAGACTAACCGAGGGATCGTCATTTTTGTTCCAGTGGAGGTTAAAGTCTCTGAGGAAGAGGTTTCTAGAATTGGAAATCGATGAATGGGTAAGGAGATCAGACAATTCTTCCACAAAGGAAAGAGGGTCACCAGGGGGATGATAGATGTTATGTAGACGAATAGGGGGGGAACCCTGAACTATAAGTTCAGCACCAAGGTATTCAAAAGTAGTATGGTCAGAGTGCAGGACAGGTGAGAGTTGAAGTTCTTCTTTATAGATTATGGCAAGGCCCCCTCCAATTTTATCAAGCCTGTCTTTTCTGAGGATGGAGTAACCAGGGGGAGAGAGCAGGTCAAGGATTGATGATGAGTGGGCATTAAGCCAGGTTTCCGTGAGAAAGGCGTCGTCAATGGCTTCACTAAGGATAGTTTCCGCGATTTCTGTTGCATGACAGGCTGCCGATCGGCAGTTAACCAGCATGCAGTTGAGGGGTTTAGGGTCGTTTTTTGTGGGGGAACAGGAATGGATAGTGGTGAGTTGTTGTGGGGGTCTAGGCGAGACTGGGGAGGAAGGGATCCTACTTGTCCCCAGGATCACAGGGATAGATGAATGAGGTGAAAGGGTGTTCGTAGTCGAGGTGATGGGGGAGTGGGATATATTGAGGTCAAGGAGGTCGGAGGAGGGAAGATAGCTCAGGGAGGAGGGTGGACTGAGTAAACAATTACTGCAAGGCGGTCTAGGTGGAGAATTGCCGTAAGGGGAATTATTCCCTTGGTGATGGAGTGCGGTGTTAGTTTGTACGGAATCCAAGGGATAGGTATGATTGGAGGGGTTCCTTGAGGAGAGGGAGTTGACGTCATTTCTGAGAGAAGAAAGTTCTAACACGAGGGTTGCGAGGTGGAGTTCAATATTGAGGAGTGACTGGGTAAGAAGTGAGATAGTGAAGGGGGCTAGGAGGTCGGGTGGGAGAGGGGTATGTTCCATGCTGGTCGGGGATGGAGGTCTAGGGTGTGGACAGGGTGGGAAGCCAGGTGGGGGGATGTGAGGGGTGTTTAGGTTGCAGGATAGAAGTGGAATTAAAGGGTGCGAGAGGGCATTCCCAGGGGTCAACTGGGTGTCATGAGAAGAAAAGGGGGCATGGGGGGGTGATGAGGGCTGTTAGTTAGATAATGGGGGGGAAGGTTATTAGGAGAGAAGGAGATTGGAGTTATTAGTGGAACCGTCGGGGGATCGGGGGGAGGGGGTACATGAGGAGGAGGGGGGGTTTGGGTGGCTGAGGGAGTTGTAGGAGGGTTACTAGGAGAGAAGGAGATTGGAGTTATTAGTGGAGCCGTCGGGGGTCGGGAGAGGGGGTACATGTGGAGGAGGGCGGGTTTGGTTGGCTAAGGGAGTAGTAGGAAAGTCAGGAGGAGGGGGAGATGCTAATGAGGTAGGGGGAAAATACATCAGGGAATCAGGGATTTCATTGATGATTAATGAGTCAGGGAAAGGATGGGTTGGGGTAGAGGTGGGAGGGGATGAAAAGGCATCCTGCGATTGGGAGGCTGAGAGGTTAGAGGTAGGTGTAGGTAGTAGGTAATGGGATAAGGAACTGAAGTGGTGTTCAAAAATGGTGAGGTGTTTTTCGGAGGCTGGTATAAGGATATTTCCTGATTTGAAAATAGAGATGTCGATTTCGCCAGGAAAAGTAGGTGAAGGAGTGATGGATAGTTTCAAACCATAAGGGATTTTGCAGGAATTCGTGATAGGAAGGTGGTGGAGAAAGATACTTTTCCATTTAGAGGGGCGTTTGGAGTAGAAGATGTAGGTAGTTTTTATGATGGAGGTTAGGCTAAAGTAGTTGTCAACAAATAAGGTTTCTTGGTGGCATATTAGAAGTTTGCGTTTAAAGTTTTTCTTGCCACTTTTGGAGAGGTTTGGGGGTAAAGCATGGACCAAGAGTTAGGGCCATGCCTAGTGATGGGTGAATCCAGTGTCGCGAGAGTATGGTTGAGGGGAGGCATGATGGTTCAACTGGTGTGGTCAGGGGGCGAGGGGAAGGTGTGCGGGAGGGAGAATGGGGTGGGGCACAGAGGGGATGGGGAATAAAAGAGAGGGGGGGGTGGGGGGAAGTCAGTGAGAGGTAATATCCCCAGATAAGAGTGGGGGCCGTACGATGAGGTGGCTCAAGTGGGAGGCGTTAGGGGGAAGGAAGATGGGAGAAGGGGAGAGTCCAGGAGTAGAGACAATAGATAGGGTCAATATCTTGAGAAAGGGGAGTATGGAAAGGTAGAAGCAGTTGGGGGAAAAATAATAAAGTGAAAATAGGGAAGAGGAAGGGGGAAGAATGTAACAGAGGGGAACAATAATAATACACAGAACCGTGAGACAATAATAATAAACAAATCAGTGAAGTACAAAGAGACAAAAGTACTAAGTGCAGCTGTACGTCTTCTTCAATGGTAGTCTATAGAACATTCAGAAAAATTAAAATTAAAACCAAGAAAGATAAAATGAGGTAGACCGATTATGAGTGTACATAGAGCAAAGGTAAGTAATAACTAGCAACTATTCAGAAAAAGTTACGAACAACATAAACAATCCAAGAATAAAAATAGCAAAATGAAGTAAATCAGTGAGGATGGGCATGATGTTATAAATAGCGGTAGGAGTGTTTGGGTGCAGCTAGCGTAATAGATAAGTAGTATCCAGCAGCTTAACAGGTTAAACAATTATAGGATAGTCATTCGGCCAAAGAAACAGACTCTTTCTAAAATAAGGAGGGTACTGACTTATTCAGTAAGGTGGAGAATGAATACCATGGAAATCAAAATATTATGCAACCTAGTGGAAGTGGGCTGGTTATGGCAGATCCCCTAAGTAAGGTTTGGAGTTTAATTTAACAATACAGACTCATAAAAGGGGGGGACTGGTAGTTAGTATGGAGGAGTGCGGGGTGAATGGCTAATGAAGATCAAGGACAAAAAGACTTAGACTAAAGTAACCGTAATGGGGAGCATGTTAGAATAGCTAAACCTCATGACTGACTCCCTTTCAAGATGGCTACCGTAGGAGCGGGGTGGAGATAGTCCTTTTTCTCTTTCACCACTTATTGGAGCAACAGGATCAGGGAGGGTCGGTTCCAGGATTGAGTAAGGAGGACAAAATGTCGATCGAATTTTGACCGACCAATCCAAATGGCGTCCACGTTTTAGGATCATTGTCCAGTTCAGCGTCCCCAGAAAACAGAAGTCCGGGTTATCAGCCAGCCACTAAAAATATTCGCAAGGCGGTTCAAGCGCTGCCTGATCACCATGTTTCAAAAACGAACCATAATCGACCAGCTGCCCATCACAAACAAGGCCGGGGGTGGGGGGGGGGGGACTTTCGTGTCTTATACAGCCATGACTCTGTATCACATGAGAGGATGGGGCTGTAGGGCAAGGAAGCTCCCCTCCACGTAGACCAGCCGAATGAGTCGAGTCAGCATGGGGAGTAACACTCACCCTAAAGGTCCAAGACAATGCGTACTTTGCGGACCCGCCGCGCCGTCCGTCCGTGCAGCGAGCGTCCTGGTGCAACCTATTGGGAGGTCTCCATCCTATGTCCTGCAGGGATCTCCACAGCTACTCTCTGTTGACTAAATTGAAGGCTGCTTTCAGGTCTACAAATATTAAATACAGCGATGACTTCCTCACCACCATAAACTTGTAGGATGTCATAGCATAGCCTGGTCAATGGTCCCAATACGAGGCCTAAATCCGGCTTGCACTTCTGTCATAATGTTGTGCGCAACAACCTACCCCTGGAGGCGGTTAAGCAGGACTTTTTCCCTAAAACTTTCCCTACGACATCCAGGAGGGAGATCGGATGGTAATTAGATGGACTAGTTTGATCACCGTTCTTATGAATCAGCACAATAATAGCTGAGTGCCATGACGAGGGTACGGCGTTACCAGCAAGGGCTGAATTAAACACTTTGGAGAGAATTCTGGCCCACAGGTGAGGCTCCTCACAATATATATATCAATAGGCACCATATCAAGGCCTGGGGCCTTATGTTTTTTCGTATCATTCAAGGTTCTTACCACCTCTGGTACTAAGATATCGATTACACAAGGCCCAAAGCAGATATTCTCTCTGGCTGACATAGGGACTGTGGGGTTGGTACTATATAAGTTATTAAAATGGCTGATCCATTCAGACAGGTTAATGTGAGTTTCTATGGTGTTCACCAGGAGCAGCTCATGTCAGGGAAAAGAGGCAGGGTAGGGGGTCACGGAGGTGGAGGAATGGGGGACGACAGAGGCAAATAGAAAAAAATAAAATAGAACTTACCGGCCGCCCTCCAGCATCGCGTTGCGCACTTCTGCTCCTCTCCACTGCAGGCAGGCACAGGGTCCCATCCTGCCTTGCAGGCTGCAGCCAATCCTGAAGCTGCTCTCATGAATGAGAGCAGCTTCGGGATTGGCCTGAGCGCCGATGATTTGCGCTCCGGAACAGACTGGGAGCCTGTGCCTGCTCGATCCAACCCCAGCAATGCAGCTGGAATTGGCGAGAGCTTCACTGCACAGGTGGGTTTGGCCGCCCTCAGATAGCCGGCCAAACCCACATGCGCAGTTGAGGCAGTGCCCACCACTCCTCCTCCAGCCGGTCAGCACCCTGGCTCCACCCTGAAGACTTGGCACAAGAAAAATAAAACAATAATAAAACGGGTTTTAAACCTGTTTTATTTTTTTAAGTTATGTGGGGGCCGACGCTCCTCCGTCATAGCGGAGGAGCCGACGCTGGTGTTCACTGACCCCTTCTCCACTCGTGATACCAGTTCCCAATATGATTTGGATTTTTTTTCATGTGATGCCTCCCTCAATTCCACCCAGAGGGTCAATTGGTGCATCAGTTTCTTGGTTCTCAAAAGGCGTTTGTATTCTCGAAATAACAATTCACTTTGTGGGCTACGGTGGGGTTGTGCTGGGGCAGATGAAACCCCTCCCTTCATTCCGAGGCATTCCTCGTCATACCAGTTAACCCATGCACTCAGCTTCCCACCATCCAATATGGCGGCTTTGCGATCAATGGGTTTAGACCACAGGGCTGTCAGCTCCATTGCCATCCCATTGTAGGCTGCTAAAATGACACCATACTTAGTCATGATACTCTGTAGCAGTGGGAGTTTATTCGAATTTTTCTCCTTATTCCACCGTATTCTCTTTCTACTATTGATGGGGCAATCACATGCCTATAACTCCTCTCCATTGAACTATTTACATCAGTTCCCCACCTCAGGCACAAATTCAAACTAAGTGCCATATGGTCATGGTAACTCTCCACTCTCCTGACAACGATCATATTGCGCACACATTCCCAATCCTCTACCTTAATCAGGATAAAGTCAATTAATGATTAACTTCTCCTGTTGTTAAAAGTTGCCCTAGCAGTGCTGTCTGAGGGAGTACAGCCATTGATAAAGTGCAGTTGGTAGTTTATCAGGAGCTCAGAGAATGCACCTCCTTTCTTAGTGGATTTAAAATTGCTCATAGCTGACTCGGGGACACCTAAACTACGGTCTTCCATTAAGACCTCATTATTGATGATCGCATCAAATGATTGTGTGTTAAAATATCCACAGATCAATAACATATACTGCACCCCTTTGCCCTTCCTAGTCAACTTGCAAGTAGCCTCGTCCTCCCTAATATTATCGATGTAGGAAGCAAAAGTCTCCCAAATCACGTGAACTTCTGGGGATCACCCTGGTGGAATATAAACATTCACAATGTCAAACACCCCACCTTCTGGGCCCGTAAGTCACATGTAGTACAGTAGAGGGCAATTTAGCTGCCCCAAGTTGCTCTATCCTGCGTTCCAGCTTACACGACACCCAAACAGTAAGCCTCCCGAAGGCTGGCCCCTCCGAAAGCGAGAAGCCTCGCGGCTGTGATCAAGAAACCCATTTACACTGACTCCCTCAACCGCCCATGTTTCTTGGAAGCAGCATGTATCATATTGAGCGACAAACTTCAGGCAGTCCTCATTCTCTATTTTGCTACCCAAGCCTTGTATATTTCAAGATAGTACATGCAAATAGTCATTGCTAGACCTGTTCGTAATATTTATTTATTTATTTTATTTATATAATTTGTAGAGCGCAACTAATGCCGAATAGGCGTCTTGGCGCTGTAGGAACTGATAAAAGTTGCTGAATTAGATGACCTCATCAAGGTTTAGCTAGGGCCGGGTGCCTTTAAGTCTCCTGAGGGAACAGCCAGGTCTTTAGGGCTTTTCTGAAAGTGAGTAGGGAGGGAGCAACTTTCAGTGTCATGGGGAGACTGTTCCAGATCACTGCTGTGCCCCTGAATAAGCTCTTTCCACCCCAGTTGGTTCTCCTAAAAGAAGGGACAAACAAGTTCACTGCGGAGCCTGAGCGTAGTGTCCTAGCTGGGATGTACCATTTGAGTTTCTCTCTAAAATGGTCTGGTCCCAGTCCATGCAGTGCCTTACAGGCCAGGCACAGAGCCTTAAACCTGCAACGTTGTTTAACCGGCAGCCAGTGCAGTTTCCTGATGGCTCCTCTTGCCGATTAATGTTTGGGAATCTTGAGGAGGAATCGGGCAGCAGCGTTTTGCAGAGTCTGGAGCCTCTTTTCCAGACCCACTGCGAGAGTGAGATAGAGGCTGTTACAATAATCTATCTTCGTGAGAACCAATGAGCTGACAGCCGTTCTCAGGAGTTCAGGGGGCAGGAATCTTTCAATATTTTTTATGAGCCTTAGTGAAAAGAAAGAGGCTGATGTGATTTTGTTAACTTGGTCCCTGAACTTCAGTTCTTTATCTATCACCACGCCAAGATTTTTGACTTTGTTTACGGGTTCAGGAAGTGAGTCCAGTTCGGGTGGCCACCATTCCAGCGTCCAGAGTGATGGATTGTTACCAAAGAGGATGACCTCAGTTTTAGTGGCATTTAGTTTGAGGTAGTTGTAATCCATCCACTTACTTACATTGGTCATGCAAGTTCTGAGTGCCATACCTGAGTTGTTTTCGGGCTTTGCCAGTGACACCACGATTTGGGTGTCATCGGCGTACGACGCCAGGTGAAAGCCTGCACTTTTGATGATTGTCGCAAGTGGTGCCACATAAAGGTTAAAAAGTGTTGGGCTCAGTGCTGACCCCCGAGGGACTCCGCAGGGAAAGGAGAAAGGTTTAGATGTAAAGTTGCCCATTGACACAGTATGCTGTCTGTTTACCAGAAAGGATTTGAGGAGCTCGAATGCTGCATCCTCAATCCCTAGGCTGCGTAATACTGGCACTGGGTAACCCAGTTGGAATCGGCGTAGCAGACTCGGAGGGCAGGCTCTTCCATACTAAGAGTCCCATCTAGTGGGGTTTCCAGGTTTAGTTGCCAGCGCTGCTTCTATCCATGTCCAATCTTTGTGGTGGACCTCGGCTTCTTTGATCCCAGTATTTAAAAACTTAATTGACCTGGAATTATTAGAAGCAGTGATGCGTGGGTTCTCGTGGACTACTCTATTTATGTTCGGTGGGTCTCTTTTAAATACCCTTGTAGATGATTTATAATTAAAGGGGCACACAGTGGCTAATGTTGCCCTGATGGAATGATGTCTTCTCGGGAGGCAAAGCTTGGGCAAAGCAAAACATCGACCCCACATGATATGAAAATCATATATATGGCTGAGAACCAGTCTAGCAATACTGGGTAGTGCAAATTCGACCCTGGAGGAATAAATTATATTCCCACTTAAGCCTGGCTCAGGTTGCTGATTAATCAGTTTTACTGTCCTCATGTCGCTTGACAAGACCTCTCTTAGGTCTGAAATAGCATAGAAAAGGGCTAGCAATCTTGCTCTATTTACAAATTTTGTTGAGCTGATGTCCGGGAAGAGACCAATAAATTTCAAGCAGCATTCCTTAGTTTTTCTATTGGCTATATTAGCCCTGGCTGTCAGGGAATTTTTTTCCTCCATTTGGACCTCCATCGTTTCCTCCTGGCCTTACAAAGGTCAGGGCCAGGGGGTTAAGGCTGGTTGCTGGCCTTACATTTCTTGTGTGACCAACTCCAAGACTCCCCGGCTGATCGGCACCCAAAGTTTGCACAGGGGTCATCAGGATTCCAGGGTTTGTTACCCTACCCAGTTGGGGCACCTCAACAGCTCCTTTGAGGAGCCAATGTCTCCTTTTAAATTTTCTTTTGGGTTGAGCAAGGTGCTTTTTCACCTTGGCCGCCATCATTCTGCATAAGCGTTTCTGTTTCCAGGGCAGTAGTGTTATTTGCATTGCTTGCATCGTTTGCTCCTCTTGAAGTTGGTTCTTGGGTAATCGCACTCTCTGTTATATCTGGGCTTACCAGGCTCTCGCTTGGGCCCGGGTCTATATGACGCCCCTTAGTGTTGGAGAAAAGCCACTTTAATGAGTATACAGGGAAGGCAAAACCAGTCCTTTTCTTTATTTTGGATTCACCCTTCTTCCTACTACTTGCCGGTTTTGCAGTGGGGCTCGAACTTATATCAATCAAATTTTGTAGTGCGGGGCTCCCTTGAAAACGTCACTTGGCCAGAGCTTCCCACTGCAGTTCCTCCTGGCACAGTCTCACGATCTTCCGCATTAGGGTGGAAATAGATTTTCTCCTTTTGCTCCTGCAGGCATTATTAGGGCCGTGAGGGGTAGTACTCATTTTTGTTTCCTCATCTGATTTTGCTATCAGGAGGACAGGCTGCTTGGTTATGTCTTTACACACTGAGCTACTTTCGGCCTTACTATCAGGTTGAGTAGTAGAGATTGCCTTTTGGGCTATCAAATTTCCTATCACATTTGGAGAGTCCGTCTGCGAGGCTACATCATGTTTCCTGACCGCAGGCGTGAGGGCACAGAGAATTAGGTTGAATAGTGATTCTATATGGTCAGACCCCCCCTAGAGTTTTGTCTAAAAGCGGAAAAATTGAGGATAAAACTCTATAAAGGGCATTAATTGCTTCTGAAATTATAAAGCCTTGTGTGGCCACCAGTTGACTAAGGTACTTGCAGAAGACTGGTTTGCGGGGATGCTCTGAAGGGTTGAATCATCGAAGTGGAAGTCCCCGTAGAGGCTCTGCTATTTTCCTTGGGGGGGGGGGGTTCCAATCTCCACCTGCGCCTCCACAGTATAGTCGAAGATAATAATAGGATCATCAAAGTTTCCAGTCTCCTCAGTGCATGCCCTCGCACATACTGTGGCACTCGTTGGTACGGGCCCAGCAACATTAGAGAGCTGGTACTCAGAGAATCACTGCCTGGGCCTTTGTCTTCTAGCAGATCTGTTGATGTTACAGAGCTTTGGATTACTGCCTCCTGTGCAAGATATCTTGATGGTACAGTGGTTGGGGATTGTTATCTTCACTGAACCTCTCTGACCGTGCTTCGTGCTCACTCTGCTGCAGGACCTTTGGGTTTTGCATACCATTCGTTGTACCTTGTAACCTAAGTTGAATTTGTTACTGTGCCAGTATCTGGGCATTTAGTCCAACACAGCCATCCTCAGATTTGGACTCATGGGCACCCCCTTTGAGGTTTTCATTGCCAAACCTTTCTTCACAAGTAAGAGCCAGCCCATTTTTGAAAGGGTGCACCCCCAACACTATCGATGTGAGCCAAAAATCGTTACAGTCTCCAGGCTCTCCACTGCTCTGACGTCAGTCGTGATTTCGGTTTCTTTATTGATCTTGCAGTAAAAGCTTATCAGCTTCTTTTTTCCCCCCCCCAGAGTTTTATATAGCGCAAACTTGACCCAAAGGTATCGTGTATCAGAGCGCTTTAGATTAAGTGATTTGCCCAGAATCACAGGATGTTGAGCGTCATTGTCGAGACTCGAACAGGGTTCCCCAGATTTGAGATCGACAGCCCTAGCTGTTAGGCTACATCCTCTCCACAGCTTTGAAGTGGATCTACCTATATTATTACCATTCGGAGAGGAGATAGATTGTGCCTCGGCAGACTCTACATGCGAGGTTACAGCCACAGACTCGGATTTGCTTACATTCCCTTTTCACATGTTATCCTTCCCCTTTGGGTAAATGGCAAGCAATTTGTTGTAAACACTTCAATTCATCTTTATTCGATCCATTTAAAATACAGATCATAAAAGTAAAAATGCAAAAAAGATAAAAGTAATAGACATTTTGGGCCCAAATTCATTTTCATAAAGGCTTCTGATGCGAATATTACAATTTGCCCATAAATGCAATACAGTACTCTAGCAATTCATGACCTGTATACAATCAAAAGTCAGGTAAATATAAAAACAGGTAATACCACCATAAAACCTTTAAAATAATAAAAGATTTATCCCATTAACTTAAAGGGTAAGTGTTGGCAATATATCCCAGACCATGCAGTTTGAGTCGAGTTCTCTCTAAGCGGGGTATGAAAGACTAGGAACCCAAAGATTTCCTCCTCCTTACACAGGCCCATAAAAATGAGGCTACCGAAAAACATGCAAAGGGGTCAAAAAGTTTCTTTAAGAAGTATAATGCTGTTCTGCATTGCTTGAATTTATGAGGTTTTAGGATTGGGAGGATACATTTACTTCGTTCTTCCTTATAAAACCTGCAAAACAAGAATATATATAGATCGGACTGTTGTGAGCTATTATCGCATGGCAAGGTGTCAATTCAGTATATCTAAACCTCCTCGCAGGGAAACCCTGCATCAGGGGGATCAAGTTCAAACGGAACCTCAGCAAACTATATCTATGCTGTGAGGTTATGATGTTCTCTAGGTAAGAGTACCCCCCCTCTAGGATAGGTGGTGTCAGTTGATATAAAATGACTGACTTTTTTCCGCGATTACGTTCCTGATGATCGTAGGCGGCCCTGGATAAAAAGGTAGCCTTTCTGCGTCGTGATCTTCATACAAGCACTTGGGTTAGTGAATATTTCTGCCAGCTCAAATGCGGTCGGAGTTGCCCTAACATACTGGAGCCACAAAATGTTGTGCGTATTGTCCAATTTTTAATCAGTTTTTTATAATAGTTTGTGTTAGGCTTACTGTGTCCCTTTGCCATATTGTGTGCCATAGTAAAATCGCAGCTAGCCTGATACTATCTGACACATAGTTTAATCCCAGTTCTGAATGAGAAAGGTAATTTAAATAGGAGGTAGGGAGGGAAACAAGTCTCTTAAAAAATTTGTCCTCAAGAACTTGAAGGGGAGCTATAGAGGCCATACCCCACACTCCTGCCCCATAAGTCACAGCCGATAGCGTCTTTGCCTGACATATCTTTTTTATAGGGGCTAAAGGTCTTGTGCCCAGCTTCTTCGCAAATGACGAAATGCCCGCCATGTTCCTCTCCATCACTAGGGCCCTATTATCCACCATACTTGACCATGTCTGGTTTTTATCAAACAGGACCCCTAAATACGGAAAGAAGTCCACCACCTCCAAATTACGTGATCCTATGTGAAAGTGTGGTATTCTTTTATGGGAACGAGCCCCTGCTATAAGGACAAAGGATTTAGCTTTGTTGACCCTCAAGTCCAATGACAACATGAATGTCACATATGCCGTTATTAGGCTTTAGAGGGCCACCCTAGTTCTGGCGATTAATACCGCGTCATCGACATAAGCCAGTATCGGTAGAGAGAGAGTGTCAAACACAGGGACATCTGGTGTTGAACCCAGAAGAGCTGCTTCAACCCCAATTGTATAGATGGACAATAAGAGGGGGGCGAGGACACACCCTTGTCTGACTCCCCGGTGATCTTAAATGGGCGAGTGCACTCCCCATTTTTACCAAATCAGATGCAGGCAGTCGCATTGGAATACAGTTTGCGAATGAGATGTACTATTGCTGGCTCTACCCCCATCAACTCCATTATTTTCTAGTTTAGGGTGACTCATGCAGTCGAATGCTGTGGATAGATCCATGAACGCCAAGAAAGCCTGGCCACCCTTAGCTCTAGTATATTTATCTATGGTCAGAGTTAAGTTTAATCAATCAATCAATCACAGAATTTGTAGAGCGCACTACTTACCCGCGAGGGTCTCAAGGCGCTGGGGAGAGGGAAGGGGGGGGGGTGCTGCTACTGGTCGAACAGCCAGGTCTTGAGTAGCCTCCTGAAGGTCAGCAGGTCTTGGGTCTGTCGTAGGCTTAGTGGAAGGGTGTTCCAGGTCTTGGCGGCGAGGTGTGAGAAGGATCTGCCGCCGGTGGTTGTTCTTTGAATGCGAGGGACGGTGGCGAGGGAGAGGTCGGCGGAGCGGAGCTGGCGGTTGGGGACGTAGAAGAAGAGTCATCTGTTGAGGTAGGCTGGGCCAGTTTTGTGGAGTGCCTTGTGTGCGTGGATGAGGAGTTTGAAGGTGATCCTCCTGTCGACGGGGAGCCAGTGCAGGTTCCTCAAGTGGGGGGTGATGTGGCTGTGGCGTGGTACGTCGAGGATCAGGCGTGCAGAGGCGTTTTGTATACGTTGCAGTCGCGTGATGAGCTTGGCCGGGGCTCCCGCGTAGAGGGCGTTCCCATAGTCAAGTCTGCTATTGACGAGGGCCTGGGTGACTGTTCTTCTTGTGTCTGTCGGGATCCACCTGTAGATCTTGCGAAGCATGCGGAGGGTGTTGAAGCAGGAGGAGGAGACTGCGTTGACTTGCTTGGCCATGGAGAGTGTTGAGTCGAGGATGACTCCCAGGTTGCGTGCGTGGTCGGTGGGTGTCGGGGCTGCTCCCAGCGTCGTTGGCCACCAGGAGTCGTCCCAGGCTGAGGGGTTGGAGCCGAGGATGAGGACCTCCGTCTTGTCCGTGTTCAGCTTTAGTCGGCTGATCTTCATCCAATCGGCGACGGCCTTCATTCCTTCATGGAGATTGGCTTTGGCGGCGAGGGGTCCTTGGTGAGGGAGAGGATCAGTTGAGTGTCGTCGGCGTAGGAGATAATGTTGAGGTCGTGCTGTCTGGCGATGCGTGCGAGCGGGGCCATGTAGATGTTGAACAGTGTTGGGCTGAGGGAAGATCCATGGGGTACGCCGCAGATGATCTCGGAGGCTTCGGATCGGAAAGGTTTAGACACTGATCTATGTGCCCCTACCTCTTTGGAAGCCATACTGTGCCGGGATCAAGATGTTCTTTTCCCTTGCCCACTCTTTCATCCTATTTAGCAAAATGTGGCCCATTAGCTTCGCAGAAGTATACAGAAAGGAAATCGGTCGATAATTCTGCAGCTTCTCTTTGTCATCCTTTTTGTATATTGGTACAATTACACTGGTCTTCCACGAAGCTAAGGGGCCAGCCTTAGCTATCGCATTGAATGTGTTGGTGAGCAAGGGGGCCCACAGGTCCTGGTGCTCCAGGAAAAAAATCAATAGGGACCCCATCAGGACCCGTAGCCTTCCCAGAGCTGCATGTGGCCAGCCCACTTTTTACTTCTTCCAGAGATAATATTAGATGTTCCTTCAAGCTGTGTCTAGACTGATGGGGTCATTCAAAACGGTATCATATGAGCCAAAAATCTGCTCAAAGTGTGCCATCCACTCTTCTTTGCCAACATGTACATTCAATGTGAGATCCGCGCGGCTTTTAAAAAACGGGGCATTAATCACCCTCCAAAAATCTCTACTATTTCCAGTACTGGATGCCTGTTCAAGATTCTCCCAGGCTTCCTCCCTTAAACCCCTTTCCCTTTCCTTCCTTGCTAATTTATATTCCTTTCGGAGGATATTTATTAAGGCGCTGGCTCTGGGCTGAGTTTTCAGGGCTTTGTGGAGGGCTTTTAGAGATTTAGTGCATGCGTGGTCAAACCAGCGGCTTGCAGGGGCTTCCTCCCCCAATTTATTTCGAGTCAAAGCCAATATCACTTTCCCGAGCAGTTCCACAAACTGCAGAAGCAGTATGCTGGGGGACTCTCAAACTCCAAGCAGGATAGAACATTCCCCATACTATTAAATAAAATTTGCAGAACCATTATCAGCCTATCAATTTGACTCCACTTTAGTTGGTAACCATTTTCCCTTGCCAAGATTGGCTTCTGAATTTTTAATACTGTCGTGGTTTCCCTAGGCTCCACTATAATCCGGGTAAAAAGGATTGCGGGATCGCTAAATCTTGTGAATAAAGCGTCCACTTGGGTAAACTTTTCGCGATGGGAATTGGACACTAATATGAAATAAATTGTAGACTCATATTCGTTGCGTCAAAAGGTCTTTTTCAAAGCTACTACGTCAACCCTGTTTATTGTTTCACTCATCCCAGCACAGTTCACCCCATTGCATCCTGGTAAATGCAGTACGCTTACTTTCAAAGTTGCTGTAGTCTTTCACCAAAGTTGGTGCAGGTAGTGCTGTTATCTCTAGACACGTGTTTCTGGGTTTAGCCCATCATCAGTAGAGAGCAAAAGTTAATAAGAAGCAGAGAAACGTCATCAGGGGTTGCTGAAATGGTGCCCAAGTCTTCACAGGTCACAGTAGCCTTTTAAACACAGGGATGAGAGGCAGTGTGCTCCCTCCCCCCCTGTGTTTAAAAGGCTCCCTTGAGCCAACGAGCTGACGAGCTCTCCTGGGATGCGCCTGTGTGCCTGTGGAGAGGTACTGTGACCTGTGAAGACTTGGGCACCATTTCAGCAACCCCTGATGACTTTTCTCTACTTCTTATTAACTTTTGCTCTCTACTGATGACGGGCTAAACCCAGAAACACGTGTCTAGAGATAACAGCACTACCTGCACCAACTTTGGTGAAAGACTACAGCAACTTTGAAAGTAAGCGTACTGCATTTACCAGGATGCAATGGGGTCAACTGTGCTGGGATGAGAGGCAGTGTGCTCCCTCCCCCCCTGTGTTTAAAAGGCTCCCTTGAGCCAACGAGCTCTCCTGGGATGCACCTGTGTGCCTGTGGAGAGGTACTGTGACCTGTGAAGACTTGGGCACCATTTCAGCAACCCCTGATGACTTTTCTCTGCTTCTTATTAACTTTTCCTCTCTACTGATGACGGGCTAAACCCAGAAACACGTGTCTAGAGATAACAGCACTACCTGCACCAACTTTGGTGAAAGACTACAGCAACTTTGAAAGTAAGCGTACTGCATTTACCAGGATGCAATGGGGTGAACTGTGCTGGGATGAGAGGCAGTGTGCTCCCTCCCCCTGTGTTTAAAAGGCTCCCTTGAGCCAACGAGCTGACGCAGCTCTCCTGGGATGCACCTGTGTGCCTGTGGAGAGGTACTGTGACCTGTGAAGACTTGGGCACCATTTCAGCAACCCCTGATGACTTTTCTCTGATTCTTATTAACTTTTGCTCTCTACTGATGACGGGCTAAACCCAGAAACACGTGTCTAGAGATAACAGCACTACCTGCACCAACTTTGGTGAAAGACTACAGCAACTTTGAAAGTAAGCGTACTGCATTTACCAGGATGCAATGGGGTGAACTGTGCTGGGATGAGAGGCAGTGTGCTCCCTCCCCCCCTGTGTTTAAAAGGCTCACTTGAGCCAACGAGCTGACGAGTTCTCCTGGGATGCACCTGTGTGCCTGTGGAGAGGTACTGGGACCTGTGAAGACTTGGGCACCATTTCAGCAACCCCTGATGACTTTTCTCTGCTTCTTATTAACTTTTGCTCTCTACTGATGACGGGCTAAACCCAGAAACACGTGTCTAGAGATAACAGCACTACCTGCACCAACTTTGGTGAAAGGCTACAGCAACTTTGAAAGTAAGCGTACTGCATTTACCACGATGCAATGGGGTGAACTGTGCTGGGATGAGAGGCAGTGTGCTCCCTCCCCCCCCTGTGTACAATACAAAGTACAAGGGACCCCGAGTACATGAATATAGGCAGGGACTCTCGGGACAACACAAGCAAAAATCGACCCTCAGAACGAGGGAAGAAGGTGTCACCTGCCAAAGGATACTAATGGGACGTAACTACGTCTCTTACTAATAACAGGTAAGTTTGGATCGTCCAGGGAAGAAAATAACAATATTTAATATCCAGACAACAGTGAATACATTAAAGAAAAAGTGAAAATTACTCTTAGTTTCAAAATATAGACATGATTCAAAGATATAGAATTCCCCCAAAAAATTTTATTATAATTGTTGATCTTTTTTTCTTTTTTTCTCTTCTCTTTATAGAGCACGGAGCAAAAGGAATAACATACAAAATATTCAATAATCCTATAAATCAGTTTGACAAAAGATAATCAAATACATAGACGTAAATTGGGAATCTCCCACCCCACTAACATAGAGCTCATATAAAACCATCAACTAAAAAACATGAGCATAAACTTCCAACAGTCAATCCATCTCATACATTCCACATTCTCGCATATACAATAAAACAGATTACACACAAGATATAGACAGAAACCAAATCAAAGTTATACAGTAGTGGTGGTATGTTGACGAGAGTGTATCCAGTTGGTACTTTCTGGTATATACCACTATGTGGTTTCTGTCCTGCACGGTGCCGACGCGCGTTTCGGTGCTAGGCTAACTTGTAGCCGTCACCTTCCTCAGGGCACTGGTAGGTGGGTAATCAAAACAAGAAGCACTATGGCGGGGAGGGGAATTTGTACAGAGACAAAGTGGACTGAATAATTAACTAGCACAGCCACTTCTTGAATCAGGAGCTCCGTTAGTAGCTACAAAGAGAAATGAGGGATTATTAAAACATATAGACATAAAAGGGTCTCCCCTGATAGCATGTAACCCAATACATACCTAACAAAAATAAAGGTATGATCCTTCCTTGGTTTGGGGATCAAGGCGATTTTGGCCATGGCCATAGATATGGAGGGCCCTACGGAGTCTGAGAAAGAATTATAAAGACGAAGTAAGTGAGGCTTGAGTTGCGGGAGAAAAGCACGATAGAATGAGATCGGAAGGCCATCCGGTCCCGGAGATTTACCCAGAGGGAGGACCTTCAAGGCGCCGGAGAGTTCTTCCGAGGTAAGCGGGTCCTCCAGGAGCTGGGCATGATAGCGGCCAATCGGAGACCAGGTACAGTATCCCAACGCAGCCTGTATCTGTTCTGGGCAGGGCGATTCCCTGGCATAGAGGGACGAGTAGTATTCATGAAAAGCTTTTAGTTTAGCGGCCTCGGTAGTGGCCCACGTGCCATCTTCCAATTTAAGTTTGACGATGTGCGCTTTAGTGGCCCGTGCTCAGAGGCGACGGGCCAGGACCGTGCCCACCTTATCACCCCCCTCATAGTACCGCTGTTTCAAGGCTAAAAGAGCATGCTCTGCCTTATTGGTTCTGTGTGCCCTTAGCCTCTTGTGGAGGGCCAGAGGGCGTTCCTGGTCCAATCTTTCAAGCGCCTTTATATCCCGCGAGAGGTTATCTTCAAAGAGGCGGGCTTCCCGAGCCCGAGCTATAGCAATGGACGTGATACAGCGGCGAATCGTGGCCTTAAACGCGTCCCAAACCACGGGGAAGGGGGTCTCCGGGAGATCGTTGGCTGCAAAATAGGAGGTGATGGCGTCCCGAATGTCCGCCACATCTACGGGGTCCGGAAGAAGTTGGGGCGGAGGCGCCACCGGGGGGGCGCGGTTTGGGCGAGAGGAGTGGCTCTGTATGAGAAGTTCCACGTGCGCATGGTCGGAGATGGAGATGTCGGACATAGACGCCAAGAGCGTGTCGTGAAGCAGAGAGTGAGATACGAAGATATAATCGATGCGTGAGTAAGAGCGGTGGACATGAGAGTAGTAAGAATAGTCTTGAGCGGCCGGAGAGTAATAGCGCCAAATGTCCGTTAAGCCAAGGTCAATTAACTGCCTCTTTAAGGCGGAGGACATAGCCCCCGCCCCATGAAACGAGCCGTCACTACGATCAAGGCCCGCGTCCCAGACCAGGTTGAAATCGCCCCCCAGAATGAGGTGGGAGTCATCGAGTGTTAACTGTTCGTGTAGGAGGTCCCTTAGAAAGAGGTCTTGGGCTTGATTTGGAGCGTAGACATTACAGAGGGTGAGAGCCTGTTGCCCGATCTTGACCATCAGTCTGAGGAATCTGCCATCTTTACTGCGATTTATTCTGGGGCCTTCCTGGCGCATGCTTGCCCTACAGAGGATAGCCACCCCCGCCGATTTAGTGGGTGCAGATGTCCAGAATTGAAGGGGGTATCGAGGGTGAGCCATGCGGGGAGTATCTGCCCTCAGCAGGTGAGTCTCCTGAAGGAAGACAATGTCCGGGTTCTGTTGTAGTAGGTATCTCCATATCTGGCGGCGCTTGTTGGGGGAGTTAAGGCCCTTTACATTGAGAGAACGGATTTTCAGACAAGGGATTGAGGTCTTGTCACGGGTGGATCTCGCACAGTCGCCAATGCAAGCAAAGGAAGTGGGGTAGAACGCTGTGCGGCCCCCCACCCCCAGCGCAATCCCAGTGTAGGCCGGTAGAGTGGAGGCACTGTTCGGAGGCCAGTGGCAAGCAGTGAGAGGAAGAAGTAGCAGTCGTATATAATGACGCACCCCTGTGAGTCAGGACCACCCCTCCGCCATAGAGAGAAGAGAGAAGAAGGAGAAAAGGGAAAGGAGGGCGAGAGAAGATAAACAAAATGCCCAAGTATAATAGCGGCCAACGTGACCAACAAGACCTATTCCAGTCCAGTAGGAAGCCAGGCTCAATGGCACAAGCCATCCCAGAGATGTCACTCTCCGAGGAATAGGAGAGGAGGCGGGTCTCAAAGTATCAGCACTGCCGGTGAGGAGCTCCCTCCGGTGCCGCTGCCAGGATATAGTCAGGGCAAGGGGTGAGCAAATGAAGGAAGTGGGGGTTCAGCCCCCACCTCCGCGGGATGCCGGTGAAGACGATGATGATCCATGGGGCGTAGAGGGGTGTCCAGAGGCTAGTTCCCTGTGAGGCAGGGAGCCCGG
Source organism: Calotriton arnoldi (assembly GCA_963921515.1). Taxonomy (NCBI): domain Eukaryota; kingdom Metazoa; phylum Chordata; class Amphibia; order Caudata; family Salamandridae; genus Calotriton; species Calotriton arnoldi. The sequence goes on along the minus strand of CAWUFW010002330.1, from coordinate 800,658 downwards.
GGGGGGGGACCCTCCCCGTCCAAGGAGCGGAGGTGCTGGATGATGTCCTGTTTTGCTTGAGAGGAGGCTCGTTCTCCTCGGTGAGATGGGCATCTGGGTCGATGCACTCTAGCCCATTGAGGTTTTGCAGGTTCGCGGTTCAGGGATGGTAGTCTGAAGGGGCTGGATGGCGGAGTAACAGGGAGTTGGAGCAGCCACGCAGCTCCTCGGAAGGACCGCAGCATCCGACGCTTTGAGTCCCATTGGAAGATAAGTGCGAATGGATGGCCCCATTGATACTGGATGCCCAGCTCCCTCAACCTGTCAGTGATGGGTTTGAAGTCCCTGCGGCGACGTAACGTGGGAGGGGCGAGGTCTTGGAACAGCTGGATGGTGGCACCTTTGTAGGTGAGCTCCGGCTTTGAGCGCGCCGCCTTGAGAATGGCCTCTTTTTCCGTAAAGAAATGGACCCGGGTAAGTATGTCAGGGATAAGGCCGGAGCGACCAGGGGGGCCAGATACTCGGTGGGCACGGTCCAGGGCCGGTGGGGAGGCATCTTCGTCCCCTCTAATTTCTTGAAGCAGGTCAGCGATGAAGGTCATGATGTCCGAACCTTCCGCCCCAACAGGGACACCCCTTATGCGCAGGTTGTTGCGGCGTCCCCGATTTTCCAAGTCCTCCTGCTTGAGCTGCAGCTCAATGTGTTGATCCTCCAGGGTGGCTAAGCGCTGCCAGAGCTGTTCCTGGTCCTCCGTGCGAGCGTCGACAGTCTATTCGAGGTCATCCACTCTACCTCCAAGTTCTACGACATCTCTCCTGAGCTCCCCGACACAGGATTGCACCTCCGTCCGGAGTGAGACAATTTCAGATTTGAGTTCCTGCATGAAATTAGCCATGAAAGATTGAGTGACAGGTTCAGAGTTCCCCGCCGCCGGTGTTGCCATTTCCCCAGCAGGAGCGGAGCCCGGTTTGTTCCACAGGGCAGTCACAGGGTTGTCTTTCGGGGGTGCTGCGGAGTCCTTCCCAGTCCTTGAACGAGTCATGGCCCCTCAGGATCCCACGTACCAGGCAGGGCGTCAAAGCCAGAGAACGCCGTAGGGTCTCGGGTGACCTCCCAAGCAGAGCTCGGGATGGATTATCGTGGGCGGCGGCAGAGCATTCCCCAGGCGGAGGACGAGCAACAGGGGGGATCGACCTCCGACGTCCCGAGCCCCCCCACTCCCTCTCCAGCCACCCGAGAGGGTCCAGGTCACAGGCCGGGGCAGTGCAAGTCCACCAGGGATCAAGGCCAGGTCCAGCCAAGTGATGCGATCAGGAGGCCTTCCGCAGGTTCACAATATAGTCGACCACATGCACCCACTGACGGGCAAGAGTGGGGATGAGGGGCACCCACTCAGTGCCCAGCCTCAGTTCGTAGCGCGGGCCCAGAAAAGACCAATGCAGCAGGCAGCCTCGCGTTCCCCAGTTCAGAAGTTGGCGTCCCAGAACTCCCCAGGGGGCACGCCAGAAGAAAGATCCGGTCAGCGGCTGGAGGCACGGCACCCAGAGTCGCGCCAGCTGGCCCTAAAGGATGAGGGGCTCCGCGGCTGCTGGCCGATATGTCCAATACAGGGCAGAGCTGTGCAGTCAGGCCAGTGCTCCCCCAGCCCAGCGCCCCAAGGAGTGCGAAGTGCTCACTCGTAGTCAGGGAAGCGGGTGTGAGGCGGCCGCTTTGTCAGGAGTCCTCCGGGGCCCATCAGGGACGCAGACAGCGGCCTCGGGCACCCACCGCGGGCCTCCCCCGCAGCCTCTCCAGGGACCACCAGCCCGTCGTCGCCGTCCGCTGTAGGAACGCACACAGCAGGTAGAAGCTGCCCAGTCAGTGATGGGTAACGTGCACTAACCTGGGGTCTCCAGCAGCTTACTCACAGACCGGTATGGATGCAGGGCTGATAGCAGGCCACCTCCAGCCGTGGGGGGGGGGGGCCCAGGCGGCGGCCAGGTCTGTCCTTAGGTGGCAGGCCCCCGCAGGAGATGAAGGGTCCCCGGAGCGGCCTCAAGGAAGTGCGGCAGGCCCCCACCGCACAAAGGTGCGGGAGACCCAAAATGGTGGCTGTAATGGCTCCGGCCGAGATCCAGCACCGCGGTGACAAGGAGGCAGCCGGTCACCGTCAAAGGCCGCGGGGTTACTCCAGGGCCCTCCGGGGCTCAGCCGCTAGCGTGTCTCCTCCCAGTGAAAGCGGGCAGCCCGGCCCAGACCTCACGGCTCGCCCCCGGGAGTCGCGTCAGGCAAGTCCAAAATGGCGGTCCCCAGAATCGCAGTCAACGGGTTCCCCCTCAGGAAGGTGCGTCGGTGGTCCGGATCTCCAATTCACCGCCGCGGCCCCCAATCTCAATAGCAGGGCGCCCAGGAGGGACCACAAGGAAGCGGAGCTGGCTCCTTCCAGGCCGGGGGTCTCCCGGGCCCAGAGGACTCAAGATGGCGGCCGCACCCGCCCGGGCCGGAGTCCACCGGGACGGGGCCGCACCCACCGCCATCAGCAATCCAAGGCAAGCGCCGGTCCCCCAGCAGCTGCCCCGACTCGTCCGCAGTGCAGGCACCCCAGTCAGCGTCACCGGTGCTGCCCCTGCACCGCTTTAAAGGCTTTTGTCGGCAGCGGCTGACCGGAGCTATCGCGGCGTGCGTCTCACTCCATGTGCAGCGAGACCACGCCCCCCGTTGTCTCTTTTTTAAATATGTATACACACACACAACATGCCTCGCATGTCCGTCTGGCCTGTCTCTCTGTTACCCTGGTTATTAACTCTTCCCGTCTCTTCAACTGCCGGGCCCTTATGGCCATTGTCGAGCCCTCTGTTCAGGAATGGTGGCAACATTTTCTTTTACTACAGTGTTCAGAGTTCACTGCTGAAATTATTTATGATAACCAAATGTCCCCATTTGCTGCGGGATAAAAAGGTTTTAAAAGGCTCATTAGAGCAGTGCTAGGGGTCACAAGAAGTATGCCAGGGGTCGCAGTTGCCACCCCTGGTTACCCCTAATTGACATCCCTGCGGCAGAGAGCTGTTGCCTAGATTTCCTTACTTCGCTCCTGGATAGTCTGCTTTCTCACAAAACAGCAGACAACTGTAAAATGGCATGTCTAATAAGGATGCCTGGACATCCTCAGAGAAGTCCATAGAACTCATCCATGTATGGCACTGAAGCACCACACTAGTTCCCATGACCCTGCTCAGATGGTGTCTAAGCCTGCTTGGATGACATATTTGGCTATATCCCGGCCATTCAGGACAGTCTGAGCTAGTGAAAGTCTCAGTTCTTGTGGAATTGAGGTTAGATCTCACCTACCATATCCCAGAGAGCATAGGTATAACACCCAAGGAGACAGCTGGGAGTAACTGATCTCAAGGTGAAGCTAGCAGAAAAGAACATGTGCTTGCCAAAGGTATTCCTTTCTCTTCAACTCCCTATCAGGGGGATTTGGTGGAAAGGCATTTGGATTCACTTTGCTGGTGGATGCCTGTACCACTAAGCTCTCAGGTGTAGGATGCCAGGTTAAGAAAAACGTCAGGATCACCTGGCGCCAGCCTATGGCGGCAAATGACCTGTCAGTTAACTGGCAGGTTAGAGCATGGCTAAGCCAGGTACCCAGCAGTGTACCAGTCAGGGTTGTTAAAAAGTAAGAGAGGTTCAGTAAGAGCCCTTCTCCTGTATCCTATGTGAGGACATTAATTTTGATCTCCATAGTAAGGAGGTGAAGGTCAAGAACCTCAGTAGTCCTTTCAATGACTGTGGCAAAAGAAGTGTTTTCCTCCATTGGAGGTCCAGGGGGAGAAACTAACTTAGTATCAGGTGACGTTCCATGCCACTGGCCTCTTGCTAGTCCATATACGAGTCAACAGCATCATAAGAAGGGGAGAGGCCTTTCCCACCCATCCTCCTTTGTCATCTACATAAAGATACTTCTCATCGGATCCTTTGTCATCTCCATAAGGATAACTCTGATCGGAGTAAGAGCCAAAAAGCTGGTACAAGGTATGAGCATGATTGCATGGTAGTGGCATAGTGTCAGAACATGATGGGTTTGCAACAGGCTGTGGCATGTCAAGTTCTGTGAGTGGCCTTGGCCAAAATTGGCTGACACCTTTTCAATGTCCGATAGAATGATAGGCTGCAAGTCTTCAGGCGTCGATAGTGCTGGCATCCATGAACTGACGTAAAGTCCCTAAGGTCCAACTCCATCTCATTTAGGCCCCTACTTCAACTTAGTTCACGGAGACCACCATCTTCCTTAGACAATGGAAGCTGCCTTTTTCCCTGATTTATGCAGAATCATGGTCATGTCTGTCTTTAAGCACAGATGTCGCCATATCTTATCTTTCTAGGAACTGTGATGGCGTACCGTTGGGAGATACTGGTTCGGAACCTTTGCATCATCGCTTATTATGGTGCTGAGCTGATGGATCAATTTGCCCTGGGTCGCCTTATTTGTGTCTGACCTCGCCTACTGTTTATAGTTGATGGATCGCATCGTATCTATACTTATACCTTGAATAAGCTTTCCACGATTGTCTATTGTTTTCATTCTGAAGGACTCATTTGTCCTTATTCAATGCTTTGTGAGGATATCTGATTACCCTTATCATCATATGTATGAATACCTTGCTTATGCCCTGAAGAAGTCCATTGTTCTGGACGAAACGCGTTGGCTGTTCTCCACTACATGTCACATCTGAACTATTTATGAATAATAAAAAAAGATTTGGAGAACACATTTTCTTGACACTGATTTTGTACCTTGTTTATTATTGTTTAAAATGCAAACATTCAGTGGTGCACCGTTTGATGTTGATTACAATAATGACAAATCTGATGCGATATTTGTGTGGGTCAAATGTCTACTCCTCATTATATCAAGGTTAAATAAGACATATAATGAAAATTGATGTCCTTTTATGTTCATAAGGAAATGACTAGCATGCACACTTTGATGCACATATTCTATGTCAGACATTCCGAAACTTATGTCAGAAATTCGAATTTCTGATAAGATTTTGGATATAAGTACTGCCACTTGACCTTTTGTCCAGACGTCTTACGCCCAGATTATCACTAGAATTTGTGCCAGATGGTCATTTCTGCTGCCAGCGCATTTTGCCGGATACATCTCCCCCGAAGACTGAAGTTGATAAAGCCAAGTCCTGGAGGAAGATTGACTGACTGCTACTGCTGTGGGTGTTAGCCCTTCGCGGGGAACACTGTCTTCACGCCTCCACTGATAAAGACAGCTTTTGCTATCAACAAGTTATGCAGTGCAGACTCTCTCTTTTCCCTAGCTCTCATAGTATAGCTCATAGAAGTAGGCGTTTGGTTTTACATGTTTTAAATGACATTTTAATAATGCTGGAAATGTCAATTTTATTCTCTTTATTACGTGTCGTTTCTGTTTTTATAATATTCTGTGTAGTTGTTTCAGATGTACTGAGAAAGATTGTCCCTGTAGTAGTAGTTTTAACTTAAAAGTGGCCATTCTTAGTAATGCGTGTGTGATACTGTGAATTATAAAATAAGGCTGTTGCTCTTTCCTCAGGGCCTCTGATCCCTTTATGGGAGTGTTAGTAACCCAAAAGCAATATTTTACATCAATTACACATTGACTAGCATCTAACAAGGCTACAACAAATTGTCCTTCACATTAATATGCTGGTGCATTGAACCAAGATCACCTGTGACACCCGTGGGTGGGAAAGCACACCTTGTGAGTTACGTCAAAGTCATAACTTGTGCAATAGTAAGAGGGGCTCGAGTCATGTGTAGTGTTGAGCCTGATGCACAACAGAATCTGGAATGACATCAAAAGCTCCAAACAGTGCAGAAGGCAAACCTGCTGGCAGAAATCTGACTGGAGGGTCCTACAGATCCTTAAGGCCCATAGGCACCCCAGAGGGAAATGGTAGAGAGCGAAAGATGCGCAGCATAGCCTCACAAAAGGCTTTTACTTACTGCGAGGTTGCAATTGGACTGGGAATTTAGGAGGCATTGGGAGAAGAGATAGAATAAGCTTCTCGGATTAGAATTGAGACCTGGAGCCTCTGTGACCCCCTCACACTTCTCTGATGAGTTTCGGGAAGGGGCTGCATACCGCTTGGACTTCCTATATGCTTTTTCTAACCTGAAGATTTTGACCTTGCAGAAGAAGGGCGTTGGTAGCGGATCCATGCTCTGGGTTTGGAGTGGCACTAGCACAGAGCAGTCTGATGCTTTGTCACATAGACCTTCGTCTCTTGATTTTGCATGGCTTTCAGGGGTTATTTGGGCTTTGTCAAAGGCCTTGGAGTTGTGAACCCAAGCACTGCTTTCAAAATGTTCGGATCCAGTCTAGCGCCTGGAGATATTCACAAGGTGAGGTGAGTAGTTGGAAGTAGTCATCAGAAACTCTGAATAGCTTGGACTTCCAATACTCACTGGAGCTTCAACGGGTCCTCGTGGCAAAGGTATGATTTGGAAGTGACTTTGTCAGTCACAGATTCACAAATTTCACTGCTTCAGGATTTTGAGCTCCATAAAAAAGACCGAGTCTGAATGTAGAACTCTTGACTGGTGTAAGGCACAAAATGCATCTGCGCATTGTGAGGACTTCAGTTGTTGCAAAATTAGCATTTTGTCAACACCTAACATTTCCAATATAAACCAACAGCTTCAGCATGACCTCGTCCTAGCAACTATCTGGCTTCAAAAAGACTTTGGCAGACACAGCCTGCAACCTTGCTCTGCTGAAAGATTTCGACTTTCATTTCAGAGTTTAAGTCAGAAGGTAAACTCTTTGACCAGGACGAATCCACTTGGTGTATCTGATCCATGCTCCATAGTGGTCAGTCTGAAATCTTGCCTAGGTCCAGTCAACCCTGAACAGTAACTACTGATTGGCGCTATTCGTTTGGGGCATTTTCTGCCTTAAGTCTTTAAAATAAATTTTTATTCCACCCACTACAGCATACAAAATGGCTCTGGCTAACTACAGTGTGTGATGGTATTCTGCTTTTTCACGAGGAGCACAAACAATGTAGTTTCTCTCAGTTCCAGGTACTACTGTGGCAATGTGTGCTTTCTGCGACCAACAAATATTTTTACTTTTAGCCAATTGCTCTAAAAAAAATATTGATGCGTTAGTTTAAAATCTATTTCCATCATAAAATATAAATTGCAGGTTCTCTAGATCAGCCACTCAGTCAAAGAGTAAAGCCAATCTTCCGAGCGCATAATGCATTTCAATTTCTAAAATATAATTTATATTTCTGACTTATGCAAAATGTTTATAGTGACTTGTTTATTTTGGGTTTTAACAAACCATCCCTTTTGAACTTTCCCCAGGCGGGATGAGGAAACTTTTCAGCAATTCCATTGTGTGACTCCACCCAACTCCGGATAGGACGTTGGGTCCCCCATATATCCGCCAACTCCATGCAATGACATCAGTTTCTTTCTTATTTCTGCCCACCGGATCATGGAGCCATGGAAATCGGATAATGCAGTGTGCAGATCTTTTGGATTGGCATTGTATCAATGGACAGTGAGTCCATTTCACAGAACATGGAGACCGGGGGTGGGGGAAGTCAGTGAAGGATGAGCAGTTAGAGCCTCTAACAGAAAAAGGGTTACCAAAGGTAGCTTGCTCTTCTGATAGAGACTAACTGCTGACTCCTCACCTTCTGAATAGATACCAAAGCAGTACACCTCCTTGGGTGTAAGAAAGTAATGCCTTGTGAACATATGGACAGATGCCCATGTCACAGCCTAACAAATGTCCAGAACAAGTACACCAGGCACCAGCACAGTGGTGGCAGCCTTTGCTCTGGTGGAGTGAGTGCTCAAGCCTGCTGGGGGCAGTTTCTAGACAAGCCGATAGCAGAACTTGACGCACAACACAACCCATCTAGAGATAATTCCTTTGTGCACCGCTTTTTCTAAAGCACAGAGAAACTGATGAAAATTTATTCATCCTGTCAGTAGTCTCTGGTTTGATTTACATAGAAGCAAAGCGCCCTCTTATGGTCAAGGAAGTGGAGACGTTCTTCCTCCTTGGAAGGAGGAGGCAGAGCATAGAAAGTCAGCAAGGTGACTACCTTGGGCAGGAATGCCACTTTTGTTTAGAGGACTAACTTGTTCGGGAAGAAAGATGTATATGATGGAACTACTGACAAACCCTGGAGTTCACTCACTGGCAATCAAAACAGGTGACCATCCGATAACTGTGCATTTAGGGGTTCTTCTCCCAGCGTCCTGCATAGACAGATTTTGTGGATGGATGCTTGGCTACCAAGATGACATCAACCACTTTGTGAAGAAAATAAAAAGCCCTCGGCTGTCGCCATTCAATCTCCACGTATGTAAGTTGTGCAGGCTCAGGTGCAAGACTTTTCCTAGCTGCTGTGACAGGAGGTCCAACAGAAGGGGCAGCCGGATCAGAGGACAAATGCTCATGGCCAGAAGGTCCAGGTACCACACTTTCCTCGCCGAGTCCAAAGCCATCAGGTTGACTTGGGACAGGTTTCTCTCCATCTGCTCCAGCACTCTGGGCAGGAGCGCGAGGGACAGAAAGGCATGCAGGAGTACTGATCTCCAATAGTGGTGGAAGGCATCCCTGAGGGAGTACTGGCTTGGGAATCCAACACCCAAAATGTTAGGACACTGTGCATTATCTGTGGTGTCAAATAGATTGAGCCAGGGTTCTCCCCCATTGCGTGAAGCTGGCCTGCGCCACCTCCGAGTGTTACTGCCATTCATGATCCACTAGCCAACCTTGGCTGAGTTTCTCCGCCATGGCGTTTAAAGATCTGCCATGTGCTGGGTAGTCAGGGAGATGCTGCAAGCATTCGGACAGTTCTGGGGACGCAAGGCCTCCTGGCACAGAACCAATGATCCCACGCTGCCGTGTTTGTTGCAATACCACACGGCGGCCCTGTTGTCTGTGAGAATCTGCAGCCATTCCCCCTTGATGGCCGGAGAATGCCTTCAATGCTAAGTGAATCAGTCACAACTCCAGCAAGTTGATGTGAAGGAGAGTCTCCACTGGACACAATAGTCCTCTGATCTCCACCTCTCCCTGATGACCGCCCCAACTTAGCAAAGTTGCATCAGTCATGACAGTTAGCCCTCAGTGGGGAAGGGAGACAACGGGTCTACCGCTAGTCTGAACAAGGTTGAGCAGCCACCACTTCAGATCTTTCGCAGTCTCCTTCAACACCTGGATGGAATCTGATTGGTTGCCTTGGTGCTTAGCCCACTGAGACAACAGATCCCACTGCAGAGCCCGCATGTGCCAAAGGGCCTGGTCCACTAGAAGGATGCAGGAGGCCAAGAGGTTAGAAGCCTCAAAGCCGCTCTCACGGAAATCCAGTGTAAACATCAGATCATAGAATCTTCTGGATACATTGAGGTGGTGGAATGGCTTGGAAGATCACAGTATACAGGTTGGCTCCAGTGAAGGAGAGCCGTTGTGAAGGGGAAAAGTAGAACTTCGGCACATTGACATAAAAGCCCAATTATGTCATCAGATCGGACGTCATCTTGAGGTGGCCTACAACTGTTTGAAGCGAGCCCATCTTAAGTAGCCAGTCATCGAGCTATTGAAAGACTAGTATTCCCAACCTCTCCAGATGGGCTGCGACCATCACCTTTGTGATCACCCGAGGTGCACTGGTAAGGCCAAAGGAGAGCACAAAAAACTCATGGCCTACCTGTAAATGCAGATAATGCCTGTGGGACTGTAGGATGGGAATGTGAAAGTATGTGTTACTTAATTCCAGCACAATCATCCTGTCTCCTGGGCAAGGGTGAGCATCTTGAACTCGTCCTTCCAGAGGAAGAATTTCAGAGGGCGAAGGTCTAGGATGGGGCAAAGGCATCCATCGTTCTTTGGCACCAGAAAGTAGTAGGAGTAGCAATCAGTCCCAATCTCGGATGCCGTCACCTTCCCAATTACTCCCTTGGCAAGAGAGCCTGAACTTTTCCGGGATTATGGACAAGTGGCCCTATGTTGCAGTGTGGGTGGCATATCCAGAGGATAAGACAGGAACTGTACGGAATCTCTGTGTTCCACTATCTGAAGCACCCAATGGTCTGATATGATGCTCCACTATTTAGGGAGGTAAAAGGTGGCTTGGCCTCCCACTGGGCTATCGTGCCACAAAGGACAATTTAAAGTGGGTTTGCAGCGGGGAGGTAGCACATTGCTTCTGGGGGTCAGGATGCTGTTGGCCTACTCCATGGCCTCACCCTCAAAGAGACTGTGAGGTCTGTTGCTCGTGAGGCGGTATTGGTGTTGCATATGCAGATATCCCCTGCTAAAACCTCAAAAGGGGCAATGTTTGTTAGGGGAAACTATCAAACCCACTGAGCTAGGTCCAGGGAGAGGGTGGTGGCCTTGCTATCTTTAAATGTCTGAAAGGCTGAGTCAGCTTTTGCTCCAAATAATTTTAAGTCAAATGTCATGTCCATGAGGGACTTGTTGCACGTCTGATTAAAAGCCCATAGAGTGAATCCAGTTATGGCACCGAAGCACCGAACTGGTTCTGACTGCCCTACCCAGAACTGAGTGTATTATGTACCTTCTTGTGGCGTCTTGACCATCCAAGATTAGCCATTGCAGGGTCTGTCTAATCACTTCGGGGACAGCCGGCAAGAAATCTGTCACCCTGTCCCATGTGTGCTAGTATGTCAAGAATCCGTTGCAGTGCAACATACCTGAGTCAATCAGTAAGAAGAGAAAATCTAAATACATTTTGGTTCAGCATTATCTTCTGTGGAAAAGATGGTTTCCTTGCAGCAAACTATGGATTCGTACACTACTTAAACACGTGCAAAGTACTCACTGCAAGAATTCCAAGATGGCCGCAGAAAAGGAAAAGATTGGTTCTGCACGCTCTAGTGTCCGAACCAATCCAAGTCAAGGTGCGCGCAAGTGTTGAGTGCGGCGCACTTTAACTGAAAAACCAGAGGAGAGCGGTAGCGTCTCTTCTACAAGCCAGCGTATTTTGAGGAGAATTGACGCTTGACCTGGAATAAATTCTTTTCATGTGAAGTACCGAAGCAAAACTCCAGAGTAGAGTCAATTGAATTAGCAAGAGCCGGCGGTCTGTGAGTAGTGTCTCATGACACAATCCTGAACTCTGAGTGCATCTAGAATTTCCTTCTGCCAGTGAATTCAGTAAATTAATTAAAAGCAATTACAGCAACTCCAAGCTAGGAGGTTCACAGAGAATTAACAGCAGCTCGGAGATTCACAGAGGAATTATTTAATGTGAATTGAATTTTGAGAGGAAAAGAACAAGAGAAAAATATACAATCATATTAAAGAACTCGAACACTAATTAAAAACGTATTCCTGACTGAACTGGCAAGTTTCAAAAAGCGAACAGAACTAAAATAAACAGTACTATATATATAGATAGATATATTACCTACTGGCGGTCGCCAGTAGGTAGTTATAGTTAGGACCTAGTTTCCATAGGAAAAGCATTTTTTTATTTGCCAATATCTTTGGCGCCAGTTGACGAATCTTCGCGAAATTTTCAAAACTAATGGGGCGCTCCGGTCAGCTCCTGTCTTTAAAGTTTCGGGGTGATTCGTCAAGCGGGGGCCGAGAAAAAAGGGGGGTCCCAAAACGCGTTTTCTCCATGTTAATTTACATAGGAAACTTTAGACAAAGCTACAGCCCGAACTGCTGAACGGAATTACACCATATTTGGCAAAAAGGTAGGTCTTGGTCTAGAAAGCGTGTTTTTTTAAAAATGGTGTAAATCCGTTCAGTAGTTGCTGAGAAATTCAAAAACTAAAAATATCGCTATCTGAGCACCAAGGAGGATTCGCGAACCCTCCCGGGCACGAGCTTCACTCTGATTGGCTGCCAACACTCTAAACCAGAATGTGTTGGCAGCCATCTTGTGACTCAGTAACCGAGTCACAAGAAAAAGGTAAAAAAAAAAAAGGTTAAAAAACAATAAAAGGGGGCAGGGTAGGAACACCCTGACCCCCTAGGCCTGCTCAGGGGGTCCCACAAGGACCCCCAGGCCCAAAAAAAGCATTTTTTTTATTTTTTAAAACAGCCGAATTCGCGCTGGGTGCGCGAGTCCGTCCGAAAAAATTAAAAAACAATGAAGCGCGGGCTCCCGCACTTCGTTTCTTTAAGCGCCCGGGTGGGCCAGCTCCCGGGGGCAAAGTCCAATTAAATAGCAGGGGCCCGCGAGGGCTCTGGGTGTATGGTATGATCTGCTCATTTCAGGGTGTCTGATAATGGTGTCTGTATTCCTATTGTCTGGTGGTGTCTCTGGGAATAAATGATGCATATTGGTCTTCGGATAAATATACCGCCTGTTCATTGTGCTAGACCAATAATGTCTGATACTGACTCTTGTATGGTAAGTGTCTGACGGTGTATGTTGGTCTCTTGGTGTCTGGTAGTGCATATTGATATCTGATGACGTGTCTGGAGCTTCAATTGTCTGATTGACAGATGCACTGCACCGACGAATCTGTAGTAGACTGCACAGGCGACGCCTGTAAAATGAGAAGGAACATTTTCAGCACGGGACAGGTGTTTGTTTTGGCGCTCTCTGTCTCTCTCTATATATTTCTCTGCTCCCCATGTTTCCTTCTCACACATTTCTTGCTACGGACGACACACAAACACACACATGCGCTTCAAGCTACTGGTCGCCTTGCTGCCACAGACAGATCCTTGTCGAAGAGACGGATAATATTCTGTTTGTTTCAACATGGTACATGGTTTTGTTGTAGCAGCACACTTGCACGTACACATGCTGCACGGCTGCTCGGTTGAAAGGTCGACCCCGATCCCAGCAGTAGGGACGCACAGTATTCTGTACATTCCTGGGCCTTTCAGCACTGGACAGCGGATGAATAGGGCAGGGCAAGGAAGGTGATCAGCAGACTCTGCAGAGCTTTGTTAGAGACCGACCGCCGGACACATGTCTGATCTAAAGCAAAGACTCAGCCTTTCAACCTTCACAGGGTGAGAACATGAGTACTTATGAGTCCACCCCTTATTAAACGGGAAAAGGCAGTTTGTTTGTCAGTTTGTGCCATATAGATTGTATAGGTATCTGACACGAGGACGGCACCCCACGGGCCTCTGGTGCAAGGTCGAGGAGAGGGCCATTTCAGTGATAAAAAGCTGTCCGAACTTCTTACATAATGTAGCGTCTGAGCCTTCCAAGCAACAACTGGGTTCTGTAGAGAACGCCAGATCCAGGCACACAAACCTCCCAGACATAGACGTACACGTACAATCAATCTCACACATGCAGTCTCACACATACATCTGTGTGCTCATACACATAAACACCCACCCACGCATGCATACACACAAAAGCACCCGCGTACAAGCCCACACTTGCACATTCTCGCACACAAACCTCCCAGACACAGACATAGATGTACTATCAAACATGCATACTCGCACAGCCATGCGCATACACAGTCGTGCAGTCTCACACACATCCCTGTGCGCTCACACAAACACAGGCACATACATACTGCATGCAGCCCACACACGCACGCAGTGCAGTCTCACATATGCCTGCATGCTCGCACATACACACATGCACAGGGTCCACACACGCACCCAGTGCAGTCTCACACGTACACCTGTGCGCTCATACACACACACATACATACACGCGGCCCACACAAGCACGCATTTACACACGCGTACTATCCCACACTCAGGCAGACTCGCACACAAACGTGCGTGCTTATACGCAGACCTCAGCACACACACATGCGCTCACACATGCGTGAGAATGCGTACATACACAAGTGCATACATAAATTAATTAATGCACATACACGCAGACGGTGGTCACACCCACACATTTGCATCCAGACTCATGCATGCATGCAGACGCGTGTGGTCACACATGCATACACACACGTCTGTGTTCACTCACATATGCACTCACACCCGCAACAACAGGTTACATTCTGTGTGGTGCAGAAGGCACACAACCTGGCCAGTCCTCAGTGGAGTCCGCAGGAGTGGTCCAGAGTCCGGTACTGAATGCTCTCTTGATTGAGGCAGGGCTTTAAGTGGGATGAAAAAACAGAGAGGGGGGGGGGGGTGTCTCTTAAAGGGGCGTGGCCAATGTAATTAAGGGCATGGCTTAAAAACATGTAAGCTAAAAATCTGTGCTTAGCATAGTGTGCCACCGGACTTGTATTTTTCTGTTTCTGTCATTGCATCCAGATATATAATACAACAAGCAACATCATACCTACAAGAAGTCAGGACTATTGACTTTGTCAATGGTTGTTAGTTGCATAAGATAAATAAGCAGCAACTATGGCTTGTACATAATATTGAAAACTTAAGCCCTGGTGACACCCCGACAATGTTGCTGCTCCTGCGTTTCAAAAAGAGAAGGGCAATCCAGAGAGAAAATGACTCTTTAAAGGATTTCCCTTCCCCTAGAACGCTCACCTGGCATGAGGTCATGCCGTAACTTCTCCACTAGTGAGAAGTGAGTAGTGTGAGCATGCGCACATCCATGTGCCTGCTGTCACTGCAGTCTGGGAAAAAACAGACCGCCTGTGCCAGGGCACAAAACAGAGCCCGATAGAGACCCGTTTTTAGGCCCCCTTTAAAAAACTGCCAGTGCTCAGCACCAGTGAGACCCGGCCCACTTAAAGTCCTGGATTGAGGATATTCGACCAGAGGCTTCCACTCTGGGTTCGGCTCACGATGGTTCTCGATCAGGGCCAGCTTTAGGGTGGGGGAAGCAGTACAGCTGCACCTGGCTCTGAGCTCGGGGAGGGGGGGGCGCATGCTAGTCCTGGATAGGAGAAATATTCAACCCCCCATCCCCTCCCCAGAAAGAAAACTCCCTGCATGCCAGGCTAATTGATTTTTTTGGTACTCACCAGGGCAGACCAGTTGGGCCTGCTGTAACACGGGGGCCCACTTGACATTACATTTACTACAAAGTGCTCCTACTATGTCAGAAATGCCCCACCTCTGTGATGAGGAACTGTAGTTACAGCAGGGAGTCTACTATGGGTTGCGCAGAGGCGGGGCCTCACACCCCAAGGGCAGCCTTGTCTAAATGACACCCTATAGTTTTAGAACTTATTCACAAAGGTCTTGCGAAAAATTAGTAAAGACATAAATTGTCATCTACCTATCCGTAAGTTCTGACTTGCTGGAAAATCATACATTTCCATGTGACTCGTTCGATATATGCATTGTACAGTTAGGTGCATAGGTGATTTACGTCAATATCGCCACATTCGCAAAATGCATGAAATACATACAAACATTTTATGCTTGGCATTCGAAGGCAGGAAAATAATCGATGCCCCCCTACGTGCGAGAAAACTCACTGCACATCAGGGCCTTCGAACCTTTCAAAGATTGAAGCTATGAACAGCCCTTCGAATGCACTTGAAAGTCTGGAAATGCCAGAACAATAGTCTATTGCAACTTCTTTTGTCAACAATTTGATATTTCTAAGTTCCTTTAAATATATTTATATATATTTAGTCAATAAATATAGTCCCTACTTCAGCGCCTTTTACATCGGTGAACTCCAAGTTGACTTTATTTTAAGTCGCGTGGCAACCATCTGTCCTCAGCCTGCATCTCTTGAAATTGGTTTTTCCATTTGTTTCAAAAGTCTGCTATCCACACAACCTACTCCAGCGCCATTGGGCGTAAGTTAAGTGCTTGTCCTTCGTGACAAAAAGCTATGGATTTGCAAGCGTAAAACAAATTCCTCTTGCACGTTACTGGCCACATCTTTTTACACTCACCTGTGTATGTACTGTGAGTCACACTTGTTTGGAAGTTGCCCGAATGTAATATATGCATGCATTGCTTATGCTGGACACATGTACCACATTTGAAACATGCGTGGAGTGAATTTCTACTTTCCTTTATGAATCATTTGGACTTTAGCATGTATTCATGACTATTTACTTCTGCCAACGCCTTTTTGCTCATGCAAGATGGAAGAGGTGTGCCATGGGTGTTGCTGTGGGTGATCTCACACAACACCCATGGATTCTGCCGTATTCCAAGATTTACAACATTTCGTAAACCTGGGAATGCGTCAGAATCCTATGCCTCCCCAGGGAAGGCGTAAGGAGGCGCAACAAGGAGAAATTCTTTTATTTCTCCTTGTTTTTTCCTCTTTCTATGCGTGCTGCAGAATGTGAAACCATAGGTTTCAGGGACGTTGTAGTTAGAAATTAGCATTTAAAAAAATCTTAGAAATTCACAGAAAAAACCACAGGTTTCAGGGATGTTATAGTTAGTTGGACATTTCACTCGTACAAAACCAGAGAAATTAGCCCGTGATAGTTAGTTGAGCTAACTATAACTCGCACCCCCGCAGTGCACTGCTTATAACGTCACATATTACATCATTCATGACATGGTCAGTGACATCACTGATGACATCATCCGTGTGATAATCTGATGCACCTCCTCACACTCTAATATAACCTTTGATATACCCACTCTAAAATACAGACTACCATTTTCGAAACCATAGACACACCAATACTAGTTACTACACACCCACTCACTGATTCCTAGGTCTACACACACATATCCACCCATACAGTCACTCATAAATACAGCACTATCATATGCACTCATACACCTATACAGACACTCACATACCGCCACTCATCCATAGTTACTCACACACCTAGTCAGTCATGCAAAGAATCAATCACACTCCCATTTACTCACCTATACAGTTATACACATACCACCTCACTTATTCATACAGATACTAACACATACTTACTCTCTTATACAATCACTGATACAAGCACACACTCATCCATACAGCCACTCACTCTCACATATAGTCATTTATATACTCCAACACTCACATATACTGCCTTTCACATATGTAGTTACTCACACATGTACCACTGAGACATCCATTCACTCACCAACACACCCATACACACACTCACCCACCCATACAGCCCTTCACAGATGCACTCTTGAACCCATACACCCAGTGAATCACCCTATGCACAGTCACACACCCTCCACACAGACACCCATACAGATACTGAGACAACCAATCAATAACCCATATAGACACTCATGTAGCTACTCATCAACCCATGCAGCCGCTTACACACCAACTGACCGACTGATACAGACATTCACACAGTTTAGTCACTAACCCATGCATTCAGTAAGACACATTTAATCACTCACTTATACAGTCAGTCACGCACCTACTAAATCCTCCATCCTGACACTTATACACCCACTCATTCTTCAATACACCGTGGCATATATATCATATTTAAACTTTACAGAAACACACAGTCACTGGATGATGTAATTTGAGATGTCATCAGTGATGTTACTGACCATGTCATGAATGATGTAATATGTGACATCATCAGCAGTGCATTGCGGGGGCGCGAGTTATAGTTAGCTCAACGAACTATAACGGCCGAATTTCTCTGGTTTTGTATGAGTGAAATGTCCAACTAACTATAACATCCCTAAAACCTGTGTTTTTTTTTCTGTGAATATATATATATGTATAGTACCGGCTAAAACAGGAAAAAGTCAAAACGAATAAAGACTGCCTTTGAGTAAAGGTTGCAGAGAACTTATTCATCGGATATCATCTGCATTAAGCCAATTAAATTCTCTCTGCTCAATTAATGTGTAGTCAATAAATAGGAGAGAAGCTATTCCTCATTAGCAGACAGGTAAAGGAGTAATGAGCAGTATGTAAAAGTAACATTTAATAGAACAAGTTCTACTTAGTGTGTTCCTAATAATTATCACGTTTCTTTTAGGCACCAATTCAGATGTCTACAAGGATAGCGATTATCCTCTAGCTAAGTAGACGAAGCCAATTGAGGAGTCTCTCTTTATCCCATTCCCCTTTCTCCCCGCTGATGTAAGAGAGAGATATATTCAAATATGGTCTGACTGATAGTAGTGGTTGGGACTGAGGACTATTCTTCTGCTCCTGTGGAGATTCTAGTCAGGTACCCCTTTGACAGACAGAAGTGCCTCCATTTATTGGGAAAAGATTTCCACCTGAGCAGAATGGCAGAAGGGATTGATTTAAAAGCCTTGACCACCATTTTAGAAGGTATGCAAAAACAGTTAAATGAAGCTGTAGAAGAAAACAAGATTTTGAGAGGAGTTGAGATCTAGTGAAGAGTCCCTTCAGATTAGACAAAGAATGGATGAGTTAGCTTCAGGTGCAGGTTCTCATGAGAAAGGGGTTTGAGATTTGCCTAGTACATCACAGACATCCGGGCTATATACTCAGGTAATTCTTGCAATTTCTCCCATAATTCCCTTGGCGCAACCAGAACAATTTGACGGAGACCCACATAAGGCACAATTTTTTTTGACTCAGTGTCCTTTACATTTTTTATGTCGGCCAGTCATTTTCTTGGAAGATCAATCCAAAGTTGGTTTCATCTGGTCTTATTTGATTGGAGATGCAGCTTCATGGTCACTGCCAATTGTAACAAACTAACAATGTGGACGAACCCACTATCAAAGGACGGCTCACTGGGTGCCAGAGAAACCTTTGGTTTGTTAAAAGACCCCTCACCCACCAACCTAGTTGGTGGCATGCTTCATCATTGGGGTCCCAACCAGGTAGCCGAATGCCACCCGGTAGTGCTACGATGCCTGATTACAGCGGAGCTGGTGTCGTGTGATGTGTGAAGGAAGTGGTGAAAGTTAAAATTATCTCTGGGGATCCTTGCAAATGTACTTTATTCTTTGCGGCCCAGGATAAGATTAAAAAAAACGTATAAAGCGGGCAATTGTGGAGAAAAAATGATCCTTGTTGTCCCAAAGGTCGGTCTACATGTTTCAGCCCCAGTGAAAGAAATGGGGGGGGCGTTCGTCAGGACCAAGTGCGTGAAAGTGAGTGTGTGGCAAAACTACGCCACGTGAAATTGAGAATGACAACGCACGCGCTAAGGTGTGTTGTAAGGTAGGTGGTGTCAGTATACTCACAGACCCACGAATAAAAACCTGTAAGGAAAAATACAAAAGGACAAAAAACACACATAACATGAATGCAACATAAAATGCAATCTTTGTCGCAATGATGATGTGCCACTGTGCATGTCTCAGATAAGTTGGCACGCTGGTGAGTCGGTAAATAGTAATTACCGGGTGATAATCGGTAATGTATGCTGTTCCGGTATACTGTGTTCCCTTTACGTGCAACAGTCTACTGGTAATGGTACGTATGCTAGATAAAGACAAGGGGCTGAGATGGCCCTGTGAGTGCTGATTAGCCTTATATTTACGAAAATCTCGTATGGGTGCTGATGCAGGCGTTTCTCGAGCGTTACGGCGGCCATGCGTGTGCTAAATCAATTACAGCGCTTAAAAATGATTGCGAGTGACACACATATGTGAAAGAACAACATATTTACACTGGCTACATGTTGCAAGTAGCTTATGCAGGACCCGGGAGGAGTGCCCGTCTGTAGTCACACACTACGGGCGAAATAGAAGGAGAAGTTAGCATTAATGGACTCAGAAGAGTTAGCTGTTTCGGTAAATGAAGGCGCAGGGTAGTGCCTGCGCGAGAAATGGAAAAATCTTACTTCAAGCCGGAGCACCTGCCGAGAGCACCTATTCCGGTCTCCTCGTGGTCCTGGATGTTACTGGACCGAGCGGAGGGCCGGCTTACATTACTGTGACCGGCTGCTTGCGGGGGCGTGTGTGCATCAGTGCGTCCACGTGGGAGGCGTGAGACGCGCTGCCGTAGAATGACTAGACGGCTCACTGGCCTGTGATGCACATGTGTAAGGGCCACCATACTGGGGGTATCGGGCCTGAAGAATGGATTGTGCATTCTCAAAGGGATGTAGTAATATAAGAAAAATGAAAAAAACCTGATGATGTGATAGGTCATTGCGCGTTGTGTAAACAGTATCTCTGATGGGGATATGTATTTCTGAATAGAGGCGTCCGCCATCAGAAAAAATGAAATATCTGATGTTGTGATGGGTCATTGCACGTTGTGTAAACAATATCTCTGATGGGGATATGTATTTCTGAATAGAGGCATCCGCTATTGGTGAGCTCATTGCGCCACATACAGGTATTGGTGGGGCCTCAGGAAGAGCGGTATAGAGGGCCACTCTCAAGGCATGGGTAGATGATACTCTAGTGGAGTACTCTAAGGTGGCGTGAATGATCATGGGGGTTTGTTGAGGGCATTCCAGGGGATGGACTCATTGAGGCCCGTAAGGTGGGTTGATAGACCCACTGCTGTTCCTTCTCCAAGAGACGTCTTTGTAGGTTGGTGTCTAGTGTTTCGATTACAACCCATCGCATGTCATTGGTAGTATGACCAGCCTCTAAGAAGTGGTTGGTCATGCGTGTTGTATTTCTTTTGCACCGGATCGTGCTGCAGTGTTCCCATATGCGGGTCTTGATTTTGCGGCTGGTCATGCCTATGTAAATAAGTCCGCAAGGGCAGGTAATGCGGTAGATGGCATTCATGGTATTACAGTTAGTGTGATGACGGATATGCCATGTTTTACCAGGTTCCAACTGTAGGCTTTTAGTGGGTTCCGTTAGGTGACCCACACTGCAGTTCCCGCACGGGAAATGGCCTACGATATTAGGGAGGCCCCATGCATTCAGTACAGTGTTGGTGGGTTTTGTAGGTAGCAAGGGGCGCGTGGAAACGAGTGTGTCTTTTATACTTTTCACCCGTTTGTAGGCAAAAAAGGGCTTTTCCCATCCGAGGTTGCCCGTGTTAAGTATCTTCCAGTGCTTGAGTGGTATGCGGGAGACTTTTTTGGATAAAGAATTAAATGTCGTGACGCACGTGAGGGGGATGGGTGTGGTGGTGCGTTCTGTAACTTCCAACACGCCTTCCCGGTTTTGGTTGCGGGCGCGTTTTTTGGCCCTTTCGGTAATCTTTTTGGGGTAGCCTCGGTCTTGTAGTTTGGTTGTAAGAGAGTTGGCCTGGTCTCTATAATCTTGGACATCGCTACAGTTTCTGCGCAGGCGGAGATATTGCCTGTAGGGTAGATTCTCACGCAGTGTCCTCAGGTGAAAGCTGGTGTAGTGCAGTAGCGAGTTGCGTGCTGTTGGTTTGAAATGCGTTTTGGTTGTTAGTTTCCAGTCTTTGGCTTGAATGTCCAGGTCGAGGAAGATAATATTGGTCCTATGGACATTGTGTGTGAACTTAAGATTGGGATCACAGCCATTGATCCATTGGAAGAATGCTTGTAAGGACTCGTTGTTACCTTCCCAGATCAATAGGATGTCATCAATGTAGCGCTTGTAGAATTTTATCATGGCAACATGTGGTGTATTGGGATTGAATATGTGTTTCATTTCAAAGTTGTAGACAGAGTCCAGCTACACTGGGGGCGAAAACGCTCCCCATGGATGTTCCATATTTTTGTAAGTAGATTTCCCCTTCGAACTCGAAATAGTTTTTTTTAAGCGCCAATGCTGCGCAATCCAGTACAAACGATTTCGGTGTATGGTGGTTCCAGGTGGTGGTATCCAATGCCTGTTGTAGTACAGTCAAGGTGCCATCTTGAGGTAAACTAGTGTAAAGGCTCTCAACGTCAAGACTGACTAGAAATGACGTTTCAGGGTTGTGAGAGTATTGATGTGTCCGAGTAGGTCCTTCGTGTCCTTCAGGTATGTGCTGGTGGTCTGCACTAATGGTTGGAGAAAGAAGTCGCAGTAACGTGAAAGAGGCTCTAGCAGGGAGCAAATGCCCGATACTATGGGGCGCCCTGGAGGTGGTGTCTCGTTTATGAATTTTGGGGACTGAGTAAAAGTATGGAATTTTTCCCGGGGTGGTGGTAAGGAACTGCGCTTCCTGTTTGGTGATCTGGCCTAAGTTTTCTGCATCCTCCACTAGGTTCTGGATTTTGGTCTTTAAGTTTTCACTGGGATCTTGTGCCAGCCTTTGGTAGTTCTTGGTATCGCCCAGTAGGCGTTTACATTCTGTGCGATAGTCATCCTTGTTCTGAATGACGATGCCTCCGCCTTTATCGGCAGGTTTTATCGTGATTGTGTCATTCATCTTGAGAGTTTTCAGTGCTTCACGTTCCTTAGTGCTGATATTCTGGAAAGTGTTGTCTTCTTGTAGGGTTTCAACTTCATTGAAGACTGCTTTTTCGAATGCCGCTATTTCAACGGGTATAGCACTTGGAGTGGGAATGAAGTTGGATTTAATTTTGAATTTTGTGTCCCCGTGTTGGTTTGGTCAGGGAGATTTTGGAAAAATGCTTTGAGTTTTAATTTTCGGAAGAACTCCGCTAGTTCACAATGCAATTGGAACTTATCAAGTTTGGCTGATGGGGCGAAGCCTAAGCCCCTGTTGAGGATAGACTCTTCTAGAGGCGTCAGTGTGTGCGAGGAGAGGTTGGTGACGAGGCTTAGCTTGAGCTGGGTCCCGGTTGGTGTTCCCTTGACTTGCTCCTTGTGTGAGCCCCTTGGTCGTCCTCCCAGTGCACTTGGGTTTGTATACAGAAATGATCCAATCCTCTATAATTTTCAAGAGTTCAAGACAGAATTTTTACGGATTTTTGATCGTCGTACTGCCACTCAAGCTACAGACAACGAATTGCTGGAACTAAGACAAGGGAGTCGGGATTTAGTGGCTTATATCACCCACTTTAATAAACTTATAGTGGAGACTAATTGGCCAGAAGCAAAGAGAGCAGCCATATTCTATCGGGGGCTCAAGGATGAGCTGAAAGACGCCTTAGCACAAGTCCCAACGAAATCTCTGAATTAATTGACTTGGTACTGCAAATAGATAATCGTTCGAGTGAGCGTAAATCAGAGAAAAGAAGGGATTTTTGCCCTCTCAAGCCTAGGTTCAATAGAGTTAAGACTGAAAGCAACAAGACCACTGGAAATAGGACTACCGAAGAGCCTATGCAAATAGGTTCTATTTAAGGGCCTCTTTCTAGGGAAGAAAAGGAGAAACGAAGACAGAATCAACTATGCTTGTATTGTGGAACTTCTGGACACTTCGTTAGCGAGTGTCCACAAAAAACTAAGATGGGACAGTCTGGAAAAGGCAAGATCCATCAGTAAAGGGAGTTGCCCTGATGGAAGCAGATCCTAAGTCAACTCCAGCAGCACAGCATGTAGCCAACTCCAGCTGCACCACATTTAGTGCTGCCATTCACTGCAAGGTTACAGAATAAAGACATTTCTGGAGTTTCTGTTATGATAGATTCAGGAGCTATGGGAAAGTTTTGCGACATCAAATATGCACAAAGAATAGGAGTAACATTTGTTAAGAAGACAGTATTAGAGGCCGTGAGAGCAGTGGATGGCACTAACCTTTTCTCTGGTCCAATTACCCATGAGACAGAACAGATTTGCTTGGGAAGATTGAATGGCCATCGAGAACAAATAGTATTTAATCTCATTGATGCTCCGCAATTTCAATTGATTTTAGGCTTACCTTGGCTTACGGAGCATAATCCTCGAATTGGCCGGGTGTCGAAGAACTGTAGTGATGGATTCTGAATATTGCAGAAAGAATTGCTTTCATGAAGATTCAGAAAAATCCAAAGAGTCTACCATAGTGTGTTTAGCACTATGACAACTTCCATCTGTGCCATAGAAACAAAGGAAATACCAACCGAGTATCAAGACTTAGAAAGAGTTTTTGACAAAAAAGAAGCTGAAAAGCTGCCTCCTCACAGGCCCTACGACTGCAAGATAGACCTGGAACCTGGAGCAGTGTTGCCCTGCAGTCGAATTTATGCCTTGACCGAAGCAGAGAATAGCTACCTTAAGGAATACTTGGATCAGTATTTGGCCAAGGGGTCATTCGTCCTTCCCAGTCCCGTCTCCTCTCCTTTGTTTTTCATTCCAAAGAAGAATGGTGAGCTCCGCCCATGTATTGATTATCGGGCGATCAACCAAGTGACCATCAAGAATCGATACCCATTGCCCTTGGTGGCAATACTCTTAGATCAAGTGAAAAGTGCCACAATTTACACGAAATTGGATTGAAGAGGAGTGTATAATTTAATTCGCATTGCTCAAAGAGAGGAGTGGAAGACGACCTTCCGAACACGATTTGGATTGTTCGAATATCAAGTGATGCCCTATGGCTTCTGCAATGCTCCCGCAGCATTTCAGCACTTTGTGAATTACGTTTTGCAGGAGTTTTTGGACAGGGTAGCAGTGGCCTATATGGACGACATTTTGATTTATTCAAACAGCGAGGAGGAGCATGTTACGCATGTCAGAGCAATTCTAACAAAACTATTGGAAAATGATCTTTACGTAAGACTGGAGAAATGAGCTTTTCACGTGAAGCAGGTGGAGTTTTTGGGGTTCATCTTATCTCCAGAAGGCGTCAGCATGGACACATCCAAGGTGAAGGCAGTGCAGAATTGCCCCCCTCTGCGCTGTGTCAAGGAGATCCAAAGTTTACTCGGATTTGCACATTTTTATAGATTTATTTTCAATTTTTCCAAAAAGGTCAGCCCCATTACTCAACTCCTGAAAAAAGGAGTCAAACTCGAATGGAACCAGGAGGCAGCTTCAGCCTTTCAGTTTTTAAAGGAATCTTTCATCTCATCTCCAATCCTATTACATCCAGATACAGAGGAGCCTTTCTATGTGGAGGCAGATGTGTCAGACTTTGCGATTGGAGGCATCCTCTCCCAACGTCATAAGAAAACAGGTCAATTGCATCCAGTGGCCTTTTACTCCAGAAAACTTACCTCACCAGAGCAAAACTATTCTATTGCAGACAAAGAGCTTTTAGCGGTTAAGGAAGCCTTTCTTGAGTGGAGACATTATTTAATGGGGGTGTTAGGCATAAGGAAACAGTGTACACGGATCATCGAAACTTGCAATTTTTGAAATCAGCACAAACTCCAACTGCGAGACAACTACGTTGGTCATTGTACTTTGCAGATTTCAACTTTGTAATCACTTACCGTCCTGGAGCAGCAAATGGGAAGGCTGATGCGTTATCTCGAATAGATAAAGAGATCATGGATCGGGTTCCAGAAAAAACTCCCATAATCCAAAGTGAAAAGTTTGCATTAGCAATCCAATATTCTGATTTGACTGCAGAGATGAAACGAAATTTCACCATGGTGGCAATGCTTGTTTGGGCTAAAGAAGTGGCAGGAAGAGAAATAAAAGATGGCTTACCCTTTCATCTAGGGACCTTATACTTACCAACTGAAGAACTGCGAGAAAAGGTGTTGCAAGCCTGTCATGACAACCAGTTAGCTGGTCACAAGGGAATTTTGAAGACTCAAGAGGCGATAAAAAGGAATTTTTGGTGGCCCAAGATGGAAGCTCAAATAAGGCAATATGTAACAACTTGTGAAACGTCTATAAGGGGAAAACCAAGTCGTTCTGCGCATCATGGGTATTTGATGCCATTGCCAACAGCTCCTCATCCTTGGCACACGGTTACCATGGACCGGATAGTAGACCTTCCTCCCAGCCAGGGTTACAATACGATTTTGGTATTTGTCGACACCTTTTCCAAACTGGCCCACTTTCTCCCTTTAAAGAGTGTTCCCAAGGCACCTCAAGTCGCTCAACTGTTCACACACCATATAGTGAAATCACATGGAATCCCAAAAATTCTGATTTCAGACCGGGGGGTCCCAATTTCTTTCACATTTTTGCAGAGCTTTCACCAAAAGGCTGGGAATAGATGCATGTTATTCAACAAGTTACCACCCAGAAACTGATGGGCAAATGGAGAGGGTCATTCAGGAATTAGAGCAGTATTTACAGCTCTATCTTGTAGATCAGAACCAGGAGTGGGCTGATTGCGTATGGGCAGCCAAATTTGCATATAACAATGCAATTCATAGCTCTACAGGATTCATCCCATTTTATCTTAATCATGGCAGACATCCTAACATGCTCCTAGGTAAGGAAGAGAAGTCAGTCCAGCAGTTGAGGAATTGGTGAAAGAAATTCAGGGGTCCTATTTGAAGGCTAAGAAACATTTAGAGATGGCAAAAAGATCATACAAGACTCAGGTTGATAAAAAGAGAAGAGAAAGCCCAATCTTCAAGAAGGGAGACATGGTTTGGTTATCCACTCGCCACTTACATTTAAAAGGGAACCGTAAATTCCAACCAAGGTTTATAGGGCCATTTAAGGTAGATCGAGTAATAAATCCAGTCGCAGTGAAGATACAGTTACCCTCACATTTAAAAGTGCACCCTGTTTTTCATGCATTATTAAAGTTTAGCCCTCCAGATTTGAGCATCCATGCTCCACCAGTGCCAATCCAAACAAGGTCTGCAGACGAGTTTGAAGTAAATCAAATTTTAGACTAAGATTCAAAAAGGCAAACTGTTTTATCTAATCGATTGGAAAGGATATGGCCCAGAAGAAAGATCGTGGGAACCATACTCAAATGTTCATGTGCCAAAATTGGTGCAAACCTTCTTTAAACACCCCAACAAACCAAGGTGGAGAGACCACCCTTTGAAGGGGGCACTGTCAAGAATCTGTTGCAGTGCAGC
The DNA here is from genome assembly GCA_963921515.1 of Calotriton arnoldi. Taxonomy (NCBI): domain Eukaryota; kingdom Metazoa; phylum Chordata; class Amphibia; order Caudata; family Salamandridae; genus Calotriton; species Calotriton arnoldi. The sequence continues at coordinate 774,140 of CAWUFW010002330.1, read as the reverse complement.
ATAATTGAGTCAATCAGTAAGAAGAGAAAATCTAAATACCTTTTGGTTCAGCATTATCTTCTGTGGAAAAGATGGTTTCCTTGCAGCAAACTATAGATCCCTACACTACTTAAACACGTGCAAAGTACACACTGCGAGAATTTCAAGATGGCCGCCAAACAGGAAAAGATTGGTCCTGCACAGTCTAGTGTTCGAACCAATCCAAGTCAAGGTGGGCGTGAGTGTTGAGTGCGGTGCACTTCAACTGAAAAACCTGAGGAGAGCGGTGGAGTCTCTTCTACACTCCAGCGTATATTGAGGAGAATTGAAGCTTGACCTGGAATAAATTCTTTTCATGTGAAGTATGGAAGCAAAATCGCGAGAGAGTGGAGTCAATTGAATTAGCAAGAGGCGGTGGTCTGTGAGCAGTGTCTCATGACACAATCCTGAACTCTGAGTGTGTGTAGAATTTCCTTCTGCCAGTGTATTCAGTAAATTAATTAAAAGCAATTGCAGCAAATTCAAGTTAGGAGATTCACGGAGAATTAACAGCAACTCCGAGCTGGAGATTCACTGAGAAATTATTTAATGTGAATTGAATGTTGAGAGGAAAAGAAAAGAAAACAAGAGAAGAATATATTAAAGAACTCCAACACTAATTAAAAATGTATTTCTGACTGAACTGACAAGTTTCAAAGAGCGAACAGAACTAAAAGAAAATTGAAGAACAGTACTCTCTCTCTCTCTATATATATATATATATATATATATACACATATATACACACACACACATATATATATATCTATATATATAGCACCGGCTAAAATAGGAAAAAGTCACAACTAATAAAGACTGCCTTTGAGTAGAGGTTGCAGAGAACATATTCATCGGATATCAGCTACAATAAGCCAATTAAATTATCTCTGCTCAATTAATGTGTAGTCAATAAATAGGAGAGAAGCTATTCCTCATTAGCATACAGGTAAAGGAGTATGAGCAGTATGTAAAAGTAACATTTAATAGAACAAGCGCAACTTAGTGTGTCCCTAATAATTGTCATCACGTCTCTTTTAGGCACCAATTCAGATGTCTACAGGGATAGCTGTTATCCTCTAGCGTAGTAGACAAAGCCAATTGAGGAGTCTCTCTTTATCCCATTTCCCTTTCCCCCCGCTGGTGTAAGAGAGATATATTCGTATATGGTCTGTCTCTGATAGTAGTGGTTGGGACGGAGGCCTATTATTCTGCTCCTGTGGAGATCCTAGTCAGGTACCCCTTTGACATAGTAGCTGCCCAGGGGACATAAGGTATTAACAACATTAGGGGGAGATTGGCACTGGAGAACACCCTTTTTGGAAATGTGTGGATTCTCTTGGAATCCCTGCTGGCTGGGGTGGTAGGGAACAAATTCAGATTTAGGCAGCTGGAGGAGGCCTGCATGAATAATCTCTCTGGAGTGGGCTGCCAAGGTAGAAAGTCGGGGTCTCCAGGCCTATGCCATCTTGCCACTAGTTTATTTACTGGAGAGCAGGATCCAGGTTTCACCCAGATGCCCACCAGCATATAAATGAGGGCCTTATTAAAAATACAGTATGGATAATTGGCTGGTCTGTGCTGGATTGAGAACCTGTTAGGACATTTGTCTTGACTTATTACATAGGGAAAGTAAAGTCAAGGACTTCCACCGCCCTCCTTATCACCATGGCAAGGAGGCGGAGACTTCAGTAGCTATAGCTTGGTTAGGGGAGGATAACCCAGCATCTATTGCAGTGTTCAGACCACTGGCATTCTGAAGGTCCTCAAATGTGTCTCTGTCACAAAACTTAACTCCTTAGTTATCATAGTGGTGGCATGTTTCTGGGTTGGAATGGGCATAATTTCAAGGGCCAACGGATAGGGGCTGAGCTTCTGAGTCCGATAAAACTATTGGATCCGTATCAGACATTGGCACCAGTGTTGAGACTCAGGCTGGTGGCATCGGTCGATGTGCCGTGGATGGCGTCAAAATTATGCTGAGGCTGGAGCCAGCAGCACGATGCTTGAGAAAGGAGCTGACCTCGGGTGGAGGTAGAGTGGCTCGGTCGGTATCAGGATGGATCTGCGGACAAGGTCCCGACTGGCAGCTACCTCGGATCCTGTCGGTCTGAAGGTGCGCCAACAGGATCCAGTGGGGGTATCAAATATTTTATCCGCAGCCTATCGGCTGACTCAGTTTGTCTACAGTAGAAGTCCGCCCCACGGGTGAGTCGGAGTGAGAACAGAGCAGGGAGGCTGTTCTGCAGAAGGACTGTGCGGCCTGTATGTACCCGGGGCGTCGTGCATCTCCGAATGATGCGAGTGGCGAGACGACAGAGAAACATGCTTTGACTTCTTATGGGATTTTCCTCAACTTCGATTTGGAACGTTCATACAAGCGGCCTTGGGAACAACAGAGCATCCGTGTGTTCGACTGCTTCTAGTGGAGTTCAGTGATGGCTAACTTGGCTCTGCAGTCGCAAATAGTTTTGCGATTCATCTTTGCACAGCTGAGGCATGACTCAGAGTAGTATGAGGTGCTGAGACACCCGAGGCAGACCTCATGAGTGTCTGTCTACTACAGCTGTTAGTGAAGAGTCCTGGCATGGCTTAAAAGCTGTCATTTTACTATCCATGACCGCACACTGTAAAAGGTTTATGAAGTAGAAAAAAAGTTTCCTGAGGGGGAAAATGTATTAGAAACAGACAGGATAGCTCCAGATCCATATCAGGAGGTAGGGAAAGAAAGGAACTGACGTCAGCGGGGTACATATATGGGGACACCAATGTCATATCTGGAGTAGGGTGGATCTGACGTGGAGCCACACAACGCCACCTGCCGACATGCAAGGGAATTGCCGAGGCCTGGGGGAAACTTACAAGGTGAAGACTTGTGGTAAGAAGTCTATCAGAAAAATATTTGCTTTCTCTTTTTCCTTACTCCTTCAAAATATTATCAGCTCTTCAATGCTCTGGCTTATGTACACTCTCACTCTGTCCATTTCAGACTATCACAAGTTGAAATTCAATGCTGCCCTAAGCCTCTCTCCCAATCTGGTCTTTTAACTGCTTTCATTTTTTTCACCATCCTCTTCTCTTATCGCTAATGCTGCACTGTGAGAGAGAGGAGGAGTTGGATTTAACACAAATGCTAGCGCAGTCCTGGGCACACGCGGTGAGGGTATTCGTAATATAACATTCAGTATTGATGCGTTATATAAATGCAGTGGTCGACATCAGTATTGGTTCAAAAACGTTTCTTTATATTTCAACAACGACTATGTTGAATACAATAAACCAGCCCGACTATGTTGAATACAATAAACCAGCCGACACGTGTTTCGTCACTGGGAGAGGTCCCGTGACTCATCAGGGCTAAACAGCGAAAGCTTTTGGAGAAGTGCTGGACCCCAGAAACCGGTGATACTTCCAACCCGGTAGGGGGGGAGACGGGAGCAACTGGGCAGACGCCACGCTGGAATCGAGGGTAGGAAGAAGGGCACCGCGGGCTGTGGTTAAGCCGGCGACGAATATGAAGTTAAGGCTGGGGCGGGTACGCCACGGCGCTTGGAAGGTGGATGGAACCTGGAGTGACAGGAGGAGGCTGTCCAGTGTCCGGCGGAGTTGCAGGTAGCAAGGAGCCAAGCAGGCGGGGTGCGAAAGAAACCCCGGGTGCGGGAAAAATTAGGGCGATATCAGGTTGTACGTTAGCAGGATAATGCAGACGCCTGGGGTCCGGATCGAAGAGTGATGAGGGGACACTAGAGCCGTGTGGAAAGGAATGGTGTTTGCATGCGTTACCATATTATAGCTAGACCAATTGACTTTGCCTATGCTCGTCTTTTCCTTCCTCCTCCATTCTTTTGTTTCTTTTTCATATTGTTTGCTGTCTTACTCATTCTATTTTCTTACAGGGGCTGGAGAAACATCCATCCCTCTTTTCCCTGTTCCAACACCCCTTTCTTTTCCATGTGTTCTTGAACTGCTACCTTCCCCGTTTTTTCATTTTTTGTTTAGTTACTTTAATGTAGAACATTCCAAATTTTTTTTTTGTGGTACCACTTTAGGAAATTCTAATTTTTAAGAGAATTTCTCATTGTTGAGGTAATACAAACCACAATAGTTTTCTTTTTATACAAAACACCAATGCCAAAATGTTCTTATAAAAATTATTTAATGTTTTTAAATTATTTTAACTTTTCCACACATTTCTACAAATCCATCAGATTGCAGAACTCCACACACATTAGTTTTTGACTGTCAGGGTGCATCAACAGCTCAAACATTGGTGCCAACTTTTTCTTTTCACAGAAAGACATTACATGGCTCAAGCATTAAATACTGCCCGTGTACACATGCTTGATTACCAATTCCTAGAGTTACCTGAAGGTTATCCGAAGGCATTAGTCAAAACAGCGACTTAACATAAAAATTCAGGTAAGTTACACATTTAGAAATAAGTTAAACAATTGTTATTTATGGAAAAATAAATAATGACAAAAAAACCCACACTATTAAATGAAACACATGTATAAAATACCCGAACTAGAAACAATGTAAGAAAATAGGGATGCTTTAGCACAGGGGTCCCTAGGTGCATGATCACTTTTGCAGCAATTTCATAGTGTAAAGCTGCTTTACACACAAAATGTTGCAAATATAAAAATCCTTATTCTGTGTAAGTAAATTAGTAAATTCTCTGCATCAGCCAGATGGTATGTGCCACAATTCCAAAAGGTATATTTGTTTCTGTAATATCAAATATTTAAATACTTAAATACAGTTTCTGAAGGAGCACAAAAATAATGGATTTTTTTTCTCGAACAACTTGCTAGGCAGGCACAAGAATCTGGAGGAGATTTTATTAACCATCATACATTCATACAACATCTGGTGAATAAGCCCAGGCCTCACCACAACTTTCTGGATACACATGTGCTCTATATACACCAGTGTCTTAGAACTGAGGAGGAATCCCAGGTGTCACATCATCTGACTGATCAGGCGCATAGTAAGTCAGGTGAGGCACCTTTATTCTAATGAAAGAAGGTTTGGTTCAAGTACTACTTCTGCTGGTAACCACAAATAAAATACAAATTTGGTGTAATGAGGAACTTAGTGGGCCAAATGCAACCACTCTCCAATCTCTTCAGCACAAATAAGCACAGTTTAAATTAAGTGTACTGGATTTCGACAAGACATTCCTTCTTACAAAATCAAAATCCCAATACATTCCACTGATTTATACGATCACAATACATTATAGAAAATAGTACGTTAATTACAAACATCAAATTATTGGCAGAAGAGCGTTTGGATTAGTTTTTCCCCAAGAGATGAAACAGTTCCATGTGTTTATTTTTGCATACATTCGATTTGATGGATACATTTTCTTAATTTCTTGCAATTTATCTTTACCCGACACTCTTTTGACTGAAATTCACATTGTTCATTACAAGCTCCTTGTTGTGCTTTGTTATTATATATGGCTAATGTGGTAGTCTCCCCACACCTTCCCATACTCAAATTTAATCCCTGCTCCTTCCTTGTTGTTTGTCTTCTCTGCCCAGGTCTTTTTTAGTTACGCTAAACAAGATTCAGCAACAGAGGCAAAACTAAACCACACACTTCCTATATGTACTTGACAAAGTAAAAGGTGCATCACAATCATATGCACAGCGCAAATTATGAAAACATTTTGTTGCCCATAGATATTAATATCAGGAACAAACTTGTGAAACCTGATGGCTGCGCTCCACTCAAAATGAAAAGGCAGTATAGCCACCAGTCTACCAACATATATTCTAAAACAAAGAGACAATGATTTTATTCCTTTTCTAATTGTCATGTTATTGCACCTCTTATTCACATTCTCTTATTAATCATCAGCCAACAAATGTTATTTTTAAGTACTTAAGACTCGCATAGCTACACTCACAATGAACAACTATTAATGTGATTTGAAGCAAAAGTAACTGATTATAATGTTGGCCTCTAATAATGACTGCATGTTTACTGTACAGAGGGGAAAAAGTATGTTATGATTCAAGTTACAGACTAATGCAGATACATTTTGAATCCCTCTTAGGACTTCTTAACTTATAGTGGACACCAATAAACGTTCCTTGCTGAGAACATTTATTTATCTATTGTTTTATTTGTTTGATTGGTCAAAGTATGAGATTGAAAAGGAGAGAGGTGCGGCGCAGCGGCCAGAGCAACTGACTCCGGATCGATCCCTGGCGCCGGCGACAGCTCAGCTCAGCACCATGTGACTCTGGTCAATAGCTCACTTAATCTCCCCGCCGGCCCCCAGCGCCTTGAAACCTTAAGGGGTGATATGTTTGCACTTTACAAATATGGATTTATTTATTGAACACGTTAAGATATTGGGTTTTAAGAGCCTTGACAAGTTCCAGAGGATGAAACACGCTGGTTGAGGATTAAAAAAGGACTATGGATAAGAGAAAACTAAAGAAAAAAAAGATATTAATTGGCTCTTTATTTCCTGATATATAATGTTGGCATGTGACAGTACTGCCTTTTCTTTACCTTTTTTGGTTTGGGGACCAGCTGCTATCAATGTCCTGAATTGTTACCTGGATGCCCTCCTTCCTGATCCAAATAATCTGCATCCACTACTTCTTTCTTCCTCCTGTTTCCATTGCACAACAGTACACACTGCTAGGATCTTCAGCAGTGGACAAGTAAAATATTGACGAAATGTGCCCTTTTTAGTTTTTTCAACTTTCAATAATATTTTAGTGATCTGTGTTTCACTTCTTTAGTACTGTGGTTTAGAGAATGACAATATTTTCCTCCCATATTTTCTCTATCGGTCTTGTACTATTTCTCTGTTTAGTTATTAACCTGTTTCTGCATTGGCAATACATTTAGGAATCAGCACTGTCCAGGTAAAATAATCACATGATGGTCAAAAAAGAAGTCCCTTAAACTACGACAGAACACCAATTTAGCCCCGCTATTAATAAAAGTTCGAACAGGAGGCATTTGATGCAGCATTTAATCACTTATGAATATGGTCCAAAACTCTGAAGCATTGGTAACAATATCAAAACAGGCTCTTGGATGACAATGGAGTGTACAAGTTAATCTGCCTGTACTAAGGTTAGTAAACTCCAATATGTGAATAAACAAACTTGAAGAAGAATGTCTGTTTGATTCATTGTAGAGTTTGGATTTTAACAGTTTTGTCTTTTACATGAAATCGATCTTAAATAAGGTAAAACGTGCGCCCTCTTCATTGTATGCATCCTTGTATGCAACAAGGAACATTTCACAATTGTATCATTTACAATTGCCTCACTGAACAATCTCCCCAATGTTGAGAGGTTTCTGCTTTGGATCCCTGAGCAGGTGAAAGAACTGGTGAGAACCACAAGCATGCAGGAATTATTGGCTTGAAAGTCTGTTAACTTTAATAAAACTGTGAAATTCAACAGTTGCCAAGTTGAAAACGTACTGCAGAAAGAAACATTTTGTGGAAAACAAGCTGCACACTTTTAGTGGGATCATTTTCTCGCAAATCGTTTGTGGGTACCTTTTTCTGCAAAAAACCGTTTTATGATGCCATTTTCTTCCACAGCCAAAGTATCTGTGAAGTTGAGAAACTTTGCAAAGGTCACAAAGTGTAAAGGATTGTCAACCTTAGAAGTGAACCTATAATTTCACAAACCCTTATACATAAGGCCTTGTATTTTGAAAATGAATTTTGTTAAATTTAAACCGGGAGATTTAAGAATAGGTGTTTAGGAAACATATCTTGCAATGTCAATTTACAGTTTCCAAAGAGTCACATCCATTACAAGGATTGTACACAAACCAGCTGCAAAGGGGTAAAATAAACCTTATAAAGAGGTTTATATGGCCCTCTAGATTTGTCAGTCCTGTTTACATTTTTGGATAACAAACTGTTATTGACACAGTCATGCTTACTTGAAAGCAGGGAAATCATTTTAAGAAACATGTTCATAACTTAATAAATATAAATTAAAAAGATCCATTTTAAACAGCAAACTTAGCAACATGAAATGACATTCTCAATTTTGTTTTAACACACAAAATTCCTTTAAGTATAGTAATTTAAAAATATACCCTGCAAACCTTGTTATAATAGACGAAAGTAGCTTCCTTTAATGTCTAACATTAGGATTATTTTGCATTTCAGAATAGTTCTTCTGAAGAGGACTATGCTTAAATGATCGCACAAACATCTGCTGTAGGAACACGCAGAAAAAGATAAATACTCAGTTCATCAATTTTCCAGTATCGGTTTCTGCATGTCTGCAGGCAAAAGATCAACTTAAAAAACAATCCACTTACTTTCAGGATGGCTAGAATACCGATAGAGGCTATGGCTAACACAGCAATGGGTTGAATATACCTCTCCATGTCCTCCGAACAATCTTCCTAGGCTTACTCCTTGACATATTTTGGTCGTCTTAGAATGACCAAAACGGGTATCTAGATTTGTGACAAAACAAGTCCACTCTAAGTGGTCAGTCACTGTTTAGGTCTAACGTAGAATGTATTTATTTGGTTATTTAATGTAAAATGTGTGTATTTGGTTATCCTTAGCCACCCGTTAGTCCTATTTCACTAGCAAAAACCATTTTAAATATTTCGGTGAGGTACTCTTGGTGGAAAAACACATTTCTGGTACCAAATGAATATCTAGGTTATAATCCCCATCCTAAATTAGTCATTTGAAGAATTTTGTAGGTTGTTTGTGAAATCAATTTTTTTTTAACACGGGTGTAGATTTTGTATTAGTTCCTGCAGGACGCATAACATTTTCTATTAATGTAACAAAAACGAGTAGTTTGAGTTCACAATACATGATTTTTATGTATTTCCATCAGAATTAGTGTATATTAATAAGAGTAATTACTACTTTCAAGAATAAAAAATGCCATTCAATAGAACAGACTGAGACAGAGTACTCTGCGCAAAAAAAGTTCCAACATAGTTCCTCATTACATTATGTGAACCTTATGCCATAGAATGTGTTTCAACATCTGAATACTAAGGGAACTTGTTTCAATTTAAAGTATTCTCTTGATCAAAACAAAATGATTGAGTCTTTCAGGACACAGCAGGTAATGTTTGCTACTTAACAGGTTACAAAAAGCTGACGTATGATAGAAATCTGCAAGTGCACTTTGTGTTAGCTTCAAGATATTTCAGTTGCAAAATAACGTTCGAGTATTTATCCAAAAATTCAGTAGTTCCACAAGTGAGGGAGTAGTAAATGTAGAAGGTAACTTTGTCAGGCTACCGCCGTCTCGCAGGTTTATACACACACACTGCAATTATTATCATGATGATCAGGAGGACACTGAAAATGCTCCCCATCAACACTGTAGAAGATAAAGAAAACAAGACCAGGTTATAGCATCAGGATTAGGTAGACATTACTTTAAATCAATAATAACAATGATTGAAGTGAAAACATCTCTAGATAATTCAAGGACTCACTGCATTGCAGCATCTGTTACACTGTTGCATCATAATTACTTTTTGCTTGCAGATTGTATAGTATTCACAAAACTTCCACCTTTTTTGGTGCACTGGCACTATATTGAAAAAGTATAGTTAACTTGCTATCCTAAACAATCATTGGTATCTTCATTAAGTCTGGCTTTTACTGGTATTGTTTACTGTAGTGCGCTTGTGTCTGGCACAACTAAAACTGGACATGAAAAGGTTACTCAATGTGGGAATAGGAGGTCCATGCTGTAGTTTATTGTGTTGTAAATTTGCTGCTAGGTTCATTTAGCTGTAGTTTTGGTAGTGTAGTTGTTGAAATTGTACCAGTATGTCACACTCTATAAACAAGCTGGAGTACCAAATAAACTGCAGGCACAAATTTTGCTGAGGATCCCATGTGATTCTGGGTGTATGACAGTGAGTGGGCACGCACAGTCCTATTCCCACCCGGGGGGCAATGCCCTCCAGTGTTCTACAACTGTTATACTGAACAATACAATACATAACTACACTATTTATAATAACTCAAAACAATGACAATCTCAGCTTAAGCTGACTGATAACTAGCAGTATTGTCTTGTGGCTCATGGCCTGCCTGGCTACGTTGGCGCAGGCCTGGCTGCCAAGATGACTTTTTGCGCATGTTACTCTTAAACTGTTGTTCTGTCGCCCTCTGCTACTGCCAAGTTATTTTACAACTGTCTGCATTTTCTGTTTCTCACCTTTTCTCCTATTCCCTTTTGGGCTCAGTCTGAACAACAGTTACAAGGTCGAATAACAAATCCCTGGTTCCTACTGATTTGGCCCGTCCCTCGCACCTAGACATAACACCATGTACAGCTGCCATTGAGAAAATAGTGTGCTTTTAATAATGCGGTCGCCTGCTCTAGAGAGCACTTGGAGACGAACTTTCCAGAGAGAAGAGCTGTGATTGTATGCTGATGTAGTTTTGCATCTAGAGACTGAGGTATGGGGGTTCGCTAGTCAAAGCCCAAAGGTCTTCTATTATCATAATAAACTGGCTTCCAGCACGGGGAGGGTGGTAATGTTAGTTAGACATATATCCACTGCTTTATGAGATGCTTTCCCCGTTCGTATTCTATGGAGTAGTAACTATGCTGATTATATTATTCATATGTATTATGCTATTAGTACTGACACGTGTACTGTATCTTAGAGCACGTAAGTTGAAATAAATATTTTGAACTATACAGTGTCTCTTCTTACGCATGTTGTGGACAGGTACGAGTGTGACGAAAGAGTGTTCTTGCCTCTGCAAGTCCTGGGTGAGAGAGAGATACTGTGTTCTAGGTTGTCTAATCATTGGTACATTAGTGCTAATGGGACGCTAAGGCTAGTTGGGTTGGGGTTTTGGGTGCTAAGGTCTATAGTTGGCTCACCACTATATTCCAAGGTCCTATTATCCTGTGCATAGCTCTGTATGTGCAGAAACCTTATGACATGGCGCGACCAACGAGTGGGGCAGCTTACTAGCGAGACGCTTGAGTAGTGCTTGTCCACAATACCCTCACATACGCTTCCGGAAGCGTGTGTGATGGTGATACCTCCTATATTACAGATTTTGTAGATTCTTTCAAGCTTGATGTTATTAAAAAAGGTTTCTTAAATATAACCCTTTTTGTGCTGCCTCGTGTAAGATTGTTGAATCGACCCGTTAGTAATGGCGGGTATAGACATAGCGGCGCATAGCCGCACAGCACTCCGGGATCACTTACGGGTGTATGGAGTGCCAGACGCGGGAGTTGAACTAGTCTTTGTGGTTCAAGCCGATCCGGCTTTCCACTTTGAAGTGTTCTACTCTTGGATCACTTTTCCAGCGGTGAACGTGAACGATAATCTGTTCCATGAATATGAACCCACCGCTGTTCCTGCAGTCTATAGACCTTATACTAATCTTGAAGTACCGCTCACGGCTTGGCAACACCGTGTTTGGTTTAATGGCGCCCTCCCACAACCGACAACCACGGTTCGTTTAGGCCCCTTATCAATTGAGGGGGCCACTTGGCCTGTTTTGGCCGGGTACACCCCACATCCGCGTTATATGACAATACCAGTCGCGGAACTGCGCACTATGTATGCGGCCTTGGTGCAGGTGCATCGAGCTTTAGTGCGGTATGTTACAGGCAGCCTCCATGGAGCCGCTCCTGGAGTTGCCGGCCAACCAGCTGCTGCAGGCGGAGTGACCATAAGTCCCGTCATGGTGAATTCTGTGATGGGTAAACGGCCACAAAATAAGGATGATTTTCCTTATTGGCTTGCAGAAAAGTTTGATCAGTTGGAGGCAGTTTTTCCACATACAACTCCAGTGGATAAACATCGTATTTTAACGATTAGTTTGCCAAAAGACTTAATTCCCGAGTTGACAGCATGTGACAACTGGGGTAAGGTATTCGCAGCAGTATATTCTAAATGTTTTGGTACTCCTTCCATGACTGTTCTCCCCTCTGTAATTAAAAAGTACAGGACGAACATGGCCCTGAAGCGGCCGTGGAATTAGGGATGAGACTGGTGGGAGTGTTTGAAGTAGTAGCTGAGCTGATCCTTGCGAATGTCAAGGGCGATGCAGTGAACTTTCAAGTAGCTAACGCTTTGGCTTTAGTCCAAGAATTGGACAAGCCTTGCGAATTACCAAAAATTATTACCCAGGCTTACAAAACTATTGGTAGAAACAGCCTGGGTAACAAGCCTTTTGCAAAACAGCAAACACAGTCGCAACCACAACAGCAACAAACCAAATCTCAATCTGAGAAAGATGAGAAACCAGTCTTCACTAAAAAGAGCTGGAGGCTGAAAAAACAGGGTAAGCAACAAAAAAGCCGGGGTCGCGAGGCGCATCCCCGGTTTCAGTTTCTTCTGAACGCACTTATGATTTACGCGATAGAGCGAGAATTAAGTCACCGGATAGGTTCCAAATCCCTGATACGCGTTCTCCTCGTTCTTCACAGGCACAGACTTCGTCACAGGCCGGTGGAGGAGACCGCCAGGATAGAGGAAGGGCCCGTGAGGCCCCACAGGGACGAGACCAGCCTCGACGACAAGTCAGAGGAAAAGAGGAAGACGCTCAACGTTTTCGACCACAATTTCAGAAGAAGAAAGTTGCCGCTGTAACAGCGAAATATGCCACAGATGGTGAGAACGAGACTCCTGAATTGGACGTGGGCAGTAACCCTCCTAGACAGCGCCGCGGAAGTTACCATAGTGCGGGAGGCGCTACATCCTCATATGGAGGCGACAGCAACTGAAACATTCATTACTGTTGAAACAGCAGACACCAGAGTGGCACCCCCTGACAGACTGTTTAATATTGTCATCCAAATTGAAGGTGATATACAGCGTGTAATTAAAGGGATTTTTTGGGAAAATCTGACCTCTTCATATGACATTTTGTTAGCAGAGGCGGATTGGCCACCCCCATTCGTACTTGCTGCACGTAGAGGGGAGGAGGTAATCCTTCCGAGCTTTTCTCGACATGTCCCAAATGACAAAGCGGAGGCTCTAGCAGCAGAGTGGGCTGTGTCCCTGGCTCCGGCGTTATTCCGCAATCACGTGGGTTGGGATGAAGATTCTCCCCCCCATGAAATACCTTTGCGGTCACTACCGCAGCCACAACCCCAATATCCCATAAAACGTGAAGCCAAAGGCCACGTTTCCGAAATTCTGACTCAGTTGGAATATCAGGGAGTAATTGAACCCTGTGTATCACCTATGAACAATCCCCTTTTCGCGGTTTCTAAACCCGATGGATCGTACCGCTTAGTATTGGATTACCGGCATTTGAACTCACATTGCCGGACCTTCGCGGTGCAAAATACCCATAGTTCGGCGCTTGTAGACAGTCTTGTTCGTAAAAAATATAAAACGACACTTGACCTTTCAAATGGATTCTACACGCACAACTTAGCCCCGGAAAGTGGCCAATGGTGTGCTTTTACTTCTGGTGGTAAAATGTTCAAATTCAGGCGTCTTCCTATGGGCTACAAAAATAGTCCGGGCGTGTTCGCCGCTCGTGTTGTCTCTTTGTTAGACGGCATAGATCCAGACGCCTGTTCGTATGTGGATGACATTTATCTGACGGATGACGAATTGTTTCCGCATCTGACCCGAGTAGACCGCATTATTCTTGAATTCGCGGTTCAGGGATATAAAATTAACTTTGACAAATCTCATATTGCTGAATTTACCGTTTTGTTCTTGGGCTATGAGCTCAACAATGAAGGTAAGGGTTTAGCCCCCCATTTTCTGGAGAAATGTGCACTTCTGTGCCCTCCTACTAATCTGAAGAAGCTTCAGTCTTTGCTGGGTTTTCTAAACTTCGGACGTACATATATTCCCGAATACGCCCAGCGTATTAAGCCACTGTATGCCTTGATACAACCTACTTATTCGAAGTCTTGCTGGCTTCCGGAGCATACCTCCATTCTGCAGTCTTTGCAAACAGACCTTCTTGAGTCTAAATACCTTTTGACACGTGATAACCACACAAACTTGGTGATTAGAATCATTCCAGGGGCAGTGGGTTTCACGTACTTAACCTTTAATGAAGGTGATACAGTACCAATCGCATACAAGTCACATCTGTACACCTCTGCAGAAATGCGGTTCTCATCTGTGGAGAAAGTGCTAACAGCAGTGCAAATGGCGATCCTGAAGGAGCGCGCACTGGCACAGGGAAAACGCATTCTGGTGGTAACACCCTATCCTGCCCTAGAGGCAGTGACGAAAGCGAGTGTTCCGAACTCTAAAGCTTTGCACCCCCGTTGGATTCAATGGGCAACATCTTTGACGTCTCCGGATGTCACTTTCATTTTCGACTCTTCTCTTCAGACTCAGGAGTTTTTACAGTATGAATTCTTTCATCCTCCTCCTTTGTCTTTATTGCCGCTTGAGGATTACGATTGTGTGATCTACACCGATGGTTCGGCACAACCGGCCACGGGTTCCAAGCATGCTTATTCAGCCGCATGTGCTATTGTCGCAGGTACGTTTGTGAACGGAAAGTTCAAATCCACTGTGGTGCATACACAGACACTCTGGGATAGTACCGCACAATTGGCCGAGTTGCGTGCATTGGTGCTTGCTCTTGAGTTCGTAAATCCTGATGTGACCACTTTAATTGTGTGCGATTCTTACTACTGTGTTCAATCATACAATGACAATCTGTTCTTTTGGTCGCAAAATGACTATAGAGACGCTAAAGGCAACACAATCAAGCATAAAATGCTTTGGGTTAGAGTGGCAGAATTACAAAGACGTCTGCCACTCACACAGGTGGTACACACCCTAGGCCATCAGCGAGTGGGCGCACACGCTGTTGGTAACAGTCTGGCGGATGAAGCTGCCAGATCAGCAGTACTCACGTGTTCAGTAGCAGCAGTTACTAGATCCATGTCTAAAATAGACACTGATATCTTGGCAGCTATTGCTGCAACAAAAGAAGGAATGAATTACCCTAGAGGTTTCCCTTCTAAATATTCTTACCAAATAGGTCCCGATCAGGCTCCTTATGTAACAATACCTGATGTTGGGGTTCGGCTGATCCCCAACGCGGATCGCAGACTTTCCTTAATGACAGCGGCACACGAAGGCATGGCTTCGGCTCACGCTGGTGTGTCAGCGACAATTTCCATTTTGCAGCAGCGTTACTGGTGGCGGGGATTATATAAAGATACACGTACTTATGTGCTTTCCTGTGACGTTTGTCAACAGATCAAGCCTTCAACAGTCACAAGACCACCGCAGACCTCGCTTGCAATTTCAAACAGACCCTTTGGGTGTGTTTACTAGATCACTGCGGTCTATTTTCTTCAGACACTGCCTATAAATATATCTTAGTGGCAGTGGACTCGTGCACACGGTTCATCTGGGTCTGGCCACAACGGAGTGCTGACGCTCGAAATGTCATAAGGGATTTGCGAGTCTTTGTGGGAATTTTCGCATGCGGCACCTTCCATTCTGACCAAGGTCCGGCGTTTGCCTCTAAGGCTTACAAGGACGCAATGGGCTCCTTAGGGATACGGGTGAAATTTTCGTCTCCGTATAGGCCTGAGGGCAACTCTATCGTTGAACGAATGAACCGTGACTTAAAGCAATCCTTGACAGCTAGAGTTATAGGTACTGGCAGGAACTGGCTGGCCCACTTGTATACTGTTCAGCGTGCACTTAATAATCTCCCTAGAAGGCCTCTGGGTGGGCGGACCCCTTACGAAATGCTCTTTGGCATACGAATGTTTGTGCCTGACCTTGATGGTCTAGACATGGCGGCGCAATCCGCCAAGTTTGATGTAGATAACCATTCTACTATGTTACAGGACTTACAAGAAGCCCGAGACAAACTTGCAATTGCACATTTGCCTTCAGCCACAGACCCTGCTCTGCAGATTCCGGTTGCCGGCTGGCTTCCGAAGATTGGCGACCTGGTACGAGAGAAGGTGGAGAACAAAAAGAATTTGGCCCCTCTTTTCGTGCACCGGTTCCAGTCTTGGGCTTGAAGGGAACACGTACAGTCATCTTACCACCGCTTCCCGGTCGCAAGGAAAACAGATACATCTCAGTGGAAAATGTCAAGCTACAACATCTGGCCGATCCTGAATAGTGTCACACCAGCGGTCTCTTGTCCTGCCATTTATCGGACATGTATCCGCGGCACGCCTGCACGAACAGTCACTGATGTTACCATGGAGATGGTCGATTTGCCTGAAAATATATTTGAACCCCCTGCATCCCCCTGCATTGATGAGGACGAATATACTTATCCCGCCACAGAGTCGGTGGCACACCAACCAACAACGCCACTGAGCCCGACACGTTATTCCTTTGACTCGGATTCCAACTCATCAAAGGCCCCGTCCAAGTTTAGTCTTTTTGTATCATGGTTTAGAGACAATTTTTTGATTCCACCTTGGACATATATTTGGATGGTACTTTTCTTGGTTTTTTTGTTCATGTCCATTGGCTTTGTCACGGTGTTTTTTCTACTCATCAATGGTCACTATTTACCTGAACGCTCTGCTGTGAACAGTGTGGCTGGGACTTTGGCTCCACATTCCTCTTCACACATCATGAAGCGTGACCACACATTTGTGAACATTTCAGCGTTTCCAGTTGCAGATGGCATCGTATGGGATGCGGTAAACTTTCAAATCCATGGCCCGACGGAAATTATTAATGTACCAAATGTCCTTCGAGTCTCGATGGGTGATGTAGTAAAAAGTAATATTCATTCTGATGATTGGGATGTGCATGCCGTTGAAGCATTGTTTGCTGATTTAAAATATTATGCTTCCTTTAATGCTGAGGACTTGTATATGAATTCTGCGAATTATGCCGATTTGTATTGCTACCAGCATTGGGGCAATCATTTTCTCCACAAACCGAGTGCACTACGTAGCCCTGTTACTTACACCCAATGGGAACATTGTCCAAACCCCATACCAGGTAGTTCCCAGACTCTTCGAAATAAATTCACCTATTTTACTGATTTCAATCGATCGAACCCTGGGTCCTATTATTTTAAATTAAGAACCCCATTGACTCAAAAAATAATGTTGACCCACACTAAATTACTTTATTCGGGTTCCTTTTTGAGCGCCTTGGCGGTGGGTGGTTATGAGTATTGGAAAGACACAGTAGATTTAAAATCAATCTGGGGTTCGAAGCCATGGCAGGTGCAAGGCACTGAGGCGTTGCACCGCGCTTGCCTTATCCCAGCCCAAATTATGTTTTTGAATGCTTCCATTTATCAGACCACGTGTTGGGGGTTGTCTTCCGTTAAACAACTAAACGCGCCAGCCATCCCATTCTTGTCGAGTTCGCCAAATGACAGTTTACGATTTAATATGTCCCTTTTACAGTTACAGGCTCAGTTCCAAAATAATTCTTTTAACGTTTCTGCACTGATACAGTCACCCTGGTTGGCATGGCCCATATCATCGAATGCGTGCCAGCTGCGTTTCCATGGCACAGTTCCTGGTTACATACAGGACAAGCCTGATCCAAGATTTACTGCAACTCGTACTGTCACCACGTATTCGGTTGGTAAATTATGTAAACAATGGTTACAACATTCGTCCTTAGACTCTGTTAAGAAACATTTGTCTCTCCTATCAGGCACTATTGATTTATCTGACTTTATCTTGGGACCTCGTGGTCCCCGACCGAAGAGATTCATTTATGAAGCGTATAATGAACTCTGGAAGCTGTCACAAATGGAAGCTGCTTCCCGCCTTCGGGAAATAGACCAAGCAAATTTGGAAAAGGTGCTTGCTGTTGTTGACAATAGTATAAATACCCTGTCTTCCCGCATTTACACATTAGAGAATATTGTATCCTCTGTTGTTGATATTGTACAAGATGATGTCTCTATGTTGTATCATGGTCAGAATCAGTTACGCTCTGTGATGCAGTTTGCCTGGACTTCACAAACCCTTAAATTAGGTAAAGTTCCTTGGAATCTCTTGAACACCACTGCCCTTTTTCTGCCTTTTAATTTGACGGAAAAACAGCAGTTCATGTCCATGAAAGATGCATCTTACACCTTGTTACATATCGAGAAAGTTGATCCTTTACCATTCTCTGTAGCGGAACTAGATTCTGCGGTGTGGCTAGTTCATGGGGTTATCGCTTTACCTTTTTCCCTGTTTGAATTTAGCTCGTGCATGAGACATTATCCTGTGGGCCGTTTCCAGCCTTTGGGTAGTGCTTTCCTGCATGAACTTTGGTCCTTGCCTTTCATGTATAAATGCCTTAGAGAAGGCAAGGAAGTGTTTCTCACGGGGAGTCTTGTGATTCAACTGTGGGTCATTCGCTTATTTGTAAACATATTAAATTGCACGGGGCTTGTAGTGTTTCAGTTCCGAATCTGGCATGTGTGCTAAAGGGTATTCCTGCTCCTGCTATTTCTCCTACTTTTACTTTGCTTACTAACGGTAGCTATTTGCTTTTAAATAATGAAGACTGTTGTGGCCTACAAGCTGGCATTCCGTATATTGTTACGGTCTCACACAGAGTTGTCTGCTGCAAGAATGTGCTTTTTCCTCCCCTCACGACATCGTTGATAACTCTATTTGGCCTTCCATTCCTACCATGGAGGCAGATTTCAATAAGTTGAGCAGAATAAAGGCCCTATTATTGAATAAGGAGGTTATGCTCACATCCGCCCGGGAGACATTCATTCTCCAGGTGGCTAGTACCCACAGTGAAATACAGGCCCTTTTGAACACTGACCTCCCCCAACATTTTGGGGAGTTGATTCATCGTATTTTTAATGCATCAAACACCGAGGGTCTGGTGCACTTTTTTAAACTTGTGGGGTCTGGCCTGGTGTCCACCTTCCAAACTATTTTCGGTGTGATACCGGCATTCATACATTCTATTTTTTCTAGCGTCTTTGGTGGCTTCCCATTAATCCTCGCTTTGGCGGCTGGTGTCTTGCTGTTGGTCTGTTTTCTGCGCAATGGCTGCACACCACTGGGCCCTTCTCGATCCCGAACGCCTCCAACTGCTCCGTGAGCGACTTCTGGTTGGCTTCGATGTTCTGCCCTTGGCAACTATCAGTGTGTCCTACACCCTTTCCTTTCGCTTTGCGTATTTCACTTGCGTGCAACCTGTGATGTCTTGCATCCGGTGTCCGTTCACATGGACCATGGATTATTGCCTCTCCAATTCGTCATTGTCTGTTCCGGATTTTGTCCAGTTGGTGGGTCCCTTAGAGGCCCATGAACGGGACTGTTCCGCTGCTGGCTTTATGATGCCGTGCGGCTGCACTGGGGATTTTGGCACAATGGGATATCTGGGCGGCTGCTCAGAATCTCCTACAACAAAGTTATATTGAATATCATGCAAGCTGTCCCGCATTGCTTCTAGATGCTCCATCCTCTGAGGAACATTCATGCAGCTTTGATCTGTTGGACTGGATGGCGTCTACGTTTTTTGACGATTCCAATGATGTCCTCTTGGACGGTATAGCTTTTTTCTGCTTTTCCACGTTTTTGGATTAATTTGCCGTTCACTGTCGGTGGATTGCCTCGTTTCTGCTCAGGTGTTTGGAACTCTGTCTGCATTTTCGATGGACTGTCCAGGGGAGGGTGTCTTGTGGCTCATGGCCTGCCTGGCTACGTTGGCGCAGGCCTGGCTGCCATGATGACTTTTTGCGCACGTTACTCTTAAACTGTTGTTCTGTCGCCCTCTGCTACTGCCAAGTTATTTTACAACTGTCTGCATTTTCTGTTTCTCACCTTTTCTCCTATTCCCTTTTGGGCTCAGTCTGAACAACAGTTACAAGGTCGAATAACAAATCCCTGGTTCCTACTGATTTGGCCCGTCCCTCGCACCTAGACATAACACCATGTACAGCTGCCATTGAGAAAATAGTGTGCTTTTAATAATGCGGTCGCCTGCTCTAGAGAGCACTTGGAGACGAACTTTCCAGAGAGAAGAGCTGTGATTGTATGCTGATGTAGTTTTGCATCTAGAGACTGAGGTATGGGGGTTCGCTAGTCAAAGCCCAAAGGTCTTCTATTATCATAATAAACTGGCTTCCAGCACGGGGAGGGTGGTAATGTTAGTTAGACATATATCCACTGCTTTATGAGATGCTTTCCCCGTTCGTATTCTATGGAGTAGTAACTATGCTGATTATATTATTCATATGTATTATGCTATTAGTACTGACACGTGTACTGTATCTTAGAGCACGTAAGTTGAAATAAATATTTTGAACTATACAGTGTCTCTTCTTACGCATGTTGTGGACAGGTACGAGTGTGACGAAAGAGTGTTCTTGCTTCTGCAAGTCCTGGGTGAGAGAGAGATACCGTGTTCTAGGTTGTCTAATCATTGGTACATTAGTGCTAATGGGACGCTAAGGCTAGTTGGGTTGGGGTTTTGGGTGCTAAGGTCTATAGTTGGCTCACCACTATATTCCAAGGTCCTATTATCCTGTGCATAGCTCTGTATGTGCAGAAACCTTATGACAGTATAGCATGGGTTTGTTATTAATTTACATATTTTTTTGTGTGCAACAAGTGTGATTTGAACTTTGAATCTGAAAGGCTCAATCATTATGGGCATAAACATCGGGGCAGGACCAGAGAGGTTGGAGTGAACATATGTGCTGCACCAAACAATTCATGAAGTAGATAAAATGCAAGGGATCTGGTTCTTACTGGATGAGGACTAGAGATAAAAGCAGAGTGTAATGGATGTATGAGTGGAGCTCTGCCGATTTCAGTACAAGATGGTTGATCATTTTAGGTGGCAGCAAAACGCTGTATACATCTCAGTTTGTTTTACCTTTTATGAACGGTCTTCTAATGTATCGAAGTTATCCAGTGTTTATATATTTTGCAGAGAAGTAATTTGCTCATTTTCCAATGCATTATTAATTATAATGAGTCACAGGTTTTCCCCTGCTCAAAAAGCCCTCAGCAGATACCACGGAGCTCAAGAACTACCGACCCATCTCCCTCCTCCCCTTCGCGGCCAAAGTCACCGAGAAGACCGTCAATGCCCAACTAACAAAATTCATCGAAGAAAACTATCCTTGACCCCTCCCAATCCAGATTCCGCAGCAACCACAGTACCAAGACTGCTCTACTCGCCACCACAGACAACATCCGCACCCTCCTCGACCGGGGACACACCGCAGCCCTGATCCTACTTGACCTCTCCACAGCATTCAACACCGTCTCCCACCGCACACTCACCGCCAGACTCCACGACGCCGGCATACAGGGAACCGCCCTCGACTAGATCCGCTCCTTCCTCACTGGCAGAACCCAAAGAATCAGACTGCCACCTTTCCTCTCCGAACCCATGGAAATCAACTGCGGAGTACCCCAAGGATCGTAGCTCAGCCTCACGCTTTTCAACATCTACATGGCCCCCCTCGCCACCATCGGAAGACAGCATGGACTAAGCATAGTATCCTATGCCGATGACACCCAGCTCATCTTCTCCCTCACCAAGGACCCCATCACCACCAAACTCAACTTCCAGGAAGGCATGAAGGACGTTGCATCCTGGATGAGCAGCAGCTGCCTGAAACTCAACTCGGAGAAGACAGAGGTCCTCGTACCCTCCCCCTCTGCATGGGACAACACCTGGTGGCCAACCGCCCTCGGCAGCCCTCCCACCCCCACAGACTACGCCCGAAACTTAGGCATCGAACTGGACTCCCCCCTCTCCATGACCCGACAGGTCAACACCGTCGCCTCCAGCTGCTTCAACACCCTCCACATCCTCCGAAAGACCTTCAAATGGATCTCCCCCCCCGAATCAAGGAAGTCTGTCACCCACGCACTCATAACCAGCAGACGGACTACAGAAACGCCATCTACGCCGGGATCAACAAGTCTCTGCTCCGCAAACTCCAAACCATACAGAACACTGCAGCCAGACTCGTCCTCGGCATCCCTCGACACGAACATTTCACCCCACACCTGTGGAACCTCTACTGGCTCCCCATTGAGAAGAGAGTTACTTTCAAGATACTAACCCACGCCTACAAAATGCCTCCACAACACCGGACCCCAATACCTCAACGAGAGAATCTCCTTCCACGTACCAAAGAGAAACCTCTAATCCGCCGTCCTCGCCGAGACCCCATGCATCCGCAGAGCCAGAACAGGTGGAAGAGCATTCTCCTACATCGCGGCCAAGGCCTGGAACGAGCTCCCAATAGACATCAGACACGCCCTGTTGGACTTGGCCCTTATGGTCCTAAAATTTTTCGCTTCCCCCCCCTAGCCTTTTTACCATGTGTGAAATAATACCTGCTGCACAATGGCGTGCGCAGATTTATTTGTACTGTTGTAAAGCAATGTTACTTTTAAAATGGACGCCATTTCTGTCTGCTCGTGCCGCCTGCCTGAGGTGGGTTGCCGGTCTAGTTGTCTGTCACCCAGCCCCAGCTTTTGGAGGGAAGTCTGGCAGACAGGGTGCTCTACACCTCCCCTAAACCAGTTGGGACCGGTTTCCCAGGGAACCTTCCAGAAGCTTCCAGCCCTTTCTGGTAGGTGGGGTGAGGGGGCTGTGCCTCCATGTGCTCAGACTGAGCGTGGACCTGAATGAGAGGGGACACTCTGCCAGGAGGTACCGCAACATTGGGCCTGTGTGCTGGCCCCTGTGCCCATCTGCACCCCTCTGCTGTCCACAGGGCCAGTGAGAGCCCTTTACTGGAGTGAAGACTGCTGTGTCAGGAGGAGTGCCACTTTATGGGAGATGACTGCTTCTAGGAGCTGCTGTCCTGTTCTGATGAGTACCCACTGCCTGCTGATCTTGCCCAGTATTGCCTGCCTGCTCTCCTGCCGTCCTAAGCCCAGCACCTGGTGAGCACTATATCTTACTGCCAGCTGCCTGCTGCCTAGCACCCTGTGAGCACGTGGTCTGCCCAGGAGAAGAGAGGAGCTGATGCCTGCAGCGCTGTGCTGCTAAAGCGCCATCGGTTGTTGGCCTGCACTCCAAGGTGGTGAGGAGCGTGGGCACTACCCTCTCGTGTGGGACCCTGGAACTGTGCGCCATCTAGCGCCTTGTGAGCGCTGTCTTCAAAGTGACTGTGCTGCTCTGCCTGCACTCTAGCGCCTGGTGGGCACTGTTGTCCTGATTACCAGAAGAGGTACGCTACCTTCTGTCCCTGAAGCTTCTGTTGGGACCTAGCGCCTCGTAAGCGCTATATTCAAGGTGCCAGGGGAAGAGGAGCTGACGCCTGCAGCGCTGTGCTGTCTGAGCGCTATATTTCAAGGGACTATACTTGCCTGCCTGCACCCTAGCGCCTCATGAGCGCTATACTTGAGGTGCCAGAAGAGAGGAGCGCTGCAATCCTGGTTGGACTGCTGTCTAGCGCCTTGGGAGCGCTATATTTGGATTGACTGTGCTTCCCTGCCGCACTCTAGCGCCTGGTGGGGGCTGCAGCGTTATTTGGTGGGACCTAGCGCCAGGGAAGCGCTACAACCTTATCCCTGCATTCGCTGTGCTTTGCTTGCTGTCTAGCGCCTGGTGAGTGCTTTGCCTATACTGCCCAGGAGGTGAGGAACGCCTGCCCCCTGCAGCGCTGTGCTGCCTGGAGGAACCGGAGGGAGCCGTCCAGAAAGGTCCTGGCAGCGTAGGGGACGGTCGAGGCACAAATCGGTGCCTGTCCCCTGCTGGAAGGAGCCTGGAGTCAGGACGAGTCCCAGAGGAGCCCCGGTGAGTGGAGCTCAGGCTTTACTTGGTGGGGGTGGTGTCGGGGCACATTGTCGGTGCCCGCCCCCGGTGCCAGTGCTCATTGGGTTTCTCAGCTGCCCCACTTGATAGCGGGCAGCTGCAACGAGGGCGCATTTTCGTACTTTAGAGTCCCAGAAGAGGGACCCCAACGCGCCAGTGCTTGTTTTTGGTCACAGCTGCACCGCCGTAGAGGGCAGCTGCAACGTTGGCGTTTCCCAGTTGAAGAGACCCAGAGATGGGGTTCCCCCGGGGCAGTGGCGCCAAAGACTGAACGGCGACATTTGGGGCAAGTAGTGTTGGTATGCCAAGGTGTCCCTGCTAACATGAGTAACGCCTAATAATCCTGCTGATTTGATGCCTAATGTATGGTTCATGTTTTCAGGCCTACTTTGATTGGCACAAATGTGAGGCTGAGGGTTACGCTTAATGTCAAGATATGATGTTCTAAGTTTATGCCTCATGCAGTTTTGCATAGTGTCATGTTACGGTCTCACCTGGGTATGCCTAATGCTTTTATGCTAGTGATGCTTCTATGCTCCCAAGGGTACACCTAATGACATGCCATGATGTTTTCCTTTCAGGCTTCTATGCTCACCGGTTTAGGCCTGCTGCATATGTTTGTACCTAACGTTAAGCATGATGTGTCGATTATGCCCCTAATGATGCCTAGAGCATAGGTGTATGCCCAATACAGGAGGTGATTCATGCTCATGACTTATGTCCCATGCCCAAGGTCATGTTGTGATGTGCTAAGATTATGCCTGCACCACGTGTTCCTGTTATAGTGGGATTTATGCGAATGTGAGGTGCTAGGCTCATGCCAGATTATGTTATGCCTACTCTGATTTATGCAAATGTTATTGATGCCACTGAGGTGCGGACTGAATGCATACTATGTTTACACCTTACCCTCATGTGCCTATTGAAATGCCTCAAGTGTTATGTTCATTCTGATAATGCCTTTCTTTCCCTAAGGCCTGCACTGCTGGCTTTATGCATACTGGGCCTAGGATTCATGCCTCATGCATTTATGCTCATGGCGATGCCTCACGTGATGCTGTGTGTTTAGGCCCAAGGCTTATTGCACTATAACGACAAGTTCATGATCTTGCCAGGAGTTCCTGGCTACGTCACATTTATTGCTGGTCTTACATTTATCCTAATTGTGCTTGTGATGGTTCTGGCAGCGGACCGATTGGCCCTGCCCTGTAAATAGTCCCCATGTATATTCTTACCTGGTGCCAGTGGGCACAGTGCTTTTACAACTGTGATTGCCTACTGATGTGTTTTGCATAATACACACGTTATTTTCATGCAACCTGGTGTGGAGTCTCTTTTTGTAGTGTGCCTGGTGTGTCGTGAGTGTGTGCTGCGCAGATGCTTTACACATTTCCTCCGGAGTTTGGGCCGCCCGCTCTGCACCACGCTACCCATTTCTAACACGCCCCCTCCCTGAACATCTTCAGGAAGACACTCAAGACCTGGTTCTTCGACTGAACGGAGCTGCTTACCCCCCAGCCCCTCCCCAGCACCTTGAGACCCTCAAGGGGGGAGTAGCGTGCTTACAATTCACTCTGATTTGATTTGTTTTCAAGACTTTTTCTGCATCCTGCTTCAAGATCATTAATATAATTTAATCCTTTGACTAACATTAGATTTTTGTGGAGCAAGCACTGGCAAGTGGTGATGCCAAGCAAGCAGAACTTATAGCACAAATTCTACTAGGAAGCAATCTGGAATGTAGGTTACAAGCTCTATCTTTCAAGAACGGCTTTGAGGTCATCAGAGCTTATATGAAATAGACCAGACAGTTATTTACCGCATTTGAAACTTGTTAACTGCCATTTACTTAGAAGAGAAATTCACAATGGAAGAACCTGCCCATTTTAACAAAAAGATCAACTACAAGTTATATACATTAAGGGATAAAGGTTTGTGCTGCACAGCATTCACAGGATCTGCAAGTTCAATATTTCTGGCATTCTCTTTAGTAAGTACCATAAAGTAAGTGCACAAATATACAGAATTATTTTTGTGTGTAAACACAGTGAACAACTGTATTAATTAACTCAATCCGCATAATCTATAAAAACTAGATACTACTCTTCGGAACACTAGTCGAAAGGTTATTTAAACTAAGAATTTTTGGGAATATTCCAAGGCCATGATACAGAAACAAAGTCAGAAATTTGCTACTCTACCGTTACTCCTAAGTTAGGAACAAATTCTGGACTTTCAGGGAAATTGCAAATATTTTAAACTGTCGCAGCAGCCCTGAAGTATTAACACGCATTAACATTTACATTACTGGAAATGTAGCAGGTGTATAATTTTTGGATACATAATGTATATAACACATCAGCTAACGTCTAATTTTGGTGTTCCATGGGTAAGATATTTAGTCCCCTTGGAGAAACCCTTTCCTCTACACCGCCACCAGTCTTTGAGTTACTACCTCCCCTTAAATAGAATTTTCCTGCCCCAATATAAATAAAGCTATGGCCATTTCCAGGTTGGGAAACTAGCAGCAAAAGGTTTGTGAACACCAACAAGGTTACATGTTTATATGTGTTGAATCTTTTGTTGGTGTAAAATACACCTATAAGCCACTCCATGAGATTTACATGCACTTAAATTTAGGCAAATTTACATGCAAGTCAATCCAATTGTGCAAAGACGTTTTGTGAATGCCCAACTTGAACTTGTATATGATACTGTTTGCACATGTAACTTACATTTTAAAAGTACACATTGCCTCAAGAACCAGACCCGAAGTGTTTTCTCTGTATCACTGTGTTACTGCCTGGGAATCATTTTCCGAAGCAGGGTTCACAATTAGCAGGGTTCACAATTAACAGTATTCCAGTATTAACAGCATCAGTAACGGTATTCCTGATGCCTTAGGCTGTTCAATTACATGCCAGGATCCATGCTGTTCCTCCAAAGTAGCAGCGAAGGCTACCTCCAGTTCCCATGTGTTACAGATGGCAAAAACAGAAAACGATGGAGGGTCCGACTCAAGGGAGTGCTGTTGTTGTATACTACTCAAACTCTGCAGTCTCTACTTTGTTCACTTTCAAAGGCAAAACATATGTTTGAATGATAGACGATACAACAATGTATCTGATCTGTTTTAAAAACTTTAATAGTAATCTCTAATCCTCCCTAATATCGGAAGAGTGTTTCTAATTTGTAATTGGGTAGAAATGAACTCCCGGTTTCGAGATTTTCGTAACTTTCTTTGCAACCCTTGGCAAATTGTTGGCCCTCCTCGCCTTTTTTGGGAGCACCAAGTGTACATTCCACATGTCCATTGTTTGCTAACTCCCAGACCGACCACACTTATTAAAAGCAATTTAATGCTAGGTTGGTTCAAAATATATATATATATATATTTCTTTTTATTCTTTTTATTAAATATACGACTTGAGAGCATAATTTGACATACATTGTGTACATGCAAGGTTGGTACAATATTGAGAAATGTTTTATTTAAAACATTTATGATCAGTACATAATCCTTTGAAAGGCATCCTACATCCATTCTTCTCTTATTAAAAGTTCAACGTACAAGCCCTTGCACATTACCTGAATCAGCTCTATGCATTTCATGACTTTTCATGAAGGACAAATTACTTACCTTCAGTAAAACTCTTTCTGGTGGATTCTCTAACTGCAGATTCCTCAACTTGTAAACACCCCCAGGCATCAGACTAGACACAGAGAATGTTTCAGCAATTCTCTTGTGCGCCAGTAGGTGGTGTTGTGCGGCTCCATCTCACTCCAGAAGTGATGCCAGAACCACATATAATTGCGACCCCTGTGCGCGGACGTCAGTTTCTTTCTCAAATCGATCAGCACTGTCAGACTCAGAGCCATTGGTCCAGATTTGATAGTGCACAGATCTCTAAATTCTGACCTTTTAAAAAAATGGGAAGAGTCCATTTCACAGAAAAGGCATGTTGGAGGGTCGGTAAGGAATCTGCGGTTAGAGTATACACCAGAAAGTGTGTTACTGAAGGTAAGTAACTTATTCTTCTGATGGATTCTTCAAACCACTGATTCCTCACCTTGTGAATAGATAACAAAGGAGCACCTCCAAAGGTAGTACATCTGTGGAATGGCTCTGATCAAAAAGTCCTGCAGGACCGAACGGGCAGTGTCCCCCTTTCCGACAAACCTGGCTAGCAAGGCAGTAGTGCTTTGTGAATATGTGAACTGATGCCCACGTTGCAGTGTGACAGATGTCCAAGACAGACACTTCGCGTGTCAATGCAATAGTAGCAGCCTTGGCTCTGGTGAAATGAGCTATCAAACCAGCTTCCTAGCCAGTACATAGATTGTGATGCAGAGGACTATCCACCTGGAAATGGTTCTTTCTTCACTGCCTTACCTTTTTTCACCCCTACGAATCCCACGGAGTTTATCATGCGCAAGTAGTCTTTGGTGCGAAGTATATAAAAGCTTAAAGGCTTCCTGGGATCCAATAGATGCAGACTTTCTTCCTCTTTCGAGAGAGGAGGTGGAGCAAGGGATGCCGGAAAGGTGACTTGACAATCCTACTTGAAACAGAGTCACAACTTTGGGCAGGAATGCCCTCGACTGGAGTACCAGTTTGTCGGGGGAAAAAGGTGACAAAGGGCTGTGGAGACTGATTACAATGAGTTGCTGTTACTGCTATGAGAAAAACAAAGTCTTCAGAGTAAGAAGGTGCAGTGAGCAGCTGGGCACTGGTTTGAATGGGGTGCACATCGAATAGGTGAGAACCAGGTTAAGGTCCCACTGTGGCATCACAAATTGTTTTGCTGAAAACACCTTAGAAAATGCACACAATTGGTGATCTGGTCAAAGAAGGTTGATCAGGTAACTGTTACAAAAGCAGATAAGTCTGGCAAACAACCTTTAACAGAGGCCACAGCAAGGCCTTTTTGGGCTACGGATAACACAAAGAGCAGTACATCGGATAATTTGGCATGGAGAGGTTCTAACCAATGACAGACCAACCCACACAATTATCCCAGTGTCCAGAATTGATGTTTTTTGTAGATGGATGCCTGGCTGCTAAGATAAAGTCAACCACCTCAGGAGGAAGGTTAAAGGCAGTCAGCTGTTGCAACTCAATCTTCATTCATGGTGAAGAACCTGCTGCTGTGACAAAATATAGCTGGCTAATCCTAACTGATGTGGAGGCGGGTCTCAACCAGAGACCAGAGTCCTCTCATCTCCATCTCTCCCAGATGACCTCCCCAAAACAGTAATAATTCATCCATCACAACCGTCAACTGGGGTATGGAGAGGGGTCTGTGACCGGTCCAACTGAGGTTGGGAAGCCACCACTGCAGATCTTTTGCAGTTGCCTCTGAAGCCTGTATGGCATCAGACAAGTTTCCTTGGTGCTGAGCCCACTTAGACTTCATAACTCACTGCAGAGCCCACATGTACCATCTGGCAGTGTGTTCTACACGCAGGATGCAGGAGGCGCAAAGGCCAAGATGCCTCAGAGCATTTCGCTGAAATCCAAGACAGAGGCTTAAACAGAGATTATAGCCTGAATGTCTTTGACTCACTGAGCTGATGGAAGAGCTCAAAACAGCAACATATCCAGAATTGCTCAGATGAATAGGAGCTGCTGGGAAGGTGTCAGGTGTGACTTTGAAATGTTGATGGAGAACCCAAAGAAGTGAGGTGGTTTGTCGTCTTCTGGAGATGGTCTGCAACTGACTGCAGTGAGCCCGCCTTCAGCAACCAGTCATTGTGGAATGGGAAGACTGGTTTTCCGAATGTTTGAAGATGTGCTGCGACCATCACATCAATTTCGGGAACACCCAAGGTGCGCTGGTAAGGCCAAAAGGGAGCAGTAAAAACTGAAAATGCTTGTGGCCTACCTTGAACTGCTGTTAACGCCTGCAGGACTGAAGAATGGTAATAGAGAGGAAAAATAAAAAATAAAAAGTACTGCAGATCAAGCGCGACAATCCAGGATCCTGGATCTAGAGCACAGAGAAACTGGGCCAACGTGAGCATCTTGAAAAGTTGAGAGGGCAAAGATCTAAAATAGGGCGAATGTCCTCCATCCTTCTATTTCACCAGGAAATAACAGGAGTAGCACCCAGCCCTTATCTCGGATGTTGTCAGGAATCAAATATATGAGGTGTTCCTCACTCTGGGCAAATCGAAGAGTCCAAGCAAAAGAAGAGTTTTAGCCAAGCGACCAATGATCAACCATTGGAAGAGCCTACAGAGTTAGGTTGGTCAGGACATTGTAAGATGGCCGCTGCGTTTTCCAAATCTTGCAGCCATTCATTTTAGAACTCTCTCGGGAGAGTTCGTGGTTTAAGAGAAGCGCGCGCGTTCTCCTCTGCGCACTTCAATTTGAAACCACTGACGAGAGTTTGTTTTTTCCGGTCCACTTTCTTCTCAGTTATTTAGTGAGAGTGGACCATTGTCATCTTCAGGATATCCATCCATGATAGTTAAGGCTTCACAGTATTCAGTCTGCTCAAGAGCGGTGTCTCTTGAGCAGCGGTTCCAGTCTGCGCAGCCGCTGTGACGGGAGAGCAGCGTCTTTCAGTTATAGCACCCTGGTTTGCGCAGTCTCAGAATGCGAGTGATCTCTCCTGAGGGTAGCGTTCTCCTCCTGCGCTTCCTCTGAAGAAAGTACTCGCTCCCTTCGCAAGTTCCAAGAAGCTTCCAGTCATCCTTGCCTCAGTCGGGTGAAACCATCGTCTCCAGTACCTCAGCTGATATCACCCGAATTCCTCGACATCTGGAAGTCAGTAAGCTTACAGAGATTATCCAGGAATACTCTTTGAACTGTATTTCCTTGCCTCCCTTTTCAGGCGTTTTTCCTTTTCTTTCCTCCCTCGTTTTCCTCCCCCTGTCCCTTTTTGGGCACCTCAAAGATTGCTAAAGACTTCATCTCTTGGAGACTGTGTGTTGGCAATTGCAGATTTGAAGAAGCCTTCATGAGAGCAGAAATTGGCATTGACTTTCATCATTGAAGTTTAAATGATATAATGCTTACTTACATGTGGTCAGAATAGACTAGTAAATCTCTAATTCAGAGCCATACAGAAGAGAAGCTAATGCTCCAGAACCCCTTGGTAGGAATTCTCGTATTTAGAGTTAAATAGTGAAGACAGGGTGTTAGAGTAGTGTGATTTATTTGTTGTCTCCTCATCTGTGCATTAGGTACCCTCCCCCTCCTGGGATCGACACGGGAGACGAATAAGAAGAGCCCAAGTGAGGATTCCAGAGTGAGAAGCAATCGATATCTGGAGTGGTCTCTTCTCTGTCCCATTCCCCTTTCCCCCCCTGTTGGTGGGTCTCACCAGAAATACTTGGTGGTTCGCACCGGCGGGTGGGCGTTGGAAAAAATTCATCCACTCTGTTTCCGTGGAGATTCAGGTACCTTCTGACAGATGTCGGGACCTTCTTTACGGCTCCTTTGGCCAAAAGAGCGTAAACATTGTGCTGGAAGAGGGACAAATGGTCTGCTCAAAAGAGAGCTGCTGCTGGGGGTATGTGGTGGATCTGCCAGAAACGGTAAGGCGTATACCTGCCTGTGATGCTCACTTGTTAAAGAGGGTTAGTTAAAGCAGGCTTGCAACTATGGCTGTGGAGCGGGAGATTGTGCAGTGCTCTGTTCCGGAGGACCAGGATGCTGTCCCCTTGATCACTGATCCTGGCGACTGAAGCCTTTGGGGGGGGGGGTGCTATTGTAGTGGACCTTCTTGTTGGGCAAAGCTGATAACCCCTACTGAAGCCTCAAAAGGGGCAAAACTGTTGGGGTTGCTGCTGCATGGGAGTGGATAAGTCCAGAGAGCATGATGTAAGCCCTCCTTTTTAGGTCGAGCGTGAGCCAGCGTGCAAGCGCTGCTCTGCGAAGAGCTGTGGTAGTTCAGTACGGAGAGAAGCTTCACCCACTCCCCCGCCCTTTTTTTTCATTGGCTTGTGTGTTTGTCCTTTGTAAATGCGGTCTTCTGATTCATTATGAGGCTTGTTAGTCCCGCCTTAGTACAGCCATGTCATCATTTGTATCCTCCCATGGCTACTGGCCCCTTTACTTGGTTGTTACACGGGGGCGTGTACTATTTCCTTTATTGTGTTTCTCCATTAGGCGGGACGACATGCTTCGCGTACATTTAGACAGCCGGGATAATGGCAGCCGTTTGCTTTATTGACGTGTGGCTGCTGTTCTCTACCATTCAGCGGAGCCTGTGCCCGGCTGCAGCAGGGGCGGGCGGTGCGCGGAATGGTAGTGCAGGACCGCTTCCTCTCTTCGGCCATTTGTTTGCAATGCTATAGGTCTCGCATTTAAATGCGTGACTTATAGCATTGAAAATGTATTTTTTTATTGCCAAGCGTGGCACGCCTTGTTTCTGTTACTAATGGCGGCCGCGCCTACTTCCGTTGTGAAGAGCCGACACTGCTTGTAGCCACACCTCCGGCTCCTCGTAGTTGCAAACAGCACTCCCTGCAGCTACTCAGGGAGAAGCCTGGGAGCATACTGGATCTGTCTGCAGGCTCTCAGAACCGATCAAGCACCTGCATCTTGGAGAGCAAGCCTGGTACCTGCCGAGTGGGTGGAAGGCGGAGGGGAGCACCTCCTTGTTACCAGTTGTTCCCTTAGCCAACGCCCCCCTGGTAATGTACCCTCCCTAAGGCTAACTGCACTACCTGTGTTTCACCTAACCTAACCTTGCTGCCACTACTTACACCCCATACATCCTCTAACAGTCTGTAGGACCGTGCCTTTGTAGCGATCGAAATGAGTAAATATCCCTACGTTTCTACCCGCCACTTTGTGCCGTATGTAATGATCTAGCTATACAGAGGGGCGGTGAACAGCTGTTGCTTCCATGTGTTCACTACGCGTGTTCTCTCACCGGTGGAAAGCGGGAATTGTGTTGTTGCACTCTATTAAGGCATTGGACATCAATCAGAGCACTGCATTCTATTAAAATGTGCTTGGCTGCATTGTAGGAATGGCTTATCTGGTCATGACTAGGAAATGGCATTCACACCCAGTACATCACAAAAAGCATGCCAATAGGAAACAAACAGCTGGGATCCAAGATTGAAGCATAACAAACTGGTTTGAACCAGTGCTTTAAACGGGCTTTTACGGTCCGGTATGGAGAACCACATTCACGCACGTGTGACTTTTTGGACTATTCCAGCTCAACTCAAACTGCAAGAATGGCCTGGGTGTGCTAGTTTTATCATTGAAAATACATATAAAATATTGAGATTTCTCTTTCATATATCCTGGTAGTTAGAAATGGGTGCCAGTGCAAAGCACTAGTAAACACCAGCACAAATTAAACATTGGTGAATTGCATTCATAATAACCATGCAGTGCGCCATGCGTGTTATCACTTTCAAAGCAGCCCGGGACAATGGCGGACGCTTCTTTGCATAGGTCTCGCATTTACAAGAGTTTGAGCTATTGGCATTGTACATGACAATACCTTTTATTTATGTGTTAATTATCAAAACATATAAATTAAAGGCATTGTCATTTACAATGCCAAAAGCTTAAACTCTCGCAAATGCGAGACCTATTGCATTGCAAATGCTTGTTTCAAACTGTTAGAGTGCGGAGTCAATTTTTTTGCTGAAAAGGCTAGTGCTGACAAATGGCAAATCTATCATGGACGCCTGGACGTTAACTGAAAGAAAAAAAAAACTGTGGATCTCATCCAGGCGTGACACAATCACCACGCCGGTACAGACTCCTCTGCCCAAGCAGTTGTAAGAGTCCACTCCTGATCGGATGAGTTACTTCGTCACATCCTGTCTATCCTGAATAGTTTGTGCCAGGTTCATTCGATATTTTGTCTTCGGACCGTTGACAAGATCTCGCCAACCATGTACCACAATGTATGCGAGTAGCATCCCAAGAGGCAGCTGGCTTTGACAGACCTGAGAGCCAAGCTGGCGAAGGATAAAATCCTCTTCCCGAAAGCCTCCATACGATTAGACTGCCTATATGGAGGTTTAGTGGAAAACAAGTTTGGTTTAAGACTGCTGGAGGACGCCTAGACCACCAGGCTTTCCAGGGCAGGATGTTGGAAAAGAAAGGCTGGTTCACCTGAAGTGTGCCAATGAACTCTGGCCACTTGCCTATTAACCAGTAGGCAAGAACAAGGTTTGGCCCACGTACCCCAAAATGTGTCAGTCAGTGCATCACTGAAGGGTAAGAGATGTTCCATAGACGTCAGCCCAGGCTCCAGTGCTTTTCTAAGCACTTTAGTTTTAACCTCAACTGAGGGTATCTGGGGGTTGAAAACTTCAGCAGCACGGCAAATGACTACCGTAAAGGACGAGGACTCCTCTGTAGGGGGTGCCAAGTGTGGAATTCAAGCCAATGTCCAGGAAACTACCCAGGCCACTGGCCTCTTCAAGATCTATATAAAAAAAGTATCATCGGTGTTGTTATCTGGGGCGTGACCGAGCCGGCGACCAAGATGGCCGCCTGCCTCCAAAACTCCAGAGCCGCCCGCTACACAATCTGCCGCCTGCTGCTTATGCAGCCCCTGTCCCGATTAAGGCAGCACGGACGGAGAGCTGCAAGCCAGTGGCCGCGCTCTGAGCTTGAGCGACTGGCCCTTTTAACTGCGGCGCTGTGGCCCGCGCTCACCTGGGCCTGACGCGGCCCTCGGAGGCCCTGGGATGACAGGGGTCCCGGGCGAGCCTGAGGGCGGGGTCCTGGGGACGCGGCGCTGCGGCGGATGGGGCCCCTGATCACACAGCCGGGTCTAGGGGGAGTGCCGGTCGCAGACAGAACAGCGATGACATCGCCGCTCACGGACCCAACGACCGTGGGCGCTGACTGTGGCGCATAACAGCAGTGAGTACACGTGATGGGGGCTACCCGAGACGACGCGCTGAACAGCGGCACGGCCAGGGACGCAGTCACGAGGCCACCAAAGCATCCCTCAGATATGCCGAGTCTCCCTCTACCAGCAGGACTCGGTGCGCATAGTGGCTAGACACTAACGCTCGCACCGCGGAGCTGGATGCCACCATTACAGAGCCCCCTCCCCCCAATAGGCAACCACGTGCAGAACTCTCTCCCCTTTTAAGCTGCCAGACACTGCGCCTTTGAAGCCAGGCCTATACAGACGTGTCTGCCGACCTAAATTAACTAACTGGGCTGTTGCATTTCCCTGGCTGTAGGCCCGTAGACTCACGCTGCAGGCCTAAAGTGCGCGAACTACACCAGACACTGCGCCTTTGAAGCCAGACCTATACAGACGTGTCTGCCGACCTACATTAACTAACTGGGCTATTGCATTTCCCTGGCTGGAGGCCCAAAGACTCACGCTGCAGGCCTAAGCTGTGCGAACTACATAGAGGCCGGTACTTCTTGCGCCGGGCACCTTGCCAGTGGCCGCTCTCCACGATGGGGCAGACAGACCCCAAACAGCATCAACTGTCCTTTGAGGGCACGAAGACCCCCAGACATAATGATACAGAGGGGCCACCGGGTGCCGGAGCCCCCGTACTAGATGGCGCAGCCGCCATCATGGCGGAAATACACGCTGGTATCAGGGCTATCGACACTCGCCTAGATACCCTCACTGAACGTCTAGATGACATACATGGGCGACTCGAACAACACGGTACCCGTATTGGAGACACAGAACGGCGGATATCCAAATGGAAGACTTGCAACCTACCACCAGCAAGAGGCTAGAGAGGGCGGAACGCTTACTGAAAACAATGGCCTCCAAAGCTGAAGATTTGGAGGCCCGTTCATGTACGGATTGCTGATGTGGCCGAGTCCACGAATACTGGCCCCATGGCCCAGTTTGTTGAAAAAGTCTTGCTGGCGTCTTCGGCAGAGAGTCCTTTTCCGGTACGTTTGCAGTGGAGAGAGCACATTGAACACTAGGACCGTGGCCGGCGGCGCCTGCAAGGTTAATATTAGCGTGGCTCATTAACTACCAAGACAGAGATGGGGCGCTCCGACTTGCGAGAGCGGGGGACCATCACATACCAAGGCACTGAACTGGCGCGCTTTCCGGACTTCACACTGATAGTTCAAGAGGCACGGCGCAAATATGCCGACATTAGGCAAACATTGCAAAAGGCCAACGTGCTTTATGCTATGCTCTACCCGGCGCGCTTTTGAATTCAGGTCGCAGGAAAGGCGCATATTTTCGACACCCCAGAGGAGGCCACGCCGTTTTGGAAACAGCATCAAAACATGCAAAAAACCCGAGCACAAGGGGAAGACGAGGCATCGGGATAACGATTGGCAGCTTCATAACCTCTACTCGGACTGTGCTTTCTTCTTGCTCATTCGACCTCCATGCCAGAATTAAACCTGACCGGAGACACCAAGGAGAGAGACCACTAATAGACTCACACGAGTTATGATTGTGAAATACATGCTGAATACCAACGAAGAGACTAGCATGAGCAAGGCAGCACAGAACACATTTATTCATCTAAGCTTTGAGTGGTGGCCTCACTGGAGTGTTGCCTACCCCCCTTGGAAGTTTTTTCTTGTTTGTTTATCTAGAAGTTACCCTTCTTTTTCAGGGATTACGATGGGATTCACCGAGTGCTGGTTCATGGGTATCCGATGTGGGAGGGGGGGGGATATGGGAGACGATTATTTTTTTTTTTTTTACAAATTATTGGTTTTTGAATGTTACGATGTAGAACACCACTTCCTTGGCTACATGATTGTATGAATGTCGCACATTCGCAATGCGCTTCAAGACATGACACACCATTTGCATGGCCCCGCTGAATGTAAAGCACAGAGGTTTGCACCTAAAGTTTTTATCCTGGAACGCAAGAGGACTTACGAACCCTCGTTAAGGGCGCCAAGCTTTAGCATACATGACCAGGCATGCCATTCATATAGCTTTCTTACAAGAGACATTATGCACTGCTCCCATCACACCAATTTGTAGCGACCTGGGGTGGCA
The DNA here is from genome assembly GCA_963921515.1 of Calotriton arnoldi. NCBI lineage: Eukaryota > Metazoa > Chordata > Amphibia > Caudata > Salamandridae > Calotriton > Calotriton arnoldi. The sequence goes on along the minus strand of CAWUFW010002330.1, from coordinate 737,463 downwards.
ATCGTTTCTTCGCCAATTATAGCACATATTCCCGGGGAGTCTGTATTCTAGTACATAAGACACTCCCCTTCCAGGTACAAGAAGTAGTGGCGGATGAGGAGGGTAGATACATTCTGGTAGCGGGCACACTGGGTAGCGAACCGCTTCTGTTGGTTAACATTTATGCCACAAATGTGGATTCTAAGAGCATTGTTACCCCTTTCACCTTTGACATGATGTTTTGACTCTTAAATATCCCGGCAGACATCGATACTGGTACACCTGCAGTATGTTTTCCTTTTGTTTTAGACATATATAGAGAGCTTTGACTATTACTCATGGATGCGCTACTCCCCGGGTATTCCATATCAAAGGGACTCAGCAGAGCCACTCCGCTATGAAACACATTACTGCACCTTCCACGAGGGATTCCTTTATCCTCAAACCCGTTTGTGTAGACACTAGCCCATTCCAATATGGCGTGCGTCTCCTTTAGACTCTGCAGTTGTTTAGATCAAACAAATTTTTAGGAGCATGTCTGTATCTCACATACGTTATCTCTAGATTAGATTCTCCTTTGTTAAACCTATATAGACATGCAAAACGTAGCACCTGAGAGGGCCACGGTATATGGCATCTTACACCATCCACAATGGCGCCCGTTTTAGCTCCAATATGGGTGAGGGCTTTGGCAGAGTAGGCGGGGTTAGACCATCTGAACAGCGGTCCACCACGCCCCTATATTAGGATCCAGCTAAGAGAGCATTAATGGATGCCATTTTTGACCGGTATGAGATACAAGATATAACTACGGCGTTTCAAGTAAGCCAAATTGGGGCGCCATGCAAACTCATTTAGTACACTATTGGGGTGGGATGTTGTTTTTAACTGTGATGGCTATTTACCAACCAACAAATATCTTTGGTAGGTACAAGTATAGAGATTTGGAACGCCTTGCACGGAGTCGTGTACAAGTAGTAGGTGTCGGAATGGTAGTTACTTTGCAGCACTCAGTTACAGATACAGAGTTTTGAAAAATTTGGTTTAACTTTTTATTTTCTTTGTCCATGGTCCTAGTCATGGTCTGGCCATTCCCTAGCGGGAATATGTGTACCGTGTAGCCGTCAGGTATTGCTAATGCTGACCCTGATTTAGGTGGGGTTAATGACGTCCTTTAGCTGCCGTGCTTGCAAGCCTTGAATCTGTAGATATCTCCGGTCGCTAGTCAGGGAAGATAATATGTGGAGGAGCTTGCCCCAGCCCCCCCTTCACCCTCCTCTGAATCTGAAGTATTAACCGGAGGGGGTAGAGCTCAACTACATGGAGCCCATGCAGTATCGGGGTCTTTGTCCGATACTAGCCGCTCGCAGCTCTCGAGAATGCCCATATATATGAGGTAACAGTATACCTGCTCATCTCTTCAACAGGTCTGCATACATCTTCAAGCGGAGGACACCAGGCGCGATTAGAAGGCTCTGACCTTACATCTCCCGTAGAGGATAAGCCCAGGCCTAAATCATCTGGGTAAGCTTATCAGGGATGTCTATGTAGTATATACATTTATTATAGCCATGCAGCGTCTACATGTCTCACTGTACTTTGTTGCCCCCCAGAGAAGGCCCGCAGACATCCAAAATAACCACCTACTACCTACCACTAGCGGGACGTTAGCAGCACCTGTCTGCGTGACCGGGCTCGCAACTCTACGTGTGATGATTTTCACCCACATTGCCCCAGTGAAAGTATAAGAGCATTATCCAGGCCATCATGGGGTACTGACGAGGTCAGTCACATCGATTTAAGAATATAAAGTCATAACTGGGGATGTCACTTTGCCCGTCCCTTTGCATTTCTCCGCAACCCTACTTGTAATTTCTGAATTTATTCTCCTCTCACCATTTCGGTAGCACAATGAGCCTAGGGTGACCTCTCTCATCTGGTTTATTACTTCATTCTGCTTCAACAGGTTCTCTTTTCGGGGACATCTGCTTGGTGACACGTATGTGCATGTGCACCCAATCTATCAGCTTGTGAATGTTTTTGACAGGTGGTAGGTCTGAGTATCTTTCACACTAGAGCACCCATGGAACAAACACTCCTTGTGCCATAAATGTTTTTTCATTTTTTTTCATATTAGGGAAGTCCCTTTTTCATTATTTTTCCTACTAGGGCAGTCCCTTTTTCATGTACATATTAGTACATTGTTTGTGTATTTACCCACAGATTCCCCCTACTCCACTCACCTGAAAGTAGTCCTAAAGAGTGGTCCTGATGAAGGTGGCAGCTATCTAATCCCACCGAAACATGCGTTGACCAGACTGCCGGGAACCCTCATAAGACAACACCAAAGGGAATGAAAATTGTGATTTACTCAGCCAGCTATCTCGGTTATTGGTGTATGCCAGTGAAATATTTAGGGATCCCTGATATATATTTTTGTAGAATTGTTTTTTGCTGTGTGAGAATATTGAGATGGGTGTGAATGTTCTGCTTGTGAGAGTGTGGTAATAGAGGTGAGGGTGTTTGATGTGAGGACATTTGACGGGGGGGTCTCAGTCTTTTGTTGTCTGAATGAACAGGATTGAACTCACATGTCCATTCATGTATTTTATCTGTAAACAATAATATTTGTATATGCCACTTGCATTTGGCAAGGAAGGAATTCTTCATTATTTTTGTGTTGATACTTTTATCAAAAGATATGCTATAGTGATTAAAAAGAAAAAGGATGAATAAAAAGTAATATATTTTTGCACATTTCAGTATTGTTAGACTGATTTCTGGGAAACTGCCCGATTTGAGCCTTGTGTTGGCCACTAGATAAATTGATATAGGTCTGACAGGAGCATCTGTACATGTTATTTTTCTTGGTTCCTGCTCCTGGACCTAAAAAGTATGTTGAGGGGGTACCTTTCTTTGAGAATTCGGATGAGGGTAGATACATTCTGGTCGTGAGCACACTGGGTAGCGAACCACTTCTGTTGGTTAACATTTATGCCCCGAATGTGGATTCTACATAGTTCTTCCCCAAGATCGCTGCACACATTACAAGATTAGATACCGATAACATATTAATGAGCGGATGGGGTGAGTTTCAACCTAACCCTAGATCCCATAACGAACACGACTGGAGCAGGACATATTACCAAACCGCATGCGGTACAGGCACTCACCTCTTTGCTACGCTCCACACTCTTTAAAGATCCCTGGAGGATTCAACACCCTACAGGCCATTTTACTGCACATGGTCAAGAATAGACTATTAGTACCTCACTCCCCAGCTCTTACTAGTGGTCCAAGAAATTGCCTATCTGCCACGAACATTATCGGATCACTCCCCCGTCCTTTTCGCATTGGAGATGCCCAATATACAACACCCCCACTTCTCCTGGAGATTTCTGACTGATGCATTATTAGATTCGGTCTTCCATAGCGATATTTGGGGATGACATTCCAGAATACTTTCAGCTAAACGTAGGCACAGTGGAGCGACAGTCCACGCTATGGGACGCCTTTAAGGCCTACATTAGAGGGATATGTATAGATAAGCAAGCGGGAGTGTTACGGTCTATACTTGGAGAACTAGAGCTGGTGGAGGAAAAGCTTGAGATATGGATACAACCGCTCAGACGACAGACCCTCGCTTCGTGCTCGAGCGACACTACTGACAGCATTCAATGAACTAGCGGTGCGCAAGATAAATTATCTGGGCAAACATGCTAGAGCGCGAGCATATGGCGAAGGTGAACGACCTAGTAGAACGCTTGCCAGAATGCTTCGTCCCCAGTACCAATCGATGTATATCACACATCTCGACTTAAATGACGGGGTAACACTGCTGAAGGGAAGTAAAATCACTGCAGCATTTTTATCCTACTACACCAAACTTTACACCTCACGCGATCTACTGCTTGGACAGGCCCTTGCCGATTACTTAGAAGAGATAGCCATGGTCTGGATAGAGAGGAAAAGCGCCAATTTCTTGCTGCCCCCATTGAGGAGGACAAAATTAAACTGGCCATTTATGTTCTTGCAGGCAACCGAGCCCCCGGCTCGGATGGCCTAACGGGCGAATTCTACAAAGCTTACAAGACCTTGTTGGCCCCTCAGTTAATAGAGGTATATGATGAAGCCCTGCGGTAGGGCTCGCTCTCCCCTACTATGCGGGAAGCTATAATCACGCTTCTACTTAAGCCAGGTAAAAAGCCCCGAAATAGCACATCGTACAGGCTGTTGACACTTCTCAACCAAGATTTCAAAATTTTAGCCAAAATCGTAGCCACCCGCCTCTATTAGTTGACAAGATCATTTGCCCCTTCAAGGCAGGTTTCATTCCCAACCGATCAACCACAGTGAATCTGCAGGCAATCTTTGCTGTCATGAACCAGTTAGAGCCTACCCTCCCAGCGGCAGCTATTCTGTTGGATGCCGGAATGGCATTCGGTTCTTTGGAATGGCCTTTCCTATACGCGGTGTTGCACAACATGCGTATCCCAGTTGGCTTCATCAGTCTAATTCGGCTTCTATATTCTAACCCTTTGGCTCACCCGTGGCACCAGGCAGGGTTTCCCGCCCTTGCTATTCATTATAGCTATGGACACCCTGGCGAGGACAATCCAAGAGAAGCATATACATCGTGTGTTTCGATTTCATCATGGGCCGCTTGTGGCCTCGTTCTATGCAGATGATGTGATGCTATTTGTGAGAGAGCCGAGTGTTAATCCCTCTCCGTTGCTGCGCGAAGTAGTGCGATTTGGAATATATTCTGGACTCGCTATCAACTGGAATAAGTCGGAGGTTTTTCCCACTGACCCCGGCCACCATCCAGGTGGATATAGACTTTCCATTACGGTGGTGCACTGATCCTCCCAAATATTTAGGAGTCTTTCTGCATTGTAGTGCTCCTGAGGTAATTCGCCTCAACTACGGGCCGGCAATCGACAACCTCGCAACACAAGTTGAACGATGGATCAACCTCGCTCTCTCGATCGCTGGTAGAATCGCCATTATGAAAATGGTGGTGCTTCCACGTTTTCTGTATCTCTTTTTAAATATTCCCATTGCGCTCACTGCAAAATTCTTTGACACATTGCGTGCCTTGTTTATCCGGCTGGTATGGGCAGGCAAGCAACCGCGCATAGGGTGGAACATGCTAGTCATGCCATATCGGCTCGGAGGGTTTGGAGTCCCAGATTTCTATTTGTACTATCTGATAGCTCAAATTAATGTTACATATTACTGGTACCACATGGACGCCAGTCTGCAATATCTGAAACCAGAAAGCTCCCAGGTTCACCCGAACTAGCTCTCAGTTATACTGCCACAGGGGCTGCCGCGGAACCCTGCTGAGAACCAGACATTGCCTACTGCATGCTGGCCATGGTCCAAGCTACGGAGATACTTGCATGCTGGATTCCTGTACTCTCTTCATATACCGTTGGCCGATAATTCTTGGTTACCCCCAACAACTGAAACACTCACCTAACGCACTCCGGCTCGATATGAGCTGCATATTGTAGGTGACCTTTTTAAAGACTCACAACTGCGCACTGTGGGAGACCTAATTTTCAATGGGAACGTGTCATATATGGACAGATTTATCCTGCATAGGGTGCGCAGCTCCCCAAGTAAAGCACTCCCAGCCGTATAGACGGAGTCGGCACATTTCATCCAGCTTACTCTGGCTATTACAGCATCAGATGGGCGCATTTAGTATCACAGCTGTACCACACAGCCCTAGCCCGAACCAGATCTAGGATTCCCACTGACAGACCAAACATGGTTATATTGCTGTGAGCAAACGCGATATGTATCGAATAATCACAGTTATAAATTGTTGCACTTTAAGTACCTGCACCGAGCGTACATCACACCGCACCTTCTGGCCAAGATGAATCCCAGCATGCCACACTTCATGTACCAGGTGTGCTGCTGATCGGGCGGGTTTTTCGCACCTGGCTTGGAGCTGTGGGCCCATATTGACATATGGGGGGAGGGGGGGAGGGGGGGGAGGGGGAGGTCTTCTGGCTCTTGTCCCTAATGGTAGAAAGCACCATACAACCTACACCATTGATCGCCTTGTTGGGCTACGTTAAACCTTTGCAGGAAAGGAGTGCGACGGTTTGCACAAGTAGAGCCAGACTGGGCATCTCCAGAGTTACTGCCCCTGCCCCTAAACCGCAAATCGGCTTCTCATAGATATCCGGTGGCCTAAATAAAAAGTCTTTAGGCTTGGAGAAAGACATTTCAGCTAAATTATCAAAATAATAATTGAAGTAAAAAATCATCCACTTGGCAAAACCTTCACAACCTTTCAAAAGCCCAGATTTCACCTGCTGTTCCTATGCTGCAAGAGACCAAATTCTGAGCACGAGTTGGGCCCCAGGCCCCTTTCATGCTCCCAAAGGCAGAGCTCTAGTAGGGCCATGGCGCAAAGCCTACCCACACAAGCACCATGCAACTCGGGGTGAGTCATATAAAGATAGTAAGTTGCTGAAGTGAACAAGACTGGAATGCAAAGAAAATACGGACTGGATAGACTACTCAGTAAACTAGGTTTACTTGAGATCTCTTCGATTATGTATAATAAAGTACATTTTATTTGCAATTCAGTGCATACATCCTTCATTATGTGTACAGTCACAACAAACTGATGAATTTAAAATATATAACAATATACACTTCCAATAAAACCTTCACAGATACAAGTGTAACAAACGAAGTAGAATGAATAAATAAATGAAAGGAACCATTTGTAGAAGCGCAGCAGCTACTTTAAGAAAAAGTGTCCTGACGCTGAAAGAGGAAGGTGCTACATTGTGACTCTCAGGGTGAGGAGAAAAGACACAAAAAAGATAATGTAACTGAAAAATGCAGCTCATGCATTCGTGTTATAGGGGTTGGTAAATAGGAATATCTTCAGGTTTTTTTCCTGAATATAGTTAGATTGGGTTCAGTAGGATGGGTAAGCCACAATGAATCCCAGGCCTTCGGGTTTACCACAAATAAAGAGCGGCCTCCCATTCTGGCCTTTCTAAACTTTAGCATTTTCACAAAGAAAAAATGTTTCAATCTTAAAGCCTGAGATGGATGATAAAAAACAAACAGAGATGACATATAGGGAGCTTGGCCACAGTTATGTAGTATCTTATGTAACAGGCACAGGGCTTTAAAGGCAAATGTTTTTGACGCTGGCAAACAATGAATTTTGTGGGGCTGATTAGAGAGAACAGATCATCTATTCAGCCCCAGAATCCCGCGTGCTGCAGCATTCTGGGGTATTTACAATTTTTGGCTGAACTTACCATCAAGGAATTACAGTAATCAATTCTACCCACCATGAGATCTTGCATCAAGTCTTTCCTTGAGACAGCCTGAACAAAATGCAGAATTTTACTAATGATCCTCAAAAGGCGGAAACCAGCAATACAAATGTATTTAATATGCTCAGAAAACAATAGGTTAACATCAATGACTACTTCAAGATTTCTTCTCTAAGAGGAGGGAATAGTTCCCAGAGACTCAGGACAGCAGTTGCTTGTCCATGATGTAGATGGTCCAAACACAATGACTTCTGATTTGTTACTATTAAGCGACAGAGTTCACTTGGATACTTCTTTAAGACACTGTCTGAGGTTCAGCGCTGCCTCCTTTGGGTTACCGTCCAGTCATACTACAATTGTGTCGGCATATGTATGGAACGAAATGCTGAAGGAATGAATGAGGATGGCCAGGGGGCTCAAGGAAAGATTAAACAAGGTCAGACTCAACACGAAACCCTGGGGAACTCTGGTGGAGATTGTCCCGGCTATAGACCTAAAGTTGGACATAGCAACCTCCTGAGTCCAATCTTGAAGGAAAGAAGTGAATGATTCAAGGACTGTGTCCCATATGATGTCGAAGATGAGCTGTTCTAGTAGGTTGGAGTGGGAGATGGTAACAAAGGCCGCCGATAGAGCTAATAAAATCAGGGCTGCCACTCCCCCACCATCCAGTATGAAACTCAGGTCATCAGTTACTTAGAAAAGTACTGTTTCAGTGCAGAGGCCTCTATGAAACCAGACTGGGCTATGTGGACAAGATGATGAGATTCCAGAAACTGGGTCAACTGTTTATTGACAAGGGTTTCTGCTAGTTTCGCAAATATAGGGAAGATTGAGATTAGTCAATAGTTAGAGATCTCACTGGGGACTGAAGAGGGTTTCTTCAATAGTGTAGAAATGATGGCGGATTTCCAAGTTTTCGGAATAATACCAGATGTTAATAAGAATTTGCAGAGACCAGTCATCGGACAAGAGATGGACTTGGTTACTTTTGTATAGAGTACAAGTCCAGATAAGATGATGTCATGGTAGTACTAGTGTTTATGACCTACTCTACTTAGACTGGTTCAAAAGTGGAGAATGTAGCCTCCGTGGTTGTGTTCGACAGAGATAACATATTATTAGTTGCCTATGCAAATTGTTCAACTGGAGTGGCATTTTTTGTGTGAAAAAATTCTGATAACTTATGGCTACTCCCTCTCAAGAAAAACCCAATATTTGCCCTCTGCCTCAGGACAGGCTTAATTTTATACAACAGCCCACCTCCCGGGTAGGGTTTGTATGACCCAAAGGATGTGATTTTAGTGTATGCTGCTTTTTTTGTACTTGCTTGTAGTAGAGGGCAAGTTTGGTTTTATATGTAACTTTACCTGCTGGATAATAGTTTCTCCTTTGCTTACTTTCCAATGTCTTCCAGTTAAATGTCAGCATTTCTAAGTCCTTGTTAAACCATGGAGCCAATGGAGCACTTCTTTTAGATTTAATTTGTCTAACAGGGATGATCTTGCTCAAAAAGGATGAGATCCAGGAAGTTACTTGGCCCGAGTGAACTGTGGGGTCATTATTGGATAAATTAGAACATGTGACATCCAGGACTGTTGCCTATGCTACAGGATTCACAGGACACCAGGTTGCAGCTGACAATTTGTTAGTGGCAGGGTGCACAATCCTGTTTGGTAAGAGGGTGTTAAAGTGGTTCATACAAGGTAAAGGAATGAGATCCGAGAAAGTAGTAAAAGGGGAGGAACTCGCAATCGGTCAAGCGAGCGACCAGCCACAAGTGTGGCCAGTAGGGAGGCTCTCTAGGTTCATTGAGTCCCTGATGTAGCTAAATGTTTGAGTCTCTCATTCAGAGCTATCATCAAGATGAATACTGAAGTCACCTAGCAGGAAGCCATAGGCTCGAAGACGGAGGGCCAAAAGAGGACGCAGGAGCAGGTGTCTGTAGAAAAGGGCACATTTGACCGATATGTTGGGAGATATTTTGAGAGTAAGAGCTAGGTATTCGGCCTCCATAATTGGGGAGATGTTATATGAAAACAACTCCAATCAATCTCTAAATATACAAGCAGTGCCACCTCCCCGTTTCTGAACTCTGTCCACATGTATTATTTGGTATCCCAGTGGGAACCACTAAGGAAATCTAAGGGCATGTGTCTGTGTTTAGCCATCTTTCCAAAATAAACAAGCAGTCTAAACCAGACTCCTTAACTACATCATTTAGTTCCTAGTGATGCTTAACTAGGGAGCAAGCATTAATCAGCGCACATTGTTTTACGTAGAGAGGCGACCATTTGTCTTATTAGCGGTAGTTGTCAACTTTGTTTTTTAGTATGTTAATGGTAGGATCTTGATTTGATTTTAGAAAAGGATATTGATCAACAGTCTTCTTTAGGTAAAAGTGTTGCTAAATTAACATTAAAACAGACTTCATGGATTTTATGAAAACTAAAGTCACTGCTGGACGTAGTATAGAAGCTAAAGTTGATGTGAATTACCACAGCTATTTATGTATAAAAAACAGTGCCAGGAGATGTTTAACTCCATTAGGAGTTAGGAATACACTTCAAACCACATTTTTGATGATTAGTTAATGACTTCACGATTTATTGAAAGTGAAGGGATACAGCTTTACCGGGTCAATTCACAAAATCATTTATGAGTATTAAGAAGTACTACTGGAGTACCATTTTACATACTTTTCCATGCTGTTGTGAATTTGCCCCTGAAACATCCAACTCCCTACTAGTAAATGTGCAAAGAGGCACAGTTCTTGCTATCTGTATGAATTTTTTATTAATATTCCCCCCCCCCGAGTATTTATTCTCATTTTAAAAGCTTTGAGACCAATTCACAAAGGCATGTAAAAGTACATAAAAGAATAGCAGGCTTTGAAAAAAATCATGTATTGAAAAATCATACAAATCAGTGGTGTGGAATACCCATCACCCAACTCCCAAGAAATTGTTTGGGGCAAGGACAACTTTGTCCTTGGGACAAGTAGGCCCACCCCCTACAGCATAAATAAAGCATTTGGCTGCCAGTTAACAGTTTCACATTAGGGATCTGTGAAGCAGCACTGTCCGTAGTTTAAGGTTAACATTTGTATACATATGTTCATGCTATTTAAACTAGTATTTATGGTTTATTAATGCAAAGCCTTTATTATTAGGGTGAGAGCTCAAAGGAAATGCTGGAAATGTCCGCACAAACACACGTCTTTAAAATGTAACATTGCAAGACTGCCTACAATGCTCCCAGAATGCTCTATGATGAGATGGAAATGCATGCAGAAGCCTGAAAGCATTATTGATAATTTTTTGCTTTCAAAATAAAATGTATATAAAAAAATATTTAACTAGAAAAAAAATGTTTTGCTAAACTACAGTGCAATGATAGGTGTCATTTCTTTGAAGCATCATCTAGTATAACATGTTTGATACATCCTAGTATTGTCAAAAAATAATAATGGAAAATCAGTATAAAGCCAGTTTTGGCAAGATTATATGAAAATAAACAAGCACTGGCAAATCCAATAGTCTGATGTTGGTTGTCAGCTTTTTGTTTTGGCAAAGCGTGTTTTTATTTTGACATTTGTTTTTTGTAAATCGTTATTGTTGTGGAGCTGCCAGGCCCATCTCTTTAAAAAAAGCCACGTAATTGCAGCCTAGGTAATTGTCCTTGAATTAGTGTAAGTTTAAGACTTCAGTGAATTCACAGAAGTAGGACCGGAAACTTTACTCCTAGAAAAAGTTTGTGAACTGCATTTTAGCATGACCAAATAAGCATATGCACATTTGCTCATGGGAAAATCTCCTCAGAGTTTGCAAGTTAATTTTCCCTACAACCCCTATTTCTTGCCCTGGAAAATGTTTCACTTTTGCCCTTGTCCGAAGTAAATTTCCAACCTATCCCAGTGTGGGAGAAGATTAAAGAAGATTGGTGAAAACCCTTCAACTTGCAAGTCTGTAAGTTTGAAGGTGTGCAGAGACTCAAAATGGCATTCAACCCTGGAAAGGTGGCAAAGTCAGGGCTTAGCTAGAATCCAAACCTGCTATAATAGGATTCCTGGCTTAATCAGAGAGGCTTGTATCCAAGCTATGATATATTGAGAATGCTGCTATAATTCGTCACCTCACTGCATGGCACCAAAGGGACAAGTGGAAATTTCTTTTAACAGGAAAAGTAGCTTTATGAAGCATCCCATCCCATGGACAAGTAGATGCTTTATAAAATTCCACACCTCTCAAAACTGTTACCAGACGTGCAGGTCTACTTGACCCAACTCTAATACGCTTGACCCATAAACTGGTGTCAAACTGTGTGACTCCACCATTGCAAATATTTTATTTCACCGATTTACCTTTTTCTTCATTATTATATGAGAGCACTTTAAAATATGCGAGTTCAGCACATCTGCTGTACAAAATCCTCTTTTGTTTGATTTAAAAGACTAAACTTTTGCTATATATATATATATATATTATCTACTGGCGGTCGCCAGTAGATAGTTATAGTTAGGACCTTTATCCATAGGAAATCCGCAACATTCTATTTGAAATAACTCTTGCGCCGGTTGACGAATCTTCGCGAAGCTTCCAACTTGTTGGGGCGCTCCGCTCCTACCGTGAAAGTCTCGGGTTGATTCGTCAAGCGGGGCCGAGAAAAAGGGGGTCCCAAAACGCGTTTTCTCCGTTTTCTCCATGTTAATTCCCATAGGAAATTTTAGCCACGGCTACAGCCCGAACTGCTGAACGGAATTACACCAAATTTTGCAAAAAGGTAGCGCTTGGTTCAGAAAGCGACCTTTTTTTTAAATGTTGTAAATCCGTTCAGTAGTTGCGGAGAAATTCAAAAAATAAGAGTGAAAAAATCGATTTCCCATAGGAAACTTTATGCAAGGCTACAGCAAAAACTGCTGAACGGAATTACACCAAATTTGGCAAAAAGGTAGTGATTGGTTCAGAAAGCACCCTTTTTAAAAATGGTGCAAATCCGTTCAGTAGTTGCTGAGAAAATCCAAAATAAAAGTTTCGATATTTAGAGGCACGGAGGATCCGCGCACCCTCCCGACCACGAGCTGCATGCTAATTGGCTGTCAACACTCCAAACCAGGAAGTGTTGGCAGCCATCTTGTTCCTCGAAAGCAGTAAAAAAAGTGCGCAATACGCAAAAAGGGGGCAGGGTAGAAAGACCCTGACCCCCTAGGCCTGCTCAGGGGGTCCTACAAGGACCCCCAGGGCCAAAAAAAAATTGGGTGGGCCAAGTACCGGGGGCATGCGGGGGTTAAGTTTTATGTGTTTTGGGCCTCTAAGGCCCCCCAAGCCCCGGGGACCGCCACCCCCCGGAGCTTTAATAAAAAAATGATGCGGGAGGGCTCTCGGCCCTCCCGCAGCCCCGGGGACCGCCACCCCCGGGGCTTCTTTTTATTTTTTTAAATTACCTATGTGGGGGGCTTGAGCCCCCACACACCCCGGGACCGCCACCTCCCCGGGGCACTAAATATTTTAATGTGGGGGTCCGTTACGGACCCCAGAGCCCCGGGGACCACCACCTCCCCGGGGTTGTGCAATTCAAGGGAGGGGGCCGCGCGGCCCCCTCCTGGAGCCCTTGATGGCCCTGGGGACCGCCACCCCCAGGGCCGGCTCCTGCAGTGTCCCGGGGTGCCTACCCCGGGACACTGTAGTTTGCTATGACAGGACGGGAGCCTCGCGGCTCCCGTCCTGTCATAGCAAACTGCTTTGGATATTGAAGCGAGAGCAGGAAACCTGCTCTCGCTCCAATATCCAAAGCAAGTTGCTTTCCACATGGGGAGCTGCATCTTAGCAGCTCCCCATGTGGAAAAGCAATGCCGGCTCCCAAGGGACGCGGGGAGCCGGCGGGACTGTGGGGGGATTGGGGACCCCCCCACAGTCCCCAACGGAGAGGGCCAGCCCCGGGGGATGGGGTCCCCGGGGCAAGTAGTGGCCCGGGAGGGGGGCCACGCGGCCCCCTTCCCCAAAAGTTTGAAAAAAAAACAAAAAACAAAGGCCGGCCCCGGGGGATGGGGTCCCCGGGGCCATAAGTGGCCTGAGGAGGGGGGCAACGCAGCCCCCCCCTAAACAATAATTTTTTTTTAAAAAGGCCATGCCCCGGGGGATGGGGTCCCCAGCAGGGCCGATTAAGGCCTTGGGAGGGGGGCCACGCGGCACCCTTCCAAATTGGTTTAAAAAAAAAATAGGGGGCAGGCCCTGGGGGATGGAGTCCCCAGGACCAATAAATTAGAAAAAGAAGGGGGCCACACAGCCCCCTTTCTTAAAAAAAAAAGAAAAAACACCGGCATCGCGCCGGAGGCCCGCCCCCTTCTTTCACCACTCTGCAAACGCGCCCCTGGCGCGTTTGCAGATGGGGAACGAATTCCCCTTGAATACTGGGGTCCCTGGGGCCAACTAGCCCACCAGGAACCTCCAGTATGCGCCAGGTGGCTGCGTTGCAGAGAGGTGTTCTGAGTCCACGCCCCTTTTACACCTCTCTGCAACGCAGCTCTGTGGCGCATAATGGAGGGAGCTGGTGGGCTAGTTGCACCCCAGGGACCCTCAGAATTGAAGGGGAGTTAATCCCCGACTTAAAACGCGCCACGGGGCGCGTTTGCACAGTGGTGAAGGGAGGGGCGGGGCTTGAGATGACATGTGTGCAAACAGGCCCCGTGGCGTGTTTTAAGATGGGGAAGTAAATATCCTTCAATCCTGAGGGTCCCTGGGGGACAACTAGCCCACCAGGTACGTCCAGAAAGCACCACAGAGCTGCGTTGCACAGAGGCGCAAAAAGGGCGTGGCCTCTGAACACCTCTCTGCAACGCAGCTCTCTGGCGCATACTGGAGGTATCTGGTGGGCTAGTTGGCCCCTAGGGACCCTCGGGATTGAGGAGGAATTAATTCTCCAACTTAAAACGCGCCACAGGGCGTGTTTGCAGACATGTCACCTCAAGCCCCACCCCTTCCTTCACCATTGTGCAAATATTCCTCTAAAATCAGCCGAACTACGAATTCCGATTTACTCACCTGTTATCAGGAGAGAACCCAGTGCTGCATCTTTTAGCCCAGCACTGACCCTGAAAAGTAATTCTAACCGTACTTACCAGTAACTTGTATTTCCTTCCATAGGAATCCATTGTCTGGTTTTCAGCAGAAAAGTTTCAAAGTGTCGATTTTCACAAACTACAAATATTCCTTAAAAATCGCCTGTATGACTTAAACGCATTCTTTCAACTGTTTACAGGAGATGCACCAGTGCTGGATCCAGGATCCACCACTGAGTAAGAAAAAGTAACGATAACACTACTTACCTGCTAAGTGAATTTCCTCCCATAGGATAACATTGGTGATTCTATGTGAAAAAGTTTCTAAGTGTCAACTTTTAAAATACAATAATATTCCTTAAAAATCAGTACTGTAACCAAAACGCTTTTACTCAACTGTTTACAGGAGATGTCCCAGGACTGAATCTAGGATCCAGTCCTGTGGTTAGAAAAGTAATCCATAAAGTAACTAATTGCATTTAACTAGAAATTCACATTGAGCTCAATGTTGCATTGTGTTTGAAATTGTGTTGCCCATTGCAACAACTGTAACTAATGTACTTAAAAGTCTAGTGCCTATTTGCAAAGAATTTAAACTAAAGTAATTCATTCTGAGAAAGTATATTTTGTAATGTAATGTATAATGTAATTACAATGTAATTTAAAAAATAAATAGTTTAAAAAAATGTAGTAAATCAGTATCAAAAAAATAAAGATAACAATTAATACATTTAAAAATTGTCATTTACAAAACCTTGGAAATTCACTGAAAAAAACCATAGGTTTCAGACACGTTATAGTTAGAAATTTGCATTTAAAAAACCTTTGAAATTCACTGAAAAAACCATAGGTTTCAGACACGTTATAGTTAGAAATTTGCATTTAAAAAAACCTTTGAAATTCACTGAAAAAACCATAGGTTTTAGGGACAGTTATAGTTAGTTGGACATTGCACTCGTACAAAACCCGTGAAATTCCCCCGTTATAGTTAGTTCAGCTAACTATAACTCGCACCCCCGCAATGCACTGCTGATGACGTCACATATTACATCACTCATGACATGGTCAGTGACATCACTGATGACATCATCCATGTGATAATTTCATGCATCTCCTCACACCCTAATATAACTTTTGATACACCCACTGTAAATTACAGACTGCCATTCTCAAAACCATAGACACTCCAACACCAATAACTACATACCCACTCACTGATTCTTAGGTCTACACACACATCCACTCACTCACCCGTACAGTCACTCATACTTACGGTCACTCAGTACAGGACTATCATATGCACTCATACACCTACATAGACATTCACACACCGCCACTCATCCATAGAGGTACTCACACACCTAGTCAGTCATGCAAATAATTAATCACACTGCCATTTACTCACCTATACAGTTATACACACACCAGCTCACTTACTCATACAAATACTAGCACATTCTTACGCTCTTATACAATCACTGATACAAGCACACACTCATCCATACAGTCACTCTCACTCTCACAATCACAATCACAAACACACTCTCGCTTATAGCTATTTATATACTCCAACACACATATATACTGCCTTTCATGTAGTTACTCACACATGTACCACTGAGATATACATTCACTCACTAACACACCCATACACACACTCACCCACCCATACAGTCCATCACAGATGCACTCTTGAAACCATGCACCCAGTGAATCACCCACTGATACATCTATGTGCAGTCACACACACCCCATCCACACAAACACTCAGGCACCCATACAGATACTCAGACAACCAATCAATAACTCATAGACACTCATGTAGCTATTTACAAACCCATGCAGCCACTTACACACCAACAGACAGACGGATAAAGACATTCACACAGTTTAGTCACTAACCCATGCATTTAGTAAGATACGTTTAATCACTCACTTATAGAGTCAGTCACGCACCTACTAAATCATCCATCCAGACACTTATACACCCACTCATTATTCAATACACCTTGGCATATATATTAAACATATTTAAACTTTATAGAAACACACAGTCACTGCATGATGTCATTTGAGATGTCATCAGTGATGTCATCAGTGATGTCACTGACCATGTCATGAGTGATGTAATATGTGACGTCATCAGCAGTGCATTGCGGGGCGCGAGTTATAGTTAGCTGAACTAACTATAACGGGGAATTTCACGGGTTTTGTACGAGTGCAATGTCCAACTAACTATAACTGTCCCTAAAACCTATGGTTTTTTCAGTGAATTTCAAAGGTTTTTTAAATGCAAATTTCTAACTATAACGTGTCTGAAACCTATGGTTTTTTCAGTGAATATATATATATATCCACAGTAAGCTCCTGCCGACTGCTGGGGGCCCGTGGGAAGTGGCAAATACACCGGCGGAGCGTGCCGGTTAACTTAAATCCCAAAGAAGTCGATTGACAAATGCTCTCAGGAACCACAGACTCACGGAAAATCCAAGGGTGTTTAAACACCCTTGGATTTTCCGTGAGTCTGTGGTTCCTGAGAGCATTTGTCAATCGACTTCTTTGGGAGATATATATATATATATATATATAGCAGTTTGTTGTGAATACAAAATCGCGGCGGTTCCAGGCCGCGGAAGCGACGCACCACTTACAAATTTTCAAAGGACCCGCAGGAATGGTAAAGTCCGGTTTCTGCTTGGGCGTAGCAGGTGGCTCAATTTACATGCGCTATCCCATCCCGGAGCCCACTGGAGGGTAAGAATTGTGTCTCAACATGGGTGCCAGAATCCTAAACCCACTGGGGGATAATTATTTCAAATTGACTACATCTACCATCGTGCAGTGTTAGTATGGAATTATTCAAATTGGCGCACCGGAAGCCAAGAAAACCATAGAACACGTGGGGGCAAGATGCAGGATGGTTAAACAGGGTTTCTGACACGGCCTCTGAGGAAGAAGCTTAAAGTGCTTCAAAACGCGTCAGGCCGATGAGACTGAAAACGAGATGGGAGACCGCATGTGCATGAAATAAAGTAATGTTACTTACCTGTTACGGAGTGCGGCTTCATCTCTGGGCAGTTTGTTGTGAATATATATATATATATATATATATATATATATATATATATCTATATCTCAAGAATCTTGCCCACATACAGGTTACACATGACCCCTGGCTTGCCTATTGGTTAACTAAAAGCATTGGCATCAGGGCAGGATCTGGAATATTTTCAGTTTATATTTAAAATCTCATTTTTAATAAATATATCACTAAACCATGTAGTTTTACTGAAAAAACTACATAGCGTACTAACAATGTCTGCAAATTGGGTTTCAGCAATTATTTATCATTTGCACGTCACCAAGTAATGTATTCTGATTTTTTTTGACCCTATTGAAATTTTTGTTTGCATTACACTTCAGAATTACAAAAACAATGCGCTTTTCCGATATATTTTGAAATATTTGTACAGATTTCTACAAGCTATTTAGTTGTAGCGTGTTAGAGAAAACAGATATCCTACTGACTTTCATTTTATACTCCATGTTCCCCAGCAATATTGTGAGACAGTTCACTATACAAAATCCTCTAACTTTGCAGTCTGAGAAAGAAAAATAAACACCCACCCCAGGATAAATTAAGCAGCAATTTGTAAGAAGACATAAGCTGACATTTGACCTCTGTCTTTGAACACACAGCAAATGTGAGAAGATAAAAACAAGATTTAAAGGCATCATTATTGCTTTTTCGCTTTCTAAATTAACAGCACACCTGTTCTTTGCCAGCTGAGCTCTCCAAAATGGGCCATACGCTGTAAAAATAAAATCAATCGCACTGATAAAACCGGAGTAGTAATAGTGAGTGGCTAGTAGATGTACAGTAGTACTACTTTACATGCTCCAAGCTGCCTAAGTGTCTAGGCCCTTACATTGTTTGAGCTGCCTGTATGCCCCATTTCAGGTATTCGATTTTATCCTGTCCTGGCTTTCATGTTCACATCAACTTTCATTCTAGCCCTTAATTTATTTTTCCTCAATTATTAAAATATAAATACATGGAAAAAAATTACAGCTCTTATCTGACAAAACTTTTGTTTTTTTTAACTTAACATTTTCATATGTGCATTTTATTATTATTGTGGGTGACAAACCCAGTCCCACTTTCACCTACAACATTCTCTTGCTCTACAAGCCACTACCCAACAACAGAGCCTTTACAATATCAGATCTTATCAACAAAACGGTCCAACATATTTAGACTTGATGACCTAAACATTTGGTTCAATAAACTAAATATGCTTCAAGAAAAGGCCAAACTATATAGATAAGGAGGATCCTATGCCTCATTCTGTGATAAACGGTCCGTCTCATTTTCAGCAGCTTTTGCAGGGATGACAAAGGTGTGGGGGGAGGGAGGTGCTCTCACAGTGGTGTGTCTTCAGAAGCATATCTACGAAACTTCTACAAGAGGCACTGTGCACATATAGCTACAGATGTGCCTTAAAAGGTGCAAAATAAAATGTTGTGCTTGACAAATTCATAAATAGAGCCTTACTCAGCACATACTTACGAACATCAGCGTGCAACACAATTTAAGTTTATTGAGCACCATTATATTGGTCCATAAGCAATAAACAAGTGACAAGGTAAATGTATAAGTAACCGGCACCTTGACTGCTTGCCATCGCTCCCTTTTGTGAGTCAAATGTACAAAAGGGGATAACTTTGTTATGCAACTAGAGAGAAAGCAAAGCTTAGGCTCTGGGCCATAAAAGCTTAGGCTCTGGGCCATAAAAGGTAATGGCAGCCATCTCATGAAAGGAAAATGTGATTTTGCTTTGTGCCTCCTGCATGTGATAGGCATCCAAGTATTTTTCTTTCCGTCAGCCGGCAAAGCACAGATACAGTGTGTCCCTCAAGGCCAAGGTTTAACGTCCATTTTTTAAGCCTAGCTTGACATCATAGCAATCAACCAGGGTTGTCACTAATATTCTGAAAAGAAAACAAAAACATACTACAAGCTTCAGATGAGTAACCATCTGACATCGTTCTACTGGCTTTTTGGTGTATCATTCTTAAGAGAGTTTACACAGAAACTTTACATCTCAAAACTTCAATGAATCATTACACTTTATGTCAAATCTAATCCTTTGTCACATATGGATTATAAACACAAAGTCAAGGTATTTTAAAAGTATTTGTCAGACTCAGCTGTGTGTCTAATGGCCCCAGCAGCTTCTCTGCCACCAGGGTGGAGTATTATTTTTAAGTTCCAGTGGTTTCTACATACTGCTCCCAGGGCTTTGTCTTTCTGTTTTAATTTTTTTTAATCATCTGTGTCTTCTCTTCACAGCTGCCAGGTACAGCATTTTGTTCGTTTAATTTCAGCTTGCTGTGGCTTCTTTTAACTGCTGTCGTGGCTGATTGTCAATATAATATAATATATAGAAATCTGTGTCCATTCACAATGGCAACCAGCTTGTTACTATCAGTTGTATTCATTCGTGTCTTATTTCACTAGTCTTGGAAATATTAAACACTATACATCATTTGACCAACTTATCAAAACATTAGTAGTGAGCACGTTGACTGTGTGATAGGCACCATTAGGCTTCATTTACACCAACAAGAAAAACTTTCAGGTGCTTGCAAAACATCTGGAAGTGACGTTATCAGGTGGCCGTAGTCAGATGCCCAGAGTCTTCCCCTCTCCTCATCTCCTTCCCTCACCCACTGAGACTCCACATGTTTCTGGCACCCACTGTTCACCAGCCCATTTTTGTACGAGAGGAGATCTGACTGTTTCAGAGGATGATTTGCAAGGAGGTTGACTTCAGTGAGGTTGACTTCAGTATGGTTGACAGGTCCACACAATTCCACTGGCTTCTATATCAATATCCTAGTGGCGTCTCAACACGGTTGCCATGCTGAGCATTTTGTTCAAGCTTACAATGCAGAAACACAAATCCAGTTTGTATGCCTTGGCACTTTATAGTCCGACCTCTTGGCTTTGATTATGCCGGTTTACTTTACCAGGGGTCAAGCATGGACCGCTTACAACAGTGGTGCTTACACATCTTCAGATGCGTTTTTAAATGTGTGATGGTAAGATAGTCAAGGAAAGAGGCTACTTCCCCCTTGCCCGTCTCACCTCTGGAATATCGTCATTGTTCGGGGGGGGGAGGGAGAGCGACCATGGCACACATCAGCTCATTTTTCCCCAGGGAGCCAACCAGGTTATTCAGTGTTATACCGTTTCAGACTTGGACCCTCATTTCCAGCAGAGCACCGTCCAAGGCAAAGGCCCGAAGGGGGCCAGTCTCACACCTCAAGTCCCGCAGATCCTCCAGCTGGCGTTCAGCGCGGTTGCTCCCTCGTGGCTAGGCCCGGGCCCTCCTGGCCAGGCCCCTTCTTTAAGTCTCTAGGCAGGGCGGCACGTGGGTCTTTACCTGGCACTCCTTTGGGCCTTCCTGAATGTAAGCCTCAGCACGCAGCCCCCTCTCCAGGTCCCGATGTCCTCCTGAAGTCCCGGATGCAGATTGAGGCCCGCCCTCCCGGAGCGTCCTCGCAGCTCTCCAGTCTCCGCGATCAGGTATTTTTGCCCCTCTGTAGGGCTGCGCCTTCTTCATCGCTCACTCCCCGAAATCGGATCGCCGCAGCCGATCCACACAGCTTCAAGCACTCCTCCACACGGCCGCCCGTCGGAGCTCCTTTAGTGGGCCTGGTCACCCCCCGGCCAAGATTTAAGGTGCCTTATTCACAGGGCCGTCTCTCCGCCTGCACAGAAGACCGTCCCAGCCCCCAGGGGAAGTCACAGTCGCCGTCGGCCCCCGCCAGTCACTTGCCGAGCCCATCGCCGGACGGTCTCATATTCCTCAGGTCCTGGGTGCGCAGGGGTGGGGGTAGTTCTACCGACCCTCTGATCCAGCCTCTTTTGCAGGATGCAGTCTCACTTCTGCAGCCTCATGCCCGTCATCCAGCCCGGCCTGGATACTTGATCGTGCACAGCAGGACTGTTGGATCCGCTGTTCAGGGCACTGTCGCTGCCTACTGTCACCACTCCCCTGCCGCCCTTGTCGATTTCTGCCAGCAGGAATGGATATGTATGCTGATTAATGGGGTTATTCAGCGCACGAGGCCCAGAGCTCTGCTAGTGTGCTGCCATCTTGGTTGGCTCCTAGGCCACACCCTGAGACAGGGTGTGGCCTAGGAGGGGCAGCAATATAGTGCTAGGAATAAGCAGCAATATAGTGCTTAAAAGCCAATAGGGCTTAGGGGCTACTCGAGGTCGCGCTGGACTGGGGTAAATCCAAAGTTCAGGCCGACTGCGATAGAGGGCAGACCGGCTACATGAACCAGGCAGGGCCCGATGAAAAGTACCTTGGGTGGAGCACGTGTTGGCGAAGACTCGATGCGTCGGTTCCGATCCACGCAGTCTGGTAGGTGCGTCGGTGTCGAGCCTCGCAGTCAGGTCCTGCGTCGTCAAACCCCTTTTGATGCAGGCGATGCGTCGTCAAGGATAGCAGTCGGGCCCCACGTCGGAGCCGAACCGCTTATGATGTAGGCGCTGCGTCGAGCTTCACATTGTTGTCAGGTCACACAGAGATCTCCTCGAATTGGCACGCAGTCAGCGCTGAAGGGCACTGCATCGATGTTTGTAGAAAAACAACTGCAGAACCCACTTTCAAGGCCCAGGACTGGATTGGCACCTCTTGGCAGGGCAGTATTTACAGTTGGCAGAATCCAGCAGCTGTAGCAGAGTTGAAGGAAGTCTTTGATGGCCCCCAGACTTCAAAATAGGAGGCAAGCCAGCAAGCCCTTGGAGAAACTTTGGTTCAAGGATGGAGAGAGCTGGTCCAGTCCTTTTCACTCCCAGGCAAGAAGCAGCAGGCCAACACAGCAAAGCAGATAGCAAAGTGGCAGTCCCTTCTACTGCACAGCAATCAGCAGGCCACCACAGCAGCTCTTCTTTCTGGTAGAATGTACTTAGTTCCAGCAATGTTATAAATCCATGGTGTCAGGGGTCCAATACTTATACCTAATTTGGCCTTTGAAGTAGGGAGACTTCAAAGAGATGTTTTAAAAATGCACAAGGCCCCGCCTTTCCTGCCCTGGCCCCCAGACTCACTAAAGGGGTGGGGGTATGCAACCATTTGTGTGGGGACAGGCACAGCCCTATTCAGGTGCAAGTGTCAGCTTCTCCCTCTCATCCTGCCTCAGGATGACCCATCAACATGCAGATGACTGCACAGTCACACCTACTCTACCTTTTTGTGTGGCTGTCGAGAGGGAATGCAGGAAGCCAGCTGTCACTCACCCAAAAACATGTATTCCAGGGACCGGTAAAAGGCACCAAATGGTTTAAGTAAGAAAATGCCAACTTTCTAAAATGGCATTTACAGAACTGTCCAGAGACACCAAATTTGATTTTTCTATCTTGTCCCAATGGGAAACTACACTAGTAAAATGTTATAAGGCAGTCCCCATGTTAATCTATTAGATAAATAGGCCTTGCAGTAGTGAAAGGTGAATTTAAGAGTAGTTCATTACCAGGACATGTAAAACTTACATGTCCTACTTTTTTAATACACTGCACCCTGCCTTTAGGGCATCCCAGGGCCCACCTTAGGGGTGACATATGTAATAAAACGGAAATGGCAGTTTAAACTGCATACACAGGCTCTGCAGTGGCAGCCTTAGCCATGTTTAAAGTGCTACTTAAGTGGGTGGCACAAACAGCGCTGCAGGCCCACTAGCAGCATTTAATTTACAAGTCCTGGGCACATTGAGTGCACTTTACTAGGGACTTACAGGTAAATTAAATAAGCCAATTGGGGATAAGCTAAGTTTACCACATTTTAAGGAGAGAGCACAAGCACGTTAGCACTGGACAGCAGCGAAAAAGTGCACAGAGTCCTAAAGCCAACAACAACAAGGTCAGAAAAAGAAGAGGATGAAGGTAAAACGTTTGGGGTAACCCTGCAGAAAAAGCAATTTCCAACAAAACATAAAATTTAGAACCCGACTTTCTGCCTTTTTTCTTGCAGGCAATCACAAGTTAAACAGTCTGATGGGTGAGAAAGCAAATGTAGTCTTCCAAATGCAATGTGAGAATCTCACAGCTACTTAGCTTAACATTAACACTCCTTGGAAAAATGGCCTGCTAAAATAAGACTAGTTACCAGAACAATGCGAGCAGCAGTAGTTAGACATGTCGCAAGAGACACAGACAAAGTAAAAACAATGCCCTGGCACCTCTTTTCCTCGAGCCCATCCTTTGCCTAGATGTTGACATTAATTAGGTGGAGTGTGCGCAACACCACTGTGATGCACCCTGCCTTGAACATATACAGCATGTGCTGCAGGTGCTGGCGCGCGAGGGTCGCCAGCGTCTTTGACTAAAATTGTAAAACTATAAAATGCATTACAGTTGTGCACTTCAAATATGTAAATAACCACTTGCTGCACATAATGTTATCTCTTTTCCAAACTCGTACTAACTCCTGCTTCCTTCTATGCTTGGCCTTACTTTTTTCCACTTCTTGCTTTTCTCTCTACACTTTTTGTCCTATGTCTTGTCATACTTTGTGTTTGTTTACAATCCCCTCTTCTGTGCTCTACCCTCATTCCCTTCTTATACCACTCCGTCTTATTACCTCTTTTTGTATACAATGCATTCGCTCTACAAATCACATTTTCTTTGCCTTTCTCCTTATCTCCCCTCCTGCCTCCTATCCGTCGCGTTTCCATTCTGTCACTATTTCCTCTTTTCGTTTCCCTACCTCCTTCCCCTTTAAACTGTTAGTCGCTGCAAACTTTTCCATTCCTAATCCTTTCACTCTAAATTTCCTTTGCCCCAACCCTTCTTTATTCAGCTCTCTCGATTCCTCTTCCTTTTGTCACTATCTTATTTCTAATAATCTCCATTTGCTTTCCTTCACCCCTCATCTCATTTGATTGCTCCCTGAAACTTCCTCATTGTGCTTGTCCTGTCTTCCTTTCCTTCTTTTTATATCACTTCCCTCTAATTTCTTACCCTCTGTAATAATTATGTCATAATTTTACACCTTCCTCTTCCCCCCATTCTTCTTGCTACTTTCTCATCCATCCTAATCCGTCTTTTGTCCTACCTTCTCCTTCATATCTAGGGGACAAAGTGTACATGCGGGTACACAGCATCTACACTTTTCACAGGGTGAACACCGTCTACCCTACCAAGACGTTGGGCCCCACAGAAATATGGTGACCTCATCCCAGTGTAATTTTCAGACACCGGGACACAATCCGGAGCACCTGCACGTTGTCTGCTTTCATTACAAGCAGCAACATGCAGGCGAGGGGGCTTTGTTTTTTTAAATTCCAGCTGGGCCCAAAACAAAGGACGAGTTTAAGGGGTCATCAGGCCTCCTTTTGTTGGCGTATCCTGGCTGGGAGCTATCTGGAGCCTCAAACATAGATGCAAATACAATGGAGGGGAAACAAAGGCTCACAGCTTGTTATTACTTCACAAGTACTTGAGAGGCATGCTTTTGACTTTTTTCAGTCCCTGTATATAAGAGATATGTATGCACTGCAAGAATGTCAGATGTGTTGGCCTGTCACAGTATTTACACAAATAATTTAAATA
Organism: Calotriton arnoldi; assembly: GCA_963921515.1. Taxonomy (NCBI): domain Eukaryota; kingdom Metazoa; phylum Chordata; class Amphibia; order Caudata; family Salamandridae; genus Calotriton; species Calotriton arnoldi. The sequence continues at coordinate 712,478 of CAWUFW010002330.1, read as the reverse complement.
CCATTTGTTAGACTTGGCATCTTTTGGCGTGTTTCCCCTGAGTTTTTGCTTTCTGACCTCCCGGTTTTTGACTCTATGTCCTGGCTCAGTGTTTCTGCGCACTTTTCTCACTGCTGATCAGTGGTAAAGTGCAAGTGCTCCTGTGGTAAAAGGTGTTATGGATTGGTGTTTCCATGATGGGATATTTGATTTACTTGTTAGTCCCCAGTAAAGTGCACCGAGTGTGCCAGGGCCTGTAAATCGAATGCTACTAGTGGGCCTGCAGCACTGATTGTGCCACCCACGTGAGTAGCCCTGAAAAGGTACCTCAGACCTGCCATTGCAGAGTCTGCGCGCAGTTTGTAACTGCCATGTCGACTTGGCCAGTGCACACACTTGCCAGTCCCTAACCTTCCCTTACATGTCAGGCACCCCTAAGGTAGGCCCAAGGTACTCCTGTGGGCAGGGTGCAGTGTAGGTGAAAGGTAGGACATGCCCTGGTGTGTGCGGCATGTCCTGATAGTGAATTACAGCCAAATTCGTTTTTCACTATTGCAAGGTTACCTGTTCCCCATAGGACAGAATGGGAAGTTTGTTTATAACATCTTAGAGACAAAACTGGCCTGGGGAATTAGGCAAGAAAATAAAGTTTAGTATGCCTGAACTCAGAATCTAAAGATGCATCTTTTAGTGAAGGTGATTTTTACATTCTGTGTTTGAAAATACCACTTTTAGAAAGTAGGTTATTTTCTTGCTCAGTCATCCCGTGTGCCTCTGCTGGAATGTGGATTGCCTGTCTGGGTTTTGGATGACAGAAGGCTGGGGAGCAGGAGGGCTCCAGATAGTCTAGGTGGGTCAGGAAAGGGCTGAATAGACCTGGGCTGCAATGGGGGAAGGGGGGGGAGGAGATTTCCTTGCACCTCAAAGGGCCTGGTCTGCCTCCGACAATGCCGTCTCCACCTCCTGCCAGGAAATCACACCAGAGAAGGCAGAACTGGTTCTGGCTGGGCACCGACACTCTCTGCCTAAGAGATCAAAGGATTTTGGGATATAAATACTGGGGCCCAGACCCCTGAACTTTAGAACTCTTTTGGATCAAGAAGACTGCCAAGAAGAAGAGCCGGAGAAGCTGTGAGGAGGAACTACCACTTTGCTGTGTGCTTTGCTGTGTTGGCCTGCAGTGGCTGCTTCTGTCTTGGGCAGTGAAAGGCCTGGACTGGACTTTCTGCAATCTACTTTTGTGAGTTTCTCCAAGGGCTTGAGGTAGAGCTTTCCCCCTGTTCAAGAAGTCTCAGGGACAGCAAAGACTTCAAGTTCTTCTGCCCTCAGCACTGGGGACTGTGTGTTTTGTGCTGCAAAAGAAGAAAAGCAACTCAACGACGTCGACGACGCCGCTGCCGACTCCGTGTCCCGAAGGCACCGCAGAGGGCACCGCTGCAACGCGACCCTGGTCTCACCGACGACGCCTGCTGACGCCGCCACCGAGCCGCTGCTCGCACAGCGACCTGTGGGCACCGCACTCCGCTTCACGACGACGCCTTGGCACCGCAGAGGTCACGCCGCAACGCAACCCTGGTCTCACCAACGACGCCTGCTGATGCCGCCACCGAGCCGCTGCTCGCACCGCGACCTGTGGTCACCGCACTCTGCACCGCCTCGCTTCACGACGACGCCTTGGTATCCCCGACGACGCAGCTCCACGCTGAAATCTACAGCGCTGCTTGCACCGTGGTTCGAGGGCACCGCTCGTAAAGTTACACGACGCACCGCCCTCATCCCGCACCGCAGCCATGGCCTACCGACGCCGGCGCCATCGACTCCAGTTCATCAGCCGATGACAGCGCATCAGCAGCGACGATGCCGCTGCTTGCACCGTGACCTGCCAGCACCGTGACGAGCACCGCCTTTGTCTCGCACCGCGACCCTGGTCTCTCCGACTCCGCCATCCGACGCCGCTGCTCGCACCGCGACCTAAGGGCACCGCACCGCAACACACGGCGCCTGCCGATGCCAGCGCTCCTGACTTCTACAAGGAGGAGATCGATCTGCAACGCGTGTGACTGCGAGGGCCCCGACGACTCCTGCACCGACCTCCGGAACCGACGCCTGCGGACGCCGTGCTTTCGAAAGCTCAACGAGAGGTCACCGACGCCCTGCATTTCTAAAAGGTACTGTTTGCGGGTCTTCCTGACACCGTAGCTGGCCCACGACGCGACGGGCTTGAAGTAGAGCTTGCCCCCTGTTCAAGAAGTCTCTGGGACAGCAAAGACTTCAAGTTCTTCTGCCCTCAGCACTGGGGACTGTGTGTTTTGTGCTGCAAAAGAAGAAAAGCAACTCAACGACGCCGCTGCCGACTCCGTGTCCCGAAGGCACCGCAGAGGGCACCGCGACCCTGGTCTCACCGACGACGTCTGCTGACGCCGCCACCGAGCCGCTGCTCGCACAGCGACCTGTGGGCACCGCACTCCGCTTCACGACGACGCCTTGGCACCGCAGAGGTCACCGCCGCAACGCAACCCTGGTCTCACCAACGACGCCTGCTGACGCCGCCGCTAGTCGCACCGCGACCTGTGGTCACCGCACTCCGCACCGCCTCGCTTCACGACGACGCCTTGGTATCCCCGTCGCTCCACGACGAAATCTACGCTGCTGCTTGCACCGTGGTTCGAGGGCACCGCTCGTAAAGTTACACGACGCACCGCCCTCATCCCGCACTGCAGCCTTGGCCTACCGACGCCATCGACTCCAGTTCGTCAGCCGTCTCCAGCGCTTCAGCAGCGACGCCGCCGCTGCTTGCACCGTGACCTGCCAGCACCGTGACGAGCACCGCCTTTGTCTCGCACCGCAACCCTGGTCTCCCCGACGCCGCCACCCGACGCCGCCACCGAGCCGCTGTTTGCACCGCGACCTGAGGGCACCTCACGCCGCACCGCAACACACGGCGCCTGCCGATGCCAGCGCTCCTGACTTCTACAAGGAGGAGATCGATCTGCAACGCGTGTGACTTCGAGGGCCCCGACGACTCCTGCACCGACCTCCGGAACAGACGCCTGCGGACGCCGTACTTTCGAAAGCTCAACGAGAGGTCGCCGACGCCCTGCATTTCTAAAAGGTACTGTTTGCGGGTCTTCCCGACACCGTAGCTGGCCCGCGACGCTGCGGTCAGCCAGAACTGTTTGGATTTGTTTGCTCACGACGCCGTGATAGCCCCGGACGGAGCTATCGACATCAAGGAACTGTTTTTAAAGCATATTTTGATAACTGAAGATTTTTAAGTACTGTATTGTGGATTTTTATCGTTTTTGGTCTTGTCTGAAGTAATAAAAATATTGGATATTTTTCTAAACTGGTGTGGTGTCCTTTTGTAGTGCTTACACTATTATTGTTGGTTATGTGCAAATGCTTTACACACTGCCTCTAAGATAAGCCTGACTGCTCGTGCCAAGCTACCAAGGGGGTGAGCAGGGGTTATTTTAGGAGTGTAACTCCCTTACCCTGACTAGGAAGAAGGGTCCCTATTTGGACAGAGGTGCAAGCCCTTGCCAACTAGAGACCCCCATTTCTAACATTGGTTGTCAGCAGTGGGGATAGGACTTGCGTTTGCACTTGACTTACAGTGATTGGTGTGCACTACTACCATATCGCAGACCATTACGTGACACATACTGGTTCTTTTTGGCCTATTTTTTTATCTTGCCAGTTTGAACTTGCTACTTCATCATGCCGGAATCAAGAGCATCATCCGTTGCATCCCTAGAAATTGCCTTTGAGGAGGATAGGTTGGAAGCCTACAATGTTAGGGAATTGAAATCAATTTGCAAAAACCTAAAAGTCCAAGTCAGAGGCCTCACTAGGAAGGACGAGCTACAAAAGGCGCTGATGGCCTGGGTAGCAGCCAGACATACCAGCGAGCAGTCTGGTGGTCTCAGTGGAGAGGCGGAGGATCCTATTCCTAGGGTGGATGTGCTTTTGGGAGGGGGGGGAACCCTCCAGGCCAGGCAGCAGTGGCCTGTCCCCAGAGGAGCTGGAGGACAGGCGGGAAGCAAGGAAGTTCGAGTTGGAGAAACTCAGGATGGAAAGTGAAAGGGAGGATAAAAGAATAGCCATGGAGGAAAGGAAGATGATCTTAGATCATGAGCGAAGTCTTAAATAACTGGAGCTAAGGAATAGAGCCAGTTCAGATGGTGGCAGCAACTCGTCAAGACAGGCAGACAAAATTGTGCACATCCCTAAAAATGTAGGCAAAGAATTCAAAAAGGGGGATGACATATAAAGGTGGTCTCAGGGGTACGAGGCAGCAATTCACATGAATGGGGTCCCCGAGGAGAATTGGGGAGCAGGATTGTGGCCTCTCTTCCCAGAAGAAGCAAGGGATACTTTAATAGCTTTGGGTAAGGGGTATCACCTCACCTATCCAGACATGAAGGACGCCCTTCTCACTAAGTATGGTCTTACTCCTGAAAAGTACAGGGATCAGTTCAGGTCCAGTAAGAAGTCTGATGCAAACACTTGGTTGGAATGTGTGGATGTGTTTTGCCGGTCACTGGATGGCTGGGTGAAGGGCAGTAATGTGACAGATTTTCAAGGGCTCTACAATTTGATTGCATGGGAGCACTTGTCTAGTCTATGTTTTGCAGATCTGCGCCAGCACCTAGTTGATAGCAAGCTGACTGACCCCAGGAAGCTTGCTATGGAGGCGGACCGCTGGGTGAGTACCAGGGTCCACAAGAAAGCGTTTGGGGGAGACTCAGCCAAAGGTGGGCAGGGTCCCCAGCAGAAAAGTGGGGGGGGACAAGGATAAAACACAGGAGTTCTCTAAAGGGCCCCAAATTAACACCCAGGGTAAAGGTTCCCATCCCCCCGGAGATAAGAAGCCAGGGGTCTCATCAGGAAAGTCTGCTGAGACTGGCCCCCGCAGGTGTTTTGCGTGTGACCAGGTGGGCCACATGAAGGGGGACCCCAAGTGTCCAAAGGGGGCTCAGCCACCCACCAGTGGGCAGTCCAAGGTGTTGGCTAGTGTAGCGCTTGGGGAGGAGGAGTACCCACAGGAGGATGGGGATCCTGCAGAAATGACCCTCGTCTCACTAGGGGACAGTGAGATGGTCCCAGGACACCAGGTGCCCCCTAACACAAAGAAATACAGCACCTGGGTGACCATCAATGGGAAAAGGGTAGAGGCTCTCAGAGATACTGGAGCCAGTGTGACCTCAGTCCGGTGTCACCTGGTCTCTGAGGAGCAGGTAGTCCCAGGGGCATTCCACCAAGTAATTGCAGTAGACAATTCAGAGCGCCACTGTCTGGTGGCGCAGGTTCCCTTCGAGTGGGGGGGGGGCGGGTCTCAGGTCCTTTGAGGGTGGTTGTGAGCCCTTCCATGCCTGTAGATTGTCTGCTAGGTAACGACCTGGAGCAGTCCTTAGGGAAGGATGTTGAGCTTAGGTCTCACTTGGAGATGCTTGGGTTGCCAGAGTGGGCATGCGGGTCCACTCGGTCAATGGCGGCCAGAAAGGGTGATCAAGAGGACTTGGAGCCTGAAACAGTGGCCCCAGTCCCTGCCAAGAGAAAGGGCAAGGGGCGCGGGAAACCGGCCCCTGAAGTTCCCACGGACCGGGAGGAGGCGGACCTTGAGAGGGACGCCCCGGTGCCTACAGGGGAACAGGTAGCTGAACTGGGGGACATCTCTGAGCTGACCCATTGGCAGCAAGAAGGGGGTCCCACCAGGGAGGAATTCTGCAAGGAGCAGAAAGAGTGCCCTTCTCTGGAGGGTCTGCGGCGGCAGGCTGCAGACAAGGCAGCAGGTGATCAGTCCGGATCACATTGGATCTACTGGGAGAATGGTCTACTGTACAGTGAGCCTAAGGTCGCTGAGCCTGGGTCAGCCCGTGTGCTGGTGGTACCCCAGCGCTTCAGGACCTTCCTACTGGGTCTGGCTCATGACGTGCCTTTGGCAGGACATTTGGGGCAGGACAAGACCTTTGACAGGCTTGTCACCCACTTCTTCTGGCCCCAAATGCGAAGGCAGTCAGATGGACATTGCAGGTCTTGCCAAACATGCCAGGCAAGTGGTAAGAGTGAGAGGAAGGTCAATGCTCCTCTCCAGCCTTTTCCAGTTGTTGGAACACCCTTTGAAAGGGTAGGGATGGACATTGTGGGGCCACTGGATCCCAAGACAGCCATGGGCAACAGGTACATCCTGGTCTTGGTGGACCATGCCACCCGGTACCTGGAGGCAATCCCTCTCAGGACAACGACGGCGCCAGTGGTGGTCCGGACGTTAATGGTGATCTTTTCCCGCGTGGGGTTCCCCATAGAGGTGGTTTCTGACAGAGGGACCAACTTCATATTCAAGTATATGACATCCCTGTGGAAGGAGTGTGGTGTAACCTACAAGTTCACCACCCGTTACCACCCACAAGGTAACGGTCAGGTGGAGAGATTCAACCAGACTTTGAAGGCATGATTAAGGGTCCAACAGAACCCATGAGGCGTAAGTGGGATGTCCTCTTGCCATGCCTTCTCCTTGCGTACAGGTAGGTGCCACAGAAGTCTCTTGGGTTCAGTCCCTTTGAGCTTCTGTATGGTCACCCTGTGAGAGGACCTCTGAGTTTGGTCAAGGAAGGCTGGGAGGCAGCTCCCAGGAAAACTCCCCAGGATGTGTTTAGTTACATGCTGGCCATCAGAAACCAAACTGCCCGCTTCAGGAAACTCGCTCAGGCGAACCTGGAAGCAAGCCAGGAAGAAATGAAGAAGTGGTATGACCAGAATGCCACTCTAGTCAAGTGGAACCTTGTGCCTTGCAGGACAAGTGGACTGGGCCATTTGAGGTGGTGGAGCGCAAAAGTGACGTCACCTACCTGGTGGATTTGGAGGCTCCAATGAACCCTTTGAGGGTCCTCCATGTGAACCGCCTCAAACCCCACTTCGAGAGGTCCGAAGTGAGCATGCTCTTGGCGACAGATGATGGAACGGAAGAGGAAAGTGAACCTCTCCCTGACCTCCTGTCTACCAAGGAGCACGATGGGTCAGTGGAAGGCGTGATCATCTCCCCTACACTGAGCCCAGAACAGCAGAGCGATTGTCACCAGTTGTTGGGACAGTTTGCCCCCCTGTTCTCCCTGACCCCAGGTGTCACTCACTGGTGTACCCATGACGTGGACACTGGTGACAGCCCTCCTGTGAAACACAAGATTTACAGGTTGACTGACCGGGTCAAGGCCAGCATTAAAGAGGAGGTCTCCAAGATGTTGGCGTTAGGGGTGATCGAGCCTTCCAACAGTCCTTGGGCCAGCCCAGTGGTCTTGGTCCCAAAGGCTGCTGCACCCGGTGCTGCTCCAGAACTGCGGTTTTGTGTGGACTACCGTGGGCTCAATGCCGTCACCAGGACTGATGCACACCCCATCCCCAGAGCTGATGAGCTCATTGATCGGTTGGGAGCTGCCAAGTTCCTCAGCACGTTTGATTTAACGCCTGGGTACTGGCAGATCGCCGTAACCGATGGGGCCAAGGAGAGGTCAGCATTTTCAACCCCTGAAGGACATTACCAGTTCCGGGTGATGCCCTTTGGGTTGAAGAATGCCCCTGCCACCTTCCAGAGGTTGGTCAACCAGGTGTTGGCTGGAGGATTTCAGTGCCGCCTACCTGGATGACATCGCAGTGTTCAGTTCCAGCTGGGAAGAACACTTGCAGCACCTCGGTGAAGTGTTGAAGGCGCTGCGGAGGGCAGGCCTCACGATCAAGGCCAGTAAGTGCCAGATCGGGCAAGGTTCGGTGGTGTACTTGTGACACCAGGTAGGAAGCGGCCAGGTGGCGCCCCTACAGCCCAAGATTGACACCATTCTGGCTTGGGAACCCCCAAGACCCAGACAGAGGTGAGGGCCTTCTTAGGACTCACCGGGTACTACAGGAGGTTTGTTAAAGGGTATAGCACCATTGTTGCCCCATTAACAGAGCTGACTTCCAGGAAGCAGCCCAAGAAGGTGATCTGGACCGAGTCCTGCCAGAAGGCTTTTGATGCCCTGAAGGCCACCATGTGCACGGCCCCCGTGCTCAAGGCACCCGACTTCTCCAAGGAATTTGTTGTGCAGACTGACGCTTCAGAGCATGGAGTGGGAGCGGTGCTCTCACAACTGAACGAAGAGGGCCTAGACCAGCCTGTAGTCTTCCTTAGCCGGAGACTACTCCCCAGGGAGCAGAGGTGGAGTGCCATAGAAAGGGAAGCTTTTGCTGTGGTCTGGGCGCTGAAGAAGCTGAGGCCCTACCTGTTTGGGACTCACTACCGGGTTCAGACAGACCACAGGCCCCTCAGATGGTTGATGCAAATGAGGGGTGAGAATCCAAAACTGCTGAGGTGGTCCATCTCCCTACAGGGAATGGACTTTACGGTGGAACTCCGCCCTGGCACAGAACACACCAATGCAGATGGTCTGTCCAGGTTCTTCCGCCTTAGTGAAGAGAACTCCCAGGAGGTTGGGTAGTTCTCCCTACTTTCAGCTGGAGGGGACATGTGTTAGACTTGGCATCTTTTGGCGTGTTTCCCCTGAGTTTTTGCTTTCTGACCTCCCGGTTTTTGACTCTGTATGTGCTGGCTTAGTGTTTCTGCGCACATTTCTCACTGCTGATCAGTGGTAAAGTGCAAGTGCTCCTGTGGTAAAAGGTGTTATGGATTGGTGTTTCCATGATTGGATATTTGATTTACTTGTTAGTCCCCAGTAAAGTGCACTGAGTGTGCCAGGGCCTGTAAATCGAATGCTACTAGTGGGCCTGCAGCACTGATTGTGCCACCCACGTGAGTAGCCCTGAAAGGTACCTCAGACCTGCCATTGCAGAGTCTGTGCGCAGTTTGTAACGGCCATGTCGACTTGGCCAGTGCACACACTTGCCAGTCCCTAACCTTCCCTTTTTTTACATGTCAGGCACCCCTAAGGTAGGCCCAAGGTACCCCTGTGGGCAGGGTGCAGTGTAGGTGAAAGGTAGGACATGCCCTGGTGTGTGCGGCATGTCCTGATAGTGAATTACAGCCAAATTCGTTTTTCACTATTGCAAGGTTACCTGTTCCCCATAGGACAGAATGGGAAGTTTGTTTATAACATCTTATAGACAAAACTGACCCGGGGAATTAGGTAAGAAAATAAAGTTTAGTATGCCTGAACTCAGAATCTAAAGATACATCTTTTAGTGAAGGTGATTTTTACATTCTGTGTTTGAAAAATACCACTTTTAGAAAGTAGGTATTTTCTTGCTCAGTCATCCCGTGTGCCTCTGCTGGAATGTGGATTGCCTGTCTGGGTTTTGGATGACAGAAGGCTGGGGAGCAGGAGGGCTCCAGATAGTCTAGGTGGGTCAGGAAAGGGCTGAATAGACCTGGGCTGCAATGGGGGAAGGGGAGGAGATTTCCTTGCACCTCAAAGGGCCTGGTCTGCCTCTGACAATGCCGTCTCCACCTCCTGCCAGGAAATCACACCAGAGAAGGCAGAACTGGTTCTGGCTGGGCACAGACACTCTCTGCCTAAGAGATCAAAGGATTTTGGGATATAAATATTGGGGCCCAGACCCCTGAACTTTAGAACTCTTTTGGATCAAGAAGACTGCCAAGAAGAAGAGCCGGAGAAGCTGTGAGGAGGAACTACCACTTTGCTGTGTTGTCCTGCAGTGGCTGCTTCTGTCTTGGGCAGTGAAAGGCCTGGACTGGACTTTCTGCAATCTACTTTTGTGAGTTTCTCCAAGGGCTTGAGGTAGAGCTTGCCCCCTGTTCAAGAAGTCTCAGGGACAGCAAAGACTTCAAGTTCTTCTGCCCTCAGCACTGGGGACTGTGTGTTTTGTGCTGCAAAAGAAGAAAAGCAACTCAACGACGTCGACGATGCCGCTGCCGACTCCGTGTCCCGAAGGCACCGCAGAGGGCACCGCTGCAACGCGACCCTGGTCTCACCGACGCCGCCTGATGACGCCGCCACCGAGCCGCTGCTCGCACCGCAACCTGTGGGCACCGCTTAACGATGATGCCTTGGCACCGCCGCAACGCGACACTGGTCTCACCGACGACGCATGCTGACGCCGCCACCGAGCCGCTGCTCGCACCGCGACCTGTGGTCACCGCACTCCGCACCGCTTCACGACGACGCCTTGGTATCCCCGTCGACGCCGCTCCACGACGAAATCTACGCCGCTGCTTACACCGTGGTTCGAGGGCACCGCTTGTAAAGTTACACGACGCACCGCCCTCATCCCGCACTGCAGCCTTGGCCTACCGACGCCATCGACTCCAGTTCGTCAGCCGACTCCAGCGCTTCAGCAGCGACGCCGCCGCTGCTTGCACCGTGACCTGCCAGCACCGTGACGAGCACCGCCTTTGTCTTGCACCGCGACCCTGGTCTCCCCGACGACGCCATCAGACGCCGCCACTGAGCCGCTGCTCGCACCGCGACCTGAGGGCACCTCACGCCGCACCGCAACACACGGCGCCTGCCGATGCCAGCGCTCCTGACTTCAACAAGGAGGAGATCGATCTGCAACGCGTGTGACTTCGAGGGCCCCGACGACTCCTGCACCGACCTCCGGAACAGACGCCTGCGGACGCCGTACTTTCGAAAGCTCAACGAGAGGTCGCGACGCCCTGCATTTCTAAAAGGTACTGTTTGCGGGTCTTCCCGACACCGTAGCTGGCCCGCGACGCTGCGGTCAGCCAGAACTGTTTGGATTTGTTTGCTCACGACGCCGTTATAGCCCCGGACAGAGCTATCGACATCAAGGAACTGTTTTTAAAGCATATTTTGATAACTGAAGATTTTTAAGTACTGTATTGTGGATTTTTATCGTTTTTGGTCTTGTCTTAAGTATATAAAAATATTGGATATTTTTCTAAACTGGTGTGGTGTCCTTTTGTAGTGCTTACATTGTATTATTGTTGGTTATGTGCAAATGCTTTACACACTGCCTCTAAGATAAGCCTGACTGCTCGTGCCAAGCTACCAAGGGGGTGAGCAGGGGTTATTTTAGGAGTGTAACTCCCTTACCCTGACTAGGAAGAAGGGTCCCTATTTGGACAGAGATGCAAGCCCTTGCCAACTAGAGACCCCCATTTCTAACACCATTATTTTGTTTTATTTCTTTGAGAGCGCTTCTCATCCCAATGTAGGGTGTCAGAGCACTTTACATCACACGCACACATTGACAATAAATCATTTGTGTGCAAATCAATGTACATGATGTGTTACATAAGCCAGTGAGGGTTACAAGGTGTAGGAGTTAAATGTCCTTCATAGCTCACTGCGCTATATTATAAGGATTACAATTTATGAACTGAAAGTAACAAAAGGATCTCTGTGTGAAAAGCAGTAACCCACTTACCCATCCACATAAAATAAAAATCTGTCATCTGCATCTTACATGGTGTGCTTTGCGGAGACATATTAACCCTCTACGCTACTTTGATTGAAAACTGGGACTAGACAAAACGCAGATCTCCACACCAAATACGTTATCTTACCATTATTATTACCTGAGATTTACTTGGCACACAAAGATCTCAACAGCAGGTGCTTTAACTCCATAAGATATTTTAAAATGTAGAATTTGTAACCAATTTATCAGAACAAATTTCCTGCCATGTTTCTCCTTTGTTGCCAATTTATTTGTGGCAGAGTTTAAAAAAAAAAAATGTATAAGTTGAGGCCCAGATGTTGTGTAAGGGTTGTGCCACTTTTTTGTCCCAACTCTGACCCAAAATATTTGTTAAATATTGTAATGCACTCAAATATACTCATGATAGATCTGCTAAACATATGTGTGAGGTCTTAAGATCGGATGTCACTTCCTGTGAGGTCATGGGTTGTGATGCCCCTTCATGTGATACCACTATGTGCGATGTCACAAGCTATGTCACGCACTGTGATGTCACACATACTCCTTAACTTGGTTAGTCCCTCCCACTTCTAAAAAAAAACAAAAAAAAACGTGTGCCCGGTTTATACCCCCGATATATTTGTGCCCTTAGATCTTTCTCTCCCGTCCCTTCAATCTTTAAGGTAAGGGCAAACAGTGATAGTGCCTAAGTGACACTACCTTCGAGCACTGGACTGGAGTTAGGAAGGGTTAAATTGGAGACCACCTAGCCATCTGAGATTAATAATCAAGCTTGAAACGGGTATACTGGAAAGCTGGGGCTGAGTCACAAAAGAGAAGCAAGGCAAGAAAAAAAAACACGGGTAAAGATGGAAACCTAATGAGATTTTCTGAAATCGGAAAAAATTATATTTTCTTTCAAAGAAGTTGGCGCGTATGCGGCACCTAATCCACACTGTTATCTAACTTGCACCAGTGTTCGGGCTGCGCCGACACTCGTGTTGCACCGGCTGCAATGGAGAGCTCTAACAAGGTCTGGGCTACTCTGGTATCTGGTACCCAGACACACAGGATGAGCAGAGCAGGTGCTTCGCTGCCCCATAGATAAGCAACACTATCACTCAGGCTAGGCTATTATTACAAATGGTTTGTGTCAAATTGATACCTAGATTGCGCTCCCTAATGCCTATCCTAAACGCCGACCATTAACCAATCAGTGTCAACATTAAAGCTATTATGCATATGGCCACAAATCTTGCTTTCAGTACACGAATACTACTCTAGGATCTCTGGATGTCGCTGAAGAAACAAAACAGCAAGACTCTCGCCGGCCCGTTGTGGCACCCGCTGCCCTGAACTGGCGAGCACGCGCGCGCTCAGTCTTCACAACGGAATACCGAAAAGGAAGTCTATGGACTGAGGAGGAGGCCTACAAACGGCTTTCCTGACTCTCTCGCGCTCTCTCTCCACCGCCCCCTTCGCCGCTTCCTTACCCAGGTTCTGTGTCAGGAGGATGGTATAGGGCGGGCTGTCCTGCTGAGGAGTATCACTCTGGCACGCGCACCACCGCAACAGCAGGGCGAGCAGCCACAGCACCGGGTACAGCCAAGCCATCGCAGTCCTCCGCCGGTGGGACAATGCAGCTCGGGTGAAAATAACGGCCGCCCGGCGATTCACCCAGCCCGCTAGGATAAAGCCAGGCATGCGCAGAGCGGCCTCTGCCCGCCCCCAGCCGCCACGGCCCTGACAGGCAGAGCACGTGGCGTAGCTGTCAGAGCCCAAGCGGGGAGCTTGCTTTGCAGGGCCATGCCCGCCTATAGCCTGCCCATTGGTATGACTGCTGGCCGCTGTAGCTTGAAGATGGTGAACTGATGTTTTCGAGTCTCTGAACGATGCCCCACAGTATGGTGTTCAGGATGGCAAACCTGCTTTGGAGCACTCACCAAGAGCAAATTCGTTTTTATTATTCAAAGACCAGTCGGACTGTGAAGTAAAGAGTTGCCAACGTTTCAGGCTTCCTCCTATAAGAGACACGTAAAGGTAACGTTTGGGAAATTTCGATTTAAATGAAAAACTAATGAATTTTAAACAGCACTATAAAGTACACTTACACATTTTTTTAAAAGGGAATTCTTGGACTCCTCTTCATGTAGTGTCATTTGTTAGGGCCTAGGGCATGCATGCAAACATTTTAGAAGAATAAAGTGAAAGATTAAAAAAAAATAATAATAATAATAATCGGGAGAATGTGTTTCCCCCATTGTCTTCTATTGAAACAGAGGGCAATTTCAGGCGGGAGACTGCCAAAATTAAGCCGTTTTTGGTTCAAAAATCGGGTCAATTGACGTATGCTGGGGTTACAAGGCCCTGCCTCTCCCGTAACCTCTCTTTCGCCTCCCATGCCCAATTAGCACTGATTACTGTTAGCATATCGAATTGCATAGTATTCCTGTGAGAAATGTATGTGAATATATGTATTTGCCTCACATTCATGCGCTAAGATTGCGTTTTTCACAGTGGCATGCTTGGTGACGGAAAACCCGAAATGTCATTGTACCAAAGTTATATTGTACATCGCAATTTGCATCCTGCATTGTCAACATTGTGATTCCCTACAACTCTCAATCTATCACAAGGGCATGCTGAAGGCAAAGCTCATTCATGCCATCTTTCCTTGCCTCTTGCATGGAAAGTGTTGTACATGTAATTACATTTTCAATGCTTGTTTGTACCTCTTCAAATGTTTTTACATATCTTTATCTCATTGGTAGATTGGTGTTTATTATGTCATCTGTTAGAACATTCATTTATCATATAAATGACGTTATAGAATGTTCGTTGGATTTGATCATTTGTGAGCTATTCTCCACAGGTTCCTGTTTCCACCTGCGTGTGGGCCCTTACAATGTTACTTCTTGAATAAACATCTTTATTCTTCACTTCATCCTCATTTCGTGTCTTAACAAATTTGCGACAAGTTATATTTAAAGAATCCGGGCCCACAGCGGTGAATTCTGCAGTGTACTGAACTTTGTACGTTCAAAGAAATCCGAACGTAAAAGGAGGCTTTCACCGATTAAAAATTTCAACTGGAGTGAGGTACATGCATAATATAACTTTACTGAAAATATTTCTGAGTGAAAAACTTACGGGTTTCAAAGATATTTGTGAACGTGGGAATCAGCCGTTGGTTTCACGCGCATCGTCTGAGCAGGTAACGGTGTACAGTGATGCAGTACCGCTCGCGCAATATTTTGACCGCATTTCAGAGGCATTTCAGAGGCTACCATACTTCAAGCACGTCATTACGTCTATGCATGCCATCATTTTGTTATGAAGGAAAAAACTACTGAGAGTAAAAGCACGTCGGAAATCGTATGAAACTGTCGAGTCGTGTTTATTGGTGAGAAATTTACTAAATTAAGCGGCGCAAATAAGTTTAAAAACATAAAACAACAAGGAAGCATACATTCAACAATTAATATATTGTGAAAAGGGTTTTATTAGTGGCATTGTACATTAACTTTGGTATTTCTTATTCAAAATAAATAACAATTAAAACTTAACATGGCACAAAGCAATACAAAAAGTACACCTGCACATTTTTTAAGTGAAGCAGGAAAACCACCTATGAGATGGAAGAACTGGCATAGAGCATTCAAAAATTATTTAGTTGCTATTGATGGAAAAGCATACAACGCTGAAAGAAAAAGAGCAATTATGTTTGGATTATTAGGTAACGCAGGGCAGGGAATTTTCCACAGTCTGCCAGAATATGAAAATGCGCCAGGGCAATTTGTTCCACTTGATGAATATCAAGAAGCTGTTAAGCAGATGGAGAAACAATTTTCTGAAGAACCTAATATAATGGTCGGTAGACACACGTTTGCAATGCGCAAACAGAATGAAAATGAGACCATTGAAGAATACATTGCTGCTTTAAGAGTACTGGCATCTAATTGTGAATATAATAAAATGTTTGATACATACATTAGAGATCAGTTTGTTTTTCATTGTTATTCTAAAAAGATTCAATAAAGACTTTTGGGTTGTCGCAATCCGAGCCTTCAGGAGGTTATTGATCTAGCTAAAGGAATTGAGCGTTCTATGTTATCTTCTAAAGTTTT
The DNA here is from genome assembly GCA_963921515.1 of Calotriton arnoldi. Lineage (NCBI taxonomy): Eukaryota > Metazoa > Chordata > Amphibia > Caudata > Salamandridae > Calotriton > Calotriton arnoldi. The sequence continues at coordinate 697,038 of CAWUFW010002330.1, read as the reverse complement.
ATCAAATGAAGCAGCAAATTGTACTAACGTTTTTGCTTTGCAGGAAAAGAAAAGAGTAGAACAAAGAGGAGGAGAGAGAAACAAACAAAGAGTTATAGATGTGGATCTAAAAATCATCTAGCGGATTTTCAGGGTTGTCCTGCTATTGGCAAAAGATGCATAAAATGTGAAAAAGTAGGGCATTTCGCTACTTCATGCAAAAATAACAAAGGTAATATGAAGAGTAAGGTAAAAATTAACAACATAGAAGAATTTGATGAAGAGTTATGTTCTAATATTGTTTTAACAGTTGAAGAACATGATAGAAAAATTGTTGCACCTCTTGGTAAAGTGCATATTGGAAGTGTAGAACTTCAGGTATTGGCAGACTCCGGATTACCCATTACAGTTGATGGAGCAGGGTAAAAGAAAAAATTTAACCTCCTAATAATTTACGTAAAATGATTAACAAACAAGTTCGTTTAAGTAAATAACCAACAATGTATGTTACATGTGAAGGGTTAAAGGTAACACGCTATTTTGTGTGCAAACTAATTTACTTATAATTGTTGACGTGGCTAACATAACCTAATATTTGCGAATTAATAGAATAATAAAATGCATGATTTGTGCTTTGAAAACAAAACGTGTAGTGGCAAAATAAAGCAATGGTAAGTAAGGGACGGCTTTATATGTTGCTTTTTGCTAGGTAATACCTAATTGGGGTACGTAGAATGACGGGAGGGAAACAAAAGGCTTTATATTCTTTATTCTTAACTATATTTTGTTTATCTTTGTAAATAGTGCGCTTAGGCCTGTTGAGCAGCGATATAAAATGGCCGCCATGAGCTAGAATACGCGTGCGCGAGGAGAAATGTAGACAAGGAGAAAGGCCATGAACAAGAATGACCACGTGATCGTTCCAAGAGCCTAGGATGAAAGTATGGTCAAGGCTATTGTGACCTTACTGAATAAATGTGTGCCAAGATGGGTCAGCAAGAAGCGTGAGAAGTCAAAAAGAATAAATGGACAAAAAGAACTGTTGAACCTAAAAAGTATCGGAAAGTGATACAAGTTGGACTGATCGAAGCAGATGAGTAATGTCACGAACTGTGGGAAACGATGCAAGTATGGACATTCCACAAAGAACTGGTTAGAACAAGGAAGTTTGATAAAAGATGTATATGGACTCAAATGGACCAATTAGAGAGAATCTCACCATAAAGATGCAACATTTTTATTTTAGTAAGCTAGAATTAGGGTATAAGAAGACCTACTCTTGGCGGGGAGGGATTATTATTAGATGATGCTGCTGGTTGCTGGGAGCTGCTTTTTGCCGTTTTTGGCTGCTGTTAGTTGCGTATGGAGTTGCTGCTGCTGATGCTGACGAGCTGAGGCTGCTGCTGCTATTTTATATTTTTAATTGAGCATAAGATGCTGCTTTTTGAAGAACTTTTATTCTTGATAGATTTTTCCATTTAGAACTATTAGACTTTTTCAGAACAGATAGATAGAGATTTTGGGAGTTCTTGCCGTGACAAACTTTATTCTTCCATCTAATAGGTATGCATTGCAATTTCAATTTATTCGTATAATGATAACAAATGTAATAATCTGAATAATAAACCTAAAACTTATTTCATGCTTCTAAACTTTATATAAACTTTATTATCTTTAAACAAATGACTCAGTGGTTATTTAGCTCAATGATTAATGTAAAATGTTAGAAGGTTTATTGTGATTGAGCTGGTCTTAATCACCATCAACTGATTCCTACTAGTTGGTCCATCGACCAATGAGCGGAATACCTTAAAACAATGAGAAATATTATGTTGTGTTAAAAAGAGGTATCCCGTCTCCTTCCAGCGAATCGTTTTACTGTTTTTCTCCTAGGTTACTGACGGAGGAAATCCAGGGAATAAATGAGTGAGTGAATGCATGTGCGGTGTTATGGGCCCCACCGTCATATGGATATAGTCTGTGTATTGGAGGGATAGTTGTACCTGGATGACCGAAGCATATAGGAGAAGAATTTTTATTGTTAACGCTGGATCAGATTTCTTGGTAGCAGAGTTATGGTTACTATAGATTAGTTTGGTGATTATTGATTATTGATTATTTCATGTCTAACACTTTATGTTGCGTCGCGTTATGTTATATGTAAGTCGAAGTTTTCACGCTTCCGGGAAGTAGGAAGTGGAACACGTGTGGCAAGAGAAGTCACATGGAATAGTGCATTGTCTGAGTTCATATTGGTGATAACACAGGTTGTGTTATGATAGGGACATTTTCCGTATAAAAGGTGTGTGAGTGAAATAGCGACCGGTTTTCTTGTGAAACTCTGGCCTTAATTCTCAGGAGCAGTATAGTCTCCACATGTGTTTTATCCCCAGAGAAACGGGTTTACCGCTTGCTTGAAAGAAGGGTAAGGTAGAGGGAAGTGCTACTTTATCGGCGAAACAGAAAAATTCTGTGGTAGGGTAGAGGTAAGCGCTGCCTACTGGAAAATACAGAATTCTTGTGTAAATGGACAAAGCTATTTCTTTGGTTTAGCGAATCAGACAATGGAAATATGTTTCAAATGTTGTAACTAACGAAGAATTGTTGAAAAAGAAATTGCCGATAAATTTTGTAAAGGAGGGGTCAGGAGCAGAACTGACGTAGACAAAAGCCGCGCTGGGATTGGACAGTGCGCTAGTCATACAGAAACAGGAGCAGAGCTGACGTAAAGAAAAAGCCGCGCTGGGATTGGACAGTGCGCTGTAGACAGAAACCGTTCTAATTGGAGTGTTGGTGTGAGTCGCGCTAGGATTGGACGGATAGAATAGTGACGTGGAAGTTTATGATTGGAGTGTTGGTGTAAGTCGCGCTAGGATTGGTTGGAATAACGCATAGAGAACAGTGTTGAATTGCGGAACTTTTGAGGAGAAAAGAGATTGTGAATCATGTCGTATTATGAATATGGTAGAGAGAAAACGTCGTGGATGTCGAAAGTTAAGAACTTCTTTAAGAAAGACAAAAAGGTAGTGACTAGAGAGGGACAAGTAATTCCTCCGCCGAAATCACCAGCTTCGCATATGATGCTGAAGTACAGATATCATACATGCATATGGTTAGAAAATTGGACAAAATATACTAAGAATGATGGAGCATTGGCTTTTCCTGAGAATGGTTCATTTAGTGTAGCTGTACTTCGGAATTTGAGAGAGAAAATGATAAAACTAGAACCTAGACCTAGACCGACACAGTTTGAAGCTTTAAGTGAATGGGAAGATGAAATGTATGAACAAGAGAGATTCAGAGGATTGAAGAATCATGAGTTTGTGCCTGGAAGGTTATGGGGGTTGAATCATGAGGACAGACTAAAGCGTTGGAGATGTGCTAATATGACAGGAGGTTTGTTTCCAGCTTTTACAGTGGAGGAAGAAGCAAAGAGAAAGTGTACAGAGAAAAAGAAACGTGGTTACGGAAAAGTATGGATATGGTGGTAGTGAAACGGAAGATGAATTGCTGGAAGATATTTTAAACAGAAACCCACCTCCATACCAACAGACTTCTGCGGTGGTGACACCTAATGCACCGCCAATGGAAACTGGGAGGAATAAAAATCCCGAACGAGGATATGAGATAAATAGGTCACAAGATCAATTAAAAACTTCACAAAATGAGGAGATAGAAAGTGACAATACAACTGAATTAGCAAAAACCACAAGAGAATTAACTGAAAAGATAAGAGAATTAACAAAGAATATGGAAGCTGTAAATGTACCAGTAACGATAGGTCCAGTAATGCCAGTTTTTGAGAATCAGAAAATTGATGAACGTTCTTTAGTGATTCCTATGAATTCACATTTGCAACGAAGGAGAGAAGGGATGGAACTGGACAATGAAGGTGCACACCATTTGGTTAGTACCTATAGACCAAGCCCACCTACTAATTTGACAATAAATGAGAATGAGTTCAGGAGAATACCTATGGTAACGGAGTCTGCATCAGAGACACCAGAAAGGAGTAACAATTGGATAGAATTAAATAGTACGCCTGTAGGTCCAACTCCAGATGAATTAAATGAATGGATGAAAACGCTTAAAAACGAAAGAGACAGAAGTAAAACCACTAGATGTAATTAGGTTAAAAATAGACATGGAAGAATTGATATTAGGAACGATTGGTACAGAAAAATTGAAAAGTTATCAGGATGACGGGATTATGTTTTTGTGCAAGAGTATTACATGGAGAGCTAGAAATTTACATGACAAATTAGAAGAGACAGCGATTGAACTAGGAGTAGAATTTGCAAAAGTGAGAATGTTGCAGAAACCATATAGAGTAGATTTTTGTGAGAAAGATATAGAGAATCTGAACACATCAGGACGATTGACCCAAATAAAAGAATTAATTGTTTTGTTGAGAAAATGGGGTGATGTGGATAGATGGAGAAGTAGATGGACGAAAAAGAATGAGAAAGTAACAGATAAAGCATCTTTAGCTTTTGCAGTAACAGATAAGTGTTAGAAATGGGATCTCTAGTTGGCAAGGGCTTGCACCTTTGTCCAAGTAGGGACCCTTCTTCCTAGTCAGGGTAAGGGAGTTACACTCCTAAAATAACCCCTGCTCACCCCCTTGGTAGCTTGGCACGAGCAGTCAGGCTTATTCTAGAGGCAGTGTGTAAAGCATTTGCACATAACCAACAGTAATACAGTATAAGCACTACAAACGGACACCACACCAGTTTAGAAAAATAACCAATATTTTTATATACTCAAGACAAGACAAGATTACGACAAAAATCCACAATACTATACTTTAAAAATGAATGCTTGATAAGGTAACTTCTTCTTTGCAGGAATAGTTCAAAAACAAAGTTCGTACGAGTCGGTAGCTCCGTCCGAGTCTACCGCGATGCTGAAAACCACAGAGTCTAACAGTTCCAGCCGACCGCGTCGATATGGGCCAGCAGAGTCGTGAACAGACTCGGTCACAGTACCTTTTCTCGTTGTGGCGGGCACGGAGTGTGCGAGCCAGTCGGCGTTCGTCGCGGTTGCGGTGCAAAGCGGAGCGGTGCAAGGTGCGGTGTCCCTCGATGCGGTGCAGGCAGCGGCTCGATGAGCGTCGTGCAGACGGAGTCGGTGAGTCCAAGGCGTGCGGTGCGAGACGGTGTACGATGCGGTGCTGACAGGTTGCGATGCAGGCGACCAAGTCGGAGTGTGGGAGCTGGCGTCGGACAGCGGTGCGAGTCGGAGCGGTGCGTCGCAAACGTGCGATCGGTGCCCCAAATGCGATGCGGTCACGACTGTTGAGCCAGTTGCAGCGACCGCGTCGGTCGGGTCCGGCTGGTTCAGTGAAGCGATGCGATGCGAACTGCGGTGCCCACAGGTCACGGTGCAAGCAGCGGCTCGGTGTTGACGGCGTCGGACGTCGCCTACGGTGAGACCAGGGTTGCGATGCGAAGCGGGACGATGCGGTCTGCGGTGCAAACAGGTCACCGGTCAGGGATGGATTCGGTTGACGGAGTCGGTTGCAGTTCCCTTCCTATGTAGCAACTGAAACAGCGTTCCAGAAGCGGTACCCAGAGGCTTGTGAAGTCTTTGTAGTCTCTGAGACTTCTTAACAGGAGGCCAGCTCGGTTCCAGGCCCTTGGAGATACTCAGCACAAGTTTGTAGAAAGTTCAGTCCTTTCACTGCCCAAGACAGGAGCAGCAACTGCAGGCCAACCCAACAAAGCAACAACACAGCAACGGGGCAGTACTCCTCCTGGCAGCTCTTCCAGCTCTTCGTCTTGGCAGGTTCCTTGATTCCAGCGAGATCTAAATTCATGGGGTCAGGGCCCCAATATTTATATCCCAAATTCCTTTGTTCTCTGAAGGCAGAGAGGCCTTTGCCTAGTCCAAACCAGTTCTGGAGCACTTTGTTGACAAGTTTCCGTCCCTTCTTTCAGAGAGTAGGCCAGGGACATCAGACGCACCACAGGAGGTGGAGCCAGCATTGTGGAGGGAAGGCACTGTCCTATTCAGGGCCCAGGTGCAACTCCTCCCACCCATCTACATGTAGATCTTGCTATTCAGCCCTGTGCTGACTCACCCTGTCTCCTGGCATCCCCCAGCCCCTGTCACTCACACTCCAGACAAGGAATACGCAACCTCGCAGAGGCAGGCTTGGATGGTTAGACAAGAAAATACCCACTTTATAAAAGTGGTATTTTCAAACACAGCATGTTAAAACCAACTTCACTAAAAGATGCATTTTATCATTCTGAGTCCAGGCATACTAAACTCGAATTTCTACCACGTTCCCGGGGTCAGTTAGGATTATAAGCTGTAATAATCAAAACTGCCCGTTCTGGCCTATGGGGAACAGGTAGCCTTGCAATAGTGAAAAACGAACTAGGCTGTAATTCACTATCAGGACATGCCACACACACCAGGGCATGTCCTACCTTTCGCATACAACGCACCCTGCCCACAGGGTTACCTTGGGCCTACCTTAGGGGTGACTAACATGTAGAAAAGGGAAGGTTTAGGGACTTGCAAGTGTGCGCACTTGCCAAGTCGACATGGCAGCCCCAGGCTGCGCACAGGCTCTGCAATGGCAGGCCCGAGTTACACTTTACGGGCTGTTTGCGTGGGTGGCACAATCCAGTGCTGCCGCCCACCAACAGCATTTGATTTATAGGCCCTGGCACTCGCAGTGCACTTTACTAGGGACTGACACATAAATCAAATAGGCCAATCATGGAAACACCAATCCATAACACATTTTACACAGAGAGCATATGCACTTTAGCACTGATTAGCAGTGGTAAAGTGCCCAGAGTCCTAAAACCAACACACACAGGGTCAAAAACAGGAGGCCAAAAAGCAAAAAGTCTGGGGGTAAACCCGCTGAAAAAGCCAAGTCTAACAATAAGGAACCAGTTGTAAGGGAGTACCCGATGAGAGAGACTCCAGGAGGTAGTTATGTTCATGTTCCGTGGTCTAGACAGGATATACTGTCATTTACAAATGATTTCCCAAAGTTGAGAGAGAAGCCAGTAGAATGGTACAGACAAGTGGAGAGATTTGTTAAAGTTTCAAAGGTGTTGTGGATAGATTTGGATGGATTGTTTGATATAGTAGTACCAGCTGATTTGTGGACAGAATGTAAGATTACTATTGATTGGCCAACTAGAGAATATCCAAGGGATGCTAAAACAGGAGCGCCAGGACCAGAAGTAATGAGGAAGTATGACCAAGTAATTACCTTTTGAAGAATAAGATTCCACCTAAAGAAACGGATTGGGTAAAGATAGACAGAACCACGCAGGAAAGTAAAGAATCAGTGCATGCTTACTATGAGAGGCTATTGTTAGTTTTTAAACAGTATAGTGGCTATGAGACACTAAATGAGAAGGATATGAGTCATTTTGTATATAGATTTGTGTATGGATTGAAACCGGAGATAAGTGAAATGATTAAGCAGCATATGATTTGTTGGCAGAATAGCACAGTTGACGAGGTTTTGAGATATGCTAAGTATTGCAGTGATGATATTGAGAGTAGACAGCGTAAATTGAAAGAGAAAGCCATGTGGGCACAGGTGAAAGTTGCAGAGAAGCAAGAAGCTCAATTGAACAATACAGTTAATGAAGCAGGACAGGCTAGATTTAGACCAAATATAGGCAAAGGAAAAGGACAAATGAGCATAGATGAGGCAAAGAAAAAGTGGCCATGCCACAACTGCGGAAAGCTAGGGCATTGGAGAAACGAGTGTAAATTTCCTCCAAAACTTAATGCGGAAAATCAATCATTAAATCCACAGGTGCAGAGTGAGATAGTTACTCCACAGAGTCAGGTGCCACAACCACCACTTCCCAAGAGTGTTAACCAACAGAAATTCAGTGCAGAAACAGGATTCTACGGAGGAGAGCAGGTAACACAGTTGCCGCGTGCAGCTGCCATTTCTCAATATTGGTTACAACAGGATGATGATGAGACGTATGAAAGCTTCTGACGGTGCCTAGGAGAGGGGGAAGAGTGCGTGCTTAGCGCAACTCTAGAGGTAGATCAAGCAGGTCCATTTGTGGATGGAGAAGTGAATGGTGCAAATGTAACATTCCTTGTGGACACTGGAGCTACCCGTTCTACTGTTAGGTCAGTGGAAATTCCAAACCTTCCTCTCTCAGGTGAACATATCCAAGTAGTTGGAGTATCGAATCAGCAAATTAAGACGCCTCTTACTAAACTAGTGGAGGTAAAGATTGGTCCATTTAGTGAAATGCACCGATTTGTGGTGTGTGATTGCAGTCCTGTGAACCTATTAGGACGCGATCTATTGTGCAAAATGAATTGCACTATCTATTGTACTCCAGATGGAATTGCATTTCAGACCCCAGATGAAGATGTACTGTATAAAATGACAATGGTAAATTTGGAACCAGAAGTAAATGATTTGTTTCCTGTATTTGATGCAGAGAAAATCCCAATTGAACTAAAAGAGACAGTGGAAGAGAAAGTGTGGGATTTTACAGGAGAAGATATAGGGTTAATGAAAGGAGTAGACCCTGTTAAAATATCCGTAAAAGAGGGAACGAGTTACCCAAATACGCCCCAGTATAAATTGACACCAGAAATAATTGAAGGAATAACGCCAGTAATAAATAAAATGATTGAACAAGGGATTCTAAAAGAAATCATGAGCAGTCCATGTAATTCGCCAATAATGGGACTGAAAAAGCCAAACGGAACATATAGGATTGTACAGGATTTGAGGAAGGTAAACAAAATTGTTGTGCCTTGTTGCCCAATAGTACCGAACCCTGCTGTGATTCTATACCAGATTCCACGCGAAGCAGAATGGTACACAGTAATTGATTTATGCCATGCATTTTTCTCTATTCCATTGCATCCAGATAGCCAGCCATTATTTGCGTTCAGGTTCGGAGAGCGTATTTTGGCATGGTGCCGAATTCCTCAAGGGTACACAGAAAGCCCCTCGATCTTTAATCAGATTTTAAAGAAATCCTTGGAAGATTTAAAAATGCCAGAAAAGTCAGTAATGGTTCAGTATATTGATGACCTACTGGTGGCATCAAAAACGAAGGAAGCATGTGTCAATGATACAATTGCTTTGCTGAATCATTTAGCCAAAAGAGGACATAAAGTGTCCCCATCAAAATTGCAGTTTTGTCAACAAGAAGTCCAATATTTAGGGCATAAAATTGAGAAAGGAGTGCGAAAGGTAACGACCGAGAGAATAAAAATGATTCAAGGAATGAGAGCTCCAATGACGCAAAGAGAGGTAAGAATGTTTTTGGGAATGGTTGGATATTGTCGACAATGGATAAGTGGTTTTTCTTTGATCGCAAAACCTTTGCAAAAACTGACAAAGAAGGATGTTAAAGATCCTTTTGAAATGAATGATGAGGAAATGAAAGCATTCAGAGAGTTGAAAAAGAAATTGTGTGAAGCTCCAGCATTGGGAATGCCTGACTATGAGAAAGACTTTGAGTTGTATTGCAGTGAAAGAGATGGATGTGCGTTTTCAGTCTTGGTACAGAGACATGGAACTATGAAAAGACCTATTGCATATTTTTCAGCTGTTTTAGACCCTGTAGCAAAAGCGTTGCCTGGATGTTTGAAAGCAGTTGCTGCTACTTGTGTGAGTCTGGAACAGAGTGAAGGCATAGTGATGGGATATCCACTGAGAGTATATGTCCCACATTCTGTGGAAATTCTCTTGACACGAACGAAAACCCAATACATGACACATAGTCGGCTGACTAGGTATGAAAAGGTAATTTTGAGTGCAGATAATGTGACCATTGACAGATGCATGAATGTGAATCCTTCGACATCATTGCCAGATGAAGAGAGTGTGATTGAAATGGATGAAGTGGATCATGACTGTCTGAATGTGCTTGAATATTGTACAAAACCGAGACCAGATATAAGAGATGAGCCCTTAAAGGAATCAGATTATATTCTGTTCGTGGATGGCTCATGTTTGAGAACAAATGATGGAGTTCTAAGTGCAGCATATGCAGTTTGCACAGTAGCAACTGTAATGGAAGCATCTTGTCTGAAAGGGATACGGTCTGCCCAGGTAGCAGAACTAATAGCTCTGATTCAAGCCTGCAAGTTGGGAAGAAATGTACGGGTTACAATTGTGACGGATAGCCAATACGGTTTTGGAGTTGTGCATGACTTTGGTCAGATTTGGTCACAAAGAGGTTTCTTGACGTCTGCAGGAACGCCGATTAGAAATGGAGATTTTGTGAAAAAACTGCTTGAGGCGATACAGCTGCCTAAACAGATTGCTGTCGTGAAGTGCAATGCACATAAAAATGGGGAAGACTACATAACTGTCGGCAATAAGTATGCTGATGAGATTGCACAGTACTGTGCAAAGAATGTGGTCTCTTTGAACAGGAACCGAGAAAGAGAGCATATTTCATGTCCTTTGCTTTTTACTAACCCTGTTGAGACATGGGATGAGGTGAGACAATTACAGGAAGCAGCAGATGAAGAGGAGAAAGATACTTGGATAAAAGCAGGATGTAGAAAACATGAGGAAAATGATGTTTGGGTTTACAGAGATGAAAGACCAGTTATGCCTGATAGCATGATTTCTGACATGGCACGGATGTACCATGGACAAGCCCATATTGGGAGAGATTCAATGATCAGACTTTTCAGACAAACATGGTATAATCCAAAATTCAGAGCCATAGCTGAGAGTCTTTGTCAAAGATGTCTTGTTTGTCAACAGTTAAATCCAGGAAGGAAGACCGTAGTGAGTCTAGGAACAATAGGACGAGAAGGAGGTCCGTTCACTAGAATGCAAATGGATTTCATAGAAATGCCACCGAGCAATAGACTAAGGTATGTCCTTGTAGTCGTCTGTTTGTTTTCCCGTTGGGTGGAAGCATACCCGACCAGAAGGAATGATGGAATCACGGTAGCAAAACTTATGCTGCGAGAATTCATTCCGAGGTATGGTTTTCCAGTCACGATTGAAACAGATAGAGGAACACATTTCCAAAACGAATTAATTCAACTGATTTGTGAAGCACTTAGTATTAAACAGAAACTGCATTGTGCATACAGACCAGAGGCTTCTGGAATAGTAGAGCAAGTGAATGGAACAATTAAGAACAGGCTAGGAAAAATGTGTCAAGCCACAGGACTCAAATGGCCAGATGCCTTGCCATTAGTTTTAATGACAATCAGAAGTATTCCGGAAAGGAAAACTGGACTCAGTCCCCATGAGATAATTATGGGACGAGCAATGAGACAAGCACATGTACCTGTCAACAAACTACTGACTATAACTGATGATCTGGTGCTGGATTATTGCAAAGGATTGGCTGATGTGGTGCGTTCTGTGTTTCATCAGGTTGGACCGGATGCGACCACTCTTGAAAGAAAACCAGCTCACGACTTGAATCCAGGAGATTGGGTCCGCATAAAAGTCCATAGAAGAAGAAACTGTTTGGTTCCTCGCTGGGACGAACCGCGACAGGTGATACTGGTGACAACCACTGCAGTCAAATGTGCGGGAGTGAAAAACTGGATACATGCCAGTCACACCATCAGAGTTCCAGAACCTGAAGATCGACATGTGAGTCGACATCTGGAAGAGTTGAATAACAGTTCAGCATCGGAAGCGGAAGAAGAAGCGAACAGGGTGCCAGAACCTGAAGATCGACCTGTAAGTCGACATCTGGAAGACCCAACTACGAGTGCAACGACAGAAGGAGTGGAGGAAATAGCTGAAGTTCCAGAATTTGAAGATCGACATGTGAGTCGACATCTGGAAATATCAGACACCAGTTCAGAATCTGATACAGATCATTCGGATTGTGATGAAAATCTGAAGAGAAATTGGAAATTTGAAAGCATAAGAGAAGAGACTGAGCACAAAGATAGTGACAGTGAGCAACCAAGTACAAGTTGTGGTAAAAATCCTTCGGAGATAATATTAATAGATGAAGAAGGGAGAGTTTCAAACAAAAAGTTAGAAAAATCGGAAGATCCCCGAGGAGCAATAGGGACAGATAGCCAAACAAAAGAACAGGGAAATTTAGAAGCAGATAGAGAAATTAACACAAATTCGGAAGAACACCGAGGAGGGACAGAAGTAGGTGAACGAAGGAAAATAAGAAAAGAACCACAAGTAAAAGGAGAAAATGAAATTATAAGATTCAAAATAAGAGACAATAAAGAAAGAACTGAAACAGAGTCTGAAGAAAGTGGAGAAGAAAGAAAACAAAAACTAGAGTCAAGAAAGAGAACCTGGAAAGCAGAAAGAGAGGAAAAAGAAAGTGAGACGAAAAGGCCAAGAAAAGGAGACAATTGGCCCAACGAAGTAAGAAAACTAAGATACAGGATCATAAGGCTGGATGGAAAAAGTGCTGAACAAGTGAATGAAATAACAAGTCAAAAAGAGCAAGACCAACAAAGTGGAAAACACTTGCAGAAAACGAAAAGAGTAAAGAAAGTAAATCTGAAGTATAGATCACCTGAGTGGTTGTACCTTGCTTTAACTGATATCAAAGAAGAAGAGAACACTCACGAGAACCCAGAACAAAGAAACCTAATGGGTGAAGGTGAAGTGCAACAAACTTGAAGAAATTTAAACGAATTTCTACCGGAGTTGACGAAATACTGGATTTGACAAAGAAAGAATTCTGAAAAGAATCAAAAGAAAGTACCAAACGAAGACAAAATTAGAGTGCAGGGTGGCTAAGAAGTCATTTCTGAGGTGTGGTGACACATTTTCCCTGTACATAATATAAATAGGTTATAGAACAAAATGGAAGATACTAAAGATAGAAAATGTAGATGTGAGTTTTTAAGAAGATGGTGTAAGATGTGCTTCTTTTGTACAGGATTATTAATGACAGTGTGGGTGGTTTTAGCAATCACTATTCCAATTAGTTTAGCTGTAGAAGAAACGTCTAATCACACAGAGAAAGAAAAAGGAGCTAACATTCAAGAAACAGCTATATTAAAAGGTAGTGCAGAATTACATAAAGACAAATCAATAACAGATTTTTCAAAGAATGTATTTACAAAATTATTATATGAGTATGTAGAAACAATGGATGTAAGAGATTGTTATGTTTGTATGCAATTGCCTGCGTCTGTAGCAGAGGGTGTGACTTATCATCACCTTCCTTTGACGTATGGAATAACATGTAGTGTTTTAGCAAGTTTATTTTATAAGACAGGAAGATTAGAATATTATTACACTGATATAGATAAGATTTTTGCGAAAATTTCTGTAGTTCCTGAACTAAACAAAGTAAAAGAGGGAAAAACGTTTGGTGAATTTTTCATAGAAGATAAGATTTTAACCTTAGATAATATAGTTAAAAACAACCTTACCTGTGAGTTAAAGAAAGAAGAAAAGGTATTTTTAGAGATGGTAGAGGATAGAAGAGCGAAATTTCAAAGAAAAGTGATAGAAGAGACAAAAACACCTCTTTGGGTGTTTGAGGAAGACAATCATGACAAGAAAAAGACAAATGCAGCTATGACTCTGGATTGGCCCCAACAGGGAAGGTTGTGCATTAGAAGAAATAGAACAAGATATGACAATTATTTCGTGGGTTCCAGTGATTGCCATGACAATTATCAAATTTTAGGCGGATGGGGATTCAAAGGGGGAAAAGATCCAATATTTCCAGGGATCTATTATGTTTGCGGTAATAGGGCTTATTACAGGTTGCCGGACCATTGGTATGGGTCATGTTATTTAGGCCTGGTCTTTCCAAAGATTTTTCATATGGATAGAACAGAAAAAGGAACACACGAAATGATAAATACCTTTACACGTAGAAAAAGGGAAAGTTTTTCAGAAATAGTAGGTGATATTTTTGGTGCATTGATACCAGCAGTGGGAATATCTTTGAATGCATTTAAAATTCGGAAATTATCCACAGTGGTAGATCGTTTATCTACAGATACTGCTGGAGGGTTCTTGATGGTAAATACCGAGATGGTTGCCATGAGAGCTATGGTAATGCAAAATCGACTTGCCCTTGACATTCTTTTGGCAAAAGAGGGTGGAGTCTGTGGAATGCTGAAAGTCCAACATTGTTGCACTTACATTCCAGATAAAAGTGAAAATATACAAAAGTATATAAAGAATATTACAAGTTTGCACAAAGAACTTATTCCACTGGAGGTTGAAAGTGCGTTTGGAAAACTTGGTAAAGGGTTTTCTTCAGTAATAAATTGGTTTACTAGAATGAGTGGATTAATAATAGGGAAAGTCATAATAATAGCAACCATGATAATAATAATAATTTTAGTACTGAAGCTTGTAATTACATGTATAAAGAAAAGAAGAAAACAGAATAAAATAGAAAAAGAAAACAAGATAAACAAGGAGAGAGAGAGAGAAATGGGTGAAATAGAGATGGCAGAAATAAAAGAGAACATGTACAAGAAGACCAAGAGACAAGTTGAAAGGGATACAGTTGTGTAAACTAACAAAAAACAAACGGATCAAGAAATATGCTGTCTGATAGAATTGTGTAACTTGGGTTTTGTGGTGATATTAAAAATCACCAAAGGGGGAGTTGATGGAGCAGGGTAAAAGAAAAAATTTAACCTCCTAATAATTTACGTAAAATGATTAACAAACAAGTTCGTTTAAGTAAATAACCAACAATGTATGTTACATGTGAAGGGTTAAAGGTAACACGCTATTTTGTGTGCAAACTAATTTACTTATAATTGTTGACGTGGCTAACATAACCTAATATTTGCGTATTAATAGAATAATAAAATGCATGATTTGTGCTTTGAAAACAAAACGTGTAGTGGCAAAATAAAGCAATGGTAAGTAAGGGACGGCTTTATATGTTGCTTTTTGCTAGGTAATACCTAATTGGGGTACGTAGAATGACGGGAGGGAAACGAAAGGCTTTATATTCTTTATTCTTAACTATATTTTGTTTATCTTTGTAAATAGTGCGCTTAGGCCTGTTGAGCAGCGATATAAAATGGCCGCCATGAGCTAGAATACGCGTGCGCGAGGAGAAATGTAGACAAGGAGAAAGGCCGTGAACAAGAATGACCACGTGATCGTTCCAAGAGCCTAGGATGAAAGTATGGTCAAGGCTATTGTGACCTTACTGAATAAATGTGTGCCAAGATGGGTCAGCAAGAAGCGTGAGAAGTCAAAAAGAATAAATGGACAAAAAGAACTGTTGAACCTAAAAAGTATCGGAAAGTGATACAAGTTGGACTGATCGAAGCGGATGAATAATGTCACGAACTGTAGGAAACGATGCAAGTATGGACATTCCACAAAGAACTGGTTAGAACAAGGAAGTTTGATAAAAGATGTATATGGACTCAAATGGACCAATTAGAGAGAATCTCGCCATAAAGATGCAACATTTTTATTTTAGTAAGCTAGAATTAGGGTATAAGAAGACCTACTCTTGGTGGGGAGGGATTATTATTAGATGATGCTGCTGGTTGCTGGGAGCTGCTTTTTGCCGTTTTTGGCTGCTGTTAGTTGCGTATGGAGTTGCTGCTGCTGATGCTGACGAGCTGAGGCTGCTGCTGCTATTTTATATTTTTAATTGAGCATAAGATGCTGCTTTTTGAAGAACTTTTATTCTTGATAGATTTTTCCATTTAGAACTATTAGACTTTTCCAGAACAGATAGATAGAGATTTTGGGAGTTCTTGCCGTGACGAACTTTATTCTTCCATCTAATAGGTATGCATTGCAATTTCAATTTATTCGTATAATGATAACAAATGTAATAATCTGAATAATAAACCTAAAACTTATTTCATGCTTCTAAACTTTATATAAACTTTATTATCTTTAAACAAATGACTCAGTGGTTCTTTAGCTCAATGATTAATGTAAAATGTTAGAAGGTTTATTGTGATTGAGCTGGTCTTAATCACCATCAACTGATTCCTACTAGTTGGTCCATCGACCAATGAGCGGAATACCTTAAAACAATGAGAAATATTATGTCGTGTTAAAAAGAGGTATCCCGTCTCCTTCCAGCGAATCGTTTTACTGTTTTTCTCCTAGGTTACTGACGGAGGAAATCCAGGGAATAAATGAGTGAGTGAATGCATGTGCGGTGTTATGGGCCCCACCGTCATATGGATATAGTCTGTGTATTGGAGGGATAGTTGTACCTGGATGACCGAAGCATATCGGAGAAGAATTTTTATTGTTAACGCTGGATCACTATAATTTCAGATACTGTTTTTTACAAATTATGGGATGATGTTGAGTTGGAAGTAACTGCGTAAATCCTAAAGCTTTTGGAGATTTTGAAATAGATATGCTAGGATATTTCGAAGACTGTTTGAAATTTAAAAACAGAGTTCTAATACAAAAATTTATGTTGCAAAAAAAGGGCGTAACATTGTTGGATGGAAGGATTTGGCAAAACTAGGTGTTATATTGAAACCTGGTTGCAAAGTACCTATTGTTCTTGATGAAAAACTTTCAGGTAATATTCAAGTTTCAAATGTAACTTTGGATCTACAATCTGTACTCCAAAAAAATTCTGAAGTTTTTAGAGAACATATTGGATGTGTAAAAGGATTTGAACACAAGATAAAACTGAAAGAAGGTTCTATACCTGTAACACACAAGGTAAGACCTGTTCCTCTCTCAGTCAGAAAAGATTTAAAAGACTTACTTGATAAACTTTGTAAAGACGGTGTAATAGTCTAATGACTCATCTGAATGGGTTTTGGCTAATGTCGTTTCTAAAAAAAAAAATGGCGAAATAAGACTATGTGCGGATTCGAGGTCATTGAACAGGAACATTATTGTGGATTGTCATCCCCTACCTAAAATTCAAGAAATTTTAGCTTCCACATCTGATTCTAAATGTTTTCCGTTGATTGATCTCAAATCGGCATATCATCAGATACAATTAGCTGATGAATCTAAAGATCTAACTACCTTCGTGACACCTTTTGGTGTTTACAGATATGTGAGATTGGCCTTTGGGCTAGCGTCTTCTGCTAGCGTTTTCCAAAGTTAACGGATTTACTATTTAACAATGTTCCAGGAGTTGAGAAATTTCAGGACGACATATTAATTCATGCTAAAAACGAAGAAGAGCATAATGAAAGACTTGATATTGTTTTCTCAATATTAAAAGAAAAAGGTATGACTGTATCGAAGAATAAGTGCAAATTTTTACAAAAAAGTATTGATTATCTCGGACATTTGTTAACTGAGGATGGTATCAAACCAAAAAATGACTTAATTGAAGCTATTAGAGACTCATCCAGACCACATGATAAAGACACATTGAAGTAGTTCATGGGTCTTAGTGAGTATTACTCACGATTTATTTCTGGTTATGCAAACATGGTTGAACCTTTACCTAAACTTTTGAGGAAAGGGACAAAATTTGATTGGACATGTGAACAAGATGTAGCTTTTGAAATGATCAAAAAAGCAATGTTTCGAGCACCTGCTTTACATCCTTTTGATACTAATAGGCGTAATATAAGAACAGTAGATGCCAGTTGTGTTGGTATCGGTGCCGTTTTTAGGCAAAAGAAAGGTAACGAAGAATACACCATTGCATACATATCTAGGAGACTAAAAGGAGCAGAAAGGTTTTATAGTACAATCGAACGTGAAACTCTGGCATGTGTCTGGGCTGTAGAGAAGCTAAAAATGTACCTAAGGGTAAAGGAATTTGAAATTATAACGGATCACAAACCACTCATATACATGATGAATGGGAGTGGTAGAGGAAATGGTAAGGCGTCATTGAGATTAGTCAGACTTTTATCAAAACTACAGGAATATAATTTTACCATTAGACACAGTCCAGGTGGTCTTAATTGCCGGGCAGATTTTTTATCCAGAATGCCTGTACGGGATACTGAAGAAGATTGTGTAGAGGATACTGAATGTGTTGTGGCACACATTGATGCAGTTGAGATGTGTGATGGAGTTGTAACTGAATTGGAATGGAAAGAAAGTTTACAGAAAGATATGGTTTTACAAAAGGTAATTGATGATGTAACAGGTAAATTGCCACCACAGAGAAATTTAAATCAAGAATTGAAATGTTATCTACAGGTAGCAGATGAATTGAGTGTTGTGAATGAATTTTTGATGAGGCATGATTTATTTATACCACCATTCAGTTTAAGGAAAATACTTATTAGTATTGCTCACAAGGGTCACCCTGGAACTACAGCTACAAATAATGTGTTAAAACAATATTATTGGTGGCCTGGAATGAATGTTAAAGTTAATAAATATGTGGAGTTTTGTAAAGAATGTTTGTGTGCTGACAAGCACTGGAAGTTGAGGAAAAATGAATTACAGTTGGTAGAAATACCCAGCGGACCATGGGTGAAAGTGGCCATTGATTTTTCTGGACCATTTGCTATGCTAAATACATGCAACAAATTTATGGTTATGTTGACAGATTATTATTCAAAATGGATTCATTACGCTTTTATTCCCAACATCACTACTGATGTTGTAATAGAATTTTTACAGAAAATTTTTGCCATTGAAGGTCAACCAAAGATAATTGTATCAGACAATGGTACTCAACTTCTTTCTGACAAAATGAAAAGATTTTTGAGTAATTTAGGAATTAAACAGGAGAAGACTCCACTTTATAGTCCCTCATCAAATGGTCAAGTAGAAAGAACTAACAGGTTTTTAAAAGAAGGAGTCCAACTGGCAATTACATCCAAATTGCCAATAGAAGAATTTTTAAGAGAGAAAGTAAATTCTTAGCACAATACTGTGAATGCTATCGCAAAACAAACTCCATTTTATTTGATGAGAGGGAGAGAATGTATTTCTATGCTCCCTCCTAAATTTGAAATCAAATTAAAAAATGATGAAAAAGATAAAAGTATAGAAGAAGAAAAACTAAAAGTAAAAGAGAAAATTGAAGAACGACAAAAGATGAGTAAGAGACATAGTGATGCTACTAACAAAACTGTTGTGAAGTTGGTAAATAAAGATTATTGGGTTAATGTTAAAATTCCAACAAAGGTACAAAAAGGAGAATCTAAATATACCAAACCATACAAAGTCTTAGAGGTTTCTAAAGGCTCTGTTTTCCTTGGTGAAAAAGGGTAGTGGAGCAAGAGTGATGTAATCAAGCTCAAACCTGGACAAGAAGAAATATTACTTTCATGTAAGAAAAATTGTAATTCAGTAAAAGAACAAAAGTTATTGGACATTACTGAATATTCTGGTTTTGAAGACTTATTTGAATCTGATTTGGAGACAAGCAGAGGAAGTATTAATGAAGAAGAAATCAAAGGATGTTCTTCCAAAAATACTAGTATAAATGTAGGTAATGGTAATGATTTAGAAACTAATGATTTTACTTCTGCCAATCAATACAGTTTTTCCAATGGCTCTCAGTCCAATGATACTAGACCTGATTTACATAATGCTGATTTGGTCAATAATTCAGAGATAAACTATAGAGGGAAAACATCTAGTAGGAATGTTGGAATGCCAAATCGCATTAAGGATTTTGTAACCTATTGAATATTTTTTCTGTAAGGAAGGGAGATGTTGTACATATAATTTAAATTTTCAATGCTTGTTTGTACACACACCTCTTCAAATGTTTTTACATATCTTTATCTCATTGGTAGATTGGTGTTTATTATGTCATCTGTTAGAATGTTCATTTATCTTATATAAATGACGTTATAGAATGTTCATTGGATTTGATCATTTGTGAGCTGTTCTCCACACGTTCCTGTTTCCACCTGCGTGTGGGCCCTTATGATGTTACTTCTTGAATAAACATCTTTATTCTTCTCTTCATCCTCGTTTCGTGCCCCAACAGAAAGCTTTCTATAGTTTGCATCTGCACTAGCAGACACGAAGCACTGAAAGATGACCAGCTGGCTTGTGAGTCGGTAATTATATGTAAAGAAGAAAATGCCATTGAGGGGCAGTTTACACTGCACGAGTGACTGCTGAGACCATATGGTAGAAAACCTAGCAATACAATGGACTGTTGCATAATCACCACTCTACCCTTGTGTACCTTTTGCAATGTAGCACCTTTTTCTTGTTACTGTCTCTACCTCTTCAAGGGACAAGTGTCACAGTACAAGCACTTTTTTTTAAGTAATGATAGAGTCATGATAAAGAACTGTATATTTTCATTGCCAAATAAAGTCCACACCCACAGAGAGCGTACGGTAACAGCAACTGCTTCCAGCACCTTACTGGCTGGAATTGCGAGCACAAGTTAGAAGACAACTTGAGAAGAGAGTCTCAGAGACTCTGACAAACAAAGAACATATGCACACGAGTCTACTGGAAAGATAAAGAATGAAGAAAAAAGAAAGATAGAGAAGTGTGAAAAGAGGGCTTATAAAACATAGAGAAAATCACTGAAACAGTACCATACACCTCTCCCCTTTGAACAACAGCAAAACAAGTGCAGAATATAATCATTAAATTTAAGAGGAACTCTTTTGATCCTTGTAGGCATATTATAAGATATATTGTGAAAGTCTTTTTTCTCTTTTCCTTTTTTCTTTTATTGTGGGAGAGCGAATATACTAAAGGACACACTAGTCGCCTGCGAAGCCCATCCCATGCCAGCTGAGTACTTGCTACCGTATTTACCTCCATACGAATGCTTTGCGAAGAGGGGCAGGGTGCACAGAGTCGTGTTCTACTGCCAGGTGGGCCATGTATGGAGGCGGTTTCAGACAGAAATGGCCAAAATGTGGTAATAAAGTTAAAAATCGGGGACAGCAAGGCCACCCTGCTCATATGGCAAACTTAAAGTTTCCCAACAGACCTTAGTTTGCTTACCCACCCACACAAGAAAGGTCACGAGTGATCAAAGTGTTTAGAAAAATTGTTGCATGAGGGTTATCAGGATGCTTACAAAAAAGGTACAGAAGCTTTGGTAGTAGTACCATTTTCACCAGCGCAGTTTTCCCCATAAGGAAGCTCGGAAGAGTGTTCCACTTTTGTATTTGGCTTTCTATTTTAGTGATGACTGCATTTGTTAAAGTTTTTTTAGGACAGAAGCTTTTTCTTCCGACTTGAAACTGTAATCATCATCTCAAGCCTGTCTGCTCGTGCCAAGCTACCAAGGAGGTGAGTAGAGGTTATTTTAGCAGTGTATCCCCCTTACCCTGACTAAGAAGTAGGGTCCCTATTTGGACAAAGGTGCAAACCATTGCCAACTTGAGGCCCCCATTTCTAACATTGGTGGTCAGTGGTGAGGATCTGGACTTGCATTTGTGCCTTGCATACAGTGACTGGTGTACACTACTAGTATAGTAAAGACCATTACGCAGCCACATACTATTTTTCCCTGTTTCCCTTCAGAATTTGGTTGATGAAACTCTGGTTAGTTGTTGCACCTGTGGGACCTTGGCAAAATGGAAATCAACTTTTGGCACTTGCACATCTACAAGATGAAGGGACTAAAAGTATTTTGCAAAGAGAGGGATCTACCTGTGAAGAGGAGATCCACAAGGCAGGATCTTGAGGCAGCCCTGCATAGCTATGAGGTGCTACGCTGGGAAGCAACATTATCAGATGACTCTGAGGGGGAGGATCCCCAGCCAGAATAGCAAGAGGGCAGTGGCCCTGAGGAGGAAACAATATGGAAAATATTGTCTCGCGAGGAGAGGAATCGGATTCGTGCTCCTGACTGGAGACTGAAGCAGCTAGACCGGCAGTGCGAGGAGATAGAGCGAGCCTTAGCTAAAAAAGAAATGTGTGTAGCTTAGGAAGTGAGCTTGGCTGGGCTGGAGGAAGGGTCCAGCTCAGATGGTGGCAGCAGAAAGGTGTTATTTAGTGCTGAGAGAGAAGTACACACACCCAGAGATGTGGTGCCTGACTTGAAGGAGGGGGTTGACACACACCAAGGGGTTCAGGTTTATCAGGTAGCTCCAGTGTTGCGCAGTGTCCCTGAAGTGGATTAGGGAACTGGCACAGGGGATCATATTCCTAGTGGTGGGAGAGACACTCTACTGACTCTAGATGAGAGATGCAGGGAGAGGGGTTCCCCCATGGTAGAAGTCCTGGTATGTGAGTGTGGAGACCACCCTGAAGAGTGTGGGTTGAGTGACAGGGACAGTCAGACACTGTCTTGCCAATCTCAGGAAAGTGATGTGGGGTACTTGTGCAAGGCACTGGATGGTGAGGCAAAGAGGAGCTTGGTTAACACTTGTGTGGGGCTGTGTGATTCAACTGTTGGAAAGCATATTTTAAGTCCCTGTTTTCCAGAGCTATGCCAACGCCTGGTGGAGTGTGAGTTTTCTGACCACAGGGAGATCACACTGGAGGTAGACATTTTGGTGGATTCCAGAGGGTCTGAAGAAGCATCTGGGGGTGATCCTGAAGGATGTGGCTCAGGTTTTCCCCAACCAAGTGAGGTAGGGGAGGGTTGTGGTGGCCCAGATAGGTCCCAGAGTAGTGGGAGGGGTGTAGGGTCCCATGTCCTGTCTCGGAGAAGAAGGAGTGGGAGTGGGCTGACTCCTGAGATGCCCGAAACCCAGTCTCAAGGCCGGTTGGTTCCATGAGGGAACACCAGGAGGGGGGCCTAGTCTGTACCGGGAGGCCATTCCCAGAGGGAGATTCCATGGTGTCAGGTGAGCTGGGGGGGCGGCCGTAACGAGCGTCCCACCATTTCTGTTGTCTGGCAGCACCTCTCCAGTGGGGAGGGTGCATGAGTCCAGAGAGAGGGGTGAGGGGGGAAGCAGACCACAGTGGAAGGACCAATGGGTCAGGGGTTGCCAGCTCTGAGGTCTGAGCACCCCAGGGCTGGCCCTTGTGAGGCCACTTCTGGCCTGGGGGGTCTTCATGCTCTGTCAGGTGGGCAGGAAGCTGGAGACCTGCTCCAGGCAGACTCTTATACAACTCCTGAGGAGTGTGTTTCCTTTGGGAGGGGGGGGGGTTGGTGTACCCCCCGGAAGTCCTGGGTTGCCAGGCACAGGTCCAGCCTCAGGGTGCAGAGCCTGGGTTGGAGGGCCAGGTCCAGGGTGTCCCCCCTGACCTGGAGGAAGGAGCGACTGCTAACAATGCCCCTCCTGGTTTGTATTATTGAGGCACCGCTCCAGAGGGAAGGGTGCAGGGCCCCAGTAGAGGGGGCGGGGAGAGGGCAGCCTCACCCCTGACCCCTGCCCAGCCTAAGGGTACAGACCCTAGGTTCGGGTACCCGTTGCAGGATAGCACCCCTGAACTGGTGGCTGAATTGTGCAGGACACCTGCCACAGGTGCCTTGACAATTCTGGAAGGGGGTACCGCTCCAGGTGGGAGGGTACAGAGCCCCAGGGAGGAGGACAATGAGTGGGATAGCCCACCCGTCTCCTGTCCAATCTCAGGGTACAGTCCCTGGGCTGGTGGGTTGTCATCCCTGACCTGACAGGAAGGAGAGTGGACAAAGGGTGCCAGGCACCTGGGGCTACCGCCCCTCCCTCTCTGGTGCCACAGAGGTTAGAGAGCCCTGAGAGGCATAAGGCCTGGGTCTCATCTCTGACAACTGTCAGTGGCCACTGTGACTTGCTGTCCTGGTGGACAGAGTTGCCCCTGGACGGGGGACAGGAGTCTCACCCTGGGGGTGGACTGGGCCACACCAATGTGTTGGCCAATGGGTATTGTCTGCTTGTTGGGACACATCTGTGAGCAAAGTTAGTTTAGGCGCTGCACAGATGGGGTTCACAGGTGAGAAAGAGAGTTACCCATGGGTTAGCTTAGTGGCCCCAGAGAGTATGGACAGAGGAATCCAACTGGGTTCAGCAAGGCTTAGAACCAGAACGTGCCCCGCTGTTGTGGGCCAAATTCTAGGTTCTATCGCCTCAAGCAGGGAAGTCCATCAAGGGATTGATTTGTCTACCCTGGCTTTAGGCTGGAAGGGAGTTGTGTTAGACCTGGCTTTTTCAGCGTGTTTATCCCCAGACTTTTTGCTTTTTGGCCTCCTGTTTTTGACCCTGTTTTTGTTGGTTTTAGGACTCTGGGCACTTTACCACTGCTAATCAGTGCTAAAGTGCATATGCCCTCTCTGTAAATTGTGACTATGGATTGGTATTTCCATGATTGGCTTGTTTGATTTACTACTAAGTCCCTAATACAGTGCCCAGGGCCTGTGGGTCAAATGTTGCTAGTGGGCCTGCAGCACTGATTGTGCCACCCACACAAGCAGGATTGCAAAAGGTTCTCAGACCTGCCATTGCAGTGTCTGTGCACAGTATGGTACTGCCATATCGACCTAGCAAGTGCACCCACTTGCTAGGCCCTAACCTTCCCTTTTGTGACATGTGAGTCACCCCTAAGGTAGGCCGAAGGTACCCCTTTGGGCAGGGTGCAGTGTATGTGAAAGGTAGGACATGTACTGGTGTGTGTAACATGCCCTGATAGTGAACTATAGTAAATTTCGTTTTTCACTATTGAAAGGCTATCTGTCCCATAGGATAGAATGGGAGTTTATTTATGACATCTTATAAATATAACTTCCCAATGGGACAAGATAGGAAGGTGAAGTTTAGTATGCCTGAACTCAGAATCTACAGATGCATCTTTTAGTAAGGATGATATTTACATTGCGTTTGAAAATACCACTTTTAGAAAGTAGGTATTTTCTTGCTTAGCCATCCAGTGTGCCTCTGCTAGGGTTGTGTATTGACTCTCTGGCTTTGGAGTGACGGGGCCTGGGGATGTGCATTCTGTTCAGACAGCCACTTGGGGGGTGAGGTGTGTCCTGCCTTTCCTGGGTGAGTCAGGGCTGGGCTGAATAGACCTGGGCTGCATTCAGAGTAGGGGGGAGGAGATTTCTTTCACACCTGAATGGGCCTGGTCTGCTTTGGACAATGCTGTCTCCACCTCCTGCCAGGAAGCTGCGCCAGAGAGGACAGAACTAGTTTTGGCTGGGCAATGATCTTCTCTGCCACCAGAGAACAAAGGAATTTGTGCTATAAAAAGTGGGGCCAGACCCCAGACTTTCAGATTACTTCTGGAATTCAAGAGGAACCTCTGCCAAGGAGAAGAGCTGGGAAAACTGAAGGAGAAGTATTGCCCTTTTGCTGTGTGCTGTCTGGGGTTGGCCTGAAGTGGCTGTTTCTGCCAAGGAGAGGATAAGGACTTTGTTGTGTGCTGTGTCTCCTGCTTGAGGGAGATCTCCAAGGGCTTGAAGTAGAGCTTTTGTCTCCTGTTTTGACGTCTTAGGGATACAAAGACTTCACCACCAGCTCTTCTGAACTTCCTTGCGGGGAGTTCTGACCTGCCAAGAGGTGCCTGTTGCTGCTGCAGTTGGGAGCTGGAAAAGAAACGCAACTTCAAGAAGCGCAACTCATCCGCAGCTGTTTAAGACGCATCGCCGAAGAAACCGATGCAGCGCCTGCCCGCGGCGGGAGAAATCACTGCACGCCGAATCCCGTGCACCGAAGTCCGAGATCACCGCACCGATTCCAACGCAGGCCCTGCTGTGCGGCTGCAAGAACCAACGCATCGTGGGACCCCGGCTGAAGAGACCAACGCAGCGCCGTTGCCGCCGCTGCACCGAGAACCGACGCATCCCCGATCCTCACGCATTGCACCAGGGCGCCAAGTCTCCAAGAATGCCGGGGCAGCAGTAAGAAACCAATGCACCACCTCCCCGCACAGTAAGAAACCGACGCATCATCTCCCCTTCAGTAAGGAACCGACGCATCCCCTCTCCTGCGTGGCAGTAAGGAACCAATGCATCACCTCCCCTGGAGTAAGGAACCGACGCATCACTTTCCCAGCGGATGTTTTTGTTTGTGACTGTGACGCATCAAAGGTACTGTGTGTTGAAAGTATTGCACCTATAGTTTGCTATGGACAGAACTGTTTCTACCTTTTAAAAGTCATATTTTGATTACTGTATTGTGGATTTTTGTCGTTTTGGTCTTATTTGGTTTAGATAAAGATAACGTATTTTTCTAAACTGGTGTGGTGTCCATTTGTAGTGTTTTCACTGTATTACTGTATGTGTACACAAATGCTTTACATACTGCTCTGAGATGAGCTTGTGCCAGGCTACCAAGGGGGTGAGCAGGGGTTATTTTAGAAGCGTATCTCCCTTACCCTGACTAGGAAGTAGGGTTCCTACTTGGATAAATGTGCAAACCATTGCCAACTAGAGACCCTCATTTTTAATAAAGCGCTTTTGTAGAATCTTGTGCATGCATTGGCTATGAATAATGACAGGTGCATAAGATGGAGACTGGATCAAGGTGCCCCTCCAGGAAGAGCTTTTGCCTGCTGAATTCTTCACCATCTCCTTTCAACTTGCCACTTTTTTTAAATCCCCCAAGGTGTGTGCCTTCTCTCTTAGTGAGTCAGTTCCTACAATAAGACTGTTTTCTGTGTTCCACTGAGGGTGAATGGAGGCAGTCTGGAGGTAGTTGTAGTGTTTACCACAAATTTAACTACAAGGACTGTTTCCTCCTCAGTGAAATTTCTAATCTTCAGAAAAAAGTTCTGCATCCTTTAGGCAGATGGTGGTGGCTGCAGATGAAAATTAAGAAGAAAAAAGCAGAGCCAATGGCGTGGGCAGCATTTATGTTGTTGGAAAGGAATGGGTGTTAGGTGTGTATGATTTTGTTCAGGTGTAATTCTCCTATTCCCTTCCGTGTGGAGTTCTCCACCCCGGTTGAAGAGTTCTCCCTGGGTGCAGAGGTCTCTGTCTCCTCCAAGTGAAGATCCAACCCCTAAACTTAGGGGCTGGAGATATGTAAGGCTTCACCTTGGAGTAGTTTATACTTGGAAACGGCGACTAGCCAAAAGTGCTTAAATTACTACAAAGTTAAGGGTAAGTTTACATGTGAGTAAATCTACATGTGTAAATTTACCTCTGTCAATGAACCTCAAAGTGTTTCTTATTTAAGAGGTTAACTTTCCTGTGCGCCAACTGTGATTAATACAGTTTTAATTTCTGTTTAGTGTCAAGGTAGCAGCATGTGTATATTGAAATGGTTACCTTTAAAATATTGACTTGGTGTTTTTAATCATGTTTTTAATTGCCTGTGTAAAGGTTTTAATTAACAATTAACTTTTCATTCTATTAATCAGTGCAGAAAACTATGATAAAAGTATGTTTTCCTGCTTTATCATGGATTTCTTCTACATCATTGGATAGTCTTTGATACTCAAAAACATTAGAATATTGCCATCCATGTCCCAAAATACGTTATAAATTAATTTTTCACAGACAGACTTTTTTTTAAACCAAGATTAAAATTAAAATTTGACGAGACTTAATCTTGCTTGCATGACCTTTTAGATCTCTTTATAAAAGGAAGACACAACGGTAATGGTGAAAATATACCCAACCCTCAAAAGAGATAATGTAGACACTGCCGATTTAAGGCTCCAAGCTGCTACTCTGTCCCAGAATGCAGAGCAGTTTCAGTTGAGGCTGTTCATTTTTAGAATATGTGGAGAAATTATCCCAAATTCTCACTTCTAGATTATTTCATCTTTATAATTTATTTTTGTGAAGCTTTTTGTAACTTCATTCAACTTTTTATTTTATGTTGGTAATCGTTCTGAAGGCTTTCTTTTTCTGGAAGTAAGGCTTATTTATTTTTATTCGTTTATATCGGTCTTTTTAGCTTCCAAAGGGTTGGATTTGGCATAATATCTCTGAAGTCTGTTAGGAAAATGTTTTCCTGTGCTCATTGTGAATGGTTGTGTCTGTTTTTAAAACTAATTGTTTCTATGTCTAGCTATTGCTGGACCTTTCTCTCTGTAACTATTCTGATCTGGAAAAGTCTAGTACAATTAACAAGATAATAGCTGAGGTGTCAGTTGCTCAATTCTTTCTAACACCCACTCGGCATCTCTGTGCATCCCTCATGAGCCTTGGTACAATTCTCTCGACTTCTTCTGCCTTCAAGCAATGAATATTGATGATGCTGTGTTGTCTGGGTGATACGCGGTCTGTGTAGAAGTTGAGAGTACCTGAATATTAAAGGTGCCTTGACAGTTAGAGGTCCTCCTTCTGCTTAAGGCACTCACGATGAAAGCACGTCAGCCATCTCGGATTGAGCCTACTTCCAACCTGCACCAAGCCTAATCCACCATCTTGGCTTGACACCCCCTTCTGGGTCTGTTGTTCCTCTGTCAATGAAGAATCTATCTCTGCAAGACTCGAGGCATAGTATTGTATCCCCTTCCATATTACCCATTCAAGGCTGGACTCGAGTCTCAGATCCCACCACTTCATCAGGCCTTTACATAGCCACCCCGAAGTCTCATCTATCTGCTTCTGGCACATGCTCCTGATCCTTTTTTTTAGGATCCCAGACTTGAAGTGTTGGGAAGGAACTGCCCCCTGCTTGATTAACAGGCAAGTACCCCTATCGACTGCATGCAATATTGGTGTCTATAGTAACAAAGTACTCTGGTACGATGATTTCAAATTAGTTTGTTTCCACACAAAAGGAGCAGCCAGCGATCACAGCTAACAACGGAGAGCTCTGTATCTGTCTAACTGCCTTTCTTGGAACCACCGGAATCTTCTATCCCATGTCATTCTACCCACACCATTCCACCCGCATCCTGCCCCTCCCAGGTTCCAAGATGCATGATATAATACACCTCCCCGTTGACAAAATACATCGACACAAGCAGAAAATTAACAAACATAATTAATCCCTGAAAACTAATAAACAAACTATTTAAAAATATGAAATTCAATATGTGAGCAGAACATAAATAAGAATAACTAATACAGTACATTACCAAGCATGATATACAAATATACATCCAGCTCAGTGCATGCTATAAATTTATATTTGACATATTCTGAAACTTTTGCAGGTGACCGTTTGGTTCTTGAGCTTTTTCTTAGCATATGTTCAACTCCTAGAATGAATTCCACATTTTGGAGCATTTTCAGATTCACTCAACACCACCCCATTATTACACATTGGCGCATCCATGAAGACATTAGTTTCATTCATTCTCATAGAAAACGGCCCAATATAATTTGATCCAGAACACAAGGGATTTTCTACAAACAGAGACCATGCTCATATTTCAAATGTTCCCTCCTTGATTCTTCACAGCATTATCATAAACCTCCACAACCTTGATTGGATCTGAGCATTTGGGGTTACTCTTTCCCTGCTACTAAAAGCTTCCTGATACGAACCCAGTTACCTAGACACATTTTAAGACCAGAAGGTTTTCTTCTGTTCTTATTCATAACTTTCCTCATTTTTTCTTCATAAATGTCCACACGTTCTTTGATCTTCTAATAATCAAAACTTGCATCCGGTTCGCCTTTACAGTCCTTCAAACACCACTGAGCCAACTTGGTTCCTGAAGTAGTTCAAAAGGCGAACATCATGTAACAGAATTCGGCATCAAACATTGAGCAATAAAACCCAACTAAACTGAACTACTCGCCACCATACCCCTGACAGGCCTCTCCAACAGATGCTGTGTGGAGTATGCATAGCTAATGACCACACCAAGAATGTATGTGAGGGGTGTCGTAATGTGCACGATAAGCAACATCAGTCTACAGTTTCTTTCTGCGCATCCAGTTCCCTTACTACTGTGGCAGAACTACTGCCCATAGCGGGTGTGTGATTAGACTGCAAATCGGATTAAATAGCATCCTAGTAAGTAGCAGTGGGGTACTTTCGCAGTTCAAGTGTGTCTTCTCTGTGCAGGGCTACGCTTTCTAATTGCGCATCGAACGCTTCCAAGCTGTAACCGGTGTGGGGTCCGGAGATTTCCATCTACGTGTAAGAGGGCGCATAGCCACTATAAAACCCAAATCTAGGAAGCGGGAGGTCACCCTATGTACCTTACTTTTACGATACAAGCCCAGGAGACATATTCCCCACCAATGCAGGTCCGGAGGTTTGGCACAGGCAGATAAGCTGGAGGTGATGCTGGTCCTGTAAGTGTATAAACAGAGGCAGGACCAAAGCATGTGCAGTAAGTCAGCATCTACGTCGAGACAACTTGGGCAAGCTGCATCCTCCCTGTGATAGAACTTATTAATGCTGGCTGGTGTGAGATCAGCCCTATGTACTATGTACAGTTGAATAAGCTTGAAGCAGGTGTTTTGAGGCACGTGCCGTGGGCCTTCCAGTAAAACAGCCCATTCCTTCTCAGTGCAAGGGTGTGTTAAGTCCACCTCCCAGCAGTGTCGTACAGTGAGGAACTGTGGAGTAGTGTGAGAGTGGAGTGAATCAGCGAACCAGCGAACTAGCCTATGAGGTGTCTGTCCCTACCCATCACGTGCAGATATTGGATATTGGATTGGGAGGTGCGTGGGCAGTTCAGTGGTCGTATCACCCCAGTGGCGCCCTAGCGTGGCAAGTAATGAGTTGTGAAGCCAAAATTGACCCAGCGGTATGCTAACCTCCCTAAGTGTGCACTCTTAGGCAGTGGTCTACTTTCCCTGCTCTGGGTACATCACTGACAGTGGTAGTATTGTCGTACCATGTTTTTTAAAATTTGTAGTGACCAGACCTTTTTCTCTTTGTCAGTGCGTGCAGTCTATTGTCCCCTCTCGTGTAAAGTTCTGCTGTTATTTGAAACTGAGAACATTGCACTGAGATCATTTGTGCAGATTGCAACTTACTATGATTGGATTCCATCACAGGGATGGGGGCCTGCTGAGGTTACCAGACCATCATGTCTATTAGTGCATTTTAAGAAGGGTAAACTTTTTTTTCCAAATCCAGCCTGTATTCCTTAAGGGAACCTGGACTGCATTTAAAAAGAAACGGTTTTTTTAAAATGTAAATTGTTCACTGACCTACTGCCTACTCCTTGACAGGATTTATTTTTAAGATTCATAGAGGGGAAGGGTCCCTTTCTTTTCACATATGTTACCATGCCAACTTGTGAGTCAGTCATTTTTCAATGTTCTGCTACTGAATTAAGTTTGCAAAACATTGATACGCACCATAATTATGAGCTATTTGGATGGGTGACCTTAAACATGCCCCTTCCATATAACAATTTGCTATGCCTTTCTAAACCCATTTTGACATTCGGTAACCTGTAACAAAATTGCATAATAGGTTTAGTAGATTTTAAAAAGCCATTTCACTGACACAAACCCTGTGATTTTGAGAATAGCAGCCTTTTTGTGACCTCAAAATGTCTTCATACATCAGGCCCCAAATCCTTTCAGTCACCCAGCATTTAAATCCCTGCTTCCCAGGTCATATCTTGCCTGACTTCACTCTTCAACCTCTCACTCTGTGCAGGCAATTATCCAATGTATTT
The DNA here is from genome assembly GCA_963921515.1 of Calotriton arnoldi. Classification (NCBI taxonomy): domain Eukaryota; kingdom Metazoa; phylum Chordata; class Amphibia; order Caudata; family Salamandridae; genus Calotriton; species Calotriton arnoldi. The sequence continues at coordinate 665,816 of CAWUFW010002330.1, read as the reverse complement.
TAAATGCTCAATGGTCCTGACTCTAGTTAAAGAGAAATAATGCTCAACCAGCTTCTCCAAACCAGTCCCAGGATGCTTGTTTCCGGTCCAGGGAAGACATGACTTGGCAGTTCGGGCTGGACTGTTCCAATGAGGCACAGGGTCAAGACTGATTTGCATTCAGCTGTGTCTGAACTGGGGTGGCGAAGTGAGCTAAAGAACGATGATGGATTCAACCCAGATCTGTGACTCGGGGTGAGTGTCTGAAAAGTTTCAGCGCTCCGTCCACCATCTCCTTGTGTTTGCCTTATTCGCCCTAAGTTAGCAGGGTATGCCCAGACGTGGGTCCCTTGCTCACTTTGCCACTGGATTCAAGCTAGCCTGGCTGATGAGGGGTGTTACCCCGAAACCGGTCCCAGGATGCTTGTTTTCCTTCCAGGGAGGACATGGCTTGGCAGTTTGGGCTGGACTGTTTCCAGGAGGCACAGGGTCAAGACTGATTTGCATATAGCTGTATCTGAACTGGGGTGGTGAAGTGAGCTAAAGAACGATGATGAATTCAACCCAGATCTGTGACTGGGGGTGAGTGTCTGAAAAGTTTCAGCACTCCGTCCATCATCTCCTTGTGTTTGCGATCATCGTAGCTATCCAGCATTCGAGAAAGCGTTTCAGGCCCTGACCTTCCACACTCTCCGGAAAACCAACAAAGTGGAGGTTGCAGTGGCAATAATGACTCTCTGCATCCTCAGCTCTAGCCTCCAGTGTGATCGTTCTGGCCAATAGGGACTCTAGCGCAGCTTGCAGAGAGGCATCTTCCCCCCTGTAATCTAGTGACATCCTGCTCAAAAGGTAAGCAGCGTGCCGCAATTCCACGAAGATCTGCACGCAATAGGACCACATCTTGGGAGACAGCCTCAATTTTTGCATGAATAGCTGAACTTGAGGTCTCTATTGCAGCCAATAACTGGGCACTGGCCGGACCCTGTGGCTCCCGTATGTGTTCCAAGCTCTCCTGTGGCGGTGGGTTCAGCACTTTGCTTGGCCCCGGGGCTGTAAATTGGTCTATCCTGGTCTGCTTAGCCCCTTGTTGTGGTCTGTCTTTCCCCATGGTGGGTGTCGGATGGTGGGGGCAGCTATGTGGATCTACTCCACGTGGCGGCGGGTGGCACCAACCGTGAGCAGTGCCCGCTTGCACTCGTGGGCCCCCGGGGCAGTGCAGCAGGAGCTGCCCCGCAGTGGAAAGCAACGGGTTCCTTGGGAGTCAACCGCACCCACAGACTGCGCAGAAGTTGACACCAACAGGGAGCAGAGCCTGCTTGCGCCCTTGGTGGAGCGCAGCACAAGCAGCCCTGCAGACCCAAAGGGAAGGTACCTCAAGGGTTGTTTGCCAAACCCAACAGTGAAGCCACAGACGTCCTCCCTCCCAAGACCTCTGCAACAGACTCGGCGCTTTCTTCTACCACAAGATCAAGACTATCTACGACAACTTCGACACCGAGGACCACCCCACTGCGCCAGCAACCACCACAACCGACGCCGACCCCCCGGCTTACTCTGCACAGCTGGTCCCCACACACCACGGACAACACTATAAAGACCATGAAAAGCATCCACTCTGGAGCACCTTCGGACCCCTGCCTGCACCCCATCCTCCACAGAGCCGCCTCTGCCATCGCACCCTAGCTATGCTAAACCATCAACTGCTCCCTCAAGACCGCCACCTTTCCTGACGACTGGAAACACGCCGAGATCAACCTCCTCCTGAAGAAATCCTCTGCGGACCTGACGGACCTCAAGAACTTCAGGCCCATCTCCCTGCTCCCCTTCCCAGCCAAAGTCATCGAAAAAGCCATCAACGCCCAGCACTCTGACTTTATCGAAACCAACCACGTTCTGGACATCTCCCAATCCGGATTCCGAAGCAACCATAGCACCGAGACCGCCCTCCTCACCCCCACCGACAACATCCACTCCCTCCTCGACCAGGGTGAAACCGCGGCCCTCGTCCTACTGGACCTCTAGGTGGCCTTCGACACCATCTCCCTCCGCACCCTAGCCACAAGACTCCACAACGCTGGTATCCGGGACAAGGCCCTCAACTGGATCCGCTCCTTCCTCACCTGCAGAAGACATCGGTTTAGACTCCACCGTATCTCTCTAAACCGACAGAGATCAGCTGGGGAGTACCCCAGGGCTCCTCCCCCAGCCCCACCCTCTTCAACGTCTACTTGGCCCCCCTCACAGCCATTGTCAGGAACCATGTGCTCAACATCGTCTCCCACGCCGATGACACACAGCTGATCCTCTCCCTCATCAAAGAACCCACTGTCGCCAGGAACAACTTCCACGAAGGATTGAAAGCCGTCGCCACCTGGATGAAGGACAGATGCCTGTAGCTCAACTCGGACAAGAGAGAAGTCCTCATCCTGGGAGCCTCCCCCTCCTCTTGGAACAACTCCTGGTGGTGCTCTGCACTAGGAAGTCTCTCTACCCCCACGAACCACACACGAAACCTTGGCATCGTACTGGACTCCTCACTCACAATGAACCGCCAGATTAACACTGTCTCCTCAGCTTGCTTCAACACACTCCATCTGCTTCGAAAGACGTTCAGATGGATCCCCACCGAATCCAGGAAGACAGTCACCCATGCCCTCATCAGTAACAGACTTGACTACAGCAACGCAGTCTATGCCGGCGTCACCCAGAAACTCCTCTTAAGACTCCAGAATGTCCAGAACGCTGCAGCTAGACTAATCCTCAACATCCCCCATCGCAGCCACATCACTCAACACCTCCGCAACCTCCACTGACTCCCAGAAGACAGAAGAATAATCTTCAAACTCTTCATTCATGTATACAAGGCCCTTCACAACGCCGGACCCGCTCACCTGAATCACCGCCTCTCATTCCACGTACCCAAAAGACACTTCCGCTCCGCCCAGCTTTCTCTGGCTACTGTCCCACAAATCTGCAAAACCAGAACTAAAGGAATGTCCTTCTCCTACATCACCTCCAAGACATGGGACACCCTGCCCATCCACCTCAAGAAATCACCCTCGCTAATGCAATTCAGGAAGGACCTCAAGACCTGGCTCTTCGGTTGAACTCAGCACTTAGTCTGATCCGCTGCGCCCCCTCACCCCCACTGCAGCGTCTTGAGACTCTCACGGGTGAGTAGCCGTGCTTTACAAACCCTGATTGAAGGGTTTCCCATGGCACAGTGAAACAGGACAGAACTGCAACAGGCAATGCACCAGTTCATGCCCCCTGGGCCCCCAGTGGTGGGCAGTGCCATCCTCCCTGCAGTGCCATGGGGATGACCCCCGTGGGGCACATCGGGGGCCAGGAGACCGGCCAAAGGTGTGTTGCATCCAGGTGCGGTGGGGAGGGATAGCAATCGCCAGGCAGACTCTGCTGAGCATCCCACTGGCGTCAGCAGGTTCAACCGATGGCCCCCGCACCAACAGCAGCCCGTCCAGCTCACTGTAGACAGCCCATCAGGGCACAACAATAAACGTGTCTTGGCTGGGTAATATATTGATTCAGGCCCCCGTGTGTATGGAGATGCCCAGGAGCACCAGAATTAGGAATCAGGGCGCCCGCAGGTCTATAGTCACTGCTCTGCAGTTCAGAGCAATGAAGGCAACAGGGCCCCCGCATTCATCGCTGGCACCAATTACCCACAATCCAGAATCCCATTGTTCGTGGCAGCAAGTGGGAGGCCGGCTGCCCCGCCGCAAACAACGGGGACAGTCTCAAAGGTCTTAGGCGGCTCAATGTTATTTTTTCACCATACTTCGGCCGCACCCACGAGCACCACCAGCCAGAACTGCCGGGCAGGGTGAACCTCATATGAAGGAAGAAGGGAGGCCGGGCACTAAGATCCAAGGCCAGTCGCCAGGCAGCTGATGGGACGCAGCCCAGACAGGCCCGCAATAGGAGCTGGGCGGCCCAGTCTGCCGGCAGCCAGGCACAACCCCACCAGAGGCCCTGCACAGGGCAGCTTGCCGGCACGAGGCACCCAGGCCCCTGAGGAGGTGCCAGCCGCACCAAGGGTGCCATGGCAAGGAGGGAACAACACTGCTCACCTGTGTAGTGCAAGAGTCCGGCTGCACTAAGGGCAGGGGCCACGTATGTGCCCTCGTGGCAGGCAAACCACAGTTTCACCGAGGCCGGCCCCGGGGCCAGGGCTGTGCGCTCGGGCCGCGTTGCGCCTGGCTGGCACTGCGCTGGTCAAAAACGACTCGCCTGGATACTCTCCGCGTGGGCTGTTCACATGGCGAGACACCACTGGTGGATGGCTCCGTGGGGGTAGGATGGATGCACGTAACCTTGGCAGTCCACGCAGAGCCTACGAAATTGAGCCCACCATCTTGTTATATAGGCCACGCCCTCCCACACAACTGCAAAGTTGAATATAAACAAGCATGGTGGAAATGTGTCCCACGTCTCTGCTGAGAGGCACTGAAACTCTGGTCTTGGGCGTAGCACAGTGGAATGCTGCTGGTGGTGAATCATTTATCTGGTTCTCTAAACACTAGAGGCACGACCTGAGTTGGTGTCATCTTGCTGACTACAAATGGTGTCTCTGCCTGAAGGTAGTAAAGAGCATCTGTGTTCAATGGGGTGTGCACCACGTTGATCTCTTTGGCACTCCTTCCAGTTGTCACTGCCCGAAGTTCCGTGCCCTCTAGTATCCAATTCAAGGAGCCGTGGTAGATGCGATTAAGTTGAAGTTGAATTTTCCCTTTGGCTACGAGTTTTCCACATACCCTTGATTCCTCTAGTTCTGAGGAAGATCAGCCAAGACCGGGCGCAAGTTATTTTAGTGACTCTGGATTTGCCAAGATGTGTGTGTGCTACACAGACCTTCTGCACCTCTCCCTATGTTCCTTACCCTGTCTTACTGTCAGGGTGGACCTTCTTTCCCAATCGGAAGGACAGGTCTTCATCTGAATCTCCAACTCTCCAGAGTACTCACTTTCATACATGAAGACTAAGCAGTGACATTGGACTGATTTTTAGCCACCTGATCCTTTGAAAGCATGATTATCTGACCTTTAGAAATTGACACTTTCCTTGGCCCAGGAAGGGTGTGCCGTGTGTACAGTGAAAGGGTATCTAGTAGGCTTGTCGACTTTCCTCTGCCTTCGGATCAGCTTTCCCTTTTCAAGCACCCCTTTGGTTTGAGATTCTTGAAAGATCTGATTCCCTCCCACTTCCTTTTTTATGCCCTAGTTCGAACTGATTCTGATTTTAACTTTTTTAAGTGGTCTCCTTTTGGGTCTTTAAATAGTTGTTTCTTACCACTCTTAACTCCCAAGACGGTTTTTAGGTCGAGCTTTGGCAGCGCGCATGCGCTGCCTGCAAGACCTGCTGTAATCACTATACAGCAGTGTAATCCCGCCTGCTGCTTACGATTGGTTCACTTCTCCGTCAGTCTTCTTTGGTGGCTCCTCATGAGTTGGCACTCTCAATACATCACATCCGTTTTTCACTCGGAAGCACTGGCCAACTACAGTTTCCTTACGCTGTAGCTGTTTATTTGTTCCTTTGGGGACTACTTCAATAAAGCATAAGTGTCAAAGTTTGAAGCATGAGGCCGCTGTAATCTGTCGCTTCCACTCTCTCCGCTGCCTGAGAGCAGCTTTGCTGGGACGCTGCCTTATCCACCCTCCAGCTCCACCCCGCGTTTTCCAAAATGTTGCCACAGCGCCCTTGCGCACTTTCCGTTTTATAAAGGCGGTAGGCACCTTACTTCAACTTGGCCACCGGCACCGTAAACACTTTGTTTCTACCGCGTCATACCGTGCTTTCAGTTTTATAACGGCGGCAGGCGCCTTACTTCGACTTGGCCACCGGCACGTAAACACTTTGTTTCCACCGCGCCATGCTGCGCTTTCAGTTTTATAAAGGCGGCAGGCGCCTTACTTGGACTCGGCCACCGGCACAGTAAACACTTTGGGGCCGATTCCGATCTCGGCCAGTAGGGCACCGAATCGGATTCGGCTGAACCGGATCCGATTCGGAGCCCTTTTTCCCGACCGATTCGTTTGTGCGTCCGGCCGAGTGAGTACGATGCGAGCGCGTGCAAATTCGCCGACCGACTCATTCGCGGTTCCCAACCGCTCCGACCGACTCGCACGGATGCGCCTCGCACCGCGCAATGGAGACGTTCCCCGACCGGGCAAGTACGATGCGTGCCGCGAGCAGTCCAACCGACTCGCGCCGTCCGGCTCCAAGAAGCAGTCGGAGCCGTACTTTGGGGGTCCGTGTCGGACCCCCCTGTACGCGTAGCCGCGCGAGTCGCACACAGGGGGGACCCCCTGTGCATGTACGCCACGAGTCGCTTCGAGGCGTACCCGCTGTAGGGGGCGCCCTTGTTCGCCTCGCAGTCATTGAGTCAATGCGAGCCCGCGTACGCGTTGTACGACCGGCTCCCATTGACTTCAATGGGAGTCCGACCGACTCGAGTCCGATAGCATACGTGCGCATCGTACTCGTTCGGTCGGGCTGCTAGGGTCCGATTCGGTCGGAAATCTCTCCGGGTCCGGCTCGGTCGGAGAGATTTCCGGCCCGAATCGGAATCGGCCCCTTTGTCTCCACCGCGCCATGCCGCGCTATCAGTTTTCTAAAGGCGGCAGGCGCCTTACATAGACTCCGCTGCCGGCACCTTAAAAAAGCTAAAGGCAGCAGGCTACTTACTTAAACTCAGCCGCCAGCACCTTCAAAAGGCTGTCTGTCACTTTTTCCTGTGTTAATTAGTTTTTTGCTGTTTTTTATAGCGCGAAATCGACACAAAGGCATTGGAGCGCTTTACACCAGCATCAGTTACATTACCCTCCCCCTCGCCACAGCTGCTCTGTCATTATTATTTACACGAGCACCAGTTACATTCCCGCCCCCTCGCCTAAAGCTGCTCTGTTTGACCAGCCCTTACTCCACGCAAAGCGGCTGGACATATCAGAGAACAGAATGCCACCTCACTCGTCTCTTGTCCACAACACCTCAGGTCGGGGCACTTTCCGCTGCTCTGGGGCTATCCCAGCAAGGTAGTTTACTTCTATTTTTTACACCCGGTTTCGCATGTTGCTTTAGCCTTGGCTCGCATTTCTACTTCTTTATGGCATTGCACCATGAGCACACAGCACGGGCCTCAGGTCCTGGGTGTATACATGCATTATTGTGACACTCTCAGAGCTGCACTCCCACGTCAGCCCAGACAGCTTCCTTTGCATGTATGTATATGGGACCCTTGATTTAGCTGTTCGAAAATATAGAACTGTTAACAAGTTTATAGTGTGTAATATGTGAAGCTGAGTTTATTAAACGCTGTAATTTTTGAGAATATGGGGGCATGTTTCAATATTATATTTACAAGAAGCAGGCAGCACAGTAGATACCTGAGGAATGCCCTCATTACAGGTCTTCAGTTAAAATTTTGAGGGCGGGGAAATAAGGGATATTACACAATATTAGGTAATAACATACAGCAAGAGCTTTTTCTATGCCTATTCCAACATTTTTCCCCCAGACTTTCACTTCGGGATTTTGACTGCTTTCAGGGGCCTAAATCTCAGTTTGACAAGCTAAAACTTATAATTCTGCATGGAGTTGGCGCGCCTATAGGAATTATACACTTTGGGTTGTCACACTGATTATACATTTTAACAGGATTTACCACGCCCATTGGAATTTACAGGTCATTCATAATCAATGGCAAAGTCTTTAAAATCTGGATGCATGAAAGCACTCTTTGTCATGGACATGGTGTCACTTATATATACTGTAGGTAATGACAAAATGAACATGTTGTATTCTTTTCCCCAAACACAGATGTTTAATGTGCAAGTGTGAAAGAGTTGTTTCATCTTCTCTTTTGCAGATATTGTGTTTTAAAAGCAAGTGGTTGGGTCTTATAAAATAATAAGTCCCTTTACTTAAAAAACTCAGCACTTCCAATGGGGGACTGCTGGTGCTAACCCTGTTTTCCAAGGTACGACCTGTGTTGTTTTTTTTTTTTAAAGCTTATGAAGTTCTCTTTATGTCACTGAACATTAAAGTATCTGTTCCACAATGAAGACCATAGTTGTCTTTGGTCACCTCACTCTGGAGTGTATGTTGTAGTGTAACACCCACTCATTGATCCACAGTACACTGTAAATTTTGAAATGAGGTCATTTGTATGACAAAACCGTACCAATGTGTCATGTGATATTACCGCCTTAGTATTTATGAAAGGGGCGTGTCTTATAGTAACTGTTCTTCATCATACAGGATGCTGGTAGGTTAGCGGTAGCAGTAGTGGGATATTTAACATATTATCCATCAATAGCCCAGGTTTCATTTAATAGAACTGAGTCTTTCCTCTTGCCAAATTACCCCATTTTATTAACTTCAGCACTCTAATTCTCTTACCCTCAATGTACCCATACTGCTAAACATTCCCACCAGAAATGTTATATTATAAATCAGATATATGGCAAGCACATTAACTACACAGTTTGTTACCATTACCTACAATCCGCAAACTTTCACTCAGCGCCACACACTTCCACGCCACACCAATCTCCCAAGCACTTTTCCATTTCACACCACATAATTCAGCCAGAAACCACATAATACAAATCAATAACACAACTACATAACACACCACATACATACAATCCACAACAAACAATTCCGCATCACACCAAAAAATTAAACAGCACACTACATATTTTAACTCCTCTACATAACACTGCACCACAATACCATACCACATAATTATTGTCCATAACACACAATCCCACTCCATATAATTCATATACACTAAATACCACATAATTTTTAACCACATATTTCCACTGCACAACATACCACATAAATCCACTACAAACCACATACATCCCGTCCAAAACACATACGTGAAAAACATTCTCTTGCAACCGCGAGACCTATTGCATTGCAAATGTTTGTTCTTGTTGCCATTACTTCAGGCAGGAGTCAAGCCCAGAGTCCGACTGGAAAAGAAAATAGTCCTGGGCATCATAATAAAAGTGTCCACCATTAATGAATTAGGTAGCTAAAAAGTGCCCCATGTTTGCAGAGTGAGGAAATTTTGAACTTGTAAAAGCACACGGTATATGTGTTCTGTAAGGCATGAAGACTGCATGGATTTAAGATTGCTGCAGTCATTGTTTGTTTTAAGATCAGGGAAATCAACAGTTAAAACCAGCTCAGCAGGCCATAAAACAAGCGCACACGCAGCCAAACAAGCATTTGCAATGCAATAGGTCTCACATTTCGAGAGTTTGGGCTATTGGCAGTGTAAATGACTGCCTTTTATTTATGTGTTTTGAAAACCTGCAAGTGGTGCGTAAACACGCACTTTGTGCTTATAGTCGTTGCTTACGAGAAGCAAGGCTGGCAGTAACTGCGCCTCTTTTACTGCCAGCCTTGCTGTTCATAAGCAAGGACTATAAGCACAAAGTGCGTGTTTACGCAGCGCTTGCAGGTTTTCAAAACACATAAATAAAAGGCATTGGGCCATATGTATCACCCATTTTTGCGTTTGCAAACGGACCGATTCGCAGAATTGGGCCGTTTGCAAACGCAAAAAAGGGTTTTTACATGTATCAAACCCAAAGGGGCGTGTTTGTAAAAGCATTTTTTAAGAGCAGGCAGTGGTCCCACGGACCACTGCCTGCTCTTAAAAAATGAAAGGAAAACTTTTCATTTTTCTTTTTGTAAAGCAGCCCGTTTTCCTTTAAGGAAAACGGGCTGCTTTACAAAAAAAAGATTGCTTTATTTAAAAGCAATCACGGACATGGTGGTCTGTTGACCCCAGCAGGCCACCATCCATGTGATTTTTGCGATTCCTAGGGGGTCGTAAATTGCGACCTACCTCATTAATATTCATGAGGTTGGCCATTTGCGATACCCTAGGAATCGTAGAAAGTGTTCAACACACTTTCATGCATGCCGTTTTACGATTTCCTAATTGCAAATCGCAAGGAATCGCAATTAGGAAATCGCAAAACGGGGTCTTTATACATCTGGCCCTTAGTCATTTACAATGCCAATAGCTCAAACTTTTGTAAATCTGAGATTTATTGCATTGCAAATGCTTGTTTTCACTCCAGTCAAGCAAAATTTCAGTTACATGGACACCGTGCTTGGAACTAGGCTACACTCTGCATAACATGCATGCTTTTTTACACTGTAATCTGAAATCTCATCTATAGCACCCGAATTTCGGTTGAGGAGACATGTTCCTCTCCTCAGATCAAACAGCGAGTGAAGAAGGTAAGCCAAGAATGTACCAACTCACTATTTTAGTTTATGCTTACTGAGAAAAACTAAAGACAGCACTATGTAATGCCCTGCCACATAAAACGTTTGCTTGTGTGTGTTGAATTATGGAAACGGACAGAATCGTTTAGGCACAGGTAATGTGTCTCTGTTTTGGGTACAGAAAATGAGGGTCAAAAGAATGTCTGCCACGTTTCCACAGGCCCAAATCAGTTTGCACTGGTAGACTGGAAAACAAGGGGAGCTGGGGGGGGGGGTTTGGGGTATGGAGCGTCCACAAGATTGCCTTTAGATGCTATTCTGGGGTATGACAGCCTTTTCCCTTGGAGGAAACCTACAAAAGAACACAAGGGTGGCATAACCAGAGCACAATACAACTCCTTTATCACCTAGATAAGAGCCCTCAGATATGTGCCCGAGAATAGAGGGCAGATAGGAGGCCCGCAGGGTGGCGGGAGAGAGGGCAGGCTGAGGGGAGAGGAGGAAGCAGGAAACAACAGTCTTCAGTCAGAGGGGACAGTCTGAGGCCAGAGGGTGAAGAGAAGGCCAGTGGGCTGGCGGGAAAGAACAGACTGGGGGAGAAGAGATTGTCTTTACGGAAGAGGAGAGGCTTAGGGGAGAGGAGAGCAACTGTTGCAGTGGTCCAGCCTGTAGGAAGGCTTCAGGGCGTGGGGTACCTAGTCCCCAATCGGAGGAACCGTTACAGGGTCTGGGGACCTAATTCTGAGTAGGGACCACAGCTGCCTCTAACTGTGTCCCTTATTCCTCTTGGTATCTCAGCAATACTAAGATGTTAGCGTTGAGTCACTGACGCTTGATCTATGCACCATGCTTTCAGAGGCGGAGTGGACCTAGCGGGGACACAGAGGATGGGTGAGGGCTGCAGTGCCTTTTGATGGCTGCTGCTGCATTACTGAGCTGTGGATTTTAGTTCCCAACCCCCGCAACACGAGGATGGTGCGAGACGAAGTAAAGGTGGGATGTTAACGACAGGTGGCAGTGGGATTTTGACTCAGATCGGTGCACAATGTGCAGAGCACTCTGGAACTCTTCCAGTGGAGGAATATCTGCAATCCCTGAATGCAGGTGATTGTAGGTAGGTGCAGTGGGTCTACCTCATGAGGGGGACCTTGATTAATTCGAGGACATGGTGTCTACCCTTTTTGATGACCTTCTCAGGTGTCAGGGGGATTCAGGAATGGTAGAGATTGATGGAGCTTGCAGCCTATCTCCAAAGACTATTAGCTAGATAGAAGGGTGTGCCACGTCAAGCGGATTTTGAAATCCCATGGGGACAGAGATATAATTCACAGATTGGAAGAAAAAGGGATAGACCCAATATTATGTGGACTCCAGATATAGTTGTTTCTGGATCCGTGCCACCTAGCACTACAAGAAAACAGGTGCTGTTGTGATTCAAAAAGAGTAACATAACTTATAGGTACCAGCTACTGCCGCCCTGCACGTCTCAAGGTGCCATTTGAAGCAAAAACAAGAGGTCCTTACCAGGACCTTCCTAGAAGATGTTGAAAAAATCCTAAAGGCTGATTGAAGCTTCTATGCCTGATTGGAAAACCTATGTGTATGCTGCTGATGGGTGATTCTGGGGTGCAGATCCAAACCTTTCAACATATTTACATCACAGCACCCACCTCTAATCGGTTCCACTCAAAAACATTGAACGGAAAACACAAAGACTGAAAAAAAGCTCAAGAAACATCTTCTGCCAAAATATCGACAATTTAAATATCTTCCTACAAAAAGATCGTCCTGAAAAAAGATCGACTTATTGTAGGACTGGGTGAATTTAATATTCTAACTTCAGTCCTAGCACTCAACGCAGCATGTGCTTGATAGTGTGATCAGGTACTGTACATTTCAACATTTTTGTTGAGATTATTTTTTCGTGGTAGATATTTTTGCAGTAAATGTTTTTAAGTCTAGTTTCCTGTAGGATGTATTTTCTTTTACTACTGCAGTAATTGAAGTACCTACTCTGCCCCATTCTTCATTAATCTTTACTGATTTTAACTTTTACTCATTCAAGCTGAACAAGGAGGCACATTCTGGTTCCCACTTCAAGGTGTCTGGAATTTTGCTTTGATACAAGATTCAGGGCAGGAATGTTTTTTTTTTGTAGAGGCTGGAAAATTAGATTCCATTTCGACTAGCTAACCCCTTATTCAAAAGATATCTTGGGCGAATGATGATATATACAGAGTATGCTTTTTGTGAAACATCATCCCCAGATATTTATATTATTTTACGATATTCCCTCTATGCGGCGATGTCCATTTGAATTGACAATTTTTATTACTTTTCTAAAAAAAAAAAATTTACCTACGTTTTTTACGTGCACTAAAAGTTAATGGGTGCAATGAGATTGGTGCAGTGCTTGCAGTGTCTGATGAAATGTCATCTCCGTTTGACCTGATATACCGCTGTCAAATAGGTGTCGGAAGCCCAAATCCCTCAGGATATCCATCTCAGAAAAAATTACATACAATGAACCGAAAGCCAGAGAATAGCCTGAAATGTTTGAATGAATCAGGGAGTCAGCTGTTGCTAAGTAAGAAATAGCTGACAGGGTGGTTCGAGCACAACAGCACATCGCTGCAGAACTGATATAATGAATTGCGCTCTAGGAAAAATTATAAAGTTACCCGAGATTCCTTTCTGTGCTTAGCAGGCCCTCCACTCATGCCTGTGGAGAACAGCAGGCTTCATAAACATGCAGGGTCTGCCTCGCTCTAGCACCATTAAGAGCATGTGCTCCCAGACCCTGAGCATGATAGATGGGTGGGAAAGGGTGAGGCGGTGCTGGAGGGTGTCTGGGAATGGAACATTTCTAGCTGGACTTTTATCCTAGACAGACAGCACTGCACCGGCTATGGCAGTGCTCTGATGAACATAAAACTCTGACAGTACCCTACCACTCGCCCCAAATGCTCACAAGCAGACCCCGCCATCCCCAATACTCTGCTCCAGGGCCCACAGACAGCACTGGCAATGAGTCTCATTCCAAACCTTCTCCCACGCCGCTGCACTCAAGTCCCTCGCTGTGCCGTTACCAGGCCCCACGCGCAGCTGGACTGCATTTGGGCTTTCACACTGAAAGACATCATATTCAGGGGCAACTGGTGACATTTGAAAGTGGTGGGGCGTAAATACTGCGTAAATACTGCACTGTGGCGAGCGAGCGTAGGGAGCGAGCCGGAACCACCTACAGGGGGTTCGGGGGGGTTCTCCGAGAAAATTTTGAAAAAAGAGTGGGCAAATGGTGCATTTTTAAGCAAATTTGAGAAAGAGGTGGCTTGGCGAACACATCTCTGGGAGTAGCCAGACAAGTCTCTTTGCACTTGCACAGATACATCACTCTCCCTGCATTCACATAGGCACACTACTCACCCTGCACTCATAGACCCATTACTCACCCTTCCCTGACACATCACTAAGCCTGCATTCACCCATCCACATAACTCACCCTGGACTCACACAGCCACACTGCTCAACCTGCACTCACACAGACATCACTCACCCTTCGCTGCACTGCACTCAAAGATGCACACTGTTTCATCAGAGAAATATATACCGAAAAACAAATGAGTGTGAAAGCTAATGAACACTTTACAAGTAGCTGCTGGTTGCTTTTTGGACATATGTGAATTCATTCATAGCATCGAAAACAACCTCCTCACAGAAATGAAAATCTAGTTAACATAGTCTGAAGGCCTGTACGTGGCCCAATGGCATCCCCAGGCATCACCACGACGAGAGAGAGTCCGACAACGCACATGCTCATAGCCAATGTATATTAAAAGGGGCCAATGTTACCAGACTAGCTCCACCACAGAGGCCCTTTTTGGCAGTGATGTCCAATGTTGGTCCATGAAGGTTGGAATGGATTCATATCAGATTTTATTATATACACATATGACAATCATGCATAAAGTTGATCTAAATTGTATCATTTACATATTCTTTGGTTATCCTGAAATTATGGCTAAATTCAAGCTCTTGTTAAGCAACTCGGGACATCCCTGCTTCATTCGATCCAAAATGACATTATATGACGTGGCCACAAAACCGCAAATATTTCCAAACATTCCACATTTCAAGCTGTGCGAGAATGCAATAATAAATTCTTCTCATAAGCAGTATTCTCAATGATTTTTTACACCATTCCGGAAAGTAATAATCGAGTTTCCTCACATCCAGAATTAAAATATAAACAGCACAAACCTACCCTGTAACACCCCAAGAGATGGAATACACTACACAAACATATAGCAATTGAAAAGAGGACAAACTAATGCACAGGGTTAGCACAGATTACAAAGCAGTGAGTAGATGAGTCCATCACTCTCTGATGGCAAAAATAGACTTATGCTTCTCATTTTACACATCAATCCAGTAAATGTAACAGGTGTTTCAAACCACTCCAAATGATATCATGCACAATCCCAGAAGAAGCAACCAACGAGAATCACTATGGGCAACCACACCCTCGTGTGACGTGTCATAAAATAGAGTGAAAATGTATGGGACTAAACGACAAATCAGTTTCACAACCATGGCTGGGCACAGAAGGTGCATTGTGAGCAATGAGATTAGAGCCACTAAATTCTAATTCCCATACATTAAAGATACATTTTAAACGTGAGATTATGGGTCACAGTCTCACACAATAAACATATTTTGAAATGTACTGATACCCAAAAGGGTCATGTTCGCGCTATATAAAACTCAATAACTAAATAAAATGCCGACTGTTCCCCAGCACACCAATAGATGCACCAGGCTGATGATAACTCAAGCCCACACGTACATATGACACATTTTACTACTTTACTATCCAGACCACATCGTGTGCTCCTGTGCAATCATTTTAGCCCACTTTGCCTTAGTTCCATTGTGCAACAACATTGTCAGTATCTGTAAATTGTAAAAAATAACATATCATGCGTCTTATTGAAAGCGGGACATTTGCATCAATGGGACAGTCCTGTGTCACTTGAGTTTGCAGCCATCTTTTGATTGCATGTTGTCATTTAATCAGAAATTGTCAGAGGGTGCGTGTTGTCTCGTCAATCGGGCCACTCTAGCCCGAGACTGCCTACGTGCTGCACACAAAAGTGGACAAAAGAAGGACTGGGTGTGCACCATCTGACTGGATGAAAATACACACTAGTCGATTGACTCCACTTCTGGGGTAGAAATGAGCCTTGATGCTGGCATCCGACTCGACCATACACTGATTGGTGCGTCTAAATATTAAACTGAATTACTCTTAGCGAAGCCTGGTGCTCTCAAGGTGGCCTCAGTGGTAAAGTCTCTGTCCGCCCTTCCATTCGTTTACTGTCACAGGGAACAATAAATTCAGTGAGAGAGTGAACTGCTCTGGGTAGAATTTCTACCTGATGCTGGGCTACAGTAGTCAGACGCCACAAAAGCGGCATGTCTGAAACGGAGAGTGACATTTTAAAAACAAGTTCCCACATCTACGCATTTCAACCGGGTCAAATTGGTGAGAGGCTGACAGACTAGAGAATATCTTACTATTTCCATATCTACCAACATTTGCTCATTTCAACCGGGTAACTCCGGTGACAGACCGGTAGAACATTTCCTTCTATTACTCAATGGACTCAAACTCGGTAGGACGTCGGGCAGAGTTGGAAGTCCGCGATTCGAGCCCATCCCGAGTCAATGCAGCAGGGGCTTAACACACCGAGCCACCTTAGCGGAAAAAGGCGACTTTACTGAGATGTTTGTCGAGCGACACTAAAATCTCAATGGATTCCGCCGTTTCCGTGCATCGACGCCATTCACTAAAGTAAACAGGTGATAATTTTGAAATTGGAAAAAGCCGAACAGCTAGATAAACTTCCAGAAAACACATTGAGGATCAGCGAGCCCGCCGCCTCTCTGTCAACCCACGTGCCCTTGAGCATTTCAAACGTTTATTGGGAGCTAGCCCCTCTATGTATATTGTCATCACTGCCCAGTGAAATATAACGGGAGTTATTCATACCCGTATGTCAAATAAATCGTTTGCAGGACTTGTAGTAGAGGAGCTATGCTCCCGTGCCAGCATCTCGACATGTTTCTCGATGCATCCCCGAGTATGTGA
Source organism: Calotriton arnoldi (assembly GCA_963921515.1). Lineage (NCBI taxonomy): Eukaryota > Metazoa > Chordata > Amphibia > Caudata > Salamandridae > Calotriton > Calotriton arnoldi. The sequence continues at coordinate 649,408 of CAWUFW010002330.1, read as the reverse complement.
AGCCATTTGTCTCCACCACCAAGCCTGACACCCGATTCATCCGTTCCGTGCTGCCCCAATTTAGTGCTAAAGAGCTGGGTGTACAGTTTATTGTGTCTTGTTTTGTATGCACTGCTCCTGCAGCAGCACCTCTAACAAAATCAGGGCTGTCAAATTTGCCAGGCCCATGTATAGGTAGCTTATCCAGTCCACGAGTTTTCTGTGTATTCTAGGACTTGTACGCCTGGTTTTACAATTGGATCAAAATGACTACAAGACCTAGAATGCAAAGAAAAAACCTGGAGGGCTGAGCTACTCAAGCATGGACTTAGGAAACTTGAGAGCTTTGCAAATTGTGGAAAGAGGTTAGGAATATTGAATTTTATGGATGGATATTACACAAGGAAGTAGTAACCTTTAGATTCTTGCATATATTACAAATACGCCTCGACGTACCCGCTATATAGATACCATCTTGTCTACGCAGGATTCTCTTTTATAAGAGAGAAAGCTTTTGCTTATATTTACAACAGAGAAAGTTGAGACGGTCATTCCTGATGAAGGCAATACTGCCGAAACGCGCGTAGTGTTCTTATCTACCGCCTGCCTTGGAAATTTCGTTAATAATTTACCTTCTCCATCTCTTACGTTATTGTGTTCTACAGAATGATGTATTTTTAATTATTTTATGTAATTGTTTGTATTTAACATGTAAGTTTGTCTATATATGTTTTATGATCGTGCATCATTGTATTGTACATATAACTTTGTATTAAATAAACCATTGTGAAAACATATAAATAACAAAATAAGAATAAATAATAAAAAAGATTCCTTGGAACAACAAATAGGACTTTTTGGTTTTGTATATATATGTTTGGTCTTGTAATTTCATTGACATTTGTGTTGTTGAATCCATAGCCTGTATTGAAACACCAAGAACAAATGCATAGCTTGTACCTAGCTATATCTTTACCCTTTATGTTTCACAGGCGTGAACCAGCCTCCAGCGAGCACTCTCACCCCTCCACTGAGTGAGGGGCCCATGCATTTAAAGAAGTAGTCTTCAAAACGATCGGGTGGTTAGAGTTCAAATTACTTCTGTCAAGGGCAGTAGTACATTTCTAAATTGGGAATGGAGATCTCCCCCGCCCAAAAAAACAATCACTGATAACGAACGGTGGAACGTCAACATTTAAAACAAACCAGTGTGATTGGTTCGTCGGTGTTGCTCTGCAGAGATTCAATTCCCAGAGGGGACGAGGGGCCATCGCGCACCGTGTGAGGAAGAGGATGGCTAACAAAAACAAGCATTTGCAAAGCAATAGGACTCGCATTTACGCGAGACCTATTGCATTGGAAACGGGAGTGCGGGCGGAGGAGAAGGCACGAACGGGAGTGCGGGGGGGTGGGGGAGAAGTCACGGACTGCGGGAGTGGGGGGCACGAGAAGAAAATAGTGCTTGAAGTAAAGGGGCCAGTAGCCATGGAAGGATACAAATGACGACATGTCCGTCATGAGGAGGTACTAACAAGCCTAAAACCAATCGAAAGGCAGCATTTAGGACCTAAGCCAATGAAAAAGAGTGGGCGGAGCTTCCACGAAGCTTCCACACTATACTGAATACTGCATGCCTCGCAAAGCGAGCAGCGCATGCGCTGCAACGCTATGCTCGACCTTAAAAAATGGGAGCAGACACTGACATATCAAACCGGCCTTTTAGGACTGGTCAGATTGCCCAACAGGGCAATCGGACCCTGGTCAAGCCAACTTTTACAACTTTTTACCCTGACAAGCATGTTCTCAGAACCAGAGCTGCTTTCATCTTGAGGTAATGACCCGCCCCACCCCCCCACCTTCTATCTGAAGTAAAGGACTGTAGCCTGGTGGATTATCCTGTGTATTAAGATCTGCTACACAATGGCCCAGAAGAAACCTCAGAGGATATTAGGGTGCACTCGAAAAGAGTCAAAGCTTCAAAATCTGTTCTGTCCAGGGAAATCCCTGTAGGCGGCATTTGCAGAGCTGCCACTTGGGCATCCCTCCACACCCTCGCTACTCCTCTGAAATCTGTAAGCTACAATTGGCAAATTAAAACCACTTAGTCATTCCTAAATTAAACCTGCAAAGCAGTTATTCTAACTACTTTTCCCTCACCAGTAAAACTCGCTTCCCGCTGACTTGCATTCATTTTTATTGCATCCCTCATTCAAAACAGTTTTTTAAATTTTACCAGTTATTACAAGAACTGCACCGATGAATAACCACACTCCTTCTCTCCCTACAGAATATTTGCTGATGTAAATATGTATATATGATAAATATTTCTACTGTACTGTTGTTTTCGGCTACCATTGAACACACCTGTTTTCCATGTATACAACCCACCTAAAAACGATGATGATCAATTTATTGTGGTATTGTAACTGTGTACAGCATTTTGTTAAAAAGTTCACGCCACTTCAGAAAACCCTCCAAAAATAAATAAATAAAAATAAATAAGTCAAGGGTACCTCAGCGTTCAGAGTACCTTGATGTTAACAGTTCCTCAACTTTATAGAAGCATAGTTTGTGATAGCACTCAGGCAAAGCTGCACAGGACGTTTCACTGGTGTGTGTGTGTGCTTTCAGTAGGGCTGTCTTTGATAAGGCTCCGTAGCATTATGGTAGATGTAGTTCTTCCTTCTTTAATTTTCTGATTTGTTCTTATTTTAGCTGTTAATTACTGATCAATTTGCAGTGAGGAAAATAACTTTCATTTAAACAGTACAGTTTAATTTTCTCTTAGGTGATCTGAGGAAATTAACCTCTAATGCGAAACATCAAGAACAGTTGAAATGGTTGAAAAGGTCAAATACCGAAGTACCTGTTCCAGCAAAGAAGCACCCCTTCGGTGGAGACCATTGGCCCTGGAAGCTTCAAGTTTCAAGTACATAAACATAGACTAGCATTCAGACAAAGCAACATATAACTTTAGAAATGTATGTGCCTTTGGTAAGTCCCAAAGCACTGTGGTAGATGTAGTCCTTCCATCTTTCTTTGTCACTCTTCATTTATCTGTATAGAGCTAATCAGTTTTGACTGTACCTTAACATTGACCTTATTTTATGTTGATAGTTCCCCAATGTTGATGTTGCCTCAACAGGTAGATTAAAAGAAGTTGTGATTGATATTTGCTTGTCACAATGGCACTACCTGCCATGCCACAACAGTGCAAGATTACCTGCCCAAATAGTTATGTTCCTTTTAGGTGTCTGAAATAGGAAGAGTTTTTCCAACCTAGACAAAGGGGATGCTTTTGTCAAATTGTGGGGTGCTACACGGATCTACACTCTCCCCACAACTGTTTCATATAAACCTTCTCCCATTTAGCCAACCTTCGCCATATGATTCTATAATGATAGTTGGATAGAAACCATTGTGTTGAAGTTAAACAACTCCAAACTTGTGATCTTACTAATGGGAGCTGTTAGAAATTGGGTCTTTAGTTGGCAGAGGTATGCAACCTGTCCAAGTAGGGACCACAATCCTAGTCAGTGTAAGTCAGTTACACTCCATAAATTAACCTGTGCTCACCCTCTGGTAGCTTGGCACAGAGCAGGCAATCTTAACTTAGGAGGCAATGTGTAAAGTATTTGTGCAACACTCACAACAACAAAACCATTAAAACACTAAACAAAAAATGAACCACCCCAGGTTAGAACAATAGAGCTTAATTTAATTAACAAATGAAGACAAGAATGACAAAACTCCAATAAGTAGAAGCAGAGTTATGAATTTTTAAAGAATATCTGCAAAAATAGTGCTTAAAAGCATAAAGGCCCACCTGGGGCCATCTGATGCGCTTGACCGGGTCAAATCCAAAAGTTCAGGCAGACCGCGATGGAGAGTGGGACTGACACAGGGACCAACCTTATGCTGCTGAAAAAGTACCTTGGTTGGAGGATGGGTCGAAGTCGAGGGTGGCGTGGAAGGACCAGGGAGGCGATGCGTCGGTTCTGATCCTTAGGATTTGTAGGCAATACCTCCTCGTCGAACTGCGCAGCTGGCGATGTGATGTTCTCCTTGGCAACGTCGAGGGGAGATGTGTGAGTACCAACTGGCGCGACAGCGGCGCTGTGTGGATTTTGCAGGTAGTGCACAGAAACCAGCTTCCAAGGGCCCAGAACGGGATTGGCACCACTTGGCAGGGTAAGACTCACAGTTGGAAGAGTCCAGGTGGTGTAGAAGGGTGGTTGGAAGCCTTTGATGTCCCGAGACTTCACAGGGCTCGAAAAATCATAAAAATGTTACTAGACCTGCAGGTCTAGTCACTTGAATACACTACTCGACCTGACTGTAATGTACTTGACCCGTGAACTGGTCTCATTCCGATTTTCACACAGTTCACTTTACAAAATCCTCTAACTTCAGTCACAGAAAGAAAAGTAAATGTAGAAAGACAAACTGACTTTTGACCTCTGTTTCTGAAAGCGGAGAAATATGACAAGATAACAAGATTTAAAGGCATCTTTATTGCTCATTCACTTTGTGAGAAAGCAGAGCACCTGTTTACAGCTCGCCAGAATGGGCGAGTAGGCCCTAAAAATAGCTGATCCTGATTAAATCTGGCTTGCTATTATGAGTGGGAGAGTGAATTTTTCGAGCCCTGCTTCATAATAGGAGGCAAGCCAGGAAGCCCTTGGAGTCACTGTTTCTGGGGATATAGAGATGTAGGACCAGCCCTTCTCACTCCCAGGCAAGGAGGGCAGCAGGACAGGCACAGCAGAGTATAAGTCCAGCAGAGTGACAGTCCTTTCAGCAGCACAGCAGTCCTTCTTCCTGGCAGAATGCCCTCAGGTCCAGAGGTGTACTGAGTTGGTGGTGTCAGAGGTCCAGTACTTATACCCAGTTGTGCCTTTGAAGTGGGGGAGAGTTCATAGAGAGGCATTTGAAGTGCAAGGCTCCCTGGCCTTCCTGCCCTGGCTCCAGACTCTCTACAGGGGGGTATGCAGCTCTTTGTGATGGGACAGGCGCAGCCTGTTCAGGTGTAAGTGTCAGCTTTTCCCTCCCATCCTGCCCAGGATGGCCATCAGGATGTTGATTGTCCATCAGTCACACCTAAGCTCTGTTTGTGTGTGGCTATCTGGAGGGAATGCCCAAAGCCCAGCTGTCACCCACCTATGACTTGTAATCAGAGACGGGCAGAAGGCTCAGCATGGTTAAAGTAAGAAAATGCCAACTTTCTAAAAATGTCATTTTCAGACTTGCAACTTAAAATCCAACTTCACCATAAGTTGCAATTTTAAGTTGCAAGTCCAAAGACACCAAACTCGAATAGTCTATCCTTTCCCAATTGGAAATTACACTTATAAAGTGTAATAAGGTAATCCCAATGTTACCCTATGGGAGAGATAGGCCTTGCAGTAGTGAAAATAAAATTTTAAGAGTTTTTCACTACTAGGACATGTAAAACTTAAACGTACATGTCCAACTTTTTAAATACACTGCACCCTGTCTTTGGGACTGTCCAGGGCCTATCTTAGGGGTGAATTATATGTATTAGAAAGAAAGGTTTGGCCTGGCAAGAGGGTTAACTTGCCAGGTCGACATAGCAGTTTAATTATAACTGCACATGCAGGCTCTGCAATGGCAGACCTGAGAAGTGTTTAAAGGGCTACTGAAGTGGCTGGCACAATCAGTGCTGCAGGCCCACTAGTAGCATTTAATTTACAGGCCTTGGGCACATCTAGTGCACTTTACTAGGGACTTATAAGTAAATTAACTATGCCAATTGTAGATAAGCCGATGTTACCATATTTTAAGTAGAAAGCACATACACTTTAGCACTAGTTAGCAGTGGTAAAATGCCCAGAGTCCTAAAGCCAGCAAAAATGAAGTCAGCAAAACAGGAGGTCAGAAGGCAAACAGTCTGGGGCAACCACCCCAAGGATGCGAGGTCTAACATGTGCTGATAACAATCCATTGCCTTCTGAAACCATCAAATTTGTCCCTGGGCCCACGTCTTACTTCTTTTCTCCAGGTAAAGACCCCCTGTGTCGAACTCCATGCAAATCTTTCAATAGTTCTAAAAAATGAATGACTACATTTTTACATAAAACTGCCTTGGACAACATCACCCTTATTTACATTCCCTGGATATGCTATAACTGTAACTTCACTAACATTTATTTATCTTGACCTGATTAACTGTCTTCTCCCTCGAATACAGCATTTAGAGAATGCTGCGGCACACCGTTTACTACATCTGCATCGAAGACTGCACATTGCTCCAGTGCTTCCTTCACTGCACTTTCTTGCTTTTTAGGCAACATTTTAGGTTTAAGAGGCACTTATCTCCACGTGAAGTAATTTTGAAGCAAGGGCATTGTAAAGTTGTAGGCCCTAGGCCCACATACTAAGGTAATGAAAAACACGGACACATTATTCTGGTGGGTGCAACTGGCCCAGGGTACGTGCACCCAGCCTCTTTTATTAGCAGGGTCACCTGACTGGTGATGCCTGTGTTGGATGGGTGAGGAATGGGTGTTAGCACAGCCCCTAAGGAGGGGCTGCTGCATGACGTGCCCTGCAGGACAATACACTCCTCCCAAAATCCAAAAGAAAAACGAGTCCAACCTGTGGAAACAAAACAGCAATAAACTGAATACCACACGGTCCATCAGTCTCTTGAGTCAGTCAGCAGAACAGCAGTAGACATATGGGATGATGAAATGAGCTGCAATTGGACATCTCCACTGACATTCATAATTTAACCTGAGTGCTTAAGGACATGAACGCTGGCTTAGAGACGTCCGGGATCTTCCAGCTGCATGCTGGTTAAAGTCATGCCTCGGAGTCCACTGCGAAGCATCCATCATGAAGTATGCTTTGGTGGCATTGCTTGGCTCATTGAACACGTCTGCAATCTGTTGAGGTCCCTGCTGCAAGGCCTTGCCACATCCTGGAAATACATCAGTGGGGCAATGTCAAGTCCATCTCTCACGCTTGTGGAGGCCCCTTGGATGGGTTGCAGCTGAACTGTGTGTGGTCTGCGCTGGGGCTGTGTATGTGCTGCGTCTGGGCCGCTGCAAGATCGCCGATGAGCCACTGCCTAGTGGCTCGTGCTACTGCAGGGGTAGATGGGTCTTGGTCAAACTTGCTCTGCTACCAGGATCAGGGTGCATGCAGGTGAGCAGGTAGTCTCTGGAGCACTGACTCTCCCGAGTGTCACTGGTGCTTCTTGTCTGTAGTTTTGATAGCGGTGTTGGACTCCGCTCGAGATGTTTGATGCTCAATTGATGGTAGAGATGACACACTAAGACCGGGCTGGCATGCTGGGGTTTCCAGTCTTGTAGTGAACCTGTACGATCTGGGGCGACGACTTGCCTTGATGGTTGAAGGCCTTCTTTCTTGGACTGTTGAGCAGATTGGATTGATGGTGGCCATGTGCGTACATTCTTTCTTTGTGGAGGCATCTGCATCCACATGCCTGGATTTTTTGAGTTGCTGAGCCATCCGTGACTGTGTCTGGATGGATACGCTGGGAAGCGTGGGCCAGAGACTTTATTTTCGTGTGCTTTCGGTTTACTCTCTGTTTTCCGGCTGTGCTGTCGCCAGGTTGTCCTCGTTTCACCTCATTGGCTTGCTGCTTGTGTTCAGTTGCACTCCATCAGCAGCTCTAGGCTTATTGAGCATGCCTTTCAAGCCTGGTCTCTCTTGATCTTCACTCCTGGGCTTGGCTGGTCGTCAGGTGTCCCAGTGTGAAGCGACAGGTCACTCTAACACTTCCTCCTCTTTTTTCTCCTTGGTGCTTCGGCATGCTCCCTTGTTTTTTTCTTGATGCATTTGAGACTTATTGTTGCTAGTTTCTCGTCTGGGTGCAGTGTCATGCATCTTCTTCAGGGCCAGCCAACAGGGCCTCTCAGTGGTAGACTGTCTCTGCAGTTCGGCCACCAGCTTCGGGTGTTGGTCTTGGTGATGATCAGGGCAGTTTCTGATCCGGACCTCCTCTTCTTGAGTGCAGTGTGGCGTCCAGCCACGTGTCTCGTGTTCCCTTTTCAGGGACTTTCTTGGAGCTCCTACTCCGTGGGAAGATATGTGTGGCTAGCCCTCTGTCTCGAGGGTCTTCCCGCTACCTGACCCTCTTCTTCTCTGGGTCGGTGTGGGGTCATACCATGGGTCACACATTCCCTTTTCAGAGACCTTCTTGAAGTTCCTACTCTGGGGTGTTCCTTCTTCCGGGACCTATGGTTCTGCCTCCTTTCTCTAGGTGGTGCAGAATTTGCACCTCGAGATGTCGCTGCCATCAGGCATGGTTGGTGGGGTGTAGTGTGCTTTGAGGGTGCGGAACAATGAGGTCCTACTGTCTTGACCACATTCACGGCATTGTATGCTTCTGTCCACCTTCTGGACCAGCTTTGCTGTCCTCAGGCTTCCCCCTGCCTGGGGGTCATGTGCACCCAAGCAGGCGCGGACGGTCACAGTGGAGGCACTGGGGTATGTACATTTAGTCTCTTTAGTGGTTGGCACTAGGTGGATTGCCCCTCCTCTCCTTCATCATGTGGAAGCCAGGGTTTGAGCGCTGTCCTCCCTTTCGCTGCTTAGCTTCTTCGAAGACTATGATGCTTCCATGGTACGGACTCCAAGTTGGGGTTTTTTTCTGCCACCAATCCATGTGTGAGCACCCAAGCAGAGTTGTTCCTGTTCCAGGCGCAACCTAGTTGGCCCACTCCTGCCTCTTCTCCTACTCCCCTGGGATCTCCGTTGCCCACCAGTTGGGCCTTTCGCCTTGGGAACTTTTAATACGGATACTTCTGCAGAGCTGTGCCCCTCTGTACTATGGGCTGTGTTAGTGCAGAGTCTGCCTCAGTGAGAGTTGTTTGTCTTGTTATGCTCTGCGTCTCTGGGCCTGGCTGTGTCTATTCCTACTTTGTCAGTGTGGTGCTAGCATTCAGAGCCTTTCTGTTTTGTTATAGTTGTTGGTGCCCCCCAGCGACTTAGTGCTCACAGTCTCTCTTATGTATCTTTTCTGTAGGTCATAAGTTGGTGCCCAGTAAGTCTTTATTGTGGACTTCCTTGTGTTCTTTCCGAGTTATGGAGGAACCACTCACCCCTTGTACTACTAAAGTCGTAGTCTTGTGTGGGAAGACTGTTTGGTGACCATTTTCTGGCATTTATTATCACCATGGCGCCCTTTAGTGGGCATCTCTTATCCATTGTGCTGCCGTTTTAAAAGTTGGTCCGTTTTAAGTTTGGAGTACATACCTCCTTGCTTCTTTGTTGGGCTGTTCCCAAGGTGTGATGTGGCTTTCCTTGCGCTTTTCGTAACCGCTAGTGCTGTTGGGCTATCGCGGGAGTCAGATGGTCTCTTCTCCTGGTTACTGCAGCATGTTTCAACTTGGGGGCCTCTGAGATACAGGTTGTATGGCGGGGTGACTCTACATTCTAGTTAGCTGAGTCGGTGGCCCCCTCCTGCCACTCAGGCCTCTCTCTCTTCACGAGTACTTGTACTCTAGTGTAGCGGTGTACCTCCCTCTGTCTGGGAACACCGGGCTGCCTCATCAGCGTAACCTCCCACCTTGTGGGTCTCGTCGGAGTACGTGCTCCCAGCTGACACCGTGCTGTGATGGCGCTGCTCTTCTCTCTCTTCACCGGGACAAGAGTCGGCAGGCACAGGCAGCAAGCAGCAGCCTCAGCAGGTAGCAGGGCAGGACCTGAGCTGTGATGTGCAGGCGCTGCTTCTCTCTTCACCGGGACAAAGTCGGCAGGCACAGGGAACAAGCAGCCACCTCAGCAGGTAGTAGCAGGGCATGACGTGAGTTGTGATGTGCAGGCACTGCAGCAGCATGCTGGGTGCAGTCTGACTCGCCGCCAAGGTAAAGTTGTAGGACCTAGGCCCACATACTAGGGTATTGAACAACACGGACACATTATTCTGGTCGGTGCAAGATGTAGCAGGTTATCGGTCCTGCTACTCGTACACCGCCCGGATGTAATTGCACCAGATCCTCTGGCCAGGCGTGGCCAGAGGGGAACAAATAAAAGGGGGTGGACCGCTCAAAGGCACACTCCGACCCCGGCATTGTGTGAGTATGCCTCATGTGTCCTGGAGCAGTGGGTAATTAGGGCGGTGCAACACTGGCGACGAGGGTGCGGCCGAGCCCGCACACCCTGCACCGCAACCCACCTGTGAAGCCTCAAGCATTGGCGCGGCGACCGAGTCGATTCCAGCACCACCACCGCACCACCACCGCCACACGAGAGCGGAAGACAATTCGGATGCGGCCAGCTCCCCTCCCTCCAGTCGACACGGAGGTCATGTGCAGTGGCCGCACTGTCTCTCAGAGTACTAGCCCTGCACGTCTCTCTGCAACACGCGTTCCCCCTGCAGGGTCAGGAAAAGGCAAATGAGATCCACACCATGACCAACTTTCCCCAAGAGGTCTGCCGGATCGAGCCACCACACGGCCACTCAAACAAGCAGTGGCTGCTACAAGTAAGAAAAAAACAAACAAAAAATAGGAGAAGAAATAAAGAAATAACTGTTTAAATTCAGGAATAGAGGCAAACAAATATTTGTCAGGACACTATTGAGCAAACACCCACAGCCATAGTCAGGCTTGGACACTTTTTACGCGAACTAGCAAGCACATACACAGCGGACGACGGGTTAAAGGAAATTTGCTCTCAACTCATACAAGGATGTTGAAGCAAAACGTTGCGAGGTCTAATCCTGCGCCAACCAAACATCAGCCTCGACGACATCCTGATCCTAGCACGAGATGTCCACCGCCTGGGCCATCGAAATGGATCTAGCCATCACACAATCTCCAGAAATGCCCACATGTGTCAAACCTGAGCGAGGTGATGCGATCCGGACCAAAAGCCAAGGAGACAGACCAAAGAAGGTCGGACCCAGCCTACTAAGCTGAGGTGCAGGTACTGCAGCCATGAAGAACACCCAGTCAACGAGTATGCGGCACAAGGCTGCACCTGCTCAAACTGTGGAATCCAGAACCACTTCACAACAGTTTGCAGGACGAGGCTCAGAGGCAAAGGCCCCAGAGACAATCGTCTGCCAACCAGGCTGGTGCGCCAGCTATCTCTCATGCACCTGGCGCATCAAGGTGATGCCAAACCATCAGCAACACAGAGCCGCTGCTTGGAAGACTCCTCCCCGGAAGAAGAGGAAGAAGAGGAAACGTTCCTCATCTCGTTCACAAGGGAACTAAAGCACCACAGAAGGCCGCAGCCACATGTGTTATCTGAATAGCAGGGTCAGAAATGAAAGCAGTAATCGACACGGGGGCCTCTGTCAACATAATGGGAGTACAACAGTCCAACGCATGAAGCCCAAACCCCTCTTGGTACCATCCCACACCAAAATCTTCGCATACGGGAGTCAGACGCCACTACCCCTCCATGGACGGATGTCGGTGCCGATACAATCAGAAGATCAGGAGGTGACCACCACCTTCCATGTTATTGACCAAGAAGCAGACATGTTCATCAGCAGCCACACAGCAGAGAACCTTGGCCTCGTGTCCTTCTCCAAGACGGGAAAGTCAAACCAGGTACACAAACTGTTGGACCAGTTTCCAGAGTTATTCCTAGGACTATGCTGCCTCAAACGTCCTCGAGTGAAGTTACACATCGATCCATCGATCGCGCCGGTGGCGCTCCGACACTGTTCCGTTCCATCTACGCCACTTGGTGGAAAAAGAGCTTGAGAGACTAGAGGAACCGGGTGTGATAGAAAAGGTCTCAGGGCCCACTCCCTGGGTCTCCCCAATGGTCACTGCAGAAAAACCCAACCAACCTGGAAAAATCCGCCTATGCATTGACATTTGTATCTGCCGAACCGTGCCATTAAATGAGAGCGGCACATCACTCCCACAATGGACGAAATTGTGGTGAATGTGAATGGCTAGTCCACACAAAAGAAGGGGTGAGGGTACGGACTCACCTACCCCGAACCCCCTGTCAATACTTAGTACACCAGAAGGAGTAGGGAGTAATAAAAACATTTATATCTCGTGATGGCACGTGCAGTGTGTGCTAATACTGCCCTCACTCACACGAATGTGTGACATGCTTCATCATAGGGCTGCTTACAATACACCCGGGGTGGAGCAATAGGATGGGGGAAGACAATACAACACAGAGAGAGACAGTTTATATCACAGTGGCTGGGAACGGCGGTAGTGAAAGTGCAGTGTTGTGTGAGTTAAAACTAGCTCGGAAGTGTCGCTGTGCCTAAGACTTTATTCCTGGACCCTCCGGCCAGGGTTAAAAACGTGAAGGATGGTGGTGATTGGGAGATGCAATGTGCTCCTAACACCCCACCTTTACTGCCAGGTGGTCGACATGTTTCGGCCGTATGTGTGTGTCCCACGTGTAGGGTCACGCCGGCCTTCCTCAGGACTCTACCTGTCCCAGTGTTTTGATACTCTCACCTCAAGTAGAGATAAGAGGATGTCTAGAAACCTGTTGTTCCGTTTCGAGGAATTTCCTCTACGATAGGGGAAAAAAGGAACAACAGTGTAATGGGAGAGAAAAGAGAAGAAACAAGCAGTTAGGAGTAATCTTCTCCTTAGTACATTACAAACTATGTGTATAGTAATCTATCTACACATAAGTACACTCTAGTATATCATTCATTACCCCACGAGAGATCTATAATTAAAATATCAGCGTTGCATACATCATGCTATAGTCCAAACAGCCACATCCACTGCCCCATAGGGGTCTGGTGCGTGCCTACTCACCGAGTTTCACCCTATTTCGAGTTTGAACTGGCGGTGTGCAAGGACAGACCCCCTCTAGTCAAACTCTTTATTGCGGGAAAATAAATCACAGGGAGAGAGATCGTTATGTTAATAATCACCAGATGGCAAGATACGGTACAGGAACACAGTAAAAAGAGGCCAAATATATTAACCAATAGTTGCTCCATAATGCGCCCAAAGTATATGCAAGGATAACACTGTAGGCGTAAAAACTCTCCTAGTAGTACTAATCGAGGCTGCTCTTGGAGGGCTAAGGTCCCAGTCTGCCGTGCTGCGCGCTATAATATGACAGACTCAGGAAAAAGGCACAGAGTCTGAGGTAAAAAGGCACAAGTCTAGTACTGTCAGCCGTAATCGCCCCGCTCCATAATGCCGATCAAGGTGGTCTGCTAAACTCGGCTATGCATGAGTACGCGGACCGGCAAGGCAAGAGAAATAATTCTATCGCACGGCCTCCCACGTAGCTCAATAGCAAACTAATAACGGGATGGCAGCAAGAGAGACGACAAATAGTGCACCCAATGCTCCCTCCACTCCTTACTACTCCAACGGTGGTGCTCCTCAAAAGCTGCTCCCCTTCGTCCGCCGTGTAGGATGGTGGCGGTGAAGGCGAGCACTGTACGTTTTATCCATGTTTACGGGATCCTAATTCTTCCGGTCACGCGTGGTGACGTGTGGGGGCGTCTGGCAGGTCGTGACAGCCTACGTCACATGACATGCGACCGTCGTGCTGGGTTGTCATGGAGACAGCCCACGTAAGCCATAGAAACAAGGCCATGATGGGGGCGCATAGTCTCGTAAGTGGGAGCGTGCAGCCAGATAGTGGAGACCTATATTTTAAGGCACACGGCTGCCGCATCCTGTTTCTAATGAAACCGCCAGGATAGGGGTAAGAAAAAACACGAGAGGCAATAATCTTGTCTATAGACAAGCTGAGGGAAGCGCTTGGTCCCTGATTACGCGCTGAAGTGGATACCTAATGGAACAAATAACTGTCTCACGTAATGTCAGTTGATCAGTGTAAGGAGAACAAAATGTACTGTAAGAGTGAGAGGGGTCATCAGTGTAATATGTACAGGTTCTTAGGTAAGAGGGAAATATATTATCTATTGAGGGAATGCCATGGGATGTCATCATTCAGGCCCACCTGATGACTCCTGAGACGGTACACCCATTTTTGTTCTCTCAGTAGGAGGGCTATAGTTTTATCCCCAATGGAGGGGTTCAATCTAGGTTTCTCTATGACAGTCCAAGTTAACTCTTCGGTGGTGTGACGTCTCTCAAGATAGTGTGCAGTGAGTTTCGTGTTGGACCTCATGCACCTTATTGTGCTACGGTGTTCCATGATGCGTGTCTTAACCTTGCGGTTAGTCATGCCAACGTACTGCATGCGGCATGGACAGGTAATGAGGTAGATGACGCCCTCAGAATTACAATTAGTCTGTGACCTCTGTTCCCATGGGTAGGTAAGTCCCACATCAATGGATTTAGTGTTGTTGGTTAGGTGGCATACGTTGCAGGAACCACACCGAGAATGGCCTTGTACTGGAGATAGTTGACCTGATGCCATCGGTCTCCTTTGTGGTGAGAAACCGGGTCTGATATGTACTAACATATCTTTCAAGTTTGCACTTCTTTTAAAGGAGAACAAGGGTTTCTCAATATTCAGTCCATTAGAGGTAAGTATGTTCCAGTGTTTCAATATCACTTGTCTGATTTGATGCGACGCTGTGTTAAATGTTGTAACACACACTGGTTTGTAAGTGTCAGGTCTGACAGTTTTCTCCAAAAGATTATCCCTGTTGGCATTGGTGGCTTTCTTCCTGGCTTTTTTGATGGTGCGCTCCGGATACCCCCTTTGAGTGAGTTTATTAGAGATGAGGGTCGCTTCCTCTTTAAAACTCGATTTCTCTGTACAATTCCGTCTCAGCCGGAAAAATTGGCCTACTGGCAAGTTCTCTCTAAGCGATTTAGGGTGGAAGCTGTCATAAGCAAGGAGGGCATTCTTGTCTGTGGGTTTATGATAGACTCTTGTTTGAAGTTTCCCTTCCTTAGGTTCAATTATAAGGTCCAGGAATGGTAACCCTGTCTTAGTGACAGTAGATGTAAAATGGAGTAGGGGGTTCCTATGGTTTAACCAGTCAAGGAACTGGGTGACCGATTGTTCATCACCCTTCCATATCAATAGCACGTCGTCGATATAACGACGCCACAGTCTTATATTCTCAGTCCATGTGCATAGTGGGTCATGAATTACGGTTTTTTCAAATGCACCCACGTACAGACCCGCCAGGCTCGGGGCAAAGGTACTGCCCATCGAGGTCCCATGGGTCTGTAAGTAGAGGGTTCCCTCAAATTCGAAGTAATTCTTCATTAGTGCTATCTCAGCTAGGTTCAAGATGAAGGCACGTGGTGTTTGATAATGCCAATCCTCTTCGAACAGAATATCCTCTAGGGCCCTAAGGGTCTCTCTCTGTGGGAAGTTGGTATATAAAGCCTCGATATCGAGGCCTATGAGGAATTCACTGTTGGGATCGAAGTCCAGATCTTTTAAGTGGTTTAAGATGTCCAAGGTGTCCCGCAGGTAAGCTGGCAACTTCTGGACCAATGGTTTTAAAAAGAAATCACAGAATTGTGATATCGGCTCCAGAGGAAATTCCTCGATACGGAACAACAGGTTTCTAGACATCCCCTTATCTCTACTTGAGGTGAGAGTATCAAAACACTGGGACAGGTAGAGTCCTGAGGAAGGCTGGCGTGACCCTACACGTGGGGCACACACATACGGCCGAAACATGTCGACCACCTGGCAGTAAAGGAGGGGTGTTAGGAGCACATTGCATCTCCCAATCACCACCATCCTTCACGTTTTTAACCCTGGCCGGAAGGTCCAGGAATAAAGTCTTCGTCGCTTTGACACTTCCGAGCTAGTTTTAACTCACACAACACTGCACTTTCACTACCGCCGTTCCCAGCCACTGTGATATAAACTGTCTCTCTCTGTGTTGTATTGTCTTCCCCCACCCTATGGCTCCACCCCGTGCGTGGCTACGCCGGGGTGTATTGTAAGCAGCCCTATGATGAAGCATGTCACACATTCGTGTGAGTGAGGGCAGTATTAGCACACACTGCACGTGCCATCACGAGATATAAACGTTTTTATTGCTCCCTACTCCTTCTGGTGTACTGAATGTGAATGGCTCCCACTGGTTCTCGATGCTGGACCTCAACGCCGGGTATCACCAGCTACTACTTGCAGAAGAGAGCCGGTATATCACCACCTTCAGTACACACCTGAGCCTACGCTGGTACAAGCACCTAAACTTTGGCATCTCATTGGCCGCTGAAGTATTTCAAAACGCAGTACGCGAAACCCTGTCCAGACTGCCGGGTGTCCTGAATGTCAGCGATGACATTTTGATCCATTCGTCCAAAGCTGCTGAACACCATAAGCACCTAAAAGCCACACTGAAACGCCTCCACGAACACAGGGTGATGCTGCACAAGGACAAATGCTCGTTCTTTCAGCCGTCCCTTGAATTCTTTGGGTACGTCTTCAATCAGGAGGGAATACAAGTCGACCCCCAAAAAATCTATAACCATCAAGCATGCACCAGCACCCTCCACCGTCCAGGAAGTAAGGAGCTTCCTAGGAATGGCCACCTACTGCGGGAGGTTCATCCCAGAGCTAGCAACTATCGCTGAACCCCGAGATCCCTCACGAAGGCAGATGCGAAATGGATATGGGGTTGTCGCGAGGAGTTCGTGTTCCAGAAAATCAAAGAGACCCTTCTCGATAACACCACACTTGTCTGTTTTGACCCTGGGAAACGGACGGAATTATTGGTCAACGCCAGCCTCGTCTGGATGGAGCTGTCCTCGCCCAAGAACAGGAACCAGGTCGCTGGGTCGCACTGGCGTTCGTCAGTAAAGCATTGACACCAACGGAAACAAGATACGGCCAAATCGAGCGTGAAGCCCTTGCGATCAAGTGGGCCTGTGGGCACTTCCACTTGTATCTAAGCGGCCAGCCCTTCAAGGTCATCACAGACCACCAGGCGCTGGTCCCACTCCTCCGAGGGTCGCCCCCTCATTCGCCTCCGCGGATTGAGATGTGGGCCATTCAGTTACAACACTACCGGATGGAGGTGGTCTACAGCTGTGAAGACGTGGAGGATTACCTCAGAAAAATCTCAGCAGCTGCCTGCCCCCGAGCTTTACGATTGGAAGACATCAATTAGGCGGCGGGAGCAGATCCGGTCATCGTGCAGGTACGAGCAGCGGTCCTAAGCTGCACATGCGAGACTTCTTTCGGGACGCCAACAACTGGCTGGGAGAAGATAAAGAGAGCCTGGCGAAGATGTGGAGAGTGCAAGATGAGTTCAGTACCACCCCAGAGGGGATACTCTTACGTGGCTCCTGCATTGTAGGCACTGGCGGAGGATCTTGTGCAGAAGTGCCCGGCATGCCAAATAACGGGCGCACCGGAAAAGCCAGCGCCAGTGATCACGGAAGATCCTTGCACCACTCTCTGGAGCAAACTCAGCATAGACTTTGGGAGCTTCCCAGATGGATGGACTGCCCTCGTCCTATTGGACACATACTCGAAGTACCCTGTGGTAGAGGTAATCAAATCACTGGCATTCATGCATGTAGCCCCAGTCTTCGAGAAGACATTCGCCATCTTTGGCCTGCCCCACGAAATCAAGAGCGATAACTGACCGCCATTCCATGGAGCTGAATTTCGAGACTTCCTGGATCAACTGCGAATACACCACCATTGCATTACACCACAGTGGCTGCAGGCCAATGGGGAAGTCAAGAGATCCATGCGCACCATGAACAAATCTCTGCGCATCGCTACCGCCGAGCAGGCCAATCCCGTACGACACTTACGATCATTTCTGAGGGAGCATCGGAGTACCCATCATTGTATGACTCACAAAACACCATGGACCCTGATGTTCAATGGACCCAGTTGGGACACCATCCCAACGTGCCCAGGTTGGACGCTACCACCTTACGACAGTCAAGGGGCCCAGGCACTTCGTGAGCGGCGCAAAGCTCTCGCCAGCCAGAGCAGACGAGCGAAGGAGCATTCCCTTCTACCCGGTGACAAGTTGATCATTAGAGACTGGAAAGCCTGGGTGGAAATTCAGGACACCGTTCGAGCCCTGAACGTGGACCGATGTCAGAAGTGAGGGAACTATGGTGACGGCTACAAAGGGACAAGAAGTCATATCCAGGAAAAACTCGTTGTTCAAACGCATTGTGAATTTGCCAATCGCCCCTCCTCAAGACTCACATGAAGAAGACACCAGCTGGCTGGAGGGCGATGGGTCTGATCCAGGGTCAAGTGTGCCCAAGAATCGAAGCCCATGAAACTCTGCGGAAAGCCAGCAAGAAGACTTACAAATCAGCTCTTCTGTACGTTACCTGCCAGCCCGGAGTCAACCGCATCGATATAACCTCCGACCCATTCCACAACCCAGACAGCGGTTCAAGGGCTATGCTTGTCATGTGAACTGAACTCTGGTCAATCAAGAACCGAGTTGGGGGGGGATGTAGCAGGTTTGCGGTCCTGCTACTCGCACACCGCCCAGATGTAATTGCACCACATCCTCTAGCCAGGTATGGCCAGAGGGGAACAAATAAAAGGGGGTGGACCGCTCAAGGTCACACTCCGACACCAGCATTGTGTGAGTATGCCTCGTGTGTCCGGGAGCAGTGGGTAATTAGGGCGGCGCAACACAACTGGCCAAGGGCACATGCGACTGGCCCTTTTTATTAGCAGGATCACCTGACTGGTGACGCCTGTGTTGGATGGGTGAGGGGTGGGTGGTAGCACGGCCCTTAGGGAGGAGCTGCTGAATGACATGTCCTGCAGGACACTACAGCTATGTCCTCATTGATGAAAACTTAGCCACTTATCTCCTGTTACAAAACCCATGCTTCTCTTGTTCAGGCTGTTGGTAGTTTCAAAATTCAATCCACATTTGCTACTATTTGTTGCAGGCTACGGCTGAACTAGCTTCGACTAGTGAGTCTACTTTGCCTTTCGATGGAAAAGAATCCGTTCTTTTCCAATTACAGTAATATCGAGGCAACAGGGTTGATTTAACACTCTCTCCCATCGCTACAGCTTAATGATGTTCAAGTTAAATGTTAAGTGCACAGTGACCTCTTGTAATAAACGAGTGGGAACAAAATCGATTAACATACTATAAAAAACAAGCATTTGCAATGGAATCAGTCTAGCATTTGAGAGAGTTAGAGCTATTGGCGTTGTAAATGATAATGTCTTTTACCCATGTATTTTGTTTTGGAGTGGAGTGGATGTATGTGGTTTAGAATGGAATTATGTGGTTTGAATTTGAATTGTTAGTTGTGGAATTGTGTGGGTTGGAATTGTGTGGTGTGTAGTGTATTTGTGTAGTGTAATTATATTGTATGGTGAATAGAGAGAGGTTATCTACCTACTAGATAACTACACTCATGGCTGTCTGGTTAGTAGTCAAATAAAGCAATATTTGGTGTTTAGTGGAGTTATGACCACTTTTGATCCCGGTGCCACTGCACCTGCTGCACCATTTAAAGCTATTCCCTTTTAACTGCAAGGTAAATGCACTTGTGACTGCCTGTTTAGTAGTAAAATATAGCAACATTAGGTGTTTAATGGGGTGCTTAGAGCTTTTGGTCCTGGTGTCACTGCACCTGCTGCATCATTCAAATCATGACCCTAGTGCCTGCAAGATAACTGCACTTGTGATTGACTGTTTAGTTGTAAAATATAGCAATAATCTGGGTTTAGTGGGGTCCCTAGAGCTTTTGACCTCGGTGCCACTGCTCCTGCTGTACCATTCAAAACAAGTCACTGCCTGTTTAATAGTACAATATAGCAATATTATGTGTTTAGAGGAGTTCTGACAGCTTTTGGGCCCAGTGCAACTGCACCTGCTGCACTATTCAAATGACCCTGATGACTGCAAGATAACTGCACTTGTAACTGCCTGTTTATTTGTAAAATATAGCAATAATCGGTGTTTAGTGGGGTGCCTAGAGCTTTTGGTCCCAATACCACTGCACTTGATGCACTATTGAAATCATGGCCCTAGTACCTGCTAGATAACTGCACTTATGACTGCCTGTTTAGTAGTAAAATTAAGCAATATTTGGTGTTTTATGCGGGTGCCTAGAGATGTTGGCCCTGGTGTCACTGCACCTGCTGCACCATTGAAATCATGACCCTAGTGCCTGCAAGATAACTGCACTTGTGACTGCCTGTTTAGTATTACATTTTAGCAATAATCTGGGTTTAGTGGGGTCCCTAGACCTTTTGGCCCCAGTGCCACTGCACCTGCTGCACCATTCAAAACAAGTCCATTGATGCTGAGTGATACTGAAGTGGTGCTGCCCTGGTGCTCAGGCGGTGTTGAGTGATGCAGAGTTGGTGGTGTGCTGAGGTGATGCTGAACTGATTGGGTGCTTTTTTGCTTTGCCTGTGCAGGCCTATTGTCTATGCAGATGCTTTTAGCTATCAGGTAATGCTATTTTGTATCAGCAAAAAGAGGTTTGCTAAGTCCTTAAAACTGGTGCTGCAATTTAGTAATTTCTTTTTTTTTTTTTTAAACTTCACGTACAACCCCAACACAATTTGTAGTCAGGGCTTGAAGCAGGGCAGAGCCCAATATTAATATGTATATACAGAGAGAGGAAGTTAATTAAATCTACAGATAGCAGGGCAGTATGTGATTAATTTATTTAGCATGCAATAAGCTGGCGGAGAGGAAATACTAAAAATATATTTTAAGTTATTTGGCATACAAAGAAGGCTGGAACTCGGCAAACAGTACATTTTATATCAAAAAGTTCAGGTGTTTGTGGTATTTAAATGCACGGCATCTAGGCCCTTATTAAGGTACAATAAAAATTAGGATCACAAACGTGTACTGGTTACAACATTGGCTTGTAAAATAAACTATTTGAAGACTTTCTTTGTCATGGTGCGTCTAGCTTCCTGAGATGGCACAAGGTCGTACGTCATTGGCAACAAACAGCTGGAGAATCAGAGTACTACTACACCGTCTGCTGGAAAAGGTTCACCGATGTAATAGAAGAAAACGCTAGGGGCCCGGGATGGAGTGCCAGAAGGACAGCTGTCCAACAAGTGTTATAAAAATGAGGAGGAAAGACAAACTGTTTGTAATGGAGACTTATACAGAAGAATTTGGTATAACATGTGGAATGGATGGCCCGGGCTGGGGGTGATCTCTCTTCTAGATCCTGCCATGGTGTTTAGGTGAGCTCATCATCTAGGCTATGGGTAAGCATCGCTTAATATTCGAGTACTAAATGGCAGGTCTAAACGTGCCAGGTAAAATGCATTTGCTCAGCCATAGATGCCTTCCTATCCCAGTCCAGCCATTGGACGAGGACACAATATAAGTAGCATGACACCAGCTATGAACTCCCATGGGGACCATCGGCTGTAGTGAATTACTTCCCTTGCTTTTCCAATAAGCTCTATACAGCCAGAAGATTGCAGGTTAAGTTTCAGGCACCTACAACTCACCTTTTTTCCTACTGCCTGAGATAGATAAAATGAGTGCCACTGAACTGCCCATAACCAGTGCACGTGTTTGATCACGTCTTTAGAGCGACTGGAGTATGGAATGATAGGGGCGAATGTATTGCTAGGATGTGGATGAATCAACATAGCATATGAGCAAGTCTAAACCTACTATGAATGTGCAAGTCCGGATCCAATACAAAACAGGTGTGGAAAGCAATACACAACGTGCAATGTCATGGGCTGGCGTATACGGCCTATCAAACAGGAATACAGACTTTTCTTTCCTACCAGGAAAGGTACCTCTTTTGCGCACCTGGCCCCAGGTCTTGACCAGCACCACTCACCATGGTTTCACACTCCGACTTTTCCCTTCCTAAGCCCAAGCAACTCTCCTGCGCTAGCCCAGGATCTCCCAAACCCAAAGTAGACTTCACAAACATGCTCGAGTCACTTGACAGTCTAGACACACAAGCAACGCTTGCTTGTCCTCGCATTCTGAAGCAGCAGCTGCCTGAGTGATCCGCAAGTTCAGCTAGCTAGGAGTACTATTGGTTTAAGTTGCCAGAAGTGGGCGGGAAGATCAGTCAGAAAAAAAAACAAATACAAAATCACGCAGAAAATGATAGACAAGTAACTTAACAAGCCAGGTGTTCAACAATTTATTTTAATCTATGTCTTCTACTAACCATTATTGGTTTCAAAGCGGAAAACTACAATTTCCAGAGTACACTGAAAAAACAAATCAAGCTATGCTATTTAGAACTGGCATGAGAGTTGTTGTAACGACAACATGACACGGAGACAAGAAGCAGGTTCAAAGGTTTATTACCAAGGCAAACACAGAATCAGCGCACCGTCTCCTTCAGCCAGCAGCCGCTCAACTGACAGGTTGCGAGCGCTCCAACCGAAAGCGAACCTTCGCATACCAACATTCCACCGTGGCGCGAGGAGCGGAGCCACGGTGTAAACAAGATTATAACATACCCCCCTTTCCTCTACACGCAGGTAGAGCAGATGAATAGACTGTAAAAGGAAGGAGGATGGGAGGGCGAGGGAAAGGCCAGGACGGGGAGAGACAGGGAAGCAAGACGGAGGGCGGTGAGTTAACCCACCATGTACTCATGCAAAAGTTGAGGAAGTCTCCTGACCCGCAAGGGTCTCTGACACGGTAGAGTGCCTTGAGGGCCATGAGACTCCTGGTTTTCAGTATTAGATCTTTGGCTAGTGCTCAAGTTATCGCCACCGGGGCCTGGCGCTCTTGTTTCAGCACCGGAGCGAGCACTGTTGAGTAATTGATGATCATGAGCCAACATGTAGCCTGAACATGAATTCTTTCTGACAAAGGCTTTGGGAGAATGGTCTCGTGAGCAATACTTAGCTACTCTACGTAAGTTCCATTTTTCTCCATTTGCCAGCACAACATAAAAGAGATGCACCTCCTGAACTTTGAAAGGACCACGAAACTTGCATAGAACTTTGACCCAACGACCAGATCTGACTTTGACCCAGTCGCCCACTTGAATGTTAGTTAAGGTCTTCTCCTGGATGTGTCCTTGAAAGGATGCGTGCATGGAGGTACTCTTGCCACTACTACTCACATTCTTCCCTTCTACCAATTCTCTGACCCATGGAGGCACTCATTTAGAAGATGGTTTTCTGCCTCGCATGGCAATGAAGGGAACTACCCCAGTAGTGGAATTCTCAGTTGTGCGGTAGGCCCATACTAATTCGTTTAAAGTTTCATCAATGTCAAGATTATTAGTGAGAGCCAAACTTATAGCTCCTTTAATCATACGGTTGGCCCTTTCTACAATACCATTGGCTTGAGGGTTGTACAAAGTGGTGAGTGAGTGTTTAATACCACACTCACGAAGAAACTCCCTCATTTCATTAGAAGTCAATTGGGTGCCATTGTCCGTAATAAGGACAGTGGGAAAACCTTCCTCTTTGAAAATGGTGCGTAGCACTCTAATGGTAACTCTAGTGGTTATTTCAGGGAGAAGGTACACAATAAGCCATCTGGAGTGCACATCCATTATGACCATTCCAAATCTCTTACTGGGGTGAACACCTGGCATAGGTCCGATAAAATCAAGGCAAATGCTGTGCCAAACCACCCCAGGATCATGGATAGAACTCGGAACAACTTGGGGTCCCACCTTAAGCCTTTTCTCACTCTCACAACATTCACTGCATCTCTCTACCCAATCAACCACTTCGCTATCCATACCTGGCCACCAGAATTCATTCCTCAAGCGTTTTTTTGTAATGGTCTGGCCTAAGTGTCCTTCATGGGCTAAGTTGAAAAGTCTCTTGCGAATTCCGAATGGGGGAATTATCTTATCACCGCGCATGATAACTTGTTCTGCGACAGTGGATAATTCGTCAATGACCGCATTGAAGGGTCTAACGCTAATAGGCAAAGTGCTTTCCCTACGTCTGCCCTTCAAAATGAGGTTGAGGACTCCTTTCAGGACCTCATCTTGAGACATTGCCTCTGCCCATTCCTCTTTACTGACTACACCGCAACTCCACTGAACCACATCATCAATACTGGAGATAGCTCCTTCTCTCTCACTCTTAGCCACGCCACTCTTGTCTACTTCTTCCCAGTCTAAGGGCAGACGCGACATACAATCAGCTTGGACATTGCGCCAGCCTGAAATGTATTCAATGTTAAAGTTATATTCCTGTAGTCTGGAGGCTAACCGAGCAAGTCTGGCTGACCCTTTCCCTGTTCCACCTGGTGACAGTATTTTTAGCAATGGTTTGTGGTCGGTGCGCAGCAGAAATCTGCGCCCCCATACATACGTCCTGAAATATTCAACACCCCAAGTGGCTGCTAGGGTTTCTTTCTCTATGACAGAGTAATGTCGCTCAGTGGAAGTCAAAGTGCGTGAAGCGAACGCCACAGTTTTTTCAGAAGTGCCATCATTCTGCGATAATACAGAACCTATGCCAGTATCACTGGCATCCACAGTGACAACAGTCTTTGCATTTACATCAAATGGTACCAAAATGCCTGCATTACATATTTCGAGTTTGATGTTATCAAAACAGTTTTGCTGATCATCTCCCCACCAAAAGTTGACACCTTTCCTCATGAGTACCTTAAGGGGTTCAGTTTTACTAGCAAAGTTCTTCACAAACTTGGAATAATACTCAATTAATCCAATGAATGAACGTAGTTGGTCTTTGTTAATGGGAATGGGAGCCAATTTTATAGATGCCAGTAAGTCTCTCTTTGGTTTTACACCATCAGACGAGATGGAGTGTCCTAGGTACTCCACCTCAGTTGCAAGAAAGGAACACTTTTCTCTGCGTAATGTTAAACCTGATTCCAAAATCCTGGCAAGAGCATCTTTCAAAGCTATGTTGTGACTGCTCACACTATCACCAAAGACCAGGATGTCATCTTGGAAGTAGATGATATTTTTCAGATCTTTGAAGATTTCAGTGACCATCCTCTGAAAAACACTTGCAGCCGAACATAACCCGAAGGGCATCCTGGTAAACTGAAATATGCCTTCCGCGGTGATAAAGGCTGTCAAGTGCTTTGAGGAGTCATGTAAGCGTATCTGATGATAAGCATGACGAAGGTCAAGCTTGGAAAAGTATTTGGCTCCTTTAAGCAACACCATCAGCTCATTTATGTTTGGAAGGGGAAAGGTGTTGGGAATGATATTTTGATTCAAACTTCTCAAATCAACACAGAAGCGCAAATTTCCATCAGCCTTCTCTGAAATTACAACGGGAGAAACCCAAGCTGAGCACTCAACCGGCTCTATGACTCCACTAGATAACATTTCGTCTAACATTTTCTTGACCTCCTCTCTTACCATGATGGGAACTTTCCTCAGCTTGTGTTGCACAGGGATTGCACCATGTTTGAGTTTTATTTCGTGAACATATCCCTCCAAATTACCTAGCTGGTCTCTGAAAACACCTTTACCTCCCTCCAAAATGTCTTCTACTGAAAGATCGTCCACCACCATAACTTGTTCAACAGCGTGTGGGTCAATTCTAATATGGAGGTCATATTGGTGATACCAACCCAAAATAGGGGGCCCGGTTTCAGCTATATAAACTTTACCTTTTACGGACCTGTTTTTGAAAAAGATATCTGTAAGTAAGTAACCCAGTATGTCTATCTGCTCGCCTTGATACCCACCGGGGTTGATGTCTTTGGGTAATAAGTTCATGTTGGGCCATTCCTGCTGGTAAATTCTTTTAGGTATGATGGTATATAAGGACCCTTAATCAACCATCAGATCAATTTTCCTCTTTGCAATAACAAACTCAGCTTTGGGTCTGCGTCTCCTCCTATCATCTAAATTGTTAGGGTCGGTGAGAAGGATTTCCCCATTGTCAACAACATCATGTAGGGAAGGTTCCACACACAGAATTCTATCTGGTCTGTAAGAACATTCATTAACATTTGTCTCTTCCGACAACATTGCTACCTTTCCCTTGTTTGCATCTCTACACACTCTTGCAAAATGGCCTTTACGGCCGCACTTTCTGCATTCTTTGCCAATGGCCCAGCAATGTTTGGAGTCTGACGTGTGATAAGTACTACCGCACTTCCCACATGTCTTACTGCCAAACTTGTTGGGATACAACCTACCACCCCACGTACTCTTACCACCTTTAAATCTTGTAGAGGCAGCTACCTCCCTTCACAGCCCTCTACAACAGAAGTTTCACTCTCATTAGTAATGTTAAGTTTTGAATCTCTACGATCCATTTCTTTCATACAAAATTCCGACTCTTCAACTATTTTAGCAATGTCAATTGCATCCTTAAGAGAGGGATCTTTGGCAGCCCATAAGCGTTCCTGTGTCTTTCTGCTCCTACATTGAACAATGAGTTGGTCCCGAATCATTTCCTCAGTCATTGGACCAAATTTACATTTTATAGAAAGCTCACGAAGTCTAGTAACAAAGTCATCAATGGACTCCCCTACTCTCTGGGGCTGTGTATAAAATTTGTATCTCCTCATCACTATATTTGTCTCTTTGGCAAATCTGCTTTCCAACCTTTTGCGTGCTTCTTCATAAACATCCTCAATGGGTTGACCCCGTTCATTGTTGGCAACAGGTAAGTACTTGAAAATATGTTGTCCTTCTTTTCCTAAATTAGTGAGCAAGATTGCTCTTTTCCTGTTGCTACTGTAATCTTGCGCATCCAAAGCTTCCAAATAATTGTCGAACATTTCAAGCCACTCATCCCATTCTATGCTGGGACTCCCTGGTTGGTTAAGGAAGTGAGGAGGAGTAGATACCGCTGAAACATCAAGGGCTGTGACATCCATAATGAATCACCAAAAGATGGTACAATGGTATTTGGGTTATGGTAAAAAAAATGGTGTGTATATTTGCTTTCTCCTCCGAATAATGAAGTCTTTCTTGCCAATTATAAGTATTGCCTCCAGAAAATGAAAGAGAACTCTCTAGACAATTCTCTGCTTTGGACCGGTAACAGCTCACTGCACTCACGCTTGTACACACAGCTGGTTTTATTATAAACAGTCTGAACAGTTCGGTGAAGAAACGTGCTTTTCCAATCTATGTCCACTAGATGGCAGTGTTCTCCACTAACTTTCTCGGCAAGACTGTGATTCTGACAGAAATATTATTACACGCGTCAGTTCTTGTCAGCTGGCACACGCGTTATCTCCCGCCGGACAGCAATGTCGCTCCTCTCCCCATGCTCACAGCAGGACAACAACTCTAGTTCATGCGACCTGCCTCGCTACTGGCCAACAGGCTCAAGATACAGAGGGGCCTCCTGTCACACACGTCAGTTCCACACAGCTGACGCTCTACTCGCTTCTCGCTGGTCTGTGACTCTGCTTGTCACACCACTCTTCCACAAATGATTCCTCGCTGCTGCGCTCAGTCTACCTCTGCGATCACGACGCTGTAAGGTAAATTCTTTTCTCTCCTTTCATTCCCTTGTTAATTTTTACTTCCTATGCTTGACTGTATCCGTTTTCTCTCCCCTGTCTTTCCAAATCTCCCTGATGAGCATACGCTCCTTTACTCACTGTTGCAGTCTCAAAATGCCTCTTTTTGCTTGCGCTGGGCTTGCGCCACTTTGGCTGTCACTTCAGATGTTAACTCGCCTCACTGGAGATCCTTTTTCCCTTCAAGGACTCTTCGCCGTTACCACCTCTTATAAACTGCACACGTGGATTCTCCGCTGTATACTGTGTTGCCCGCTGACTGAAGAACCCTCGTCGCCAAGAACATGTTGTAACGACAACATGACACGGAGACAAGAAGCAGGTTCAAAGGTTTATTACCAAGGCAAACACAGAATCAGCGCACCGTCTCCTTCAGCCAGCAGCCGCTCAAGTGACAGGTTGCGAGCGCTCCAAACGAAAGCGAACCTTCGCATACCAACATTCCACCGTGGCGCGAAGAGCGGAGCCACGGTGTAAACAAGATTATAACAAGAGTGCATTGACGCGGATTGGAGCTCACATAGCGCTGCGAGAAGAGCAAGAAGGGAAACTTCCGAAGAGGTAACAAAGTTCATGTTCTAACACACCTTGACCCACCCAGTTTACAAACTATGGTTGAAGGTAGCGGGTGGGCCCAGAGCACAGCATTACACTTCATGGGTTTAAGACCCGGTTGTGAGGCTGCAAAGGGTCACACAGTTCACATTGCTATTACCCTCCTCAGTAGCCGTCCCTGCTGGACTCGTAGCTGTGTTGTTGCTGCTGCACATAGGACACCTTCTACGGCCTCATGCTGCCGCCCATGCGGGGCCATCGTGCGGCCTTGGCTGCCCATTTCATACCTGCTGCTTATGTTCATCTTGTACCTGGGCCCTCCATTTTGCTTGTGGCCCTAGTGTGCTTGGTCCGGTGGTAGAGCCTCCATTCACGCTCATCTCCTCGGAGTGGCACGCCACCAAGACAGACAAACTGAGAGGAAGGGGAGGTCCTACGGGGGAATGGAACTAAAGAGTGGGTGAGGGGGAGGGACAGTCGCTGAGCTCAGTTCTGCCCCACCTTCTACAGGCAGGCAGGGGAGCTGTGGGTGCACAGCGAGACAGCTGGGATCCAG
This sequence comes from Calotriton arnoldi, assembly GCA_963921515.1. Lineage (NCBI taxonomy): Eukaryota > Metazoa > Chordata > Amphibia > Caudata > Salamandridae > Calotriton > Calotriton arnoldi. The sequence goes on along the minus strand of CAWUFW010002330.1, from coordinate 621,008 downwards.
GGAAAGATGCAGCTAGGAAGGTGAAGAGCACGAACCCGCGCCTGTCCTGGCAAGAGCTGTGCTGATGAAAGAAATGCATACGGCTGTCATGATGAAATATGAGCAAAAGACACACAATTGATGGACGGAATGCAGAACAAATCAAAAAATTCACCCCCAGTCAAGAGATCTGGGTTAAATCCATCATTCTTTTGCTCACCATGCCACCCCAGTTTAGACCTGGCCATATGCAAATCAGTCTTGACCCTGTGCCTCATGGGAACAGTCCAGCCCGAACTGCCAAGCCAGGTCCTCCCTGGACCGGAAACAAGCATCCTAGGACCGGTTTCGGGGTTTCACCCCTCTTCAGCCAGGATAGCTTGATTCCAGTGGCACAGTGAGCCCAGGACCCACGTCTGGGCATACCTGGCGCACTTAGGGCGAGAAAGCAAAAGACACACAATTGATGGACGGAATGCAGAACAAATCAAAACATTCACCCCCAGTCAAGAGATCTGGGTTAAATCCATCATTCTTTTGCTCACCATGCCACCCCAGTTTAGACCTGGCCATATGCAAATCAGTCTTGACCCTGTACCTCATGGGAACAGTCCAGCCCGAACTGCCGAGCCAGGTCCTCCCTGGACCGGAAACAAGCATCCTAGGACCGGTTTCGGGGTTTCACCCCTCTTCAGCCAGGATAGCTTGATTCCAGTGGCACAGCATTCCGTCCATCATTTGTTTGCGTAGCACTTTTCACCCTAAGTGGGATGGGTATGCCCAGACGTGGGTCCCTTATTCACTGTGCCACTGGATTCAAGCTAGCCTGGCTGATGAAGGGTAATACCCAGAAACCGGTCCCAGGATGCTTGTTTCCGGTCCAGGGAGGACCTGGCTTGGCAGTTCGGTCTGGACTGTTCCCATGAGGCACAGGGTCAAGACTGATTTGCATATGGCTGGGTCTAAACTGGGGTGGCATGGTGAGCAAAAGAACGATGGATTTAACCCAGATCTCTTGACTGGGGGTGAATGTATGATGTATTCAGCATTCCGTACATCATTTGTTTGCGTAACACTTTTCACCCTAAGTGGGATGGGTATGCCCAGACGTGGGTCCCTTGCTCACTGTGCCACTGGATTCAAGCTAGCCTGGCTGATGAAGGGTAATACCCAGAAACCGGTCCCAGGATGCTTGTTTCCAGGTCCAGGGAGGACCTGGCTTGGCAGTTCGGTCTGGACTGTTCCCATGAGGCACAGGGTCAAGACTGATTTGCATATGGCTGGGTCTAAACTGGGGTGGCATGGTGAGCAAAAGAACGATGGATTTAACCCAGATCTCTTGACTGGGGGTGAATGTATGATTTATTCAGCATTCCGTCCATCATTTGTTTGCGTAGCACATGGTAAAATATGAAGCGCAGCGGGTGCCGTTTTGATCAAAGAAAACACGCCGCACGCCTCCTGAAGTGGCCAGCATGCTGCCGGCATGCCAGTAACCAGACCCATAGAAACATCTGTTTAGATTTATACAAAAAAAAGTTAAAGAACACAAAGTTTATAGAAAAAGCGGGCGCTGTGCTGATACACACGCTGAGGCAAACCAAAAAAATAATAGTGCGCATGAAGGAACATAAATAGACATAAATAAAAACAAGTGGAAGAGGACAAGTCCTGGGGGCGATCCATGGGAGTCAACAATTGAGAAAAAAGGTGGGACAAGCAGGAACCATTATCCAATTAGAAGCAACGTTGACATTGTAAAGGAGGGGCTGGGGACCTCTGGGCAGGCACGCAGAACAATTTCCAGGAGAGGCTGGTGGGGCTGGGTCTGGGTCAGCTGAGGGCCTCTTCTACAGCAGCCACCTTCCTCCTATTTTCCAGTTCTGGCTGGGTGGGGAGCAGATATGCAGCAAGTCATGAATTCCTCACTGAAGCCCTTTACTTCTTTTCCAGGTGGCGTACGTCAGTGTGTGTGAGCCCGAAAATAAAGGGCAGAGGAGGTCAAGGGCGGGGCCACCAATGCATCCTGATGTGACCATTGTATTGGTCACAGTGGGGGCAGGCAGGTAGCGTCCTCACTCAATGAGGCGTAACTCATTGCAGCAGCAGGGCCATCAGAGGTAGCAGTTTTCGCGCTAACCTAAGACTGATGGCCCTTTCAGTGTTGCTTTGCAGGCCCCTAGATACAGTGGGGAAGGGGGGAGGAGATTGTGGGCACTGCAGAGGCCTTCCTCGATGTGCACCACACAGGGGACAGGGATGAAATATAAAGTTATCATTTTTAAGTAGGACCATTCCTGCCGTCCTGGGATGTTTAAAAAAAAAAATTAGTAGGGGAACGGACTGTAATAATTTTTTTAAGTATGGGCACGCCGTGCCCTTCCGATCCCGCCCACTTCTACCACTGCATGGGACAGAAACAGAGTTATTAGCTGTCACAGAAGTACTAATAAAAATTCTTGATCAGGGTAGCTCAGCTACAGTATGATTGTAGGAATTGAGTGCAGTCTTTGATACTGTATCTCACCCAGGAGCCCCCAATCTGCCCCGGGGGGGCAGAAAGCCCACTAGAAACCAGGGATTTTTTTTATTAATGTTGGGGTGGGGGCTGCCAAAAAATGGGCATGAAAATGCCCCCCCCCAGAGAAATGTCAGTCTTTCTGCCCCTCCCAGGGGGCAGACGGGGGCAGTAGCACCCAATCTGCCCCCGGGGGGCAGAAAGCCCGCTAGAAACCAGGGATTTTTGTTTTATTGATGTTGGGGTGGGGGCTTCCTAAAATGGGCATGACAATGCCCCAACCCCCAGTGAAATTCCAGTCTTTTTGCCCCCCCGGGGGCAGAAAGCCCACTAGAAACCAGTTTTTTTTTATTGATGTACGGGTGGGGGCTGCCCAAGATAGGCAGGCCAATGCCCCCGCCCCACCCCCCAAAAAAATGCAACAGTCTTTCTGCTCCCCCCAGGGGCAGATGGGGGAAGTAGCCCCTGATCTGCCCCTGGGGGGGGCAGAAAGCCCACTAGGCACCAGGGATTTTTTTTATGATGTAGGGGTGGGGGCTGCCCAGAATGGGCATGATAATGCCCCCACCCCAAAAACAATTACCACAGTCTTTCTGCCCCCACCCGGAGGCATATTGGGGCAATAGCCCCTTATCTGCTCCCCTGGGGGGGGCAGAAAGCCCACTAGGCCTCAGGATTTTTTTTTTTTAATTCAGGCGTGAGGTCCGCCCAGAATGGGCATGCCAATGCCCACACCTCCCCCAAAAAATGCCACAGTCTTTCTGCCCCCCCCAGGGGGCGGATGAGGGCAGTGGCTACCTGTGGATTTTGGGCCCTAGCGCAGCCGGCACATAGGGAAACCTAGGAAACCTGTACATTTTTTAAAATTAGACACCAAGGGGAATCTAGGATGGGGTGACTTGTGCCTCTCACTAGGTTCTGTTACCCAGAATCTCTTGCAAACCTCAAACTTAGTAAAAATAAACAAATTTTCCTCACATTTCTGTGGTGGAAAGTTCTGTGATCTGCGTGGATCCACAAAATTCCACCCACCCCGCATTCCCCAAAGTCTTCCGAGAAAAATGGTACCTCACTTGTGTGGGTAGGCCTTGTGCCCGCAAAAGGAAATCTGCGTGGATCCACAAATTTCCTACCACACAGCGTTCCCCCAGGTCTCCCGATAAAAATGGTACCTCACTCGCGTGGGTGGGTCAAGTACCCGCGACAGGCAAGGGCTCAAAACGTATTGAGGCGACATCAAAATTACCTATCACAAAACAACCTGGTTTTGCAAGGGGGGGTCCCCTGGGTTTTTGGCCCCGGGCTCGGCGGTCATCTTGGGAAACTACCAAACCCACACATTTCTGAAAACTAGACACCCGGGGGAGTCCAGCGAGGTATGGCTTGCGTGGACCCCCAACGTTTTCCTACCCAGAATCCCCTGCAAACCTCAAATTTAGCTGAAAAATCACTTTCTTCTCAAATTTCTGTGTGGGAAAGTTCTGGAATCTGCGTGGATCCACAAATTTCCTACCACCCAGCATTTCCCCAGGTCTCCCGAAAAAAATGGTACCTCACTCGCGTGGGTGGGTCAAGTACCTGCGACAGGCAAGGGCCCAAAATCTATTGAGGCGACATCAAAATGACCTATCACAAAACAACCTGGTTTTGCAAGGGGGGTCCCATGAGTTTTTGGCCCCGGGCTTGGCGGCCATCTAGGGAACCCTACCAAACCTACACATTTCTGAAAACTAGACACCCGGGGGAGTCCAGGAAGGTATGGCTTGCGTGGATCCCCCAACGTTTCCCTACCCAGAATCCCCTGCAAACCTCAAATTTTGCTAAAAAAATCAAATTTTTCACACATTTCTGTGTGGGAAAGTTGTAGGATCACCAAGCAGGCACAAATTTCCAACCACCCAGCATTCCCCCAGGTCTTCCGATAAAAATGGTACCTCACTTTTGTGGGTAGGCATAGTGGCTGCAACAGGATATGGCCAAAATCGTACTGTGGAGACTTCGAAATTACTTACAAGTGAGGTATCATTTTACTCGGGAGACTAAGGAGAACGCTGTGGGGTAGGACATTTGTGCTGGCACGGTGATTCTACACAAAAATATGTGTAAAATTTGTTTTTTTCAGCTAAATTTGAGGTTTGCAGGGGATTCTGGTTAGGAAAACGTTGGGGGATGCACGCAAGCCATACCTCGCTGGACTCCCCTGGGTGTCTAGTTTTCAGAAATGTGTGGGTTTGGTAGTTTCCAGAGGTGGCCACAGAGCCCGGGGCCAAAAACCCAGGTGACCCCCTTGCAAAACCAGGTTGTTTTGTGATAGGTAATTTTGATGTCTCCTCAATACGTTTTGGGCCCTTGCCTGTTGTGGGTACTTGACCCACCCACGCGAGTGAGGTACCATTTTTATCGGGAGACCTGGGGGAACGCTGGGTGGTAGGAAATTTGTGGATCCACTGAGATTCCAGAACTTTCCCACACAGAAATTTGAGAAAAATTTGATTTTTTCAGCTAAATTTGAGGTTTGCAGGGGATTCTGGGTAGGAAAACATTGGGGGACCCACGCAAGCCATACCTTGCTAGACTCCCCTGGGTGTCTAGTTTTCAGAAATGTGTTGGTTTGGTAGATTTCCCAAGATGGCCGCCGAGCCTGGGGCAAAAAACCCAGGTGAGTCCCCTTGGAAAATCAGGTTGTTTTGTGATAGGTCATTTTGATGTCTCCTCAATAAGTTTTGGGCCCTTGCCTATCGCGGGTACTTGGGGCCCCCACATGAGTGAGGTACCATTTTTATCAGGAGACCTGGGGGAATGCTGGGTGGTAGGAAATTTGTGGATCTATGCAGATTCCAGAACTTTCCCACACAGAAATTTGAGAAAAAAGTGATTTTTTCAGCTAAATTTGAGGGTTACAGGGAATTCTGGGTAGGAAAACATTGGGGTACCCAAGCAAGCCATACCTTGCTTGACTCCCCGGGGTGTCTTGTTTAAAAAAATGTGTGGGTTTGGTAGATTTCCCAAGATGGCCGCCTCGCCTGGGGCCAAAAACCCAGGTGACTCCGCTTGCAAAACCAGGTTGTTTTGTGATAGGTCATTTTGATGTCTCCTCAATACGTTTTGGGCCCTTGCCTATCGCGGGTACTTGGGGCACCCACATGAGTGAGGTACCATTTTGTATCGGGAGACCTGGGGGAACGCTGGGTGGTAGGAAATTTGTGGATCTACGCAGATTCCAGAACTTTCCACCACAGAAATGTGAGGAAAATGTGGGTTTTTTGACAAAGTTTGAGGTTTGCAAGGGATATTGGTTAACGGAACCTGGTGAGAGCCAGACAAGTCACCCTATCCTGGATTCCCCTGGGTGTCTAGTTTTCAAACATGTATAGGTTTGCTAGGTTTCCCTAGGTGCCGGCAGAGCTAGGGTTCAAAATCTACAGCTAGGCACTTTGCAAAAAAAGGGTCCGTTTTCACTGTGAAAATGTGGTGTGTCCACGTTGCGTTTTGGGCCGTTTCCTGTCGCTGGCACTAGGCCTACCCACACAAGTGAGGTACCATTTTTCTCTGAAGACTTTGGGGAATGCGGGACGGGTGGAATTTTGTGGATCCACGCAGATTCCAGAACTTTCCACCACAGAAATGTGACGCAAATGTGTTTTTTTAAACAAATTTTGAGGTTTGCAAGGGATTCTGGGTAACAGAACCTGGTGAAAGCCAGACAAGTCACCCCATCCTAGATTCCCCTGGGTGTTTAGTTTTCAAAAATGTATAGGTTTGCTAGGTTTCCTTAGGTGCCGGCAGAGCTAGGGTTCAAAATCTACAGCTAGGCACTTTGCAAAAAAGGGTCAGTTTTCACTGTGAAAATGCGGTGTGTCCACGTTGCGTTTTGGGCCGTTTCCTGTCGCAGGCACTAGGCCTACCCACACAAGTGAGGTACCATTTTTCTCGGAAGACTTTGGGAAATGCAGGGTGGGTGGAATTTTGTGGATCCATGCAGATTCCAGAACTTTCCACCACAGAAATGTGACGAAAATGTGTTTTTTTGGACAGATTTTGAGGTTTGCTATGGATTCTGGGTAACAGAACCTGGTGAAAGACAGACAAGTCACCCCATCCTGGATTCCCCTGGTTGTCTAGGTTTCAAAAATGTATAGGTTTGCTAGGTTTCCCTAGGTGCCGGCAGAGCTAGGGTTCAAAATCTACAGCTAGGCACTTTGCAAAAAAAGGGTCAGTTTTCACTGTGAAAATGTGGTGTGTCCACATTGCGTTTTGGGCCGTTTCCTGTCACTGGCACTAGGCCTACCCACACAAGTGAGGTACCATTTTTCTCGGAAGACTTTGGGGAATGCGGGGTGGGTGGAATTTTGTGGATCCATGCAGATTCCAGAACTTTCCACCATAGAAATGTGATGAAAATGTGTTTTTGGGACAAATTTTGAGGTTTGCAAGGAATTCTGGGTAACAAAACCTGGTGCGAGCCAGACAAGTCACCCCATCCTGGATTACCCTGGGTGTCTAGTTTTCAAAAATGTATAGGTTTGCTAGGTTTCCTTAGGTGCCGGCAGAGCTAGAGTTCAAAATCTACAGCTAGGCACTTTGCAAAAAAAGGGTCCGTTTTCACAGTGAAAATGTGGTGTGTCCATGTTGCGTTTTGGGCTGTTTCCTGTCGCGGGCACTAGGCCTACCCACACAAGTGAGGTACCATTTTTCTCGGAAGACTTTGGGAAATGTGTGGTGGGTGGAATTTGTTGGATCCACGCAGATTCCAGAACTTTCCACCACAGAAATGTGAGGAAAATTTGTTTTTTTGGACAAATTTTGAGGTTTGCAAGGGATTCTGGGTAACAGAACCTGGTGAAAGGCAGACAAGTCACCCCATCCTAGATTACTCTGGGTGTCTAGTTTTCAAAAATGTATAGGTTTGCCAGGTTTCCTTACGTGCCAGCAGAGCTAGGGTTCCAAATCTACAGCTAAGCACTTTGCAAAAAAAGGGTCAGTTTTCATTGTGAAAATGCGGTGTGTCCACGTTGCGTTTTGGGCCGTTTTTTGTCGCGGGCACTCGGCCTACCCACACAAGTGAGGTACCATATTTCTCGGAATACTTTGGGAAATGCGGGGTGGGTGGAATTTCGTGGATCCATGCAGATTCCAGAACTTTCCACCACAGAAATGTGACGAAAATATGTTTTTTTGGACAGATTTTGAGGTTTGCAACGGATTCTGGGTAACAGAACCTGGTGAAAGCCAGACAAGTCACCCCATCCTGAATTCCCCTGGTTGTCTAGTTTTAAAAAATGTATAGGTTTGCTAGGTTTCCCTAGGTGCCGGCAGAGCTAGGGTTCAGAATCTGCAGCTAGGCACTTTGCAAAAAAAGGGTCCGTTTTCACTGTGAAAATGTGGTGTGTCCACGTTGCGTTTTGGGCCGTTTCCTGTCGCGGGCACTAAGCCTACCCACACAAGTGAGGTACCATTTTTCTCGGAAGACTTTGGGAAATGCGTGGTAGGTGGAATTTTGTGGATCCACGAAGATTCCAGAACTTTCCACCACAGAAATGTGAGGAAAATGTGTTTTTTTTTTTACAGATTTTGAGGTTTGCAAGGGATTCTGGGTAACAGAACATGGTGAGAGCCAGACAAGTCACCCCATCCTGGATTACCCTGGGTGTCTGGTTTTCAAAAATGTATAAGTTTGCTAGGTTTCCTTAGGTGCCGGCAGAGCTAGGGTTCAAAATCTACAGCTAGGCACTTTGCAAAAAAAGGGTCCGTTTTCACTGTGAAAATGTGGTGTCCACGTTGCGTTTTGGGCCATTTCCTGTCGCGGGCACTAGGCCTACCCACACAAGTGAGGTACCATTTTTCTCGGAAGACTTTGGGAAATGCGTGGTGGGTGGAATTCTTTGGATCCCCGCAGATTCCAGAACTTTCCACCACAGAAATGTGAGGAAAATGTGGTTTTTTTGACAGATTTTGAGGTTCGCAAGGGATTCTTGGTAACAGAACTTGGTGAGAGCCAGACAATTCACCCCATCCTGTATTACCCTGGGTATCTAGTTTTCAAAAATGTATAGGTTTGCTAGGTTTCCTCAGGTGCCGGCAGAGCTAGGGTTCAATATCTACAGCTAGGCACTTTGCAAAAAAAGGGTCCGTTTTCACTGTGAAAATGTGGTGTGTCCACGTTGCGTTTTGGGCCGTTTCCTGTCGTGGGCACTAGGCCTACCCACACAAGAGAGGTACCATTTTTCTCGGAAGACTTTGGGAAATGCGTGGTGGGTGGAATTTTTTGGAACCACGCAGATTCCAGAACTTTCCACCACAGAAATGTGAGGAAAATTTGTTTTTTTGGACAAATGTTGAGGTTTGCAAGGGATTCGGGGTAACAGAACCTGGTGAGAGCCAGACAAGTCACCCCATCCTGAATTCCCCTGGGTGTCTAGTTTTCAAAAATGTATAGGTTTGCTAGGTTTCCCTAGGTGCCGGCAGAGCTAGCGTTCAAAATTTACAGCTAGGCACTTTGCAAAAAAAGGGTCTGTTTTCACTGTGGAAATGTGGTGTGTCCATGTTGCGATTTGGGCTGTTTCCTGTCGCGGGCACTAGGCCTACCCACACAAGTGAGGTACCATTTTTCTCGGAAGACTTTGGGAAATGCGGGGTGCATGGAATTTTGTGGATCCACGCAGATTCCAGAACTTTCCACCACAGAAATGTGAGGAAAATGTGTTTGTTTTTTTGCAAAGTTTGAGGTTTGCAGGGGATTCTGTGTAACAGAACCTGGTGAGAGCCAGACAAGTCACCCCATCCTGGATTCCCCTGGTTGTCTAGTTTTCAAAAATGTATAGGTTTGCTAGGTTTCCCTAGGTGCCGGCAGAGCTAGAGTTCAAAATCAACAGCTAGGCACTTTGCAAAAAAAGGGTCCGTTTTCACTGTGAAAATGTGGTGTGTCCACGTTGCGTTTTGAACCGTTTCCTGTCGCGGCTACTATACCTACCCACACAAGTGAGTGTTGTACATAGAAAAGTCCATTCGCCAAGTGTATAAAACAAGTTAGCTTTATTCACGCTTAGTTCCAAGTTGAGTAGAAGATAAGAAAAGACAAGCCCCACCAGGAGCAGCCTCCCTGCCGCTCAGCCTGCCTGCCATCAACTGCCACTCCACACACCAGCCAGGCACTCCAACATTCCATGAGGTCACCAGGCATTCTGACACTCACACTAGCTGAGCAGCAGAGAAGTCACGGCCAGGGAAAAGAGAGATGCAAGTCAAATATAACATATCCCCTTCCTTAGGGAAACAAAACTGAAGTGAAGGAAAGGAAAACGTTTACATTGCATTTTTAAAGACATTGAGATTGACCCCAAATAAAGACATAGAGATTAACCCCATCCCCCTCCCTTGGGGAAAATATAGAAAAACGAGCATTGCAAGGGCAAGGCTCAAAACTAAGAGCATTGGGCACTAACCACCCAACAACATACCGTAATAGGGTACTGACCAGCCCACAACCTCAACACAACAGGGTACTCACCACCCTTGAAATCCAGAACTGGGACACCCACCGCCCCACAAGCACAACCCAACAGGGTACTCACCACCCTTGACCATAGGACTGGGGCACTCACCACCCCCAAAACCTCACATAGCAGGGTACACACCAGCCTGTGAAACATAACTGGTGTACATACCGCCCCTCAACCTACACATAACAGGGTACACACAACCCTGTGGAACATAACTGGGGTACTCACCACCCTACGACCTGTCCTAACAGGGTACACACCATCTTGTGGAACATAACTAGGGTACCCACCACCCCCAGTACTCACCACCCACGACCTCTCATATCAGGGTACACGCCACCCTGTGAAACATAACTAGAGCACATACCGCCCCTCAACCTACACATAACAGGGTACACACCACCCTGTGGAACATAACTGGGGTACTCACCACCCCACGACCTCTCATAACAGGGTACACACCTCCCTGTGAGATCTAACTGGGGCACTATACTTCACCACTCTGCAACCACCTCCAACAAACAATAACACAGTGATGAAATGAAAAACAAAACAAAACACATTTTAAGCATTAAGAGCCCTGACCGCATAGCAGAGTAAAGATCTCGCTATAAAATCTTGAGCTCCGGTGAGCTGTCTCTCACCCAAGATCCTCACACAAAGTGAAGCACTTGTCCATAAGCTCCATGTAGCTATCACTGTGGCCCAGTTCAAAAATAATGTGCTATGTTGTTAAGCAGACCCCCAACTGCAGGCAAGGTTCCATGACCTCCTGCCTCTCAAACAGAAGAATGCCACATTCCATTGCTCTTATTTTTAAAACATATACACAGGCCACTGAGGTGCTCCTCGCAACCACGAAGCAGGTAAGCAATGCATGCATTTCCGCGTCTCGCACTTTTAAAACAACTTGCAGCGCTGCTAAAAATAAATTGTAACATAAAAATTATTTTCACACTAAATTCACCACACAGTACCTCAGTGGACGGAGAAGGTATGCTCCAAGTCACCCAACACCTCAATCGTGGTACATTTCCAACCTCACACAGTCTGCGGCTTAAGAGACATCTCCAGCCTCTACTCTATCAATCTATCAATCAGCACGGTGTGTAGGCTCTCCTCACACTGCCAAAACATCTCACCAGGGGTGTCCATCAGCTGTCCCAGAACAGCTAGCTGCTGGCAACTCTCGCGCACCACTCAGCACCGCCAAACCAAACCAGCAGGGCCTGTGGCAGGGACAGCTGGGCAAAACAACTCCTCCCATGTTCTTGTGGGCTCCTTCGGATTGTGCTCATAAAATACTCTCTCTCAGACCTTCAGTGCTCCCAAATTCCTCGTAGTCTCCACACATACACCAGAGACAGCTCTAAGAAACGCTGTCGACTCTGCTCCACTCTGCTCCACTCTGAAGTGAAGGAAGGAAAAACATTTAGAGCATTGGGCACTAACCACCCACCTAAATTCCGTAATAGGGTACTAACCACCCAAGACAATGGCAATCAATACAACTGGGGCACTAACCACCCCACAACCTCAACACCACAGGGTACTCACCACCCTTGAAAGCCAGAACTCGGACACTCACCACCACACAACCTCAACGTAATAGGGTACTAACCACCCACCCCACAACCTACCCATAACAGGGCACACACAGCTGGGCAAAACAACTCCTCCCATGTTCTTGTGGGCTCTTTCGGATTGTGCTTGTTAGAATTGGGGGTCTCTAGTTGGCACAGGTAGGTACTTGTGACAAATAGGGACCCTCGCCTCTAGTCAGGGTAAAGGGGTACACTCCTAAAATAACCCCTGCTCACCCCCTTGGTAGCTTGGCACGAGCAGACAGGCTTATCTCAGAGGCAGTGTGTAAAGCATTTGTGAACACATACAGTAATCTAGGGACACACTACAGATGGACACCACACAAGGTTTATATCAAAAATAAGTATTCTTTATATAGTTTTAACACAAGACCATAACGACAAAAATCCACAATACTGTACTTAAAAATGGTAGTTTTAGCTTAGTTCAGTTCAGTTCTTACGATGCGACACTTTAAGTCAATGTACCTTACGATGCGGGACGCTTCCACAACAAGCAATGTTGCAGCGATGGAAATGCGACAAAGTTCTGGTGCAAAGAAATAAAGACGTCAAGTTCTTCCTGATGCGGCACGCTTCTCCGAGGTTGCGAGAAGTCTCGACTCGATGCGTCAGCTACAGCGGCGACACCCTTGTTCAGCGATGCGACGACAGCGGCTTTGGCGGCGACCCTCTTCTCCGACGTGGCGAGACGCTTCCGCTCGATGCGACAACTGCAGCGGCGACACCCTTGTTTCGTGATGCGACGGCAGCAGCTCCGACGGCGGCACGCTTCTCCGTGGATGCGAGGCGCTTCTCTTGATGCGGTGCAATGCGACAGCTACAGCGGCGACACCCTCCTTCGGAGTTGCGACGGCAGCGGCTGCGACGGCGACACGCTTCTTCCTCGATGCGAGACTCTTCTCTTGATGCGGTGCAATGCGACAGCTACAGCGGCGACACCCTCCTTCGGAGTTGCGACGGCAGCAGCAGCGACGGCGACACGCTTCCTCTTCGTTGCGGGACGCTTCTCTCGATGCGGTGCAATACGACAGCTACAGCGGCGACACCCTCCTTCGGAGTTGCGACGGCAGCAGCAGCGACGGCGACACGCTTCTTCCTCTTGAGTCGCGCTTTCAGCTCCTTGCGACACGCAGTCCCTTCAGAAGGCCCAAAACAGCAGCAGGCACTTCCAAAGGATTCTTGGGGAGCTGGTGGTTGAAGTCTGTTGTCCCTGAGACTTCAGCAGGAGGCAAGCTCTTTTCTCAAGCCCTTGGAGATACTTTACAAGTTGAATAAAAGTGCACACAAAGTCCTTTCTCCTTCCTTTGGCAGTCAGGCAACCACTGCAGGCAGATCCCTCTAGCTTAGGGATAGTCTTCTCCTCAGTTCCTTCTTGGTTCCGCTCCTCAGCAAAGGTTTCTTCTTGTTTTCCCAAAGTGATCTAATTTCCTAGGGGTCTGGGTCCCCTTTTTATACACAGTTTTCCTTTGTTCTCTGAAGGCAGAGAGGCCTCTGCCCAGCCCAAAACCAGTTCTGGTCAGTCCTGGAGCACTTTGTTTTTCTGTCTCCTTCTTTCCTTTCAGAATGTGGGGCAGGGTGCTCAGCCGCCCGGCAGGAGGTGGAGCCAGCATTGTGGAAGGCAGGCACAGCCCTATTCAGACCCAGGTGCAACTCCTCCCTCCACTCTGGATGCAGATCTTTCTATTCAGCCCTGTGCTGACTCACCCTGTCTCCTGTAGCCACCCCCAGCCCCTGTCACTCAATCTCCAGACAAGGAATACACAACCTAGCAGAGGCAGGCTTGGAAGTTTAGGCAAGAAAATACCCACTTTCTAAAAGTGGTATTTTCAAACACAGAATGTTAAAACCAACTTCACTAAAAGATGTATTTTATCATTCTGAGTTCAGGCATACTAAATTCGTTTTTCTACCATGTTCCCTGGGTCAGTTCTGACTATAAGGTGTAATAGTCAGTCTGCCCATTCTGGCCTATGGGGAGCAGGTAGCCTTGCAATAGTGAAAAACGAAAATGGCTGTAATTCACTATTAGGACATGCCACACACACCAGGGCATGTCCTACCTTGTACTTACAATGCACCCTGCCCTAGGGCCTACTTTAGGGGTGACCAACATGCAGTAAAGGGAAGGTTTAGGGACTGGTAAGTGGGTGTACTCACCAAGTCGACATGGCAGCCCTAGGCTGCACACAGGCTCTGAGATGGCAGGCCTGAGACACATTTTACAAGCCGCTTCTGTGGGTGGCACAACCAGTGCTGCAAGCCCACCAGCGGCATTGGATTTACAAGCCCTGGGCACACTCAGTGCACTGTACTAGGGACTGACAAGTAAACCAATCATCCAATCATAGAGTCACTAATCCATAACACAATTTACAATAGGGAGAGCATATGCACTTTAGCACTGATCAGCAGTGGTAAAGTGCCCAGAGTCATAAAACAGCCAACAACAGGTCAGAAAAATATAGGAGGAAGGCAAAAAGTTTAGGGATGACCCTGCAAAAAAAGGGCCAAGTCCAACACAACCCCTTCCAGCCAAAAACGCAGGGGAGACCAATCACTACCCTGATGGGCTTCCCTGCTTTGGGCGATAGAACCTGGACCCTGGCCCACAACAGCAGGGGCATATTCCAGTTCTACGCCAATCTGAACCTATTGGAATCACTCTGTCCATACTCTCAGGGCCCACCAAGCTAACCCATGGGGAACCCTTCTCCTCAACTGTGGACACCACCTGTGCAGCACCTAACCTTAGCTTGCTCACAGGTGTGTCCCAACAGACAGACAGTACCCACATGGCCAACACAGAGGTGTGGCCTAGTCCACCCCCGGGGTGTGACTTCTGTCCCCCTCCCAGGGGCAACTCTGTCCACCAGGACAGCAAGCCACAGTGGCCACTGACAGCCGTCAGTGATGAGAGCCAGGCCCCAGGCCTTTCATGGCTCTCCAACCTCTGTGGTGTCAGAGAGCGAGGGGCAGTAGCCCCAGGTGCCTGGCACCCTTTGTCCACTCTCCCAACCGTCAGGTCAGGTATGACATCCTGACACTGACCCACCAGCCCCGGGCCTGTAACCGGCGGCTGGACAGGAGACTGGGGTGGGCTCTCCCACACCCGGTCCTCCTCCTTGGGGCTCTGTACCCTCCCACCTGGAGCGGTACCCCCTTCTAGAATTGTCAGGGCACCTGTGGTAGGGGTCCTGCACAATTCGCCCACCAGTTCAGGGGTTCTATCCTGCAACTGGGAACCCAGCTTAGGGTCTGTACCCTTAGACTGGGCAGAGGTCAGGGGTGAGGCTGTCCTCTCCCTGCCTCCCTCAGTGGGGCCCTGCACCCTCCCACCTGGAGTGGTGCCCCCAGAAGACAAACTGGTAGGGGCACTGTTAGCAGCTGCCCCTTCCTCCAGGTCAGGGGGACACCCTGAACCTGGCCCTCCAACCCAGGGTCTGAACCCTTAGGCTGGACCTGTGCCTGGCAACCCAGGACTTCCGGGAGGGTACACCAACCCCCCAAGGGAAACACACTCCTCTAGAGTTGTGTAATAATCTGCCTGGCGCACCAGGACTTCCTGGGGAGCACGCATGCCCCCAGAGGGTAACACATCTCTCATGTGTTGTGTGACAGTCCGCCTGGCGCAGATCTCCCGACCCCTGTCCATCTGACAGCGCGGGAAGATCCCCCAGGACAGAAGTGGTGTTACCATGGTCATTCACTGGTGACTCAGCCCTTCTGGCTGGTCCCTGACCCACTGGTTCTTCCACTGGGGACTCTCTCCCCCTCTCACCCCTCACTCTGGACTTCTGCACCCTCCCAACTGGAGCGGCACTGCCAGACACCAGAAACACTGGAGCTCCATTTACAGACGCTCCAGGTTCTCTAGACACTAGGAGATCCTCCTCAACAGGCGGCCCATCAGGACAGCCTAGGCTCCCTACCTGGTGTTCCCTTGAAGAACCATCCAGGCTCTGAGACTGGGTTTCGGGCACCTTGGGACACGCAGCCCCACACTCACTCCTTCTCCACTGAGACAGGACGTGAGTCCCTACACCCCTCCCATTACCACGGGACCTAGCTGGGCTACACTGAACCTCTCCCACCACTCTGGGTTGGAAGACACCTGAGCCACTCCTCTTAGGGTCACTCCCCAATGCCTCTTCAGACCCTCTGGAATCCACCAAAAGGTCTGCCTCCAATGTGAGCTCCCTGAGGTCAGAGAACTCACACTCCAACAGGTGTTGGCATAGCTCTGGAAAACAGGGACTTACAATATGCTCTCCCAAATTGGATCACACAGTCCCCCACAGGGGTTAACCAAACTATCCTTCACCTCACCATCCAGTGCCTCACACACGTACTCCACACCACTCTCCTGAGACTGGCAAGACAGTATCTGACTGTCTCTGTCACTCAACCCACACTCTTCTGGGCGGTCTTCACACTCACATACCAGGACTTCAACCATGGGGGAACCCCTCTCCCTGCCCCTCTCATCTAGAGTCAGTAGAGTGTCCCTCCCACCACTAGGACCATGAATCCCTGTGTCAGTTTCCTATTCCTCTCAGGGACACTGCGCACTACTGGAGCTACCTCATGTCCTTGAACCTCCTGGTGTATGTTAACCCCTCCAAGTCAGGCGCCACATCTCTGGGTGTGTGCACTACTCTCTCAGCACTGAATAACTTAATTTTGCTGCCACCATCTGAGCTGGACTCCACCTCCAACTCAGCAAAGCTCACTTCCTGAGCTGCCCAAATTTCTTCTTCTTGGGCTAAGGCCCTCTGAGCCTCATCAATCTCTCTCAGTTCTTCATCAATCTCTTTCAGCTTCTGCTCATGAGCCAGAAGCCAGCTATCTTTTTCTGTTTCTCCCTCACTTTTAGAGAATTCCTCCTCCTCAGACTCAACTGGTAGTGTTGCCTTCCAGCGGGGTAACTCATACTGAAATAGGGATGCCTCTAGATCCTCCCTGGACCTTCTCTTCACAGGCAGCCCTCTTTCCTTGCAAAACACACGTAGCTCCTTCATTGTGTAGATAAACATGTGCCAGAAGTTGAGTTCCATTTTGCAACAACTAACCAGAGTCATGGTATCAAAAATACCTCCAGGAGGACACCATAAAACAGAAAAACAGTATGTGGTCGCGTTTGGTCTGCACTCACTAGTAGTGTTCACCAATCACTGTACATGAGTCACAAATGCAAGTCCAGAATCCTCACCGCTGACCACCAATGTTAGAATTGGGGGTCTCTAGTTGGCACAGGTAGGTACTTGTGACAAATAGGGACCCTCGCCTCTAGTCAGGGTAAAGGGGTACACTCCTAAAATAACCCCTGCTCACCCCCTTGGTAGCTTGGCACGAGCAGACAGGCTTATCTCAGAGGCAGTGTGTAAAGCATTTGTGAACACATACAGTAATCTAGGGACACACTACAGATGGACACCACACAAGGTTTATATCAAAAATAAGTATTCTTTATATAGTTTTAACACAAGACCATAACGACAAAAATCCACAATACTGTACTTAAAAATGGTAGTTTTAGCTTAGTTCAGTTCAGTTCTTACGATGCGACACTTTAAGTCAATGTACCTTACGATGCGGGACGCTTCCACAACAAGCAATGTTGCAGCGATGGAAATGCGACAAAGTTCTGGTGCAAAGAAATAAAGACGTCAAGTTCTTCCTGATGCGGCACGCTTCTCCGAGGTTGCGAGAAGTCTCGACTCGATGCGTCAGCTACAGCGGCGACACCCTTGTTCAGCGATGCGACGACAGCGGCTTTGGCGGCGACCCTCTTCTCCGACGTGGCGAGACGCTTCCGCTCGATGCGACAACTGCAGCGGCGACACCCTTGTTTCGTGATGCGACGGCAGCAGCTCCGACGGCGGCACGCTTCTCCGTGGATGCGAGGCGCTTCTCTTGATGCGGTGCAATGCGACAGCTACAGCGGCGACACCCTCCTTCGGAGTTGCGACGGCAGCGGCTGCGGCGGCGACACGCTTCTTCCTCGATGCGAGACTCTTCTCTTGATGCGGTGCAATGCGACAGCTACAGCGGCGACACCCTCCTTCGGAGTTGCGACGGCAGCAGCAGCGACGGCGACACGCTTCCTCTTCGTTGCGGGACGCTTCTCTCGATGCGGTGCAATACGACAGCTACAGCGGCGACACCCTCCTTCGGAGTTGCGACGGCAGCAGCAGCGACGGCGACACGCTTCTTCCTCTTGAGTCGCGCTTTCAGCTCCTTGCGACACGCAGTCCCTTCAGAAGGCCCAAAACAGCAGCAGGCACTTCCAAAGGATTCTTGGGGAGCTGGTGGTTGAAGTCTGTTGTCCCTGAGACTTCAGCAGGAGGCAAGCTCTTTTCTCAAGCCCTTGGAGATACTTTACAAGTTGAATAAAAGTGCACACAAAGTCCTTTCTCCTTCCTTTGGCAGTCAGGCAACCACTGCAGGCAGATCCCTCTAGCTTAGGGATAGTCTTCTCCTCAGTTCCTTCTTGGTTCCGCTCCTCAGCAAAGGTTTCTTCTTGTTTTCCCAAAGTGATCTAATTTCCTAGGGGTCTGGGTCCCCTTTTTATACACAGTTTTCCTTTGTTCTCTGAAGGCAGAGAGGCCTCTGCCCAGCCCAAAACCAGTTCTGGTCAGTCCTGGAGCACTTTGTTTTTCTGTCTCCTTCTTTCCTTTCAGAATGTGGGGCAGGGTGCTCAGCCGCCCGGCAGGAGGTGGAGCCAGCATTGTGGAAGGCAGGCACAGCCCTATTCAGACCCAGGTGCAACTCCTCCCTCCACTCTGGATGCAGATCTTTCTATTCAGCCCTGTGCTGACTCACCCTGTCTCCTGTAGCCACCCCCAGCCCCTGTCACTCAATCTCCAGACAAGGAATACACAACCTAGCAGAGGCAGGCTTGGAAGTTTAGGCAAGAAAATACCCACTTTCTAAAAGTGGTATTTTCAAACACAGAATGTTAAAACCAACTTCACTAAAAGATGTATTTTATCATTCTGAGTTCAGGCATACTAAATTCGTTTTTCTACCATGTTCCCTGGGTCAGTTCTGACTATAAGGTGTAATAGTCAGTCTGCCCATTCTGGCCTATGGGGAGCAGGTAGCCTTGCAATAGTGAAAAACGAAAATGGCTGTAATTCACTATTAGGACATGCCACACACACCAGGGCATGTCCTACCTTGTACTTACAATGCACCCTGCCCTAGGGCCTACTTTAGGGGTGACCAACATGCAGTAAAGGGAAGGTTTAGGGACTGGTAAGTGGGTGTACTCACCAAGTCGACATGGCAGCCCTAGGCTGCACACAGGCTCTGAGATGGCAGGCCTGAGACACATTTTACAAGCCGCTTCTGTGGGTGGCACAACCAGTGCTGCAAGCCCACCAGCGGCATTGGATTTACAAGCCCTGGGCACACTCAGTGCACTGTACTAGGGACTGACAAGTAAACCAATCATCCAATCATAGAGTCACTAATCCATAACACAATTTACAATAGGGAGAGCATATGCACTTTAGCACTGATCAGCAGTGGTAAAGTGCCCAGAAGTCATAAAACAGCCAACAACAGGTCAGAAAAAATATAGGAGGAAGGCAAAAAGTTTAGGGATGACCCTGCAAAAAAAGGGCCAAGTCCAACAGTGCTCATAAAATCCTCTCTCTCAGACCTTCAGTGCTCCCAAATTCCTCGTTGTCTCCACACATACACCAGAGACAGCTCTAAGAAAAGCTGTCGACTCTGCTCCACTCTACGCCACTCTGAAGTGAAGAAAAGGAAAGCGTTTACATGTGCTCCCAACTTTCTCGTAGTCTCCACACATGCACCAGGGACAGCTCTAAGAAACGCTTTCGACTCGGTTCCACTCTGAAGTGAAGGAAGGAAAAACATTTAGAGCATTGGGCACTAACCACCCACCTAAATTCTGTAATAGGGTACTATCCACCCAAGACAATGGCAATCAATAGAACTGGGGCACTAACCACCCCACAACCTCAACATCACAGGGTACTCACCACCCTTGAAAGTCAGATCTGGGACACTCACCACCACACAACCTCAACGAAATAGGGTACTAACCCCCACCCCACAACCTACCCTTAACAGGGCACACACACCACCCTTTATCACATAACTGGGGCACCTTCCGTCCCAAGAAACTGGACTGGGGCACTCAACGCCCACAACTTCACACACCACCCCAAAACATTCTGGGGCACTCAACTTCACCACCCCACAACCTCCACGCAACAGGGAACACACATCCCTATGAAGCACAGTGGCACCAAACACCTACAACACCATAAAGAGTACTAGCCATACTAGAAGACTGAACTGGGGCACAGATCATCCAACCTCATTGTAATAGACTCTGCAACCATATTGCAACAAACCCACACACCAATACACAAGAAATCAAGCATTACAATAAATAGCAATGGAAACAAACACAAGGAAAGTGTTATACTCCGGTGGACGATCTTCCACCCGAAGTCCGCATCAAAGGTGTTCTCTTATCGTGATAGTTCCATGTTGATGTTGCCACCCGATCCACGTTGGCGCAGTGACATCCTGTTGGTTATCGTCCCCAATGGAGTGTGAATAGTAAACGACAATGTAGTGTGTCCCCCGATTCAGTTCAAAAAGGTTTCCCACACAAAGCTACCATTTATCTTCGTTTAAAAAAAAAAAAAAAAAAACCCTCCCAGATATCCACTGTGGAGTACAAGCCTGCTCTCCCACACGAAGATCGGAGATGTTGGTGCGCTCCTCCCACGGTAAAGTGCTTGACAATTCTGCCTTTAACAGCGCATGCCTTGCCTGTTAGATCCTCTTACAACTCTCGACACTTGGCTTGAGTTAAGAGCTCCCAGTTCCCCATGGCATCTCCTACCCCCCGCAGTGCTCTCCTCACAGCGCTTCTTTCAACAACAGCTCACTGCCCGCTACGCCATCCTTAACACCTCTACTTTCCACCGCTTGCTCCCCGCAGTACTCTCCTTACCACTACGGCTTCCCTCTGTGTTGAAAGCACGTCTCACTTTCCCTTAAGCTCCGACACCCGCTCCATGTCAATCACGCGTTGCCTCACTGAACGACTCCTCCAGCACCTTTTCTCTTCCTCCCACAACCTACAGGGTGTTCTGTGTGTCTCCTCTTTCAGCCAAGACACAGCGTTTCGACCTTTCCCTGCACATCACTCATGCAAAGATGCGTGGTTGGCAAAACAAGATGTTGTTGTGGAATCAGACAGGAGTAGCCAGGGTGAACAAAAACGCAGATAGAATCAAAGTTGCCGCCAACCACAAAATGGCGGCACGCTCAGTGACGCTGCGCCGGATGGCTCGCAGCACGTCCATTCTGCAGAACGTCCCTTTCCAGCGTAGAGTCAAAAGCGTGACCGGTTCAAGAATGGAGGCGTCACAGGAAAGGTAAGGCTGCGTGCGCTATGCACAGCTCGAGAGATGTTTGAATGACTCCCAGCGGCTCAACTGCCATTGCGCAGCAGCAACAACAAAATCCATAAAAACTCCCACACTCACTGAATAACACCCGGTCAGCAGTCTCCGCCCTTCCAAAAAAGTGCATAGGCTCTCCAACAGTGCCGTTTCAGTCTCAACTAGCCGTTCCTTGCAGTGCCTCTGGGGTTGCAAAAAAAAATCATTCTCTCCTTACCAGTACAGCTTTTCTCTTCGTTTTTTTTTTTTATATATGCGCAGCACTCCTTCTCATGCCTTACGCGCTCCTCAGTCTCACGGCGTCTCTTCCACGCCCGCAGCACTCTCCTCTCTGCGCTACTCACTCTGCGCTGTCTCTTACGCCTCTCGTCTGCACTGCTTACTGCCCCGCCGTACTCTCCTTACCGCTGCGCCTTTCGTCTCTTTACGATGCAGTGTACTCCATGCTCCTAGTCACTCACGCTTTTCCTCTCTGCACGACTCCTCCGTCAGCTTTTCCCTTCTCACAGCTTGCAGGGTGTTCCGCGTGTCTCCTTCTCCTTTCAGTGGCAGCACTCCAAAAGCTCTTACCCTCAAGACAGAGGGAGACTCCTTCTTCATCAATGTTGTCTGTTCTCCAGACGGAGTGAGTGAACCTTGCTCTGCTTGACTCCGACACGGGGACACTCTTGCTCAGAGTCAATCATGCGCCGACACACAGGCACCCCGAGCAGAAATCTCCAAACAAAGCTTGCTCACGCAAAGGCAATACTGTAGATTCCATTAAGTCACCTTCGCCCCCTTTCAGCTCATTTCAAGGTGTCATTCTTCACTGGCAAAACACAGGCTCCAATCTTTGACAGGGTTCATTCTTCACTGACCAGCATGTAGGTATTAACCCAGAAGTCTTCCAGGTGACAGCTGTTTGCCAAAGCAGCAGTTTCTACTGCCAAAACAAAACCTGTTGTCTGACCATGACACTTCTCATGCAGGTTCAAAGTCCAAACGCCCAGGCTGCAGGCTGTCTAGCTGTTATTGGACACTGGTGGGGCTTACCAGGGCGTTTCTTTAGTTTCGGTTGACAAGTTTCACAGTCCTTAATTAAGTCCTTAGTTCCTTTGCTCCTGTCTTCCTTCCTCAAAGCGTAGGTTCGTTTTAAATCGTCGCCAAAAATGTTGTACATAGAAAAGTCCATTCGCCAAGTGTATAAAACAAGTTAGCTTTATTCACGCTTAGTTCCAAGTTGAGTAGAAGATAAGAAAAGACAAGCCCCACCAGGAGCAGCCTCCCTGCCGCTCAGCCTGCCTGCCATCAACTGCCACTCCACACACCAGCCAGGCACTCCAACATTCCATGAGGTC
This sequence comes from Calotriton arnoldi, assembly GCA_963921515.1. Classification (NCBI taxonomy): domain Eukaryota; kingdom Metazoa; phylum Chordata; class Amphibia; order Caudata; family Salamandridae; genus Calotriton; species Calotriton arnoldi. The sequence continues at coordinate 598,610 of CAWUFW010002330.1, read as the reverse complement.
ACCAGGCATTCTGACACTCACACTAGCTGAGCAGCAGAGAAGTCACGGCCAGGGAAAAGAGAGACGCAAGTCAAATATAACAGTGAGGTATCATTTTTATCGGGAGACTTAGGGGAACACAAAATTGTGGAGCAACTGTTATTACCTATTGACTTTCAATGCGTTTCTGCCTCCCAAATGTAAGACAATGTGTAAAAAAGAACTCACTTTGAAAAATGACCTATAATTCACATGCTGGTATGGGTACCCACAATTTCGGAGATGTGCAAATAGCTACTGTTTCTAAACTCTATATTTTGTTCCCATTTCAGAAATACATAGGTGACTTTCATACCGATTTTTCCCTGTTTATATTTTTCCAAATGAATTGCTATATACCCGGTACAAAATAAAAAACCATTGCAAGACGCTGCTCAGTTATTGGCTCTGGGTTCGTCGGGTTTATGGTGAACCTTCAAGTCCTATATATCCCCACAACCAGAAGGGTCCTGCGGATGTAACGGTATATTGCTTTCAAACATCTGTCATACTTAGTAGAAGTTACAGGTGAAAACGTTGGCACAAATGGCTGTTTTTTTAACTCATTTTCAATTTGTTCCATTTTCAACTCTTAGTTTCAATACAAAAACTTTGAAGAATCTACACAAATGACCCCTTGCTGAATTCAACATTTTGTCTACTTTTCAGAAATGTTTAGATTTTCAGGATCCATCATTGCTTTCATACCCATTTTTACCATTAACTGGAAGGAGGTTGAAAGCACAAAAAATAGCAAAAATAGGCTATGTCCCAGAAAAATGCCAAAACTGTGTAAAAAATGTTGGTTTTCTGACAAAAGTCTGCTTGTCCCTGAAAGCTGGGAAGATTGTGATTTCAGCACCACAACCCCTTTGTTGATACCATTTGCAGGGAAAAAAACAGATGCTTTCATCTGTAGCCCTTTTTTCCCATTTTTCCAAAAATAAACCAAAATGTACCTGTATTTTGGCTAATTTCTGGGTCCTCTCCAGGGGAATCCACAAACCCTGGGTACCTTCCGAAAAAAGGACGCAAATTTGGCATGGATACCGTATGTGGTCAAAACGTTACAGGGGCCTAAGCGCGAACTACCCCAAATAGCCAAAAAAAGGCTTAGCACGGGGGGGGGAAGGAAGGCCTAGCAGCGAAGGGGTTAAAGTACGTAGCAGAATGGATGTCAGTTAGCTGCCTCAAGCATAATGAGGATAAAACTGAAGTAATGGTGGTCGACAACAATTTTAATTGCTGGTCTATGATATGCTGACCAGACTCTCTAGGTAGTCACCTCAGTCCCAAAAATATGGTAAAAGGCCTAGGCATTTGGCTGGACAACAAACTCAGCTGAGGAGTTCAAGTGGAGACATTAGCAGCTAGGTGTTTTGGAGTTATGAGAATGCTCAGAAAAATCTTAGAGTTTCCACCTTTCTCTTCGAGGAGGCTTGTGGTCCAGGTGCTAATTCTTTCTTGTTTGGACTATGGCAATTCTCCCAGTACGTGGTGAGGAGAGTGCAGGTGGTAGAAAACGCAGCGGCTCGTCTCCTGCTAAAGATTCCAAAACATGTCAGTGTAAGGTACGCTAGCTTCCCTTCATTGCCTACCTGTTAAAGAGGATCCAGTTTACAGCTTTTTGTATGGCTCATCGAACTCTACATAATAAGGGCCCTCTACTACTACAGCATCTGTTCCAATCTTATACCCCAATAGGACCTTGCGATCGACTGCCTCATCTCAATTGGCAACCCCTAAGATCCTGAAGGCTAGAAGTGTTGGCAGGTCCTTTGCCTATTCGGTCCCCGTATTATGGAACTCCTTACCTGGGAAGATACGGAAGATTGATGAGGAGTTGAGGTTTAGAAAGCAATTGAAAACCTTGCTATTCGTCTAAAGCCAGGAAAAATGGTCCAGATATTTGTCATTTCGCATAGTGGTGGGAGGCACATTTGGGTAGCCACGCGTTTTAGCAATGCCTAGACTAGACTATAGGTGTTATGAATTCAATTAGGATAGACGGTGATTTTAGAAATATGTGAATGTGCTTGTCTACTTTCATCAACATCTTTCAATGGGAATTTTAATTTATTTTATTTTGGACAATTGAGGGTCAACTAATATGTTAAACAAAGTTGCCTTGTTAATCTCTGTGGACCTGATTTTAAATTGGTGGAAGTTGTACGGAGTACAATTTGTTTTAAAGAAATCTCAGCAAATATGACTTGCACAGAGCTCAGGCAATGTAAAGACAGGTCCTCATGTTGCGTCGGTTTTTTGTTTTTTAAACCCGGGGTTTCCCTTTAAATATTAGTATCTCATACATGTTACAACTGGCAAGTGGGAGATTTTGAAATAAAAATCGTGGGAATGTATTTTCCTCATTGGATTATGTTATTGCATAGGCGATTTTGGGCGGGAGACAGCCAAAATAAAGCAATTTTTTGCTTAAAAATCGGGAGACTTCCGCCTAGATCTGGTCTGTTGGCATGTATGGTATCTTTTTACATAGGACGAGGAAACATTTAACAATTGCCGATTCTAAATACAAGTTTAACGCAATCTAGGCTCTTTTAGTCTGTTCTTCCATAGACTGTAAGGTTTTCAAAGTTAAGCTCGAGTAATGGGATGTTCTGGTCATATAATAAAGTTGCGAAAGAATATCCATTTTACCATGTTAGAATCCGATATTTGGACAGCTCCTAAAGTCAAAACTTGAAACCAGAATCTCTAAACTAATAATTCCAATGTTACTCTCCCAAGGAAAATGAAAGTTAATCACCCAGTGAAAATGAATGTGCACCATCCTGCCTTTAGAAACATTCTAAAAACTTGACTTTTCTTGCAGTAGTAGTGAAAATTGGGTGTTTTTGTCTCTTCATTGACTCAGACTTATTTTACTACCATAATGCCTTGATGAAGTCTAAATGTGCTTCACAAATAATAATGAATTCATGAATTAAAAGTACATAATAATTTCCCAAAAAATTAAATGGGATAAGTGTATTTTACGATAGCAGATATGGGGGGCGTGGCCAGCACAGCAAGATGGTGCACACGTTTTTGGCTCTCTGCCTCAGCTCAATACATAAAATTGACTCTCGCCTAAGACTAGCTGCTGAAACAGCACTGCATCTGGCAGCACACTTGTTACATCCACAGTGGGAACTTACCAGTGGCATGGAGGGTTTGTTTAGAGGAAGATTGTGCACTTATCATGCAGGCAGGGGGCTAGTTGCAGCGCTCTGCGCTCAGCACTTTGCTGGGCTTATTCACAGCCATGATTATCTGAAGGATTGCCATTCATCCTAGTAGGACAAGCAGATGAGACGTGTAGCAACAGGACTGCAGAGTTCTACATCAATTAAAAGATGTGAAACCTATGTTTCTTCCTTGTGTGTTTATTTGATGCCATGAGTTATAAGAGAGGTGCGCGGTAATGTCTTCATAATTGCCTGTTCCAAAATGGCGGCCTGTCCAGAGAATTCTGCCTGATATTCTCAAATTACGAGGAAGTTGACTCTTTTTCTGTGATGTCATTTCTGTTTAAATCAAATATACGAAAGGCATTGACAAGTGATGAATGTTTCTTAACACATTCCTTTCCCTATTTTTGTAGCATTCATGGCCTACTTGGAGTTGTCTTGTTATTCATGAGTTTTGCTCCTTGCATCCTGAATTGCCTTTGGAACTTCTTCTGGATGTCCTTGCCTGAGTCTTGCCTCTTGCTTGGTGTCCAAGAGAGTTTGGAGCCTTGTGGAACCAATTCTGCATTCATTTTCATCTTAAATTAAGAGCTACAAGATGGCCAAGGAGAAGTTTTTGCCTTTTGCGTCTTCCTTCTCCTAACTGTGACCTTCCTAAGGAGACACTTGATACCTTTCACCTGTACTATTTTTTTATTTTTTTTTTAAACTCTTTTTATTAGTAAATAAGACATGTTACATCGATAAGGCAGTAACGAGCAGATCGCCAGTTTTGGTCATTCGATTAACGGTTCCCCAGAGTGTACACATCATAACATAAGGTTGATAACATTTAACATGCACTTTCAAATCCCAGCAGCGACATCGTCTCCGACTCTTGGTGGTTCACAAATCTCCCCCTTGTAAACGTTCCACTGTCCCCATATTTGCATCCATTTTTTCGGGCACCCCCTGGATTCATAGATGGATTTTTCCGTCACCATACACCAGTCCATGTCATTGGCCCAATCAGCAATTTTCGGTGGGCGCTGAGCTCTCCACAACCTTACAATATTCCTTTTAGCAACCATAAAACCCAGTGTGACCCATAGCCTCTCCCTGGCATTCAAGTCTGTAGGGTCCCAAATGTTTAACAATGCTAGTTTAATGTTACATTGAATCTGTTTCCCCAGTGCCTCCTCCATCTTGCGGACCACACTTTCCCAGGACCTCTGGATCGCTGCGCACTCCCAGAGAACGTGAATAAAGGTGCCCTCTTGCCCACATTGTCGCACACAGCCACTATTTTGAGTATAGCCCATATGGACCAGCAAGGGCCCTGACAAGTATGATCTATGGAGAAGCTTCAGCTGGACCAGTCGGAGCCGAGATGGCCACTTCACGAGGGGAGGCCACCGCCGCCTGCCATTCCTCGTCATCTAAGCTCGCGACATCGTGGTCCCATTTGCTTCTCAAGCGGGTCAGGGGATATGCTATGTTATTGATAAGCTTTTTGTAGATAAGGGATATGGCTTTTTCGGATAGGTCGCCATCTAGGATCCTATCTTCGAGTGGGGAGGACTCGGGGAGGGCGCCATCCCTGGGGAGAACTGCGAGTAGGGCATGCCTGATTTGAAGATACCAGAAATATTCGGATTGGGCCAGTTCATATTCCTGCTGCAGTTGGGAAAAGGGAACTACCTCACCTGATTTCCATAGGTCCCCCACCTTGGAGATACCTATGAGGTCCCATTTATCGAAGCCCTTCGAGCGGAACAGCCTACCCAACTGTTCACAATGCCAGAGTGACGTGGCTTGTGTGAGCTTACCCTCCCAGCCCAAGCTCCTATTCGCCTCTTTCCACACCTGCACGGCATGTCCGGTCAGGCCGGTCAAGGCGGGCTTCGAAGATCGTGTATATAGAGCGCCCTCGAAACCACCCCCCGGGAGGAGCCACCTGTCGATCCGAAAGGCCGGGTCATCCTGCGGTCTGTAAATGCATTGGTTAATTGCCGCGAGGTGCGAAGCCCAGTAATACCTTTTAATGTCCGGGAGCCCGATGCCCCCATCAAACCACCCTAACGTAAGTTTGTGTGTAGCGATACGGGGCAGTTTGCCCTCCCACAGCAGGTCCCGAACAATGCTGTCGAGTTCTCTGAAGTACGAAGCAGCGACTGGGATCGAGGTGTTTTGCAGTGCATATAAAAGTCTGGGAAGGGACATCATCTTGAATAGGGCCGCGCGACCCAGAAGAGTCAATGGGAGCGACTTACAGTGTTGGACGTCAGATTTCAGATGCACTAGCGGCGGTAGGAGATTATTATTATGAAATCTAGATGAATCTTTAGAAACCCAGATCCCCAGGTATTTGAAGCCTTCAGCAGCCTCTGTTAATTGGCAACCCCGAGGGAGCATAGGCCGCTGTCCGTAGAGGACATAGAGCACTGATTTAGACCAATTGATTGTGTATCCTGCGAACCCTCCGAATACTCGGAATATGTCCAGGACCACATTGAGGGAAGCTGCTGGGGAGGCCAAGTAAAGCAAAATGTCGTCGGCATATAATGATATGCGGTCTTCCCAACCTGATGTCCATCTAAGGCCCCTGATGGCAGGGTTTTGTCGGATCCACGTCGCCAAAGGCTCCAGAGCCAAGGCGAAGAGAAGCGGCGACAGGGGGCAACCCTGTCTGGTGCCCCTGCCGAGAAGGAAGACGGGGGATTTCCTAATATTGACAATTACTTGTGCAAGTGGTTGGTGGTACAAAAGTCGCACCCAATTGATAAATTCGGGGCCGATACCCAATTTGCGGAGCACAGCAAACATGTAGGGCCACTCAATGGTGTGGAATGCTGATGCAGCGTCCAGGGACACCACAACGGCGTCCTCTCTGATTGTATCAACCCGGCCCAGTACCCCGTGGAGCCTGCGCAGGTTGAGGGAGGTATTTCTCGCAGGCATAAACCCTGACTGGTCCGGGTGCACCAGGCGGGTGAGAACCCGGAGCAGACGAGGGGTAAGGACTTTCGCGAGGATTTTGGCTTCACAATTGAGCAGTGAGATGGGTCTATAAGACGAGCACTGGTTAGCTGGCTTGCCCGCTTTATGAATGACAACAATGTTGGCCAGCCTTTGATCCTCAGGAAGGATGCCTTCTTTTTTACTTTCTCGGTACATGTCAGTGAGAAAGGGTGCAGTCTTGTTCGCTGTAAGTTTGAATAATTCTATAGGGATCCCATTGGGGCCCAACGCTTTCCCCCCGCGCAAATCTTGTATGGCTTTTTCAACTTCTGCCACTGTGATATCGAGATCAAGGTCGGAGCACTCTTCCTTAGTGAGGAATGGCATCTTGATATCGCGTAGGAGAGAGGAAGCCTCCTCCTCCGTGTGCGTCGTGTGGGATGTATAGAGCGATTGGTAGTACCGGACAAATGCGTCCACGATGTCCTGTGGTGCAGTAATGCGAGGCTGTGAGTCAGTCGCAATCTCAACCACGACACGTTGCGCCCTGTCCCTATGATCCAACCAGGCCAGTAACTTGCCTGCCTTATCGCCCACATCGTAGATTCTACTGAGCGTGGCCCTGTAATGTATCTTGGCCGCATCCGTAGCTAGATTGGAGAACTCCTTAGTTTTAATACGGAGCTTCTGACGTATCTCCTCTGAGTCTTGTATCTAAACTGCTTTTTCTAAATCCAGAATTTCTCCCTCTAAGCGCACCATGTCTGCTTCCCTCTCTCTACGCTGTCCAGCAATTTGGCCCAACACAACCCCCCGAATAACAGCCTTATAAGCCTCCCAGAGTACGTTTGATGAGCTAACCGATCCCGAGTCTTCCTGGAAGTAATGATCCGACTTGCTCAAGACCTTATCCCTGATAGTGGGAGTCGTGAGATACCAGGAGTTAATCGGCGCAACCCGGCCAATCGTGGGCTTGCCCACTTCTAAGCTACACTGAACAGGTGAGTGGTCAGAGATCCCCTAGCCAAGTGTTGTATGTCTTTGATGGCGTAAAGTTGGTGCGTGAGTGTCAATACGTAGTCTATGCGTGACATACTATGGTGAGGCCCGGAAAAATAGGTGTATTGGAGCTCACCAGGATGCATTTGCCTCCAAACATCCACGAGGCCCATCACGCCCAGAAAACTGTGGATCCGCTTGCGGGAGGGCGGCAAGTCCCTCTGGGGCCAGCGGTCCAGGGAGTCAGAGACAATGGAATTAAATCGCCCCCAATCAACAACCTCCCATCCGGTAAGCCGAGGAGGAGATCACCGAGATCCATGAAGGCCTGTGTATGTAAGCCTGGTGATATATACACCGAAACGAGAGTGAGTGTGCACCCCTCCCAGATCCCAGAGATGGCAACAAATCTACCCAGGGGGTCAGTGAGGACTGAATCAACAGTTAGGGGGAACGATTTACGGATTAATATGCCCACCCCCCGGGAACCAGAGCCGAAAGCTGAGTGGGCCGCTAGCTGGAAGCCCCACCGTGACAGGGCCTTACCTGCATTCCCAAGCAGGTGTGTCTCTTGTAGGAGAACAATATCAGGTGAATGGCGCTTCAGGAATTGGAGAACCACACCCCTCTTAATCTTGTCACCCAACCCATTAACATTCCAGGACAGCAACTTAAGCTTCTGTCTAGTCGTCGTGCCCATTACACGATCGTAAAGGTATATGTAGGTTCGGAGAGAACCACCCGGTATGGCCCCGGGGGAGAGACCTTTGCGTACCCCATAATGTTCGCATCAATGAGTGCAACAAAAATCGTGAACCAGCATCTGCCTTTGCCTGAGACCAGTCATATATGCCATGTCTAAACAACAAAAGAACCACAACACAAACAAAAAAACCATCCCCCCTCCAACCCCCACAGACCCGAAGAACATTACTCAATACCCCCCTCCCTGCCTCCCTGCTTGGCGGTGTCAAAACCTCCCTCTGAGAAGTTGGCCTGGCATATGCTGTCCACTAATTATAGTGGGCACCTTGCACCAGTCCAAACAACCCCTTATTGGAGATAGGTTAAAGACAACCTTATTGAAAGCTATCCTAGTGGTAGCTATGGAGAGCAGCCTTCAGGCTAAGTCTTGAAGGAATGTAAAGCAGCTTGTTTTACCAGTCTATAATCTCTTGAGTGACCAAATGAAAGAGCACCACACCAGGTATATATTCAAAATATATGTATTTATTGCTAAACACACCCCTCTAGTCTCTTTATGAGGCTAGAGTTCGAAGTACATAAGTTATAAGTTATTTAAACACAGTAATAGCACAAATACACGTTTGGGCCCTAGGGGCGTACCAAACCATATACCAATAAAGTGGTATAAGAACCACGACTGAGCTAGACACTAGGCCTAGAGCCTCTAGAAGTGCTTGGACCACAAGGAACCACCCAAGGTAGTGACACAGGGGACCCACGGGGGACGCGTGCAGTGTAAATACACAACCGCGAGACGCCGTTAACTTCTATGGAGAAAGTCGCGATCAGGAAATTAAAGAAAAGGGACACTTAAAGGAGGACTTGGAGCAAACCCTTTGAGAACTAGGTCGTTCTAGAGTCTCTACCCACGGGAGCACCGGAGTACTCTTGTTACCTCACCCAGGGAAGCCGGGTGCATAGGTGTCTTTCGGGGTCGGGTTTCGTCGTCGATTTGAATGGCGATCTGCTGCAAAGTGCTGCTGGCGACCAAGTGGAAAGTGTCCGGGTGGATCCAAGAGTGGATCAGAGATCTGAAGAACCTGAAAGCAGAGGGGACAGAGTCTGGGTCACTAGCCAGTGACCAGGAAGGCGATGAGCGGATGCCCACCGATGTCGAGTGCTTCAGGTAGGTTGACGGTCATCTTGACTCTTCAGCCACGAGGTCCAGTAGGCGTTGTCGGCAACCAGGAGCAGGATTCGGGCTGGTACACAATGTTTGTCGAGTGCTGAGGCATTGGCGACCGGATTGGACCTAACAAGCCTTGGCAACAGCAAGTCTCGATGAAAGTGAAGAATGACGATGATGCAGACCAGCAAGGTCTGAGGAACTCACCCAGCGAGGGTAAGTGAGGGCAAGCCTGGAGCAACCAGGGAGCCCAAGTAGAAAAGTATTGGCTTTCGTGAAGGGCTACTAGCCAACGGGCTAGCGACCGCGAAGGAGCCTCGAGACGTCGCACGTGGAGCTGGCTCACAGGACACTCGTGGAGTGGAGGCCAGTGATCTTCGGTGCAGTTGGTGCTGGAGGCTAGGGCTACTCGGAGCCCAAAGCACGACTTCGTGGGAGACCCAGAAGAGGATGCACTAGCAAATGCGTGCGGTGTCCAGGGGTCACGGTTCCACGTTACCCACGACAGCTACAGGCCTCAGCTTTGCTGGGGACTCAGGGCAGCCTCGGGAAGTCTGGAAATCTACCTCTGGTGATGCAAAGACTTCGGCGTCCGACGGGAGCTTAGGCGATGCAGACCGGACAATTGCTTCTTTGGTGCCTGCCAAGCAGGGGAGTCACTCCTTGACCCCAAGGGAGATTCTTCTGTCCTCTAGTCTTGAGTAGAGCGTCGAAGGTCCAGGATTCAGTGTCAGAGTTTCGTCCAGGGATAATCTAAAGTCCTAAGGACTGGGTTCCTATACTTATACCAAGTTTAGGGGTTGGACTACTCTGTGGCCCCACCTATGGGTGGGTCAGGGCAGAGGGGTGGCTACACCCCTTTTCCTTTGTCCAGTTCGCGCCAAAGCAGGGGCTGCAAGCCCCTGATCCGGTTTGAACTGGGGTATGCACAGGGACACCAAGTGTGCCCCCAGTGCAGGACTTCAAAGCACCCGAAAGTGCTCCCGCCCAGCCCCAATACACACTATCCTGTCTGGGGAGGTGGTCACACCTCCCTGGGACAGGAAACCTATTGTCCAGGCCTCCCCTGCCGGAGTTTCGTCCAGCAGCAGGAGGCCAGACTTGTGTCTGTGGCAGCAGCATCCATTTTGTGATGCCAGGGCTTTAGAAAGAAGTTACCGGCCAGGCCAGGGTTAACATGTCTCTCCCTCTAGAAGGGTGGAATGCTACCCCCGCCGCCAGAATTGGCGGGGGGTAGTATTCCAAGATGTTTGACACCAAACACGACATGTTTCGGTGCAGCCATTCCAAAGTTAGCATTTAACGCGAGGTTATAATGCGCTTAAGAGTATATGGTCAGGCTGCACTACAAACAGCATCAGAGAAGGGTCTCCGAACACTGCAGAGGGGCCCTGCTCATGCAGGGGCACCCTCTCACATAGGAACCACGCACTCTGCCTTCAGGATTGATAAGGCCTGCCATAGGAGTGACTTATAGGTTTATATGTGTGTATGTATATAGTGATATAGGTAACCTATATCACAGTAAGGGGTGCATGCACCACCTTACCCAGGCTGCAGTAGCAGACCTGTGGTGTCAGTTTGGATGGCCTTCCAGGGGTGGCATAATACATGCTGCAGCCCCTGGTAGGCCTCTGAGGTACCTATGCCCTTGGTACATAGTATACCATATACTAGGGACTTATAAGGGCACTCCAGATTCCAATCAGAGATGTGCCTAAGGCACATGGAAACCTTTTACAGAGAAAGCAGATAGACTGGGGCCCTGAATAGCAGGATCCCAGTCCAACTAAGTCATAAACCAGCAAAACACCATAAAAAAGTGGGGGCAACCATATAGTCAGATTCCACCTTCCTACATAACCCCCCCAAACGAAAGGAGATAAGGCTAACCTTGGCCAGTTGAGCCTTCATTGACTAAGTGGCCATATAAGGAAGCACCTGCACTAGCATGGTTGCCCCCTGTCTTATGGTCCACTAAGCAATCCCTCACCCTAAGGGTATGAGAGGGTCTCCACCATGGGGAATCACTACCTGTGGTGTGCTTAGGTAAAGTACAAGGCTGGTGAGGTGTCTGAGTAGGGAAGTGAGGCCCTAGGAATGTTGGTCTCAGCTTGCTCAGATCACTGGTCACCATGTATGCCTGTCTTTCCATGACTGAGTTGCACTTTGCTCTAAGGGTCAACCTTTGGCTGCCTACAGCTGGGGGTTGGGTCCCTTTGGATGGACTACTGGAGGGACATGGCAGGTTTGGAACCTTCTGGTCCCAGGTTTGCCCTTGCCTACCAGAGTCCTTCTGGGGGAGGTCCCTACATAAAGGTATGGGGGATCCCTCAGTGTGTAGAGGAATTTTCACCTGGCTAGGGCTACTAGACTGGGTGCCCCTAATCTGCTGATGGGGGGTTCCTCTGGACAGGGGGCCCTGGGGGTCCACTGACCTCCCTGACCTCTGCAGCCCTGGGCTGGCTGAGGCAGGGTAGAGAGGGGCAGGTTACCTGCTCCAGACTGGGTACCACCTTGGAAGGGTCCTCTGCCATCAGGGGTGTGGCCAGGCCAGGCCTGACTACCTCTGGGGCAGTTCCTTCACTAGGGGTAGGGTCAGTTCCCTGAGGAGGCTGACCCTTACCTACTGTCTGGAGGGAAGAAGACTTTTCTTCAACCCTTGTGCTCTCTTTTGGGGGAGAGTGGGCCATTCTTCCAGGCTCCATCTCTCCAAAATCTTGGGCTGGGGCTGTGGCCATCACAGCCCCACTAACCTTTACAGGGACGCCCAGCATCCTGAGATGGGTTTGGTGTTCAACTTCAGCCCAGGCTGAAATTTCCAGATCATTGCCCATCAGGCAATCTACAGGTAGGGTTGGGGACACTGCCACTCTTTTTGGGCCTGTGACCCCCTCCCAGCTGAGATTGACTATGGCCATGGGGTGATCTGTTCTGACACCATCAATGTTGGTCACCTGGTATTTAAACTCAGGTAAAAGCTGGTGAGGGGGGACTAGTTTCCCTGCCACCATGGTGACACTAGCCCCTGTGTCCCTAAATGCCACAGCTTTCTGACCATTAATTATTGGCTCCAATCTGTACCTGCCCAATGCTGTGGGACCCATGGTAAAGGTGGCAAATCCTATACCACCATCAGAGTCAGAGGAGTCTGTTGAGGGGTCCCTGTCTAAACTAGGGCCCACCTCTGTTCCTCTTGCAAAAGCACCTAACTTTTTGGGTGCACTACTCCCAACTGGAGGATTACTACTGGTAGTACCAGGAGGGGTGGTAGTAGTTGTGGGAGGAACATTTTCTTTATTGCCAATCCTGGGGCAACTGGGATCAGTTTTCCAGTGCCCAGGCTTTTTACAGACATGGCAATATGGTTTCTTTTCAGGAGAAGAAGGAGTTTGGGACCCACCCCCAGAAGAGGAATTTTGGGGCCCTGTAGGGGACTTATCTTTAGATTTATCCCCACCTTTCTCTTGGGACTTAGTAGAATCTTTCTTCTGGTCACCACCCTGATTTTTAGTTTTTACTCTGGTTCTGACCCATTTGTCTGCCTTCTTTCCCAATTCTTGGGGAGAGGTCAGATCAGAGTCCACCAGATACTGGTGCAAAAGCTGGTTTTGACAATTATTAAGGATCTGCTCCCTCATAATCAAATTGTACAATCCTAAAAAGTCCTGCACTTTGTTGCCATGTATCCAACCTTCCAGAGCCTTAGTAGCACAATCTACAAAATCAACCCAGTCTTGAGTCTGAGCTTTTTGGGTGTCTCTGAACTTCAACCTATACTGTTCAGTGGTTAGGCCAAACCCATCTATCAGAGCACTCTTCAAGACTGTGTAATTGTCAGCATCCTCTTCTCTTACAGTGAGGAGCTTGTCTCTACCTTTGTCTGCAAAGGAGAGCCACAAGATTGCTGCCCACTGCTTCTGGGGGACCCTCTGAACTTTACAGGCCCTCTCCAGTGCAGTTATCCATTTGTGGATGTCATCCCCACTCTGGTAGGGAGGGACAATCTTGTTTAGGTTTCTATGGTCATAAGACCTTTCCCTATCTTTAGGGATATTGCTGCCACCATGGGACTCTAGTCCCAACTTTTTCTCTCTTTGTAGAGATCTAGGGACTCCCTGTCTATAGCCAGTTGCTGTTTTCTGAGTTCAAGCTGAGCTTCCTCATATTGAATCAGCCTCTTTCTCCTCTCATGAGAGGATTCCCTCCTATGAGAGGAGACAGAGGTCCCTATTGAGGTGCCAGAGTGGTTAGACTCCTGAGAAGGAGATCTAGACCTTCTGGGCACACTCACAATCCTTCCTGGAGGGACAAAGTGGAGGTCATTCTGAGCCTCCTCCTCATCCACAGGAGGAATTGGGTTATCCAGGTCAGGGTCATTGTCACCCTCCTGGTCAGTTCCAGAGGGGGGCTGGGGGTATTGCTACCCCTGGCCCCATCCTCATCTTCTGCCCCACCCTCTGCTCCTACCCCTTCAGTCCCTAAGGGCCTGCTGAGATCATAAGCCTCTAACATCTCTCTCAGATGTTGGGTGGTGGGGCTTTGGCCTGTCTTCAGTTTCCTCAAATTGCATAATGCTCTCAATTCCAAGAATGGGAGTGTATCATACTTGGAGGGAAGAAGCCCAGTGGCTTCTGGCAAGGACTCTCTAGGTCCTGGCTTTGAAGACATTACTAGTGTGGTGTGGTGTATGCACTACCTACTCTAGTGTGGCCTACTAAACTCTCTTGAGTTGTAGAAAGGGTGTGCTATCCCTTAACACACAACTCTAAGTTCAGTAGAACTTACTGTATTCTAAGCTTAATTTATATGTACCTTAGGTACCTTTAGTGGTTTTCAGTTGATCAATTCAATTGAGATTATCTGGTAAAACAATAGCAAGCTGGAATCCCACACGCTGCACACCAATGTGAGAAGTTGGCCTGGCATATGCTGTCCACTAATTATAGTGGGCACCTTGCACCAGTCCAAACAACCCCTTATTGGAGATAGGTTAAAGACAACCTTATTGAAAGCTATCCTAGTGGTAGCTATGGAGAGCAGCCTTCAGGCTAAGTCTTGAAGGAATGTAAAGCAGCTTGTTTTACCAGTCTATAATCTCTTGAGTGACCAAATGAAAGAGCACCACACCAGGTATATATTCAAAATATATGTATTTATTGCTAAACACACCCCTCTAGTCTCTTTATGAGGCTAGAGTTCGAAGTACATAAGTTATAAGTTATTTAAACACAGTAATAGCACAAATACACGTTTGGGCCCTAGGGGCGTACCAAACCATATACCAATAAAGTGGTATAAGAACCACGACTGAGCTAGACACTAGGCCTAGAGCCTCTAGAAGTGCTTGGACCACAAGGAACCACCCAAGGTAGTGACACAGGGGACCCACGGGGGACGCGTGCAGTGTAAATACACAACCGCGAGACGCCGTTAACTTCTATGGAGAAAGTCGCGATCAGGAAATTAAAGAAAAGGGACACTTAAAGGAGGACTTGGAGCAAACCCTTTGAGAACTAGGTCGTTCTAGAGTCTCTACCCACGGGAGCACCGGAGTACTCTTGTTACCTCACCCAGGGAAGCCGGGTGCATAGGTGCCTTTCGGGGTCGGGTTTCGTCGTCGATTTGAATGGCGATCTGCTGCAAAGTGCTGCTGGCGACCAAGTGGAAAGTGTCCGGGTGGATCCAAGAGTGGATCGGAGATCTGAAGAACCTGAAAGCAGAGGGGACAGAGTCTGGGTCACTAGCCAGTGACCAGGAAGGCGATGAGCGGATGCCCACCGATGTCGAGTGCTTCAGGTAGGTTGACGGTCGTCTTGACTCTTCAGCCACGAGGTCCAGGAGGCGTTGTCGGCAACCAGGAGCAGGATTCGGGCTGGTACACAATGTTTGTCGAGTGCTGAGGTATTGGCGACCGGATTGGACCCAACAAGCCTTGGCAACGGCAAGTCTCGATGAAAGTGAAGAATGACGATGATGCAGACCAGCAAGGTCTGAGGAACTCACCCAGCAAGGGTAAGTGAGGGCAAGCCTGGAGCAACCAGGGAGCCCAAGAAGAAAAGGATTGGCCTTCGTGAAGGGCTACTAGCCAACGGGCTAGCGACCGCAAAGGAGCCTCGAGACGTCGCACGTGGAGCTGGCTCACAGGACACTCGTGGAGTGGAGGCCAGTGATCTTCGGTGCAGTTGGTGCTGGAGGCTAGGGCTACTCGGAGCCCAAAGCACGACTTCGTGGGAGACCCAGAAGAGGATGCACTAGCAAATGCGTGCGGTGTCCAGGGGTCACGGTTCCACGTTACCCACGACAGCTACGGGCCTCAGCTTTGCTGGGGACTCAGGGCAGCCTCGGGGAAGTCTGGAAATCTACCTCTGGTGATGCAAAGACTTCGGCGTCCGACGGGAGCTTAGGCGATGCAGACCGGACAATTGCTTCTTTGGTGCCTGCCAAGCAGGGGAGTCACTCCTTGACCCCAAGGGAGATTCTTCTGTCCTCTAGTCTTGAGTAGAGCGTCGAAGGTCCAGGATTCAGTGTCAGAGTTTCGTCCAGGGATAATCTAAAGTCCTAAGGACTGGGTTCCTATACTTATACCAAGTTTAGGGGTTGGACTACTCTGTGGCCCCACCTATGGGTGGGTCAGGGCAGAGGGGTGGCTACACCCCTTTCCCTTTGTCCAGTTCGCGCCAAAGCAGGGGCTGCAAGCCCCTGATCCGGTTTGAACTGGGGTATGCACAGGGACACCAAGTGTGCCCCCAGTGCAGGACTTCAAAGCACCCGAAAGTGCTCCCGCCCAGCCCCAATACACACTATCCTGTCTGGGGAGGTGGTCACACCTCCCTGGGACAGGAAACCTATTGTCCAGGCCTCCCCTGCCGGAGTTTCGTCCAGCAGCAGGAGGCCAGACTTGTGTCTGTGGCAGCAGCATCCATTTTGTGATGCCAGGGCTTTAGAAAGAAGTTACCGGCCAGGCCAGGGTTAACATGTCTCTCCCTCTAGAAGGGTGGAATGCTAACCCGGCCACCAGAATTGGCGGGGGGGTAGTATTCCAAGATGTTTGACACCAAACACGACATGTTTCGGTGCAGCCATTCCAAAGTTAGCATTTAACGCGAGGTTATAATGCGCTTAAGAGTATATGGTCAGGCTGCACTACAAACAGCATCAGAGAAGGGTCTCCGAACGCTGCAGAGGGGCCCTGCTCATGCAGGGGCACCCTCTCACATAGGAACCACGCACTCTGCCTTCAGGATTGATAAGGCCTGCCATAGGAGTGACTTATAGGTTTATATGTGTGTATGTATATAGTGATATAGGTAACCTATATCACAGTAAGGGGTGCATGCACCACCTTACCCAGGCTGCAGTAGCAGACCTGTGGTGTCAGTTTGGATGGCCTTCCAGGGGTGGCATAATACATGCTGCAGCCCCTGGTAGGCCTCTGAGGTACCTATGCCCTTGGTACATAGTATACCATATACTAGGGACTTATAAGGGCACTCCAGATTCCAATCAGAGATGTGCCTAAGGCACATGGAAACCATTTTACAGAGAAAGCAGATAGACTGGGGCCCTGAATAGCAGGATCCCAGTCCAACTAAGTCATAAACCAGCAAAACACCATAAAAAAAGTGGGGGCAACCATATAGTCAGATTCCACCTTCCTACATAACCCCCCCAAACGAAAGGAGATAAGGCTAACCTTGGCCAGTTGAGCCTTCATTGACTAAGTGGCCATATAAGGAAGCACCTGCACTAGCATGGTTGCCCCCTGTCTTATGGTCCACTAAGCAATCCCTCACCCTAAGGGTATGAGAGGGTCTCCACCATGGGGAATCACTACCTGTGGTGTGCTTAGGTAAAGTACAAGGCTGGTGAGGTGTCTGAGTAGGGAAGTGAGGCCCTAGGAATGTTGGTCTCAGCTTGATCAGATCACTGGTCACCATGTATGCCTGTCTTTCCATGACTGAGTTGCACTTTGCTCTAAGGGTCAACCTTTGGCTGCCTACAGCTGGGGGTTGGGTCCCTTTGGATGGACTACTGGAGGGACATGGCAGGTTTGGAACCTTCTGGTCCCAGGTTTGCCCTTGCCTACCAGAGTCCTTCTGGGGGAGGTCCCTACATAAAGGTATGGGGGATCCCTCAGTGTGTAGAGGAATTTTCACCTGGCTAGGGCTACTAGACTGGGTGCCCCTAATCTGCTGATGGGGGGTTCCTCTGGACAGGGGGCCCTGGGGGTCCACTGACCTCCCTGACCTCTGCAGCCCTGGGCTGGCTGAGGCAGGGTAGAGAGGGGCAGGTTACCTGCTCCAGACTGGGTACCACCTTGGAAGGGTCCTCTGCCATCAGGGGTGTGGCCAGGCCAGGCCTGACTACCTCTGGGGCAGTTCCTTCACTAGGGGTAGGGTCAGTTCCCTGAGGAGGCTGACCCTTACCTACTGTCTGGAGGGAAGAAGACTTTTCTTCAACCCTTGTGCTCTCTTTTGGGGGAGAGTGGGCCATTCTTCCAGGCTCCATCTCTCCAAAATCTTGGGCTGGGGCTGTGGCCATCACAGCCCCACTAACCTTTACAGGGACGCCCAGCATCCTGAGATGGGTTTGGTGTTCAACTTCAGCCCAGGCTGAAATTTCCAGATCATTGCCCATCAGGCAATCTACAGGTAGGGTTGGGGACACTGCCACTCTTTTTGGGCCTGTGACCCCCTCCCAGCTGAGATTGACTATGGCCATGGGGTGATCTGTTCTGACACCATCAATGTTGGTCACCTGGTATTTAAACTCAGGTAAAAGCTGGTGAGGGGGGACTAGTTTCCCTGCCACCATGGTGACACTAGCCCCTGTGTCCCTAAATGCCACAGCTTTCTGACCATTAATTATTGGCTCCAATCTGTACCTGCCCAATGCTGTGGGACCCATGGTAAAGGTGGCAAATCCTATACCACCATCAGAGTCAGAGGAGTCTGTTGAGGGGTCCCTGTCTAAACTAGGGCCCACCTCTGTTCCTCTTGCAAAAGCACCTAACTTTTTGGGTGCACTACTCCCAACTGGAGGATTACTACTGGTAGTACCAGGAGGGGTGGTAGTAGTTGTGGGAGGAACATTTTCTTTATTGCCAATCCTGGGGCAACTGGGATCAGTTTTCCAGTGCCCAGGCTTTTTACAGACATGGCAATATGGTTTCTTTTCAGGAGAAGAAGGAGTTTGGGACCCACCCCCAGAAGAGGAATTTTGGGGCCCTGTAGGGGACTTATCTTTAGATTTATCCCCACCTTTCTCTTGGGACTTAGTAGAATCTTTCTTCTGGTCACCACCCTGATTTTTAGTTTTTACTCTGGTTCTGACCCATTTGTCTGCCTTCTTTCCCAATTCTTGGGGAGAGGTCAGATCAGAGTCCACCAGATACTGGTGCAAAAGCTGGTTTTGACAATTATTAAGGATCTGCTCCCTCATAATCAAATTGTACAATCCTAAAAAGTCCTGCACTTTGTTGCCATGTATCCAACCTTCCAGAGCCTTAGTAGCACAATCTACAAAATCAACCCAGTCTTGAGTCTGAGCTTTTTGGGTGTCTCTGAACTTCAACCTATACTGTTCAGTGGTTAGGCCAAACCCATCTATCAGAGCACTCTTCAAGACTGTGTAATTGTCAGCATCCTCTTCTCTTACAGTGAGGAGCTTGTCTCTACCTTTGTCTGCAAAGGAGAGCCACAAGATTGCTGCCCACTGCTTCTGGGGGACCCTCTGAACTTTACAGGCCCTCTCCAGTGCAGTTATCCATTTGTGGATGTCATCCCCACTCTGGTAGGGAGGGACAATCTTGTTTAGGTTTCTATGGTCATAAGACCTTTCCCTATCTTTAGGGATATTGCTGCCACCATGGGACTCTAGTCCCAACTTTTTCTCTCTTTGTAGAGATCTAGGGACTCCCTGTCTATAGCCAGTTGCTGTTTTCTGAGTTCAAGCTGAGCTTCCTCATATTGAATCAGCCTCTTTCTCCTCTCATGAGAGGATTCCCTCCTATGAGAGGAGACAGAGGTCCCTATTGAGGTGCCAGAGTGGTTAGACTCCTGAGAAGGAGATCTAGACCTTCTGGGCACACTCACAATCCTTCCTGGAGGGACAAAGTGGAGGTCATTCTGAGCCTCCTCCTCATCCACAGGAGGAATTGGGTTATCCAGGTCAGGGTCATTGTCACCCTCCTGGTCAGTTCCAGAGGGGGGCTGGGGGTATTGCTACCCCTGGCCCCATCCTCATCTTCTGCCCCACCCTCTGCTCCTACCCCTTCAGTCCCTAAGGGCCTGCTGAGATCATAAGCCTCTAACATCTCTCTCAGATGTTGGGTGGTGGGGCTTTGGCCTGTCTTCAGTTTCCTCAAATTGCATAATGCTCTCAATTCCAAGAATGGGAGTGTATCATACTTGGAGGGAAGAAGCCCAGTGGCTTCTGGCAAGGACTCTCTAGGTCCTGGCTTTGAAGACATTACTAGTGTGGTGTGGTGTATGCACTACCTACTCTAGTGTGGCCTACTAAACTCTCTTGAGTTGTAGAAAGGGTGTGCTATCCCTTAACACACAACTCTAAGTTCAGTAGAACTTACTGTATTCTAAGCTTAATTTATATGTACCTTAGGTACCTTTAGTGGTTTTCAGTTGATCAATTCAATTGAGATTATCTGGTAAAACAATAGCAAGCTGGAATCCCACACGCTGCACACCAATGTGAGAAGTTGGCCTGGCATATGCTGTCCACTAATTATAGTGGGCACCTTGCACCAGTCCAAACAACCCCTTATTGGAGATAGGTTAAAGACAACCTTATTGAAAGCTATCCTAGTGGTAGCTATGGAGAGCAGCCTTCAGGCTAAGTCTTGAAGGAATGTAAAGCAGCTTGTTTTACCAGTCTATAATCTCTTGAGTGACCAAATGAAAGAGCACCACACCAGGTATATATTCAAAATATATGTATTTATTGCTAAACACACCCCTCTAGTCTCTTTATGAGGCTAGAGTTCGAAGTACATAAGTTATAAGTTATTTAAACACAGTAATAGCACAAATACACGTTTGGGCCCTAGGGGCGTACCAAACCATATACCAATAAAGTGGTATAAGAACCACGACTGACCTAGACACTAGGCCTAGAGCCTCTAGAAGTGCTTGGACCACAAGGAACCACCCAAGGTAGTGACACAGGGGACCCACGGGGGACGCGTGCAGTGTAAATACACAACCGCGAGACGCCGTTAACTTCTATGGAGAAAGTCGCAATCAGGAAATTAAAGAAAAGGGACACTTAAAGGAGGACTTGGAGCAAACCCTTTGAGAACTAGGTCGTTCTAGAGTCTCTACCCACGGGAGCACCGGAGTACTCTTGTTACCTCACCCAGGGAAGCCGGGTGCATAGGTGCCTTTCGGGGTCGGGTTTCGTCGTCGATTTGAATGGCGATCTACTGCAAAGTGCTGCTGGCGACCAAGTGGAAAGTGTCCGGGTGGATCCAAGAGTGGATCGGATATCTGAAGAACCTGAAAGCAGAGGGGACAGAGTCTGGGTCACTAGCCAGTGACCAGGAAGGCGATGAGCGGATGCCCACCGATGTTGAGTGCTTCAGGTAGGTTGACAGTCGTCTTGACTCTTCAGCCACGAGGTCCAGGAGGCGTTGTCAGCAACCAGGAGCAGGATTCGGGCTGGTACACGATGTTTGTCGAGTGCTGAGGCATCGGCGACCGGATTGGACCCAACAAGCCTTGGCAACGGCAAGTCTCAATGATAGTGAAGAATGACGATGATGCAGACCAGCAAGGTCTGAGGAACTCACCCAGCGAGGGTAAGTGAGGGCAAGCCTGGAGCAACCAGAAAGCCCAAGAAGAAAAGGATTGGCCTTCATGAAGGGCTACTAGTCAACGGGCTAGCGACCGCGAAGGAGCCTCAAGACGTTGCACGTGGAGCTGGCTCACAGGACACTCGTGGAGTGGAGGCCAGTGATCTTCAGTGCAGTTGGTGCTGGAGGCTAGGGCTACTCGGAGCCCAAAACACGACTTCGTCGGAGACCCAGAAGAGGATGCACTAGCAAATGCGTGCGGTGTCCAGGGGTCACGGTTCCACGTTACCCACGACAGCTATGGGTCTCAGCTTTGCTGGGGACTCAGGGCAGCCTCGGGGAAGTCTGGAAATCCACCTCTGGTGATGCAAAGACTTCGGCGTCCGATGGTAGCTTAGGCGATGCAGACCGGACAATTGCTTCTTTGGTGCCTGCCAAGCAGGGGAGTCACTCCTTGACCCCAAGGGAGATTCTTTTGTCCTCTAGTCTTGAGTAGAGCGTCGAAGGTCCAGGATTCAGTGTCAGAGTTTCATCCAGGGATAATATAAAGTCCTAAGGACTGGGTTCCTATACTTATACCAAGTTTAGGGGTTGGACTACTCTGTGGCCCCACCTATGGGTGGGTCAGGGCAGAGGGGTGGCTACACCCCTTTCCCTTTGTCCAGTTCACGCCAAAGCAGGGGCTGCAAGCCCCTGATCCGGTTTGAACTGGGGTATGCACAGGGACACCAAGTGTGCCCCCAGTGCAGGACTTCAAAGCCCCCGAAAGTGCTCCCGCCCAGCCCCAATACACACTATCCTGTCTGGGGAGGTGGTCACACCTCCCTGGGACAGGAAACCTATTGTCCAGGCCTCCCCTGCTGGAGTTTCGTCCAGCAGCAGGAGGCCAGACTTGTGTCTGTGGCAGCAGCATCCATTTTGTGATGCCAGGGCTTTAGAAAGAAGTTACCGGCCAGGCCAGGGTTAACATGTCTCTCCCTCTAGAAGGGTGGAATGCTACCCCCGCCGCCAGAATTGGCGGGGGGGTAGTATTCCAAGATGTTTGACACCAAACACGACATGTTTCGGTGCAGCCATTCCAAAGTTAGCATTTAACGCGAGGTTATAATGCGCTTAAGAGTATATGGTCAGGCTGCACTACAAACAGCATCAGAGAAGGGTCTCCGAACGCTGCAGAGGGGCCCTGCTCATGCAGGGGCACCCTCTCACATAGGAACCACGCACTCTGCCTTCAGGATTGATAAGGCCTGCCATAGGAGTGACTTATAGGTTTATATGTGTGTATGTATATAGTGATATAGGTAACCTATATCACAGTAAGGGGTGCATGCACCACCTTACCCAGGCTGCAGTAGCAGACCTGTGGTGTCAGTTTGGATGGCCTTCCAGGGGTGGCATAATACATGCTGCAGCCCCTGGTAGGCCTCTGAGGTACCTATGCCCTTGGTACATAGTATACCATATACTAGGGACTTATAAGGGCACTCCAGATTCCAATCAGAGATGTGCCTAAGGCACATGGAAACCTTTTTACAGAGAAAGCAGATAGACTGGGGCCCTGAATAGCAGGATCCCAGTCCAACTAAGTCATAAACCGGCAAAACACCATAAAAAAAGTGGGGGCAACCATATAGTCAGATTCCACCTTCCTACACTCCAGCCCTCCCAAACTTCACCTGTACTATTTAGTGCAGGGTGGCATTGTGGCTACTGGGAGTCGTCCTTTCATTGCGCATTTAAAAAGGAAACTTGGCAAACCTTCAGTGTCCTGTCCTTGACAGCACCATGACCTCGGCAAATTCATTCCCCATCCAAGAAATTTAATGAGAATGGGAGCTGAGGCGTAGACCCTGAGCAAGATCTAAAATGGCCCCTTGCACAGCTGGTAGGTGAGGCAGAGAAACAGCAGAGGGAGCAAGCAGGCCATTGTTTAGAGGTTATAGGGGAGCAAACGGAATGAAAGAGTTGTTAACTGTGGACCTAGTGCTTGCCCTTGCTGTTGCACGAAAAATTGAGGTGAACATGGCTTTGGGAGGCAAGGGGAAAATATGATGGTATCTGTCACACAGGGGAGTCCGGGGAGGTTTAGAGACCGGCAAGTGTTAACTCCCCTATTCAATAAATCTACCACAATCAAGAAACCAATAGGTCTGTAAGGACTACTGTTGCAAATGAAGACCTAACTAAGGTGAAATATCTCTTTAAAAGAACGAGTTCCCTCACCATAAGTGGCATGCTTCATCATTTGGAATTTCCTAATTCCGTGATACCAAGTCACGGTACGTGCTACAACCCACTCACTGAGAGGGAAGAGCTCAGGGATGTTTTGTTATAGAGAAAGGTATACTAAATACCACAATGCCATTATTTTTAAAAAGGATTACCAGTGCTCCTTTGAACCTTTTGCGTCTCAAAACAGTGAGGCAGCGCTATTTAAGCTGACCCTGACCCCTAATTTTACTTTCTCAGGTATGCTGGTATATCGTCCCCCGGGACTGTCTGCATTCTGGACCTCTTCCTTCCCTGAACTTATAACTCCTCCAAGTATGAAAACAGCTAATTTCACAATTCTGGGTGACTTCAATCTACATCTGGAAGACCCCACCTGTAAACATAGCACTAATCTTGTCTCGGACTTAGCAGCTTTAAATATTAGCCTAATGAACTCTGGCCCCACACACGAGGCAGGTCACCTGTTGGACCCTATTTTTTCGAATCTTCCTGGGATCCACTGCTTCCCAGCCTCTCCTCTAAACTGGTCGGACCACTTTCTTACTAAATTTTACCTAAAACTTCCGGAGATTCCTGCACCTATTCATCTAATTCCAGATACTTTAATTAGGAACTGGAAAAATTTAGATGCCACAGCTTTAAATAAGATTTTATGCTCCCACACGCCCATTTCCAAACAAACAGTGAACTCACTTTCTACCTCGGTACAGAAATGGCTCCTCAATGCCATTGACATTTGTCTACCTTTGGCAAGAAAAAAGGCCAACAATCATCGACCTCCTGCACCTTGGTTTACTGAGACTTTAAGGACAGAGAAGGCCAAATGTAAAAAAATGGAACGCAAGTGGAGAAGGAACTATACCCCTGCTTCCAAAAGTGACTATAAAGCAGCAAAAAAATATATCATGACCTTTGCAAAACAGCTAGGTCGGACCATGTCTCATCCACCATCTTGAACGCCCTAAACTGTTCTAAAACACTTTTTAACATGGTTAAAGAGCTTGCCGGTTCCAAAACCCAAACCAGGCCCCCTGCACTTAATAAAAAGCAATGTGAGGACCTGGCTATTTTCTTTGTTCAAAAAGTTGACAGTATATATTTGGATATTGTATGAGGGCAGGATGATAATCTCTCTCCTCCCCCAGAAACATCCACATCATCCTCCATGGACGATATGCCCCCCAACCAAGATTGGAGCCCTAACTTTCCCACTAATCAATTGGACACATGGCCTCTGCTAAACATTACTACCCTAAAAAACTTTTGGGTAATACAAAATCGGGATCTCCAAGGGACTCCTTGCCCATTTCCGTGCTCCAGCAGCTTGAACCACCATCGCTGCAGGTAATCATGGATCTTCTAAATGCCTCCTTGCAGGAGGCTATCGTCCCGCCTGATTGGAAACATGCCATGGTAATGCCTCTCCTTAAAAAGGCAAATGCTGACCCTGAACTACTCTCAAACTATCGTCCCATTTCACTCCTACCGGCCTTCTCTAAAATTTTAGAAAAACATGTCCATGCACAGCTTTCACTGTTTGTCGAAGCGCAAAGTTTTCTCCATCCTTCTCAATCGGGCTTCAGAGCTGGCTTATCAACAGAAACCACCCTGCTGGGGGTAAACGAAAGACTACGCCACCATCTTGATGCCGGAGACACCGTGGCCCTCATTTTGTTGGATCTGAGCGCAGCTTTTGACACGGTGTCTCACGCTGTGTTAATTAAAACCCTAAGTTTGTTGGGTTTATGTGGGCCGGCTCTGAAATGGCTCATTTCCTTCCTTACAAATCGTACTTTCCAAGTTTTCTCACCCACAACCAGCTCTGACATTCACTCTCTTACTCATGGGGTACCTCAAGGCTCTATCCTTAGCCCCTTACTTTTTAACTTATATGTAAGACCCCTGGCGGATATTGCAGAGAAATCTGGGCTGACCCTCTTTTCCTATGCGGATGATTCACAAATTATTTTTTCTCTATCCATGAAGAACACGACAGAGATTTCTCCCCTTCAGTTAGGTTTGAGGAATATCGCATCATGGATGCAATCTAATTACCTCAAACTGAACGGAGGAAAAACCGAGGTTCTTATATTCGGGAAAAATAGGGAACTTTGGGGTCCTCAACATTGGCCCTGCGAGATGGGTGCTCTTCCTATACCTGTCCGCCAAGCTCGTAATTTGGGTGTAATTATTGATGATACACTGAGTATGCACCACCAAGTCGTTAAAGTAGCCGCTACCTGTTTCACAATCCTGAAGTGGCTAAAAAGTTATCTGGATGCTACCAGAACCCACTCAGAAGACCGTTGTTCATGCCTTGATTACTTCAAGACTTGATTACGGCAATGTTCTGTACTTGGGATCTAACAAAGAGGTGACACGCAGGCTGCAACTGGTTCAAAACTCCGCAGCTAGGCTTTTATGCCGGATCCCCAGAACTTCTTCGGTTTCCGGCCATCTTCGTGACTTGCATTGGCTCAGGGTGGAGAACCGAGTTAAGTTCAAAGCCCTGAGCTACATGTTTAAAATCAAAAGTGGAGTGGCCCCTAAATACCTTCAATCACTGGTCCATCCCTATGTCCCTCTTCGTGACCTCCGCTCATCCACGCAGGGGAGGTTTTCTGTCCCAAAAATCAAACTAGCGCGGATGGGCGGTAGGTCTTTCTCATATCTTGGCCCTTCTCTCTGGAATGCTATGCCCTTAGCTCTTCGTACCGAAACTAATTATATCCAATTTCGTAAATCCTTGAAGACATGGCTTTTCAATCATTAGCCTGCTGCCTTTGCTTCTGACATCAGCCTCTGATCTGCGTCTGCGCCGGGAAACCCTTTTTGGGTAGCTGTTGCGCATTATAAGTTTAATTAATAAATAATAAATATAAATAAATGACGAGCCCAGGGTGGTGGGGGCAGCAGAGCAAAAGTGATAGTGAGAGTTAAAACTAGCTACAGGGTACGCAGTTTCCTTTATTCATGCGTCCCCGGGCCTGGATTAAAAACAAGGCACTGTGGGAGGAAAATATACTTGCTGTTGGTGTCAATAAATGTCGACATGTTTCAGCCTGTTAGCCCTCAACAAAGGCGTTGCAGCTTTCTTTCTCTCTCCATCATGTACATGGGAAGCCAGCCATCCGTTATGCCGTCCGTTATGCAACAGCAGAGAGAGGCTGTGGCATAACAGACGGCTGGCTCCCCGTGTACAAGACAGAGAGTCCCCTGAGCCGCATGCAGGGTGAGTTGAGGCAAAATTCCCGACGTTAGCGGGTGCCACCAGTGAATCCTCCACTCTGACGATTCATAGGATCACTGGATGGCTTTGTATATTTAAACTTTTCTATATATATTTGTACATACGCCATTTCTGGTTGAGCATATTGAGCTGTAGCACTTACGATTAGTTCCTGAAGAAAGCCGCAACACCTCTGTGATCTTAAATGCAATGTGCCTTGCCCTATGGGCCTTTGGGGCCTACCTTAGGGGTAACTTGTATGTATTATAAGTGAGGTTTAGGCCTGGGTACTATTCAAGCCCATTATTTTTCACCAGCCATGTCACTCTAGACAACGGCCAATTTTATGCTGATCAGTACTGACCCTGCTCCTTGTGGGAACAGTCCACCCAGGACTGCTAGGCAAGGCCCCTTCCAGAAGGGACCATAAGCATCCCCAGACCAGTTTTGACCTACTTAAGTCTCATCAGGGAGGCATAGCTTGAGTCCTCTGACATAGTGAGCATGTGACTCACGTCTGGGTGTACCCGTCACACTTAGAGTATAAACTTCAACAACACCTAGGTGATGGGTGGAATGCATGAATTAATCTTAGCCACCTGCAAGCGCTATCCCACTGAAGGATAGCTTGATAGAGTAATTGCAGGCGGGGGTATTCCAGTCTATTTTTTTCACCAACCATGTCACTAGTCAAAGGCCTGCCTTATGCAAATACGTACTAACCATGCTCCTCATAGGAACTGTCTATCCCGAACTACTAGGCAAGGCCTCCTCCAAAAGGGACCACCAGGAACCCCAGACCTGTTTCGACCTACTTACATCTCATCGGTGAGGTGTAGCTTGAGTCCAATGGCACAGTGAGCACGAGACCTAGGTCCGGGCATACCCGTCGTATTTGGGGCCTTAACTGCAAAAACAACAAGGTGATGGGTGGAATGCTTGAATTAATATCAGCTACGGGCAATCACTCGGGCGGTATTCCAGCCTATCATTTTTCGCCCACAATGCCATTCTAGACAAAGGCCTACCTTATACAAATCAGTACTGACTCTGCTCCTCATGGGAACAGTCCATCCCAAACTGCATGGCAAGGCCCCCTCCAGATGGGACCACAAGAAACTCAAGACTAGTTTTGACCTAGTTAGGTCTCCTCAATGAGGTATGGCTTGAGTCCTATGGGACATCTAGGAATACCTGTAACTGATGGCTGGAATGCTTTAATTAATCTCAGCCACTGGTCGCATTCAGGTCGCCATTGTTTTCGCCAATCGTCTTGAGTTACTTGTGTTCCGTACCAGGGAGGACCTGGCCTGCCAGTTCAGACTGGACTGTTCCTATTGGAGCAGGGTCAAGACTGATTTGCATATAACTGGATCCAAACTGAGGTGGCTTGGTGTGCAAAATAACGATGGATGCAGCCCCGAGTAATTACCAGTTGCTGAGATCTAAGTCAAGCATTCTATCCATCACTTTTTTTGAATATTTCAATGAAAAGAAGCAAGCCACATTCTTCCGATCTGAAGATTTAAGCGCAAGGGACTTGGAAAGAACTCAAGTGGGAGAGACGACTGTCTCACTGGAACCAATAACAGCCTACGCAGATGGAATGCTGTCAATTGAGTAAAGTACAGGGACTCACTGAGCAAAAGACAAAGGGCCGGATTACGATGGCAGTGAACCCGCCACCAGCAGGCTGCCAGTGGCAGGTTCACTGCCACCGTAAGGCCATTCACCGCCCACCAGATTGTGATGGCGGGCAGTGTGCTGGCGGGTGGGAATCACGTCCGCCACGGGTCCGACAGAGGCAATCGTTACGATTGCCTGTCGGACCCACCCCGCATCTTCAGAATGGTGGCGGTGCCTAGAAGGCACCGCCCGCCAGATTTGGATGGTGGATCCCCGCCAGCCTGTCCATGGCGGGTCAACCGCCATGGAAAGGCTGGCGGGGATGTACTATGGGGGCCTGTTGCAGGCCCCCCTTTGTGCAGGGGCAGGTGGTAGGTGCCCCCCTACATTTCCCTGCACCAGGTGGCAGGCACCGCGTGGTGCCTGCCACGTAGTACAGGGAAAAGCAAAACCTGCATTTTTACCATTGCGGTGGGTGTTGCAGCCAGCAGCACCCGCCGCAATGTTAACACTGCCTTTTGCGGCCTCCGTGGTGGCGGCCGCATTGTAATCTCAGGTGTGGGACCGCCGCCTTATAGGCGGCCGGTCCCCATCTCCGGGACGATGGGGGATGGACTGAAGTCCGTCCGCCATCGTAATGACCCCCAATATTACGACTGCACTGAGAATTTGTAAGGAAGGACTATGGAAGAAATATGTGAATTAAGTCATTGCAGTTCCGGGCTGTAACATGACTGGAGGGCACTGGAGGACGCTGTTGAAACCAAGACTGCCTCCTTTCCCTCCCAGTGCTTGAGCTGAAATAACGCTGGACTTCATTCCAGCCTGCTCCAGTATGGGCCCTGTTGTAGTTATGGACTTGTAAGGTCCTTCTCTGAGTTCCTGGTGTGTCAATACTGTTATTGTTGATTTTGTATAATGATGGTGAGTTGGTAATTCTAGAGTGCAGTAAGTGGACCAGAGAACATAATAACAACATTCTTTTAATAAACACTGAAATTATGACTGGAATAATGTTCTATAGAGAAAGACCAGGATATGGAGATGTAGAACAGCATACTCAACCTACCACTACAGATTATGATTCACTGAGGAGTCTGCTGTGTGGGTGGGGGAGCGGGGCGCTGGGGTTTGTTTGGTTTTTGATAAACACATGGCAAGTGAACTACAGATATAAACAGTTACAAGCAACGAGTAGTAAATGGCTGTGGCACAGTAGAATACCAAATTTAACAATAATGAGAGGCATACAAATTCATAAATTTACTCTTGACTGGTTTAGAGCAGTGCTTCCCTAACTTTTTAAAACCACGATTCAATTTTTATAACAACTATTTTTTGCGACCCACCTAGCTTTACCGGACATGAGGCAGGATTTATATATTTAATGTAATAGTAGATATACTTCCAAAATGCTGTGAATTACCAAAATAAAATAATCTTTACAATTTTTTGTGTTCCACTCGAACAGCAATTGTTGGTAAATGTCACAATCTTGATCACGCCCTTAAGTATGTCTGTATCAGACTGTGGCAATATGTAGACCTGCCCATAAAAGTGGAAGATAGTGAACTACACTCGAGTAGCCCTCCCTGCCAGCTGCCTCAAAACGGCAGGAAAGGAAACATAATGTGATAATAAACATGTTTTATTATCGTTTTATTTTTCCTTTCCTGCCGAGTCTTTGGGTGCAGGGGCATGGGGGATGACAGGCTGCAGGAGGAGTGGTGGGCACTGTTGTCACTGTGCATGACGGTTTGGCCGGCCGTCTCAGGCCACCCAAACCGTCATGAGCACTGAAGCTGTTGCTTGGGAATACTTGTAAAGGGCTGTTTTAAAACTGGACTTAGAGACATAGCTGCACCTTTTCACCAGTGTTGCTGGAACCATTATCAGTGTTACATCACTAAAGTCACAGAGATTAAGAAAAATCACAGCTTCACACAAAGTGTATCAAATGTATTCAGCAGGAGAGTGGTAAGGGTGTAGTATGTAGCTGGTGGTGCATTTTGGAGCGCAATGTCACAAATATATTACTAAAGCATTGTGCGTTTTGTTTTACAGACAGCCCATTTTCCATTCAAATGGCCATTAAAGTTGCACCGACATACAAGCTTACTGGTAAAAGTATATGTCACATGTAAATGACAATGTGTAGAAATCGGATTTGAGTGAATATTTATCATTGTTTGCACATGTTATGTTACCTGAGTTTATATAGCGCACAGCTGCCCCAGCAAAGAGGCGTCCCGGCGCTGCCAGTGTCAGAAGGAACAGGGCTAAGAACACAACAAGTAGGCGTAAGGAATATACAGAAGACAAACAGGACTAAGCAGAAGGAAAAAGAAAAGTTTTAATTGCTTTCCTGAAGTCCACAATGCGATCCAAGCTGCGAATCTGAGGGGCAGGGAATTCCATAACTTGGCAGCTAAATAACGGAAAGATCGACCTCCGACCCGAAGGCGCTTCACACGGGGGACGATTACCAAATGCTGTCCCAAGGAGCGCAGCTGGCGAGTGGGGACATACAGGGCTAGCAAGTTAGCCAGGAGACTGGGCGAGGCAAGTTTCAGAATCTTAAAAGATAAGCAAAGAGCCTTGAATTGGATCCGCTTGGCCACCGGAAGCCAATGTAACCTCCGGATGGCCCCAGTAGAAGGACAGTTACGTGGGAGCCCTAGCAGGACCCTGGCGGCAGCGTTTTGAACACGCTGCAATCGCAATATCTCAGCCTGATTAGCTCCTAACAGGAGCGAATTAGCATAATCCAGTCTGGATAGAATGGCTGATTGAACAATCAGTTGGCGCGTAGATGAATCAAAAAACTTCAGCAGGGGTCTCAGTCCCCGCAGGAGGCCAAAACAGGTACCCGCAACTCTTTTGGTATGTTCTTGAAAGCTAAGGGTAGCATCCATCCATACCCCCAAGTTTTTTACCACCAATTTAGGGGTGGGGGTACAACCAAGTACGTTAGGCCACATCACCAAGTAAAAGTGCCTTGATTTGTTTGATTCTGTTAAAATCTTTGTTACCATCACACTTCAGAATTCCAAAAATGTGCTTCATTTTTGCTTTCCTAACTCCTAATATGTTCTAAAATATGTGTACAGTTTTTGTTTTCTGAACTGCTGATATATTCTGAAATATGTGTGCAGGTATTCAAATTTTGTTGTGTTACAAGAAATAGCACCCTACAGCCTTTCCTTTTACACTCCCTGTGCCCCAGCAAGATTGTCACATAGATCACTTTAAAAGCTTGTCTCAATTTTCAGTCAGAGAAAGAAAAGTAAACACCCATCCTCATGTTAAAAGAATAAGCAGCAATTTGTCAGAAGACATGGCCTGGCATTAGACCTCTGTCTTTGGTGTACAGCAAATGTGACAAGATAAATAGAAAATGTAAAGGCATATTTATTGATTGATCTCTCCACCAGAAATGGGTTGGCGACCCACAGTTTGAGAAACACTGGTTTAGAGAATGGATTCAATTCAGCTGTTTACATTTGATGTAAGAAAGCTGATGAACTATAAGAAACGTTATACAGAACTGTTCTTTATAAAAAAAAGGCAGAATGTCAGGATAACATTAATTCAAGAGGCCCACTTTACCTTACAAGAACATGCTAGATCAGCAACAAAATTAAAAGGACTGCTATACTCAACCACTTACTTATCTTACGCTAGGGGTGTATCTATGTGGATAGACTGTAGAGTTCCATTTTAATTATTATCAGCACAGTGGGATCCCGAAGGGATATATATCATGGTGCATGGGTTGTTGAAAGGGAGAGAAGTTTGCTTGTTGAATGTATACAATCCTAATACTGAGGAAATTACTTTCTTTCCTGGACCTAATGCCACCATACCTGGGAGCCCCGATGCTTTGGGCAGGGGACGTTAACTGAGTAATGTCAGCCATAGAGCACAGACATCCCTCATGACCAGGCATCCCATAAATGAATACTCTTCAGTTGATCTATATTATGACTAAATTGAACATGATAGACGTGTGGCAAACAAAATATCCAGAAAATCTAGTCTACTCCTATCTGATGGCGACATCTAGCTGCAGAGTCCTTACCTTTGAATTATCCCTAGGTGCCAGACTGGATCCGTAAAATGTTCCACAGCAGTACCTCTGCACGTATGTAGACTGTGTTGAGTGACTCTGTAGTGACATCGTCCACCAGATGTGACATCGACAGAGGCCATATAAGCCCTCCCCTTACGCGCTGATGTCAGTTTCTTCCTTTCCGCGCTTCCAATGCGTATCCAGAGAGCGGTTCCTCTGGCTGTTTTTTGGCCTATCTCAACATTTTTTGTCGACAGAATTGTGTGCTTTTTTCTTGTTGTCCTCAGAGTTCAAACTCAGTGGGTCCTGTGGATGGCAGATGTCGGCCACAGACCCTCATAATACTTGTATGTGGTGTCTTGGCAAACACCATGACTCCAAGGAGTGTGACTCCTGTCGCCAACTTCGGCCAAAGGCGTTGTGGGAACGCCACGTGAAGCTTTTGGTGGTGCGGCTGTCGCAGGCTCGACGTCGTTCACGGCCCCCTTCTTGTTCCAAGGAATGCTAATGGGTCCGCTCGAGGGCCTACTCCAGAAGTCCTTCCCACAAGTGTCCTTCGACCTCGATGTCCAAAGGTAAGGTGCGACGTAAGCGGTTGAAGATGCGGCATTCCCTGACTTTGCTGCGTGCGTGCAGCGTCTCTGATGCCCCTCCCCATCCTCAGGTTGAGGAGTCGGGCAAGAGTCTACCCCTCGCCTGCTGGTATTCCCTGGGGCCGGGGCAACTCTGTAACAGATGAGGGAATATTATTACTCCCTTCATGCCATCTTTGGATCCCCACCTCCCTCTGGTGCACATCTCAGCCCCAATGAGGCCAGAGGACCCTTGACTGAATCCACGCTGGCAGGGTCTCCCTTGGCATCCGCGAAGCACTCCGGATCTGTAGTGAGATCTGTGTCATCTCCAGTGCACAGCCCTTTGGGGTTACCAGCTGCGATGCCAGTGTCTGATGAGCCGGCTCCGACGGCGCTGATCGGCGCTACGACATCTCTCCTCTGTGTCGGTGGAGCAGTTCCCCTCGGGCTTGATACCACAGAGTCTGTCGGGTGAGCCATGGTTCTTTCTGTGGCACCTCTGTTTTTTCAGAGACTGATCAACCCACCTTGGTGAACATGCCTTTCAATGGTCAACATTTGTTCAGCACTCATGCCGATTCTGCTTTACACCATTTTCTGGACAGTCGGGGTGGAGCAGAATCTTAAACCCTGTTTTGCTGTACCATCTGCTCCTTTTCTTCCTCCCATACTGAGCTTGTCCGGGGTATGGTCTCCTTGATTTCTTTCATATGCAAGCCGTTTAGGTCAATGCCCATTGGCTTTTTAGTTTCAAACTTCACCTCTGGGTGGCACCCGGTGAGGTGCTCCTGCTTCCTGCAGGTATTTTTTAGCACTTCTTAAACTGTCAATGACAGGTTATGGTCCCCGTTATTTGGGGCGCATATTGTTTTATGGCCCTATTGGGCTTCAACCCCTGTTGATGCAAGGTGTTCATTTGCTTTTCTACCCAGGTTCTCATTGGGGTATTTTGCTTGTATTGTGCGGATGCTCTGCTGCCTTTTTCCCAGTCCTACAGGGTACTTTGTCTCTATGCCTTATAGGCATTCCTACATATGTTTCTGGCAATTTAGGATCCCTTATAGGGGACTTCAAATTATGTGCTTTGGTAAGAGGGTGCAAAGGGTTTCTCCTTGCTCCCCCGCCCCGTTTTGTTGAGTGTATTCTCCTCACTAGCCAGTGGTTCTTCCTTACACTCTATCTAGTGCCCTTTCTTTCCTAGTGGATGCAAGGGAAGAGGGTATAATTCTTAGCCTAGGGTACATTGTCTGATCCTAGCCTAGGCGATAATCCTTCTTTGGTCTCTTTCAGGCGTAGGCACTCCATGTGCTAGCTCTTGCTATGCACGGGCAAGAAGGACTCTTACCATTTCTGTTACTCTGAAAGTTCCTTGTGTACATACCTTGTCCGTATCTTAGCATGGGTGGACTACTCTGCTGACTCTTTTCTTGACTGTTTGTAATCTGCTACTGCGATGTCCGAAGCTGTTGTTGCTTTTTACTTTTGGGAAATGGTTTTGTACTTTGTTGGAAACATTTCTATGAAGCGTCACATACCAAACCCAACATTTATTTACTGAACTGGTTGTTCTTCCGATGTTGCCTTTCACCCCTCTTAGCGGTTTATGGCTGTTTTTCTTCTTACGTTTCTTCTTGAACATGTGCTCCTTGACCACCCTCTCTTGGGTTTGATTCGTAAGGAGGTTTGGTGATCCTTTTGGATTCTTTTTTGGAGAGTTCCTTCATTTTTCACGATCGCAGGTAAGGTTCCAACCCCCTTTGATGTCACAGGAATTGTTGACTGGGCACAGGTTGTCCCGTGGAAACTGGAGATTTCTTTTTGCTTGTGTATTTTTATCTCTCTCCCTTCTCTTCCTTTGGAAGAGGTAGGGCTCTTTCTCCTCCATGGTCGTGGTATACTAAAGGTTTGTTGCTATGTTTAGATTATACTTTCTGGCCAGTTTATGGGTCCTGTCTTCTACTGAGATATTTCTTATATGGCCTCCACACTTGTTATGCTGTATGCACTGCCACTCCATCTGTTATTTCAGTTCTTAATACTGATCCTTGGTTTTGGACTTCCACTTGTGGCATTTGGTTTTCCAAAACTATTTACTCAGTCTTTTATCCGCTGCTTCAGCCAGGTCCCTTATTCTGTCTGATATTCTTTCTTTAAGATAGAGACTAGTTATCTGAATAGGCCTTCCCCGTGTTGGCCTTTGTTCAACTTCATCTTTTTACAATCCCAGATAGTGGTCTCCATTTCTCTATTCTAGTAGGGTTGTTTTTCACCTGCTGTTTTCTTTTTCAGTTATCTCTCAGCCGCTTGATTGTAACCATACAGTCTGTAGTGTTGTTTTGTGTCTGATTGCTTTTATCTTTCTGGGGTGTGTGATATCTTCCACTCCCTCTATTCTTTTTATACTGTACCATGCGACTGTTGCCAGCTCGCCGTTTTCAGATCTTCGGGCCATGACCAATGCTGTAAACGTTTATATGTACCTTTCTTAGGAATATTTTATTATACAGTGTATATGTGTGTGTAGCTATATATATACCTATATATATATATTTTATACTTCCTTTTATATAGGTATCTCTATACCCAGTCATGTTATGCTGCCTTTCTTAGGAGAGAGTGCGTTTTTGCTTACGTTGCTGTGCTTTTCCTTGTGTCCTAAAGGGACCTTCACTTGTTCGTTGCTTTACTATTGCTAACCCTTCCTCCTCTGTGGGTTCTATGTTGAATAGTCTCAGAGGGCTCACTTCTCTCACAAAGTGTTTCCTCTGACAACAAGTGGTCTATGCCCATAATTGTTGTTGTTGTTCCCACTGCATTTCTTAAAACATTGATTGGTGCTCTCTACATTACTTGGTTCTATGGCAAAGAGCTTTGGCTTAGTGGTATTAGCTATTGTCCATGGCCTTCAGCCCCGTCCACTATTGGGCCGGCTACCATTGGAGGAGCTATGTAGTATTATGATTATATGAAGTGTTCTTTCTAACACCTCTTTATTCTTCTGCCATGGGTGTCTTTCAATGTTTTTCCATAGTTACGGA
Source organism: Calotriton arnoldi (assembly GCA_963921515.1). Lineage (NCBI taxonomy): Eukaryota > Metazoa > Chordata > Amphibia > Caudata > Salamandridae > Calotriton > Calotriton arnoldi. The sequence continues at coordinate 563,002 of CAWUFW010002330.1, read as the reverse complement.
CTTCAGTTCGGTATGGGTTTTCCATAATATTTCTGGTGGGGTGACTACTTTACTCACCTACCTTCCTTACAGCCAGTCACTCTCTCTTATAATAGGCTGGCTAGTCCCAGTCAGGGATCTTTAGTGGGATCAGTTCGCAGACCCTCCTCCGGGGATGGTATTGCTTGGGTATCTAATTTAAAGGTAAGGAATCTGGGGCTAGATGGCTCTATCAGATGAATAAGTTACTTGAATTCGGTAACGCCTTATCTGGTAGAGACAGGATCTAGCCGAGGAATCCTTACTGACACACCCATCCTCTCCACTCTGCAAACTGGTTTATCCTTTTGTCTACCAGATCCCTTACTGAACACTCTTGTGCCTTTCATAAGGTTTTAAAAAAAAGAAGATTCTTTTTGGGCACACTGTTTCTATAAGCAGTTTCTATTAGTGGCTTCGCGTTTTTAGCACGGAAAATGTTCACGGAAGAAACGGACGTCAGCACGTATGGGGAGGGCTTATATGGACTCTGTTGGTATCACATCTGGTGGGCGGTGTCTCTCAATGCCCTCTACTGATGCACAGAGGTACTGCTGTAGAAAGTTTTCCGGATCCAGTCTGGAGCCTGGGGATAATTCAAAGGTAAGGATTCTGTGGCTAGATCCTGTCTCTACCAGATAAAGCGTTACTGAAGGTAAGTAGCATTCTTTTATTCACCTTCTCCTCCCAGTGGCTTCTACAGTATTCTTGACTATCTTTTTATGAGCTAGAAAATAAAATAAAATAATTGCCATGATTGGTACTGCTGTTCTCAGAGAGGAGCCCAGAACTGCTCCAAGGGAAACATACATTGGGCGACTTGTATCATAGATTATACATCTACTAAAAAAAATCCTATTTCCAGAGACATCGTAGGGAGGGGAAAATGTTATTGTGGCACAAAATTTGAAGGAGATGAATAGAGACAATATTCGGACAGTTACAGATAGTGATGGAGAGACAATCCTTGAAATCAACTGATTGTGGTCTGTAGATATGTGAATACTTTTCAGTGCTTGGAAAATATAATGTCAGATATATGAAAGGAGATTTGTACTGTGTCCTATCGTGACTTGCTGTGATCGTGGTTGTGAATGGGATGCAAAACAGAGGGAGAGAGGACTAGGATTCAGTTTTCTTTCTTTCTATTGTATTCTTTGTTCTATGTTTGTTTAACTGTCCTAGATGACTATTGTGGACCTTAGCACTGAAGTGTATGAGTTAATGATGATACCATATTTGATGTTCATGAACTATAATGTAAGTAATCAACAAAGAGTTTTTGTAAAACAAAAAAAATGAAAGGGAAATCATGTTTCTCAAAGACTTACCTAGAGGCACAGGACATTTGAAAAGTAGTTTAAGTTATTTACAGTTCTGCAGAAAATAGTTTTAAAAACACCCACTGAACTGGAATGTGCAATCCTTATACCCTAAATCATTAATAGCCTCATTTACTGTATGGCGGGCGGCCTGCCATCCATCAAGGTGGTAAAAGAAATTACCTACACCACCTTGGCTAGACTACTGTCAATCACATTTATAGATCTCTGATGGCCCTCTGAAAGTTTGCTGATCAAATAACGTGTTTCAGGCAGCTTCTCAGCAGAAAAAACCCAAAATATAATAATGCTCGCGGCGTAATACCCTGTTTGACGAACTTTAAATCAGGCCCTATATTTTTTCAGCCCCTTTTGACTATTTCCTGTAAAGCTGTCCTTGGAAGAGACAGCCTTTCCAATTCTAGCACTCACACACACAATACCATTCTCCACTAGTTCCTGAACCAGGCACATATTATCACATTAAAAATATTAGACTCATTTCTCGAAGTATACAACTGAATACCCTAAAAAAAAAAAGTATACAACTGAATACCCCAAGGTTGCTGTAGATTCATTATTCATCCGGAAGGTAAAATTTCAATATTCTAGACCTGTTAGTGCTCTACAGTACAAGTATCATAGACACAGATTTATTTTGTATGTTGAGGGTAAACAGAAATTACTGGAGCAATTCGTTATGGCATGTTCAAGGTACGGAGCCACTGAAACTGGTCCATGTTTGTTTATGTTTATGTTTGTGAGATTTATAGAGCGCATGGCTGCCCAAGGGCTTCCCAGTGCTACCGAGAGAGGACACAGTGTAGAGGATTAGTGTAGAGGCTGGAGCTTAAGGAAACAACCACGTCTTGAGTTTTTTCCTGAAACGTCTCTCCTCTCTGATCAGATGGGTTCAAATGGATTCAATATCATGGATTTAATCTTTATTGTTTTTGTTCAAATATTGCAATTAGTGTATTAATGTGTCTGCCCTTAAAAAATATTGCAATTATTCTGTGAAAAGAACACGCTTGTTTTTAACACTTAAATTATACAACATCTAAAAAATTACAACAGGAATTGACACATACGCAGGTTCCATTTTTAGATCATTTTTATAGATTTCTTTGAATAGTGGAAATCAGTGGTATTTTGGTCCATCTCCAGAAGCATTCATGAGATTATTCTTGTACTACAAGTTCAATTATCCCTAATCTTGCTAAATGAAAATTTGTTCATTTGTTCACAAAGGGCACTTGTGGTATCCAGAAAATGTGGCTTGGGAAAATGTTTGAAAATGCTTGGTGAAAGAAGCAATGGATATTTTGAATAATTTTGCTAACATCCTGCTTTTGCATTGTATTAAATAAACTACCTGTACTCTTATCGGACACAAACTATAGTATCATTTTGCATGATTTTGCTTTCGCTTAAGATTCTACTTCAGTATGGCTAAACAGTGGACAGACTATATGATCATTTTGTAACACATGCTAGGTTTAGCTGAATACTTTATAAATAAATGCATCTATGATGAGAATTGATTGTCTAAAGATTTTTGTTCCCTGTACTGTAGAATAGATTTTATAATCATACTCATTCGTTGTCTTTTCCAGTGCATGCTTACCACATTGATACCAAAAATGAGTACATTGAAGAACATAAACACATGTGGTGCATGTTATTTTCACGGTCATAAATAAAATGGTGCATTGAGGCGGAATTACAACCATTTTCAAAACTATTCAACAAATAATCAGTTTTGTCATGTTCATTATAATTTTTACTTTAACATTTTGGGGAGATGCCACTGAGCATGTGAAAAACATCATAATTTTAATATCATGGATTTGTATTCTGTTAACATGGCTGCTGTCCGGTGGATATTCCAGCACTATTTTGTACATGTAATTTTCTCCTATTGTTTACTTACTGCTCATTGGGGCTAAAATCTTAAATAAAGTAGCAACGTAACATTTGTAATACCAATAGTTTTGCTCCAGTATTACTCATTTTGCAGGTTGTTACAAACATAAACATAATGTAAACATCAGTCTTCTCGATGTCTTTAATTTTATGAAGCTATGGGACCGACGTCATACCAATGGAATCTGTTTGCTGCTCTCGTATTGTTTTCTCTGGTCGAATGCACATTGCCAGTCTCTGTAGGCAGGGAATAAAAGAAAAGTAATAAAATTAGGTGTTATTATTAAATATAATCGTGCTAGTTCTTTGATCATGCACTTTGTGCTACTATGCAGTAGACAGGGTTCATGAAAACAAATGGCACATATTTACAAGGAATATTTAGGGCCCTGTTGAGAGTTGGGTGGTAATTGAAAATCCTCTGATTTCTGAAGGAACTGCTAAATCTGGTGGACATTCGACATTCAATTGGCAAACGTTCCTCTGCCATAAGGATAGTATGGTGGAGGAAATTTTGTATGTGGATTCTCTGATTTATCCTTTCTTCTACAAATCAAAGGATTTTTTGTTCCCGCCCAGGAGTTAATCAGCTCTGTAATTTTTACATTTTGTCAGTGAGTAAAAGAGAGATGTTCTTTAAATGGTAGTGCTTGTTGAACTGCTGAATAAGTAAACATATTCTGATAAATACTTCTAACTGCAGATTCATCATCTTTTGTATATTCCTTTGGCGTCAGACTGGTTCCAGGATTCTTCAGGCAGAAAACATGTGTGCTGGTAGGTGGAGTCATATGGCTCAGTGCTGACATAGTTACTCTCCGGAAAGTGATGTGTGGACTTGCATATAAGCACCACCCGGGCGCGACCAACTGAGATCCTTTCTATCCACGCCCCCACACGCGGATCCGAGGCTACCCCTGGTCTCTTCACAAGACTACTTTTCCGAAAATGTAGACATTCTAATACCAGTGTTTAAGGGAAAATGTGTCCCCCTAGAATGACAAGAGTTCAAGCTTTGTAGGTATTGTCGCAAGCAAATGTATGTCACGGATCCCCACAGATTTGTCTTTGGTATTGGACCACGACTCTAAGATCTGTAGTGACTGTGCCTTGATGATTCCGAAGGCAATCCAGGTCCGTGAGGTGAAGCTTTATATCTCCAAGCACCAGAAGACTCCATTCCATGGCCAGTTGAAGTCAAGCTTAAGGTCCTGTTCCCGCTTCTGAAGTCGTTCCTCCAGCAGATCTTCACCGCTGTCGAAGTCATTGGGTAAGACAAAAAAGAATCAGAAGAAGTCCAAGTGAGACTTGGCCCCTTCCTGCCACTCTTGAACTCCTGAGAAGGGGTGAGGGTGTAAACATGTCTCTTGGTCACCTCGATCTCCTTCGGAGCAGATTCTAACTCTAGTCCCTTTGCAGCCTGAGTTCTTGGGTCCTCCAATGACACTGCAGCAAATCCACGAGTTCTGTGAATCCATGCTGCATCTGTTTGGCACACTGCCGGCCCCTCTGGTGCGCCTGTGGACCCAAGGGAACTGCGAGGACCAACAACTGGGACTCCGCTGGCGGGTCCGGCCTCGGCACCAACTGGAACCTCTAAACTCATTTCAGGTCCTACACTAGCTTCAGTTCTGACATTGGTCTTGGTGCCACACCCATGCCAAACCCAGAAGCATCAGTGCTGATGCTGACACAGTCCATGGCAGATGACAAAATGCAAACGATAGTGCTATCCGAATCCAAGCTGATTCAGCTTTAACTATGACTAAGGCCATGTCTTGATCCCACTGGACCACAGCCTTTCTGTAACCCATTGGACTCTGACACTTTGCCCTTGCCTCAAGGAAGAGTACAAATGATCAGCAATCTTTTCAGCATATATTCTCATAAAGACCTCTATGATGAAGGGGATGTGTTTGCTCATACATACACTGAAGGCAACTGGTATGATAAGCTACAAGAGGCCATTGGTCTGGACACTTCTGCAGACCCTGGACCAGCTACTGAGGAAAGTGCATCCTTTGGAGTTGTGTATGAAGGGCACCTGAGGTTCTTGATCTCAAATTGCCTACTATGGAGACAAAAACCAATGTTCTCACCAAAGTCCTACACCTTGGGCAGACCACTACTGAGCCCGTTTCCTTTTAATGAGGCCCTCAGGAACACCCTTCTTTGGAGATGGGTAAATCCATGTCCCTGACTGCCAGTAAATAGACAGATAGGGAGGTGCCACTGCCCTGCCCCCGATGACTCGGCTTTGCTAACATAGCAAGCGACCCCAGAAGTGGAAACTGGGTGTTGCTCCTGCTACTTTCTGGTGCTGAAGGACGGAGGCTTTCATCCCATACTAGACTTTCCTCCTCTCAATTACTTTCTGCAGAGTTCAAGATGCTCACCCTGCCTCAGGCTTTGTCTGCCCTCGACCCTCGAAACTAGATGGTAGCATTGGGCCTGCAGGACGCTTATTTTCACATCCGCATCCTGCAGGCCCACATGCGTTACGTGTGGTTCACGGTGGGGCAGGAGCACTTTTAGTTTGCTGTGCTCTTCTTTGACCTCACCAGTGATCCTCAGGTGTTCATTAAAGTGATGGCGGTGGTTGCAGCACACCTTTGGAGGTTATGTGGTTCCAGTCTTCCCCTACTTCAGTGAGTGGCTGAGGATGGCGGGATCACCCCATAATTGGGGTGCACTATCAACGTGCCAAAGTCACACCTGAGTACTTCACAGATGCTCTCCTCCACTGGAGCTATTTTGGACGCTGTGCAGTTTCATGCCTTTACCCTGCAGCGGAGAGTCCAGGACATTCAGACTATGATGCCGATGTTTTAGCCTCTGCCTTAGATCTCAGTGAAGATCTGTCTGAAGCTTTTGGGGCATCTAGCCTCCTGCTGGTAAAGCATGCCGGTGTGCAGACACAATATTGAGTTGGAAATTTTGAACTACAGAAAATCGAGTCCTAAATATCGTCAGTGAGAAATATCGACAGCAAGAATATCGTGGTCATGAATATCGATTTGAAGGTAAGAAATATCGTTTTTAAAAATATAGAAGTCAATAATATCGTTTGCAAAAATATAGTTGTTTAAAATATCGATTTTTTAATTAGTGTTATGTATTTTAGTATACATTTTAGATGTATGTGATGTATTTTTTTTGTATAAGTATTGTTTATGTTTTTTAATATATGTGTTAAATTTTTAGTAGTTCTCAATTTTATATTAATTAAATTTTGCATTTTTTAGTTCCGTAGCGGGTTTATAGGGGAATAGCGTGGGAAGCAATTTAATTATAATAAATTAATTATATTTTTTATTTATTAATATTTATTTAATTGAGATTTTATAGTGTTAATTGTGGGAAGTAATTGTTTTAAATTAATTATTAATTTGTTGTTAATATTAATTAATTAATTGAAAATTAAATATGGAAATTGTTTAATTAATTTTAGGTGCAGGTTGTGGGGTTTTTAGGGTTTAAGGGTGGGAAGTTAATTAATGTTTATGTGTTTTAATTTGTTTCTTAATTAATATTTTTTTTAATTGATAATTAATTATGTTAATTATAGAAGTACATTTCATTTTTAATTTAGATGCGGGTTGTGAATTGTGTGGTGTTATGGGTAGGATGTAAATAAAATAAATGTATGTAATAATGTTTTTGTTTATAAATAATTTCTAACTAAAAATATTTGAAAAATATATTTATATTTTATTTAATATAATATTTGTTGGTATTTGTGATATGTATTTAACATTATAATATGGTTTTTTTAAATTCATAATATTAAATATATTTGTATTTTAATTTTAGCATATTTATATATATTTTTTAATTTATTTTGTTTTTCAAATATTTGTTGTTGATATTTTGTTCGTTTTTAATTTTGAATTGACTGTAGTGGGAATAGTAATTTTTTTCCCTCTGCAATCCAACACTTTCCCTACTGTTACACTTACTGGAGTGGGAATAGTAATTTTTACCCCTTCACTATCCAACACTTTCCCTACTGTTGCAGTCATTGGAGTGGGAATAGTAATTTTTACCCCTCCGCTATCCAACACTTTCCCTACTGGTACACTGACTGGAGTGGGAATAGTTATTTTTACCTCTCCGCTATCCAACACTTTCCCTACTGTTGCACTGACTGGAGTGGGAATAGTAATTTTTATCCCTCCGCTATCCAACACTTTCCCTACTGTTACACTCACTGGAGTGGGAATAGTAATTTTTACCTCTCCGCTATCCAGCACTTTCCCTACTGTTGCACTGACTGGAGTGGGAATAGTAATTTTGACCCCTCCGCTATCGAACACTTTCCCTATTGTTGCACTGACTGAAGTGGGAATAGTAATTTTGACCCCTCTGCTATCCAACACTTTCCCTACTGTTGCACTCATTGGAGTTGGAACAGTAATTTTTTCCCCTCCGCTATCCAACACTTTCCCTACTGTTACACTCACTGGAGTGGGAATAGTAATTTTTACCTCTCCGCTATCCAACACTTTCCCTACTGTTGCACTGACTGGAGTGGGAATAGTAATTTTTATCCCTCCGCTATCCAACACTTTCCCTACTGTTGCACTCATTGGAGTGGGAATAGTAGTTTTTACCCCTACGCTAACCAACACTTTCCCTACTGTTGCACTCACTGGAGTGGGAATAGAAATTTTTACCCCTCTGCTATTCAATATTTTCCCTATTGTTGCATGCATTGGAGTGGGAATAGTAATTTTTATCCCTCCGCTATCCAACACTTTCCATACTGTTGCACTTATTGGAGTGGGAATAGTAATTGTTACCCTGCCGCTATCCAACACTTTCCCTACTGTTGCACTGACTGGAGTGGGAATAGTAATTTCTACCTCTCTGCTATCCAACACTTTCCCTACTGTTGCACAGACTGGAGTGGGAATAGTAATTTTACCTCTCCGCTATCTAACACTTTCCCTACTGTTGCCCTGACTGGAGTGGGAATAGTAGTTTTTACCCCTACGCTAACCAACACTTTCCCTACTGTTGCACTCACTGGAGTGGGAATAGAAATTTTTACCCCTCTGCTATTCAATATTTTCCCTATTGTTGCATGCATTGGAGTGGGAATAGTAATTTTTATCCCTCCGCTATCCAACACTTTCCATACTGTTGCACTTATTGGAGTGGGAATAGTAATTTCTACCTCTCTGCTATCCAACACTTTCCCTACTGTTGCACAGACTGGAGTGGGAATAGTAATTTTACCTCTCCGCTATCTAACACTTTCCCTACTGTTGCACAGACTGCAGGGGGAATAGTAAATGTTATACCTCCGCTATCCAACACTTTCCCTACTGTTGCACTCACTGGAGTGGGAATAGTAATTTTTACCCCTCCGCTATCCAACACTTTACCTACTGTTGCGTTGACTGGAGTGGGATATTTAAGTTTAAATATTTTTAAATAGTTTAATGTTTTGATTAATAATAGAATGTTTTTTTAACATACATTTTATGTTATTGGTATATGTATATATATATTTATTTGTTACATTTTTATATATTTTTAAAATTATAAAATAAATTTAAATTAATAGTTTATTAATTGTTTTACAGTAAATATATATAATAATTATTATATATTTGTGTTTAACTTTTTCAAGTTAAGTTTAATTGTTAATTTTGTTAAAATGTATAATAAATCTATTTATTTGTTTTAATTAAGTTTATTATGTAATATATTTAATATTTATTATGTTATTTTATATATATAAAACACGATATTTTTACATCTATATTATGACCGATATTTTTTCCCGATATTTTTTTACTTACCTTTATAAATATAGGATGTTGATATTTTTGACATCTATATTTATGACTCAATATTGTGGTATGGGGATGTTTTGGGTGTCGATGTTTTGTCAGTGAACCAAGCATGCCAAGTGGCATATAGGGTTCTGCAGTGGGATCTGAAGCCCCAGTGGGCACAACATCAAGGGGATCTGTCTATGTCCAGATTTCCTAAGAGACTGCAAAAGAGCTGCAGTGGTGGCTGCTGGAATGCGTTTAGGTTAGCGGCACACCCCTCTCCCTACCTAACCTAGAGATACCAAAGGTGACTGGTGCATCACTTCTGGGTTAGGAAGGCCATCTGGGAGAGGTGGGGATCAGAGGCATCTGGTCTCTGGCAGAGGCCTGCACCACACCGGCCTCCTGGAGTTGTGATCCGACTGCTTGGCATTGAAAGCCTCCTGCCATCCATCAAAGGGAGGCTGGTGCAGAGGTACAGGGACAACAAAACTGCCATGTGGTACTGCAACATGCAGGGTGGGATGAGGTCGTAGGCCCTGTGTCAGTAGGTGCTACGCCTCTGGAAGTGGCTGGAAAACCAGGGGAATTTCCTACTGGCTGACCACCTGACAGTATCTTTGAATGCAAAGGCAGACAAACTCAGCCGTTGATGTTTAGCAGATCACAGATGGCAGCTACACCCAGAGTTGCTGCAAGGTCTGTTGTGTGAATGGGGAAAAAACTTGGCTCGATCTCTTCACCTCTGCTGAGAACATGCAATGTGAGAATTTTTGTGTGTTCGAGTACCAAAGATAGCTCCGTCTCCAAGAAGCATTCTGCCTAGAGAGGAGCTCGGGTCTCCTGTATGCCTTTCCGCAGCTACCCCTCCTGCCCCGATTTCTGAAGAAGATTGGGAACAACCGGGCCCAAGTCATACTAGTGGCACCAGATTGGCCAAGGGCATGAGCATCTGTCCTCTGATCAGGCTGCTGCTTCAGTTGGACCCTCTGTTGCAGCAGCACCGCAGGATTCTGCACCAGGGCCTATGCAATCTTCATCTCTATGCTTGGAGATTGAGCGGCAGCACTTGACTTTATTCAACCTTCCTCCCAAAGTAGCTAATGTGATTCTAGCAGCCAGGCATCACTCTGCAAGGTCAGTATACCCTGCTGTTGAAACAAGTCTCTGGTTTAGTGCGGTATTCGGCATGTTGACCCACTTCAAGCCAAAGTATCTGAAGTGTTGCTCTTTGTGTTGTCTCTCACCCAGCACGGACTTGCATTGGACAAAGTTGAAAGTTATTTGCTGACTTTTTCTTATTTTTTGCGGCTGCCAGACAAGCCCTCTTTAGTTAAATCACCTCTGGTGATGTGTTTTTTGAAAGGACTGCAACATTTATTTCTGCCTACATCCTTCATCATGCCATGCACATTACTAATGTGTACACCCTTTGAACCACTGCACAGCTGTTCACTGCGGTATCTTACTCTGAAGACAGTTTTTCTCGTTGCATAACATCGGAGAGGCATGCGAGTAAACTGTAAGTCCTCTTTGTCAACCCGCCGTACACAACATTCTTCCCAGGCAAGTGTTGAGGGCCGAGCTTTTGTTCTCCTGAAAGTGGTAACTCATTTTGATGTCGGCCTAAACATCACAGTCCCAGCATTTTTCACTCATTGGCTCGATCCCAAAAGAGCCATTAGCTTCTATATTGATTGTACTAGGGGACATCAATCATGTTGGTGATCATCTGTTTGTTGGATTCGCTGGAGCGAAGAAGGGCAGAGCAGTGCAGAAAGGACAATTTCTGGCTGGATCATTCCCTGCATCAAAACCTGCTATGCACTGGCTAAGATGCAGCCCCTAAAAAGCTTGCAGGCTCCTTCCACTAGTGCTAAAGCTGCTACCACTGTGTTGGCACACGGAGTGGCTGTTCGGGACATTTGCTAGGCTGCTACGTGGGCATCACTCCACACGTTCACTAAGCATTACCTTCTGGACAGTCAGGTCCAACGGAAAGGGCACTCTTCCCACTCGGTCCTGCAAGACTTTGGTTTCAGCAAGTTCCCAGATTCACAACTTGGGAGGTACTGTTTTCGTATCCATTCAAAAGGTGAGGAATTTGCGGTTAGTAGTATCCATCGGAAGAACAAGTTGCTTACCTTTGGTAGAGCTGTTTCTGATGGATACACTATCCATCCGCAGATTCCTGCCAACCCTCCCACCTCCCCATTGCGTGAACTGGACACTTTTCCTTCTAAAAAGGCCTGAAGTCTAGAGATCTGCACACTGGTCAGGACCAATCAGCAAACTGAGATCTCCATCGTTGGCACGGACAGCCTTTACAGCAATTGATATCACCGTACTTGTGTGGCACTTATGTGCCACACGATGCCATCTACTGGCATACATGGCTACTTCTTGAAGCATTCTGGATGCAGTGTGACGCCTGGGACATACACAAAATGTGAGGATTCTGCAGTTAGAGTATCCACAGAGAGAGAGTTACTGAAGGTAATTAACTTGTTCTTCACAGATGTTGGTGACCCAGAATCTTTGCAGGCTTTTTCAGTGATTTGTTTAGTTAAAAATATAGTGTGAGTTTTATAACAGCAAGCAATACTGTGGACAGGATTGTGCATTAAAGACGCAGTGAGGGATGTTGACCTATCTCACACATTTCACCTGACTAACAGTTGACTTTTCTGTCACGAATACATCATCCACTAAGAGTTCTTCTACAGTTTGTTTCGTGGATAAGATATTGTACGCTAGTGCTTTGGTAAATGTTTTTTTTAATGTTTAGTATCATGCCTCGAACACAAACATCCCAAACAGCACTTCCAGTGCGTTGGTGAGAACTCAACCATTCGACATATAGAATTATGCATTGTCTTTGTGCATAATATTAAACAAATAATGATTAAACAGAAATGCAGATTTTTCAACCCTTCCCGTTTGCCCTGGAAATGACAAATAACTAAGGATCTAAATGTATAGGTGAAGCATGCCTTACCTGTTTCAGAGATCCAGGGGTCCATACCAGTTTGTAAACCATGTATAAAGGAATGCAGATAAAAGATGAAGCTCCTATGAGGAATCCTACGTAGATAGTCCAATCTGGGTATCGATAGTCAAACAGCATAAGAGGTGGCTGATCCAGAAGGGAACTGACAATTATAAACTGCAAAACATAATAAAGAGTAGGTGCTCTAACAATAAATCCCGTTACGACAAGAATAATTGTTAAAATCAAAATAAAGAGTAGTTGCTGTAGTAGGGGTCTCTTGGAAGAGAATCGCGCAAATGCAGATTTAGCAATTCAGCACCTTTGAATAGTGAAATATAAATCAGGTTTCGGATGTTCCTAATGGCTCAGCCAAAAGAAAGACCTCTGTTGCAGGCTATACGTTCTGTTCAGTGTCTGCCTCTAAGCCTTTGGGGGCTTTTGCCTGCCCTATGAGGCAGCACGGAGTAGGTAGGTCAAACATGTCAGAGAGTGGGGCAGGGCAGCTAAGAAAAAGCAGGTGGGAATTGAGTGGTGTGGGGAATGAGAAAATGGAGGGCTTGGAGGAAGAACTGGCAGTGTAGAGCAGACTGCTAGGCCAGTGGGTGGACAGGGTGGAGACAAAAAGCCGAACTTAGAATAGAGCAGGGCACAGAGCCGTGGTGGGATGGGGAGAATAAGCTCAGGAATGGAGGAATCATAATGGAGTCTTTTAGTGGAGTGGAGTGAAGAGTAGGATAGGGAAGACTATCAGACCATGGAGTGGAAGGAAACTGGGGTGACAAGGAAAGTGGGTAATGTAGGAATGTCCAAACAGAGAGCAGGAAGGCGAGTCTAATGAAGACAAAGATTGACAGGGTGTAGGTAGCAGTGGTGCTGGAAGGAGGCAGGATAGGACCATGGTCGAATGGATAGAAAGCGAGGGCAGATACTAAGAATGAAGCAAGAAAGATGAGTGATGGGATAGATGCTTATAGCTTTATTGTCCACTGCTAGAGGGCAATAAAACTTTAAATGCCATTTCACCTTCGGCCCAGGCCCATAATGTGCGAGTGGGCAATTGTCTTTTTCCATGCAAAAGTGGACAATCACTTTCACTTTGCTGCTTAGCACTTAGATAGGAATATTTAAATAAATAGATTGCTCATAGTGCAGTGTATACATACCGGTGTGCAGGACTGCTTAGGATTCTGCATCAGAACCCCCTGTTCATTTAAAGAACTATCACTGAGCAGTAAAAGCTGGAGTGAGGCAGAGGGATGTAAAGGGGAGGAGTGATCGTATTGGCGAATTTGTAAGCTAATCCTATTATTAACCTTACGATCTCTTGCCTGTGACAATAGAGCAGAGGAGTACCTGACTTCTTAAAGTTTATATTAGATCAGGTAAAAAAAGATCAGGTATTAGTCGTTTTCCTCCGTGATTTTGATTCAGACAATAGTAAGTTTTGGCGATCGCAGGCACTTTTACTTGTCAGATGTGTGTTACTGTCTCCAGCGGAAGAGGTACTGCTCCAGAAAGTATATATTATTCCTCAGCGTGGATTCACCCTTCCATCTTTGTGCTAGTCAAGGGTTATAATTAAGTGCAGATTAAGAGTGACAATAACACTATGGCCCTGATCATGAGTTGGACGTCCCTGGGGTTACTAGGATAACAGTAAATTCACTTGCAATTGTAATGTTACTCTGTGGTAATCCACCCCAGTACCATCCAATTATGAGTTAACCCCCCTGGAAAGCGGAATTACTGTGTTGGACCAATTTTTCTGGTTTTAAAATCGCACAGAATTCCCAGTTCCCTGGAGTTTAATGCATACATTTAACACCCTGATCTGAGCAGGTGGTAAATATATGCATGAACCTTTGGCCAGGGTGAGGCAGGAGTTGGGGAGAGTGGGGGAAGATGAAAGGTCATTTCTGGTAGGCAGGATCACTGTATGCTCCCAATCAGCAAAAGATGGGGAGTGAGGCTTGGCTGCTAGTGCAGAAGGAGGCCGCTGATGTTCATTGGACGCTACAGCATGCCAGGTCGCTACAGCATGCCAGGTCCTCACAACTAATTTGCAGAAAAACAGGAGGTGGAACAGCTGGGACGGGACTAGGCGGGTACTTTCTTCACAGGCAAGCAGGCCTTTTAGGTTGGGTGCAGTTGTTTCAAGGGGAGAATGCACATATGCTTGCATGTGCAGTCTTATGTGCGTTACTGGCATGTGAGACACATTCTGTCCCTTGGAGGCAGTAGCACATGTGACTATTTGAATGAAAATGAGAATCTGGAATTTGTGGACCAAATACGTAGACACAGTAAATGAGAAAAGCTGGTATTCAGGAGGAACAGTTATTTTCCAAAACTGATAAGCTTGTTTAGGTTGAAATCAGACTATCAAGCACAAAATAAAAAGGTGCTATTTAGTCACAAAATGTTTTGTTTTGTTAGGAAAAGTCATGCTGATGTTTTTTCACGCAATTATTGCATTTCCATAATGTATCTTATATTATTTGGCACAAACAGAAAGAACTGGACTATTTCTCGAGTTCCCAGTCAAACCTGTGTGTGATAAGTTTGGCTTTTAGTCAATGTATTTGAAAATGGTGCCTATAAATGCACAATTTGGCCCTATTTTTTCAAAATTGTTCCTTATGGCTCTACTTACTACACGTAACCTGTGAAAAATTGACATATTAGTTCTCTTTCAGCTCCATTTGCAAGTGGTATATTCACGTATGAGTTAGAATGTTAAAAAGTGTGTGAATATCCACAGTATAATGAGTGGGTGGAAGTACCCACCAGTCAATTCCTGACTCACTCCTTACCCCTCCTCAGAATGCCTGCTAGTGTGATCTGAAAGTACAGCTCTGAACTTCTGTGACTCTAACAAACTTTACACACGTGTATATTACAACAGACATTTGCGATAAGCTGAGTGACCCAACCCAAAATTCAAAGATCGCTTAAACAAAAGTACGAATAACTAGAAATAAGTGCCATCATAGGAGATCAATCTGCAATTATGTGCCCTCAACACTAACTATAACAGTCAATGAATATGTTCTTCAAGTACAATCTACCTTTATTTTATGCAATGCAGGTTTAAACATGTTTAAAGCCGCCTTTTAATGAGCATTCTTTTTTTGTTCCATTTCATTATACAAAATATGTGACAGATAAAAATACACAGCACTTCCTTTACTACATGGAGCAAAAAATGAGTATTAGTATATACATAGGATATTTGCACTTGTGCGTGTGTTATTTCCCCAAGTGCTGTGGTTTGCGTAGGCATACCACCTCTTGGTACCTGGTGGTACTTGTGAGTACAACTGGAAATGAATACAATTTGCACTCAACTCCTGATCGGAGCTACTGTTGAAACTGCAACAATTTATATTTGCGCCCATTTAGGACTAGCGCGTACGTCTAAATGACCAGATTAAAGATTTGCTTGCCACCAATTATAACTCTAACCTTCCATTAATTTATATTTATTGACTATCTTCAGCAGGCAATTTCTTACTAGACATTTTGTTGTTTTACATAATGTTTGTTTAAATAACAAGGCACTTACAGCTAAGAAGGCCGGGCTGATAGCAACCCAGCAAACTCTCCAGAACATTCCAGGGGCAAAGCCCAGCATGGCTTTCACGTCATTACAAAATCTCTGTATTCCTGAAATTGAAGGAAACATACAGACATGCTTTAATATACTCTACAAAAGAAAACGTTCATATATATTATTCAGTTAATAATAACATGTCAACCATACCCATATGAATTTGCGCATTTGTACAATGGCCGATTCCGCACCGGGGAATAATGCGCTCAAGACGTGCACAAATTCTGTGACTAGCAGGCATGGAGGCCAACCCTCCCAGCGCCCGACCCACCACTAGGCTTGGTATACATAGCACAAGAATATATAAATGTCAGCCAGAGACGACTGCTGCTATTGTTGTCAGTAGGACGTAGCACCGTTTAATAAAGGATGTTTGACAGTCATTACACATCAAAAGAAGACAAACATTTTGTGTATTACGACAAAGTCATTACACCTCAACAGGAGACAAACATTTCGTGTATTACTGTAAACGTAGTAGAAAGATAAGTCCTGGTACATATACATTGTAAGCATAACCCAATGAAGATCACATTTTCAACAGTTAAAATTCCTATTTACATCCCAAGCAGAGGCAGGCGCATACTGCTGACAATTCATATCCCCAAAATGGGCCAGCACAAGGATACACATTAAACTATCGAAGGCACATCTAATCTTTATTATGCTATGGGACGTAAAACTGAATATCGGCATAACAAGACAGTCAAACACTGGGACCGAACCACATATTACATCATCCCTACCAGGGCATCCGGGGTCGACTAGCCAGCCACCATCCCATACATACTTGACAATAGGCAGCGGTAGAGCTAGAGGGTCCTTGACCACCAGCAGGTCAGTCTCACAGCCCAGCAAATCATATTCCCTTGTAGTGCTTGCCAAGAAAAAATAAGGTTTCCTTGTTAGCTTCATTAAGTTTTATGAAGTTTCTTTACCACCCGTGGACGGAGAGGAATCTGGTGAATTTACCCTGCCCTGCCAAACCCTTTGTCTTTTCCGCAAGAGTCAACTACTGTATGAATGAATAAGTCATGCCCAATTTCAGATAATAAGCCAGAAACTGACTTGACTTTTCCTATCCTCGGTCGCAAACGCAAGTGGCCAGGGGGATCACACCAAAAGGATGAGTGGCAAACACCTCCAGTTGGCCGGGCCAGCAGTGATATGGGAGCTTTTTGATTGCTAAGCCTGTACCTGGTTGCCTCGCTTTTAGGTCTAAGAGGTGATTTGCAGAGAGCTCCAAATACTGAATTCGATAGAGTCTTGAGCACAGGATACAGTCTTGAAAGCTGGTGTGCTGAATGTCCGCCCTCTATCGGCTCCCTCTGCACAGATTTATGATGGTCTGTGTGAGAGCATTGTGACTTTGTTTGTGTAACTGAAAATTGGTCTTCTGGACCTGACTTTGCATTTGCTATTCTGCAAGGCTACAAAATCTTGCAAGCTAACAGAAGAGGTCAGATAGGAGGGGGCCGGCCATTATTTAAACAAATTGCACCTTAACTGATTCAAAAACTGAGTGACATTACGATCCTTTAGTTTGCAAATGTTCCCTTTAAGCTGAACGTTTGTTATACTTAGAAAAAAATAACCTGCTCGACACCTCCCACCCCCTCTTCCGCGCCAACCATAGCACTGAGACCGACCTGATCGCCGCGACCGACATCAGATCACTCCTAGACCACAGAGAACAGCAGCCTTGATCCCCCTTGACCTCTAAGCAGCATTCAATACCATATCCCATCACACCGTCATCAACAGACTCAACCACATCGCCATCCGGGGGACACCCTCAAATGGATCGCATCCTTTCTCACGGGACAAACTCAATAATCTGCCTGCCACCCTTTTATCTCAGACCCCAAGAGCATCATCTGCAGCGTACCCCAAGGATCATCCCTCAGCTCCACCCTATTCAATACCTACATGACACCCCTCGCTGACTCCATCGGAACCCACGGACTCAACATCATATTCTACGCAGTCAACATACAACTCATCCTCCCGCTCACCGAAGACCACTCCACCACTAGAATAATCTTCTGCAACACCATGACCAGTGTCGCTAACTGGATGAGAACCAACTGCCTGTAGCTCAATACAGACAAGACAGAAGTGCTGATCTTCGGGAAGCACACCTCCCTGTGGAACGACAACTAGTGACACTCCGAGCTCGGACCCACACCAACAGACCACACCCACAACCTCTGCATTATCCTTGACAATAAACTCATTATGAAGCGCCAAACCAACGCCATCACCTCCTCCTGCTTCCCCAACCTCCTCCTGCTGTGTAAGATCTTCAAATGGATCTCCATCAACACCAGACAAACCGTCACCTAGGCCCTCGCCACCAGCTAGCTCGACTACGGTAATGTGCTCTACTCCAGTACCACCACCCACCTCCTCAAGAGACTCCAGACCATACAGAACACAGCAGCCAGACTCATCCTCAACCTCCCCAAACGTACCCACATCACCCCCCACCTCAAGAATCCCCACTGGCTCCACATCCAGAAGAGATGCCAGTTCAAGCTACTTACACACGCCTACAGAGCCATACACAACCAGGGACCAGCATACATCAACCACTGCACAAACTTCCACAAGCCTGTCAGACACCTGTGCTCCACCACTCTGGCCCTCGCATGCACCCTCCGCATTCGTTGCAGCCATAGCAGAGGTCGTTCATTCTCTTATCTCGCCGGCAAGGCCTGGAATGGCCTGCCCCTCCACCTACGAACATCTCCCTCCCTGGAGGTCTTCAGGAAGGGACTCAAGACCTGGCTTTTCAACTGAGACCAGCTAAACCGCAGTGCCCGGATACCCTCAGGTGTGAAGAGCAACGCATTATAAATACCTCATTGATTGATTAATACATTTTCTTGCTGCATTGTCCACCAGAACTTGAGAAACTTTTGTGGAATGATATTTATGAACTGATTGGTATTCTATCTCTTTAGCATCAGTATCTGATAGTTTTCAAAGACTTCATGGACAATACAAATGATGTGGGCACGAACCACAGGGACAGGTGCTTACAAGGCAGAGATTCCCATCCTCCTGATATATTTCAGCCAAAACTTTTTAACTGTGCGTATTGATCTCGGGTACTTGGCATTCATCCTGGTCTTCCACATTATCACCTGTAGCAAATCAGTACCTCCCATATCGCTTCCTAGGTCCATCCCCATGGGATCAGCCTCTGTAGCCAACCGTCTCAACAGGCAATTGTTGCTTTTCTTTGATTCAGTTCTCTAAAGATTGAACATATTTTCTCAACTGATATCCACTTGTCCATATCTAATGTTTCTTGCCTAGAGAAACTATGCACTGTCATCATGTAATCAGTATATTACAACTGTTGGCTAGACGTCTGACATCACCCGCGCAAGCCACGCTAGCTCCGAGGGAGACGAGATGAGTGAACTGAAGCAGGCAGGGACGAAGTGAGGCTCCCTGTAGCCATCTACGGCCATTGACTGCGGCCCCCGGTGGCGGATAACAGGACATCATGCCGCTAATACAACAAGTCCTCAGGTCCCCTGCGGGCCCCCAGCGGGCAGGGCAGCTTGGGCACTAGCCACCACAAGCCTCCCTCGACCGTGGAGCGGCCCAAGGAGCGGCCGGAGCAGGGATTGCAGTGCCTAACTTCAAGGGCATGCCCAAGCACGCCGGAACAGTACTGCAGTGGTGCAAGAGGAGTCTAAAGGTACGGCTAGAGCTACAGTTCTCTCCATTTGGAGCGGAAGAGGGTGCAGCTTGGCCTATCTTAGGGGCCACAACCCACAATTTATAACTTGTGCTTGCTTGCTGCTCCTGGCCCCCACCCCTTATTGTAGCCTGGCTTCTGCTTTCATTTGGCTGGCTTTTTAATAATCTGTCTCGCTTGGTTAATGCTCTCAACGTTAATTGCAGCACGGCAGTATAGTGCATTATACTATCACTAATGGAGTATCGCCGCAACAACACCAGTAAAACGCTGGAAACGCAGCATCAATTATAGAGCCGCCTGTGGAGCTAACCTGTACACATTTCACAACCTTTATACCAACTCATAATTTACAAGCACAGTAGTATAGAGCAACAGCTTTTTAAGTGCGTATGCCTCGGCCTATCATAGGGAGCTGACTGACACAGAGGACAGTTTAAGGCCCACTGAAAGACCTTAGTAAGTGCACTAAACCTTTACTTCTTGGGTGGAAACTTACACAGATGTCCTAACAGTGGCGCGCCAACACAATGGCCAAAAAGAGAGCACCTCAGGCTAACACAAGGCGGGCTGTAGTAGCTACGACCAAATTGATGAAGGCACAAAGAGAATCACCAATGCCTCAAACAGCCAGTGTTGCAGGCATTGAGAGGGCCCTCACCATCGAGAAGGCCACTGAAGACACGGCGCGCCCACCCACACATACCTTCATCCATAGCGACACGTAGCAATAAAGCAAGGAATCATAAGAACGACACACTAGTACCTGGCAAGAAAACCCTGAAAGATGACTACTTTGAGAAAAAACATCTCAGCCGCATTTCTCTGACTCAAGTCAACAATGGGACCCTGTAGATCCTATGGCAGCCCTCGCAGCCCTGGCAAGTACACCGGAAGGCATTACATCACCTTCTATGCTGCTCCCTAATGAAATACCGCTCCCTAATCAAATTCACAAACTCCCCTATGGAGGGGCAGCAACACAATTATTGAAATCTCATCAGATAGGCCCTTCTAGAGTATGCTGGCAGAGATCGATCTTGTATTGAAGGGAATGGGAAGGGACCAAATGGGTGAGAGTGTTATTAGCATGGTCAGCACTCCTAGTCCACATAACTCCGGCCCCCTCAACACAGCCTCCCAGCCACACGTGTCAGCCACTCCCTCGAATTCGCCAAACATTATCACCACAGTCGCCCAGATTCATACCCCCGGAGCGCAAAAAGAAGACTCACACTCTCATGGCCCCTGTGTAGGTAACCTAGTGTCAAGAGAAACAGCTGGCATTGAGTGGGAATACTGGAATCTGGCCTTACATCATGCTCCATACAGAGCCGCCCACATCACTGAGGAATACAACGGTGCAACAACTAAGGCAAATGCAGATGTAGATCCAGACATTCAGCAACAAAATCCCCAACCACCTTTAAAGGACCAAACTTTCATAGGGAGCCCAAGTGAACAGAACAAGTCAAACCTGCTTGCCACGCAAACCTACAGTGAACAAAGCAATCTACGAGCCTCAATAAATGCCACCTCGGTCCTTACAATAAATGCTTTACCCTGGCAGTCAGATAAACTTGAATTGCAGCATGACTTAATACGAGCCCTAGCTATATCAATAGCCAAGATGGAGGCCAAAGTTAGCACTCTGGAAGGGAGGGTACAAGGCATCAGCTCAACTGAAAAAGACAAAAACTAGTTCCCTTGCCACCTGATAGTGCAAAAAATGTACACTCTGCTGGAGGTCCTAAATTCAATGATCTTGGACCTGAGATTCGCTTTTCAATCCCTAGCAAAAACTGGCTTTCAACCATTCCAACACGCACTAACAGACATGGGAAAAGGGTCATAAGAGTCAAGATCCAATCATGATATAGATCCAAGAGGTAAAGCAGCGGCAGCGATGGCCTCGCAATTTGGCAAGGCTATATCACACCCAGATCAACCAACAAACTACCCCACCATCCCTGGGGATGATGTCAATAAAGCAGCCCCCCAAGTTTCCACAGTGTCTGAACCTGATTCCAAGGAAGCTACATCACCAAGAACCAATAGCGGTAAAATGGACCTCACGGAGATCCGATGGAACACAGCCCTCTAAAAGAGAACAACAAATTAGGCTAAAAAAGACTAAAAATAAAGTGGCTAAAGAAGGACTCTTGACCGAATACTCAAATGGACGAGGGGCATCTGGCAGCAAAACAACTAATGTATACCTCATGTTCAAGGAAAGGATGTTAAAGAAAAGGGAAGCTGAACTCCTGTCAGCAATTCAGCCCCAGGGAACTCTGCCATCAGTGCACTCCTTACCCGTACATGGAATGAGCTCTTCCACTGCCCAAAGTGCTCCAGCACCCTGTCTTGTGCCAAGTCCTCATTTAGAGACTATTCAACCAGCATCCCTAAAAACGGTGACCATCCAGGTGTGCTGTCGGATCCAAGTGTAGCTAAGCAGATGAAGGAAGAGCCACAATAAGAAAAGGCGGCCTCGCAAGATAGGCTCAGTGGGGCGTTCCCCGAAAGAGATAAAGCCGCCCAAACCAGCAACGATTGCCCGACTAGCAAACTCTCATGTGATTCCAGGCCAACAAAGCTTGTCTTCATACCACAATATCCATCAGAAGGGAACTACGAGACTTTAACGCACTCAAATTTACTACGACTGTTCCAGGCATTCCAACTCTGTCAAGCATCACCTCCGAGGACATCTGAGTTTAAAGTAATTCCAGAGTGCAGCAAAGGCAGAGAGTCAACAATTCTAACACTCAAATCGCCTCCACTGGCTGAAATAATATTGGCCTTCAAGCCGACCTTTGATGAATGTGGCATTGGGATTTCAAAAATTACAACCCCGAAGTATCCATACCCACTGAAAAAACAAAATGATCTGCCAAACCTTAAAGCTTGACCATACAGTGTCCTAAGGGGGATCGGGCACTTACCACACAACCAACTCAAAGGTAACATGCGCATAGCCCGATCCTATTCAAACATAAGGGGTCCAACCAGGAGAGTTGCCATGCAACTGACTGAGGGAAAGAACAAAATTGAAACTGATTGGAGTTGGCTAATGTCCGCCTTGTCCAGAATTGCTCCTAGCAGTAGTAACCATGCTCCAGAAAGACATGCATACTTGAAGATCCCATCATAGAACGTTGCTGGGTTGTCAAGACTATTATTCATCTGCAAACTTGCTCCTAATGAATGCCGATTTACTTTGCCTCCAAGAAACATGGTCCACACGGTCGATAACCATCCTTGGCTTTCGCAGGGTAAATTGAGCTGCGGTAAAAAAACATCTTTGTGAGGCCATCGGGAAGTCCATCTATATATCTCAATATCGCTTCTTGGAACTAAAAGCTAAAGATATATTAGTTCCAGACGAAATGCTACAATTGATCACGTTGGATGGTCTGAGAGCAAATGACTCCTGAATAAGGATTTTGCTGATCAATCTCTACTTTAACTGCAATGGCTCTGAGCGAGCGGAAAGGCTGACTCACTTATGTGGAAAAACTGGACACAGTGATATGCGACCATGCCAATCATGACATTCTAGTTTGTGGGGACTTTAATCTGCAACATCTGGAAGCTACTTTGATTGGTTGCTTACCAGCAAACTCTCCAGCTGAACTGCTGCAAAGCTTCCTAAATAAACATGAGCTCAGGTCCATCCAACACATAGTAGAAATTTCACCAGCGTGACCATGACCAAAGATTCCTAAAATATTCAAGGGAATAAGTACCATTGATTGTGTCTTCTTCTCAGACAAAATAATTGAGCACTTGGAGAGCTTCGAAATCCTCCCTTCCCAAGAAAGTGATGAACTTCAGCTCATCCAAAAGTGAAAAACCATATTACATTGGGCGGCTTAAAACGTGATAAAACTCTACACCTAATCCGTAGAATAAATTGGGGCTCATCCTCCTCCCAAAAACTTATTGTCTGGAAATCTGCCAAGGGCATGTCCCTTACAACTCATAGCGGCAACCATCTACTGTCCAATTGGGAGTCCATTATCAAAGACATTCATCTAACTGTAGACTCCCGCCGGTTCGTTGTAAAAAACTCCCTAAAGAAATGCCCCATACTGGAAGGTAAGCGGAACATCCGCAGGTTGAGGAAGAGAAAGCAAAAAACTCAGAATTCGCAAATCAAGGCAGAGCAGCAGCTAAGGCTGCAAGACCTAACAAAACAACACAAACTACTCGTTTTGTCTATGAAAAGCCAACAGAGAGACAAAGAGTGGTTTCATATATATTCACTCTTGGGCAAATGCAGTCAGTCTGATCTATGCAGATATATCAAAAACAAAATGTGTCAGGAGACCACTAGAAACAATGCAATTGATGAACACTTATGGACAGAACTTGTAAAATAGCTGTATGTAGCAGAAGCATCTAGTATGCCAAACAAAGCATGTGTCCCAGACGATTCTTCGGACAAGGAACTAATGTTCACAAGCAACACAATCCAAAGAATCCTGTCCAAAATGAGAGCGACGGGCGCACCTGGCCCAAATGGGTTCCCAGCTCAAGTCAAGTCTTCAAGGATGACATCGATCTGTGGTCTGCAATGCTCCTCTCTCTGTACCACACATGCTTACTGACCAGTCAAGTACCAGAAAGTTGGAGGGGCCAAATTTTGCACCCAACATTCAAGAAGGGAGACAGGCAGATCCAGCCAACTCTTGCTTAATTGCCCTTCTTGATATTGAAGCCAAAGCATATTCCTCCGCCCTTTTAAAAGATCTCGGTGGCGGCTAAAGAGATTGTGCCATTTTGTTAAATTGGCTTTAGGTCTAATTCTTCAACCTCGGACAACATAGTCGCCCTCTCCTACCTAATTCACCAAGCAACTAGTCAGAAGCCACCCTCCCACTATGCATGTTTCGTCGACTCGGCCACCTTTGACTCAATGGACAGAGGCTCTCTAGGGCATCCCGAACAATCTGCTCAAAGCAATAATCTCTGTACTCTTCAACATGGGTGAGGGTCAAGCTGTCCCAGATGGTTGTAGCAAGGAAAATGCCCACGGACTGCAGATTAAAGCAAGGCTGTGTCCTTGGTCCCTTGTTATTCAACCTGTATACTGTGGACATGTCAACGGCTATAAAACATGCAAACCTAATCTCGCCAAAAATAGGAGATGCCAAGATCACCATACTGCAATATGCAGATGATACCGTTCTGTTGCACGCCTCCAAAATTGGGATTCAGAAAGCCCTAAATGTCCTTCACAAGTATAATGAAGCAAACAAAATGAGGACAAATGAGTCAAAAGCAAAAGTTATAACTTTTGGTAGGAAAACTAAGATCTCAAACTATTGTTGGGAAAAGGGCCCTTTAAAAATCACTGGGACACAATCGTATAACTACCTAGGGGTATGGCTCTTCGCAAATAGCTGAACCAAAACTCACCTGAGCCACCTCAAGGAAAAGGTTGAATTAATCATCACCTGACTCTTCTAGCTTAACACCGTGCTAGAGAGCCCCTGTTCAGTTCCAATACAAAGGGTATTGAGGGCCCCCCTCTTATCAGCGATCACCTATGGCCATGAAGCATTCCTGGGAAAATTCACTAAAATTACGGAACAGCTCCACCTCAAAGCGTACAAGAGGGTCTTCAAGCTACCCCAATACATAAGGGGCTGCCTGATCAGACTTGAATTTGGCTTGGAGGGCCAAGTATGGGCCAATTTGGGAGCTTTTTAAAATACTACTACAGGTGCATTACAGCTGTGCCCAACACCTGAAAATGTGTTCTCCAGCACATATTCAAAACCATGAATAGCCCTTGGACAATCATCCTAAATGAGTCATCAGATACCCTCCAAATTGATCTGCCTGTACAGAACAAGCTGTTGCTCTCGCACACAGCATTTAAAACCATCCTGAAAAAGCAGACAAAAGCAGAAAAAGCAGACAAAAGCAGACAAAGGTTAAGCAACATGGCCAAATTGAAGAGTACACTGGTACTAGAAGCACTAGCAATATTGTATAGTCACCTACCCTGATTGAGGCCGCAACCATACCTCCACTGCTCAAGTGGGAAAGCCTGCCTCAAACAAATCATGGTTGTGAGTATGATGGGACTGCAAATTAAAGAAAAAACCCAAACTGGCCCACCCTTTCCAAGATCGTGAACTGCAGGCTGTGTGGATTAAAAAACAGAGTCTTTTAGCCACATATTGTGCTGTTACCCAAACCTACTGCACACCAGGCGCCCCCTGTTAAAGTCGCTTTTCCTACGCCACAGCATAAGAACCTGCAACAAGGCTAAGAATATTGATTTTACCACAATAGAGCCACCCGAACTAGATCGATTTGGTAAATATGTCAGAGTGGTGGTGCAGGGCCTCCTTAGAGACCCCGACAAGACTGCCCAATCTAAATTTGGAAAATCTAACCTCCTGAAGGCCCGTGGCATGCAGCCTTGAGTACTTACATCGTGAAAGGCCACGGATATTATTCTAACATTGTCTTGCACCCGAGTAACATCATGCACAGCGCTAGAACACGGCCATTACTATCTCGTTTCCTTGCTATGGGTGTCACTTATAAAATCTTACTGCTATGGACTGAAGTCTCTCTTAAAAAACAATACACTTTACAGTCGCTGTTTCTACCATAATGCTTTTATGTTGGCTGTTGTTTTTAAGCCTTTTACATTATTCCAATACTCTTGTTTTTAGTATTCATGCTATTTAGCTACCATTAAATATGGTATTACTTGTTACGGTCTTAAAACACCCCCCTTTTCAAGAAACGCTGGACCTACAGCCACTTTGGCAACTGCCGAGTATGACAGGGTCTGCTGCTGATCCTCATAGAGAGGAAAAGTTTTATTTTAATGTATTTTTATGCTTTTGTGTAACTTATATATTGCTGAACCTACACATATTTTTTGGGAATATTTCTTTATTCATAGTTTGAACAACAGCATAATTGACAACAGTAAATACATTCGCGTGGTTAAGTAATGCAACTGAAATGTATACCACGTTTGTTGAAGGAGTTTCGTTGAATACATTATACACAGATCGCATACTGCTCTGCAATATGCATGTGTACATGTCTTTGCAACAATTAGAACAGTTACTTATTATTAAACATATCTGAGAACAATCCAAAAACAGATTAAAATGTGGAAGGGTCAATCGTATGACTGCTGAAAGCTTTAGTGTGGTGCGTCAATTGGGGTACAGAGAGGAGGCCAATTAATAAAGGTGATTAATTTGTTTCACCATCTCTGTTTACGGGGGGTTTTACCTGGGGTGTGGGTGGGTGGGCAGGGCAGTCGCTCCTCTGGTCCTTCAGTATGACCAGTTTCAATTATTCACTCAGGAAGGGGAAACATCCTGAACAACGACTCCGGAGAAAGCGGAACTCCGCCCTGCCCGAACAACGACTCAGCCTTAACCACGCATGTGCGTGGTTAAGGCTGATTCGGTCTAGTGTTCGGGCAGGGCGGAGTTCGCGGGAGCGTCGCAGTCGCAGAGGAACAGGTAAGAGGGGTTCATTTTTAGGGGGTGGAGGGATTTGGGGTGAGTTTTGAGGGGTTTAGGTTTAGTTTTTAGGGGGTATGGGTGATCGTGTTAGTTTAGAAGGTGTGGGAGGGATTAGTTTGTAGGGAGTAGAGATCGTTTTTAGGGGGCGTTGATGATCGTATTAAATTTTAAGGTGGAGGAATTAGTTTATAAGGGGTTGAGTATGGTTTTAGGAGTTGGGGGTGATCGTGCTTATTTATAGGGTGGGGGGATTAGTTTTATGGGGGTTGAGTTCGTTTTTAGGGGGTGGGGGTTTGGGATTAGTTTTTATGGCGCTATGTTTGTTTATATGGTGTGGGGGGAATTAGAATAAAAGGGGTTGAGTTCGTTTTAAGGAGGTGGGGGTGATCGTGATTATTTTTAAGAGGGGAGAATTAATAATAAGGGGGTTGAGTTCGTTTTTAGGGGGTAGGGGTTTGGGATTCGTTTTTAGTGTTTGTTAAAAGGGTGTGGGGCGAATTCATTTTTAAGGGGCAGGAGGGTTTGGGGGGATCGATGTAGTAGTAGAAAAGCGTTTTTTTAACACGCATTTCTTTAACACGAAAAAACGTGGTAAAGGAATGCGTGGTAAAAAAAAGTCGTGGTTTAGACGAGGTCGTGGTTGCGACCTCGTTGTTAGGGAAGTCGTGGTTGTGGAACTCGTTGTTCCAACATACAACCCTCAGGAAGAGGTTCTTTCTTATCTAGATTCCACCACCTCCAGATATCTCTGCCAATTTGGGGGGTGAGATGGAGCCGGTCGGCGTGTCCTTGCAATGTGTGTTGCTTCCTGTTCTGCCATAATGCCAGCACTCAGGTCGGAGAGCCATATTTTAATGGGAGTGGACACCGCCGATTTCCAGCACAATGCTATTCTGTGCTTGACCAAAACCAATACTAGGTCAAGGAATTTGTTAGTGGATTTACGCTCAGGTGAACGGGAAGTTATCCCCAAGAGGTAATGAAGACCGTCTATGTGTAGTGTAGTGTCCACAGCTTCGGAGAGTACTTCTGTTATTGTAGCCCAATAAGAAGTCAGCGGGGGGCATGTCCATACCATGTGGCTAAAGTTGGCCGCGGCATCTTGGCGGCATAGGCAGGAATCCGAGGCCCCCTGATACATATGCGCTAATCTACGGAATGTAAGGTACGTATGGTGAAGATGAATGAACTGGCTATATTTAAGCCTGGAATTCATGGAAATGCACTTTGGGACCCCTAAGGATTGTGTCTATTGTTTGACTGTAAGTGTAGTGGATAGTGCCTCGTCCCAGTAGGCGCGGAGGGTAGCAAGGGCCATGTCTCTTTCCGCTCATAGGGAATTTAATAGTAGTGTGATAGCGCGGCGACCAGCCCCATGTGTAAGCATGACCTGGATGAGTCTGGACGTGTCTGGTTCGTTGTGTGTTCGATGCCAAACCGTGGGTAAGTGGTGAGTTAGCGAGGCATAGAGAAAACAAGATCTCGGTGGGATACCATAGTCATCGACCAGATTCTCAAACGTGCAGAGGATTTTGTCTGTGAAGAAGTCTCTCCATGTTGTGAAACCCAAACTGATCCATGCGGTGGCCTCCGGTCTGCCCCAAAGAGACAATTCAGGGGCTTATGGGGGGTAAGGGTGCTTCTTGACTAGATAAGTATTTCAACACGAGCGGGCAGTGTTCATAAGGATATTTCCAACCCTTTTAGGGATCACTCTCTCCAACCCTAGCAACCACTCCAGCACCGTAGGGGGGTGTATCCCAAACGACCAGCGGCCCAGTTCCGCCGTATTTTGGCCTGCTAACCAACTGCTAGAGGCGCATATAGTTCATTAATAGTACAAAGAAGTCCAGGTGGGACTCTGATACGCAATATATGTTGGGACACAAGGTTTTTGGAATGACAACACATTTATTATCTGCATAAATGGAATATCATATACTTAGGTAATAGTTCTAGTGCTCACACAGAAAGTGAAAGTGCGTGAAGTGGGGAAGTGCTGGTGACATTTAAAATTTACATAGCATTGAAAAACAACAGTAGTAGGCAAAACTCCTAAATAAATCGAACGCAATAATGGAGTTTTGGTTGGAGAGGTCGACGGCGTTTCGATCTCATTAGTGTGAGATCTTCATCAGGACGAGAAAGTGTGAGCTGATAGAATCTATAGGAGGGAGAAAAGGAATTCAGAACCTTGGTCCTCGGAGCATTGTACATACAACAGTTGTGCACAAGGCGTTACTAACTATATTGGTGGCCGGTGTCTAGGGTAGGGCCAGGCGGTGATCAATTCCAAAATTAATTAAGTAACAAGAGAGAACGCGCGTGTAAAGTACGCGGAGGCTGCGGTAAGTGCTTACAGCGCCGAGGGAAAAGGAGCAGCGTGTATGAACAAGGGTTGTCAGGTAAGTGAAACGCTGCAGTGCCTACGAGAGAGATAACGCGGACATACATATGAAACTGGTGAGTGTGCAAGCCCTTGCATCCGGGTGCTTGCTAGAGCTGATCCGTAAAGGATCGGTATTTATTAAGATTCACTGAAGGAAGATACGCGCCAGCTACTAGGGAGGTGAGAGCAAGGAGTAATTGCAAGGCTAGGTGCTAACCCGGGGAAGGTGGGAGCATATGTAATTATGCTTACTTGGCAGGGAGAGCGAAGGCACGCTCCGGAGGCCCAGGCAATGAGTGTAACTTGGGCCCGTAGGCGAGTGCGTCTGTAAAGGGCAAGCGGGCCTATCATGCATGAGGGTCTAAGGATAGAAAATCGCAATGTTACTCACAAGGCGTAGTGAGGGGCGCGGGTAATTAAAGCGGGAAAACAAGGAAACTTACTCAAGAGCCGCACGGGCCGTCAGGGAAAAGGAGGGACCTGTAGTGATTCGGGCAGCGCTTAGTTCAACTTGAATAGGACGTCTGGTCTAGGCAGAGTGCCTATCGTGCAACGGAGGTCTAGAAATATAAGGTTGCGAAATTACTAGTGGTGTTAGTGGGTTGGCGTGCATGAACCACTGCGGGGAAAGCCACGTGAAACTTACTGTGAGCGCCAAAGGTGGTGGAATTGTCATCCAAGACAAACTATCATACGACAATGAGATTATGCGCCAACTCAATAACACCACTCATTATGAACTACTAAGGCATAACCCCCTCTCTGAGATAAAAAATCTGATCCAGACCATAACCAAAGAAGCTGAAGAACTAGGCTATATCAGTCATAAAGAATTTCTCTTTCTCAATAATAAGAACCCCAGGACACCGGTGATATACACACTCCCCAAGGTTCACAAAAATCAAACCAACCCGCCAGGCAGACCTATCCTCTCTGGGTGTGACTCCATTCTCGAACCTCTAGACCGATACATCGATTTTTTCAGACACGATTTAGTAACAGACACCATGGCCTATGTTAAGGATACCACTCATTTCATCAACCTGGTGGAACGTGAACACTTTGACCCCATGCAGGAACTGCTAGTCACATTAGATATCGAATCCCTCTACACCAACATCCCGCAGGATAGAGGAACCTCAGTCATTGAGACCCATCTGAATGACAGGCCCAGACCACACAAAGTGCCTACGGAGTTCATTATCTCGCTCCTGGAAATAGCACTTAGCAAAAACTACTTCATGTTTCATGACAAGTTCTACAAACAATGTAAAGGAACTTCAATGGGGGCAGTTTTTGCCCCCAACTTTGCCATACTCTTTGTAGACAACATAGAGAAAACATTAATCCTCAACCAAGTTAACCCACATCGCAACAAAATCAGGAGCTGGCATCGATACATTGATGATGTGTTTATGATTTGGCAAGGTACCACGAATGAACTGGATAACTTCTGTACATGGTTAAACAGTTGCCAACCAGACCTAAAATTTACCTATGACTCTACCAACACACAGATTAACTACCTGGACGTCTCTGTCAAACCAAATGAGGGAGGGCTTTACACCACACTGTACAGAAAGCCCACAGAGCGCAATATCCTTCTACACTACAAGAGTTCCCATCCCAGAGCACTTAGGGATGGCCTACCATAAGGCCAGTTCTTGAGGATATGCTGAAATTGCAAAATGAAAGACGACTACCTCAGGGAAGCAGATCTCCTTTGCGACAAACTCATGAAGAGGGGTTACCCTAGACGACTGGTTAAAAGATCCATGAAGCGCGCATGGTATTTACATAGAGAATTTCTACTGGAACCTAGACCCAAAAAGACCTAGTCATGCATTCCTTGCGTCACCACATTCTGCCCTGCCAGGAACAAGATAACGAAAATAATCAAGAAACATTGGCCCCTCATTACGTCCATCAATATCACCAACGAAGCTCCCCTGTTCTCCTTCAAACGTGGGCGCAACATTAGGGACCATTTAGTTCGAGCTCACATACCATCTAGGAGTGACAAAACATTTCAATCATGCCTGGGTCTACCCCCTGTCACAGGCCATTTTAAGTGTGGAAACTGTGTTGCATGCCCACTCACCAACAACACTAAAACGTTTGAATATGGCACCAGCACACACAAACTGAAGTTTTTTTCAAACTGTAATTCTACTAACGTGATTTATTGTATTAAATGTCCCTGCAACCTCATGTATGTGGGTCAGACCACCCAAAAAGTAAAAGCAAGAATCAGTCAGCACAAGAGCAGGATACGCTGCCAAATCACGACTGCACCATTGGTGGAACATTTTATGGAAAAAGGACACTCAGAACAAGACCTTCGCTGGCAAGTGATTGACATTATACGCCCACACGACAGAGGCGATGATCCTCAAGCCATCCTCAACAGGCTTGAGTGCAAGTGGATGTTTTACTGTCGATCCATCGAGAACGGACTCAATACTATAGATGAATGGAACATGATTTTGTAATGTTGCCACCACGAACTTGACTTCACAATGCTGCAACCACAGACTGCTGCTTTTAAACTAACTCTGTATCCAAATATAATGCCATTGGTTTTAAACTAACTCTGTACCCAATATAATGCCATCGGTTTTAATATGGATTCTCTACATGTAGTTTTTCACCACTTTTGCTCTTATTCTCCACTTATTGATTGATTACCTGTGTGCTCCAATCGCCGGCAATCTGGCCATTCTATAGCCTTCCCTATTTATCCTACCTGTTACCTGGGGCCCCTCCCACCCTACTCCCGGCATTCAGGCACTCCCACCTCAACATGGCGACTACCCGGCGCCACTGGCTTCACTCAGGTTGCATTCCATGCTCGCGACCTCGCCTCACGCATGCACAGCCAACCCGCGTGTTGCTTAAATCTCTCCTTCCTCGAGGAAGAGATTGTGTGGATTCATTCCCCTCCTGACACCGGGTATCTCCGGTGCACCCCGCTGACTAAGTCTACGCGACTTCAGTAAGTAACCGCCTGGATTCCGCCCAGCTCCCCTAGCCGCAGGCACTTCATGGCATCCATTAACTACCTTTCCCCTATCTTAGATTAACTGGTCGCACACGCAAGCATAGAGCGTTTTCGCTCGCTCCACTACGGGCACTCCAAACTACCTTGACGGCCCCTTGCGGCACTCACAGTAAGTTTCACGTGGCTTTCCCCGCAGTGGTTCATGCACGCCAACCCACTAACACCACTAGTAATTTCGCAACCTTATATTTCTAGACCTCCGTTGCACGATAGGCACTCTGCCTAGACCAGACGTCCTATTCAAGTTGAAGTAAGCGCTGCCCGAATCACTACGGGTCCCTCCTCTTCCCTGACGGCCCGTGCGGCTCTTTGAGTAAGTTTCCTTGTTTTCCCGCTTTAATTACCCGCGCCCCTTACTACGCCTTGTGAGTAACATTGCGATTTTCTATCCTTAGACCCTCATGCACGATAGGCCCGCTTGCCCTTTACAGACGCACTCGCATACGGGCTCAAGTTACACCCATTGACTGGGCCTCCGGAGCGTGCCTTCGCTCCCCCTGCCAAGTAAGCATAATTACATATGCTCCCACCTTCCCCGGGGTTAGCACCTAGCCTTGCAATTACTCCTTGCTCTCACCTCCCTAGTAGCTGGCGCGTATCTTCCTTCAGTGAATCTTAATAAATACCGATCCTTTACGGATCAGCTCTAGCAAGCACCCGGATGCAAGGGCTTGCACACTCACCAGTTTCATATGTATGTCCGCGTTATCTCTCTCGTAGGCACTGCAGCGTTTCACTTACCTGACAACCCTTGTTCATACACGCTGCTCCTTTTCCCTCGGCGCTGTAAGCACTTACCGCAGCCTCCGCGTACTTTACACGCGCGTTCTCTCTTGTTACTTAATTAATTTTGGAATTGATCACCGCCTGGCCCTACCCTAGACACCGGCCACCAATATAGTTAGTAATGCCTTGTGCACAACTGTTGTATGTACATTGCTCCTAGGACCAAGGTTCTGAATTCCTTTTCTCCCTCCTATAGATTCTATCAGCTCACACTTTCTCGCCCTGATGAAGATCTCACACTAATGAGATCGAAACGCCGTCGACCTCTCCAACCAAAACTCCATTATTGCGTTCGATTTATTTAGGAGTTTTGCCTACTACTGTTGTTTTTCAATGCGATGTAAATTTTAAATGTCACCAGCACTTCTCCACTTCACGCACTTTCACTTTCTGTGTGAGCACTAGAACTATTACCTAAGTATATGATATTCCATTTATGTAGATAATAAATGTGTTGTCATTCCAAAAATCTTGTGTCCCAACATATATTGCGTATCCGAGTCCCACCTGGACTTCTTTGTATTGTTTCATCTGACTAAATACTGCTCTTTAATCATTAGTAGCCTAGGCTACCTGAGGACCTTTTGGCCTCTACTAGACCTTTGTTCTACACACCGCCTAATACTACCCCTGGTCTCACTACTGGGGTCCCCTTGTTCTTTAAACAATGACTATAGTTCATTAATAGACACTCGCTTCCTGCCATTATCCCTTATTAGTGCGATCAGGAGTACTTGCACGTCTTAAAGAATTTTCGAGGTATTAGGATGGGGAAAGCAGCAAAAAAGTATAGTAATCTGAGAAGTGCCAACATTTTCGAAATAGCTATGCGGCCCATAGGGGAGAGCGGCAATGTAGTCCAGAATCATAGGGAAGATCCGGCACTGGTGATGGCCCTACCTATGTTACTGTCTAGTAAATCCCTTTCAGAGGGATGAACCTGGATCCCTAAATACTTAAACGAATCACAGGCCCAAAGGAGCAAGGTGTCTGGGAGTGCCCGATGTTAATCTGGGGAAAGAGACGTCATTGGGAATAGTTGGGATTTATCCCAATTTACCTTCAATCCGGAGGCGCTTCCGAACTGTTCCAATAGTTCCATGAGATTCGGAAATACAGTGGCATCTTCCTGTAGATACACCAGGACATCATCCACATACATATATATTATATGCCAATGATTGTCTGCTTGTATTCCCCAACTCGTAGTGCGTTGTCGGGGTGCGCCAGCCAGTGGTTCCATCACGAGTGCAAACATAATTGGGGATAGAGGGCAGCATTCTTGGGTGCCACGCCCTATATTGAAGGAATCAGAGAATGTGGTACCTGTTTTTACACGAGTCATGGGTGAATTATATAACAGAGAGACCCATTTAAGGAATTTAAGCCCCATTTTGAATGTACCAAGTACCGCCATCAGGTAACCCCATCCCAAAATGTCAAAAGCTTTCTTGATGATGAGGGATGCGACCCAAGGGTGTACACCCATCTCACAAGCCCAGTCCATCAATATGAAAAGCTAATGCAAGTTCTGGAAGGTATTCCTTCCTAGGGATGAACCCATTTTGGTCGTGATGCACTACCTGTTGCACTATTGGCATCAATCAGTTGGCTAGCACTTTCCCAAGAGTCTTGCAGTCAGAGTTCAAGAGGATAATCATAACTTCCCAGTGGGACAAGATAGAAAGGTGGAGTTTGGTATCTCTGAACTCAGAATATAAAAATGCATCTTTTAGTAAAGAGGATTTTTATACTGTGTGTTTGAAAATACCACTTTTAGAAAGTGGGTATTTTCTTGCTTAGCCATCCTGTGTGCCTCTGCTGGTTTGTGTATTGACTGTCTGGCTTTGGAGTGACAGGGACTGGGGATGTGCATTCTCTTTAGATAGCCACTGGGGGCGGTTGAGGTGTGTCCTGTCTTTCCTAGATGAGTCAGGGCTGGGCTGAATAGACCCGGGCTGCATCTAGAGGGGTGGGAGGAGATTTCCCTGCACCTGAATAGGCCTAGTCTGCCTTGGACAATGCTGTCTCCACCTCCTTCCGGGAAGCTGGGCCAAAGAGAACAAAGAGAAATTGAGTATGAATATTGGGGCCTAGACCCTAGGACTTTTTAAATTACTTCTGGACTCAAGAGGAACCTCTTCCAAGGAGAAGAGCTGGGAAAGCTGAAGGAGAAGTACTGCCCCTTTGCTGTGTGGGATTGGCCTGCAGTTGCCGTTTCTGCCACGGAGAGGACAAAGAGTTTGCTGTGTGCTGTGTATCCTGCTTGAAGAAGATCTCCAAGGGCTTGCAGTAGAGCTTGCCTCCTGTTCTGAAGTCTCAGGGACACAAAGACTTCACTACCAGCACCCCTGAACTCCCTTGCTGGGAGTTCTGACCTTCCCAAGAGGTGCCTGTTCCTGTGTTGGGCCTCTGGAGGTTGTCCTGCTGCTGGGAGCTGAGAAAACTTGAAGCAACTGAAGAAGCGTGACGCATCCGCACCTGTTTCTGATGCAACACTGCCAGGCGGGAAGAATTCCCACACATCGCCGCCGTGCCACTGAAGAAACTGACGCAGCGACTGCCCACGACTAGAGAAACCGCAGCAAGCCGAGTCTCGCGCACCGCTCTCCGAAGTCCGAGATCACCGCACCAACTCCGACGCAGGCCCTGCTGTGCAACTGCAAGAACCGACACATCATGGGACCGCGGCTGGAGAGATCTATGCAGCACCATTGCCGCCGCTGCATCGAGAGCCAACACTTCCCTGAATCCCCACGTATCGCACCGGGACGCCAAATCTACAACAACGCCGGGGCCCCAGTAAGAAACCGATGCATCACCTCCTCTTCAGTAAGGAACCGACGCATCACCTACACTGGAGCAAGGAACCAACGCATCACCTTCCCTGTGCGTAAGGAACAGACGCATCGCCTTCCCTGCGGCTGTTTTGGCTTATGATTTTGACGCATCCAAGGTACTCTGTGTTGAAAGTGTCGCATCTATACCTTTTAAAAGTCATATCTTGATAACTGTATGTTGGATTTTTTGTTGTTTTGGTCTTGTTTGGTTTAGATAAAGATTACTTATTTTTCTAAACTTGTGTGGTGTCCATTTGTAGTGTTTTCACTGTGTTACTGTATGTGTGCACAAATGCTTTACACACTGCCTCTAAGATAAGCCTGTCTGCTCATGCCGAGCTACCAAGGGGGTGAGCAGGGGTTGTCTAAGGGCGTAACTCCCTTACCCTGACTAGAAGCAAGGGTCCCTTCTTGGACAAAGGTGCAAACCAATGCCAACTAGAGACCCCCATTTCTAACAACTCCCAACACCCATTCCCAGGCCAGTTCACCAACAGGTGACCAGCAATTGGCACTATAATGCAATACGAACAATATAAAGTAACAATCTATACCAGTGGTATTTTACAAGTGGGGGTGGTCAGATGTCGACATCAGTGGACCTGTGTGAATATGTTCGCATCCCTCAGCCATCATATCAACAGTGTTATTACTCACTCAGATAGCAGCCACTGCAGATTTGATACATATATATCCACAGCGCTACCAAACCGGGGACTTCGCCCTATATCAAGTCCTGAGTCGCCTGAGGTGTAACGAGTGGGCCGCCACCTGGCACTGGGCTGCACCGCTGGACTCACTGTGTAAGGGTGCGTGTACCGCCTCAGTAGTCCAAAAATTAGCACGGCTGCCGGAGTCACGGCCCGTGAGACGCCCTTGATACGGAGCAAGCCCGGTGGGCCTGCCCCGGGTATTCATTCAGCAGCCATTGCTGTTGTGTCTCAGGGATTCCGCATCGGGTCACAACAGCGGGCACGGACACCTCCGTCTCTTAAGCGTCCCTCGCAGACTGCAGGCAGGAGCGGAACCCACGGTGTACAACTGGCACGCCGACCATAGCGCCTGAGGCCTCCAACAGGATTCACCTCACCGGGTCTCAGCACTCGGTCCAGATGCGAAGGCAGCACCTCCCTCCGATAAAAAGTCGCATCGGGTGTTGCCTCCAAGCCGTGCGAAGCACCTGGGCAGCTGCACAGGCAAAAGCATAGTGAGATTGAGAGGGTAAGTGCAGGATTCTTTACTTGCCAGGCAAGGACGTGACGCCAGTCCCCGTGGCACCAGCCTGTATCACGCAATGGGCTGATGTCTCGGTAGTACCTCGGCAATACCTCGACATGAAGTCAGGACTGAGAGATCGCACAGCGGAGGAAATCAATCTCCCAAATTGAAACATTGTAGCAGCCTGCCAGCAGTAACCACTACTAGCTCAGCCAGCTGACTCCAAGCCTGCGAGAGCAGCACGTGCAGGCCACTTGAGTACACTGCCAGCGACTCCAGTGCTTAAGTACAGTAGGCAGCGCTAACGGCTTGATAGCTGAGGCGCTATGCCTATAATGCGTGACAATGCATTTCAGTGCAGTGATGCGGACCACCACACTGAAATGCGTTAGTCTATTGCCTGATGCGTGATACTTGGCAGGGCTGGCTCTGTTCTACGTGTCCGTTGCAACCGCCATCTTGGACACGCCCCCTTGAACCTTCGCATATATTGTAAAGATTTTTATTAATCATACATTAAGACCCATCGGTTAAATAATGCGGTATTACTCTTTGCTTGTTCGCGGTATTTATTCGGTGTTGTGGCCATGTATTAGATAAATATAAATTTCATTATAGAACTTTCTGTAATTAACGCATATATTGTTATATATATGCGTATCGTTATTGCAGCTCCCAGGATATAAGAAATCATGCCCGGGAATGATAGAGATATGTTTTTTATATTTGAAACATTGTCCACTTTAAGATGGCGGTGATTTACGGCACCTCCGTGGACAATTAACGCCGACTTCCGGTTCTCTGAAAAATCCGCAGCAGAGATGAGTTTGGATATCAGCTTGGGCTATTTAAACGAAGTGGCATATGGATACATTCCATACCGTCTTCGCTTGGCAGGAGGTCGCTCTGGGTCGTTTTGCAGCCACACTAAGGTAAGGAGGAACTACATATCTGGTCTTGAAATCTCTAACTGGGCGCACTCCCCCCTGCGTGAGAGGGGGGGTTCATGCACTTACTTCACATGTTGTTGCTTGAGGACTCGTTTTTTAGCACGCGACTGTGTGGTGGTTCCTTGCTCTTTATTTGGGCACTGTTTTAAGTTGGAGGCACTACATCTTATCTTTGTCATGTACAGAGTTGGGATGTATGGGACGAAGATGCTGAATGCAGCATCATGGGCTTCGGTTACCACAATTATTAAATCTGAATGCGCAGTGTCACGCTCTCACCGGTGGTGATACACCATACCTAAATCAAAATTGTTATTGCTTGAAGATTATTCGAGATTTAAATCTGTGGTGAGTCCTTCATATTTGTGAAGGGGTATTGAACTTTCAGGCCAATACTAGGTTGTTGTTATGTTCTTGTCAAAATAGAATAGTTTTTTCATATTTTGACTTGATAAAACCACATTGTTTTTCTGACAATATAGGGTAGTTTTATTAAATTTGTGGACCTGACATATTGATTATGGCTTCCCTCATAGGCTACATTGGGAGACTGCCCTACTTTACTGTTTGCCTACCTCATCGTGGTGAGGCGCTTTGCTGAAAGATATACACAGAGGGTATTATACCTGGGACTCTTACTTTGTCCAATAGGAAGTAACTATCTTGGCCCTATTAAGTAAGTAGGGACACTTCGCTTTCTATTATAAACTGGTCATATGATTCTAGTAGGACTCAATGGTTATATTACATTATTTCTCTCTTTGTACAGAGTATAGCGGATATGAGCTCCGTATAATCCTGCCTGTAACACATACCCACTGCGGCAACTCCGATGTTGATTTCTGCTTAGGAGTATCCGCTCTTTTTGCTTAAACGGTGGGTACTTTATGATGATATATAGATAATGATACTCCCCTCATTTGTCTCTTGGGTATAGTTTGCTGCTTTTTCCTCTCTAATGGCTTCTTTACTCTGGCTATTCATTTCAGGCTACATACTATTGTTGTAATTAACATATTTTTCCCTTTATATCTTTTTGCTGTCTACATATGAGGAGATATTATGCTACCTCACAAACTCTATCTCAAATGCTTTCTCTAAATCTCCTCTGCGATCTTTTGCTCTACTTTTAGTCTATTGTCTATTACGTTTGTTTGTATATGGTCCACCATGTATATGGAATGTGATGTATGGTTGTTTAAATGTTAAATGTTGTATATAAATATTGAATCAGGAGGCTATCTTGAAATAAGATGTCTGCTAAGTAGTTTTGTATTGTTAAGTAAAAAAATCTTTAGGATTATTAGTTGTAATACTATTTTTGTATATAGCTGTTCTGTCTTCAAGGTCACATATTCTGTACATATGCGCACATTTATTTTTGTTGGATAGGATTATGTATATCTATGTTTGTATTGTCCTTGTATATGTATATATTTATGTGTATATATATGTTTGTTGAATTTACAGCCCTGAAAAAGTCCGTTACTGGACGAAACGCGTCGGCTGTGTTTTTTTTTATGAAAGAAAAATATTTTTTGTGAATAAAAGAAGATATTACCTGAAAAATACCTTGGACATGGACTTGATGTTTTGTGATGTGTCCATTGTTTTCTGCTATTAAGTGGTGCACCTTTGCGATTTATTCTGTTTGTTATAATCCTGTCTTGGATTGCACCGTGGCAGTGGGTGCTTTAACAGTGTGCACACACAATTGATGGAGAAATCCCATTATATATATATAATTTAGGGATAGGTGGTCAGGTGCTAGGTCCTTTACGGGGTATATTGCCAATTTTCTTTGCTTGTTCATACATTAAAGGTTATTGACTGACAAATGGAACTGTTGGCTATATTGTCAATTTTTTGGGGATATTAAGCCTTAAAGTGATTAATGCATGTTGCGCTCATGCCATCTTCAAGTTGCGAACCAGGATCAATTACAAATTCAATATATCTTCGAATGACCTTTACTTTGCTCCCCCAGCATTGCACCACTCCGTTTTCCAAATTCATAGTATTGGTGTACTGCTTTCTCTCTTGTTTAATCTCATTCTCAGATAACTTCCAGTAATTTGCCTTTCGTCCTTAATTTAAGATCTATTCTATTTTGTTCATCCAAGGTCAAACTGATTGCTGGTGCATAGTCTCCACCCAGGCTAAATACTTGGCTAAAGCTTTCTTATGTAACTTAAGGCTTTAACGTTTGTGGTAGGCTAGTTTTGTCATGTCCCGATTAAATATGCATCCTAAATAAACTGATTAGCTGTACGGGGAGAGAAAGTTACAGGCAGAGATGAGTGGCTGAAGGGAGAGTGCAGGCTTGGAGAGGTGACGGTGACAGGAAGAGAAACTGGCAATGTGAGATGCGAGATAAGAGAGGTGCAATGAGGGAAAGGTAGAGGAAGGAGAGAAGCTGTCAGAGAGATGACTGTATTGAGTGAATTGTTTACTCAAGAGATGTGCAGCCAGCGTGACAGAGATAGGTGTGGAAAGGGTTCAGGTTGACAGAGGTGTGGTCAGGGAGAGGTTCACTAAGGGATAGGTGCGGGGTTTCAGGG
Organism: Calotriton arnoldi; assembly: GCA_963921515.1. Classification (NCBI taxonomy): domain Eukaryota; kingdom Metazoa; phylum Chordata; class Amphibia; order Caudata; family Salamandridae; genus Calotriton; species Calotriton arnoldi. The sequence continues at coordinate 522,311 of CAWUFW010002330.1, read as the reverse complement.
AGGGAGAGATGCAGACAGAGAAAAGTACAGGATTCGTCAGCCTGACAGAAGCCAGGGCACGGAGAAGTACGTGCAGGGAAAGATACAGGTCGAGACAATTAGAGGTGGGAGTATAAAGACATAAAGTGAAATGGGCAATAGTTGCCATATTGAAAAAGAAGCACCAATAATGAATAATATACAACATGATGGTTTCAAAGAATATAGTCTGCAGTAACAATGTTTGCGTATTAGCTGGAATGCAAACATTTGTTCAATGCCAGGTTTTGGTGCATATTTAGGAAGCCTATGTGTGTGCTTGTCTTTTTTTTATTTTTTATAACCACATTTTTATTTGCATTTGCAACAAACGCAGCATTACACATTCACCTCTCCCATTCTTTACCCACCTCTCTCCTCCCGTCATTGCTACACTGAGGTCTACAGCTCTTTCTGTACTGGGCACTCATGCTCAGCATCATCTCAGAGTCCGTAGTAGTCCCATCATTCTCTCCTCCCTCGGGCATGTTTCTGCAGGCAGCCTCTCGCCCTGTAAATGGTCTCCTCCGGCTTTGAGCACCAGTCCATTGCCTTCTGCCATTTTGGTATTGTAGGGTTTGGGGAGCTCCATTTACGTGCGATGGCGTGCTTGGCTATAACCGATGCCACTCTCACCAGCACCCACTCTCCCCTGTTTCCCCCTATGTCTGCTAGGATCCTCAATAGAGTTACTCTGGGTGTGAAATCTGTATGTCTTCCCAGCACCGTTGTGAGTGTTCTGGTGATACGGTTCTAGTACGGTGCAATGTCAGATATTGCCAGACCACGTGAAAGAAATCCACATCTTGGTGGGTACAGGGGAAGCAGTTGGGCGTTGGAAGTCTTCCTGCCCGCCAGAGGTGGCGGGGTTTGAGGGACATCATATGTAGGTAGTTTAGTTGAATGAGTAGAAGTCTGGAGTATATCTCAATCTCCCTAGTGGCAATACACGCATCACTCCAGTCCGTGTCGTCAAGCTCTCCCACCCAAGCCTCTCATTTCCGTTTCAAGGGCCCAAACTTGTCTGGTGCATTGTTTATGAGGGAGCGGTAAATCTTAGACAGTCTGCCTCTGCCAAGGCTGCCCATCAACAGTTGTGCCTCCAGTGGGCTATATTTGGGTAATTCAGAAAGTTCCAAACAGTGTGAGGCCAACGCATGTCTAATCTGGAGGTACTTGTGAAATTGGGTGTTCCGAAGTTGAAAGTGTGCCTGCAATTTGGCAAAGGTCTTTCTGTGGGCTCTTATCCACATGTCACCTAGTGAGGTAATTCCAATCCTGTTCCAAAGACTAAATCCCTCCAGCTGGGCCATGTGTTGCAGCCAACGGCTGCTCCAGAGCGGAGTCTACTGTGTCAGCTTTTTGTCCCATCTTGTGAAGCGGAGCACCGCTCACCAGCAAAGTAACACAACTTTTGTAGGCTCTAACGAGTGGGCAGGAATGAGACATCCATAGACGTACCCTAGGACCTTGTCCAGGCCCCGTGAGGCTGTCTCCATGCAATAGGCTGGGTAGCTCCAGCCCCCGTTCATCCAGTCATTGATGATCAAGTGCTGCAATGTCCAATAATAAAACCTGACCTTGGCCAGCCCTATGCCACCATCAAATGTCGACTAACGGCACATATTCCATGCAAGGTGTGGAGATCGTCCTTTCTATAGGAACAGCCCGGGTCAGTTCATTGAGTTTTTTAAATAAAGTGTTGGATACTGGGAGCGGAAAATTTAGCATTGTGTATAGATATTTTGGGAGTACCATCATTTTGAAGAGGGCCACCCCACTCGGTGTATTTAGTGGAAGGCTGGTCCACTTCTGTAAGGCTCTTTTTGTATGTGCGAGCAGGGGTGAAAGATTAAGGTTATACGTGAGTTCCCATATTAATGATATGTAGACCCCCAGATATTTAAAACTCAGAGGCTGAATCAGGACTATCCTGAGCCGGCTAACTAGTGCCAAATCATCTTTCAGCGGAACCAGGAGAGATTTCTGCCAGTTCAGCCGAAGGCCAGAGGCCTCCTCAAAGACCTGCAGAATATTTAGGGCCCGGGGACCTGAGGATTGTGGGTGGGTCAGGGAAAGCACCACATCATCAGCGTTCAGCGATATCCTATCCTCTGTACCCTTCCACCACCTCCAGCCCTGCACCTGAGCGTCGCAACGTATAAGTGTGGCCAGGGGTTTTATTGCCAATGCAAAGAGGAGAGAAAGTGGACAGCCCTGCCTTGTGCCTCTGCGGATCAGAAAGGGGTCAGAGAGTGCTCTGTTGATTAGGACCTCAGCGGAGGGCTCCCTATAGAGGAGTTGAACATATCTATGATATTTAGGGCCAAATCCCATGTAGTGAAGCACATGATCCAAGTACAACCAGTTCACTGTGTCGAATGCTCTCTCAAAGTCAGCTAATAGGACTGCACAGGGATGAATCACCTCTTGGCAGCTAGCGAGTGCCACGTTGACCCATCTGATAGAGTGGTCAGTGCCTCTATTGAGCATAAAGCTGCATTGATCCAGATGGATAAGGTGCGATAACACTCGCTGAAACCTGTTTGTCAGGATTTTAGCGCAAATCTTTAGTTCTGTTTAATCAACGAGATGGGCCAGTAGAAGGCACATGTATCTGCAACCTGGCCCCATTTGGGAAGAACCACTATAGTGGCCACATCCAGGTCTGGGGGAAAGGAGCTTCATTGTGCAGCTTCAATGTAGAGGTTCGCCAGGTGAGGCATGAGTATGGTTTGGAAACAGCGGTAATATTTCAGTGGGAAGCCATTGGATCCCAGGGTTTTCCCTGCATTCAGGTCTTGTATGGCCGCCCCTATTTCATTTGCTGTGATGACGTCCCTGAGGTTGGCTCTCTAGAGCTCCAAGAGTCTGGCAGGGGTATTTCCTTGAGGAGTGGGCTAGCTTGTTCACATTCGGGCCGAGGGTGGGGAACATACAGCTCCTGGTAGTAGGTGGTGAACGCCTCCGATATGTGCTCCGTGGTAGTAACGTAATGCCCCGTAGGGTTTGTGATGCCAGGAATAATCCTGGACCTCATCTCTCCAGTTGCTAACCAACAGAGGAGCTTTCCATTCGTATCCCTGTGCACATATACTCTTTTGGTAGAGGATCTCCAGCATTGGCAGGCCTCATCGAGCACTAGCTGCCATAGTGAGGCTCAGTCAATTTGGAGTCGCCTATGTATCCGCTCAGGGACGCCAGTAAGGCAGTATTTCTCCAGTTCTAGTATTCGGGTTTCCAAACTAGCAATCTCCTTGCCTTTAAGCATTTCTGTCTTTCAAAGGTATGATTTGGCAACTCCCCTGATCGTGGCTTTGCCAGCCGCCCAGAGCATCCCCGAAGACGCGACTGAGCCCGGGTTTGTCTCAAAGTATTGTGCGAGGTCTGTTCAGATACTTTCCCTGAACTGCTCATCCATGAGGCACCGCACGTTGAGCTGCCACATCAGGTGCCTGGACCGCTCTGGTGTCCCAAGGTGCAGGGTCACTGGGGAATGGTCAGAGACACCTCTCTGGAGTATGTGTACTGCATTTGGGTAGGGCAAGTCAGTAGCTGGGAGGAGCAACAGATCTGTATGCGAGAGAATCTTGGTTGATGCTGACATGTGGGTGTATTCCTTGTCCTTTGCATGTCAGGTTTTCCATGCATCACACAGGCTCAAGGAGTCCATCCAGGACCCAAGGTGTTGTGCCCCTCGCAGTCGGTGTTCCGACTAGGGACCAGAGGAATCCATCTCAGGGCGAGGTGTCGCATTGAAGTCCCCACCTATAATGGTGGTTCCACGAGGGAACCCTGTGGCGACCTCCGTGAGCGCCGCAAGAGTGTGTGTCAATAGGTGGGTTAGGGCATAGACGCTCAGGAGATTGAGTTGTTTCCCTTCTAGTGTGCCTTCCATTGCCATGTAGCGACCCAGTGGATCTGAGCATGTCTTCGTCACCACTAAGGGGAAGGTTTTGTGCAGGATCCTCTAGTGTGCCCCGCATGGAATACCCTATCATAACCAAATCTGCACAGAAATGAGCATTTAATACCCAGCAAGTGTGTCTCCTGCAACATCAAGACAGCCTTGGGTTGTCCTGGCAAAGCGGAGGACTGCTGTTTGCTTCATCTGGTCCAGCAGGCCATTGACATTCTATGTCAGTAATTGAAAGGTAGCCATCAGATAGAGGGTTTGGCATGCATCGGGTATCATGGCAGCAGGTTGCGGAGGTCCGTCCGGTGAAGTGGATGCGAATATGGCGCAATAGTGGGTGGGTGTGCTGCCTACTGTGTGTAACGTAACCAACCAACCAAAAACGAGAAAAACAAATCATTCCCTTCCTCCCAACTCCCCCCACACTTCCACCCTAGAAGCATCTGTCGCCCCAATATTCCCCATGAACCCAACTGTTTACACTCCTTTCAAGGATCTTCAACATGCATACCTCAACCACCTTCTCGCATTCTAAGCACCCACCAGAGAACTCCGTTCCGCCCAACTGGCCCTGGCCGCCGTCCCAAGTATCCGCAAGACCACGGCTGGGGGAAGATTCTACTCCTACCTCGCAGCAAAGACCTGGAACACCCTGCCTCTCCAACTCAGGCAATCACCGTCACTCCCCAAATTCAGGAAGGACGTCAAGACCTGGCCCTTCGACTGAACCACAGTGCCTTTGACAGATCAGCAGTCCCCCCCCCAGCACCTTGAGACCCTTACGGGTGAGTAGTTGTGCTTTACAAATCACTTGATTGATTGAGTCCATCAAGGCTACAAGGGTGTGGCCCTCAAAATCAACAGTTCAGTGAATCCTTCTGTTACCCATGCATTTCTCATTCCCTTGAGAGAGCTGTTTATATGAAGGGCCACAGCCTACCACCACTATAGGAGGGTGTCCATCACTCCTCCGAGGCGGCCATGTGGGAGTCTTTTTGGAATATGCTCTTCTACAGGGTTGGGAATCCCTGCTCTTCCCTCTGATGACTCTCGTCTGTTTCAGAGGATTCAGGTGAATCTCTGAAGTCCCCGAGCTCTCCAGGACCTAAAAGTTTTCTTGGTAGTGGATGGCAGGGGCCGCTGCAGTGTTCAGGGTTGCTGGTTCTTGTCCAGGAAGGGCGGCGGATGTCGGTGGCAGATTTCTTGTTGCTCTGCGGCCTACTCCCTCGCTTTCTCAGATGTAAAAAAGTGAGTTTGGGAATTGTGGACCACCTTCAGTTTCACCGGGTATATATAAACATTTAGGCAGAGACATTTCCCACAGTTTCACCTTGACTGCGTGAAAGGATTTGCGCTGTCTCTGAACTAATTTACTATAGTCCAGGAATATTATAATACAGGTCTAGTCAAAGTGAAGGGCGCCTCGCCTGTGTGCTTCCTGCAGGATAGGTCTTGGTGGTTCAGTTTACGAGCAATCATGGGTCTGGTGGGGGGGCGCTCCGGGCAGCGGGCACTGGGCCAAGGCTCTTTGCGCTTGCTCTATAACAAACTATTGCAAGAGGGCACCCTCCGGGAGCCACACACCCAGAAATTGCTCAGGAGTCACGTATTCAAACCCCTCTGGGAATCTTACAAAGCGCAGGTTGTTGCGGCGGGATCGGTTTTCTGCATCCTCACTCTGGCTTCAAGAGCGCGGGTAGTAGTGTTCAACTTGGCCACTGTCTTCTTTTAGGTCAGTTACTTTGTGTTCTGGTTGAGAAATTCTCCCTTCGGCCTCCTATACTCTGCTTGCGATGTAAAGTAGGCTGAATGGGTGGGGCATCACCACAGGCCACCCCCTCAGGATTCCTCTCCAGTGAGTACAGCACGGGCTCCCAGAAGTCTATCATATGGGCCCGCCCGGTGCCATGGCCCCCACCCTCACAGCGGCCGAGAAAACACACAGGAACAACACAACAGGGGAGACGTGCACTGGAGAGCTGACCACCAGGCTGCACATGGCCAGGCTCTCCCCCAGCGAACTGTGCTGAGTCCTTCAGAGAGCAGCTGAAATATTGGATGGTCGCCGCTCTCCCCAGTGCAGATCCGCAGCTCTGTGCAGCTTGCGGTCTGTGAGAGTCGCTCCGACCCCTTCAAACTTTGCCAAGCACCAGGGGTCGGATGCAGACAGGCAGCGGCCTAGGATAGTGAGTAAGGGCGACAGGAGTCCAGATGGCGGAGTAGGTCCGGAGCGATTCTAAAATGCGTCCACGATCTTGGCCTTGTGTGTGCTTGTCTTATCACAGAAACCCATATCGCTAGCATTAGTATAGATTTCAGTAACAAAATCCCAGTGTGACAATAGCTGTGTAACACAGTCAAAATGCCAGTTTGTCGTATATGTTTAAAAAATCCTATGTGTACTTGTGGCTTTTTATAAAAGCATGCTGAATTTCGTTATTAAAATCATTGCCAAGAAATGTTTTAATCAAAGCATTCATGTTTACCCCATCATGTTGCAAAATGCTAGATATTATAAGTATGTCTCTGTTTAGCTTCCTCCAGGATGCTGATAGACAAAAAATAAGCTAGGGCTAGCATTATTTCTTTACTGCTTAAAAGTTGTTAACCTCTTTGTGTGAGAAAAGAAGAAAGAATGTGACAGGAACTGCACCTACAAATTAATAGCACTATTTGTGTAACATATTTATGGGACCAATGTAATAGCATTAAGGGGCGTATTAACAATACAAGTAGGAAATCTACATTCAAGTATTTAAATGTAAGTCGGTGTGTCAAATTCCAACTTTTTGGAATTCACAAATTCCTCCAGGAATCCACATAAAAGCTGCGCCTGATGCAGGCTTGCATGAAGATTCCATGAGAAATCATATAATTTCCTTGTTGTGAATACATTCCAGCTATACAGAGTACTCTTTGGTGCAGAACTTCATGCAGGGGTAATGGATTCCTGTGTGCAAATGCACATATTTTTTTTCTCCGCAGTGAAATATTTTCCTCCCAGAAGAAACTCCTTTGCCTAGATCCCCACCAAATTAAGGGGTAATCCATTTTCCTTCCTACCTTGGAAAGGGTATTTGCACTAGCAGTTGGCTAACGTTAAAATACATTTTTTAAAAACTCTTTTTATTGAGTGTATTTTTATAACATTTTATTGAGTTCTGATACAAAAACACAGGTGGTATAACTACCATCAAATCACAAACTAGGTTGTGAGGCATGCCTTTCTAGTTACAGGAGTAATGCTATCAGACCACAGTCCCCAACCACCTGTGGGCATGTAGTTAAGCCCTCCATACATCATATGACCTTAATCTCTTTTCAATAATGCAGCTCCCCTTTTCTGCCCACCGCTTGGTCCTCTGGCCCAGAACGTTTCCACTATAATGTAGTTTCTTTGGCGCTTCTCCAGGGGCAAAAAGAACAATTGATGGACGGAATGCTGAACAATGTCAAACATTCACCCCCAGTACAGAGATCTGGGCCAAATCCATTGTTTCTTTGCTCACCATGCCACCCCAGTTTGTACCCCAGTTTGTACCCAGCCATATGCAAATCAGTCGACCCTGCTCCCCATGGGAACTGTCCAGCCTGGACCAGAAACAAGCATCCTGGGACCGGTTTGGGGGTATCACCCGTCATCAGCCAAGCTAGCTTGACTCCAGTTTCATGGAGAGCACAGGTCCCACGTCTGAGCATACCCGTCCCACTTAGGGTGACAAATGCAAAAATAACAATTGATGGACGGAATGCTGAACAATGTCAAGCATTCACCCCTAGTTCAGAAAACTGTGCCTAATCCATCGTTTTTGTGCTCACCATGCCATTTGAGTGTGGACCTAGCCATATGCAAGTCAGTCATGACCCTGTTCTTCATGGGAACAGTCTGGCCAGAACTGCCAGGCCAGGTCCTCCCTGGACTGGAAACAAGCATCTTGGGACCGGTTTCAGGGTATCACCCCTCATCAGCCAAACTAGCTTAACTCCAGTGGCATGGAGAGCACGGGACCCACGTTTGACCATACCCAGCCCACTTAGGGCAACAAATGCAAAAATAACACATTGTCAAACCTTCACCCCAGTACAGAGATATGGGCCTAAATCCATTGTTTTTTTTGCTAACCATGCCATTCCAGTTTGAACTCAGCCATACGCAAATCAGTCTTGTCCCTGCTCCCCATGGGAACAGTCTATCCCGAACTACCAGGCCGGAAACAAGCATCCTGGTACCGGTTTCGCAGTATCGCCCCTCATCAGCCAGGCTGGTTTGACTCCAGTGGCATGGAGAGCACAAGACCCACATCTGAGCATACCTGTCCCACTTAGGGCAACAAATGCAAAACGATCATTTAATGGACGAAATGCTGAACACTGTCAAACATTTACCCCCAGTACAGAGAGCTGGGCCTAAATCCAGTGTTTTGTTTGCTCAGCATGCCATTCCAGTCTGGACCAGCCATATGTAAATCAGTCTTGACCCTGCTCACCATGGGAACAGTCCAGCCAGAACTGCCAGGCCAGGTCCTTCCTTTGCAAGCTCACTTACTGATCTGTTGACTAATAAATATCCTACAAAAGCAGTACCTTGGTCAAACATTCAGGATCTTAGTTTCCAATGATTGAAAGATGTTTTGTGTAACACTCCCATTTGCTCCCAGACAGTGAGACAAAGAGGGAATAGATGTTGACAGGATGGGCCATTTCTGAGAGGGAGGAGGTGTCACCTGCCACACTTACACATCACAAAGGCTGTGCACACTCACAAAGGGTATGACAGTAGTTTGTTGTGACCCCAGACATGTGGGCCAGGGCCAGGGCAAGGAGGCAGAAAATTCCAAGCACCTCTCAAGTAGAAGCCTCTCGAAACGGCTCCTATTTCAAAGTGGGCAACAGGTATAAATAGTGGGCCTTCATACCCAACTCTGTAGTATACCTATGGACATTTAGATACTACAGAAGAAGGACTGCTGTGCTGCTCTGCTGTCAGTAGGACTGCCACTCTGCTGCCCTGCTACCCTGCTTGCTGAGAAGGAAGACTGGACTTGCATCCTTCATCCCAAGCGGGAGTGACTCCAAGGGTCACCTGACTGACCTATTGTTCTGAGCTACAGGGACATAACAAGCTCCAAAGGCATTACTGCATCTGCCCAGCTGACCTGCAACTGGACCTGCAACTAGACTTGCCTCAGTCATGCTGTAGCCGGCCTACGCTTCATCGCGGTAGGCCTGAACTTGTGACTTTCACCTGGTCTCGCACGACCAGATAGCTGCGAGTGGCACTTTGTGCTTTTGTGGTGCTATACTCATCTGAACCCATAAAATTGCATATCTCAAATAATGTATTACATTTTCTCTATTTTTGTAAATTGGTGTGGGATTTTTCTTGTTGTGCTTTCACTTTATTACTATTAAAGTTCTGCATAAATACTTTACATGTTACCTCTAAGAAGTCTTGAGCAAAGAAATTAAGAATATATTTGTAAAGTACAGTAGCTTAAAATGCATTGATGAAACAACAACAGATGTACTTGTTCATCCTAAGCCAAGACCTGGGAGATTTTATATGCTTCCTTTAAATACACAATCCTGGCCGTCCCATTATCTCTGGCAGTGATACAGCCCCTGAGAGACATTGTATAAACCAAACAAAGACTATCCTTTCTGCCCATGAAACCAAGGGGAAACTTAACATAATCTTATAACTGTCCCCCGGGACTCGTTTGAAGTCACCCCTTAAGTAATTTCAGGGTGATTCGATCCAATTCAGTTACTTGATATTGTTAGATCTGTCAGCCTTAGGGTGGTCTTCCCCCAAACTTTTTGCCATCACTCTCCTATTTTTCTGAATTTGTTTTTGCTGGCATTAGGACTCTGTGCCCTTTACCACTGCTAAACAGTGCTAAAGTGCTTGTGTTCACTCCCTAAAACATCGTAAAATTGGCTTACACCTGATTTGGCATATTTAATTTCCTTATAAGTCTCTAGTAAACTGGTATACCGTATACCCAGGGCCTGTAAGGTAAATGCTACTAGTGGGCATGCAGCACATATTGTGCCTCCCACTTAAGTAGCCCCTTAAAACATGTCCCAGGCCTTCCATTGCAGCCTGAATGCAGATTTAAACTACCAATTTGACTTTGCAAAATAAGCCCCTTACCAAGTCTTAGACTTTCCTTTTATTATATATAAGTCACCCGTAAAGTCGGCGATAGGTAGCCCAAAGGGCAGTGTGAATGTAATTAAAAGGTTGGGCATGTACTTTTAGGTTATACGTGTCTTGGTAGTGAAAAACCCCTAAATTCGTTTTTCATTACTGTGAGGCCTACCTTTCCCATAGGATAACATTGGGTTGCCTTATTACATTTAATATGTGCTAAAGTTGGATTGGGAAACAGGTAAAGATTTCATGTTTGGTATCTAAGAAATTGTAATTTAAAATCCTCTTTAAAGGTAAAGTTGGATTTTTAATCACAATTTTAAAAATGACAGTTTTGGAAAGTTGGCATTTTCCTTCCATAACTATTTGGTGCCTACAACCCGTTCCTGGGTCACAAGGCTGGATGTAGTTGGACAGGGAGTTTTTCACAACCAATTATTGCATCAGCAAGAGAGTCCTTCCTTTGTTTTTGGAGGAGGAGGAGTGGCCACAGAGCTAGAGCTAGAGCAGTGCTGCGGAGCGGAGCGGCGGAGCAGCGGAGTACCGGTGTGCCGGAGTGCCGGTCATCGTTGTCATCGTCGGAGTGCCGGTGCCGGTGCGGGTCTGAGACCGGAGCCTGAGAGACTGGTGAGGCCGCCGTACCGCACGCATTAATCGCACTGCAGGAGCCGTGAGTACCTCCTGTTGTGGGTGGTGGAGAGCCTCCCGTGAGCCGCGGGAAAACCGCGAAAGCCTCCTGTGAGCGGTGGGAGCCTGCTGGAAGTGCAAGAGGCTTTCCGTGAGTGGCAGACGCCGCGGGACACCCCCCGGACACCCCCCGTAGGCAGCAGGAGCTGCAGAAACACGCGGCTGGAGCCGTGGGTTATCTTTTATTGTGGAAAGACACGGGGGAGTGTGCACAGATGGTTGGACCCTCAGTTAAAGAGTGAAAGAGGTCATTGAACCCCTGCAGTCTACGGCTGCAGCTTACTGCTCACTACTTCCACCGCCCCCACCCCCGCCGACCCTCACTCTCACTCTCATGGTGAGGGGGTTAACAACCTAGGGGCTCTCCTAGTGTAGCAGGAGCGTGGCCGGGGGGCCGCGGATACGGGTGCTTGCAGCGGTTCTTGCCTTCTTGCCTTCTGCCTTACCTTTACCTTCACCTCACCTTGCTTTTGCTGGCGCTGCACAGCGTTCTCCTAAGCACAGTAGGATCCATAGGAGTCCACATAAGTTTTGTCTGGAGCGCTGCCACAAGTTAATTCCCAGCTTGGGAGCTGTAAAGCCTCTTCTGGTGCTAAAAAGGAAAATCACGAGAGTAACGGATTCCTGCGAGTTTCTTCTTTTTTAAAGTGGCAGGAGCAAGGCATGTAAGTGAGGGAGAAGTGATATAAAGTGACGAAAGAAACAACTGAAGACAAGTACTGGTGTGCTGACAGTACTTGGAATTAAGAATTAAGAAAATCAACGTCTGGAATTAAGAAACCAAAGGCTGGAATAGAACACAGTTGGAAAAATCATTCAAAAGGGTGTATTTTGCTCTAATTGAATCAAAACAGTTAAATTAGGTTTGGTAAAGCTCAGTATGAGGTCAGGCCGTGTTCGAGGCGGTCCTACGGTGAAAGGTGCTACAAAAAGCGTAAGCGAAACATCAAGACGCTAGAGGGCAGTAGGGAGGAGCCACCACCTAAAACCAGGTCAGCAGTTCAGAGGGACTGCTCCTTAATTGAAATAATAACAGATTCACCAATAGATACAAATGTTTCAGGGAAGCAAAAGAGCGGATATCCATTAAAAACGGAAATAAACAATAAATCAAAAATTTCTCAAACTTCATTTCAACCAAAAATATACTCAAAATTTTGCTTTTTAAAAAATATGGGGATACTCTACTTTCAAATGTTAGAGAAGTGCCGGGTCTTCAATCACCTCTTCAGCCATTACAACCATTACAATTCACTGGCGCACAGGAAAACACATATAAAAAAGAAAGTCCCAGTACGTCAGGTAGCTTTCCACTGCAAGTAACACCGATTCCACAATGTAACATAATTTGGACAGCTAATGAGGCTATTACCACCAGTAAGGATGTTGCAATCGATACTAAACTAATCCAAGTACATAGGTCTAATGAAGCACAAGAAATATCTGCGGATAACCAAGAGGAAAGCAAAACAGATATCTATGAAGCAGCTGGGGCCAGTGGATCACTTCACAGTAGAAATACAACTGCCAACTGCGCTACAATAGAGGCACCATCGATTAGTGAACAGAGAAGTCCAGAGGAAATAAAGTACTCTAGTAATACAAAGTATATACAAATGAGGGCAAGGGAAGAATGGAGAGAAAAGGATTTCTCGCTGGCAGATCCAGCGCCAGGTACTCACCCGAACGAACAAGTGACAGATTGCAATACAATGTTAGGATCAGGGGGAAGAAGGAATACGAGGATAAAGAGGATAGGCCAGTAAATTACTCCTCAGAAGAGACAGAGGTCTCGTCGTATCTGGGGAAAGAAGAGTGGGAAGATCTTATGGCAGCCTACACCCAAGATAAGTGTAGGAGTGGGCCTACCACACACACTTTAAACATGACAACTGAAGGTAAACATGAACGACAGGTGGAGGGGGTGACCAAGGGAGATCAAAATGCTACATTAAATCCAGGAAGTCAAGAGGGGTCACCAAAACATATAAATTATGAAAGTGCGTGGCCAAGTCTGTTAAAAACAATGCAACTTCTGGTAGAGGCCCTCAATTATCAATCCGACAAGATGGACACTCAATTAACGTTACTAGATACTCTGGCTGTCTTTGTGGTTGCCATCGATGGGAAATTGGGTTCATTAAACACGCTTCTACAAAACAAGCAAGATCAATCGCAGGGCGCGAACTTGAGTTGCGGATGTGGCCCCATCATTGATAAATTAGCCTCACTTCCAGTGATGCTGAGTGACCTGTGTACACACCTCAAAAGGTCCTCGCAGGTCCCTTATAACTAACTTTTTGAGGTCCTCCCGGAAAAAGAAGAAAGCGATCCGATAAATATAGTCTCAGGCAAAGCAAATGAAAAGGGTCATTCCGGGATAAAAGATACCCTGGCTCGAACGATTAATAGAACAGAGGGTAGTGACATTGTAACATTAGTTGGCCAAACGTCTGAAACCTTATTGGGAGATAATGTTGACAAACAAATAAATGCAAAACAAAGGCGAGCAAAAAAGCGGAAAGGTAGAAATCAAAAAACAAATTTAAATAATGAAGGATTTATGCGTCTTTTTGGGACATCATCTCCATCAGTGCAAAGTGATCTCAAACCTAGAAATGACATCAGTTTAGCAGGGCTCTCTGTACAAAAAACAGTAGCTGCAAAAGTAATCAAGCAGACGGTTAATAGAACGAAGCATGTAATGGAGGAATCACAAGTTTTCGGGAATACTACTAATGAAGACTTAGAAGGCCTAAATCGAGAAGGGCCTGCTATGATTCTCCAACAAATTAAAGAGGAAAAAACATCTCTCGAGCCCGAACAGACCCAATTACAATTGTGCAATATTCCGACACGCTCTACTGTTAATCGAACAGCAAACTGTGAATATATCCCAGTAATAATGTTTGAGAATGAAAGCGACCAATGTGCACGGATCAAAAAGCCAGGAGAAACAATACGGTATAGCTCTAAAGAATTAAACGATAATCAATTGGTTTCTACTACTCAAATGACCTCATCGATATATAAACGAGCTAAGCTGAGACAAGATCCGCAGGCACACGTAAAAGCATTAGGATCCTCGTTAGATGTCCCTAGGCACAGAGAGGAAGGCCATTCGTTCACACTAAGACAGGAAACAACACATCAAATAGAGAGAGATGATGTAGATTCTTCCATCCATCCAGTATCATTAACAGCATCACGAGGATATGATCCTACCAGGAGCACAGATGAATTAAGGAATGAGATAAGTGCTATATGGTTTCGTCCGGACTACATCTCAAAGGTTAGGCATGATATATTAAATAGAGGTAATATTCTACGGTTGTTATCTCATATTCCCTCTCTGGAAGAAGTGACAACGTTGGACCTGGTCTCAATCGAATTCATAGACGACGACGGAGTAGGTGGGGAAAAAACAAAAGCATCATGGTCAACATCAACAATTGCACACAAAATACTAGCAGAGGTCCACACATTTAAAAATTGGGGGATAACAATAACACCTTATAAAAAGCCAAGATACCGAGAATTATTGATTCCGGCACCAACGGTGGGAATTCAGGCGTCTGAGAACAGACCAGGAATATCGGTGCTCCGAGGAGCGGTGGGGAAATGCGGAACAAGTGATGTGCATAATTCCAGAATCATTAGAAGTATCCAAGATGGAGCATTAATACCAACTGAATTAACTGATCTAAGATGGATTGCAAGAACAATAAATAATAATACAAATTGACAAACAGGCTCACAGTTAAGATTGAGTAAGCACAATCATCTACGAATATGTTCATGGAACGTAAATGGTCTAGCTTCCAAATTGTCTGACTTAGAATTTGTTAACTACATAAGATCTTTTGACATTGTTGCATTACAGGAAACATGGCAGGCAGACCCCCGCATCTTCAGGGCTACTTGCGTTTCTTTACCGGTGCAATTCGGAATGCAAAATACGGCCACCTCCAAGGCGGTTTAGTAACCTATGTGTCAGCTACTTGTACCCAGGTGGTCAAAAAAGCTGGTCCAACCTCCTCAGAATTAGTGGCAATAAAACTTTTTACCTCGCAACCTAATCCAGGCACAGGGGAATGGAACTTATCCTGATTAATGTTTATGTCCATCCAAAAAGGAAAGCAAAGGCAGTAAAAGAATTATGCAACTTTGTGGAGGAGTGTATAAGGGAAAGTCCCACAATAGATCTTATGCTTACTGGGGACTTCAATCTAAATCTTATGGGAACCTCGCCAGATGAGGAGATTCTATCTCAAAATTCAGCTTGGGACATACCATTACAAGGGAAACCACAAAGTTCCAAACAAACTAAATTAGGAACGCAGATACTAGAGGACCTTGAGCTTTTTAACATCAGAGCATTAAATGGAAGATTTATTGGCGATAATACTCCTGCCAATACATTCTACTGCACAAGAATTAATACTATCCTGGATTATACTTTTATTTCATTATCTCTATTTCAGCACATGATTTCATTTCAGATAGGTGGAAAAGCTGATAGTGATCATTGCCCTCAAGAAACGGTCCTTAATATTAGCAAGCCTAAATTCGAGTTATCCGCGGTGCCAAAGGAGTCGGTGTATACTATTAACTATAAAAGGATTAAGTACTCAGCAGCAACTGACGAAAATATATTGGAAAAGGCTAAACAGCACTTCAATGCCAGAATCGGATCTAGTGAAGTCGAGAAATGGGAGCAATTTACAATATCTATGGCAGCTTATGCAACAAGATTAAAACCACAAGGCCAATTGAGGTGCAGCAACATGAAACACTTTCCACAAAAATACAAAGAGAAACTTAGGTGTATAAAAAATTCAATTTATCAATCCTATGGATACGATAAAACATGATTTTCTACGGAAACAAAAGGCAACGTTGAAAAAAATAAAATGGGAAGCCAACAGATCAATGGAGGACCAAATGTGGGCAAAATTACATGCTGATATAAAAGGGAACGATGGTGCAAGTTTTGGAAAACCATAAACCACTTTATAAGACCAATGCATGACGGGCTTTCCTCTAATATTACCGAAGAGGTATGGGCAAGCCATCTTAAGAATCATTTTAATCAGGATATGGATGGTAAATGTGAGACTAAAAGTGACAATGCGATAAAAAGGCTCGTTACAAATAAAAAGAGATATTCCATAGGAGGTTCAGCAATTCAGAAGGCCACGCACCACCTATAAATGATGGATTGTTAAGTATGCGAAACATCGTCAAGCGCCAAATTAAAAAAGGAAGAAGTGAGGGGCGCCAGGCCCGAATGGAGTTCCACCCATCTTTTACAAACAAGATGAGAATGAATGGGCAACAGCGCTTGAGCCTCTATTTTTGGAAATAAGACGTTTCAATATACTGCCTGCCTCCTGGAAGGGCTCAATTATCTCTCCGATTTTTAAGTCTGGGGATAAGTCTCTCCCGCAAAGTTATCGATTAGTGGCCCTAATGGATAACGAGGCAAAGTATTTTGCAGGTATACTTTTGGAGGAGCTGCAGGCCTGGGCCTCAGAGAAATCCCTAATTCCGGTTAACCAGACAGGCTTTGTAAAATCAGTTGGGACAACCACCAATATTCTAACTATAGGTATGTTGATTGATAAGGCTGGATCAACCAAAATGCCCATTCACTTCTGTTTTATAGACTATAAGGCTGCTTTTGACCACATAAATCGGAATATTTTGTGGTCCAAATTGAATAGTTGGGGGATACCAAGATCTTTGTTGGATTTGTTGATCAACCTTCACACAGAAACTTGGGTCCAGATAAAATTGGGTGACGGATCACTTCTGTCAAGACGTATACCAACCAACAAGGGCCTTAAACAGGGCTGTGTTTTAGCCCCCACATTATTCAATTTGTTTATAGGAGACCTCGTCCCGATCCTAAACAGCTGTAACTCGCATGCCCCCAAATTAGGTGGGCTACCACTACCGTGTCTTCTCTATGCGGACGATATAGTCCTAATTAGCCATACAAAAGTAGGGCTACAACATCTTGTGAATGCTACGCAGGGCTATTCTGAAGCAAATAAACTGACCATAAACCTGGAGAAAACGCAGACAATGACAATTAGTAAGAACAGGAAAAAATCGTCTATTTGGTTTTGGAACAATGTCCGTATTGAGAACACGTCAGTATACAAATATTTGGGAGTAAAAATCGACAACAGCGGTCACTTTACTGCACAGAAAACCAGCATCAGAGGTAAAGGCCTTGCCTTAGCAATCTCTTTAAAAGCACTAAACAGCAAGCTTACTGGGCCATCTCTTCTACCACTGGTACAAGTAATACAAGCTAAACTCCTGCCAACAATTACTTACGGGAGTGAAGTACAGAGAGGTAGAGACGCAATGATTTTGGATAGTACTGTTATAGCTGCCTATAGGATTATCTTTAGTCTGCCCAAATATACTTCACCAGCTCAAATTAGGCTAGAGTTCGGCGCCCAGAAACAGCTCCTGATGAGACAGGGGGCATATATAACTACTTGGGACAAAGTGCGAAAATCCAAAGAAGGAACTCTAAATAATTATTTATGGATGGAGTTAGAGCAACATTCAGCGTCTCCAGCTGCCAAGTATTTAAAAAGCAGTTTGGCAAATACTGGCTTAATTCAGCTCTGGAATACCCCCACAAATCATATAACACTTAAAAAACTGGTTAGGAAAACCGTCAAACATCTTTCATGGATTGAAGACAAGGCATCCCTTGCGAAGAGGTCACATGGCTGGATGACTTTGAATTCCTACTCCAAACAAGTATCACAGAGCTACCTTGATTTGGGTTATGCCAAAGCAATCAAAATGAAGTTTTTAAAGTACAGGTTGGGCTTGCTTCCCTGTATCCGGCATTTACCACATTGGCTTAAGGATAAGGCTGGTCTTCTCTGCCAGTTATGCGGCTCAGCGCCGGAGGATATGCTGCATTTGCTTTGCTCCTGTGATAAACTGTTGGAAGAACGAAAACATCTGCTAAAATTCCATTTCAATCAGCGGGGGATACGCTCATGTAGACAGGCAGTCCTTGCCTGTTTTGCACCCCAGGATCCACAGCTGAACTGTAGACTTGTGAAGTTTATGAAGGTGGTGGAGCGGAAAATGCCAGAACTTGATTCTTAACTGTCCTTTAGATAGATTTATAATACAAAACTGGATTTATTTTAATTCAAGATCGCTGCTAAACATACATTTTTATGATTTTGAAAAATACTGATGTATGAAATTGTATCTATTTTGTACATAAGGCTGCTAAAAAGTATATCTTTTTATGGTTTTAAACAAAAAAAACTAAGATTCATGATATATCGGTTTTACCAATGCATGTAGAGCAAGTTTTACATTTTTTTTTTTTTCGATGTTTGTATTGCAATGGTTTTAATTAACTATGCAAATAAAATTTACTTACTTACTTACTTACAAGGCTGGATGTAGTTGGCAGTTGGACTTTGTTTTTCCTTCCAGACAGCCACACAATAGAGGGATTAAGTGTGCCTGGATGGGTCATAACGGGCAGGATGGGGGGGCGGAGCGGGACACAACCCAACTTGCAAATCAATAGACTGTGCCCTGCCTTCACACAAAGGACTTCTCACCACTTCATTGTTCCTGCAGCTAGCCTGGAACTAGGGCAGGGGAGGCAGGAAACTCCAAGCGCTTCAATTCTCTATAAACGTCTACTTCAAAGAAGACATCAGGTATACAAAAAGGACCTTCAGGCCCACGCTTCAGTTCACTTTCTGGACTTGTGGAAGGACTCTCATAAGACTGACTGCCTGCTGCTGTGGTCTGCTGTGTACTTCAGAGGACTGCTTTGCTGCACCTCGAAGGACTGCTCTGCAGCCTGAAGCCTGTCTTGAACCATCAGAGGCCTGCCCTGCTGCTTGAGCTCTGTTCCCTTGCTTGTACCCAGGACTACCAATGTGATTTCAAGGGTTAGTTCATTAGCCACCTGATCAGAGCCTCAAGGACAGAAAAGGCGCCAACCATCTTGAACCCTCACCTGGAGCAAGCCTGATTGAGTGCCAACCCTCCAAATGGTGCCTGCCCAGTCCTGGACTCTTGTGAGTGGTGCTAAAGGTGCCCAGATAGGCAAAATCCAAATCTTAGAACTTCCAATCCAACTTAAACAGTGTGAGTTAATCGTCCCTCAAAAAATGGTCACCACCATTGTTCCCCAAATCAGGAAGACTATTGTATTATTGGACTATCGGAAGGATAAAAGATTTTGTGGTGAAGATAGGCCTGGGCGGAATAATTAATTCTGCCGGCAGAATTGAAGGAATTTGGTAATTCTGCATTACTCTTGTAATGCGGAATCACTGATTAAATTCCCCCACTCCACCGGTGGAATTAGTCTGCAGTGCTTTTACTTTTTAACAGGGCTGGAAGAGGGAGCTGTCCCTTTATACTTAAAAACCATTGCAGAAAAAGTTTAATCTGCAGTGGTTTTTAAACATAGAGGGACTGCTCCCTCTTCCAGCCCTGTTTAAAGACCACTGCACAGCGCTGCATACCCCTCGGCGCCTTACATACTTATGAAAGGGCACCAAGTGGTATTCACTGCACTGCGTACCCCTTTGTGCCCTTACATAAGTATGTAAGGGCACCAAGGAGTATGCACTGGAGTGCATACCCCTCGGTTTCCTTACTCACTTATGTAAGGGCACCTAGGGGTATGCTCTGCACTCCAGTGCAGTGCATATACCTCGGTGCCCTTTCTACCCGGTTGGCGAGGTGACGGATTGCCGCAATCTTACGGCACACTTGACGGGCTATCAAACCTGTGGCCCTATTATTGGTCCATGTTCCTTTGAAGTTTGCCTGCTCTAGGGGTGAAGGAACAATGCATTGGTAATAAACAAATGCCACATTTTCCTCATGAAGCATCTTGGGACTAACTGGACAATCCGGTGAATTAATATTGAAAAGCCTTGATGAATTTCAAGTTTTAACTGCGTAGATGTAAAGAACCTGAATTGAATAAAGAAAGAATAAAAAGGAATACCTGCCCTCACGTATACTCTTATTGGTTGTGGGCGAGAAGCTTAACAGTGCACCATTCCAAAATTCAAAAAAAGCATAAAAGCAGGGCCCCTGAAATTCTGCAGCAATAAAGTCTTAATTAATTTAACTGTCAGGGCTGGCTAAATTTTGCAGTCATAAAAAGCCGTTTATGTGGCATAAGGCGTAACGTCCTGTGGCAATATAGTTACAATGTTTTGAAATTTAACACATTTTAATGCTTTCTGGGCAAACACCCTAGCACATCCGTGTGCTGGAACTGTTCCATGTTAGGCGATAAAAAAGTGGTGTTACTTTCCTTTTTGTAATATAAGCCACGTAGATAAATTACTTGCCAAAACTTACTGTCTTTTACAGGGATGTACAATAATGCATACTTTTCCCACCCCTACCTTATATGTTTTATAACTTGCTTATGTTAAATATTGGGACAACGTTTTGTATTTGGAATATATGGAATGCTTGATTTCACTCGAGGTCTCTGTGTTAGTCAGTACAAGTGTGATAATGCTGGCCTTTGTCTTGGATTTGGCAATGACTTTGTCTTTCATTGCAAAACAGAAGAGGTCAGTGACAACACTTCTGTTCTTCTTTGTCAAAGAATTTGTAATTTTTCATCTTCGAGTTCAATTTTTTGACAATGAAATTCTTATAATTAGAGACATCGAGGGTTGTATAAGGAATGAACGTGGATAGAACATGTTTGTTGGGACACAGATGTACTCTTTGGAAGGTGCAATCTCTCATTGCCGCCTATTATTTTATGCCAGAAGAGTAAATAAGCTGTTGACCAAGCCAGCAGCTTTTTAATTATCATCAGTAAATGTTTTTTCCACCTAAGGCATATTGGTCTGAAGCAAGTGCAACTGTTGGATGGCTTGACACATATATAATTTTCCTTGCTGACTTCCTGCTTCAAAATCTCTGTGGGTGCAAGCATTTTGATCAGGTACCCATTTTCATCAAGCACTGACGTAGCTTCGGCAGGTGCAGCTCCTCTCTTTTGTAGCATATAATTGTGTATAAATCTGTACTGCTCAAACAGGTGTTGCAGCACATATATTGTGGAGTTTCATCAAGTTGGGACTTTATTACCTTGCTGAATGATCCTCAGGCTCTTCTGGTCAGTGAAAAAATGGCTAAATCTCTGCAAATTCTATGATACTTCCATATTTCGAGGCAGTCCTGTTGAATCGGGTGGAGGCAACGGGCTAAGCAGAGCACTTGGAAGGATCCTCCATCTGCCATGGCTTTGATAGTGTGGCAAAGGAGGCCAATTCTTAGCTCCCTGGGTTCCCACCATTCGTAGACTTTGCTATTGAGTTCTACAGGATGTTTACAACTAAGTGATCTTTCTCCAGAGAACATGGAAACTGTTGCATGCCAACAGATGCCTTGAGAAGCATCTGCACTTGTGGCCCTGAGTGATAACCGTATCTTAACTTTATCTTAACCCTTTCAAGGAGACCCTTTGTGCAGTGATACATATAAAGTTGGTAACTTTACAACTGGTGCACGTGTCTGTAGTGGGATGGATAGTCTGCCCAGCACTCTCTTTCATTGCATCAGCAGCCAATCGTAGCATATTATGATGCAGCTGCAGCACAGCAACAGATTAGAAATAGGTCTGGCTTGGAACCTTCAATTTTGGTCAGAGGACTGCTACATATTCCTCTATTTCCAGCAATGAAGGAGGAGGAGGCCGAACTTCAAAATTTTGACCAGTTTCCCATTGTACAGATTGTCAAGATTGTGGGTTAGTTGTATGGTGCGTCATTGCTGAACATAGCTCGATAGTGTTTCCTGTTTTGTCACAATCCCTCTTGAAGTGATTTCCTTCTACAAACAGAGGTTTTTGCTGGTGCTGAATGCACACTAAGAGAAGAAGGGATAGTTGTCAGCTTTTAAAAGGGGCAGAAATGATTAATAATCATCTACCACATGCACACACACACACAAACACACACACTGGTTGCACAGAATGGTGGGCGAGCACATGGCTACGAAAGGAAGGAGGTGACATTGAGAACAAAGATAAACTAACAGGCAAACTGGTTTCACAAAATGGTGGT
This sequence comes from Calotriton arnoldi, assembly GCA_963921515.1. Lineage (NCBI taxonomy): Eukaryota > Metazoa > Chordata > Amphibia > Caudata > Salamandridae > Calotriton > Calotriton arnoldi. The sequence continues at coordinate 500,413 of CAWUFW010002330.1, read as the reverse complement.
CAAACACATGGCAAGGAAGGAGCTAAATAGAAAATGCCTGCCTATCGTGTAGTCCCTCTCTCGTCCCGCCTCCCACAAAAACATGCAGGATTACAGGGCAAAGATTGCTCAGATATATACCAAAATGTTCCTCGACCATTGTCTGGCTCGTACAACAGCAGCAAAGCAGCAGTGTGAATGTCAATAAAAATAAAAATTATAAAATATCTATAGGCCTTATAATGACCCTGTAAATTCCATATGGCACAACAGGAACATGGAAACTGGTAAAAAAACGTTATAACATTTTAAGATGTCCCTAACAGCAAGATCCATAGGCAAAAAATTACCTCCCATCTCTCTTTCTCTCTTTCTCTCTCTCTCTCCCCCCCACACACACCCTTACTCATACCAGTGATGCTAGGCTTCTTCTCACTGAAAAGGTTCTAGATATGGGTGTTGTGAACCCCCTGCTTTCGAAGGTACGGTGGGAGTTGATTTCTTTATGGACCACTTCTGTCTGTAACTCAGCACACAAAAGCTCACAATTGTAGCTAAAGAAAGATGGTTCTGCAGATAGGCTTACAGAAAAGGGAGAAGGATGGAATGCTGAAAGGAAGGATAGTTGAAAAGGTGGATGAGTGAAAGGATGAATGGGTGAGTGAAAGAATGACTGGGTGGGCAAAGGAAGGGGTAGGTTGAAGATTGCTTGGATGGGTGAAAGGGCAGATGAGTGAAAAGGATGCATGAGTGGGTGAAAGGAAGGGTGAAAGCATAGATGGGTGAAAGATGCTTTAGTGGGTGAAAGGATGGATGAAAGGATGTGTGGGTGGTAAAAGGATGCATGGATGGGTGAAGGATAGTAGAAAAGATGAAAGGGCAGGTGAAAGAGTGGATGGGTGAAAAGATGTGTGAGGGAGGGTGAGGGTGTGTGAGGGTGGGTGAAAAGATGGGTGGAAAGGTGAAATGATGGCTGTATGAAAGGATGCGTGGGTGGGTGAAAAGATGGCTGAGTGGGTGAAAAGATGGGTGGATGGTGAAAGAATGTGTGGGTGGGTGAAAGGGTGCATGGGTGAAAGGATACATGGGTGGGTGAAAAGATACATGGGTGGGTAAATCAGTGGAAGGAGAGGAGAAATAATGGTTTGGTGAAAGGATAGGTGAAAGGTTGGAAGGATTAAATGATATATGCATCATGATGAACGAAATGGTGAAACACTGAATAATGGATGAAAGAATGAATGAATGGATGACAGAATATAGAGGTGAAATAGTGGATATCAGTGGGTAGATGGAAGGGTGAAAAGAGAAATGTTTAGATGCTTGGCTTGGATAGAAGAGACAAGGGAGCTCTTCTTGGGAGGGTTAGACTCACTTCATTGCATGCTTGATGTCATCAGAGCTTTATTGGGGGGTATTTTAATTTTCTGGCTACTTCCTTGATCTTGGTGCATCGTCTAGACTTCTCGTTGGTTGGCCTGAGGCCTTGGATCAGTAAATTGCTAGTAAGAACATTGGCTGACATGACAGAAAAGATTCTCTGATACCCCACTCCTTATTATGATAGAGGCAGTGTGTGGAGAAAATGCACCCAGAAGTCAGTCTCTATCTATCTATCTATCTATCTATCTATCTATCTATCTATCTATCTATCTATCTATCTATCTATCTATCTATCTATCTATCTATCTATCTATCTATCTATTATTATTATTATTATTATTAATTTATATAGCGCTGAATCACCCCAAAGGGGTATCTCTGCGCTTAGGACGGTGTGCTGCAGCCAGACCCAAGGAATCAGAAAAGATACGTTTTCAAAAGCTTCCTGAATTGAGAGAGGCTCTAACAATCGCGAAGCTGGAGGGGCAGTTCGTTCAGAAAGCAGGGGCAAGATGAGTAAAAGCTTTGCCACCCTTGCGTGCCTTTTTAATTCTAAGGGTGCAAAGAAGAAGCTTAGAGCCTGATCGAAGGGGCCGTGGGGGGGTGTACTTGATAAGTTTAGCGGATAAGTAGGAAGGCCCCTGTTCATTAAGGGCTTTATAAACAGTGCAGCCTATCTTAAATTTCACCCGCTTTCTCACAGGGAGCCAGTGAAGTTTCTTGATCTATCTATCTATCTATCTATCTATCTATCTATCTATCTATCTATCTATCTATCTATCTATCTATCTATCTACACACACACATATCTATATGTGTATTATGTGTATACACAATATATATATATATATCACTGAAAAAACCATAGGTTTCAGGGGCGTTATAGTTAGTTGGACATTTCACTCGTACAAAACCATAGCAATTCCCCCGTTATAGTTAGTTCAGCTAACTATAACTCGCGCGCCCGCAATGCACTGCTGATGACGTCACATATTACATCACTCATGACATGGTCAGTGACATCACTCATGACATCACTGATGACATCTCAAATGACATCACTGATGACATCACTGATGACATCATCCTTGTGATAGAGTGGCAGACCTCCTCTCACCCTAATATAACCTTTGATACACACACTCAAAAATACAAACTAACATTTTCAAAACAATGGACATACCAATATCAGTTACAACACACCTATTCAGTAATTCCAAGATCTACACACACATCCACTCATTCACCAACAGTCCCTATACAGTCACTCATACATGTACTCACTCATCATATGTACTCATACACCTATACATCCTGTTACACACCGCCACTCATCCATAGAGTTACTCACACACATAGTCACAGATGCAAACAAAGTATCAAACATCCATTTACTTGCATATACAGTTATACACACACTACCACACTTATTTCTACAGAAACTTACACATACTTACTCTCTTAAACAATCACTTATAGAAACACCTACTTATTTGTACAGGAACTCTTCCAATCTCTCACTCTCACATATACTCACTTATATACACCAATACTCACATATACTAGTTTAAAACATATGTAGTTACTCATAAAGACACTATTGAGACAGTCATTCACTCACTAACACACCCATACACATACTCATCCACCTATACAGTCCTGCACACATGCTGTCTTCAACACATACAAACAGTGAGTCACTCATTCATGCATCTATGCACTAAGTAATACCCCCCACCAAACCATACAGACACTCAGACACTCATACTGATACTCAAAAACCAACTAATAACCCATATAGACACTCATGTAGCTACTCACCAACCCATGCAGCCACTTATACGCAAAGTGAAAGACTGATACAGATATTTTCATATTTAAACATTACTCACTAATCCATGTATTCACTAAGATACACTTAGTCAGTTACACAATCAATTTTACAAAACAAAATCATCCATTTAGACACTTATATACCCATTTATTCTTCCATCGACCTTGAGATATACATATATAAAACATATTTAATTTTCAGAAAAACACACATTCACTGGATGAGGTCATCAGTGATGTCATCAGTGATGTCATTTGAGATGTCATCAGTGATGTCATGAGTGATGTCACTGACCATGTCATGAGTGATGTAATATGTGACGTCATCAGCAGTGCATTGCGGGCGCGCAAGTTATAGTTAGCTGAACTAACTATAACGGGGAATTGCTATGGTTTTGTACGAGTGAAATGTCCAACTAACTATAACGCCCCTGAAACCTATGGTTTTTTCAGTGAATTTCTAAGGTTTTTTAAATGCTAATTTCTAACTATAACGTGCCTGAAACCTATGGTTTTTTCAGTGAATTTCTAAGGTTTTTTAAATGCTAATTTCTAACTATAACGTGCCTGAAACCTATGGTTTTTTCAGTGAATATATATATATTTATTATACTATGTATACATGTGAAAATGTCTCGGTCCCCTGTTTGCCTCGGTGGCACGGAAAAAATGGGTGGAACTGACATCAGCACGCCGACGAGGTTCTCTTATGGCTCCGATGACGTCATACGGTGTCGCGAGCGGAGCCGTGCTATTATGACGTCCTCGTTGACGTGGGAGAGCTAGGAAAGAATTTCCGTGGAATGCTGGTGCAGGGGATATTCACCTAAGTGTTCAGGGTAGTCCTTTGGGAGCAACTGTTTATGTTGCCACTCCAGAAACCGAAACCAGTGATCCGAGGGCAGAGGCCCTGCAGATGGCCCACGAGGTGGGGTGCCCAGTCGTGTGCACCGGCGGGGCAGCGAAGTGACAAGCACCACAACCCACAAAAAAGGTAACGAGGGCACTGAATAACACAGGATCTTCTCTTTGTATCTGGCAGGAACAACGAAGTTAAAATGCCCTAGTACCAAAATGTAGAATTAGTGCTACAACGGTCTTCAAGAGGACCTGTGATGCTGCTTCTACCTCCCGTACCCTGGAGGTGGCACATGGGTCACGCGGTACGGTCATACTGCGGTGGGACGCACACTCGTTGACCTCTCATGGCACTGCTCCACACTTCAGGGAGGACGCTTTCCATTAGCTATGTTTTCTGATGACATGTCGCGCCGGCCCCGTCCAACAACAGAACTCCTTTAGATCCAAACAGACTCTTCCACTCTCTCACCGGAAGTGAAACCAGGCCACGCGGACACTTTCACAATACAACAGCCGGGAATGCAGTTTTTGCTAAAAAAAACACATTCCATCCTCCTAATTAATCAAATAAACATCTCACTGAAGAACAGGGGCCAGCTTCGATCGGTAAACAGCCGTTACAACGACTTTTTACTTTGCGATACCATTACAACGCATGCATTACCACGCATGCGTTGTACATCACGAAGTCATTACTACGCATTTTTAGAACGCATGGTCATTTACCACGCATGCCTTTACAACGAATTTTGTTGTAAAGGTATGTATGGTAAATGACCATGCGTTCTAAAAACATGTAGACGATCCATGTCGTTGTAAGGAAACAGAGGCTGTTCCGTTTCCTCACAACGACGTGCACCGCCCTCAGAGACGACGTGATGCAGGAACCACGAGGAGAGAGGAACCACGAGGAGTGAGAGGTAAGGGGGATTGGGCATGGGGTGGGGGTTTCTTTTCTAGGGTTTAGGGTAGTGCAGTGGTGTTTGGGTGGTGTAGGGGGTCGTGCTGGGGGTAGTGTTTTAGGGTTTAGGGTAGTGCAGTGGTGTTTGGGTAGTGTAGGGGGTCGTGCTGGGGGTAGTGTTTTAGGGTTTAGGGTAGTGCAGTAGTGTAGAGGGTCATGCTGGGGGTAGTGTTTTAGGCTTTAGGGTAGTGCAGTGGTGTATGGGTAGTGTAGGGGGTCATGCTGGTGGTAGTGTTTTAGGGTTTAGGGTAGTGCAATGGTGTTTGTGTAGTGTAGGGGGTCATGCTGGGGGTAGTGTTTTATGGTTTAGGGTAGTGCAGTGGTGTTTGGGTAGTGTAGGGGGTCATGCTGGGGGTAGATTTAGGGTTTATGTTAGTGCAGTGGTGTTTGGGTAGTGTAGGGGTAGTGCTGGGGTAGTGTTTTAGGATTTAGGGTAGTGCAGTGGTGTTTGTGTAGTGTAGGGGTAGTGCTGGGGGTAGTGTTTTAAGGTTTAGGGTAGTGCAGTGGTGTTTGGGTAGTGTAGGGGTTCATGCTGGGGGTAGTGTTTTAGGGTTTAGGGTATGGCAGTGGTGTTTGGGTAGTGTAGGGGGTCGTGCTGGGGGTCAATTTAGGGTTTAGGGTAGTGCAGTGGTGTTTGTGTTGTGAGGGGGTCGTGCTGGGGGTAGTGTTTTAGGGTTTAGAGTAATGCAGTGGTGTTTGTATAGTGTAGGGGGTTTAGGGTAGTGCAGTGGTGTTTGTGTAGTGTAGGGGGTCATGCTGGGGGTTGTGTTTTAGGGTTTAGGGTAGGGCAGTGGTGTTTGTGTAGTGTAGGGGGTAGTGTTTTAGGGTTTAGGGTAGTGCAGTGGTGTTTGTGTAGTGTAGGGGTCATGCTGTGGGTAGTGTTTTAGGGTAGTGAAGTTGTGTTTGTGTAGTGTACGGGGTCGTGTTTTAGGGTATAGGGTAGTGCAGTGGTGTTTGGGTAGTGTAGGGGGTCATGCTGGGGTTAGTGTTTTAGGGTTTAGGGTAGTGCAGTGGTGTTTGGGTAGTGTAGGGGGTCGTGCTGGGGGTAGTGTTTTAGGGTTTAGGGTAGTGCAGTGGTGTTTGTGTAGTGTGGGAGGTCATGCTGGGGGTAGATTTAGGGTTTAGTGTAGTTCAGTGGTGTTTAGGTAGTGTAGGGAGTCGTGCTGGGGGTAGTGTTTTAGGGTTTAGGGTAGTCCAGTGGTGTTTGTGTAGTGTAGGGAGTCGTGCTGGGGGTAGTGTTTTAGGGTTTAGGGTAGTGCAGTGGTGTTTGGGTAGTGTAGGGGGCCGTGCTGGGTTAGTGTTTTAGGGTTTAGGGTAGTGCAGTGGTGTTTGTGTAGTGTAGGGGGTCATGCTGGGGGTAGTGTTTTAGGGTTTAGGGTAGTGCAATGGTGTTTGTGTAGTGTAGGGGGTAGTGTTTTAGGGTTTAGGGTAGTGCAGTGGTGTTTGTGTACTGTAGGGGGTCGTGCTGGGTTCTAGTGTTTTAGGGTTTAGGGTAGTGCAGTGGTATTTGTGTAGTGTAGGGGTAGATTTAGGGTTTAGGGTAGTGCAGTGGTGTTTGGGCAGTGTAGGGGGTCGTGCTGGGGGTAGTGTTTTTGAGTTTAGGGTAGTGCAGTTGTGTTTGGGTAGTGAAGGGGGTCATGCTGGGGGTAGTGTTTTAGGGTTTAGGGTAGTGCAGTGGTGTTTGGGTAGTGTAGGGGTCAACCAACATGAATTTGTCCTTGTGTGATGTAACCAATGCTCATGTAAAGCACTCCAATACCTGACCAGTCTGCACTATATAAAACTGCAAAAAAACAAAAAATAAAAAGTGTTTTGCACACTTCTGTCATTGGGCTATACGTGGGCTACCTCTGGGTGATATTTGTGCTACATTTGGGCTCTTTTTTCTCTGGTGGCCATCTTGGGAGACTTATTTGTTATGAAGTTTCCTAATTTCCTCATTTAATACAGTCTCCTCAGTAGGAAATGCTTTCAGTTTTTTACTTTGATTCCATCAAGAAAGCATTCAGATGTGTCACACATTTGCCATAAATTCAGAATGTTAGCACTCTAGTTGTTCATTAGATCACTGTAGTAAAGCTACTGCTCACCAAGGAGTTAACTGGAAGTCTACTGCTGGTATTGAAAGTGATTGTTTCAGTCTGCATGTCAGAATTTTCTAATGAAATAGAAGAGGATTTGAGATCTCACTTAAAACATGCACTAAATTTTCTTTTTGCAGCACTAACCATAATTTCTATGGCAAAATGAACCCCCTCATTTTGTTCCTTTTTAAATTAAATGTTTTAAGTGTTACCAGTTTATTCCAATCAAGATGGCTTCAGGTGTGCCATACTTTTGTCATAAGTAAGACTGTTAGCGCTCTAGTTGTTCTTTAGAACACTCTGGGAAGCTGCAGTAGAACACAAAGGCATCAACTGACAGGCTGCTCCTGTTGAAATATAACAGGAAGATATTTGAGATCACACTTGAAACATGTCCTAATTTTTCTTTCTACAGCACTAACCATAATTTCTATGACAAGATGAACCCCATCATTTTGTTCCTTTTTAAATTAAATGTTTTAAGTGTTACCAGTTTATTCCAATCAAGATGGCTTCAGGTGTGCCATACTTTTGTCATAAGTAAGACTGTTAGCACTCTAGTTGTTCTTTAGAACACTCTGGGAAGCTGCAGTAGAACACAAAGGAATCAACTGACAGTCTCTGCCCTTGTTGGATGTACATGTTTTACTGAGAATGTCAGACTTCATTCTCACATGACTGAGAAAGATAATGTGAATTTACAGAAAATATGCTCTCATTTTAGCTTCTGGAGCACCTTCCAAAACTGTATGGGACAAGCATGTGAAAATAGTTTTCTCTCAAACATGATTCATGATATCCCAGCAGAAGGTTTTTCACAGGGTAAAATCACCTTAGAACACACCACAATTCCTGAAATTAGTATGGTACCATCAACAAATGAATTCTATTGTAACTAAAGTCTGTTATCACCCTTTATAGTTCTCCTTTTGGTAACCCTCAAAATCTTTGATTCACTACAATGCATTTCAATGGGGTACTATCATTTATATTGGTCCCAAGATGGCTGCCAGCAATTCCAGGATGAAGTGCTGACAGCCAATCAGATCTCACGATGACATGTGTGGTTAGGCTCCGCCCAGATATATATGTGTTTTTACTTTTGATTTTCTCAGCAACTACTGAACGGATTTACACCATTTAACAAAAAGGGTTCTTTCTGAACCAAGAACTACCTCTTTGCCAAATTTGGTGTAATTCCGTTCAGCAGTTCGGGCTGTAGCCTTGCATAAAGTTTCCTATGGGAAATTGATTTTTTGACTCTTATTTTTTTATTTCTCCGCAACTACTGAACGGATTTACACCATTTAACAAAAGGGTTCTTTCTGAACCAAGAACTACCTCTTTGCCAAATTTTGTGTAATTCCGTTCAGCAGTTCGGGCTGTAGCTGTGGCTAAAGTTTCCTATGGGAAAATGAATGGGGAAAACACGTTTTGGGACCCCCCTTTTTTCTCGGCCCCCGCTTGACGAATCACCCCGAAACTTTCAGGGTAGGAGCAGACCGGAGCGGGCCATAAAGTTTGAAAATTTCGCGAAGATTCGTCAACCGACGCAAGAGTTATTTCAAATAGAATGTTGCGGATTTCCTATGGAAAATAGGTCCTAACTATAACTATCTACTGGCGACCGCCAGTAGATTATATATATATATATATATATATATATATATATATATACACTCACTGAAAAAAACACAGGTTTCAGAGACGTTATAGTTAGGCTGACATTTCACTCGTACAAAACCAGAGAAACGCAGCCGTTATAGTTAGCTGGGCTAACAATAACTTGCGCCCCCGCAATGCACTGCTGATGACGTCACATATTACATCACTCATGACATGGTCAGTGACATCACTCATGACATCTCAAATGACATCACTGATGACATCACTGATGACATCATCCAGTGACTGACTGTTTCTAAAAGGTTTAAGAATGTTATACATATATATATACGCCAAGGTGTATTGAAGAATGAGTGGGTATATGAATGTGTGAATGGATGATTTAGTGGGTGCGTGACTGACTGTAAAAGTGAGTGATTAAACGTGTCTTAGCGAATGCATGGGTGAATGACTAATCTGTGTGAATGTCTATCAGTCTGTCAGTTGGTGTGTAAGTGGCTGCATGGGTTGGTGAGTAGATACATGAGTGTCTATGTGGGTGCGCGAGTTATAGTTAGCTCAACCATTTCTGAAGAATTGCACTGTGTACAAGTTACAGTACATCTTAAGAAGGCTTGTTAAAAATATTTTCACATTGCTAAAGGTAACATAATTTTTTAACTCTTTTTTCATATATATATTTACTAATTTATATATATTTTTTTAAAACGGTGAAAATCGTCTACTGATCGTGTACTGGTCGCGATGGGTGCGTGAATCCTAGCATTGTGCCGCCATATTTTAATGTTCGCGTAGAGTGCGCGTAGGTTGCGTGATGGGTGCGCGGTTCCCAACATTTTTAAATCGTAAAATTTAAATACATGATATATACTATATAATTTTGAAATCAATCGTATGTATTTTATAGAAATAGTTATAAAAGTGACATTAATATAAATATTTGGAATATTTGACATCTTCTGATGAAGTTGCGGAAGCCGCAATGCTCCCGCGTACCCTCCCGCACGTATTTCCAGGTGCGTAATAGGTTCGCGACTCCAGCGCAAATTATGTACTTCTAAAAAACATATATATATAATTTTATATCATACATTATACCAATAGATTTACTTTCATATTTGTAAATCTACTATATTTGTAACTGGAATAGATATACAATATTGTTAACAGATATTTTCCGGATTCACGTCCGGTGCGAGGTAGCTATGCGTCCGGTTCGCGACTCCCATGTGACTTCAAAAGAAACGATTTCATTGGTTAAGAATCTTTCTATCCTACTATTTGGAGGGCCCCACCCAATTTGTTCTTTCTTTCAGGAGCTTCTTGAGAATAAACACCTCTTGTGTTCTCTCTTAGTCTTGGATTTATTTTTTTTGTGTTTCAACTCAGCACTACAAATGGCATCTGTAAATCCACCCACAGATGAAGTTGAATATGTGGAGGAGAAGTTTTGTGGATTACGTTTTTTTTTAAAAAACACCCAAAAAATAAATAAAAGAATTAAAAAAACAAAAAAATTTAAAAACTGGAAAAAAATGGTTCTTTTTAGAACCGCCTATTTGGTTAAAGATAGACAAACTTGTACGTGTTGTATGAATGAGTGCAAGGGTAGTGCCTGGATTATTGGATGAGTGTATGGATAGTTACTGGGTGATTGGGTGAGAGCATGGATGGTGCCTGGGTGAACGGATGAGTGCATGTGTAGTGCCTGGGTGAATGGATGAGTGTATGGATAGTGCCTGGATGAATGGGTGAGTGCAAGAGCAGTGCCTGGGTGATTCCATGAGTGCATGGGTAGTGCCTGGGTGAATGGATGAGTGTATGGGTAGTGCATGGGTGATTGGTTGAGTGCATGGGTAGTGCCTCGATGACTGCATGAGTCCGTTGCCAGTGCGTGAGTAAATGGATGAGTGCATGGGTAGTGCCTGAATGAATAGGTAAGAGCAAGAGCAGTGTCTTGGTGATTCCATGAGTGCATGGATAGTAGCTGGGTAAATGAATGAGTGTATGGACAGTGCCTGAGTGAATGCATGAGTGCATGGGTACTGCGCGACTGAATGGTTCAGTTGAAGGATAGTGCCTGAGGGATTGGATGAGTACATGGGTAGTGCTTGAGTGAATAGTTGGGTGCAAGGATAGTGTCTGAGTGAATAGAGGAATGCATAGGTTGTCTCTCAGTGAATGCTTGAGTGAATGAATAGTGCCTGAGTGACTGGATGACTGTATGGGTACTGCCTGAGTGAATGGATTAGTGTAAGGGTAGTGCCTGGCTCATTAGGTGACTGTATGGGCAGTGCCTGACTGAATGGATGAGTGCATGGGCAGTGCCTGGATGAATGAGTGAGTGCAAGAGCAGTGTCTCGATGATTCCATGACTGCATGGATAGTACCTGGGTGAATGGATGAGTGTATGGGTTGTGCCTGAGTGATGTATGATTGCATGGGTAGTGCCTGGGTGAATGGATGAGTATATGGGTAGTGCCTGGGAAATTAGATGAGTGCATGGGTAGTGCCTCGATGACTGCATGAGTCCATTGGCAGTGCGTGAGTAGTGCCTGAATGAATGGTTGAGTGCAAGGGTAGTGCCTCAGTGAATGCATGAGTGCATGGGTAGTGCCTCAGTGAATGGATTAGTGCAAGGGTAGTGTCTGGCTCATTGGATGAGTCCATGGGTAGTGTCTGGGTGATTGCATGAATACATGGGTAGTGCCTTGATGACTGCATGACTGCAACAGCAGTGCTTGGGTGATTTCATGAGTGCATGGATAGTACCTGGGTGAATGGATGAGTGTATGGGTAGTGCCTGGATGATTGGATAAGTGCATGCATAGTGCCTGTTTGTTTGCATGAGTGCATGGCTAGTCCCTTGGTAATTCCATGAGTGCATAGGTAGTGCCTGGGTGAATACAGGACTGCATCGGTAGTGCCTGGGTGAATAGATAGGTGCATGGGTAACGCATGGATGATAGGAACAGTGCAAGAGTAGTGTCTAGGTGATTGAGTGAGTGTGTGAGTAGTATCTGGATGATTGGATGGGTGTATACATAGTGCCTGTGTGAATGAATGAATGAGTGGAAGCATAGTGTTTGAATCATTGAATAAGTGTATGGGTTGTGCCATATACAGTAGATGCTATCCTTTAAAACTTAGGCCTAGTAGCTCTATAATATGTCTTAAAATTCTTCTTAAAATGACGAGATACAGCATACTTCAAAACAGTCACATTTTCAAATATAATAAAAAGCACTTTCAATACCCACCTGTCATGTAAAAGGAGGAGAAAGTAATATATCTTCTTGTACGCAAATTTCTAAAAGAAGTGGTGTGAATCAGACGTATTCTAGTATATGTAGGCTTCCACATGTATTCTGACACGTGTTGTGCATCTGATGACTCTAACTTCAAAACTATGTAGTTTATTATACAGGTGCACAGATCTTAGCAGTTCTACTAGAGTACTGACTCCCAGAAGTAGACATCTGTAATCTATATATGCATGTCAGACGTCCTTGGATAGAGAGTACAATACCCACCTGTGTGGTATAATGAGGAGTAAATAACTTGCAATCAAAGCACTTTTATTAGTCTATGGGGTTCATTACGATGGCGGTCGGACGAAAGTCCGACCGCCATCGTTGCGGTAGTGGGACCGGCTGCCTACGAGGCGGCATACCCACCAACCGCATTACGATGCGACCGCCACCGCGGCGGTCGCAGGTCCTATTTTTTGCATTGCGGCGGGGATGCAATCTGCAGCTCCCACCGCAATGCATAAAAAGAGGCACTTGCATATCCCTGCACTACGTGGCAGGCACCATGCGGTGCCTGCCACATGGTGCAGGGATATGTAGGGGGGCACAGTGCCCTTGCCCCAGCCCCAGGGATTATGGGGGGCCCGCTAGGGGCCTCCAAATCCGTTTCCGCCAGCCGTTTAGTGGCGGGTTGGCCGCCGCAGAACGACCGGCAGAAAGGGATATTATGATCCCTACGGCGGTGCCTTGCTGGCACCGCCGCAATGCTGGCCTTCCGGGGAGGTCCGACAGGCGGTCGGAGAAAGACCGCCTGTCAGGACCGTGGCGGTCGGTCTTTCCGACCGCCACCTGTCCACCCGCTAAAGTAATCTGTCGGGCGGAAAACCTCATTCCGATGTCGGAGGGCCCGCCACCGACAGGCTGTCAGTGGCGGGCCCTCCGCCATCGTAATGAGGCCCTATGTTCTTTTGTGAAAAGTAAGTGTGATACTGCTCCACAGAAATATGATCATTCTTTTTAAGTAGTCTAAACGATGAACATTATTTATATTAAAAACAAATATATAATTAAATTTTTTTAAAATGTCCAGGTTATCATGCATAGTAATTTACATACATCAATCAGTAAAACTTTTTCAGAGTAGCAATATGCTTAATAGCATTAAAACTATTTTCAAACTTCAACAGTAGCTACTAAAAAGAAGAAAAATAAAAACTGTTATTTAATGATAATATATTCGAAAAATTTCAATATTATATTTTTAAGAACACATCATAAATTTAGAATTACATAACATTCTCAGTTTCCCTTTTTTGCTGTTCTCAGATTCCACTTTACATCACCAAACACAGTGATTTCAATGTAGCATTATCATTGAACAGAGGGGAAAAAGCAATCAAATTGATTGTAGAAAAAACCCCCAATCAGGATAGAACATCATTATAAATATGTGTAGCTATCCGTTTTTCTATGTTCACTTTGTTAATTACTTCCTTCATCTACATTAACTCTTTTATTTATCTCAAATACATTTGCCAAAATGCACACTCTCATTTACATCTGGTACAATATAGACAACAAATGTATAAACTATTTGCTTTTAAACACAATTTTCCAAATGTAATATCAATTAGCGCAAATAATAATCAAAACACTAATTGTAAATACTAATAGTTTGCAGTGCTGTCTACTTTCTGTTCACATCTTCCCAATAGGCCGAATGATGTACTCAAAACTTTGGCTGGAGAAATAACATATAAGAATTTGGTAATTGAGAAGGCAATCTATCTTTGAATTCCAGGTGGGCATCATTGCAATGTGTCCATCCATTGTTACACTTTAAATAACAGTATATTGTCCAGATGTTGCAGTAACTCCTTCATGAAAAATAATACCTGCTGTTGTATACGTTCTTCCTGAAATTGATATTTGACTTGCTTTAAAATTTGTAATTTTTGTTTCCAATTTTCTTCCATTTGCTCTACAACGTTGTAACATTAAAATGAGATATTTTCCAAATCTTTCTATATGTAATGTAGACAGCATCTTTGATCTACAATGTGAACATGTCATATTCTGATTTGCTGTTTTTATCATTTTGTTAAAAGGTACTGACTTGCAGTCTGGTATTGTTAAGCATAGGAATCGTTCTGCTCATATTTGAGTGGTAGAAGTAAATGAACATTCTTCACAGCTATGGTTCCATCTGTAACTTAATCCAAATAAGTTATCAATGTGTATTCCTTCATGTTCTAATACTCCAAGCATGAGCATTAGAAATTCTTGTGCATCTTGTTGTTGGTTTGGAGTAAATGTCAATGTACCAGTACATATATCTAAAAGATGTTGAATGCCAGAAGCAGTATGTATTTTAGTTCTGTCACTTACCAACTGTTGAAATATGTAGTGCAGAACAGAATCTTTTTTCACGGTTTTCCATGATTTCATGATGAAGATGTGGTAGATGAAACACAATATTTAGAATCACATTAGCATAACAGTTGTTACCTGAACTGTTTTCTAACTGGTATCCTACAATATCATCAACACTTTCTATTATTTTTTCTTTATACTTTCAACTTTCTCTTCAGTTGCTTTCTTTTTTTGAACCTCAGTTACATCTTTGACATATTTCCTTTTTGGACACACTATGGGGCCGATTCCGATCTCGGCCGGTAGGGCTCCGAATCGGATTCGGCATTACCGGATCCGATTCGGAGCCCTGTTTCCCGACCGAATCGTATGCGGGTCCGGCCGAGCGAGTACGATGCAAGCGCCCGCGAAATCGCCGACCGACTCGAACGCGGCTACAACACGCTCCGACCGACTCGCACGGACACAACTCACACCGCGCAATGGAGACGTTCCCCGGCCGGGTAAGTACGATGCGCACCGCGAACAGTCCGACCGACTCGCGCCGTCCGGCTCGAAAGAGCTGTCGGAGCCGGACTTTGGGGGTCCGCGTCGGACCCCCCTGTACGCGTAGCCGCGCGAGTTGCACACAGGGGGGACCCATGGGTCCCCCCTACCTGTGCTTGTACGGCACGATGCGCTTCGACGCGTACCCGCTGTAGGGGGCGCCCTTGTTCGCATCGCACCCATTGAGTCAATGGGAGCCCGCGTACGCGTTGTACGACCGGCTCCCATTGACTTCAATGGGAGTCCGACCGAATCGAGTCCGGGTGCATGCGTGCGCATCGTACTCGTTCGGTCGGACTGCCAGAGTCCGATTCGGTCGGAATTCTCTCCGGGTCCGGCTCGGTCGGAGAGATTTCCGGCCCGAATCGGAATCGGCCCCTATATGTTTCTCATATATGGGATATTCACCTAAATCAGGAGCATACAGTCTTCTAAACGATTGTACTCTTACACAATTTGCATCAGCCCTAACCTTTTTCTCATCAAAATCTATCAAATACAAACCAGACAATGTTCTTACTCGAAACAATGCAACGTATGCCATTCCCTCTTTGAACACCATACTTCCAATATTTACAAAAGCTCTGTCTATACTTAAACCTTGAGATTTATTAATAGTTACTGCATATGCTAAAGACAGAGGAAACTGTTGTCTGCGAACATACAAATCTTTTACAAGCAAAAAACATACAACACAGTGCCCAATCTGTCTTACCTCCTTAATCTGATCAAATTTTATAATCAAAAATTCTATTCCATCTCTATTCTGAAAATTTACAAAATCAACAACTTTTCCCATTGCTCCATTTACTAAACCTTCTTCTACATTCAAATTACGCTACAAAATTACCCGACAGTTTATACATACATGTAAAGTCTTTTTTAAGCCTGCAGTTTTAGATACAGACTTTTCCAAAGAATGCAATTTAGCCTGTAGTTTCTCTGTAAGAAGAATTGTCACTCCCTGGTGTTTGATTTTATCAATAGCTTCAATTTCCACAATTTGTTGTTTTTGCCAGTTTCAGAAGTTGTTGATTAAATGTAGAACACTCTTGCAGTGTAGTCATTAGGCAAACTATAGACTTGTTTTCTGCAAGCATATTGTACATTACTCCAGCTGCTGTGTTTCCAGTTATAAACAAGTTCCTTAGTAGCCGACTTTCTAAAGCTTGTTTACCATGTTCCGTCAAGGCACCAATTCTTATGTCTTGAAGAATATTTCCATAATCTTCATCACTTGCTTGTCCTATATTCTTATCAAGTTCTTTATATTCAAAATGTAACCAAATGTTCACATTTCCAAAACTTCCCAAAGATTTCCTTGTGTCTTCATGGACACATGTTTTAAAAACAGGTTGTCCTTTTACAGGAGTAAGTTATAGTAGATCTCCGAATACAATTACATGTTTTCCTCCAAACAGAACATCGTAATCTTTTTTAAAAATCTGTTGCATTCTTACATGTACAAAGGCAAGCATTAAGTTTGAGACCATGCTCACCTCATCAATGATTAAAAGTTTTATTTTCTTCAGTACTCTTGAGGCTTCATAACAAGCTTCTCCAAATAGCTTCTGATATTCCAATTTATTATCATGTTCAACATGCAGCATAAGTAATCGATGTAAAGTAATCCCTTTAAATGTTGTGTGCTGCTAATCCAGTTGGAGCTGTTACAACACAAGATAAATGTGATTCTGTAGAGTTGTGTAGATAACTGGTCAAAACTTTAATTAAGAAACTTTTTCCTGTTCCAGCATGACCACTGATGTACAATAGAATAGGTTTAAATGATGAACATTGGCATTCTTTATTGCATTCTTTATTTTCATGCAGCAAACCATGTTGTACCTGCTGTTTGAAATGTAGATTTATTTATTTCTGCTCAATATTTAGTTGTTCTTCTAACTTTTCCAACTGAATAATATCCTGTTGTGCTTGTTGCATTGCAGTTTCTACCTCATTCATGGCTATTGCTGCTTCATTTTCAATAATTGGTTGTCCCAGTGGATCTTGACTCAGTGGACCAGTACTTTGACTACTTTGGGAACTTTCTCTAGCTATTTCAGCTGCAATAGTACTTTCTTGTTCAATCTCATCATTTAAGATTTGTAGATAAGTTGGGAAAATTGTGCCCTGAATGCTGTCTTCACTTGCATTAAAAGAATCTTCATAGCAGTCAAAGTCTCCAAGTAATTCTGTTTCACCACGCCAAGGCTTGAACAGTTGCATAAGTTCTAAATAGAAAAATTCTCTCTTATCTGGACTTTCGCAACTGAGTTTTCTGTGGTTGATAAGATTTCCTTTTGCATGTTTTACTAAACATCCATCACATCCAATTAATGCATATTTCTCTTCTTTTATATTTTCTGTAACATTCCTTTTAAACCTGTAATGTTGAAGTATTTCATACAGACATAGATTTTCGAGATGTGGACTCCTTTTGGGATAGTATGTATCCAACATATTAGTTTTAAAAATATCCTTACTTTCTGGTTCATTCTGTGTTAAGTATTCGATTTCTTGTAAAGATTGCAATACTCTATTCCGTGTGGAGGCAAGACCTAGACTTACCCAAATTATTCCTCTTGACTTTGAATATAAACTGGCTGAGCTCAAGCAATCCAAAAATTCATAGGCTCCAATCTCTCGATGGGATAGCATTTTCAAGCTGAAGCTGTACAATTTCTTGCTAAGACTCTTCTCAGCTGAAATTTCTTCCCACATTTCTTTCATCTCTGTCTTTTCAGATTTGGTTATATATGATGTAACATAGCGAGCAACAGCAATTGAATTATCTGCAACATACTGAATATCCATGTTTGCATTCCACATTTTCAAAATAACTGCATTGTAGTCATCAATGTACTTTGAAGCTTCTGTTCTTTTTAAGTTGTATGTATTCTTGGGAGATTTCCGAGATATTGTATGTCTTACTGCTGACAAAAAACTATTTCCTCTTCCTTTGCAAATTATAGGACGTGGGAATCCAAACCGACATTTTGTATACAATTTCCCTTTACATTTGTATTTTTTCGTCTGCAATATTTCCCACATCAATGACTTTGAAAGCGTAAAACTTGTTGTCTCAGGCTCTTCTCTCCACCATCTCTTGGAATGGCACATGAAACATACTGTTCGATGAAAGACAAAACAGTTTAATCACTATCTGTTCCAAATGTCGGTGCACTCTTTATCCATAATAGCATGTGTATATGAGGAGCACCTCTGGCTTAGTACTCCTTTCTCCAAAAGAAATCTGTTACCTCTCCAAGAGGTGGAATATTTTTATTGCAGATAAATGACATCATAGCTTGAAACCTATGATTATAATATCTGCATACATTTACAGGATCCAAGGAACACAGTTCTCCAGCTGTCTTCAATTCAATGTTTTAACATTTGAATTTGCTTCTCGTAGAAATTCAAGTAAATCTTCCCACGCATATTCAGCACAGCTAAGTGTTACAAAACATGTAGGAGTACCTAAGTTTCTTAACATGCATTTAAGTTCTCCATGACGACGATACCAATACTCATTGGTACCACGTTGGCACGCCATCAAATTAATTAACTGAGATTCTAAATTTTCATCTCTTTGTTCAACTTTGTCCATGAACTCTTTGCAGAAACATGTTGAAGATGAAGTTCTGTTTTTAATATGTGGTTCACTGCATACGAAAGTGCAGACAAATCGCTTGCAAACAGAAGATGAAATATATATGGAACGCACTGTCGAAATCTTACATCTTTACAATATATTTTTGTTGATCGGTATTCTGAAGCTGGAATCTGTACATTGCGCTCATCAAATCGTCCACCATCTCCAGTGGGGAATGGCTGGGGAAAACAACGAGCTTCTAAACGTTTTTCCCATACACTCATGGGACTTCCCTTTGCTTTTTTCATTTAAAATTATTCAATACTGTTTCCAATTATTTCTTTTGAATGCAGAGGATGTATTGTATAATGTTCATAAATCTCTTCAGTCCTGCACTTGTCCACTTTTTCAATTTGTCCAGTTGAAATTACTGTTTCATCTTCTAAGCATATTACGTCTCCATAAACATTCACATTCTTATAATAAATGTTATTCTGTCTCAGGTATATTGTAGCCTTTTGAAGTTTACTAACATCTACAAACTCTTGCCAGATTTTTCGACTCTTTGTTGGTACACCATTTACAAGAATAACTACTGGCTCATTTTCAACTCTGTCTACACCAACAGTTTCAATGTTTTTCTTAAAATCTAAAGGTAAGTAGACAACTCTACCTTTGTAAATCTGTTGGTGGCAGCTTACCTGTTTTAGGCTCCATACGAACTATGGCCTGAAATGGGTGTACAGATTGAATAAGAATAGACTCATATGTATTTAAATCTGCCAGTTCCTGAGGAATAGGTACCAACTCTAAGTTGTCATGTACTCCTCTAGCTGGCATTTTGTTTTCTTCTAATTTGTTGTAACAGTATTTACAAATAACGTGATCAGTACCCAATTCAAACTGACCTTCTGCCAACAAATAAACACCAAATTGCTGCCACTTATCACTATTTTCTTTTCACTTTTTAAATATAAATCAACATTCCTAGTTTGACTTCTATAGTGAGTATGTCGACAACAAATACAAACAAAGGGGCCTATTAGGATGGCGGGTGGATTGCCCCCGCTGGGCCGGCGGTAGCCACCGCCTGCCCGGGGGGGTGATCCGCCCGCCATCCAGCCCTCAGTGACCCCCCGCCATATTAGGATGGCTGGGGGTCCAGGGCAGACGGGAAGACCGTCCGACGTTTTTCCGCCGGTCGACTCGTCGACCGGGCGGAAAACGTGCACAATATGGTGGTGGTGTCTGCAAGACACCGCCATCCATATTGTGATGCAGGCGGAGATGTGCCTTTCCATGGCGGCGTTGCCGCCATGGAAAGGCATACGGTCTTTGGTATTGGGGGCCTGTTGTGGGCCCCCGGGGGGTGGGGTGGGTGGGGGGTGCACTTGGGGGGTACCTATGGTACCCCCCTACATTGGCATGCACAGGGTGGCAGGCACCGCACGATGCCTGTCATGTTGTGCATGCCAATGCGCAACATGCTTTTTTTACATTGCGGCGGGTGCTGCTCACAGCACCGCCCGCCGCAATGTATATGATGCGGGATGCCACCGCCACCGTGGCATCCTAATTGACATGGCGGGACCGCCGCACCTCTTGCGGGCGGTCCCGTTTGCCGTTGCGGTGGTGGGTGGACTTTGTCCGCCCGCCATCGTAATGATGCCCAAAGTTTGGTTTTTCAGATGAAACTATGTTAAACTTTGTACTTTCTTCTGCAAAATCATCAATACTAATCTCTTTCTCCTGTTCTTCAACACCTACACTTATCAAACTCTCAGTTTTTCTACATTTGTCTTCTGATCCAAAAAAATGAAACTGTATATCATCACAAACTTTCTCTATATCTGATACAGAACTGTGCAAAAGAGCTGTGTTCATTTCACTTAAACATAATGCAGGAGTTTTTACATAGTAGAGTCTTCTTACTAACTTCCGCATTTCAGAGTGGTGTACAGCTAACATTCTTAAATGATGAAAAGTACTTTGGCAGGCTTTTCTTGAAAGACAAGCCAGAGAATGACCTTGCAACTTAGTATATTTTCTTATTTTACATGGATCTAGTCCTTGTAACATCATAATCTTCTGTTTAACACTTTATTGGCACATTCTCGTAAAAAAATTCGTAATATGTCAATAGATTCCTGTCGAATACTGTAAATACTGCTACAGTCCCACTTAAATACAGGAGCTTGTGTACGCCTCCCTTGAACTTCTTCAGCTATTACTTCTACATTACTAGGAACCATGTTTTCCTTTGGAATGGGAGAACCATCTTTCATCTCATAGCATCGACCACTAGCACTGCATGTACTAATGTGTTCTGCTGAAAATAGCTTTCGTCATTAAAGAAAGGCTCAGTACTGGAAGTGTGCTTCCATTCTCCACTGAAACTTTTACAGAAGTTACTTTTATTAACCAGTCTTTTTCTTTTACTTTTCTCCTTCATAAACACCATTGTTTTGTCCAAAATTCTCATTCTCTTCAATATTAATATAAATAATTTACGTTTTATCTCAAAAGCTTTATCTGCTACACTTTCAATCTGTTGCTTTTTCTTATAAGCTACTGATCCTTTTTTATATTTTTTACAATCTTTCAATACATTTTGTACTACTCTACTTCTAAACTTTCTTTTTCTTATCTAGCTATGTTCTTTCAGCCTTTTTGTTATATGGATTGTTTTCCCATAAAATAACTTTGTTTTAACATCTCCATTTGCATTTTGCTTCTTAGTTGTTGAAAAACTTTTCTTTTTCTTTTCAACATTTTTGACTTTTTTCAAAGTCCGTATAACTGTTTTCAGAAATTGTTTAGTTCTCTTACCAGAAGTCTTTTTCTTCTGTGTAACATTTTGCGCTTCATCTAATTTCCTCTTTTCACTTTTCTTTAAGTAGTACTGTTTTTTTTCTTGTCTTCCCTCTTGATCTTTTTTCAATCCTCAATTTTTTTCCCAATAAAAGTATCTAGAAAACAAAGATACGTTTCAATAGTTTGTTAAATAATTTTATACTTTTGAAATAATTATATATTAATATTCATAATAATGAATAAACAAATGCTTTCAATTAATTGGAAATGTCTCCATAACAAGTAAATATGTAGAATATTGTACTTTACACATTAGCAAACCTGTCACAAGAACACGCACCTTTAAACAGTAACATGGGAAAGATTACTGTTTTAAATTTGGCTACGCCCAACATTCTGAGGAGTTGGTGTAAACTGAAGCTGCAAGAGAGAAGTGAGGTTTAAGACATGTTGGCAGAGGGATTAGTGATTAGGCTACTTCCTATGAGTTTGTGGAAAGGTACACTTGAAGTAGGCCGTATAAGTTTAGGTGTCTGCTTTAAATGAGAAATGCAGTCTGTCAAATTTAAAGGTCTGCGTGCTCTTGGGAGTGAGGTATGTGTCTACTTGTACATGTATTCTCTCATGTGTTATGCATCTGAAGATGGTAGCTTGAAAACCTGGTCAGTTTTCCTACCGATAGACAAATCTCTCAGTTCTGCTCTGTCATTCGGTCGCACAGCCTCTGATGTCTTCTGTATGTAGGTGTTATGGAGCCTCTCAAATATACTACTCAATACCCAGGTGCCCTGTTTTATGAGCAGAAACGAATACATACACTTTCTTCTACACAAATTTAGAGAGCGTGTGCTGTGAAACACAGGTATTCAACTATTTGTATGTTTCTTTTTATGTCTCATGCCATTAGCAAAAGGCACAGACAGACACATAAATGCCTTCACAAACATGGTGATACTTACAACAGTGACCTGGGAAGGGTTGCTGTTTTAAATTTTGCTAGGCCCAACATTCTGAGCAATGGGTGAAATAGTGAAGCTGCAAGAGAAAAGTGCGGTTTAAGATATGTTGGCAGAAGGATTACTGATTAGGCTACTTCGTATGGGTCTCTGGAAAGGTACACTTGAAGTAGGCCGTATAAATGTAGGTGTATGTTAGAAATGAGAAATGTAGTTTGTCAAGTTTAAAGGTCTGCGTGCTCTTGTGAGTGAGGTATGTGTCTACTTGTACATTGTCTCATGTGTTATGCATCTGAAGATGGTAGCTTGAAAATCTGGTCGGTTTTCCTACCGGTGGACAAATCTCTCAGTTCTGCTCTGTCATTCGGTCACACAGCCTGTGATGTCTTCTGTATGTAGGTGTTATGGAGCCTCTCAAATAGCCTGTTCAATACCCAAGTGCCCTGTTTTATGAGGAGAAAGGAATACATACACTTTCTTCAACACAAATTTAGAGAGCATGCGCTGTGAAACACAGGTATTCAACTATTTGTATGTTTCGTTTTATGTATCATGCCACTAGCAAACGACGAGGTATTCTATAGAGGGAGTGCTGCATCGCATAAAGACATCGTGGCATTATGATCATTTTTAGGTCGAGCATCAGCGCGCATGTGCTGTCTGCAAGACCTTTTGTCTTCAATACAAACCACGTTTTTCCCGCCTCCTGCTTGTCATAGGTTCAGGCCACTGTCGCTCTTCTTGCCTACCTCCTAACTAGTTGGCTCAGCCGATACCTCACTTCCGTTGAAGGCTGAGGAGCACCGGCCAAGCACAGGTTTGTTGCACATACATCCTTATCTAACCTGTCAGAGAACTCCTTTTTAATTATTGCTTTCCGCCCATCGCCACCCATCTGCTTTGTAATTACTCATTTCTGCTGCCAGGGAGAGTCGTGCAGGAACACACAGCTGTATGCATGGGCACCGTGCTTTATGTTTCAGCACAGCGCCCGATGACACCCGATTTTCTATTGCACCGCTTCTGATTGTTTTTTTATTGTTTTTAGAAATTCCACCTTATACTAGATAGACATGTAAAGCAAAGTTGCTTTTACGGGTGAGAAGTACTTCACCCTTTTTGTTTGGTACATACTGATTGAACTCTTAATGTGCCTTCCCTTCACAGTGCACTGCAGCGTGACACACAATATCAGTGTCCATTCCACAGTCACTCAGGGAAGAGCCAATGCCACACAATGGAACACAAAGTAAGCTGGAAACCCCTGCACGCAGTTTCCAGCTCGTGTTTGGAGGCTTTGTTAAGCTAATGCCTCTTACAGGTTTTGAAACGTCCCTGGGACACCTACATCAGCCTCAGAAGCTTCTTTGGTGGGAAGGGGGATAGAAGTGCTTCACGCTCTATTCGGCACAGATCCCTGCTTCCTCCAAGGCCCCATCTCTCACAAAGTGAAAGTTTTTAGAAGTTGGCAGGTCTGCATCTGGGGCGATTAGTACCTAAGAATTCATAACCTTTTCACAAAAATGATATTCAGGGCAAATTTGCATCACTATTTCACATTTGGATTGTAAAGGTACCCACGGCTTGTCAGTTACACTGGAGGGGTCTGACAAAGTAATCAAAATATTTGTAACTTTCTGGTATTTTTCAAATAGTGGAGTAATAAGCACTTTGTAAGGAAGTCTGCATTTTCTTCCTAAAAATGACATCAACAAAGGGTCAGATGTGCTAAAATTTCACATTTGTATAGATTGATTAAGCTCAGCCAAAAGATAGCGCTGAAGTAACAAAATAGTGATTGTGAAAAAGATAAATAGGCAACAAGTTTTATTTTTGTTTTGTTATGAATTTGATATGTGAAAATAATGTACCATCCCTTTTCCATATCTCTTGATCACAGAAACATACACCATTTGTAATATGTAGAAGTACATGCAATACACTGAACAAGGGACTGCCATGGCTTACAATACATTTTGTGTTCTGACCGTGCAACTTTTGGCAATGAATTATTAAATAACTAGAAAATGGGTATGAAGTAAAGCTATCTAAAGTTGTACACAAAAATCTAAGCTTAGGCATGGTACTCATTTGTACCACTCAGAAGTTTGCAATACCCAAAATGTCATGCTATTGTGATTTTATTTAAAAAAAGTATTTTTGTAGGTACTTTCATACAAATGATAATAGTAAATGCCCATCCATTTTGCCTTACCGCACTTCTTCCTGGAGAAAAGAAATGCTGACCCCATTCATGGGTGTAGCCTATAGTAAAGGGCAGAAAAGGGAGAAAACTGAACATGTCTTGTGTCATTCTGCATAGCCAAAATAGCTACAAATTAACACACGGGATGGTTGAAATATTTGTATTAAGCCAGTATCCATGAACTCTATCAGTCCCAGACTTTAGAGACCCAGGGCAACTGAGGGATGCACTTTGTCACTTTTCTAGCTTGGTGTGAATGACATTATAATAATGCTATGCTTAAAATCTTTGCTAGAAAAATAGATGTTTGAGGTGAACAGTTTTAGAGTTGGTGGTGTTGTACAGTGCTCTATATAAAGGAACTGTTCTCTACCTAAAACTTGGGAACGACCCAGAGTTCCAGGATTCATTTTAAAGTTTCACCAAGGCAGCGCTTACGCTATCTCTTTGAGAAATGCTGTATTCAGGTATGGACTTGAAGCTCTGCCTATGTTCCCGCCCATCTTTTCGATTGGCTCCAGTCACTGTACTTTGTAAATGGTGGCTTTTGATTTGTTAATAGGCTTAGTAGTCCCTCCTTAGTACCTCCTTGTATCATGTTGTAACCTCCCATGAGGACTGCCCTTCTTACACGTGTTGTTACTTGATATGTTATTTATTACACTGGTGAGGACTATTTTTTTAACTGTCCTCTAGCAGCTCCTCCTGAGCTGATGGCTTTATTTTCTTTCTTCAGCGCGCTCACCTCAGAGTCGGAGCTTCAAAGTCCGCTCCTTTCATGCTCTATTGCTTTCCCTCTCCTGATCACATTAGAAGCCCTCCCCCCATCCTCCGAGCACAAACGCAGCTTTTCCCTCCCCACCCTTTCTGTGTGCATCTTGTCTACGCGCTTGCTAAGCCTTAGAGCTCAGCTAATGGCTGCCTTCTAATGGCTGCCTTTTGTTTTGTTCAGCACACGCGGCTTCATTTTTATTGCCACCTGGGAGCTTCAAAGTTGGTTGCTGTCATTAAATATTGCTTTTAGCCTCCCGATTCGTGTTGAGCCCTCCCCCCATCCCAAACACAAACACAGAGTTTTCCTCCCCCTACCCTTTCCATATAATTCGAGTGAGGCAACCTCCGTGTCGTTATGTCAGAGGCGGAACATTTAGGCCCTTTATAACAGGGATGGCCAGGGCATAACGTCATCTTTGCGAAGCTTGATTTTCGGGCGGTTGCAGCAGTGAAGCTGAACTAACAACTAGCATATTATGCCTTCCCTCACACGGCTGCCAGAGCAACTTTTTTCGGACATTCTGCAGATAACGCTGTGCAGTGCATACCATTACAAGATCTGAACAGCAGCCATTGATGTGACACGTAACTTTACAGAGCT
Source organism: Calotriton arnoldi (assembly GCA_963921515.1). NCBI lineage: Eukaryota > Metazoa > Chordata > Amphibia > Caudata > Salamandridae > Calotriton > Calotriton arnoldi. Next base: position 474,567 of record CAWUFW010002330.1, on the reverse strand, counting down.
CACAAATGGCTTGTAGTCCTTCCCCCACCTACTAAGCATGAGAGAGTTTTCTCCGACCTTACTGCCTTATTGTGTTATTCATCCTGCCACAGAATTCTCCACTGGGGCCCTTCTGCTATGGATCCAGTGCCTTTTCTACGTAGCGCACACTTTTATAATGGACACATAAATGTATTCAGTCAAGCGGCAAGGAAACTCATTTCCAGACAGAAACAGCCTCCTATTGACAGCATTATCCTGGCTGGTTTGATTCCAAAGTTTGTGGCTTTTTTGGGCGGTAAGGACTGCAGCCCTTTTCAGTTTGAGGCATCCTGGGCTCTTGCAGGTTTTCAAAATACATAAATAAATGGCATTGTCATTTACAATGCCAATAGCTCAAACGTTTCGTAAATGCGAGACCTATTGCATTGCAAATGCTTGTTGTTATAGCTATCCTTCCCATAAGGGAAAGAGGCAACCCCTGCCAAAAGCGCACCGGGCCACGTAGTCCCTCAATCACCTTCTCTATATTACGTATAAAATACTTCTCGGCCGTAGCTGCCAGTTAAATCTCTAAATACCTGGGCTCAGTCTCCACCCATGGGAGTCCCACCTCCGGCAGCGTTCCATGTGGCTGTAAAGCCAACCGTCCAATCGGGAGTAGTTTTGTTTTCCCGGGATTTATTTGTAATCCAGAAATATTACAGATCCTCCGGAGTACATCCAGTAGTATAGTAGTCGCTTGAGCAGGTTGTTGAATGTACACCAGAGTATCGTCCGTGTACATTGAAACCACATGATTAGTCGCTCCCAACGGGATCCCCCATGCACCCAGTTCCCCTCTCAGAGCCGCCACCAACGCCTCCATCGCTGCCGCAAAAAGGAGCGGCGACAACGGGCATCCCTGCCTAGTGCCGCGCTGCAGTGAAAAGGCCCTCGAGACCAGCCTTCCCATTCGTATTCTAGCATGGGGGGCTGAATAGAGCAACTGTACCCACTCAAGAAACTGCCATTCCACCCCCATTATTCTCAGGACCTCCCAGATGTAAGACCAATTCACTGAATCAAAGGCCTGCTCTATATCTAATAACGCCAAGGAGTGATCGTCCTGATCTAAAGTGGGAGAATGCCATATATGTGCCAGCCCCTGCAGGTTATGGGTAGTACTGCATTTGGGGATGAAGCCCGCCTGGTTAGGATGAATTAACTGGTACATATGAGGCCAGAGCCGGGCCGCCAAAATTCCGCTCAGGATTTTTATATCTATATTTAATAGGGAAATTTGTCGATATGAACCCGGCAACCGTGTGTCCCTGTCTGCCTTGGGGATCATAACTACTAGTGCTTCTCTCATAGAAGTTGGTAGTGTTTGCTTCTGAAGCGCTTCGTAATATACCTCCAAAAGGCGGTCCACCAACACCGGTGCAAACCTCTTATAGAACTCGGACGGGAAACCGTCACTCCCAGGGCTTTTAGATTGTTTTAAAGCTTGTATGGCCTCCAGTAGTTCTTCTTTATATATAGGGGTATCTAGCATTTGGCTCGCTGTATTTTCTAATCGGGGTAAGTCTAGGGTGGCCAGAAACTCAGCCATCACCTCTGGGGCCGAAGACGGTCGCCCCGAGTACACTTTGGCCAGATGATCAAACAAAATGTCCAGGATTGCCTGTTGAATATATACTGTCGTTCCCTGCTTGGACTGCATTTGTACTATGGGGGACACAGGCATCTCGCCCTTGATTAACTTGGCGAGCAGGGCCCCCGACCGGTCACCCTCCATATGCAGACGCTGCTGGTATGCTGTGTAGTGAAACTTTTCTAAGCAATATAACGCCGCCAGCAGCTGCTCCTGGACTGCGCGCCACTCGTTCAGAAGATGGGGAGCCGTCTGGAGCGACGTCTCTATCTCCCCCAGTACCACTACCTTCAAGGCCTCCCACTCCATTGCCCTTGAGGACGCTGAGCCCCAATTCACTTATCTAGAGAGCTCTTCTTCCACCGTGGTGGCGAAGGGTGGATCAGTGAGCGCCTCAGCTTGCAACCTCCATGTAGGAATCTCAGATCTGGGCCTCTTAGTACCTATGGATAGCATCATTGGAGAATGGTCCGAGATATACCTCGGGAGGTATACTATCTCTCCCACCATAGGAACCAAATCCGCTGATACAAAGAATTGGTCTAGTCTACTAAATGTATTAGTCGCTGGCGTATGACAGGAGAAGACCCCACTGTCTGGGTATCTCATCCTCCACACGTCCACCAACCGCAATCCCTCCGGAGCGTCCCCAAGGGCCTCTTTCATCCCCTATTTAGTATTTGATCGGGGAGTCTCTCCGTCCAATGTCCCGTCCAGCACACAATTAACATTCCCCATCATGATAACCCCCCACCCCCAGATATGGAGCTGCTGCGGTCACCACGTCAGGGAAGAAGCCCAGGCTATCTGAATTATTATTATTATTAAGCTTATAAAGCGCCTGGTTACTCCAACGGAGTGTCCCCACGCTATGACATCACAGAACATGACCCCAGAGCCCTACCCCCCCCCCCCCAAGGCCCACAGGCCCTAAAATGTGTGAAAGCCCTGCAGCCAGAATACTAACACCAATCCCCAGGGGGTGATTGAAAGAACCAGGTTTTCAGTTTTTTACAAAACATTGTTTCAGATGGATAGATCCTCAATTCCATAGGTAGGTTATTCCAGGCCTTAGCCGCGAGAAAACCGAAGGATCTGCCTCCTGACCGTGCCTTTTGAACCTTAGGCACTATCAACCTAGCAGTGCCCATAGACCTAAGATTCCGGGTGGGTCTATAAGCAGTGAGTAGTGGGCGCATACATTAATAAGACATATCTCTTGGCCATCAAGCCTGCCATGTAGAATCACATAACGCCCCTCAGGGTCAACCACATGATGCAAGTGTTGAAAGGGGGACCCTGGGGCTACCAAGATGAGGGCCCGCGAGAAAATCCTGAATATGAAGTAGCGTACAGCTGCCCTCTCCATCTACATTTTAAATAAGGCAGTGTGTCACCCCAGACATGCATTTCCTGGAGGCATGTTATGGATATTCTATATCTTCTCAAGTAGGCATACACCCTTCTCCTTTTCGAGCATTGCCATACCTCACACATTCCAGGTAAGCAATTTCATCTTGGGGGAACCATGGTGATTCATGGTTGATATTACCTCTGGGTTCCCACCCTCCCATCCTCCACAGAGATTGGCCACACATCAGTAGATTACATCCCAGACATGGATCCCTTAAACCCCCTCTAAACCGTTGCACAACAGACATAACTGATTGAATCCCCAATTCCCCCCCCCCACCCTCTGGGCAGTGACACGGATCCTTCCCTCCCGATACCATGGAGAGCGAGCATCCCCATCTCCTGCCCTATTCCAATCCCTCCAAATTCCCCAAGAAAAATAACTATCCACTGCAACATTAAATACAGTTGTATGCTACATGTTCCTAGATCACTTAATGAGCAGTAGCCCTGTCCCTTTAAGGAAATGCGTTGTGAGAGGCCGGGCACTCGACGAGGTGCGAAGACAGGGCCTCTAGCTCCCCGAACAGGACCCAGCCTCTAACAAGGGGCGTGGTCCTTCCTGGTCACAGGGGGTCAATACACTACTGTTCCCCCACAGAAAACACATTGGAAGTGAGTCCCCAATAAGTACTTATCTGAGAGTTCTGATCGGTGTCTGTGCATTTCTTCCAATTAACGTGAGCTCAGGAAATGAGGCCATATCTGAATCAGACAGCACCTCTGCCACTTGTAGGGTGCCATCTGCGCACACCCGAACCCGTCCAGAATTGCCGATGTCCTTTTGCTGCTTCCCCCCAAATGGTCGCCTCTGTCTCGTAGTAGAATCTGACGAGTCCGACGTCTTTGTCGATCTGGGCTGTGAGTGCAGGCAGGCGCCATGTTCCCCTGTAGCGTCCATCCATTCAGATGCCTCCGCCGCGGAGAAGAACAGAGCTTTGCCTTTATGTTCAATCCGTAGTTTGGCTGGAAAGAGAAGGCTGTACTTCATCCCTGCATCCCGCAATCGACTTTTAACCGCCATAAAGGTGCGCTGTTGGTTTTGCACCCATTGTGTATAATCAGGGTAAATTGCAATCGGATGACAATCAAAATGCATGGCAGCCTTTGTACTGGTGGTCTGCAGGATGACGTCCCGATCACGATAATTAAAAAAACGGGCAATGATGGCTCTCGGTGGGGCCCCAGGTCTCGGTGGGGGGACCAATGCTCTGTAGGCCCTCTCGATGTTTAAGAACTTGGATGTTCTCCCGGGGGCAAAAACTTTCGTGATCCAGTCCTCCAGAAACAGTTCTGCTGAGGGACCCTCCACTTGTTCCGGAAACTCCACAAACTGTAGGTTATTCCTTCTCGTGCGCCCTTCCTGATCTTCGGCCCGGTATCCAGTTTAATAGTCTTTTTTTGCAGATCCATGACCGTTTCCCTGAGTGACTTAACTTCCATCTGGAGGGCTACTACATGCTGTTCAGTCGTACTGACTCTTATCGGAGACCTTGCGCAAGTCACATCGTAGGAGGTCGACATCGATAGCCACCGCATCAATCCTAGTCACTTGTCATCTCTGGTAGTCTGGATAGCCGCCAAGACGTCATTTAATGAAGGGTCCCGTTGGACTCCGGTCGGAGCCTCCTCTGTATTATCATCCCCCTGTGGATCTCGTTTGGCTTTTTCTTTTACCATGTTGGCTCCGTCCTCTCTATGCACCTCAGGATCTCAGCATTCTGAGCAGCATCTCGGGTCTCCGCCGCTTCCTTCCTCTCCAGTTATCTCGCCTTGTGTGAAGTCACCCCAGGGACCCCGAGATCCCTGCACGCCTTTCTTCACCAGCAGAGGTGCTCCTCTCCTCTGATATGAAATGGACCCCATAGGGATCGGCCAGATCAGGTACACTCCACCTCCAGCCCTATCTTGCTCCTCAATCCGGTCGCCCAACGTCTGGGACGTATCTTCCGGTAATGCAGGAGGTAATACTGTGGCGGTAAATCCCGGGCTACAAGAGGGGCCATCAACAGTCAAGGCACATGCTGCATTCATCTCCAGAGTTCTAGCACACCCCACACTGGCTCCATGGTATCTTGCGCGTTCAACCACGGTGGGGGGGGCCCTCTGTTACCATGCTGCCTTGCGTCCGCGTAGGCCCGGGCCTGACTGCTATGGCCCACGCGGGCCTTGAGCACTCAGCAGGCCTCCAGCAGCCCCTGGCTCATCCCATGCAGCCCCCAAGGTTCACAGCGATCATGCTAAACCATCAGCCGTGTCTAGGCCTCGCCCCGATCACCATCAGCCTCAAACCTCAGTGTAGCCCAGAGGGGGGGAGCCGACGGGACGCCCTGGGTCCCGCTCCGACTCAGCGACTCACCTCCCCTCGCTGCCCGTCAGGTACCACCACTTCAGCCGCCTCAATCAGGCCAGCTCAAGGCCTCTCCGTGCTCCGCGGGGCCGCATCTCCGCCGGAGTCCACCAGGGGCGAGCCCCCGCTCGGGGTCATGCGCTTCCCGCGACAGGAACAGGATCGGTCGCCTCACAGTCTCTCACCATCACAGCGCTAGGTGAAGTCACCAGCCGCCGACGCTCCTCTTCGGGCCCGGCCACGGAGCCGTCTGCGTCGGCCTGAAAATGGCGGACTCATCTTCTTGGCGGCTGTATGCTGCCGTCCGCTCCGCGGTGTCAGTGGGTCCGAAGCACAATTTTCTCACTCCAGGCAATGTCTCCTGGTCGGGCCGATGTTCGTGGGGTCGGTGCTAACTCAGCACCGCAGGATATTGACGGATCTCCCTGCGTTCCAGCAAGAGCACCGCAAAACACGCCTTATTCGGCGATCTTGTCGGCCACGTCCCCCATGTCACTGTTACAAGTCTTACCATGTTTCTCAAAGCATGCATGCATCAGTCTGTGCCTTTTCCTAGTGGCATGATACATAAAAAGAAACATACAAATAGTTGAATACCTGTGTTTCACAGCGCATGCTCTCTAAATTGTTGAAGAAAGTGTATGTATTCCTTTCTCCTCATAAAACAGGGCACCTGGGTATTGAACAGGCTATTTGAGAGGCTCTATAACACCTACATACAGAAGACATCACAGCCTGTGCGACCAAATGACAGAGCAGAACTGAGAGATTTGTCCACCGGTAGGAAACCGACCAGATTTTCAAGCTACCATCTTCAGATGCATAACACATGAGCCAATAGATGTACAAGTAGACACATACCTCACTCACAAGAGCACGCAGACCTTTAAACTTGACAGACTGCATTTCTCATTTGAAGCAGACACTTAAACTTATATGGCCTACTTCAAGTGTACCTTTCCACAGACTCATAGGAAGTAGCCTAATCACTAATCCTTTTGCCAACATGTCAAACTGCTCAGTATGTTGCGCTTAGCCAATTTTAAAACAGCAACTCTTCCCATGTCACTGTTGTAACTCTCACCATGTTTCTGAAGGCATGCATGCATGTGTGTATGCCTTTTTGCTAGTGACATGAGACATAAAAAGAAACATACAAATAGTTGAATACCTGTCTTTAACAGCACATGCTCTCTAAATTTGTGTAGAACAAAGTGTATGTATTCCTTTCTGATCATAATACAGGACACCTGGGTACACAGTTATATAGACTGGGATACACTTTAATACATTTACCAACATGTTTTAAACATCAGTTTTCTCTTCTACTTTCATTAGACAGTCAGCAACAACACATATTACTATGCACAACCTATTTCAATCTTCATTTCAGTACAATAAAACAAACTACAATCCGCATTCATACTTTTGATAACATATTTCAAATATCACATTTCTCTAATGTTTTGCAAGCTTTATAAGTAATGCATTACAAACTTAAAAATAGCATTACAAACACTGAAGCACTGCTACGCAATATATAACACGCCTTACACATTTGTAACTCACCTCTGCAATACTATTGCAGAATATGAAAATGTCAGAAACCCCAAAAAGTCTTTCTTTCCAACACAATACATGTGGTGTACCACTCTCAACAAAGTAAAACCAGTAATGGCAAACTTTCCCTCTCTTTTTCCACACAAATGAATGTAAGTAACAAATCAAAATGCTCCCTTCATTTTTTTCAAATTCTGAAACCCACTTTTATTTGATACACATATTAACCCTTTATTACTCCCTTCTAAAAGTGCCCAATCTGCTTCTGTAACTTACAGTAGTTGCGACTCCACCGCGGTGTCGTAGTGTGGGTCTGTGTAGGAGTCACGAACCCTGACGGGAGTTCAAAAACCTATTGTCAACAATACTAGTATTACCTTTTAAGAACATACCTCTTCTAAAAATAGCACTGATTTAGGAAAACTTACTTTAAAACCATATCACTCATATATAGCTTACCATTTCATATTTTAAAACTTAACTTCCCCCATTCTGCTTAACCCTAGTTTCCATAGTAACAGTTTCTGCAACATTCACCTGTACTGCCAGGTCACAAGTTCTCCATATTTTCAAGTTGAGCACACTAGCTTACAAATGGAAACAGCAGGTGTGGTTGAGTCTTGCAAATATTAGCTTATCCTGTCTACTGTAACTTTCAAAGTGTTTTTCTATACCCAATCAGAAAGATGCTTTTTCTACAAAGTAACATGCATCCTATTTTTGACTACACAATGTTTATCAACAGCCAATCAGTTATCTGCTTTTTCAAAAACAGCATGTTCTCCCCCATTTTAGATACCTCTCATTCTACCAACTGACTTACTCAGCTACAGAAGTTTTTGGATCCCTTCCACTCATCCTTTCAAAATGCTAACAGTATGGATTGTAGGTCACAGCTATGTTTTCTGGGGCAAAAGGTATGCTGAAGACAGAGGTATTGACAAAGACCTAGGTTTGCAAAAAGTGGATATTAGATGGTTTGCCCAGAGAGGATTAAAGTGGCACCAATTGCTGCCTTTGGTTAAAACCTTCTTGCATCTCCAACCCCCTGACCTCATGATTGTGCACTGTGGTGGCAATGACCTAGGCACATTGACTGGGGTAGAATTGGAAATCACAATGAAGGATACTTTTACACAACTGATGTCGCTTTTCCTCCACACTGTCTTTGTATACTCTAACATATGCCAAAGACAGAAATGGAAGTGGTCAAATCAATTCTGTCCACAGATTGAGAAGGCTAGAAAAAATGTCAATAAAGCTGTGTCTGCTTTATTCAGAGATCATAACATAGGCTCTATCTATAAAAACAATCTACGTTTTCACATGCATAACATCCACAGAAGTGATGGAGTTCACTTCACAGATGAAGGGTACAGACTCTTTCTCAACAACCCTAAGCTGTGCATCCGCACTTACATGTAGCATCAACAAAGTCATAATAAACACAACAGCTCTTCTTAGAGCCACCCTATAACCCAACAGTGAAAGTTATATATTTTTTAACATATATACTATTTTTTATTTTTTTTCGGATTCGCGAACCCACCGCGAATTTGCAAAACAAAAGCACGAGTTCAATGTACTACAACACATATAACCTTTCAACTTTAACTTTTAATTAACTTTTTAAATATTATATCAAACTCTCACAATTTTAATGTGATTATGAAATTCAATCTCAGTACATGTATAAAAAAGTCCACAACTGTAACACTACCTTCTGAATTAGTTAGTATTTAATTATTTATTTAAGATGGATCCGCGAATCCACTGTGACGTTACATGGGGGGCCATCCCTGTTCCATACGGCCATTTCGGCCCCGGGGACTCTATCCCCTGGATCCACAGAATTTCATTATTTTAAAATTAATTTTAAGGAGGAGGGCCACGCGGCCCCCCTCCCAAGGCCAATTATGGCCCTGGGGACCCCATTCCCCGAGGCTCGCCCATTCATTTAAAAAAAATGTTTTAAAAGAAGGGAGTGGGACTGAGCCGCCCCCCTCTCGGTCTTTTTCTGCCCCGGGGACCCCATCCCCCAGGGCATGGTAATCATTAAAGGGACCGCGGGGGGAGCCTGAAGGCCCCCGCTGTCCCAGCCTCCGCTGTCCCGGCCGGAATTGCTTTTTGCCTCCAGGGAGCTGCTGACATACAGCTCCCTGAAGACAAAAAACAAAGTGCTCCACTGTGAACAAATGCGAGCAAAGTTCTCTCACTTGTTCACAGTGGAGCACTTGTTTGCTATGGGATGGCGGGAGCAGTGCTCCCGCCATCCCATAGCAAACTGCAATGTCCCAAGGGTGGGCACCCCGGGACATTGCTGGGGCCGGCCCTGGGGGGTGGCGGTGCACAAGGGGGGCTCCATCTACAAAGCCCCAGGGAGGTGGTGGTCCCCGGGGCAGTGTGGGGGGGCTCCAGACCCCCACACCATATTTTAAAAGTTAGCCCCGTGGAGGTGCGGGTCCCTGGGGCAGAGGGAGCCCCCAAGGGCCCTGCCCTATCATTGCCTCCGGGACCTTGCCCACCTGGGGGCTTAAAAGAAACGAAGTGCGGGAGACCGTGCATCGGTTTTTAAAAATATTCGGTGGGATTCGCGGGCCCTATGCGACTCCCGGCAATTATTTTTTTTTAATGCTTTTTTGGGCCCTTGGGGTCCCTGTGGGATCCCCTGAGCAGGCCAAGGGGGTCAGGGTGTTTCTTCCTCGTCCCCTTCTCTTCATTTTTAACGAGTCACAAGATGGTTGCCAACACGTCCTGGTTTGAAGTGTTGGCAGCCAATCAGATCTCAGGCTCGAGATCGGGAGGGTTTGCGGAACCACCACGGCCACAGTTGTATATCTGAGAAATCTTTAAATTTCTCAGGAACTACTGAACGGATTTACACCATTTAACAAAAAGGTCCCTTTCTGAACCAAGAGCAACCTTTTTGCCAAATTTGGTGTAATTCCGTCCAGCAATTCGGGCTGTAGCCTTGTCTAAAGTTTCCTATGGAAATTAACATGTTTACTTTAACATTTTTCACCCGCAAAATGTAATTGCAAAAACTAGGTTAAAAGAAAGACTAACAGACATTTTTTATGAAATCTTTATTAAACATTTTTATAATAAACATTATTAATAAACATTGCATTGTGTGAATTACTGAAATATACATTAGAATAAAATAAAAATATTGGTGATTTTTACAGAAAAATCATAGATAGTCAGTAAGTCTGCCTGAGTGCGGCCAGGACCAGCAAGACCAACCGCATGCGGTGCATGCCAGAAGCCTGTGCCCAGCGGAAAGTCGGCCCGTGGAAGGTTGGCTGCAGGCCCTGCGGCCAACCGCACACCGGGCACAGCCAAAGGCCATGTGTGGACGGGGAGGTGGCTTTACGTATGGTAATAAAATATTACTTTATGTCTTTATCAGGGGCAGCTTCTCCGTAATGGTAGAGGAGCATGCCCCACTCGTCAGAGTCAGTCACAGAAAAATAAAATGATAATAAAACAATATATTTTTATTTTTCCTTGACTGATTCTGATATGCGTGCAGGGCGGGGCAGGGCCAGGCCATGACAGGCAGGTGGTGGCACTTAGAATTGTGCATGTAGGTTTGGCCAGCTGTCCTAGGCCAGCCAATCATACCATGCACACTTCTATTTCTCCAACCCAGCTGTATTTACAGCCGGGTTGGATAAATGCAGCAGGCTCACAGGCAGTGTCTGAGGGGCACAGCAGGCTGCTCAGACCAATCCTGGCGCTGCTGTCTGAGAGCAGCACCAGGATTGGCTGAGCAGCCTCTGCCTTCCCAGGGACTGCTGGGAGATCTCTGAGACTGTGGCGGCCGTCGGTGTTGGAGGTTGCAGGGAAAAGGTATGTTTAAAAAAAAAAAATTATTATTCGTCCACCCCTCCCCTGCTCCTCCACCTTCGTGTTGTAGCGGCCGTCACTGGTCTTTATGTAAAAAAAAACCCTAGAAATTCACTGAAAACCATAGGTTAAAGTAATGTTGTAGTTAGGTGAAAGTTTCAGTGACAACATTTTAAATTTAAAAAACCACTGAAATTCCACTAGTTGTTTCCTCTAGTATCTATAACTTGTGCCCTAAAGTAATTATAACTCGGTCCCTGGGCATGCACTGCTAATTACCTCACATATTACATCACTCATGGCATGTTCTATGACACCATTGATGACATCATTACAACATCTGAAATGACATCATTGATGACAAGACTGTGCATGGTGGGGGTGCAATTTACTTTAGGGCATGAGCTAAAGTTATTAGAGATAACTATAACAGGTGAATTTCAGTTGTTTTTTTAGTTTAAAATGTTAGATTGTCACTGAAAGTTTCACCTATCTATAACATCACTTTACCCTTTGTTTCTTTTACTGAAGATATAGATAACTATATGTGTTGGACCTGCCACTCTCTGCATAGTCATCTCACTTTTTGCCTTCAGCCTCTTGTTTTCTGAACCCTTTTTTTGTTGGCTTGCACTTTACCACTGCTAACCAGTGCTTAAGCGCTTGCGCTCTCTCCCTTAAACATGGTGGAACTGGCTTTCACCCAGTTGGCACATTTACTGCACTTGTAAGTCCCTAGTAAAGGGGTACTACATGTACACAGGTCCTGTAAATTAAATGCTACTAATAGACCTGCAGCACTGATTGTGCCACCCACTTAATTAGCCCTTTATACCTGTCTCAGGGCTGCAATTGCAACTTGTGTTTGCAGTTTTAAACTACCGTTTCAATCTGTCAAAATAAGCCTTTATAAACCCAAATCAATCACCCGTAAGGTAGGCTCTTATCAGCCCATCAGGCAGGGTGTAGTTATAAAAAGTTGGACATCTACTTGTAAATGTGTTTTTAAGTACTGCAAGGCCTGCCTCTCCCATAGGATAACATGGGGTTACCGTATTACATTTAATAAGTGATAACTTTCAATTGTGAGCAGGTTGGAATGTCGAGTTTGGTCTCTGAGGAATTATAAGTTAAAACCCTCTTTAACTGTAAAGTTGGATTTTAAGCCACAGTTCTCAAAACGTTTAGAAAGTTGATATTTTTTTGTCCTGAACATTTGGTGCCTGTAAGTTGTATCCTGGGTCACAAGACTAGGTGTAGATGGCAGTTGATTTTTCTGTATTACTCCCAGACAGTGAGACAAAGGGGAGTAGATTGGTGCAATCCCAGTCCTGGAGCCTTGTAAGTAGGCCTGAAGGTGTTTTGCAAGCCCAGCTCTCGTCCACTGGGGCAGAACTGAAGCAGTGCGATGCAGATCTGCATCGGAACTGCCACTGGGTGACACATCCCCGGCGCAGGACTACACAGCTCTTCTGAACTGCCGTTGTGCAGCGCTTCCTCAGCACATGACCTTGCATCCCAGCCCCACAGCTCCTTGGAATAGCTGCGGCACCACCACGTATCCTCGATGCAGGACATTGCATTGCAGCCTGTAGCTCATTGAAACTGCTGCTGCGAAACGCATCCTCGACGCTTGATCTCTCTCCACAATCTGGACTTAAGGTACTTTGTTCAGCGGGCCCAACTTGGTCCCTGTATCTGGCCCGAGCTCCATCACTGTCGGCCTGAACTTGTGGCTTTGTCCCGATCCGGCTCGACCAGTTAACCACAGTTGCGCTTTGTGCTTTTAGACCCTATTTTTATCTAAACCTTTAAAATTGCATGTCTCCTTTTTTACTGATTGATTTTTTGTTGTTTTGCTCTCAAATCATTTATTACATTTTACTCTGTTTTTCTAAACTGGTGTGGGATGTTTCTTGTGTTGGATTTTCACTTTATTACTGTGTGCTGCATACATACTTTACACATTGCCTCAAAGTTAAGCCTGACTGCTTTTGTGCCAACATACCAGAGGGTTGAGCACAGGTTAATTTGGGGTTTGCTTGTGTTTCACCCTGATAAGAATTGTGGTTGCTGCTTGAGTTGGATTTCACCCCCTCAACCAGTAACCCAATTTCTCACTATATGTGTGTTTGTTTATGTATATACATATACACACACATACACTGCCACCCCACCTACTCTCCCACACATTCGCAAAAAGCTGAGAATGAAGGAAAATGGCTGCCTGCCTGTGCATAGAGACCCCTCAATTACCAACAAGTATATGCAGCAGATGCTCCAAATTTGGCATGAATGCAAGGCCATCCAGAGTTCCATAAAATATTTCTAGCACAGGAGCAATAAGAATATGAGAAATCCACTAAAATATCTGACAAAGCCATTCATGGTCTATTGCAAACACGTACATCAGGCCCACACAGTAAAACACCACTGTACAATAATAAAGACAAGGAAGATGAGGAAATTATGTCCCCAGGTCCCCACCCCAAAATGCCCATTGCTCTTACATTCGTATCTCTTACACCCCAAAAGGGCCTGCCCTGCATCGCTTAGTTCAGACTCCAGGCTCTCCCGGAATAAAAAAACAAACAAACAAAATAAATTCAAAAAGAGGAAACAAATTGATGTTGCATGCCATGTTGATACAGTCCATCAACAAATATTTAGCAAAAAACTGAAATGAACTTATCTGATACTGTCAAAAAATGCAAGAAATCCATGGTGCAGCAGGTATTACAGACAACGAGCAAGTGATAACTTTCCCTCCAGCATCCAAATCCAAAATAACCAAGGAGTCAATAAAGAATAGGGAGGAGTCTTTAGAACAATAAGAAGAAGTTACTACTGTATATATAGCAGCCTTACTCTGCTTCACTTCTCCTGTTAATATAAAATTGATTTTACACTAAAAAAGTTGCTCGAACAGTGGTTTTGAGTAAATTGTACTCCATGTTCCTGTGAAAAGATGGCACCAAAATTACGGTAAGAACTAATTCTTTACTTGAGCATCTGAAAATGTGGCTGCCAGGGAAAAGTGGGTTTAAGGAACTGTCTTCCCACACATTCAAAACACAACATTCTGCCCCAACATTCCCAACTACTTATGTCTTAGCTAATGCTTATATAACTTGGTTCTAAAGATCCAACATTCTGCTTTATATACCTTTTCCCTGAACGAAGTCTGTTTTCCCCGACATGCCTATTGGTGTAATTTGGGCATTTCATGTCACAAGCTTATTATCAGACTCCCACTGTTACACAAAATTAAACCCAGCATAATAAACGTTACCACAGCATCACTAAATGCCACTTTCTGTGCCTCATGTCATACCTCCTCTCAATAATGCAATTTTATGGTCGGACTGACATTTTATGTCAGATTTTCCTTTCCCCGTTGCATGCTAAGATGAGCAACAGTCCTTGTGGTTGGATTTTCAGTGGTTTTAATCATGATAGGGTAAGCTTTTGGTATTACATACTCCAAAGGACTGACAAACTCCTGTACATTAAACTCACCTCCCACGAGTTGAAGGATCAGTTCTTATGGCTTTATACGTAATGATTCTGCAGTTTCAAAGCCTGTGATTTGTAAATTTCCATACTTTCTGGTAAAACCAGACTTGCTATATTTTAAATGATTTGCAACTCGCAATTTACACATTGCAACTTCTTACAAATTGTAAGGAAAAAAGGACATCAAATGGATGCCCCCCGCTTCCCTAGCTATTCCCTGTTACATGTATCAATGTTTGTAACTGCGAAATGGGATGCAAAACATTGATTGAATACTGATTTCCAAAATTAGCATAATGTGGAAGTTGTCCGTGAGGGACAGCTTCTACTTTATGAATGTGGGCTGTGAGCATTAGCTATCCACAAACCGATCCAGAGGACATCAGCATGCTCCCAACAATGCCCCGGGCATCATGACAGGTATTTAAAAAAAAAAAAAAGGGGTTGTGGGAGTGGTGATCTGCTGTCCCTCGCAGCCCTTTCCATCCCTTCAGTTGCATCCATTTAATGGAATCCCGCCTCATCAACATGCATGAGGGTGGATTTATGTGAATTCTATGGAAATTCAGTGTTTGTTCTGTGGTAGAATACTACATCTATAACAGTACAAAAATTATGCGAAAAAGGCGACTGCTGTGCAACCTGAAAGTATTACATCAGCCCTCCAGCTCTTTTTAGCTTAGCCTTAACAGTATTTCAGTTATATGCCCCACGTGTGAATCATTTGAGACCCTACTCTCTCCCTTTGGTTTCACCTGCGTGAAATCTCTTGTATTTAATATATCCTAAAAGGGACTCCTGTAGCCAAAGTACTGTGTCCATCCGCTTTTGTGTGGGATTTTTTGTGGTTTACTTTCCCTGGCTGCAAGCATTGAAGCCATGTCGTAGCCATCGTTGCATGTTGTTTAAGCACAGCATTTTGTTGCTTGTCTGACGACCATTACACGCATTTAAGGCGTGATTACACTAATGACGATTACATGCATGTAAAGCATTTGTAGCTTGCTTTTATTTTAGCTTACATTTTTTAATTAAGCCCAATGACTCTTTATCCTTCCAACGAAAGTTTGGGCAACATTTACTTTGATATCATGTTCTGCTCTCACCACGCATTGCCGATGTTTTTGAGAGCTGTGTTATGTATTATGTTATGGGGCGCAATGACTAGTGTTTTTTAACTAATGTAACCGTTAATGGTTTTTGCTTGCTTTTGTTTCAGCACACATTTTTTAAATATAATGTTGCCATTCCAGCGCGCATTGTGAAAGGTTTTCCGAGCTGTATGGTTTCTTCGTTTTTGGGGTGCACTGTATTTTATTGGCTTTGTTGGGTGACTGTTTTTTGTTTACTTTCCCTGGTTGTCTATTGGCACTGCATTAGTTGTTGCTAGTGCATAAAAACATTCCCTCGCACAACCTAAAAGCTAATACAAATATAATGTGGGTGTGTACTAACTTAAAGGGTTGCGTGTTTTTGAATAAACTGGACCTATTAAAATGCAGCCATTGTTGCATGTTGTTTAAGCACAGCATTTTGTTGCGTGTCCAACGACCATAGCACACATTTAACGCATGATTACACTAACGACGATTTCACACATTTAAAGCTTTTGTTGCTTACATTTTTCCTCTCAGCACGTATTGACAATATTTTTGAAAGCTATGTAATTTCATTAATTTTGCACACACTGACTTGTTTTATTTTCCAATATTTTTCCTCCGATTACCTGTTATCCTATTCACTTGAAACCTTGCTGTTTTTGTCAAATGCACCACCTTCATTCATAATGAGGTATTTTTGTGTTGACTCAGGTTACTTTTTGGCTATCTTTTATGTTAAAAAGGCATTCCTCCTATTTCCAAGCACGGGCAGTCCAACTATCCTGTTCAGCAGACCAATGGCACATTTTTGCGGCTGAATATTTTTTTTCTCACATACTGTCTTTGTGGCTAGAGAATTACTAACAGAGGTTTAAAGGTCTCCTGCAGTCTGTCATTTTGTGGCTCATGTCACCTTTGTTTATTCTCTTGTATACAATGGCTGGCTGTAGCATTTTCTTTGTACATTGCTGAAAAACATTTTATTTTAAAATGCTTGTGATTGCAACATCCTCATTTGGAGCCGAAGAAGAAGTTTATACGAATATGATGATTCTTGTAAAATCCAGCACTTACATGCGCTCTGGTACTTAATTTAGTCTATTATTATTAATTCAGGGTTCAACGTGTGTCTGTCTTGTATTAGCAAATGTATTAATTTACACATCTACGTATATATTGATTTCTTTTTTTAAGGACGTCTCTCATGATGTTACCTTTAGGTGTGCAATCAGTGTGCCTTTGACGTAATATTCTGTAATGATGAAATTACACATTCCGACTGCCCTTTTAGTAAACACAGGGGGATATTCTCAAGAACGTGTGATAATTATCGCAAAATTAGCTTAACGCAACTTTGCACATTAGAGTCTATCGCGGGAAAATAACGCCGTGTTAACGTTGTATTCTCAACACGGCGGTACCATGCGATAGTCTCACGCCAACGCGTCAAATGACCGCAATAAAATTACCGTCACAGCCAAAAAACGCGAAACACGAACACGAAAAAAGTTGCGATGTGGCCAACCGCGATAAAAAAATCTGGGATAACCAGCAACAGGCCTGCAATTCCCATGCGTCATGCGGGAAAATGCACTATAAAAGCACCGAAAAACACAAACAAAATAATTCAAACTGCGTAGCACCATGGAGGAAGCTGGAGCAAGTACAGAGGACGACCAGAACCCCACAAGCCCCCAGGAGGAACAGCCTGGGACCTTGGGGTCATGGAAGGGCAAGGAGAAGAAGACGAGGAAGACGAGGTTCAGTCCGCAGGAAAACAGGATCATCATCACGGAGGTGATAGAACACCACCAACAACTGTTCGTCACCTCCAACGTGTCATTGGCAAATAAAAATGCAACATGGCAGTCCATCCTGGATAAGGTAAATGCAGTCGGAGTGAGGAGGAGGACAATTGGAGAGGTCAAGAGGCGCTGGAATGATGCGAAGCGCAAAACCAAGAAGAAACTCGCTGACAACCATCAGGCAGCAATGCAGACTGGAGGTGGCAGTCCAGCGGAACAGCAGGAGCTGGATGAGATGGAGGAAATGGTGGCCACAGTCATCAGTGGGGAGACGGTGGCAGGAGTTGGGGGTCCGGACACTGCTCGACATGACCTGACACAACAGCACCAGGGTGAGTACCGAACAGGGACTGGGTGGACGGGGGGAGATGGGCACAATGGCACACATGCACAATTAAGTACAGCACACTGCACACCCACAATGACTCTGGATCATGTCCCTGATCCCCTTGGCACACTGCAGCACACATACAAACAGCAAGTAGGCCCCCGTCCACTATGGGCACTAAGGGGTCCCTCCCCACACCACCAATCTCACAACCAACCCATGCACATGTGTTAAAACCAGCAAAGCTGCGTGTCTGTGAGCCACACTGACAATGCAAGTGACACTGCATGACGAACAGCATGGCTGCAGTACAATCATCATGACATGGTGCACGCCACGACACTGAGGTGGCTGAGTGTGGAACACATCCGGAAAGGAGCAGGTCACACTCTGACACATCCACGTGCACAAACAACCCCTGACGTCAACAACACATCTGCAGATAAACCATGCCCAAGAGTTCAAAATCTGAACTAGAGCCAAAATTAGCCAAGTCTGCAACATCTCAGCACTGTAGAAGCACAGAAGTCAAAGGCACACCGCCTCAAAGGGATAAGGGGCAGCAAAATCACAGCTGCAGGGGCGACTCTCCCACAATGCAGCACACACACATAGCAATAACAGCACAACATCATTGACGACAATGTGGTACAAAGTGCAACACTCTCACTACAGAACAGAGGACACAATTGGTTCCGCTTGTGCGCAGAAACTGGCCAATCACATCTGGCATAGCAGGAAACTGTGAGATGATAATGTACGTGTACAACCTCACATCCGTGATGTAGTTCAAATGTCCACTGTCCCGCATCAAATAGTCAGCTCCCCCCAGTCACAATGTACATTGTCATGCAGTCTGTATGTAAACTTGAACAATGCGTCAACATACATGTTGACACAATGTTAAAATGCATCTCCCCTTCACATTGCAGAGGGACAATCAACACCTCCTGCAGAGCAGACCAGGCAACTCATCAGTGATGATGGAGAGGACCTCCACACCTTCGACACCGATGCCCTACAACAGCTCATGGACAGCTACGGCAACCCACCTCCAGGAGCAGGGCAGCCCAGCTGCATCGAGGAGACCCCACCCCCTGCACAGACCACACAGCAGGAAGCACCCACCACCATGGCTGGCTCCCAGCATTCACCGAAGAACACATCGCATTCCAAGGCCAGGTGTTAGACTGCCAGAAGGAGGTGGCTGAACAGGTGCGGGTGGGGTTCGACCTCATGGCAGCCAAACTAGATAACATACGTGGGTGTCTAAGTCCCATCAGGGACCACTTACACTCCCTAACGGACACCCACAGTTCGCTCCATGATGTCCAACAATCCATGCCAGACATCGCTGGAGTCATGACTCTGAGAGGAGAACAATTGTCTAGTCAGAGTGGCCTCAGCGATGTCAGCCGAGAGTTGGCACAGATGCTGAGGATAATGGAGAACATGGAGCGGATGCATGCGGAAAGAATGGCTGCCACGGATGCACACCAGCGAAAAGTTGTTGGGATCTTCCATGCCCTGCAGATCCTCATCAACGCATTGCTGCCACTAAGGCAGTTGCTGATGAATGCTGCTGGTACTTCTACACACACATCTCCGGCCCCTGATGTGTCAGTGGCACACAGTGCTGCAGACCAAACATCAGCACCCACATGTCAGACAGATGACATAGAGGACGAAGATGAGGGTGATTCCACCTTTGTAGTAAGAAGGAGCCAGTAGCATTCTTCTCCGCCATATGCCCTGTTTCAGCTTGGTTCTGCCCTCTGCATCATGCCCTGTAACAACACCTCCCCCTGTCCCCCGAAACACTCTGCGACACTTACCTTGGACCTCGACATGGACTGCCATATTTTGTTTGCTTACCAATGTCACAGCAATCAGACTGCGGACTGTACTCTTCCTCTTCCGATGTACTTGTCAATCCCTAAATGACTCTGGCTGGCCCTCCACTGGGCTACAATGTAATGTGGGGTTTGAATGGCCATGTACTGCTCCAGCTCCGACACTCCACCGAATGTGTATAAATCATTCAAATTCACACAGATGTGTCATGTCCATAATCGATCAAGTATGAAAGTATGGATGAATGGAAGGACATTGATTGCCCAAAAAGGTACACCCTGGGAAATGAAAGCAATGCGCATGTTTGACCGTGACACACATAGGAAGTGAGATGACTGGGAATGTGTGCACTAGCTGTGGCCTCATTGCTCTGAAACAACAATCGCGCAATTCCTCAACTTTGCCCCACGCAATGTTAGAAATAGGGCTGGATATGAAATGTCAAAGTCGTTGGCAGGCCTAAAGTAGTGTTCCCCATTACATTTGACAACAGAACATCTCTTCGCATACCTACTCACACTCAACTGGGTGGACACAGCCTGTAGTGATGGATCACATTGATCCACATGCAGGAACATGGACACCATACTCACATTGCTGAAGACACGTAAGAGCACAGGTATATCAGCAACTATCCCAACCACTATGTCTGGCTCACAGAGGTGGAGCTGGCAATAGGGACTCACCCCTAAGTGAAATGCGTCAGTCAGTCCCTCCCTGTGTACGGACAATGCTCATTGAGGCACACGATTTGTCATTCTAATCAACACTCACCACAGTTGAACACTAGTGAAGTTGCGTGGACTTTATTGCCATGTGCGTGTCAGTACGAGCAAGACAAGGGCCACAACATGCAGACCAATGCATCAGACACTAACAGGCAGCATTCGGTCACGGTACAGTTCCACGTGACAGGCGTTGTGCATGCGCCCGGGATGTTCTGCCATTGCTTTGGTGGCTCTCGTAGAACCGGCACTCTTCTGACCTGTGGCAGTTATGTGGATGATATGCCACAGCTCGGAGCAATGAGTCGTATGTGTGTGCAACGTTTGGACGTATGGGTTGTTGTGTACGTAAGTGTCAAGGGCATTCCATGCAAGAGTACCTCGAGCAAGAACTTCTGTGTGTGGGGTGTGGATACGTTGGTCCATCATTAGCGCTGTGCGTAGTGTGGGAGTCGTCATCATCTGCTATGGTATCTCTCTCAGGAGATGCCTGCCGCATGCAAGACCAAGATGTGAAAACAAGGGACCCCCTCTATCAAACAATAAGGTCTGGGAGTAAGAGGGGAAAAGCAACCATGTATTTTTACTAGGAAATACTCCCCTTTGACCTGTATTTCTTCCAAAAAGAATTAATCCACTCTGGGTAAACAACCAAACAGAATATATCAAAAATGCATATGGTTATTGAAATTGATTTATTGTTCTTAATAGCATCTTATTCCTTTGTAAAGCAAAATTCTTTTTGAACATAATATTTTACATGTATTAACAAAACCTACATCAATATTTTTAATTTCTTTTTTCTTTTTGTTAAAAATAAAACATGGAATGAATAAATAAATACATTTAATAGCCCCTGCACAACACACCTAAACTTATACCCCAAGCATTCACTCTACACAATCGTTCACAATCATACAAGACACATGTACTCATCCGGATAAATGGGAAAACAAACAGATATAACTAGTTTTCACAGCTAGATAATTTTAGAGGTCTGGACACACGAGATCGACGCGCGTTTCGGTGGGCTAACACAATTTGTGAACCACCTTCATCAGGACCTTGTCCAAATGGGGTACAGAGTCACACAGTCAACTGAGCCAAGGGGACGTATCTGCTAATAGTGGTGTCCCAATTAAATGGACATCACATGAATTAGGAGGAAACTTAGAACTGCATCGTTTTCTTGCTGGTACCTATCAGTGCTTGTCGTTATCCAATATTTTCTTAGTTGCATGAAAGTTTCACATGCTGCGTTCAATATCAGAGCACCACCACTCCACAAGGTTGAGTCAGACAAGATTACGATTTGATGTAATATGTGGTATATGTGAGTTCTTTAAATACACCAGGATCGGGGAAGGTTGTCCTCACCCTGAACAAAGGGATCACTTCAGGAGGGTCAGTATCCTTCAATTTATTTTCTATTCATGTGCACTCCCATATGAGTTGATCCAGTATTCGTGGCGTGTCCGCATCCGTCCAGTAACGCACCAGTAACGGTCAAAGGGGAGTATTTCCTAGTAAAAATGCATGCAAGACCAAGGTCAGAGGTGCAGATGTCCTTCCGCCTTATGTATTGTGACAGAGGAGCTTTCATCCCTAATTTTAGTCTGACTACTGCTTGCATTCTGGAAATGTGATGTGGCTTTCACGCTGCAATTGAGGCTAGACCTTAGGCTTATGGTGCACCAATAGCGATACACACACAACAGTTGGCCTGCATGAGCCAAGAGCCCGAGCGACCTTGCGCTCCTTGTATAATCCCTTCGTACGCGGCCGCCCTCTGGGTGCATGCAACATTGCAACATTGCCGATTGCGGGCCGTGTGGCGCAGACACTGCAACAGAGACACACGCATCAGTTGGTTTCCTGTCCAGCCCAGAAATGAACCACGCCCAGAGCCCATGGATAATTATTCACACCCCTACGCTGGCCTGGCGGACGCCGACGCAGCCCACTCGGCATACGTATAAAGGGGGGTACGACGACGCTACGTGTCCCAGTTCTTCCCCACTGCCGGAGGTGACATGGCTGCGTACGCCTGGCATATCACGTGACTCAATCAGAAAGGGTCCATGCCTTGCGTTGCACAGAGTTGGTGGCACCGGAAACACTGCGGCCGGCACGGGCCTACCGCCACGGGACAGTGACTTTCGGTGCACTGAGGTAGGGGCACCTTAGGTGCTGAGCGGGTGTGTAGCCTGCGATGATGCGCCGTCCTGGTGGTCCGGATTGGTAAGGGTTTGTGTGAGCACTGCTGGACCGCAGTGTAGGCCTGAGCCAGCGGGCAGCGCGGGCCTACCGCCACGTGGCGTTGCCTCGCGGTTCACAGGGTTAGTGGCACCTATAGGGCTGAGCAGGTGTGCAGCCTGCGATGTTGCCGTGTGCACTGATATGATCTCTGCCATTGCGAAATCAAGACCCAGAATCACGTGTGTGACCTGGTGGCCCGCGGGGCGGGGCTGCATGATGTGGAGGCTGCCAAGGTCGCGTGCCCCGGGCTTGGAGCTTGCACCGGCACGTGGTGGGCCCTTTTGGAGACACGCTGGTGGCGGAAGGTGAGTAGTGAGGCCTGGGTGCGCAGGGGCGGGCAAACACCACAGGGGCTGGGGTGCAGCAGCCTGTGTGCGCAGGGGTGGGCAAGCGATGGTGGCGTGTGCAATTATATGGATTCTGCCATTCATAGATCTGGACTCTGTTTCAGATAAGGGACCTGGTGGACTGCAGTGTATACCGGCACGTGGTTGGAGACACACCGGTGGCAGCAGGTGAGCAGTGAGGCCTGTGTCCGCAGTGTCGGCACTCTCTCTCCCTCTCCCTCTCTTCCTTTCACTGTCTCTCTCTCTTCCTCTGTTACTCTCTCTCTCCTTCTCCCTCTCTCCCCCTTTCTCTCTCTTTCTCTCTCTCCCTCTCTTTCACTCTCTCTCTCTCTCCCTTTCTTTCTCTCTCTCTTTCTCTCTCTCTCTATGTCCTTTGATGAGCGCATGACACACCTTCTTATCTTGAATTTTGTGTTGCAGGCTGTGTCTTACAGATTGTCCAGTGAAGACCCGCCATGACTCTTCCGAATAGTTGTTTTGAGTTAAATTTGAATAAAATAATTTGTTTGGAAATTCAAAGATGAATGAATGATTCTCCTTTTTCTGACCACACATGAATGTTAATTGTTGTACTTGTGCGACATCAGGCGAATTGTTTTGTTCATGATTTCGTAAGGTTGATGTAAAATATCTTTGTGTGGGGTGGGGCCCGGGGGGGGCCTGGGTGTGGTGGCGGTGGGTGTTGTGGCCCTCTTGGGGCTCCGAGCTGCATGATCAGTGGCTCCATGGCATCTGTTGTTCTTCAGGTGTGGTTCTGGTCTGGGCTCCCTTTTGTGGTGCAGGATGTCATCCGACTTAACACCAGGTAAGAGCAGGTGTTAAATCCCTGCTGCTAACGCGCCTTATCGCCTGTTTTGGGATCTTATCGCCGATCTGGCTGGTCGTAGGGAATATTGTGAAGTGTTGTTTTCGCGGCTTTTTGCACGGGAACGCCTACTCTGCTTCTCATTAGCGTTAGTTGCCGGTGTCATCCGTGGCGATGTTTTTTGCGGCTGCTATCGCAGGAAAACTGGCGATATCGGCTGTTAGCACCAGCTTGTGAATGGTGCGATATATCTATCGCCACTTTGGCTGCGATAAAGTGCTGCTAACTCGGCATAAGTCCTTGAGAATATGCCCCACAGTCTCTGTTCTCGCTCCTGTCTCTCTCTCCCTATCTCTCCATCTGGTATAGATTACCACAGCTCCCTCCCGATGCAGGCTAACGTGCTCAGTAACCTGGAGGCCCCTGCGTACAGCTGTCTCACTAAGCTGATAGGAAGCTGCCATCCTGTGCTGGATGGATGGGGAGAGGAGCTATTGACATGCCTCTCCCCCCTCACTCACATTTCTCTCACCCTCCACCCACACTTCTCACCCTCAACTCAAACCGTTCATCCTGCACTTATACTATTGACATACCACTCACTCTATACTCACACACCTCTTACCTTGTACAGGGTAACATCTTTCACCCTGTACCCTCACACAATTTTCATTCTGCACTGAACACACATCAATCACCATGCATTCAGGCACTTTCACCCTGCATCAGACACTTATCAAGCTTCATTCATGCATTACTGACCCTGCACAAAGAGCACTCACACCATTCTCCCTACACTCATACATTACTCCCACACCTCTTAATATTAATCCCATAGGCGAAACATAATGCATTTACCAATGCTTGTTTTTAACTAGTGGCATGTAGATCACAATTTATATTTGTAGGGAAAAGAAGAGTTTTATTTTTTCTACGACAAAGGCCGGTTGGTACATAACTTACAAATCTCTGCACATCATAAATACAGTGATTCCTATACGAGTATCAGCGGAAATAATTTTATAGTCTAACTGTTAAAAATTCTTTTTTTACTTACCGTAAAACCATGAAACTGCTATCGCTTCTAAGAATACTACTGCAAGTATTGAACAGCCAGCACCAAACTCCTCAAGGAGTTTTACCACATATGCTCCACCCTAGAATTAAACACACAAATTAAAAATGTAATAATAGCAGCGGATATTGTATAAGCAGAAAGGAAATCCAATCAGAGTCCCACTGGCAATGCACTTTCCCTTCTGCTGGAACTTTAGTGTGGATACCAGATTGACCTAAGCAGTATGAATATTTAAATAAACCTGTGGTTTACGTGTAGGTATTTACTTTCCCTTTCTTAATAGTTCTTCGTGTTAAGATTACACAACGAATACAAAGGTTACAAGACTGCATATGATTGGAAGGCATTTTTCAGGTTATTATAACTTTGTTCAGAGGAAGTTGCCTTAATTCATTTTTTAAACAATGAAACTAAGAGCCAGATGTACGACCATTTCATTTTGCAACTCACAAATTGCGATGTTTAGCAACTCGCAATTAGCGAGTCTCAAAATGAAATGTACTAATGTGCCTCAGACACATTAGCGATTCCCAGTGTGGTTGCAAATAACCTGCATCATCAATATTCATGAGGCAGTTCGCAATTTACGGCCCATTAGGAATGAGCAATAACACAGGGATGGTGGCCTGCTGGGGACAGCATACCACCATGTCTGTGTTTGCTTTTAAATAAAGCAACTTTTTTTTTAAAGTAGCCCATTTTCCTTAAAGGAAAACGGGATGATTTTCAAAAAGAAAAATGAAACGTTTCTGTTTAATTTTTGAAGAGTAGGCAGCGGTCCGTGGGACCACTACCTGCTCTTAAAAACGTTTTCGCTGCCAGTCACAAAGGGGAAGGAGGCCCCTTCCCGTTTACAACTGGCTGTAGGTGGTAAACTGAGATTGTTTTGCGTCTGCATTCCGGTCGCAAAACAATAGTACATGCCCTTGAGACTCGCTATTAGGAAGGAACGCCCTTGGCGTGCCCCTTCCTAATAGCGACTTGCAAACCCTATTTTGTGAGTCGGTAATAGGTTGCCAACACGCAAAATAGAGTTGGTACATGCTGACAGCCATTTTAGCGACTGCTAAAAACAGTTGTACATCTGGCCCCATATGTATGTATTTAGCTAATGATTTGCGTTAGCTCCATGCTGCAAACCTCTGCGCCCAGATCAGCCATTCGGACTCTGATGAGAGCATGTTGGAGACAGGTGGGAGTTTACATCGAACGCCAGTGACATTATGAATCTCAGACGTAGTTTTTTTAAAACACAATCCTCTTTCTAATAGATATCCTGATTCCCTCCTTATTTTATAAACTTAACCATTCAGGTAATCCTTTCTTAAAGAAATAAGAGAAAAATGATTCCATTACATTGTAGATGGTATTTTAGGTTTTGTATGTTTGCTGTAAACACAGTTTTATATACAAATGTAAACGATAACCTATAGAAGTGCTTCTTCACCTGTGGTCCGGGGACCTCTAGGGGTCCTCGACGTCTACTCATTAGAAAATTAAATAATATTAACAGCTCAATTAATTGTATGTAAAGAAAGAAGCCAAATTGAATATTGAAAATTTTAAAATGTTAAGTAAATGTGAAGGAATTTGCAGGTTAAAGCTAAAAATCTAATTGGTGTTCTTAGATTGATTCATAGGAACAGCGCAAATGAAGTAAACAGAATGTTGTATGGGCAATGGCTGACTTCAATTGGATTTAGAAAAGCCCCAGTCGTCCCATTGAAATGAAAATTTTGGCTTTTTAAAAAAATTGTTTGTGAATTAAATAAAATATTTTTTCATTTGCGTATTTGTTTGATGAATACTTGTTTCGTTTTTTTGTGTATTGTTTTGAGGTTCAAATCATCCAAATTGCTTAAGCCTGGATTCCCCCTTCCAGTAATGACTCTGTGTGTGGTCCCCTATTCTAACAATGATTACGTAGGGGTCCACAAAAGTCAAAAGGTTAAGAACCACTGACCTATTGTATATGTCAATCTTTAGCTCCACTTATTGAGATATTTATTAAATAATTACTTTATGTTGCATAGCTTTCTATTTCAAAGTATTAATCATAAAACGTTTACTGACTCCCTCAAAAGTTTGTAAATATGCCAGGGTCGGAAATAAATGGGAGAGAAATGCACCGTTTGTTATAACATGAATTAAAATGATGTGTTTGAGCACATCAGTGCTTTTATTAATTTTTTTTTAAAATGGGGATTCTAATTCCAATGTGGCAGTTCAAGCAATGTCAGGTTCTTGTTCTTGTGCTCAACAGGACTTTTAGCATGTGTGAGACTGAAAGCCGTCTTTCTCTCAGCCACTCACTTACTCCATCACACGCCAGACAACCACAAATACTTAGATCTGTTCTATGGTCACCTGATGTCATTGAGCGGAGAACTGTACAGTGTAGCGCCATCAACTGAATTGCCTCTAAGAGCCACCAGGATGAACAAAATGGTTCAGTGTGTGCTGTACAGTGCTTATTGCCAATATTCAGCAAGTATTTAAATGCTGGCCGTGAAGCAACTAATGGTGTTGGGCGTGTGCTAGGTTTGTGAACGGCCTGGTCAGCGATCTCGGACATAGGTTTGGGAAGTATTTAGGGTGCACAGACATAATATTGAGTTTTTATTTTCAGAGTCCCAAAATATCGAGTTGGAAATATCGAAGGGACTGAATATTGAGATCAAGAATATCGGTGACCAGAATATCGACATGAAAGTAAGAAATATCGTTTTTGTTAATATCGAAGTCAGTAATATCGTTTGTAAAATTATCGTTGTTAATAATATCGATGTTTATATTAGTGTTATGTATTTTAGTATGTATTTTAAATGCATGTGTTCTATATTTTTGTTAAGTATTGTATTTTTTTAAAAATATATATATTACATTTTTAGAAGTTATTAATGTTTTTTAAAATAAATTTTGCGTTTTAGTTCCGTAGCGGGTTGTGGGTCTATAGGGGAATAGGGTGGGAAGTAATTTAATTATAATAAAGTAATTATTAATTTTTATTTATTGGTATTGATACTTAATTTATTGTTAATTAATTATTAATTGCTAATTAATTTTTATTAATTGATTTATTGATAATTATATTAATTGTGTTGATTTTTTTAGGAGCGGGTTGTGGGTTTATAGGGGAATAGGGTGGGAAGTAATTTAATTTTAATAAAGTAATTATTTTTATTTATTTATTGGTATTGATAATTAATTTATTGTTAATTAATTATTAATTGGTAATTAATTTTTATTAATTGATTAATTGATAATTATATTAATTGTGTTATTTTTTTAAGAGTGGGGTGTGGGTTTATAGGGGAATAGAGTGGGAAGTAATTTAATTATAATGAAGTAATTATTAATTTTTATTTGTTATTATTTATAAATAATTTATTATTAATTAATTATTAATTGGTTATTAAATTAAAAAAATTATTTAATTGATATGTATGTTAATTTTAACCCTCTGCTATAAAACACTTTCCCTACAGTTACACTCTCTGGAGTGGGAATAGTCATTTTTACCCTTACGCTATCCAAACACTTTCCCTACTGTTGCACTCTCTGGAGTGGGAATAGTAATTTTAACCCCTACGCTATCCAACACTTTCCCTACTGTTGCACTCTCTGGAGTGGGAATAGTAATTTTTACCCCTACGCTATCCAACACGTTCCCTACTGTTGCACTCTCTGGAGTGGGAATAGTAATTTTTACCCCTACGCTATCCAACACTTTCCCTACTGTTGCACTCACTGAAGTGGGAATAGTAATTTTTACCCCTTCGCTATCCAACACTTTCCCTACTGTTGCACTCTGGAGTGGGAATAGTAATTTTTACCCCTAGGCTATCCAACACTTTCCCTACTGTTGCACTCTCTGGAGTGGGAATAGTAATTTTTACCCCTACGCTATCCAACACTTTCCCTACTGTTGCACTCACTGGAGTGGGAATAGTAATTTTTACCCCTACGCTATCCAACACTTTCCCTACTGTTGCACTCACTGGAGTGGGAATAGTCATTTTTACCCCTAGGCTATCCAACACTTTACATTTACTTTATTTTGCATTATTTTTTAAACATTAAAAAAACGATATTTTTAACATCGATATTTTTGACAACGATATTTTTTCTCGATATTTTTGTACTTACGATTATATAGATAGGACTTCGATATTGTTGACATCGATATTTTTGTGTCGATATTTTTGTACCTCGATATTCTGACTGTCGATATTCTGTCAGTGATCCGTATTTAGATATCTCTGTGCCTACAATGCGTTCTCCAGTGTGTCTGAGGTATTATAACAACAGTTGAATGTTGAGCAAGCGCTGAGGTTTATCGTCCTGTCCAATTTAGAACACAGATAATCTGCAAATTTGCCACCTGTTGAATAATCCCAGGCATCAGACTGGATCCAAAAATGTAAAATCTCTCAAAACACCAGTAGGGGCACTGGTTTGATGAAGTTCTATGACGTCACCGAAGCAATATAGCACCCACCCTGGCACAACAATGTCAATTCCCATTTTTCTACCTCTTCGGCGTGGATCCGGAGCTATCTCTCTGAAAGTTGTGTAAGCTTTCCACACAAAAAGGTTTTGCAAATTGCGACCATGTTTCTTGCGTTTTTAGACACTCTTTTCACTAAAAACTTGTAACATTGAATGTCTCCGGTTCTACTGATTGGAGTTTTGTCTTTCTGGTATCATTGCATTTTTAAAAATGTACTCTAATTTTCTAAATTCATTTGGGGGTATTTCTAGGGTTGTGTTTTCTATTTATTACTGTTTGAAGTGCTGCATAAATGCTTTACACATTGCCTCTAAGTTAAGGCTGACTGCTTTTGTGGCAAGCTACCAGAGTGTTAAGCACAGGTTAATTTAGTGACTTTTGTGGTTCACCCTGACAAGGATTGTGGTTGTTTCTGAAGTAGGGCTTCCTCTCTTCTCAATCAATAACCCATTTCTTACAGACCTGGATACATCTGCAGAGTTAGAAATGGACTTTCATTAAGGGCCCCGACCCTAGAAGTCATATCTTTCCACTCCATGGTGAAGAATGCATCAGAAGTACTGGACTTGCACCTACCCTCAGTGGATGTCAAGGCCAATGTCCATCCAGAGGTCCTCTAACCTTATGGATCCTTGCTGGAACCTGTTTTATCTGCATGAGAGAAGCCCAGCTTAGCAGCAGTGGTGCATAGGGTAGTGGGGGAACCTTCCTTCCTGTCAGCACATCCACATCCATTCCCAAAAAGTCTCATCATACAAGCTTCTTGTTCTTCGGGCAAGGTAATGGGCACCTTTCCTACAGTACCATCTGACAGGGAGTCAAGGCGCATGAAAGCTTGGACCAACAAAGTCTTTCTTAGACAGCATGGCAATCAAGTTCCTTAACGCCGCCTGCCTTTCCGGGAGATGTATCACCTGGTTCCCCGCATCTGCCAGAAGACTCACTTCACTAAAGTTATCAGAAATGCACAAAACTGTCTACCGGTCAACAGCAATTCCCTAACCGGAAATATATAAGGGCGAAATATAACAGCAACTCGGTGCAGCCATACAAAAGTTAGAGGGATAAACAAAGTAGTATATTAAAAAGAAGAGAAATGTCCTGATATATGTACGACATGTTAATTGTAAACATATGCGGATCGAGATGATTGCTACTCTCTCTTGTTTCTGTACTTGGATTACAATAAAAAGATTTATTACTCTGCAAAAAAAAAGAAATGCACAAAACGCCTCACGCCACGTAATTAAATCTGCCCATGAAACAGCATGTTCAGTAACTCGTGCCATGGGGACCTCAATAATAGTAAATTGCCAAGCCTGGCTTCGTACATCAGTCTTCTCTTCAGACATGCAGGGCACCCTATTGGATCTTCCTTTTGATGGAGCATGTTTATTTGTTGATGAAGCGGACGCTACCATGGTGCATTTAAAGGCTAGAGAGGCCACAGGTAGGTCCTTACGCCTCCAGAACCCCAGCCTATAAATGACTACCGGCAATTTGATCTCTTTTGAGGATTCTGAAGCATTCGCTCCGTCGACAACACCAGTCCCTGCAGTCTAAAGCACAACAGCCCCAAAGTCCCTCTGGTCAGGCAGTACGAAGGCAAAGCCAAATGCAAAGGTCGTGGATGCCTTCATCTGGCCCTCTCCTCCTCATCTTCCTCCACTGCACCACCAGGAAGGCAGGGCTAGTTTCTTCCTCCAGGCACACATGCAGCCTGGGGTACGGTGGGTGTCCACCTTTCTACTAGCCTTGAAGGCAGCAACTTTAGACCAGGGGGTCACTCAGATAATAGATGCCTCCACTCGAGGATGGAGTGCTCATTTGGAGGATCTGAAGATAAGAGGCCTCTGGTCTTCCGAAAAGCAGGTGCTTCATATTAACCTGCTGAGGGTGATTTGGCTGGTGTCCAAAGCCTGCTTCCCCTCCATCCAAGGTTGGTCTGTCCAGATATGGACTCACAATATGATTGAGTTGTGGTACATGAACACACAAGGGGGTGTTGGGTCTCAACTCCTGAGTCAGGAGGGATTGAGAATGTGGTCTTGGACACATCATCTCAGGATCTTGCTAACAGTCAATTATCTGGTGGGGTCTCCGAATGGCAGAGCAGACAGCTTGAGCTGCCGTTATCGTGCTGATCATGAGTGGCATCTTCTACCAGAGGTAGTACTAGACAAATTTAGCAAGTGGGGCAATGCTCAGGTGGTACGTTTACTTACTCTTGAAATGCTTAGTGCTGGCAGCTCTATGCCCTCCAGTATCTGTTATGGGGAGCCTTGGCGGATATGTTTCTATTGAGGTGAAACTTTCTGCTGCACTATGTGTTTTCATGCATGCCGTTGATTGCTCCCTTCAGCTGCCATTGGAGGTGGTGGATCTTATTCTGTCAGCTTGTCGACTCTCTGCAAAATCTCTATATTCTGGGAGATGGAACAGTTTTGTATCATGGTGCGCAGACAACAAGGTGAATCTTTACAGGCCCAGCTGTCTCACATCCTGCAGTTCGCATTGTCTCTCACTCAGAAAGGGTGTTCAGTGGGTACTGTAAAAGGGTACTTGGCTGCATTGTCAGTATTCCTCTGTCTCCCAGATCAGTCTTCCTTGTTCAGATCTCCCATTGTGATGCAGTTCCTTAAGGGGCTGAATAATCTGTATCCGCCAACTTTTGATGCCCCAGTGGGACTTAAACCTTGTTTTGACTTTTTGGATATTGTCTCTGTTTGAGGCCCTTCAGAGTTGTCAGTTGCAGTTACTTACCATGAAGACAGTGTTGATGGGAAGGTGAGTCAGTGAGTTACAAGCACTGAGTGCCCACCCACCGTTCATACCCTTATTTCCTGAAAGCTGCTGTTGTGAACCAGGGCACATTTCTTTCTTAAAGTGGTGACACCCTTTAATTTGGGCCAGTCCATCACCCTTTTGACTTTCTATCCACCGCCTCATTCCACAAAGGAAGAAATTCCACAAAGAAGCGACTGTATCACTTGGATCCTAGGCGAGCGGTCAGTTTTTACTTTGACCACACTGAGGATAGTAGAGCAGATGACTAGCTCTTTGTTGGCTACTGTGTTTCTAGAAAAGGAAAAGCTGTCCAGAAGCAGAAGTTATTCCTATCCATCATCTTCTGTATCAAACCTTGTTATGCTCTTGCCAATAAGGAGCCCCCTGAGGCAATCAAAGCTCATTCCACCAGAGCCAGTTCATTGTCTTCTGCCCTCGCAAGAGGTGTTCCGATTGCAGAGATCTGCAAGGCAGCTACGAAGGCATATTTACACACCTTTGCAAAGGATGCTGAAGAGCATACGGATGGATTCTTTGGCAGATCTGTATTGCAGGATTTCCTCAACTCATCATCCATCAGCCCTCTTCTGGGAAAGGGCCTGCTTGGGAATCCATTCAACAGGTGAGGAATCTGGTGGTAGATGTATCCATCAGAAGAAAAAGTTACTTAGCTTCGATCTTCCTGGTGGATACTCTATCTACATGCAGATTCCTTGCTGATCTCACCTGCCTCCCCTTCTGATGGATGTGATATACGGAAACAACTAATAAGGCCCCAATTACAGTTTTGGCACTGCACAACATCTTATTGATGTCTCTCAATTTTCTCACCTTAAGGGCTTGGAAAAAATGGATGGAAACTGACATCTTTGTACTGGGGTGGGTGCTATATGCCTTCGGTGACGATATCTGATGTTACTTCCGGCGTCGATACGAAGCAAGTCCCCCTACCTGCATCTTCAAAGCTTTGAAGTATCCAAATCCAGAATGGCACCTGGGATTATTCGACAGGTGAGCAGTTTGCAGATAGAGTATTCACCAGAAATATTGTTACCGAAGGTAAGGAACATTTTCTTTTGGGATTGCTTCCCAAACCGTGTAAAAAAAAAGAGAATACATGCTCATATTTACTCACATAGGTAAGTGTGCTGAGAGATCCCAGAAAGCACACAATTACGAGTCCAAGAACAAAGAACTCTCTCCGCTTTGCAAGAATATGTGGATATTCATCCATCACTGCTGTAATCACTGCTTCCAGCCCTCCGAACTGTGAATACAAATACACTGTGGTATCACTCATAAATCCATCATATTAATGGCTGTGCAAAATGTTTATGGAATTATGGAATATCTTCAGACACTGTAAAGCTGCTCCCAACCTGTCCTCATTTTTTATTTTCATACTTTATTTTTACGTACAGAACACAAGCATGACTGTATTCAACTCAGCATGGCAACAAGAGCTTCTGATTTGGGACCCGAGATATGACTCTCGTGATGATAGATGTCACTATATCTGTCATTGCAGTTGGTCATAACATATAGCACTGGTAATTTAAATAACATTTGGGAAAAAAACCCACTGGTAATAGTTTAGTGTAATGGCCATCATGGTCCAGTTGTTTTTACATGATTTCTTTTAAAGTACTGGGTTGGTTGAATTGTAAAATGTGCCTGACATCTCTTATGGTGTATTTTAAGACCACAGTCGCATTTGTATCCTCAATTAGTGAAAGTGTTGCTGAATTTCTTCCCTTCTCCGATTCATCGTACACTGGAGTTTGATAGATCACACAATGTAGTTCATTTCACTCTTTCCCACTTTAACACCCTCTTATTTTGTATTTCTACCTAAACTATCAGTACAGCTTTCATGATTTATCTCCAGTGATTTTAATATAACCGTGCTTCACAAATAAACAAGACTAACTAGCCATGTCCTTTTTAGAACTAACTACAAGCCAAGTTACAATAGACAATAGTTGCGTACGTGCCTGCACAGAACATATGACTTAGGGCTCATATAGAGCTGAATATTATTAGAAATCTGTCAAAAATGTTGTTGGCGTCCTGGCCTATGCTGTGTTTATGATGGCATTTACCACTGTCTCTGTTGATGAAAGCATACTCACTGAAACACCAGCTGACATGGCATTAGAAGGCCTGCCCTTTTTGTGGTGGGCCTTCCAGTGCCATGTCAGTATTTTTTTCCTGTTTTCGACAAGAGAGGGGCAGATCAAAAATGTCTGTCACAAACTGCGAGAAAACCCCCAGCATGTCAGTGATATTACAACCCTGGCTCCGAAAAAGTCAGGGTTTAAACCCTGCAGGGACTATGAGGGAAAGATGTCCATTACGAACCCCCACACCATCTGTCTCTGAAACCTGAGGTCAGACGATGACTCCCGATAATATGCTTCCTGTCGCAGCATGAACCCTACAGTGAATAAACAGCAGAAAGTGAAGCTGTTTATGGCCAGGGCAAGACATGACTGAAGGAGCTGTCAACACTCTAGACTTTGCTTCAGGTCACATTCTTCCTCTGCAGGAGGGAAAAAGAAGAATTTTAAGAAGCACTCTAAAGTAAAGTCCTCACTGCTTTCCATCTACCACTTGACCTTCTTCCTTGGAGCAGGAGTTGGTCTAATTGACTGTGGCGTTTCCCCTCCGAGCAGCCCTGCTCTGGTGACTCCACTAGACCCTGTCCCGGACCAACCTGCAACCTCTTTGGATCATGGGCCAATCATCTCCCGTAGTGTCGACGCCAGCCTTCCCAGAGGTTCCGGCTCCAGAGTCGGATCCGGCAGTGTTTTTTAACTCGATGTATTCCGCCTTCACAAAGGCACGATGATGTCCACCACCCCTTCTGGCCTAGTGACTCCATATGGCTACCAGATGTTCATGCCTATGGCACGATGCGGTTTGGTTGCATCCGATCGGATCCAACACCAAATCCATACTGTTTTGACCCGGTGCTCCGCTACATAGTGTAGTATATGACTCCTTGTACGGGTCCACTGTGGCCCTTCAAGACTAATAAGGCTACAGCTCACTCCTTAGGAATGCAACTGACACCGCCATTAAGAGATTATTAGGGGTGGGCAGAACTTGCAGTGTTTTACTGTGCAATTCGGTGTAGTAACATAAAGACTCCAGTAACTCCGCAGAATTCCACCTACTCCCCCCCGCCTTTACTTTATATCCGCCTTTCTCCCCCGGGGCACATGTGGCATGCTGTCTGATATGCTTGGCCCTAGCTAGCCTCCCAAGGTGTGGCTGGGTGAAGTGAAGCGCCTATGCAGTTCACAACACAGTGGCACTGGTTTGGCAAGGAGTCTGTTCTGCAGCGCCTGTCATTTTGTATGCACTTTATTCCCATACATCTGCAGGCAGACTACAGCCTGGGGCAGCAGACGGTGCTGTAAATTAGGATTGGAGGGCGTGTCGGTATTGATCGGGAGCTGTGCTTGGATGTAAATGTAAGCTTATAAATTATAACCCCCCGCAGATGGTGTCACCCTTGGACAGTCCTCTGATCTACACTGCCTAGGAGGTGGACTCAAGCCTTGTGGTCCACCTGCCCTCCCTGCACTCCGGTGTCGCCTTGGTAATTGTTACCCAGTTTACATCCAGCATCGGAGTAGAGTGGCGGATGCTCTGCACCTGTGACAGGGAAAGGAAGGCAGCACATCTCCAGAACACTACCACCGGTGTGTCGTGTAGTTCCTATAGTACCCATGCAGGACCTGCGCGTTTGGATAACATAAACTGTGGGATTGGTGGCAGACTGGTTCCGTACACCCCCACCGAGAAATGTTTGCCTGTTTGCATTTAAGCTAGCTCACAGTGCCACAAGTGTCTCCTCTTATCGGGGAGAGATTAGTTTCTGGCAACCTCAGAACATGACAACCCTGATCCCTCAAGATTGTGGAAACAATGTACTACTTTTTGCTCAGTCACTCGTGCTCATTTAGTTTATCTCAGAGATACACAGATTAAACAGTCTGGGCGTTTCAATAAGGATTTATTGAACAATTGTTATTCTCGTGTAAAATATATGAGCTGCAACAACCATTAGACAGTAGCAGAGATATATGATTAGCAGTACTATGAATATAAAAGGATAGTACAGTTCTACCATCTTGCAATAAGCATGAATAAATACATGAATATAAAATGCAGGATAAAAGTGCGCGTACTCCTACGATGCCTAACTAGATGTACCTAAGTGTACCTAGCATGTGAGTAGGTGTGAAGCCAAGAATCCCTCTAAGGTTTAGTCGAACCCCATTACCTGAAGTGTGAGAATGCAGGAGCCCTTCTTGGTCTCGAGTTGGACACCCCGCAAGGGATGTTCAGACCACTGTCAGCTGGAGCGTCTGCATGCAGGAGCCTCAGCGTCTCTGGTCAGTGTGTCGGCCTGGAAGTCTCGGTTCCCTCTAGCTACTGATAGCAGAGGTGCTGTATTTATACAGAAAAGTATATAGAGTCCCTTTGTCCCTTGTTCTTGTGTTAGCCATTGTTGGGTATGAGGATGACGTATGTGATGAACCTTGTGCGTAGATATTAGGAAGGTGGTTTTCAAGTACCGTTATGAATATTCATTCCTGCGGTGTCAGTCTAAAGATGAAGTCATAGAACACTATTGTTCAGGGAAAATCCTCCTTCTGCACCCAGGCCTAGAACTAGGTAAAAGGTTCAGTCCATAAAAGGTGTTCAATCCTTAAAAGGCTTGTTCCTGTGTAATGTAGGGGAGGTGATGTAGGTGAAAGGGTATGATCTTCCCTGGGCCTATAATAGGGTACCTATATGAAACATAACACCCACTCCTCTTCCGAATAGTCAATAATAATAATATGCAAGGGAAACACTCATTTTACTAGGTGTCAGCGCATAAAATTATCAATGAGCCATTTAAAATATATTTTTTAAAACTTTAAAATTGTTTAAAAAACAGTTTAAAAAAGGGAAAAAATGTTCTCTGAAAAATTACTTCTTAAAATTGTTCCACAAGTCACAGTCTTAAATGAGTTCGTTTATACTTGTATAAAAAGCTTGTCGGGGTACCCCTACAAGCTTTTTAGAAGGCCATGCTTATTCTAGCAAAAGTGTCAATTTTAGGAAGTGTTCCAAATTTAGTCGATTTTGAAATGACAAGGAAAATCCG
This sequence comes from Calotriton arnoldi, assembly GCA_963921515.1. Taxonomy (NCBI): domain Eukaryota; kingdom Metazoa; phylum Chordata; class Amphibia; order Caudata; family Salamandridae; genus Calotriton; species Calotriton arnoldi. The sequence continues at coordinate 437,493 of CAWUFW010002330.1, read as the reverse complement.
AATTCTTTCCCAGCACTCGATGAGCCAATTATAGATTAAATGTCCTGGCTGGGAGACGCAACATCATCGCTGCTTGCTGCTGCAGGGGATGGTCCTTGTAACACCTCGCAGAGTACGTCAATGGAGCACAGATGATCTTCAGTACTGCCAACATTTGGTGTAGAGGCAGCCGGTGCTGTTGTTGATACCTGGGTGCAAGTGGTGCCAGTGGCGGAGCTAAAGCTCACTCCAGTTGTGAAAGGCACCTGCGGATTCTCAAGGAATGCGGTCGTTAGGATAGGAACACGCTGGGGACATTGCCGAGCATGAGACCTCAAGGGTTCCAGCCTGGTATTCAAGTCCGTAGGCGTGTCCGTCGCAAGTGTCAGACAGAGGTCCAACACGCATTCATCACTACAAAACAGGCATCGAAGAACAGGTAAGATGCAGTCCATCCAGACTTGTCTAAACAATAGGAACCAAGAGGTGCTCAGTTCCCGTAGGAGAGGTGTGCCCAGATGCTGTACCATGCGTTCACGGTATTTCCGCTCCAGGAGCGCTTTTGCCATCTCGTTGGTGATTGGGCCGTCCATTGCGTAGCAGGTAAATGACAATCAGGACCCCGCTATTGATAGAAGGATCAGAGGTAGACCTCCAAAAATGCTTCCAAATACGGAGTGTATGAAGTTTGGAATAACTCCGAGGATCTTCTGAAAGGTGATAAGAAGTCCTGACCCTATGGTCTTAAATAGGTGTACAATACCACTTGTATCAGACATATTAAAGATACGACCCACCATTTCTGCGAAATGAATGGGGCAGTTTGTACGTATAAGTGCCTGTATCTCAGTCGAGGTCCTTGCGATTTGAAGATCAAAGGTCTCTCGAGCGGAGGTTAAGGGTATGGTTTGCTGTAAAAGCATGGCTTTCAGTAGGCTCAAAGTATCAAATTGTATAAGAGAAACATTCAATGAAGGCCATAACGGCGCCTCCCTGACTGTACTTGTTGGAGGAAACAATACTTGCATACAGCAAGTAACCCTGGCGTTCACAGTGACCAGATATGCAATGCCTGGAAGCATACCACAGCAACCTTGATCGTTCAGCATCAAGTAACTCCCATTCGAGAGCAGCTCGAGCACCGGTTTAATCACGGCAGCTGGAGTCCCTTTCATGTGGCAGGACAAGTTTGGTACTGACCCATTACACGCTCCGTGCAATGAAATGTCCCGACACATGAGAGAACCGCTCAAAGCGTTCTTGCAGTTTGTACCACTAAGAAATACTTCTCGATCCCCACTCCGGCATCGGAATCTATATGGTAAATCCCAGGATTCCTTAATGTATTCCTTACCCATATTTTCATATTTGCCCGCCTGCCTTTGTTCAAGGCAATATTGAAATTGAAAAGTAGTGACCGGTAGAGTTATGTGGTCATGGATAAGCCATTCAGTAGACAGAGCTTCCGCCACTGTAAATGGTAGTCGGTCTAGTTTTTCAATACGCAGCATTGTATATTTAGCTCCCCTTTGTGCCATTTCAACCTGTTTATCTGTTAGATTATATTCAGAAAACAGAGACGTGCTGTTTATAAAACGCCAAGGCACAAAGCCTGCACGCAAAGATTGCAGCGTCCAGCTCAATAACATGATAGAACGTAATTGAGATTGCTCGTGTTGTAATATGGCCAAATCTTGTTCTAGGATGTCTAGCGCCGAAGACACAATGTTGCCCAAAGAATATATTCTGGAGGACAAAGTTGTTAACCCATTGTCTACCACAGCCAACGATTTTTCTAAGTTAATACGGTCTATTTTCCAGTATTCTCTCTGCGGCCTCTTGTTGGGATATTTTCCAATTTTCATTATAGGCAGCATAAATACCGGCATATATGAAACGTTTCTGACGTTGTTTCTTGGGACCTTGTAAAAAATCCCTAAGATCCATGTCTTGTGAGAGTAAGGCTAAGTGTTGTTTCACTTCTGTTAGTGTTGAGGTTTCTAGCCATTCAAGGCACAACTTCCCAACACTGTAGGATGTCACTACCCCTGGATGTTCTCTTTGTACATAGCGTGGGTCTGGCCTATGGCTAACGAACCCTTCGGTGATACCCAAGAATCTTTTATGACATATGTTCGTGTCTAAGGGCCAAACCACCCATTCTTTCCAATTAGAGTCTGTGAAGTCGAATTTTGCCACCCCTGTGATGGTGTTGGAAACCGAGGTGTGTTCAGGTCCTTTATCTTGGCTAATCCAAGACAGGATGTCTGTTGCACAGTGTCGTTTAGAAATATCATCTGCTGTGGAATGAGGCATGCTCTAAATAGCGATTCTGTTCCCTGGACTTGCCAGTCTCTAGAACCCCAGACTGATTTTAAGAGTATTGTGTCCTTCCATAGGTCAAACCCTTGTTCAGACAGTTGGGCAATAAAGGAAGCAGAGTAAATCTGTTTGGTGTTTGTCAACATAATTTTCTGTGCCGATGTCAGTGTAACCTTATAATAATATGAGGTCGGGTCTGTGGTGTTGAACCCTGAAAAGTATGAACATTTTTGTGCAAATGCTGCTGAACTACTTCTAGGTGGTGTAGGGCAATGTTCCCACTGGTGGTACTCAAAAACATTTCCAGGTGAAATAGATTTGTGCAGGAAATGATGACCATAATGTTGGTAACAGTACATAGTGTCATAGTCTGAATTACCTTCTAACATTTCAGTATTTGGAAATGCAGCAGTTTTTTCTAAATCAGACAACATGTTATTAACAGTTTCAGAGTCCCAATCATCAGAAAATGTACTGGAGGTAATGATATCACTTAATGAAATTTTAAATATATGAGATATTTTTAAAAGTTCAGTAGGACCGAATATTTCGAAATCAACCTTGTTCCATACTATACCATCCGGTATAGGAACCGCTGTGATGTTCACTGATGACAAGTCTCTTTGTTCACGATGTGAAGATTGATGTGGTTTTAAATTAACTTTCTGGGCTGTAGAGCTTTGCTGAAGATATTGTCCATTAATAAGCATGCTAAAAGTTATTACTAAGCCTAGCCAGAAAAGAAAAAATAGAATCCCTGTAATTACCCAAAGTTCTAACCAAGGCGATACCAGGTAAGTCTTTTTAAGAAAGTTTAGAAAGTCTTTAGCTTGCTGTTTGCGTGATTTTTGGGCTGGCGTCGTTTCCGGTTCGCTTGGATCCAAAGAAAACGTATCAAAGTTCATGAAGTAGCCAGAAGCAGTTCGATCAATTGTAGGAATTGCATTGGGATTTGTTGAAATCGCATTTTGCTCTCGTCGAGGCATGTTGATGTAAACATCCGTATTTGGTCTTATTGCAACCTGGTTGTTATTTTGAGTTTCATTTTGAAGATGAACTTCTGGTTCAAGAGGAACGAGTTCCATAGCATTGTTGCATAGTCCTTCATTCCGTACAGGAGGCTCTTCAAACGTGATGAGTCTTTCTGTTTGAACTTCTTGGATTGTAGCGAGAGGAGGGAGTCTGCTACTGTGGAGTCCACGAGGCCTACTGTTCAGTATCGGCCACATAGTGTGGTTTGATTAAGTCAATTGAGACAAATCTTTTCCCGGCAAGGGGCAGCAGAAGTACAGTTCTTGTTCCTTGTACTGCTAGGACCGGTACAGGTTTTCTGTAGGATGGCCCGAATTCTTTCTTGTCCGCTATTTTCTCTCTGACCAGATCCCCGACTTTTGGGATCCAGACAGGTCTTGCTGTGTCTTCCTTGACTTCCCCAGTGGCGTTTTGTTTGGTGTTGACGGTACTTTTCTGGATTCATTTAGATCCTGTAAAACAGCCAAACGATCATGGATATCGAATGGTTTCCCATCCGCCACTGTGCCTTCACAATCAAGATCAGGTACCAACATTCTCGTCCCAAACAGGACCTCCTATGGAGTGACACCCCCTAGAGAACTTCTTGGCTGATTGTTGAGTGCTCTCTGAACCCCATATAAGTGATTGACCCAACTACCTCCCTTGCCTAATACCCTACCTGTTAAAGATTGCTTTAAGTCCCAGTTCTTCCTTTCCACAACCGAATTTCCCTCAGGATGGTACGGAGAGGAGTACCACAATGCTACGCCCATACCTTCCATGGCCTCTTTGTAAGCCCGAGAGCTAAACGCCGGGCCACGATCAGAATGTAACGTGCCAACTGCGTATGTCCCTATAAAGACTTGCAAATCTTTTATAACAGTTCGAGCGTCAGCCGAGCGCTGAGGCCAAACCCATAGGAATCTGAATCCACTGCCACCAAGATATACTTGTAAGCCCCATCCGATTGTAAAGGGCCACAGTGGTCCAGATAAACACAAGCGAGAGGTTTGTCAGATTTTAATAGTGGTGTCTGTGCCGGGCGTGTTATTGTGGAGCCTTTCATTTGTTGACAGATGTCACATTTCAAGACATATTCTTTAGTTTGTTTTGCTAGACCTGGCCACCAATAGCGCTGTTTCAACAAGGAAATAGTCGCCGTAACGCCTGTGTGCGCACAACCCAAACCCTCGTGTGCTGCAACAATCAAACCTTGTCTACGATACATATTTGGTCAACTTGATAAACTCCATGAAGATTCTACCACTGGCTTTCTTACATCAAACTTTCTGGATGTGAAGGATACGTACAATATTGAGCCATGCCTTGATGAAATCCGACCGGCATTAGCCAGGAAACTGTATGTGCAGTTTCGGCATGGCTGCCTTCCCTTGCGTTCCTTCACCAACAAATGGTCAGTGGCACTTCATTGGGGTGTCCAGCATGTAGCTTGGGTGAGGAGTCTGAACTCCATGTTTTTTCTTTTGCCAGGGATACCATACAATTAGACACAGATGGTTGATCCAGTTGTGTAGGAACCTTGGCACAACACATTGCAAAGAAGCATTCAGGCTCCTAAAATATAACACTGAACTCCACATTGTCTATGCAGTATCACGTTTTCTAAGCTCAATGTGGTGGGCACGGATGAGTTTTCTTAAAGTTTAACCAAGGATTGGGCTATGTGATTGACCTTCTCATTGTTTTAATCTCAAGTACCATTTTAACCTATAATTGTTTTTACCATGATTTTTAGCCTTTTTAACTGTTTTAGGAATGTTTGTACCTATTTGTGTCTGCTCTTTTATGGTGTATAAACCGAAATAAAGAAATATATGATGATGATATTTGGTATTACTCTATCCCCCACTCCAGGAATCTGAGCATATGGAATGTTGTGTGCATCTAACTTGTAGGAGTACTTGAGTGGAAATGTTTTAGGTACTGCTGAGCTGCCCTTGCGTGAAGCAATGAGAGCCACCATTATCTCGCCGTCGATTCTCGTTTAAGAGCGAGTGATTGCAGCTATGGAAGCCGTTCGCACAGCCCCCTTTGCGGCTTCATCAGCCAATGAATTCCCTTCAATGTGAACGCCATCACGTTGATGACTCAGTGTGTGTATCACGTGAGCCCTCGGTAGTTCGTTTTTCAACTCTACTACCTGTTCCCATAGCATTTTTATGCTTAATTGTGCCACCTTTTGCATCTTTAAACCCGTTTAATCCCCAATGATGTAAGTACTCATTGTACGACTGTACACAGTAAAAGGAATCACACACAATTAGTGTGGGGAATTCGTGATCCGTATTTACTAGTGCTAGTATCAGTGCTTTCTAGGAGCCGTGCAGTCTCCTAGAGATTGCGTTTTTGTGCAACTCGGATGGAACTTTCCATCCCGCATGCGACCTTTAACGATAGCACACGCTGCGCTGTATTGCTGCTTACTCCCCATGGCCGGTTGCGCAGATCCGTCAGTGTAAATTATGTATTCATACTGATCTAGAGGCAAAATTTCATTATGTAGAGGATATTCTTGTTCGTACTGCAGGAATGCTTGTGTTTTTAAACTTGGATCAAATCTGTATTCAACGTCCGTTGCAGTAAGAGAATTAGCCCATTGTATCCATCTCGGATGTAAGGCTTTCGCATTTGGAATGCTAGCCTTTGTAATAGCTTCTAAAGCCGGTACCGGGGTTACGACAATTATGCGTTTCCCCTGAGCCAGGGCTCGTTCTCTTGCTACAGCGGTCTGAACAGCTGTTAGTATTTTCTCTGTTGAAGTGAAACACATTTATGCGTTTGTGTACAGGTGTGATTTGTATGCGATCGGTACTGTTTCACCTTCATTGAAGGTTAAGTAAGTGCACCCGCATTGACCCGCTATTACACGGATCACCAAGTTGCGTACGTTTACGCGTGTCTGTAAGTGTTTGGAAGCAATCATGTCTTCTTGTAGTGAACGTAGGATATTTGAATGTTCCTGTGTCCAATGTCTAACTGAAAAGTCAGGTTTTATTAAGTCGTAGAAAGGTTTTACTCTTTCTGCGTAATCCAAAATGTATGTTCTGCCGAAATTTAGGAATCCCAGTATTGAGTGTAAGTTTTTTAATGTTTTTAGAGGTTGGAGCAGCGCACACTTTTCTAAAAAGTTAGCTGCCAGGCTTTTCCCTTCACTTGAAAGCTCATATCCTAAAAATAGGACAGTGAGGTGGGCAATTTCTGATTTTTTAAAGTTACATTTGTAGCCCTCAGAGGCAAATCCCATTATAATGGTGCTCACCCTAGTCAAGTGCCTCATTAAGTCATCGTCTGTCAGATAAATATCATCCACATAGGACAATGCTTCCTCATCAAAATTTTGGAGTAACTCAGTTACTCTTGCTGAAAATACCCTGGGACTGTTCTTATACCCCTGAGGGAGAGGACAAAATTGTCGCTGGGACCCTAACGCTGAGAATGCGGTTAAATACCTGCTTTCAGGCGCTATATTTTGGCAGAAAAATCCATTTGAGATATCAAGTGTTGTCTTGTATTTTTCCCGCACAATGTTATTCATTAATGCGGCACTGTGTGCGTTTTGGACAGCGAATGTCTTTGTGCATGTGTTTAAATGTCTGTAATCTAAAACTAGACAATAGGTATTGTCCGGTTTTGATACTGGAAACAAAGGATTGTTCATTGGTGAGGTGCAATTTTCGATCATCCCTTGGTATTCAAGTTGATCTAAGATCTCCCTGACCTGTTTTTTTAGCTTCTTGCTTTATTGGGTATTGCCTTTGAGCATTTGGTGAAACTTTTAACAGGATCACGTGGTGGGTTGACTCCTCATCCCACCCTGCATGATTTGTATACAATGTTGGAGCTAGGGCTACTGCCCACTGCCGGGCATATGCATGTTTAAGGTGTATGGGAACGAGGTCGGAGAATGCTGGAAAAATTACATTTACTCCCCTTGGGCACTCCATAATGAATGTTGGCGGCCAATCTTATTCTGCTAATAGGATGTCTTTCCCGGATGACAGATTTTCCCAAAAGAGACCCTTAACTTTCCTGGGCTTGTCCCCCTCCATTTGGAGTATTATCTCATGTAACTTATGTGGGACGCTCACCCTGGTGTCTGGTGTTTTCACCGTGATGTAATCATTCAAGTCCGCTGTCACCAGAAATTCCTTCAGGTTCTGGCGAGCTATTGTTACTTCTGCCGCACTGTCTAGCATCGTCTGAGCCCATTCCCCGTTCAGAAGCTGCGTCCTCAATATTCTGGGCCGTCTGATCTTCAGACCTGCAACTTTCTTTTTCTTAAATTGAGGTTTTGATTTTGGCTTGTCTTCTTTTTTGGAAGTATAGTCTTGAGCGTGCTGCTTGTCTCTGGACTTTGTACGCTCCTCTTTGTGTTCTGACCGTCCTTCTCTCTCTCTGAGTTTTTCGTCGAGCCCTGAAAGGAACGAGAGGAACGTGTATCAGTATCCTGATACCTGTCAGGTTTCATAATATTATCTCTATTCCTGAGATTATACCTCTTTTCAGAGGGCTCCTGTGGAGGAGATCTACCTCGGGATTGAGATCTTTTTCTGAAAAGTTTTGTTGTTTTTTATTATCCCACTTCTTTTTAGAAGAAGCAGGTGTCTGCTTGGAAGTGTCCTTTTCAGGACTGCCCATCAGTTGTAGTTTTAAAGCTTTCCCACCCAAACTGTCTCTGCCTAATTCTGCATATGCAGTTTCTATTATTTTGGGCAATTCGTGTTGTTGATCTAATGGACTGAACTCCCTTAGGCGTTGGCGGATTGCCACTGAAGCCGCTTCCCCTTTAATGTTAGCTAGTATTATGGCTGATATGTGGTCATAGTTATTTAATAACTTCATCCCTAAGTTCAGAGCAGGCTCTGCTCCGTACTCATTTTGTATTTGTCTTAATACATCTGGTACCACTGCTAATGAAGGAATACCATGTGTTCTGGTATATATGGCAGCAAAGACTGTACCCCAAGAGGCACAATCCTCTAACTGTGGAGTTATCCCCATGGGCAAGCAGATTGTTAGCATTCTGTGTTTTTCAAACGTGGTAGTATTTGGAAATACTGCCTCGAGCTGAGTTATTTTCTGAGCTACACAGAATGGTATTTGTTCACGTTTGGTGGGCATTTTGCCCATTACCGCGTGTAATGTTTGTGGAGTTATTTTAGTTGCTGTACCCTGAGATTGAGTTCCATTTGTTGCAACTGTTGTTGGTTGGACGGTGAAAGTCCTCATGACGTATTGTGTCAGGTTTCTGTAGATTCTAATTAAATCTTTGTGTTGTATGAGTAAGTCTGGTTGTGGCATTGTATCAATGTCAGGATGTGGTGTGTAGGCCGCTAATATTGGCCATGTTGCCCCGTTTTCCTCCGAGTGGACCTAATCTTACTCTGTGTCTTATATGGGGTAGGGCGCCTTTAAACCAGTACAGGTGTTCCTGGTAAGTGAGCGGAACTTCTATGTCCTCGCAAGGACCATATTCCGCTGGTGCATCTCCCTCTGTGTAAAAGTGAAATGTGTGTGTTCTAGCATCTGCTTCTGGGAATGTAACCCACGAGTAGAATACCTCTGTTTTGTTTGATTTGTGTGTCTCAATCACAAAAGCTACTAAGCCACCCCTGGTTGATAAACCATATTCTAGTAGTTTCAAGGTGATAGTACGTCTGAATTTAGGTGCAATGAGAATTCCATCCACCTCTTCATCTTCTGCTGAGAGGCGTCTAGCCACCACCGGGTTATCTTCGTTTGTTGTGTCCTCAGTCATTTTGGAAAGTAGTTTGTTCAAGGGAACTAAGATAAGGTGTTATGCACAATTTTAGGAACAAAAATGTCCTTCAAGCTTGATTAACCAGCAGCCAATAAATAGGAAATTTTACCTACTCAGCTGTGGCGGAGTTTTGTGCCCACCCACTCCAGACGTCTCTGGTGTTTGTGAGTAGGGGTCTCTGAGAAATAGCACGACTGAACTACTCATATTCTACTGTTAAATAAGTACCTAACCAACGTTGGTGGCGCCATGTCGTGTAGTTCCTATAGTACCCATGCAGGACCTGCGCGTTTGGATAACATAAACTGTGGGATTGGTGGCAGACTGGTTCCGTACACCCCCCGAGAAATGTTAGCCTGTTTGCATTTAAGCTAGCTCACAGTGCCACTAGTGTCTCCTCGTATCGGGGCGAGATTAGTTTCTGGCAACCTCAGAACATGACAACCCTGATCCCTCAAGATCGTGGAAACAGTGTACTACTTTTCGCTTAGTCACTCGTGCTCATTTAGTTTAGAGATACACAGAATAAACAGTCTGGGCGTTTCAATAAGGATTTATTGAACAGTTGTTATTCTCATGTAAAATATATGAGCTGCAACAACCATTAGACAGTAGCAGAGATATATGATTAGCAGTACTATGAATATAAAAGGATAGTACAGTTCTACCATCTTGCAAAAAGCATGAATAAATACATGAATATAAAATGCAGGATAAAAGTGCGCGTACTCCTACGATGCCTATCTAGATGTACCTAAGTGTACCTAAGTGTAACTAGCATGTGAGTAGGTGTGAAGCCAAGAATCCCTCTAAGGTTTAGTCGAACCCCATTACCTGAAGTGTGAGAATGCAGGAGCCCTTCTTGGTCTCGAGTTGGACACCCCGCATGGGATGTTCAGACCACTGTCAGCTGGAGTGTCTGCATGCAGGAGCCTCAGCGTTTCTGGTCAGTGTGTCGGCCTGGAAGTCTCGGTTCCCTCTAGCTACTGATAGCAGAGGTGCTGTATTTATACAGAAAAGTATATAGAGTCCCTTTGTCCCTTGTTCTTGTGTTAGCCATTGTTGGGTATGAGGATGACGTATGTGATGAACCTTGTGCGTAGATATTAGGAAGGTGGTGTATAGCCCCTGCCTTATGAATATTCATTCCTGCGGTGTCAGTCTAAAGATGAAGTCATAGAACACTATTGTTCAGGGAAAATCCTCCTTCTGCACCCAGGCCTAGAACTAGGTAAAAGGTTCAGTCCATAAAAGGCGTTCAATCCTTAAAAGGCTTGTTACTGTGTAATGTAGGGGAGGTGATGTAGGTGAAAGGGTATGATGTTCCCTGGGCCTATATTAGGGTACCTATATGAAACATAACAGGTGCTGGAGTCAAACCCTCCACCCCCTCGTCGGTGAATGATTCCTTGTTGTAGCATGGTGGAGTGGGGGGTGTCCACATTATCGATATCTCAGCAGGAGTGCTGCTGAGCTTCACCAGCATGTAACAAGGAGGGGGCCTTGATTGTGCCCTCACTACTGTGCCGTGGAAGCCACGGGTCTTCTTTGTTATGCGTCTTGGTTCTGAGCATGGCTATCAGGCTCACTTGTTCCCAAACAGTAATACACTGATAACCATCAGGAGTGAAATTAACTTTTAGGTATGCCCCAGAGACCTTGAGACACATACACATGTATTTGACAGTATTCTGTCCACATGCTCTAGCATTATGATGAACAAGCATCATCCCTCCCTTGATCCCTACACAGCGCTCCACACAAATGATCCCGGATTGCAAGAAAGCTGGTGCAGAGAGTACGACGTAATGCAGCAGATATGCACCATCAAAGAAGAACAACACATGGACACATCGGCAAGGCTGATTTCACAAAGGCACGTATCCCACACTCAGGTGTAATCGAACACAGTAGCGTTGCCTACCCTTGGAAGCATCTTTCTCTTCTTTGGGCTTCACCACCTTTCCACTCATAGATCCCAGTTTGCTTGTAAAGTATCCCAAGTAAGCGTGAAGCCTTTTCAAATCAGGCTGGTGAGAATCTGTCAGTCAGTCCAGGATTTAATTTGAGAAGAATGTCAGCACAAGATGAGCGTCCGCGGTACGTACTTTCAGTTTTCCTTTAACAACCGATTTTCAAGACTCTTGGCAAGTCCCTTTTCTATGTCTAGGAGGGCTCGGCCAATATAAAGATATTATTGCTCTAAGGAACACCTCCTGTTTTGTCTCATCCTCCGCCCCAGACCAGAGTTCTGCGCAAGATTGATGAGGCACATAGTTTCATTATTTGCACTGCCTGTCTTGCATCCATTGGCCAGTAGTTTTACACTAGCCATTCATGTGCTGATACTGAAACTTATGTGTGTCCTCTTAGTTTGCCTACCAACCAGAAAGAGCCCCGGCTCTGGAACACTAGTCAGAAATGGCACACATAGATTGGAGGAGAGAAGGAAGGCGTGCTCTTGGACAGGGAAACAATAGTGAGTGGGCCATGAGATGGGATTTTGAGGTCCTGTAACAGAGCTACACATGTGCTTGGTGTTACTTCGTTTTACCTCCACTCAACTTTAAGTTTCAATTATAGGGATAGGTGGTTAATTTGCCACGCTGTGGTGGCAGAGTTTTTGCCGAACTCCACGCTCCAAGTGGAGAGCGGAGTGAGATAAACACAGAGAACTCCATCAGCAGAGCGGAGTTTACCGCCCATCGCTAGAGATTTTCCCCAATGTCCTCATTTTCACAGCTTCTCAAGTGGATTTTAATTTTACTAATGACAACAATATCAGCTTCAATAGCAGCAGCAGCCCAACCTGATGGTTAGGCAATACCATGATAGAGCCAGAGGAAAAGCCATGCATCCACCCAACAAGCTGATGGCGCCGACGCGCACTGATTAGGCTCCTTCAGGTAGTCTTTGGCATGAGCTGCTGATCTACTCCTTGCACAAACTCGCACTTTGCACTCTGTATAAATGCTTTAATTTGTATAATGTTTTAACTCAACTTCGCATGTTTTTTAAATATGTACTTTTAAATTGGGGGTAACATTGACATAGATTCTGGGCTATTTTAACTTTAGAAACGCTCACCTTGCTGCAGGCGTCACGCTGTTCTTTTCTCCCCGGTCCACCGCAGCAGCTAACTGCTGATTGAGTGGAGGAAGGTCCCTAACAGGAGGTCTTTACACCGGAATACTCTCTTCCGGTGTGCCACGCCAATTCCGCCATCTTGGAGGTGAGACGTTCTAGTTCTCCCTCCATCCAGTCAGTTCCAGCTACAAATAAGGCTGATGGCGCCGACGCGCAGCGGACGCACGCAGCGGGCGCGCCAAAGGCAAGCCCGTCTGCGTCCGTCCGCGCCTGGCCCGTGCCCAGTGCCAGTCCCCCTGGTCCTTTCACACAAAAAAGCCAAGATACAATCAAATACTCGCGGGATGCATTACTGGCTCTTAGGTACAATGTTCCCGTCACGATTGCCCGCCAGTTACCTGACTTAACCAGACAGGTGGTCCTAGACTCCATGCAGTTAGCAACCCAACGGCTACTAGGATAACTGCTGAGCAACACATAAAAGACTCCAGTAACAATGGAACAACTATATCTTGCATGCTACTTAACGCCAGATCTCTGGTTAAATATCAACTGGAATTCTGTGATTTAATACAGACACAAAGAGGAGACGTGGCATTTGTCATGGATACATGGGCCGATGCCAGTTCGGGCCCAGATATTGTTGCTGCCACTCCCCCTGGTTACGCAGTTTATCGTCTAGATAGACAATCACAAAAAAGGGGAGGAGGTTTGGTGGTTTTTTACAGCGACCTCTAGAAAATTAGTTTTGAGCCACTCATCTCGCCCGGATTCGAGGCCGTAGCATTTTCTGTACAGCCTGTAGATTCACGGGTTATCAAGGGAATGTTAGTCTATCGCCCCCCAGGATCCAGATGCGGGTTTGCAGATAAGCTTAGTACGTTAATAGAATCAGCTATTATTAATGAGAATTTTCTGGTATTGGGAGATTTTAATTTTCACCTGGAAATAGAATCAGACCCTGACTCTAAAAAACTGATTGACACTATGAATACGTTTGGTCTGCCTTTAGTTACCAAAGGTCAAACGCATAAGGCTGGGCACATGCTGGATGGGATTTTTTCCAATTATTCTGATATCAGGTTACTCCCATCTTTCTGTAGACTTGGTCAGACCACTGGGCGGTTAACTGGCAAATAATGACAAAAAAAATCAACTATGACCAGAAACACCACCCAACATACCCTAAGTAGAGCCTGGCAGAAAATTTGGCCAGATACTTTGGGAGAGGCCATCGCGGCCATCCCTCCCTGACACTCAGGGGAAAACCTGGAGCATAGTGTAGAGAATTTTGCATTTTGGCTGAACTCTGCACTTGATTTTGTTGCCACAAAAATTCAAAAAACCACTTGTAAGAAAATATCCCAACCCTGGTATAAAGAGAAACTCAGGCAATCAAGGCAGGATTGTCGGAGACAAGAACGAAAATGGAGGAAAAAATATGATGTGGATGAGAAAACCATATATAAAACGAAACTAGCCGAACACAAAAAAAATATAATTGAAGCAAAAACGCAATATTATTCGAGGCACATAAAAGCTGCATCTGATGCTAATAAGACTCTTTTCTCAGTGATAAAAAAACTAATAACACTAGCTAGTTCGAATAATGCAGGAACAAATCAAGAATTTTGCAATACTCTTGCAGGATTTTTTCAGGAGAAAGTCGCAAATATCTTTGACAAATTTACCACACATAGAGCAGGTAATTATCGGGAGGAATATGTTCCAACTGGACTGCCGGATAAAGTCAGTCTCTCCTGATTTAAGGTTCCATCAGAAGAACAACTTATAAAGTCTATCGGACTCGTCAAATCGGGCGCGCCACAAGATCTGTGTCCCCCCAACATCATGCATATGATCTCTTCTCAAGTAGCACAAAATCTTGGGCAAATTTTGGAGAATCTGTTTGCAAAAGGATACTTTCCCTCTGTCTGGAAACAAGCCTCGATTCTCCCCCTATTAAAAAAAGACAGTTTGAACGCCCAAGACCCAAATAACTATCGGCCAATATCTAGACTTCCTTTCTCCGCCAAGTTGGTAGAAAAAATAATGAACCAACAACTTTCGGAATACTTGGAGGAATGTTTCTGGCTTGATGACACTCAACATGGTTTTAGAAAGCATCGCAGTACAGAATCGGCTCTGGTGATAGCAACAGAGGAAATACGGGAAGTACTGGATAGGGGTGGGACAGCTACATTGATCCTCTTGGATCTTTCCGCAGCTTTTGATACGGTCAGCCATGAGATCTTGGCTGACCTATGCTTAGGCTTGGGATAGAAGGTACTGCCTTTGATCTTTTGCTATCTTTCCTGGCAAATAGACAAAATAATGTGAAGATGGGACAGTTTACATCCAAATCTTTTTCCTTGCCCTGTGGAGTTCCCCAGGGCTCAGCACTGAGCCCAACTCTATTCAATCTTTATGTTACTCCACTTGCTTCCATTATCAAAACAGCGTGCTTCTCCCTGGTCTCATACGCCGGTGATACCCAAATTGTGGTATCATTGGCCAACGCGGAAACCAATTTGGGTGTGGATTTCAGCTCATGTATGAGTGAGGTGAGCAACTGGATGGATTGTAACTGTCTCAAGTTGAATGCTAATAAAACGGAGGTCTTCATTTTCGGTAAAAACCCCTCCTTCTGGACACCAGACTGGTGGCCTCCTGAGATGGACTCTTTACCCGAACCTTCAAACAAAGTTAGAAACTTAGGATTCGTGGTAGACAAGGAACTAAAGTTTAGGGACCAAGTAAACAAAATAACCTTGGTGGCCTTCTGTTCCCTAAGGTTAATATAAAAAATAGAAACATTTATGCCCCCCGAACTCCTCGCTCCGTCCATTATCCCCTTTGGTATTGCTTTGTTCGCCCTAAGTTGGCAGGGTATGCCCAGACGTGGGTCCCTTGCTCACTTTGCCACTGGATTCAAGATAGCCTGGCTGATGAGGGTTTTGAACCCAAAACCGGTCCCAGGATGCTTGTTTCCGGTCCAGGGAAGACATGGCTTGGCAGTTGGGGCTGGACTGTTCCCATGAGGCACATGGTCAGACTGATTTGCATATGGCCATGTCTGAACTGGGGTGGTGGAGTGAGCTAAAGAATGATGATGGATTAAACCCAGATCAGTTGACTGGGGGTGAGTGTTTGATTTGCTCTAACGCTCCGTCCATTATCCCCTTTGGTATTGCTTTGTTCGCCCTAAGTTGGCAGGGTATGCCCAGACGTGGGTCCCTTGCTCACTTTGCCACTGGATTCAAGATAGCCTGGCTGATGAGGGTTTTGAACCCGAAACCGGTCCCAGGATGCTTGTTTCCGGTCCAAGGAAGACATGGCTTGGCAGTTGGGGCTGGACTGTTCCCATGAGGCACAGGGTCAGACTGATTTGCATATGGCCATGTCTGAACTGGGGTGGTGGAGTGAGCTAAAGAATGATGATGGATTAAACCCAGATCAGTTGACTGGGGGTGAGTGTTTGATTTGCTCTAACGCTCCGTCCATTATCCGCAATGGTATTGCTTTGTTCGCCCTAAGTTGGCAGGGTATGCCCAGATGTGGGTCCCTTGCTCACTTTGCCACTGGATTCAAGATAGCCTGGCTGATGAGGGTTTTGAACCCGAAACCAGTCCCAGGATGCTTGTTTCCGGTCCAGGGAAGACATGGCTTGGCAGTTCGGGCTGTACTGTTCCCATGAGGCACAGGGTCAGACTGATTTGCATATGGCCATATCTGAACTGGGGTGGTGGAGTGAGCTAAAGAATGATGATGGATTAAACCCAGATCAGTTGACTGGGGGTGAGTGTTTGATTTGCTCTAACGCTACGTCCATTATCCCCTTTGGTATTTCTTTGTTCGCCCAAAGTTGGCAGGGTATGCCCAGACGTGGGTCCCTTGCTCACTTTGCCACTGGATTCAAGATAGCCTGGCTGATGAGGGTTTTGAACCCGAAACCGGTCCCAGGATGCTTGTTTCCGGTCCAGGGAAGACATGGCTTGGCAGTTCGGTGCTGGACTGTTCCCATGAGGCACAGGGTCAGACTGATTTGCATATGGCCATGTCTGAACTGGGGTGGTGGAGTGAGCTAAAGAATGATGATGGATTAAACCCAGATCAGTTGACTGGGGGTGAGTGTTTGATTTGCTCTAACGCTCCGTCCATCATCCCCTTTGGTATTGCTTTGTTCGCCCTAAGTTGGCAGGGTATGCCCAGACGTGGGTCCCTTGCTCACTTTGCCACTGGATTCAAGATAGCCTGGCTGATGAGGGTTTTGAACCCGAAACCGGTCCCAGGATGCTTGTTTCCGGTCCAGGGAAGACATGGCTTGGCAGTTCGGGCTGGACTGTTCCCATGAGGCACAGGGTCAGACTGATTTGCATATGGCCATGTCTGAACTGGGGTGGTGGAGTGAGCTAAAGAATGATGATGGATTAAACCCAGATCAGTTGACTGGGGGTGAGTGTTTGATTTGCTCTAACGCTCCGTCCATTATCCCCTTTGGTATTGCTTTGTTCGCCCTAAGTTGGCAGGGTATGCCCAGACGTGGGTCCCTTGCTCACTTTGCCACTGGATTCAAGATAGCCTGGCTGATGAGGGTTTTGAACCCGAAACCGGTCCCAGGATGCTTGTTTCCGGTCCAGGGAAGACATGGCTTGGCAGTTCGGGGCTGGACTGTTCCCATGAGGCACAGGGTCAGACTGATTTGCATATGGCCATGTCTGAACTGGGGTGGTGGAGTGAGCTAAAGAATGATGATGGATTAAACCCAGATCAGTTGACTGGGGGTGAGTGTTTGATTTGCTCTAACGCTCCGTCCATCATCCCCTTTGGTATTGCTTTGTTCGCCCTAAGTTGGCAGGGTATGCCCAGACGTGGGTCCCTTGCTCACTTTGCCACTGGATTCAAGATAGCCTGGCTGATGAGGGTTTTGAACCCGAAACCGGTCCCAGGATGCTTGTTTCCGGTCCAGGGAAGACATGGCTTGGCAGTTCGGGCTGGACTGTTCCCATGAGGCACAGGGTCAGACTGATTTGCATATGGCCATGTCTGAACTGGGGTGGTGGAGTGAGCTAAAGAATGATGATGGATTAAACCCAGATCAGTTGACTGGGGGTGAGTGTTTGATTTGCTCTAACGCTCCGTCCATCATCCCCTTTGGTATTGCTTTGTTCGCCCTAAGTTGGCAGGGTATGCCCAGACGTGGGTCCCTTGCTCACTTTGCCACTGGATTCAAGATAGCCTGGCTGATGAGGGTTTTGAACCCGAAACCGGTCCCAGGATGCTTGTTTCCGGTCCAGGGAAGACATGGCTTGGCAGTTCGGGCTGGACTGTTCCCATGAGGCACAGGGTCAGACTGATTTGCATATGGCCATGTCTGAACTGGGGTGGTGGAGTGAGCTAAAGAATGATGATGGATTAAACCCAGATCAGTTGACTGGGGGTGAGTGTTTGATTTGCTCTAACGCTCCGTCCATCATCCCCTTTGGTATTGCTTTGTTCGCCCTAAGTTGGCAGGGTATGCCCAGACGTGGGTCCCTTGCTCACTTTGCCACTGGATTCAAGATAGCCTGGCTGATGAGGGTTTTGAACCCGAAACCGGTCCCAGGATGCTTGTTTCCGGTCCAGGGAAGACATGGCTTGGCAGTTCGGGCTGGACTGTTCCCATGAGGCACAGGGTCAGACTGATTTGCATATGGCCATGTCTGAACTGGGGTGGTGGAGTGAGCTAAAGAATGATGATGGATTAAACCCAGATCAGTTGACTGGGGGTGAGTGTTTGATTTGCTCTAACGCTCCGTCCATCATCCCCTTTGGTATCGCTTTGTTCGCCCTAAGTTGGCAGGGTATGCCCAGACGTGGGTCCCTTGCTCACTTTGCCACTGGATTCAAGATAGCCTGGCTGATGAGGGTTTTGAACCCGAAACCGGTCCCAGGATGCTTGTTTCCGGTCCAGGGAAGACATGGCTTGGCAGTTCGGGCTGGACTGTTCCCATGAGGCACAGGGTCAGACTGATTTGCATATGGCCATGTCTGAACTGGGGTGGTGGAGTGAGCTAAAGAATGATGATGGATTAAACCCAGATCAGTTGACTGGGGGTGAGTGTTTGATTTGCTCTAACGCTCCGTCCATCATCCCCTTTGGTATTGCTTTGTTCGCCCTAAGTTGGCAGGGTATGCCCAGACGTGGGTCCCTTGCTCACTTTGCCACTGGATTCAAGATAGCCTGGCTGATGAGGGTTTTGAACCCGAAACCGGTCCCAGGATGCTTGTTTCCGGTCCAGGGAAGACATGGCTTGGCAGTTCGGGCTGGACTGTTCCCATGAGGCACAGGGTCAGACTGATTTGCATATGGCCATGTCTGAACTGGGGTGGTGGAGTGAGCTAAAGAATGATGATGGATTAAACCCAGATCAGTTGACTGGGGGTGAGTGTTTGATTTGCTCTAACGCTCCGTCCATCATCCCCTTTGGTATTGCTTTGTTCGCCCTAAGTTGGCAGGGTATGCCCAGACGTGGGTCCCTTGCTCACTTTGCCACTGGATTCAAGATAGCCTGGCTGATGAGGGTTTTGAACCCGAAACCGGTCCCAGGATGCTTGTTTCCGGTCCAGGGAAGACATGGCTTGGCAGTTCGGGCTGGACTGTTCCCATGAGGCACAGGGTCAGACTGATTTGCATATGGCCATGTCTGAACTGGGGTGGTGGAGTGAGCTAAAGAATGATGATGGATTAAACCCAGATCAGTTGACTGGGGGTGAGTGTTTGATTTGCTCTAACGCTCCGTCCATCATCCCCTTTGGTATTGCTTTGTTCGCCCTAAGTTGGCAGGGTATGCCCAGACGTGGGTCCCTTGCTCACTTTGCCACTGGATTCAAGATAGCCTGGCTGATGAGGGTTTTGAACCCGAAACCGGTCCCAGGATGCTTGTTTCCGGTCCAGGGAAGACATGGCTTGGCAGTTCGGGCTGGACTGTTCCCATGAGGCACAGGGTCAGACTGATTTGCATATGGCCATGTCTGAACTGGGGTGGTGGAGTGAGCTAAAGAATGATGATGGATTAAACCCAGATCAGTTGACTGGGGGTGAGTGTTTGATTTGCTCTAACGCTCCGTCCATCATCCCCTTTGGTATTGCTTTGTTCGCCCTAAGTTGGCAGGGTATGCCCAGACGTGGGTCCCTTGCTCACTTTGCCACTGGATTCAAGATAGCCTGGCTGATGAGGGTTTTGAACCCGAAACCGGTCCCAGGATGCTTGTTTCCGGTCCAGGGAAGACATGGCTTGGCAGTTCGGGCTGGACTGTTCCCATGAGGCACAGGGTCAGACTGATTTGCATATGGCCATGTCTGAACTGGGGTGGTGGAGTGAGCTAAAGAATGATGATGGATTAAACCCAGATCAGTTGACTGGGGGTGAGTGTTTGATTTGCTCTAACGCTCCGTCCATCATCCCCTTTGGTATTGCTTTGTTCGCCCTAAGTTGGCAGGGTATGCCCAGACGTGGGTCCCTTGCTCACTTTGCCACTGGATTCAAGATAGCCTGGCTGATGAGGGTTTTGAACCCGAAACCGGTCCCAGGATGCTTGTTTCCGGTCCAGGGAAGACATGGCTTGGCAGTTCGGGCTGGACTGTTCCCATGAGGCACAGGGTCAGACTGATTTGCATATGGCCATGTCTGAACTGGGGTGGTGGAGTGAGCTAAAGAATGATGATGGATTAAACCCAGATCAGTTGACTGGGGGTGAGTGTTTGATTTGCTCTAACGCTCCGTCCATCATCCCCTTTGGTATTGCTTTGTTCGCCCTAAGTTGGCAGGGTATGCCCAGACGTGGGTCCCTTGCTCACTTTGCCACTGGATTCAAGATAGCCTGGCTGATGAGGGTTTTGAACCCGAAACCGGTCCCAGGATGCTTGTTTCCGGTCCAGGGAAGACATGGCTTGGCAGTTCGGGCTGGACTGTTCCCATGAGGCACAGGGTCAGACTGATTTGCATATGGCCATGTCTGAACTGGGGTGGTGGAGTGAGCTAAAGAATGATGATGGATTAAACCCAGATCAGTTGACTGGGGGTGAGTGTTTGATTTGCTCTAACGCTCCGTCCATCATCCCCTTTGGTATTGCTTTGTTCGCCCTAAGTTGGCAGGGTATGCCCAGACGTGGGTCCCTTGCTCACTTTGCCACTGGATTCAAGATAGCCTGGCTGATGAGGGTTTTGAACCCGAAACCGGTCCCCAGGATGCTTGTTTCCGGTCCAGGGAAGACATGGCTTGGCAGTTCGGGCTGGACTGTTCCCATGAGGCACAGGGTCAGACTGATTTGCATATGGCCATGTCTGAACTGGGGTGGTGGAGTGAGCTAAAGAATGATGATGGATTAAACCCAGATCAGTTGACTGGGGGTGAGTGTTTGATTTGCTCTAACGCTCCGTCCATCATCCCCTTTGGTATTGCTTTGTTCGCCCTAAGTTGGCAGGGTATGCCCAGACGTGGGTCCCTTGCTCACTTTGCCACTGGATTCAAGATAGCCTGGCTGATGAGGGTTTTGAACCCGAAACCGGTCCCAGGATGCTTGTTTCCGGTCCAGGGAAGACATGGCTTGGCAGTTCGGGCTGGACTGTTCCCATGAGGCACAGGGTCAGACTGATTTGCATATGGCCATGTCTGAACTGGGGTGGTGGAGTGAGCTAAAGAATGATGATGGATTAAACCCAGATCAGTTGACTGGGGGTGAGTGTTTGATTTGCTCTAACGCTCCGTCCATCATCCCCTTTGGTATTGCTTTGTTCGCCCTAAGTTGGCAGGGTATGCCCAGACGTGGGTCCCTTGCTCACTTTGCCACTGGATTCAAGATAGCCTGGCTGATGAGGGTTTTGAACCCGAAACCGGTCCCAGGATGCTTGTTTCCGGTCCAGGGAAGACATGGCTTGGCAGTTCGGGCTGGACTGTTCCCATGAGGCACAGGGTCAGACTGATTTGCATATGGCCATGTCTGAACTGGGGTGGTGGAGTGAGCTAAAGAATGATGATGGATTAAACCCAGATCAGTTGACTGGGGGTGAGTGTTTGATTTGCTCTAACGCTCCGTCCATCATCCCCTTTGGTATTGCTTTGTTCGCCCTAAGTTGGCAGGGTATGCCCAGACGTGGGTCCCTTGCTCACTTTGCCACTGGATTCAAGATAGCCTGGCTGATGAGGGTTTTGAACCCGAAACCGGTCCCAGGATGCTTGTTTCCGGTCCAGGGAAGACATGGCTTGGCAGTTCGGGCTGGACTGTTCCCATGAGGCACAGGGTCAGACTGATTTGCATATGGCCATGTCTGAACTGGGGTGGTGGAGTGAGCTAAAGAATGATGATGGATTAAACCCAGATCAGTTGACTGGGGGTGAGTGTTTGATTTGCTCTAACGCTCCGTCCATCATCCCCTTTGGTATTGCTTTGTTCGCCCTAAGTTGGCAGGGTATGCCCAGACGTGGGTCCCTTGCTCACTTTGCCACTGGATTCAAGATAGCCTGGCTGATGAGGGTTTTGAACCCGAAACCGGTCCCAGGATGCTTGTTTCCGGTCCAGGGAAGACATGGCTTGGCAGTTCGGGCTGGACTGTTCCCATGAGGCACAGGGTCAGACTGATTTGCATATGGCCATGTCTGAACTGGGGTGGTGGAGTGAGCTAAAGAATGATGATGGATTAAACCCAGATCAGTTGACTGGGGGTGAGTGTTTGATTTGCTCTAACGCTCCGTCCATCATCCCCTTTGGTATTGCTTTGTTCGCCCTAAGTTGGCAGGGTATGCCCAGACGTGGGTCCCTTGCTCACTTTGCCACTGGATTCAAGATAGCCTGGCTGATGAGGGTTTTGAACCCGAAACCGGTCCCAGGATGCTTGTTTCCGGTCCAGGGAAGACATGGCTTGGCAGTTCGGGCTGGACTGTTCCCATGAGGCACAGGGTCAGACTGATTTGCATATGGCCATGTCTGAACTGGGGTGGTGGAGTGAGCTAAAGAATGATGATGGATTAAACCCAGATCAGTTGACTGGGGGTGAGTGTTTGATTTGCTCTAACGCTCCGTCCATCATCCCCTTTGGTATTGCTTTGTTCGCCCTAAGTTGGCAGGGTATGCCCAGACGTGGGTCCCTTGCTCACTTTGCCACTGGATTCAAGATAGCCTGGCTGATGAGGGTTTTGAACCCGAAACCGGTCCCAGGATGCTTGTTTCCGGTCCAGGGAAGACATGGCTTGGCAGTTCGGGCTGGACTGTTCCCATGAGGCACAGGGTCAGACTGATTTGCATATGGCCATGTCTGAACTGGGGTGGTGGAGTGAGCTAAAGAATGATGATGGATTAAACCCAGATCAGTTGACTGGGGGTGAGTGTTTGATTTGCTCTAACGCTCCGTCCATCATCCCCTTTGGTATTGCTTTGTTCGCCCTAAGTTGGCAGGGTATGCCCAGACGTGGGTCCCTTGCTCACTTTGCCACTGGATTCAAGATAGCCTGGCTGATGAGGGTTTTGAACCCGAAACCGGTCCCAGGATGCTTGTTTCCGGTCCAGGGAAGACATGGCTTGGCAGTTCGGGCTGGACTGTTCCCATGAGGCACAGGGTCAGACTGATTTGCATATGGCCATGTCTGAACTGGGGTGGTGGAGTGAGCTAAAGAATGATGATGGATTAAACCCAGATCAGTTGACTGGGGGTGAGTGTTTGATTTGCTCTAACGCTCCGTCCATCATCCCCTTTGGTATTGCTTTGTTCGCCCTAAGTTGGCAGGGTATGCCCAGACGTGGGTCCCTTGCTCACTTTGCCACTGGATTCAAGATAGCCTGGCTGATGAGGGTTTTGAACCCGAAACCGGTCCCAGGATGCTTGTTTCCGGTCCAGGGAAGACATGGCTTGGCAGTTCGGGCTGGACTGTTCCCATGAGGCACAGGGTCAGACTGATTTGCATATGGCCATGTCTGAACTGGGGTGGTGGAGTGAGCTAAAGAATGATGATGGATTAAACCCAGATCAGTTGACTGGGGGTGAGTGTTTGATTTGCTCTAACGCTCCGTCCATCATCCCCTTTGGTATTGCTTTGTTCGCCCTAAGTTGGCAGGGTATGCCCAGACGTGGGTCCCTTGCTCACTTTGCCACTGGATTCAAGATAGCCTGGCTGATGAGGGTTTTGAACCCGAAACCGGTCCCAGGATGCTTGTTTCCGGTCCAGGGAAGACATGGCTTGGCAGTTCGGGCTGGACTGTTCCCATGAGGCACAGGGTCAGACTGATTTGCATATGGCCATGTCTGAACTGGGGTGGTGGAGTGAGCTAAAGAATGATGATGGATTAAACCCAGATCAGTTGACTGGGGGTGAGTGTTTGATTTGCTCTAACGCTCCGTCCATCATCCCCTTTGGTATTGCTTTGTTCGCCCTAAGTTGGCAGGGTATGCCCAGACGTGGGTCCCTTGCTCACTTTGCCACTGGATTCAAGATAGCCTGGCTGATGAGGGTTTTGAACCCGAAACCGGTCCCAGGATGCTTGTTTCCGGTCCAGGGAAGACATGGCTTGGCAGTTCGGGCTGGACTGTTCCCATGAGGCACAGGGTCAGACTGATTTGCATATGGCCATGTCTGAACTGGGGTGGTGGAGTGAGCTAAAGAATGATGATGGATTAAACCCAGATCAGTTGACTGGGGGTGAGTGTTTGATTTGCTCTAACGCTCCGTCCATCATCCCCTTTGGTATTGCTTTGTTCGCCCTAAGTTGGCAGGGTATGCCCAGACGTGGGTCCCTTGCTCACTTTGCCACTGGATTCAAGATAGCCTGGCTGATGAGGGTTTTGAACCCGAAACCGGTCCCAGGATGCTTGTTTCCGGTCCAGGGAAGACATGGCTTGGCAGTTCGGGCTGGACTGTTCCCATGAGGCACAGGGTCAGACTGATTTGCATATGGCCATGTCTGAACTGGGGTGGTGGAGTGAGCTAAAGAATGATGATGGATTAAACCCAGATCAGTTGACTGGGGGTGAGTGTTTGATTTGCTCTAACGCTCCGTCCATCATCCCCTTTGGTATTGCTTTGTTCGCCCTAAGTTGGCAGGGTATGCCCAGACGTGGGTCCCTTGCTCACTTTGCCACTGGATTCAAGATAGCCTGGCTGATGAGGGTTTTGAACCCGAAACCGGTCCCAGGATGCTTGTTTCCGGTCCAGGGAAGACATGGCTTGGCAGTTCGGGCTGGACTGTTCCCATGAGGCACAGGGTCAGACTGATTTGCATATGGCCATGTCTGAACTGGGGTGGTGGAGTGAGCTAAAGAATGATGATGGATTAAACCCAGATCAGTTGACTGGGGGTGAGTGTTTGATTTGCTCTAACGCTCCGTCCATCATCCCCTTTGGTATCGCTTTGTTCGCCTTAAGTTGGCAGGGTATGCCCAGACGTGGGTCCCTTGCTCACTTTGCCACTGGATTCAAGATAGCCTGGCTGATGAGGGTTTTGAACCCGAAACCGGTCCCAGGATGCTTGTTTCCGGTCCAGGGAAGACATGGCTTGGCAGTTCGGGCTGGACTGTTCCCATGAGGCACAGGGTCAGACTGATTTGCATATGGCCATGTCTGAACTGGGGTGGTGGAGTGAGCTAAAGAATGATGATGGATTAAACCCAGATCAGTTGACTGGGGGTGAGTGTTTGATTTGCTCTAACGCTCCGTCCATCATCCCCTTTGGTATTGCTTTGTTCGCCCTAAGTTGGCAGGGTATGCCCAGACGTGGGTCCCTTGCTCACTTTGCCACTGGATTCAAGATAGCCTGGCTGATGAGGGTTTTGAACCCGAAACCGGTCCCAGGATGCTTGTTTCCGGTCCAGGGAAGACATGGCTTGGCAGTTCGGGCTGGACTGTTCCCATGAGGCACAGGGTCAGACTGATTTGCATATGGCCATGTCTGAACTGGGGTGGTGGAGTGAGCTAAAGAATGATGATGGATTAAACCCAGATCAGTTGACTGGGGGTGAGTGTTTGATTTGCTCTAACGCTCCGTCCATCATCCCCTTTGGTATTGCTTTGTTCGCCCTAAGTTGGCAGGGTATGCCCAGACGTGGGTCCCTTGCTCACTTTGCCACTGGATTCAAGATAGCCTGGCTGATGAGGGTTTTGAACCCGAAACCGGTCCCAGGATGCTTGTTTCCGGTCCAGGGAAGACATGGCTTGGCAGTTCGGGCTGGACTGTTCCCATGAGGCACAGGGTCAGACTGATTTGCATATGGCCATGTCTGAACTGGGGTGGTGGAGTGAGCTAAAGAATGATGATGGATTAAACCCAGATCAGTTGACTGGGGGTGAGTGTTTGATTTGCTCTAACGCTCCGTCCATCATCCCCTTTGGTATTGCTTTGTTCGCCCTAAGTTGGCAGGGTATGCCCAGACGTGGGTCCCTTGCTCACTTTGCCACTGGATTCAAGATAGCCTGGCTGATGAGGGTTTTGAACCCGAAACCGGTCCCAGGATGCTTGTTTCCGGTCCAGGGAAGACATGGCTTGGCAGTTCGGGCTGGACTGTTCCCATGAGGCACAGGGTCAGACTGATTTGCATATGGCCATGTCTGAACTGGGGTGGTGGAGTGAGCTAAAGAATGATGATGGATTAAACCCAGATCAGTTGACTGGGGGTGAGTGTTTGATTTGCTCTAACGCTCCGTCCATCATCCCCTTTGGTATCGCTTTGTTCGCCCTAAGTTGGCAGGGTATGCCCAGACGTGGGTCCCTTGCTCACTTTGCCACTGGATTCAAGATAGCCTGGCTGATGAGGGTTTTGAACCCGAAACCGGTCCCAGGATGCTTGTTTCCGGTCCAGGGAAGACATGGCTTGGCAGTTCGGGCTGGACTGTTCCCATGAGGCACAGGGTCAGACTGATTTGCATATGGCCATGTCTGAACTGGGGTGGTGGAGTGAGCTAAAGAATGATGATGGATTAAACCCAGATCAGTTGACTGGGGGTGAGTGTTTGATTTGCTCTAACGCTCCGTCCATCATCCCCTTTGGTATCGCTTTGTTCGCCCTAAGTTGGCAGGGTATGCCCAGACGTGGGTCCCTTGCTCACTTTGCCACTGGATTCAAGATAGCCTGGCTGATGAGGGTTTTGAACCCGAAACCGGTCCCAGGATGCTTGTTTCCGGTCCAGGGAAGACATGGCTTGGCAGTTCGGGCTGGACTGTTCCCATGAGGCACAGGGTCAGACTGATTTGCATATGGCCATGTCTGAACTGGGGTGGTGGAGTGAGCTAAAGAATGATGATGGATTAAACCCAGATCAGTTGACTGGGGGTGAGTGTTTGATTTGCTCTAACGCTCCGTCCATCATCCCCTTTGGTATTGCTTTGTTCGCCCTAAGTTGGCAGGGTATGCCCAGACGTGGGTCCCTTGCTCACTTTGCCACTGGATTCAAGATAGCCTGGCTGATGAGGGTTTTGAACCCGAAACCGGTCCCAGGATGCTTGTTTCCGGTCCAGGGAAGACATGGCTTGGCAGTTCGGGCTGGACTGTTCCCATGAGGCACAGGGTCAGACTGATTTGCATATGGCCATGTCTGAACTGGGGTGGTGGAGTGAGCTAAAGAATGATGATGGATTAAACCCAGATCAGTTGACTGGGGGTGAGTGTTTGATTTGCTCTAACGCTCCGTCCATCATCCCCTTTGGTATTGCTTTGTTCGCCCTAAGTTGGCAGGGTATGCCCAGACGTGGGTCCCTTGCTCACTTTGCCACTGGATTCAAGATAGCCTGGCTGATGAGGGTTTTGAACCCGAAACCGGTCCCAGGATGCTTGTTTCCGGTCCAGGGAAGACATGGCTTGGCAGTTCGGGCTGGACTGTTCCCATGAGGCACAGGGTCAGACTGATTTGCATATGGCCATGTCTGAACTGGGGTGGTGGAGTGAGCTAAAGAATGATGATGGATTAAACCCAGATCAGTTGACTGGGGGTGAGTGTTTGATTTGCTCTAACGCTCCGTCCATCATCCCCTTTGGTATTGCTTTGTTCGCCCTAAGTTGGCAGGGTATGCCCAGACGTGGGTCCCTTGCTCACTTTGCCACTGGATTCAAGATAGCCTGGCTGATGAGGGTTTTGAACCCGAAACCGGTCCCAGGATGCTTGTTTCCGGTCCAGGGAAGACATGGCTTGGCAGTTCGGGCTGGACTGTTCCCATGAGGCACAGGGTCAGACTGATTTGCATATGGCCATGTCTGAACTGGGGTGGTGGAGTGAGCTAAAGAATGATGATGGATTAAACCCAGATCAGTTGACTGGGGGTGAGTGTTTGATTTGCTCTAACGCTCCGTCCATCATCCCCTTTGGTATCGCTTTGTTCGCCCTAAGTTGGCAGGGTATGCCCAGACGTGGGTCCCTTGCTCACTTTGCCACTGGATTCAAGATAGCCTGGCTGATGAGGGTTTTGAACCCGAAACCGGTCCCAGGATGCTTGTTTCCGGTCCAGGGAAGACATGGCTTGGCAGTTCGGGCTGGACTGTTCCCATGAGGCACAGGGTCAGACTGATTTGCATATGGCCATGTCTGAACTGGGGTGGTGGAGTGAGCTAAAGAATGATGATGGATTAAACCCAGATCAGTTGACTGGGGGTGAGTGTTTGATTTGCTCTAACGCTCCGTCCATCATCCCCTTTGGTATTGCTTTGTTCGCCCTAAGTTGGCAGGGTATGCCCAGACGTGGGTCCCTTGCTCACTTTGCCACTGGATTCAAGATAGCCTGGCTGATGAGGGTTTTGAACCCGAAACCGGTCCCAGGATGCTTGTTTCCGGTCCAGGGAAGACATGGCTTGGCAGTTCGGGCTGGACTGTTCCCATGAGGCACAGGGTCAGACTGATTTGCATATGGCCATGTCTGAACTGGGGTGGTGGAGTGAGCTAAAGAATGATGATGGATTAAACCCAGATCAGTTGACTGGGGGTGAGTGTTTGATTTGCTCTAACGCTCCGTCCATCATCCCCTTTGGTATCGCTTTGTTCGCCCTAAGTTGGCAGGGTATGCCCAGACGTGGGTCCCTTGCTCACTTTGCCACTGGATTCAAGATAGCCTGGCTGATGAGGGTTTTGAACCCGAAACCGGTCCCAGGATGCTTGTTTCCGGTCCAGGGAAGACATGGCTTGGCAGTTCGGGCTGGACTGTTCCCATGAGGCACAGGGTCAGACTGATTTGCATATGGCCATGTCTGAACTGGGGTGGTGGAGTGAGCTAAAGAATGATGATGGATTAAACCCAGATCAGTTGACTGGGGGTGAGTGTTTGATTTGCTCTAACGCTCCGTCCATCATCCCCTTTGGTATTGCTTTGTTCGCCCTAAGTTGGCAGGGTATGCCCAGACGTGGGTCCCTTGCTCACTTTGCCACTGGATTCAAGATAGCCTGGCTGATGAGGGTTTTGAACCCGAAACCGGTCCCAGGATGCTTGTTTCCGGTCCAGGGAAGACATGGCTTGGCAGTTCGGGCTGGACTGTTCCCATGAGGCACAGGGTCAGACTGATTTGCATATGGCCATGTCTGAACTGGGGTGGTGGAGTGAGCTAAAGAATGATGATGGATTAAACCCAGATCAGTTGACTGGGGGTGAGTGTTTGATTTGCTCTAACGCTCCGTCCATCATCCCCTTTGGTATTGCTTTGTTCGCCCTAAGTTGGCAGGGTATGCCCAGACGTGGGTCCCTTGCTCACTTTGCCACTGGATTCAAGATAGCCTGGCTGATGAGGGTTTTGAACCCGAAACCGGTCCCAGGATGCTTGTTTCCGGTCCAGGGAAGACATGGCTTGGCAGTTCGGGCTGGACTGTTCCCATGAGGCACAGGGTCAGACTGATTTGCATATGGCCATGTCTGAACTGGGGTGGTGGAGTGAGCTAAAGAATGATGATGGATTAAACCCAGATCAGTTGACTGGGGGTGAGTGTTTGATTTGCTCTAGCGCTCCGTCCATTATCCCCTTTGGTATTGCTTTCCCCGAACTACTCAAAACGGTAACAATGGCACTCATTCTTACGAGGATTGATTACTGCAACAGTATGTATCTCACGCTTGCATTGGGACTCGTTAAGAGGCTTGAGGTATTGAAAAACACGGCAGCTTGTTTCCTTTGTAAAATTCCAAAGTATGAGTCAGCAAGAGGAGCAATTAAGAAATTACATTGGTTGCCAGTCAAACAACGATGCAGTTTCAAAGCTCTCTGTATGGCATATAAATCTTTGCATGGACGTGGGCCAGACCATTTAAAAAAGAAACTGAAATGGTACGTTCCAGCAAGGACACTCCGATCGGGCCTCGCAAGGAACCTGATTGTCCCCCCTTTTAGAAAAGCCACCTGGGGTGGAAGGAGCTTTTTTAGGGCCACTGCCATACTTTGGAACAATCTCCCATTAACATTAAAAACTGCTCCCTCCTTACTCTCCTTTAGAAAAACCTTAAAAACCTGACTTTTCACTCAGGAGTAGAAGATTTTTTTCTGCGCTTTTGCCTTACTCCAACTAAATCACGATCTCAGCCTAATCAGATTTTGATAGCGCCAAGACGCCCCAGGGCAGGAGATTGCGCTTTATAAGTTACATTACATTACAACAGCTCTAATACTCCTCCTCTTCTTCCTCTCCTGCACCACCAGGAAAGCAGGCTTAGCTTGTTTCTCCATTCCCACACGGAGCCTATGGGAGGAAAAGTGTCCTGTTTTCTACAGGCCTGGAGGGCAATTATTCGAATCAGTGGGTCTATCAAGTTGTAGAAAAGGGTTACTTCCTTCCTTTTCTTCAGGCTCCGCTCTCTTCCCCCCTCCACACTCTACCCACATCAGACCACCCGGCCATACTGCAGCAAGAAGTGGCAGCACTCCTCCGGAAAAGAGCTGTGGAACTTGTGCCAGAGCAGGAAAAGGGTGGGGGGTCATTACTCATTGTACTTCCTGGTGCCCAAAAGGACGGCGGGCTGCACCTGATCCTAGACTTCAAGGACCTGAACTTCTTCCTCAGAAGGAAAAGTTCAAGATACTGACCATAGTTCAAGTGTTGCAGGTGTTGGAGCTTGAAGACTGGATGATGTCACTCGACCTGCAGGATGCATATTTCCACATCAAGACCCTGCGGTCACACCGGAAATGCTTGCGATTTGTGGTGGGTTCTAACCACTCTCAATGTGAAGTACTTCCCTTTGGCTTAACATCGCCACCTTGGGTCTTCACAAAGGTGATGGTGGTGGTTGTGGCCCATCCCAGAAGGTCAGGCCTCCCCGTTTTTCCATACCTGGACAACTGGCTGATCTAAGCTGGTTTGACAGATGTGGTATCCCGCCATCTGTAGTTGACAGCATCCCTGCTGTTCAACCTGGGCTTTTCCATCAATAATCTCAAATCTCACCTGTGGCCCTCCTAATGACTCCAGTTCATATGGTCAGTATTGAACATCACATTTCTCTGTGCTTTTCTCCCACCCAAGAGGATTGCAGACATCCAGGATATTGTCCCATCCTTTCGGGAAGGTGCGCAAGTCTCAGTCCTGAGAGTCCTAAGATCCCTCGGTCTGCTAGCTTCCTGCACTCTCCGAGTCATGCACGCACGTTGTCACATGAAGGTCCCGCAGTGGTGCATCTGCAGGCAATGGCTACAATACTGAGGCAACCTGCCGGATCCCATCATAATGTTCCCCACTGCTGCAGCAGAACTGGTTTGGTGGGGGGAAAAGGTAACCTCAGCTGCAGGATGGCCTTCACTCCCCCTCCAACCCCGGCTACAGTGGTGACAGATGTCTCCACCTTAGGGTGGATAGCTCACCTGGAGGATCTGGAGATCAAATGCCTTTGGTCCCCAGAAGAACAGGTTCTTCACATGAACCTGTTGGAGCTGTGAGCAATTCAGCTAATGCTCAAGGCCTTCCTCCACTTCACGACTGTGATGTGGTAGGTCAACAGTAAGGGGGAAAGAGTCTCACCTCCTTTGTCTGTAGGTGTTGAGATTGTGGTCTTGGGCACACTAGGAAGGGATCTAGTTAACCTCCAATCACCTAGTGGAGTCTCTGAATGTCAGAGGTGACAGCCCGAATCAGCGTTATCTTCCCAATCATGAGAGGTGACTTCTGCCAGAGGTAATCTAGGGCATCTTCACCCAGTGGGGGACTCCTCAGGTTAAGTTGCTTGCCTCCTCGGAAAATGCTCAAGCCCAGGAGTCTTAGCGGATGCTTTTCAGTTGGAACTTTCAGCTGCATTACGTGTTTCACCCCTTACCCATAATTCCTCTGGTTCTGAGGAAGATCTGCCAAGACCAGGCCTACGTTATTTTCAATGACCCGGATTGACCTATGAGGGTTTGGGATGCAGACCTTGTGCACTTCTCCACATGTCCTCCGCTGCATCTACAATTCCGGCCAGGCCTTCTCTCCCAGTCGGGGGGAGGTTCTCCCGGGCCTCCACCTACATGCTTGGAATTTGAGTGCGGACAATTGAGTTCCTCCAGCTACCACTTTGTCATCTTACAAGCATGCCACCCCTCCACAAAGTCTGCTCACGCTGGTAGATGTAGCAATTCTGTTGCATGGTGTGCAGGAAAATAATGCGGATCCCTTGCAGGCCAAGCTGTCACAAGTCCTGCAATATGTACTTTTCCTTGCTCAGAGGGGTTGTGCGACTTGCACTGTCAAGGGAAGTTTGGCTGCACTGTCTGCCTTTCTCTGTCTGCTGGACCAGCCGTTCCTTTTCGAATCCAGCATTGTTATCAGTCTTCTGAAAGGGTTGGCAAATAAATATCCTCTAATCCCTTTTGTTTTGCCGCAGTGGGACCTTCATTTGGATTTGACTATTCTTAGGGGGACTCCGTTTGGGCCCCTGCATAGTTGTTCCTTAAGGATGTTGACCATCAACACTGTGTTTTTAGTGATCATTACTTCAGCCAGTTGGGTGGGTGTTATAGACTCTTAGCTCTTGAGCACCCTTCGCCTCTTCTTACCCTGACAAGTTGATGCTGTGAACCGGGGTTGCTTTTCTTCCAAAAGTGGTGACCCCTTTCCACCTGGGTCAGTGCATCACCCTTCCAACCTTTTCCCTTGATCTAAAGTTTGTTCTATAGGTGAGGAATCTGCAGGTAGAAGTATCCATCAATAGAAAAAGTTACGTAGCTGAGGTATCTGCGCTAGCAATCTTTCTGGTGGATGCTTTGTCTACCTGCAGATTGCACCGACCGATTCACCTCCCCACTTAATGAATGCGTAATAGGGAAAGTTTGTAAGATCCCAATTTATATTTTGGTGCTGCACTACTCTCTGCATGCCAGTCCACCCATTCACCTAAAAGTCTGGGAAATAAATGGATAGAAACTGATGTTGCGCATGGGCGGGCAGTATATGGCTTCGTGGACCTCACCTGATGTCACCTCTGGTGCAATGCAAAACCAGCACCCCCTATTGGCGACGTGAGAGCTTTGAAGTTTACGGATCCAGTCTGGTGCTCGGGTTGTGCAGGTGAGGTATCTGCAGATAGGTGGAGTGTTTACCAGAAAGATTGTTACTGAAGGTTAGTAACTTTTTTTTATCTTAGCAGCAGTGCTCCACCGTTGGCAGAAGCAGTTTGGGGGAAACAATTACTGAACCAGCAGCAGATTCTACATTTGGTGAGTGAGCAGCAGGTTGGGTCAATGGGGGTGTCACCTCTGCCCCCTGAGTTGTTTAGGGGCCCTCCTGCCAAACTATAAATAAGGCCCTTAGTCATGGGAGGCACTGGATGAAGTAGGCTGGAAATTTTCAAACAAATGCTTCTTAAACACTAGTAATTTCTCTGGGTAGCATACATTCGATAATTTTAACTCATTTGCCCCATTATTAAGGTGTTCCAAAAATGTTTAAAACTGCTTTGGCCTTAAACCATCAAAGCATCTCAGCTCAAACTACGTGGTATCCTCCAGAGTACCCGCTTACAATTTTGGGAAAATCTTTATATGTATCCTCCACTACGAAAACCACATGTATCCTCCATTATGAAAGCCCCCAAATCTCCTTCATTTCTTCTGGAAGCAAACCTGCACGTTCCATTTCTCCGACTTACGAATATTTAATTGCAACATTTTTTAATTCAACGTCTCAGCATCCGCCTTTGTCATTTATGACAAGCTGCCAGTATGCTTATAATCCACTGCACAGCACAGGTCCTGGATTGTAGGAAGAACTTAGGCGGTTCATTTCAGGTCCGTACTTTGGATTCCAAGATGACAAATGAACAGGAATATCTTAGTGTTGCAAAGTCATCCTGTGTGCCCTGTGTGACTCCATTTTCTGCTGACTGGTACTGGTGGTAACTGATTCTGACTGTCCCTGGGCACTGTGTAACCAGGCCCAGCACCAGTGCTTTGTTGAAAACACAGTGAAAACACCTACATGCAGTAGGGTACAATATGTAATAGGGTACACCTACAATTGGCATGACCTACCCTATAAGTCCCTAGTAGATAATAGGGCAGGGGGATTAAAACTACCTATAAGTCCCTAGTATATAATAGGGCATGGCAGTTTAGAGCCCAGCAGCCCTTTCTCCACTTGCATGTGTGCACTGCTTAGGTGAGCGCCAGAGGTCATTTTAAAAGCAGCCCAGCCTTGTAGCCAGCACTGTTTTTAAAAGTAAATTAACATTCAAATTCGACTTTGGTGGTAGGGACACTCAAAAGGTTATAATATACAATATTTGTACATATTAGGTACCCCCAAGGTCTCCTCTGGCAGTCCGGGGTATAGGGGGGGGTCATGTAATTATAAGCAGGGACCCTATAAAATATGTTTTATATGCCCTGGGGATAGAGAGATTGCAAATTTCACTACCCCTATTGTAGTAAAGGGCCTCCCAAAATCGACTTTGGTGCTATGAGCACCGTGGAGGGAGGATCTACACTTTTTCTGCATATTCAAGACCCCCAAGGCCTCCCTTAGGTGTCCCAGGGGTGGGGGCCATGTAACTATAAGCAGGACCCTTATAAAATATGTTTATATGCCCTGGTGATGGAGAAATTGCGCATTTCAGTTTCCCCATTGTAGTTGCCTAGCCCCATAGGATAACATTGCAATAGTTTATGAATGCATACATATTGCTAGGAATTGAATCAAGTATTATTCAAAGACTTAGGAGAATGGTATTGATAAATCCAACAATATGCTATTGTTGAATTTATCCTAAATTGTACAGAAAAGACGTTATAAGACTTTCTTGTCTGTAAGCCAAAATTCAGCCTTCCTGAAGTTTTCCCTGTTTGGTCAGAGTTAACAGGATTGGCCTGGCTGCTTTGATGAAGTGATAAGTGGCTCACCAGGGAAGAGTCTATCTGCTGGAGAGAGCTCTGCTACATAGGAATGCGGGAGCAGTGGGGAGGGGTTATAAAGCATGAGGCTTCAAATGTGGAACAGGACAGGCAGGGAATGCCAGGTCTGCCTACTCCCATCCTCTCTGACCCAGCCAGGCGGGAAGATTAAGGAAGGAATCTGTGGATGTTAGGGGGGTGGAGAGCTATGGAAATGAGCCATACTGAGAGTTGGTTTAGTTAGCTCTTTATGCTCTGCTGGGATTTCAACCATGATGAATTTTGGAGGGATAGTGCTTTCTGGGAGAAGACTGTGCCACACTTTGGAGGAAATGGTCATGTTCTGGGGTGTTGCCTGGCACCTTATTGGACAGAAGTGCTCTCCTGCTTGACCCCAGAGAACACTAGAAAAGTATGTGAGAGGTACAGAGTCTTTCTGATCTGCTGCTTGAAACTAAGAGAAGAAAGATTGCCATGCTGGAAACTCGAAGAAGGATTGACATGCTGGAAACTCGATTTGCACCACCATGCCCTGCATTCTGACTGACTTCACCTGCTGCACTATCTGGAACTACAGCCCTGTGGATGTATCTTGCTTGTACCGGATTAAAAAGTGGACTCCCTGATAGCTACAGGTTAACAGAGCTCACCTGCATCATAACCACCAAGAGTCCCCTGCCTGGAGTGTGTCCAGTGGACATTTAATGGTTTTGTCCAGGTGCATTGTGGGAATTGTGGTCCCAAACTTTCAAGGACCATCTTCTTCGAGCTTCCAGAATCTTGGACTGTGTTTTGGACCCTTTGGACCCTCAAGAGGAACTTCAGGAAGAAGTTCCAGAAGTTTGGAGAAGTTTTGAGCAACTTTGGAAAAAAGCATAAAGTGACCGACTCAACTCAACCGCGAGACCCAAGCCGGCCACCTTCAACCATGACCTGGCCCGGATTTCAGGCTCGTCCCACTGAAGAGCTCCGGAGGTCCGACTTCCAGAGTTTAAAGGGGAGCTCCCTGAAAGTCCAGACGGCGAACCCTCACTGAACCTGGACTGGTGAAGAGAAGCGAGAGCCCTCGGAAGAAAAAGCTCTAGAAAAGTTTCTAAGTGTGAAGGTAAAATTTTGACCGGGGCCTCCTGCTTAGTGTATCTGTGCAGGTCTCCATCACAGTTGGCCTGAAACTTTGTCTTTGTCTCGGTGAAGCGTGACCAGATGTCCCAGAGTGGCGCTATAGGTTTCTTAAGTGCTAGAAAGTGTTCAATCTTTGAAAATCTCCCATTCCCTACATTGGATGTTTGTCATTTTGGTGTCATTTTAAAGATAATAATATTTCCTATTTCTATAAATTGGTGTGGGATTTTTATTGTGTGTTGTCTCTTAATTATTTACTGAATTGGTGTTTTTAAATGCTTTACAAACCTGTCTCCTAAGTTTAGCCTGACTGCTCGCAGCCAAGCTATCAAGGGTTGAGCATTGGAATAATTTATTGAGACCTATACTGCACCCTAGACTGTGTTGGTGGCCTTAATGTGAGTGGTAGATGCCTATTTACCACTAGTAATAACCCACTTTCCAACACTTAGCACAATCTTTATTCACATTAACAGTAAGAAAACAGACGGCACTGGTTTGTTTACCTACCCCAACACCCATGCATATTTCTAGAAAATCCACAGTCCTCATACAGTATTATAGCTGTCAATAACGGGATTGTTTTCCTCCAAAGATCTCCAAATGACAAAAGATAAACACATAGAACTCAATGTTATTGACCGCTATCCATGTACATTATGCTCTGAATGTCCCCCCCTCGCCCAATCCTCCTTCCCGTAAAGCTGATCCCGAGGATCACCTGCGCAGGGATTTAGGAGGGATGGGGAAGATATGCACAAGCATATCCCAGCTTTACTTTAAAAATAATGTATACTTTGAGTTCTCCCAACCATCCCCAAAACCATTTGGCCATCACTCCTGCCCAAATACTAAAAACAAAATAAAGAATCTTGTATCTTGCCACTCTTTTCCAACACTCTTGTGTGAGAAAATGGGGTGTATTATATGGTGTGGTTGTGCAATCTCACAGTATAATACAGTTACCAACCTCTTTAGGACCCTTGGCCTCGTTTGTTAAAACCTCAGCTCAATCCTGGGTAGATGAACACTAAGCACCACTAGCAAATTCATTGCCTGATGACTTTGGCAGATTTTATTCTTTGGTCGATAGAGCGATCAAAAGATTCAACCTACCTGTGGCAGTAAAGAAAACTGACTGTTTCCCATATGATTTCAAGGAACCAGCTAAGAGGTTAGTCAAGTAAATTCCACTGTTGGATCACATATGGCAAGAAAATATAAAGCTTATGCAGACTCCAGTTGTGATGGCTGTGGTAGCTGGGTAAAGACAAGAAATAGAAAGTCCCCAAAAATTCAACAGTATGCCTTCTGGATTCCAGAATGAAACACAAACACCTACATTTGTTGAAGGCAGAAATTTGATCTATGCTCCAGACGAGAACCATGAAATAGTCCCAAAACATCATCAAAATGTGGTGTTTTACTCCATATGCTTTCTGGTAAAAAAGAAGACTGCAAAAGAGTGGCGTCTCCTTCTAGATTTATGCTGGTTCAGTCTGTATCTGAGAAAACAATAATTTATAATGGTCCCACTCCAAGAAATTTAGCCCCTTCTGATGAGAAATGAGTAGATGGCATCATTGGCTGTCAAGGACATGCATTCCATATTCCCATTTACAAAAAAACATTGTAGATATCCTACAATTCGAGATAGCTGTTTTTTACTACCAATTTTAAGTATTTCACTTTGGCCTTCATTCTGCACCCAGAATATTTATCAAATGTATGGGCTCCAGTGGTAACCCACCTTCGGCGTATAAGACATCATGTCTATCCTTATCTAGGCAGTTGGATGATCAAAAGCTGATCCATAAAATCTACCAATAACTCAAACAATGTCTGTATCAAACTCTTAAAGTCCTTAAGCCTTCAATTGAACAATCAATCAGGGGATTGTAAGCGTGCTACTCACCCGTGAGGGTCTCAAGGCGCTTGGGGAAAGGGGGGGGGGGTCAGCAGATCCATTTAGCCGAAGAGCCAGGTCTTGAGGGTCTTCCTGAAGGTGTTCAGGGAGGGGGCGCGTCTGATGTCAGCCGGTAGCTCGTTCCATGTCTTAGCTGCAATGTGGGAGAAGGATCTTCCGCCTGCTCTGGCTCTGTGGATGCGTGGGGTTTTGGCCAGTGCGAGGTTGGCAGATCGAAGGAATACATGTCGTCTTTGATCCCATCAAGAAGAATTTGTTTTTAAGGTTTCATAATAAATACAAGCGTAAAAGCATTTCTGTCAGTGGAAAGGCAAATAGCTGGTTTGGCATTGGCAGGCAGAAAGATGCAAAAGTACCCCTCCTCAAGAGACTACTAGGGTATGATGTGTTCTTATATAGTGCACAGGATAGTTGACAGACAATGAGCACAAATATCTGTTTCCTTCGAGATCAAGGTGGAGGTAACAATAAAAACAAAACAAGCACTTCCCTGGTAGACATAGGAACAGGTAAGTTCAGGTCCTACCTTCCTTCAACCGAAATGTCACCTGTTGGTCACCACGATGTCTCAATGGAAGGATGGGGAGCACACCTCCAAGAGTTACCAAAAGAGGACTCCAGGCACCACAAGAAAAGAGCCTACTTATAAACGTGCTTGAAATCACAGTAGTCCTCTTAAGGTAATTTTATCTGAGGAATGGTTTTACTTTCTTCAGTGGAGAGAGTTGGTACCAGTCTGTCTTTGTTTTATTTGCAATATGTTCCTTCAGGGTGATGTCAGTGTCCAGGATGAATCCGAGTGACTTGATATGGGGTAAAAGGTAGCATTGACGTTTGTTCAGGTTTGTGCCATTGAACCAGGTTTGGAATTGTTTTTGCTTGTTCTTAGTGAATTGTAGGAATTTTGTCTAGGTAGGGTTGAGCTTCAGGTTGGTCCTGGACATCCAGGTCTGAAAGCTGTGCTGTCAGTGTTTGAGATGTTGTATATCTGAAGCAGAGGGGACTTTCAAGTAGAGTTGTGTGTTGTAGTCATATGATGGATTGTGATGCTCTTATCAGTGAGTATAACCCTGAGGTGCTCCATGTTGAGGTCTAAGATGACTGAGACAAGATGGAACCCTGAGGTACTCTGCAGGTTATAGTAATCTTATAAGACCTGAAGGTGACCAGGTGAACAAACTAGTGTTGGTTGGGTAAATAGGAGGAGAACCAGTGAAAGACACTACAAGTGAATCCCATCTGGAACTTCAGGGCGCAAATGATGGTGAGATGATCATCAGTGTCAAAAGCAGCTGAGAAGTCTAGCAATATCAGGAGGCAGGGGTCTCCTTTATGGTTAATTAGGACAGAATTGTACATTATTTGGAATATTGCTGTGGCACGGGAGAATCGGACCCATGGAGGTGAACAAACATAGCTTTAATTGAGAAGATGGGTCAGTGACAGGACCAGAGAGGAACCTGTCCAACTGCACGTTTACCCAAACTGCCACCACATTTACGTATCTGCTATACATGCCACCCTCCAATCTACATAACATGCATTCTAACATGAGCAGAGGCCTCTCATTCCCGTCACAAGCCTGCCATCCATCATCCCCTATGCATACATGTCTTATATCACAGTTTCTGCCTCCATGCTGTAGCATGACCTGTACCCAAATTGGAAGTCATACAGGAGATGGTTGGAGTTGACGTGATCTTGGGTGTAGACTGCTTTTTCAATGATCTTGACAGTGAGTGGTAGATGAATGATGGGCCTGTAGATGACAGGATCATCAGGGTCTAGTGTAAATTCCTTCAAGAAGGGGATATCTGTCCTGTATTCAGAACTTTTGGGAATATGACCTGAATGAGGGAGGCATTGACAATAGTGAGCGGAGGTGAGAAATTTTCTCCAGAGATGGCTTTGCTGAAGGATGAGGGTAAGACATCATTTGCATGGGAGGTAACTTTTAGGGAGTTGAGGACGTTGCATTGGTAGTGGTTAACTCAATGAAGACTATGTCGTTGGCGGGACTGTCATTGATTGGAGTGTCGTCGACAGTGTTTGTGCCGTCGATGGTTCAGTCACCAAAGAGTTAGTCATTGAAGAGTCCGTAGTCTGTATTTTTATCAAAGGTGGCTTTGACTGTGACTTTCCTCCGTGTGGGCTAGCATGTTGTTTCCTCACCTTCAGAGGCATAGACGAAGGATCGCCAATGGCTGTCATTGACAACGTCGCTGATGGTGGGATCACCTTCACATAGACTTTGGAGAATGCCTTTATTCTTTGCTCTTTCTCTGGGGAAGATGTACTTGTGTACTTTTTTAAGAGCTTTTTTGTGTCTTTTTTCCTCATATTCTCCTGAGGAAGATTCCTTGGGCCTTGATTCGGCCTTCAAAGATTCAGGAGCACTAGGCTTTCTTTTTTCCTATTTCTTTTCCACAAGTTCAGATGTTTTATTTTTTTAATCCATCTGAGAAGTCTCCCCTCACAGGTGTTGAGGGTCTTGGCAGAGAATGCTCTGCAGATTTTTCAGTCTTTGGCTTTGTAAACTGGATAGGGGCAGTAAATATATATCTTGAGAGGTTCGTCAAAGAAAACTTACGTTTCCCACAGTAATCACAGATTTAATAAGGCTTCTCTTAGACTTTTCAATTTTTGCCATTTTTGAGGGATATTAGGGCAGAAGTACACCTAAAACTCAAGAAAAGTTCTGAATGTTCACTTAGCTGTAGTTGAAGCAAGAGCAAAAGCTCTGGAATGCCCTTCCACATAAAGGTGTGAGGACCTATGGAGGGGTGAGGAAGAGAGCACTCTCACCATATTGGCCAGAGTTTGGGTCCTTTAGAATGAGGTGGATGAGCTAACAAGATGACCACTTACTAAGGCCTTTTCAGTTGTACGTGCCTTTTACTTCTATTTTAAAGTTACAGAGGGACTCCCACTTTGATGACAAGGGATGATTCAAGTATGTGAATCTATGAAAGACACCAGCACTGTAGAACCACAGCTACATATAGCTTGTTTTTTCTGCTGTCTCCTTCGTATGGTGTTTTCCCATTCCCACAGTAAGTGCCTGAATTGCCCAGCAAAAATTCTCAAGCCACTGATCTTATCTCTTATAGTAAATGTCTTCACTCTGTCTCTACTTCTGGGCTTCTCAGTGTACCAGATTATGCAAATATAATTATGCATGATACAGATCTCTGGAAATTTTCATTCTTAGGAACTTTTAACTTGCTCGTCCTACGTGCCATTTAGTAATAATAGCAGACTTGTTGATTACTGAACAACACAGCCATATCATTTATAACATTCAGTCTCATCCTATAATGGACTTATGTATGTTAATGTTGCCTTCAAATCTATTTCCATTGTATCTAAATTCAGAATATTATTTAAAAACGTTCCATACAGTTCTGAGCATTCATTCATTGGCTTAGTCACCACAGTTTGTTGTTAACTTCATTTTCTTTCTTTCAGAGGTATACCGCTGACTGTTCTGAGATGCTAATTCCCCATACATACTATGACAGTGAAATACGCAGTTGTAGAGAAAACGGGATTCCAAGGTAAAGTAGGCTTGTGATAACTGATGTGATAGTTGCTTGCCATCTTTACATTACATTACATTGGAGTATGTGATGCTTAGTGACAAGTATGAGGTCATTCAAGATGATCGAATTTGTAAAACATAGCTTATTGCAATCAAATGTTACTTATGTTAGAGAAAATACCTACCGTGCTGTCTAGTCCAAGAGTTATCATCATGAGAAAAAATATGATTGCAAAGAATGTTGAACCCATCATGTTAGCAATGGCCTCTGGATATGTGATGAAGAGAAGGCTTGGACCTGAGAAACGTTACAAAATGGGATATTAGATAGGTAAAGCTATTGCCATATGGTCTTGTGTATTTCATCTAACATTTTCAAGAAAGGGTTTTCTCCTACTGTCACTGTTTTTGTAACAAGAATTTCAAATGGTTTAATATCAGAACAATGGTCACATTGCCCTGTATGGGCCGTCTATAAAATATAGAAGTACGTGTCAAGCACCTGATTTAAGAAATTGGTCACTGGCTTGCAAATGGAGTGACAAGAAAATAGAAAAGAGCTACAGGTGGGGGTAAATCACGCCTCCTACGGTCCTCAGGAGAGGTCTTGATAGAGGGTTGATTTTGAAATGGATTAAAAAAGTAGATAAATTAGAAAATCACAGAATTCTAAATTCTATGAAACTATAATACAAAATAAGACAATAGAGTTAACCATGCAATAGTCCAGCAGAATCAAAATCTTGAAGAATATTATGGTTACATCCATAAATGACAAGGTGTACAAAGAAAGCAAAATAAATAAAGCAATGATAGCATTAAATGTATTATTTGGCCAGTGACCTTAAGTACTTTTCAAAATAGAAGAGGAGCAAAACACTAGCTACATCTCCCGTCATATGTTGAAAAAATTGTTAATGTAAGTCACAGGACTTGACACTATAGGTCATTCTCAATTCAGTGAGTATCAAAAAGTCTTGAAAACCAGATGGATGCCATGGGGAACCATCTAAACCTTAATGGACCAAAAGAACTCATAATAGTATCGCTTATTGTTTAACTATCAACCAGAGTGTATGTTGCAATTGCACTTTTATGCCACCAAAAAGACCTCCTTTAACAGGGATCTGGGTAGTTGATTTTTGCATATGCTTATTTAAATTTATAGCCCGCAGTAATTGGCCAATCATAATTCTAGTTTAGTAGTACTAAGCATATCTCAATAGAGATGTTCAAAAATGTCATAACACACCTTACACCCATGTTGTGTATTCATTTAAGACTAACAGATTAGTTACAAAGTGCATTCTACTTGGTCAGAATATGTTCATCAAAGTCACAATGCTTATTGGCCCAACTCAATTTCTAATCTTCAACACTTGCTCAGAGATTTTTGTCAACCGAGTGTCATAAATTATTTTCAGATATACAGAACACACCTTTATCTTTTGCCACATCTTCTACTTCCACATCTCGCATTTCAGCCATGTACCCCAGTACTGTGAAAATTACAAAACCAGACAGGAAGCTGGTCAGACAGTTCACCACACTGGTTACAATTGCATCTCTGAAAGGCATAAAGTGAGTACATAATTGGAAAGAGCATGGAGCATGTTTATGTGAGTTACATACTGAGATTATATGACAAAAAAGTCGACAATATGACGTGTTTGAGGTTCATGTAAGTTTGGTGGTAGATTCTCTGTAAATCCTTTCCAAGTAATTGCTCTGAAATATGATGCAGGTATTATTGCGACTATTGCATTATAATTAATAAGTCTTAAGTGAAGTTAATGAAAGTGATTTCCATGAAAAGAGTTGAGTGTGCAGACCTTGAAAGAAGGAACCCAGGTGCAACACAAGAGATTTCTGGATTTGAGACATTGTCTGCAATATCCTTTGATGTGCATTATTATCTGGTGAAGAAAAGGGGACAATTTTGAAATGTTATTGAAAAACCTAACAGTCTGTCTCTATCTCTCCTCTGAAGAATTAATGTTCGTTTTTAGGTCGAGCATTCAAGACCTCTTGTATATACTTTAGTATATACTTATATGTGTACGTACTTTGTGGGGTCTGGAGATCAGCCCTAGGACTTTTTTCTGTTCAACTGCCTCTATTTAACTGTCTTGATAGAAAACGACCAGTAGAGGTCAGTAAAATACCAGAATTGCTTTCTGCTTGTTCAACTGCCTCTATTTATTAACTGTCTTGATAGAAAACGACCAGTAGAGGTCAGTAAAATACCAGAATTGCTTTCTGCTTGTTCAACTGCCTCTATTTAACTGTCTTGATAGAAAACGACCAGAAGAGGTCAGTAAAATACCAGAATTGCTTTCTGCTGAGGAACTTTATTTTTTTTATTTTTCTGGCAACTGCCTCTATTTAACTTTCTTGATAGAAAACGACCAGCAGAGGTCAGTAAAATACCAGAATCACTTTAGCATTCTCTAGATTCCAGTCCATAGAAATTGTCTTCCACGAGCACCCGTAGACAATAATATTTTTTTCAAATATTGTATTTTCAGTGATATGACCACCGAAGGCCCTGATTTTATATTAAAAACAGAGCTTTTACCATTTCCCGCTGAAAGGCAATATTTCTCTCCATGTGTTCCCATACTTGGTGTGTCACGCAGTTTGGTGCTTACTTTCCCTCCATGTTAAAGAACAGTAGATGTTTCAGCACCCAGGCTAATGTGCTGCATAGCTAAATACATATAAGGTCCCAAAGGCGAGACTGATTGCATTGCAAATGCTTGTTTAAATTTAGTAACACATGTTTTGTATAAACCTTTCTGCAGGGATGGAGAGATAGATCCAAAACGGAGGAAAAGGGAAATAAATATTCAGGGCAGTTAAGAACTGAAATCTTGCAGAATTGTCTGGATGTTCACATCGCTACTGAAAAATGATCTTATTACTTTAGTGCTAGCAATTTGCGTTTACATCACTAATTTAAGGACCGGCATGAACCATTGTTCTGGCATAGAAATCAAAGCATTTTGTGATGCTGTTTGTGCTCTGTGAAGCAGAACTCCGTCCAGTTCGTGGCTCATGTCATCTTTACTGTGCCTTTTACAGTATTTGTCCTGGCTGCTGTTCTCGGTCTGTCAGTAGCGATTAACGCCATAGCATGAATTATCATATTTTTAGTTGTCACAGGTGCAGTCAATTACTGTGAATCCAAAGCCAAGACTTGGGTTGTGCTTCTGTTTATACGACGTACTTCACTAGCTCTTTCACCTTACTAAGATTTACATAACATTAGTCCCCAGGTAATACATGTGAGTTGGTTCATTACTTTCTCTTATTACACTGTGCCCAATTCATGCTCATGCTGAGATTTTGTTCAAGCCTAATGCTTGCTGTGAAAATAAGGTAAGGGCCGGCAGGGTCCAGATTATATGGTAATTTGGTAAGTAGATAATCAGAGACTACGTGATTGGGCAAATGAGGCCATGTTTTAGGACGTATCATTCAATC
Source organism: Calotriton arnoldi (assembly GCA_963921515.1). Lineage (NCBI taxonomy): Eukaryota > Metazoa > Chordata > Amphibia > Caudata > Salamandridae > Calotriton > Calotriton arnoldi. Next base: position 392,944 of record CAWUFW010002330.1, on the reverse strand, counting down.
AGAATCTGTAAAGACCTTGGCAGGTCCACTTTTAACTGGGCATTTGTTGTGGGATCTAAGAATGAATTTCTGGGATATCTGCTTTTCAGGGGGGCCCATAAAGGCATTTCATAAAGATGGTATGGTCGATCATAGAGTGATAGAGTAGCTGATGAGGCACTCCATCTGTCAGTGTGTGGCATTCACACCAGAGTTCTGCTTCATCCGAAGAGAATATGTGCCATCCATCTGCTATCTTTCTCTTCTAGGGTCCACCTAATGTAAAGAGTGAAGAGTCGGTAGAGTGCATCTCGAGGAGATCAATGTACTCTGTGAACGGCAAGCGACGGATATATAGAATCCAGTATAAGCTAAGGTCTTCAGGAAGAAAATAATTTAAAAGGATGGGTGAAAATCTCAATGCCATGCCAGGCTTGTGATTACAGGGGTTACCTGGTATTTCGCCCTCAATGAATAGTGAAGCAATGCTTGTTTCACTGAAGCAAGGTTGAAGAGAAATAATTGAAAGGTGTAGCTAGTTTTGACTTAGGGTACTTGGTTTCCAAACCGTATTTAAAAACAGTTTAATCTCTAGAATTCCTCACTGTATGAAGTGTCATTTCTCTTCACCCATGATTTAATTAACTAGGTTTTGCTCCAAAATTTATTGAGAGGAGATAACAGTGGCCTCTTATAATTACATGACTGCCAATGCATTGACGTTGTATCCATTATTGGGCCTATTACAAACAATGAATTGTTCTATGCTCCCAAGGCTGGTACTCAGTGTTGTACCTCAGGGAGACAACCTCGACCGCTATGTATTTTTTCTAATAAAATAGACCTTACAAACTCACGATGACCCTAAAGGATAAGTAGTGTAACTCTGTTGCGAACTCTACAAAGTCTTTTAGCTGACTGTGTCAAGAAATAATGATCTTCTATTGATATGCTTTAATTGTTGTGATGCATATGTTATTTCTCTAATAATTTCTTACCTGTAACAGTTGTTATGAAATGGGTTGTAACTGGCTAGCGCCAACAGGACTCCAAATCCAGGGCCGAGTGAAAAAAAGATCTGTGCTGCGGCATCAACCCAAACCTGTCAATTAAAACAAACGTTTTACACTGGGTGAAAATCACAGACCTCATTCTCATGTGCAGGAGTTAATGCTACCAGAAATTTTTGTCAGCCCTCGGAGGGACAAATGCAAAAACAACAATTGATGGACAGAATGCAGAACAATGTCGTACATTCACCCCAGTACAGAGATCTGGGCCTAAATCCATCGTTTTTTGCTCACCATGCCATTCCAGTTTGGACCCAGCCATATGCAAATCAGTCTTGACCCTGCGCCCAATGGGAACAGTCCAGCCCGAACTGCCAGGCCAGGTCCTCCCTGGACTGGAAACAAGCATCCTAGGACCGGTTTCGGGCTTTCAGCCCTCATCAGCCAGGATAGCTTGACTCCAGTGGCATGGAGAGCACGGGACCCACGTCTGGGCGTACCCGTCCCACTCGGGGTGACAAATGCAAAAACAACAATTGTTGGAGGCCAACAAAATGTAGCATGCAATGCTGACAAAAACCTTAAAAATATTGAATACAGTTTGAAAATAGCACTTGTTATTATCCACCCGGTGCTTCATTTGCTTTTAAAGCACAAGGTGGTTCTTTTAGGTTGTGCAAATGTTTTTGAGTTTTTGGGTTATGAGCAAGTTAAATTGAAAAAAACTGATAGAAGGAATAGCATTGTATAGCACACAGTGTTCCAATAGTATGACCTCAAAGTGATGTTGGTTGTCTGGGAATGCCTCATGCCATTCCAATGTGTCCATCAAAGACTGAAATTTGAAAGTTCATGAGATGATATATGTATTTGTATGAGGAAAGGAGAACAATCTATTTGACAAAATTCATATGTATAGGTTCACCTCACATGAAAAAAACAGTAACAAATTCTCCATTATTGGATCTTTCATAGATTCACATGCTTGAATCATTTCCCGTCGTCGATGTGGGAGTCCCAAGGTATTGTATCAAAGCAATCATACTAGTAGCAAAGGCTACAATGGCACTAGGCCATGGATTTAATAGCCTATCTATGTCCTTTTTTTAAAAAGGGCCAAACTTAGACACCAACCAATCAGACGAAAGCACCCTCTAGAACCTTCCCGACAGAGGCTAGTTCCCTCTGATTTTTTACCACACGTGGTGTGAAGGGAGTATCTCTGAACTCTGCTCAATTATTTCTTATGGTTTTAAGAAACTTGTATCAGGTCCGATATATATTACTTTCTATATCCCTTGGGACTTTCTGAACATGTCAGACCATTCAAAAAGGGATAAATGAGGTCATGTAACACCTGTGGCAAAAAGAGACTTTACATTGATGATACTCAAAAAAAGTGCATTTATTGCCTTTATCCTGACCACACAGTCAAAGACTGTAAAATATGTCGCACTCTCTCACAGAAGACCCTCAAGGACAGAGAGGGAAGACTTCTCTTGTGGTTGCAGAGGCTTAAATCTAAAGACAATCCTGTGTCTGAGGCGGAGAGTGATGATTACCTTATATCTGCCAAGTCGCAAAAAAGAGAGAGATAATCAGAAAAGGAGCCTTCTGAACACCTTAAAAAGGCCCTTAAAATGAGACACCTGGTCATTACAGGAAACATCAGGGCAAATCTCATCACAGACATTCTTGAAAGGTTCCTTCTGAGCCTTCTACGCCATCTGAAAAACGTATTCTTGGCAAAAGGTCTTCAAAATCCCTCCCGTCGATGACGGAATCTACTCAGAATGGAAAAATAAAGATTTCGACATCTTTTTCTCCGTCGACGACGACACAGTCGACGAAGCTCTCGTCGACGACATTGACGACGCTGACATCTACATTCACTAAGGTGTCATCACCTTTGATAATACCAATGTCTCCGACAGCGTCGACTACCATTGTTACCTGTAGACTGTTATCATTGACAGCTTCTAAGTCTCCACCTTCAGCGACGAAGACATCCATGTCGACGGATATCCCGAAGAACCCACCGTCGATGGAACATTCATCGATGACGTTACCGTCAACCAGAGCCTTGTCGACGATACTTCCAACAGAAACTCTGGTTTTACCTGCGAAAATATTGAAATCCTCATTATTGTTGACGGAGGCCCAAAATCTATCATCCACAGCACCTTTAACATCTCTGGTGCCAATGTCACACCTTTCATATACTGATAAGCCTAATGCTGGCGTACTACTTCCAGTCCACACGCTTCCAAGCAAAGTTTTGCCTTTCCCACCAGCTATCCTACTGGAGGAAGAATCTGCAGAAGAAAGTCTTTTTAGAGCGGCTCATAGCCCTTCAGAATTAAATGTAAAATGTCAAGACTTTGATGATGAGGAATACTATGAGGAGGAATACCAACATTATCCTGAATATATTCCTCAAGAGCGCTCGATACAAATGCCCTTGGATTTGGTATCCAATCTCCAGGGAACGTTACAAGACTACTATAAATGATTTCAGGAACCTGTTTCTTCTACTCCTGCTCCTCGACTTCCACCTTCAACTCAGTCTGCACATAAAACGCTTCCTCCTAGACCGTGCACTTTACAAATTCCAGGAACCCCTCTGTCTTCGTTACCTCTGGTGGAACCCCAGGCGCATGACCATGATGTGTCCGACGGGGATCAAGAAGAAGAAGAGGGAGAGATCAGGGATCGCGCTTTCACTACCAACGAATGGGATGATTATTTAATAACTACACCATCTCCCCTGAGTGCTCCTCCGGTGGATTCCCCTCCAGATGATATTGGAGGTTTCCATAACATAATGGAGAGGGCGACAAAACTTCCCAATTGCCTTTCTCGACCAAACAGACAGACTGTTTTCTTTATGATTTTAAGGAACCAATTAAAAAAATCAGTAGGGGCCATCCCTATTATAGATTCTATTTGGCAAGAAGGAGTGCGTCTAATGAATAGTCCAGCCACAGTCACGGCTGTTATCCCCAGGTTGGATAAAAAGTACAAGGCGCCAGATGACGCCCCGGCATGCCTCATTGGACAACCGAGGCCAGATTCGGTCATCAGCCAAGCAGCTCAGAGATGTTCAAGGAACCCTGCTACTCCTAGGAACCCTGCTACTCCTATTGCAACACCACCAGATAGGGAAGGGCGTTGACTGGACACGATTGGAAAATGTTTCTCCAGCATGGCTGCATTAACAGTTAGAGCAGCAAATTCTCTGGCAATTCCAGGGAGATTTGACAGGCCAATGTGGTCGGATATGGCACAGTTCATCGATCTTCTGCCAAAGGATGTTAAGCTCGATGCCAGAAAGATTCTCCTTGAGAGAGAGAGCTTCTTCGGAGATGATAGACTGTGCTGTCAATATAGCTTCTACAGGATTTCGACAGCTTGCTGGAGCAGCTGTCCTCCGCAGGCAGAAGAAATTCCTGGACATGCCTCATGATGGAGAAGTGTTATTCAGAAAACATATCGATGAAGCTCTACAATCGATCAAGGCGGATACTGATACCGCCAAGGCCCTGGGAACATTGCAATTTCATAAACAACACTTTTGAGGAGATAGAGAGAAAAGTACTTATTCCTACAGAGGAGGATTCTAGAATTATAGGCAACAATACCAGCCTTATAAAGGGCAATATAGACCACAATATGTGCAATAGTACAGGCAGCAGCTTACAAACTACCACCCAGAGGAAAACAGCCCACCAGGGGGCGAGATGTCAACAGAAAGCAATGATCTTTCTTTACTGCCGGCTACCTTCCCCAAATCCACAACACAACTAGGATGACTTATTTCTGATTACATCACAAATGGTCCAGCATAACAACAGACAAGTGGGTCCTGGACATCATTCATCAAGGGCATACCCTATTTGTCAGCAAACCAACAATTGTGCCTCCAAAAAGGTTGTTTACTCCCCATCTGAAACAACTATTGAAGGAAGTCACTATCATGTTGCAAAAAGGGGCGATAGAGAAGGTTCCAAAGCCTTAACGGGGTACAGGCTTCTACTCCCGTTTCTTCCTGATTAGGAAAAAGTCGAAGACTGGCGCCCAGTTTTAGATCTTTGAAAATTAAACAAATACCTGAAAAAACTGTCATTTTGAATGGTCACCCTACAGGATATCTAAAACCTTCTCAACCATGGGGACTACATGACAGCTTTGGACCTTCAAGACACATACTTTTATGTCCCAATTCATTGCAGCCATCAGAGGTTTCTGCGTTTTCAGGTAGCCGGCACATACTTTATGTTCAAAGTGCTCCCCTTTGGACTACATTCAGCTCCAAGAATATTCACCAAGTGCATGGCCTCAGTGGCATCACGTCTGAGGCTAAACGGAGTTCAGGTTTTTCTGTATTAGACGATTGGCTCATAAAAGTTCTTTCTTTCCATCAGGCCGCAGTGGATACTGCATAATGCCTGTCATTATTCAAGCAGTTGGGTCTCAAACCAAACCTACAAAAATCAACTCTCGAACCGACAACATCTTTAATGTTTCTGGGAGCAGTCTTAAACACTCAGTCAGACAAAGCTTTTCTCTCTCCAGAACAGCAGGACAAGATAAATACAACTGGCCCAAAGTACTTCAAAAGAAAGCCTGCTTAGGTCCGAATGTACAAGTCATTCCTGGGAATGTGCTTCTCCTGCATACCTCTAAAACCAAACTGGAGACTTCATATGCGTCCTCTACAGGAGCAGTTAGAAAAACAATGGCTGCAGGTTCTGGGTTCATTCGACGATGTAATTCAGATAACCCCAACAATGATAAAGACTATGCAATGGTGGATGGTATCCATCAATGTTTCTCAAGAGATGATGTTCCTCTCTCATGCAACAGATCTGGTCATTACCACGTATGCATCCCTGGAGGAATGGGGTGCTCAGCTTCAGGAGCTATCAGTCAGTGGCAAATGGACGACTGTCGAGAAAACAATGCATATCAATCTCCTAGAATTGAACTTGATTGATCTTCTTGAAAAAAGGATGGGGTTTCCAGTATTGCAGGCTCATCGGTACTTATCTGTATGGACAATACCACTAGCATGCACTACTTAAACAAACAGGGAGGGACAAAATCAGTGGCTCTTTCTCCTCAGGCACAAGCAAGTTGGAATTGGGCTTTACAACACAAGGTAACACTGAGGGCAGAACACGTCCCAGGAGTATCCAATGAGCTAGCAGACACATTGAGCAGGTTGACAACCACTTGCCAAGAGTGGGAACTCAATTCTACGGTTCTACAGGGCATCTTCCTTCGCTGGGGCACTCCGAAACTCGATCTTTTTGCAACACAGACAAACAAGAAATGCCAATATTACGCAAGCTGGCATCCCTAGAGAGGATCGTGGGAAAATGCCTTTTTGATCGGATGGTCAAAAATATTTGCTTACGCTTTCCCCCCCCAATTCCTCTCATACCAAAGGTTCTAAAGAAAATGAAGATGGAACCATGCAGATTAATCCTCATTGTACAAAATGGCCCAGACAATTCTGGTACATGGAACGTCTTCTCTCGGAGCAACATCACATTCCTCTGACAGCTATTCCGATGCTGCTATCCATGAACAAGGGCCAAGTACTGCATCCCAACCCGACTTCTCTTCACTTGTCGGCCTGGATCCTGACGACAATGAGCTTGGAGCATTGAATATACCTAAAGAGTGTAGAGAAATTCTTTCTAAAGCGCAATCAGAATCCACGAATAAATCATATCAATTTAAGTGGTAAGGTTTCTGTATGTTGTGTCAAGAAAAAGAATTACATCCATTATTTGCAATGCCAGTGCAGATTCTGCCTTATCTTCTTCATCAAGCCAGGACTGGCCTTGCACATTCGTCAATAAAGGTGCACCTGGCAGCAATTTCCAGTTATACGAGATTGAGGAATTCAGCATCTCTATGGTTAACAAGATTAGTTAAACAATTCCTCACGGGACTATTTAGATCTTTTCCACCTGTGAAGCAACCTCCTCCATCTTGGCATTTAAATGTGGAATTGAGCCACTAATGAAAAGCCTGTTCGAACCAATACACAAAACACAGCTGAAATTTCTGTCATGGAACACAGCTCTGTTACTTGCACTAACCTCTGCAAGAAGAGTTGCCGAATTGCAGGCATTCACTATTAGGCAACCGTTCATGCAATTCAACAAAGACAAAGTAATAGTAAGAACTAACACTAAATTTATACCAAAAGTCCCTTCGGATTTTCATCTCAACGAGCCTATTGTTCTGAGAACATTTTTCCCAAATCCACAGACTATGGCTGAGAAATCCCTACATGCTTTGGATGTTAAGCGGTGCATTAAATTCTATTTACACAGAACAAAAGAATTTCGGAAATCTGATCAATTGTTCATTGCTTATGGCAATATGAATAAAGGACTACCAGTCTCTAAATCTTCCATTGCAAGATGGATTGCAGCAGCCATTCAGTTCTGCCATAACGCTGCAGGACGACCATTATCTGCTAGAGTCAAGGCTCATTCAACAAGAGCTGTTCCTAATTCCACTGCATTATTCGCTGGGGATCCGATTCAGCAAATCTACAGAGTGGCCACATGGTCCACCAGGCATACCTTTACCCAGCATTATTGCCTGGATGCTATGGATAAAGCGGATACAGCAGTGGGACAGGCGGTGTTGCAGCATCTGTTTCAGTAAGGTGAGCCTCTTTGCATTTTATGTTTTACTATCCCACCATCCTCTATGGTTATTTTATTACTGTCATTATTGGTGTTGCAACTATTTTGCTATGTTTGCAATATGATGATATGGTAATAAGTATTCATATTACTGCTAACTATTCTTATTCAAGTATGTGAATCTATGAAAGACCCAATACTGGAGAAGAAAATAAGTTACTTACCTGTAACTGTAGTTCTCCAGCATTGGTATCTTTCATAGATTCACATGTGACCCACTCTCCTCCCCTAGAGGCTCTCCCATTACTTTTGGGACCTCACTCGGTTTTAATCATGACCAGATCTATATGAATTTAAGCCTGAGAACACACATGTTTTGTGGCGTCCTGCCACTTCTTCAGGGCTGTTATATATACAGTTGTCTTTTATTTGACTAAAAGAGATATAGGATAAAGGAATTGGAATACAAAACAATAAACACAGAACAAAGTTGATATACAAAAACTATTTACATTTATTCTGTAGTCACACAATCTTTTTTTATCTCTATTTAAAACAACATACAATTCCTCTCCCAAGTGTCATCTAAAAAAAACCATATTAAGAGTTTTTCACCTAATTATTAGGTGGACCTAACATCAACAACTCCAACACAGTCTTATAACTGTGCATCTAAATTTTCATCTATTTTCAAAAGCATAAATTATTACCAAAATGAGCAGATATCACGATCTCAGACTTTAAAAAAAAATATAGTTCAAATACTCACAGTACATGGTTAGATAATAATACTACTCATAACCTTTTCTTATAGAACAATTGTAAACAATTTCTAAACTTCAGCATTGTTACTTTTTCAGAGATATTCATTACAATTACATTTCTAATCATGTAATCCTGATAATATTATATACATAGGGGTCGATTCCGATTCGGGCCGGAAATTTCACCGACCGAGCCGGACCCGGAGAGATTTCCGACCGAATCGGACCCGTGCAGTCCGACCGAACGAGTACGATGCGTCCGTATGTTATCGGACTCGAGTCGGTCGGACTCCCATTGAAGTCAATGGGAGCCGGTCGCATAACGCGTACGCGGGCTCCCATTGACTCAATGGAGTGCGAGTCGGACAAGTGCGCCCCTACAGCGGGTACACGGCGAAGCGGTTCGCGCCGTACACGCACAGGTAGGGGGACCCATGGGTCCCCCTGTGTGCGACTCGCGCGGCTACGAGCACAGGGGTCCGACACGGACCCCCAAAGTACGGCTCCGACAGCTCTTTCGAGCCGGAATGCGCGGCTCGGTCGGACTGCTCGCGGCGCGCATCGTACTTACCCGGCCGGGGAACGTCTCCATTGCGCAGTGCGAGTCGAGTCCGAGCGAGTCGGTCGGTGCGGTTCGAGCCGGGAACGAGTCGGTCGGAGCGGTCGGGACGCCCGGACGAGTCGGTCGGCGAATTCGCATCGTACTCGCTCGGCCGGACCCGCGTACGGTTCGGTCGGGAAACAGGGCTCCGAATCGGATCCGGTAAAGCCGAATCCGATTCGGAGCCCTACCGGCCGAGATCGGAATCGGCCCCATAGTCTTTTTCATTACATATCAATCGATCAGTAAATTAATCTATATCTCAAAGTATAAAACATTTAAGGAAAAATGGCACAATCTGAATCTTGAATATTAAGCTATCCCATCTGTATCCTTATGTGCAAGAAGAATTGATTTTTACAGTCAGTATACAACATCAATTCAAGCAGAAGGGAATTTAAATATTGCTTTTTATGTCTGCATAGGAAAATTACATTTCCCAGACAGAAAGTTATTATATTTCTAGATAAGAAGCCCCTAAGAACACAACCTACTATTAGATCAAATAAATGCATACACAGCGCATATTTACGTCTATTGTGTTCACCATTCAATTAAAAATGTAGAGTCCAAATCCATGTAATAGATGGCACTTCACAGATAATCATAAAAATTATAAGCAAGAAAAAAATAAGATAACGATTACATTTTAATTCTTTCAATTATTTAAATTCCTATCCCACAATGAGATATCACACACGGGTAGCTTTTAATTTTAGCATTTCATCAGTCTAAGCCAGTCTTTACTGATGTAGTACCATCCCATATTAAATAGCACCAGGAAGAAAGCTAGAAAATGAGTAGTCAAAATTAAGCCATTAACTACCTATACTATCTAGCAGTGTATTCAGTTATACTCCATATATCACACTTACAGAACTAATGCTCCCCGCTTTAGCTGAATTCATATTAATATTACTTGTTGGTATCTACAAATTCCTTTTTAAATATTTGAAATCAAAATCATTAGAGGAAGGCAGTCACAATTTTTATTTTACTTAGTTCATTTACTAAAGACCTCTGCCACGACCAGGGGCTGGCACTGCAAGTCCCAAACTACATTGCGCCAGTTGAGGTGCCAGTGCGTGGAGGGGGAGGAAGAACCGTCCAGTGTTACAAGCGACTCATCATTTCCCGCTGCAGAGGACTCTGCCACGACCGGGGGCTGGGACTGCAAGCCCTACACTATCTGCACTAATTGAGGCACCAACTCGTGGAGAGGGGAGGAGGAGACCTCCAGCTCTACAAAGCGCCTCATCATTACCCGCTGTGTGGGACTCTGCTGCAACTGGGGGCTGGGACTGCAAGCCCCATACCACCTCATGCCAGTTGAGGAGCCTGTGTGTGCAGAAGGGTGGAGGATCCCTTTAGCACTACAAGGCACCTCAACATTATCCGCTGCACGGGACACTCCTGGGCGTATAGTGGGCCCGTCCGTGCCTGTCAGAGCCCTAAAGAGGCTGGGCTGGGCCACCCACCTAAGAATCAGTGCTTTTCAGTGTCTTCATTTTTGATTTATGTGAGTGGAATAAAGTTTTTTACAATTTGTAAGGGTTATCTCTGCCTGTTGCCTGGACTTTGTTGTTTTCTACATTACCTCCATTAGCGCTATGGGGAGGAGGAAGGTTGAAATCGCCCAGGACTAGAAAAACCATTCTATCCTTCCTAAATAAAGCTGTGAGGGTTATTCCGGAAGAGATTTCTTGGGTGGAAGATCAGCTGGCTCTAACACACTCCATGTCAGATTTGTCTATGGGACAAGCTGAGGATCTGTCAAATGATAACATGGTTAAACATACATCCGACCCGTGTGGTTGCCTGCAAAGCACCAATACGAAGGTTAAGTCGGGAAGTATTATGCCCAATCAGGGCCAAGAAAGTGTTACATCCCCAAAACTGCCCGGCGTTGACTGGAAAGGTGTTAGGCCTAATTGTATTAAGGGGGTGCCACCATACATACTCCATGTGGAAACAAACCATGTAGGGGTAGTAAAAATGGGAGTTTGACTGAAGCTCAGGTTGCACCTCTGGGGCATTGAATCTTGTTTTTTAGTTATTATTTTGTCTGTTCTTAATTTCGTGGGGCTTGTGGAGATGACAGATTAAACAAGAGGCCCATTTGAGGTTACTAGAATTAAGACAATGTTCTCAAAAATTAATATGCTACATTATCCAGTTTCAAAGATATTTATCTAAGGCTTCATTAACAGATAAAGCTACTGTTGCATATTTCTATCATGGCTTAAGAGAGGATCTCAAATAAATATTGTCTACAGTGGTTAACAGACCACCTATGTCTGCTACTGTCATTGGTCTGGTTCTGCAGATTGACCAACAATTAGCTAACCATAGCAAAGAAAAGAGACAAGGAACTCAGTGCTCCAGCGTGCTACTACATTCTGCAACATCTGCAATTCCTCCTTTACCTCCAGTCCCTAGGGTTCAGTAGAAGAACCAATGCAGATTGATACCATCAGACGACAGCTTAGTTCTGAGAAATAGACACAAGAGACTACCAAGATCATCATTTTCTTCCTTGCTGAGCATCTAGAACCTGTTTCCTTTTACGTCATCTCTGCACCTTCCTTTAGATTCATACTGGGCACCACTTGGCTTCTGAAACATAACCCACTATTGCCTGGCTCAAAGAGATACTGAATTTCTTCTCTCCTAGATGTCATAAAGTAACGACCATGCCCAGTACTGAGGCCTATACGAATATAGGTTTTTACTTACCACAAGCCTATCAAGAGTTTCCCAACATATTTTGTGAGAGAGGGGCAAAACAATTACAACCACATCCACATTATGATTGTACCATAGACTTAGTTCCAGTATCCACGATTTCCCATGGTTGCATATACGCTCTCACTCAAAAGAAAGAGAAAGAATGCTAAGAGTCTGTTTGCAAAAAACGATCCCAAATTGCTCCCTTACTGTTTGTGAATGATTTTGCAAATTAACCTATTTACTAGGTTGCAGCGCAAAAATCACCATTTGCAGCAAGGTTAGCAGAAAAACCTGCCCAATGATAATAATTATTGAACTACAAAGGGACTTTCCGAATAAACCTAACAACGCCTCGGACATAGACAATAATATATAGTTGGTTTCCTATAAGGAAACATTAATTATCAGCAATGAATGCTATTTTATTCAGCTTTAACAAATCAATACTTTGTTTATCATACCCTTATCTCTTTATCCTCCACTGAGTATTTATACACCTTGTATATCAAATATATTCAAATATTTCATACTGACATATATCAATAAGAAGTATTTACACAAATTACAAAAACCTTTACACAGAAATCCTGCTGACAAAAGTTTCTTTACACGTGAACAAGTTTACAATATGGTACATGTTAGAGCTAGTCCATAAGTATAATGTGGAAGGAGGGGTCCAAAGTCCTTTTTGTCACCCTTCCAGTCACCACTTAAAGAAAGTTTATGTACAGTCCTGCGTTCAAAACTCCTCTGTCTCATGGTGTCGACGCGTTTCAGCCTTCAATAAATTTGAGGACTCATCAGGACAGAAGTAGCAGGAATAAATCTCTTGGAAACAACTGGGCATGTCAGAACCTTGATAGCCACCGCCAAAGCCTAAATAAATTAGGTCTTAGTCACTAGGAAGCACTTGCAGCCCAAACACACTTCACTCCAAGGACCGAGAGTAGGAGAATAGCCGCAGAGGACTTCATTGTTTATCCAAAATACTGACGGCGGCTGATGCTGCGGTGTATAAAGAGAAGAGTGATATCATGTGACGTAATGTGCAAAGATATCGATTGATGCCTTCGTGTGACCATGGTTAAGCGACTAGCGACTGAGAGCTAATTTATCACACTCATTGCATTCTGTCTCTGTCCTACCAAATTTCTAAATGGGCTTTAGAAGAACACTAATCACTCTATTCAAGTTTGCTTTAATGTTCAATGCCACAGGCTGGTATGGTCTTCTTAGCATACTGGGGCTCCAACTCAGGGTTAGCAATTCACTGATTCTTTTGTGAGAGTAATGGTTTAGGGATGGAATATCTCTAGTGGCGCCTTGCTTTTGCCTAGCAAAATCCAACAACTATTTAGTACAGTGGGCAACAGTTGTCTATAGAATGAGAGAAATGTTTAAATTCCGGCCTTAAACATTTATTATAGCTGTAAAATGATCATGGGTAATTTCAATGCAAATTCCACATGTTCATTATAGCCAGACCTGCAGGGATAAATAATTTAATGAACCGCAGTAGTTCTTCTTTTCAATGGTTATAGTGTAAACTCTAGAAAAAAGTAATTGGTAATCACTTTCGATAAATGTTCTAAGGAAATTTGATAGTCATGACCAACCAACCATAGACACACCAGAGGCATAGCATCTTCTGAGATAAATGGATATCCCTAGATAAGGTTCTAAAATCGCCCACAAGTACTTTTGATGTTATAATCATCTAAGTTCAGTATTTTGCCTTAGAGAGATTTTTTGCCATCCAAATACATGGAGAGCCACATAATGTTTCCTAGTCTCAGTTATGCTAAAGACCATGTATCCCTTCATAAAGACGTGTCAAGGTTTGAGATTCACAACATTTGGTGAGTCATTTTACAGACCTGATAGGACCTTCCACCAGATAGATTCACTTAAAGAATGCAGAAATCCTCTCAGCTTTTGATGCAAGATAAAAAGGCATGAATTACTCTTTTGAATTTTCAGCAGTGCTCGTCATGAATGAATGAGGTACTTTACCAAGATGCAGCCTCTACCTTAAATATGTGTTGCCTGCATTGATTCTAGTTTGAAGGCTGGGCTGCCAGGAGACATTGGCACCCATGAACTGTTCATAACAGAAAATCTGTCTTCAAACAACACAGAATATTTTTTAGACGGTCTCTTCCATCCAAAGTGCTGTGAGAAAGCACTAGCAAGGCTTCAAGGGGCACAAACTTGTGATACTTCAGCAAACCAATCTATCCATGATGCAATTAGCCTTTCCAGGCATTCCTTTAAGCATGTGGCCATGGAGATCAGTGTTTGGGTTGAAAGCATGTTTGATGATCTCTCCATAATCCTGACCATACTCACTATACAAAACTACTTCAATGAACATGCTTGCTCTTTCGCATACTGACCATTTACTCTCAAATGCTCCCTTCGTAAGTTTTGATTCTAATCAGAAATGGGCTGTGCCCGCTCTTGTATTGGCTTGAGCTGGTCTCTGTCTTGCACACATGTTGGTGTGCGAACAAGCACTTGTGGCTCCTCAGCTTTCTTCTTCACTTTCTCCTTCTATGCAAAACACCACATTGAATATACCAACAATGTATCTCCTCTGTTCTTCTACCACAGATTCTAGACTTTGATCCACATCAAGAACTAGATTGCAATGTACCTTGAACATTTTAATACAATGGCTACAAAGTTGCAACAAAAAAGTGTGCCATACACATCTTACTCAGATTATTTCTCACCTAATCTCCATCGCGTGCACACCTGAGATCCAGTTTACAGGCCCACCATCGCCTAGGATATCAACATCCTCTAGGTGCACCATCTAATACAGTGCCACTAACTCCTTCCACTGCTCCTGTAAGACCCCTAGCAGCCCATATCTGACTACTTCTCCACCTAGATCTCCACAAAGATCTAGAAGTCCAAGATGGCACCATTACTCCAGATCTAGAACTAGATCTAGAAGAACTTCTGAAAGCAGGTCATCGTCCAGATGTTTCAGAAGACTGAGTGGGAGATCATGATCTCGGCACAGAAAGCGATCTCCAACCTGAACTACTACAGCTTGCTCATCCATCAGAGTTAATTCACCTATTCTGACAGATACACCTCCAACAAGAGTCTCACTATTAGATGATCTACTAACCCTTAATGATGTGTTAGTAAGAGGAGCAGCATATTTAAAAATCACTATACCTACTCCTGCTACATCAGCCTCTGTTATTTTTGAAACCCTGACTCACAGAACGACAGCAAGACCTTTACTTTCTCTAGTCTCTGGCCTGTTGGAGCCTGCGGTGCAGCTATTCTTCATGCCTGCATCAGTAAAGTCGGCTCCTTCTAGAGTTCTGCAACAAAAATCTAAACCCCCTGACCTGCACCTTCTGTTCCTTAGAAAAGACCCTCCTGATTTGGTTATTGTAGCTGCAGTAAGTAAGTCTCATACTATTGCTCCTTCCTCTTCCTTACCAGCTGATAAAGAGAGTAAGCAGATAGTTTGCTGGGGGCAAATATGTGTGGAACAATGTCATCTACAATGAAAGCTTCCAGTGCTAGGACCCTTTTGGGAAGTTATGATAGGTCTCTCTGTGATTCTTTTCAAAGATTTACTAAAAAACTCCCACAAAAGGACACACAAGACGTCCAAGAAATTCTTGATGAGGATCGCCTAGCATCAAACCAAATAATAAGTGCAGCAGCAGACACATTAGACCTAGCTGCTTATGGCTATTGTCATGGGATTTGTGGACGGAGAAATTCTTGGCTCAGACTGACTGGTCTCAAACCAGAAGCACAACATTACATTTTGAATTTGCCATTTTCAAGGAAACCTCTCTTTGGATCTCAAGCAGACAATGAAATGTCTCACATGAAAACCATAATGGGCACTTTAAAAGCTGTTGCTCTGGAGAAAATAATAGAATATTATGAGGTACAGGCCCTATGATAGGCAATATTTTCCTCAGAGGGTTCAAACCCATCAGTGGTCTCTTCACCAGCAACAACAACAGAGACAGCCTTATCACCTTTGTAAGTCCGCCAGAGGTAGAGGAGGCCAACAACAACAATCAGTGACAACTGGAAAGCCTCCTGTCAAACAATGATTCACTACTTCCCCCTCCTCTGTCCATCACTCCAGTGGGGGAAGCTTTGTCAAGCATCTGGAAGTGTGACATTTCATAACAGCAGACAAATGAGTCTTGAATATTGTTCAGAATGGATACTCTCCTCCTTCTGTTTCACCAGTCAAAACATTGGCTTATCAGAAAGATCTGCTGCAGAAGGAAGTCTACAGCTTATTGTAGAAAAATGCTGTAGATGAGGTTCCTCATCCCCAAAGAGGATTGGGAATTTAGTCCTGATACTTTCTGTTTTGAAAAAAGGGGACCAAAAGAAAAATTCAAACCTAATTCAGATCCATTCTTGATCTTCGAGTGCTGAACAAGTATATAACGAAAGAAAAATTCAGGATGTTGGCATTAGACCAGATCTATCTTCAACTGCTTCTAAGAGACTGGATGTGTGTAATAGACCTTCAACATGCTGAATTCCCCATTCCAATAATAACAAAGCATCAGAAGCTTATTCTATTCAGAATAGGTTCTGAACATTTTAAGTATAAAGTCCTACCTTTCAGACTAAAATCAGCTCCTTGAACATGTGCAAAATGTATGGCCATTGTTGCACCTCATCAAAGGAAACAAAAGATCTTCGTCTGTCCTTTCCTAGATGACTGGTTAATAAAAGGCACACTATCAGAGAAGACATTGAAACATTAACCAAGTTGGGTCTTTGGATGAACCTCATGAATTCTACAACTTAACCAGTGCACAAAATACAATACCTTGTAGTGATACTAGATACCCAGATCTACAAAAAGTGTATCCTTCGGAGGAGAGATTATCATTAATCCATCTGAAGTGTGTTTTACACACCTCATCCAGTGGCACAACAGATTTAATCTCTACTGGGGTCGATGGCCTCTTGCATTTTTCTGTTTCCACATGCCAGACTTGCCATGAGGCCTTTACAACAATGCCTAGAGGACCAGTGGAACTGTTCTTGGACCACTGGGAAAAGAAACTGACTCTCTCACAGTCTCAAAAGCAATCTCTTCCATTTTTGAAACAAGCAAAGAATTTAGTGAAAGGGATATTGTTCCACCAGGATCTTCCAGTTCATCTCTCAAAGGATGTGGAGCTCATATGGCACACTTAACAACGCAAGGAATATAGTCAGACAAGAAAAAGACCTACCATATCAACCTTCTAGAATCTGGCTTTTAAGCCTTTTCTACCATCCAAAATGGCAAACTCTATTCTTGTTCAGACAGACAATACAACAACAATGTATTATCCAAATGATAGAGCAGGTTTTTCGTAAAATGAAAACCTGCTCGGATTGAAACCCCTAGTAACATTTCCTAATTTTTCTAACAGTGTGCAGTGAAAAGCATGCAGTTTAAAAATTAACATGAGGAAAAATAATACTGCGCAGGCGCATACAAGAGCACTGAACTAGGCCGCAAAATGCTTGATTAATAAAAATAAAGAGACTAATGCTGCTTTTGTGCACGTTATTAACGTTTGCTAGGGAAAATAATATAATGGGTTGCGCATGGTTAGATGCAGCATTGGGAGGGTGCGTAAAGAAAAGCATTACAAAATGAGTAATAATGCTTGTATTATTCTCCGTAGAAGCATGGGTTAAGGAGAATGATTTTTATAAAATAAGCTGAAAAAGCAAAAAGAATGTGGAGGGAAGGGAAAGGCGAGCAACCTTCAAATTTATGTGTGCCTGCCAAAAGTTAATCGTGGAGACGAAAACAATCAGCAAGTGAAGAACGTTTCCTCTGGAAGTGCACGAGTGGCACAAGAAGTAACAGATTTCGAAACATTAGCAGAGAGAAGAAAGCTGAAGCCTGATATTTGCATACTTGTATTTCCTGGGAAGATGCTGTCATGAAATTTAAAAAAACAAAACAATAGAACATTGAGAGAGATGGACATGTAGAGTGTGGTGTGACAGTACACCCCCTTAACCAATCAAATGTAAAATAGCTCCTTATTTCGAAACAAGTGTGGTTTGGACTTTTGGGTTTTAGGGTACAATTGAGGTGCCTGGTGGGAGGGGTGTGCGGAAGGCGAATAGGCAGATCCTTGGAAGATTATCGCTGTCGTCGGTTTGCTATAGAGGCCTACCTGTTTTCTTCCTGTTTCCTGATTCCTGACTTAGGGCCCGATTCTGATGCGGGTTGGAAAAGCTTCCAGACCGAGGGCCCAATTCTGATGCGGTTAGGAACAAATGTTCCCATTGAAGTCAATGGGAGTTCAACCAAATCGTATCTGGAAGCATCCGGATGCATCCTACTCCGCCGGTCGGACTTTCCCGATCCGAGTGGGTCGGACACCATTTCCCAACCGATTCGGTCGGGAAGCTTTTCCAACCCGCATCAGAATCGGCCCCTTTGACTTTGCCCTTTCAAATCTTCTTGAGGGGCCTTGCTGCTCTCGCGGCCAGAGAGTAGATTTCCTGTTCTTACTGGGTTAGTATAGAAAAGAAAATCGTATTTGCATAATCATTTGCAAATGTATTTTGTCTCTGAACTTTTTCTCTCTTCGTCTTTCCACTCCTTCAATGCACTGTCAATATGATTTGAATTTTGTCATTTCTTTTGCTAATAATTTACTCTGTGTTATTTCATGATTTGTACTGTGTATCGGTACTTGATGAGCATTTATTTCACATTATTTAGATAAACATTATAAATATACACATTGAGTCCGTCTTTATTTAGTGTGTTTAAAGATTATTGCCTATAACTAATCAACTATAAAAAGATGTCATCGCCACATTATTTTTTAATGAGAAATGCAGTTTTTGTTGGAAATTGGTAAATTAGGTACGAACTTTGCATTCCACTGAACCCAGCGTGAAGGGACTTGTTGGGCAACGTAATTGGGCCTTGTTTATTTGCAAATTTATTGATCCCTGATCGCTGGATCAGTTTTGGTAGCAGAGGATGGTTACTATTGATTAGTTTGGCAATAATTATTGATTATTGATTTTTGGTTATTAATATGAAAAGTGAGTATTTTGTTTTTGTGTAGTCTGGAAGTACGGGTACGGAGTTGCCTAAGATCCCGGGATGCTAATTTAAGCCGTTGTGGCATAGTCATAGTGTGAAGAAATATCACACTGGAAGTACTTTGTCTGTTGTTGTAATATCAAACAGTGAGATGCTGTTGATGTTATTTAGGGATTTATTCTGTTGAGAAAAGATTGTGTGAAATAGTGAAAGTCCGCTTCCGAAATTTTGGCTTTACATCCCCAAAGGAGTACCAAGACTTTTTTCACTTGAAAATTCTCTTCCGAAACTTTGGCTAGTATCCCCAAAAGAGTACCAAGACCTCTTTTCATTTGATTGGAAGTAGAGTAGCGCTGGTCGTTATTTTACTAGAAGTAAAAGAAATCTCTTTGAATATTTGAACTATCTCTTTAATTAGTGAAGCAGACAAAGTAGCATTGTTTTGTGTTGTTTCTAACAAGAATTTAGTTAAGAAAACCTTATAGTACATTGCTGTGTTATTTTGTAAAGGGAGGGTCAGTAGCAGGAGTTATACTGACGTCACAAAAAGCCGTGCTGGCATTGGTTGAGTTAGTGGGCGCGTAGTGAGCTGTGATTGGTTGGTTGGTGTGAGTCGCGCTGGTATTGGCTGAGATTCAGTGAATAGAGTGAGCAGAATTACGGAAGATTTTCTTTGTTTGTTTCTGGTTTATTTAGTGAGAACAAGAGAGTTTAAAAATGAAAATGGTAAAAAGAATACAAGATTTCTTTAAAAAGTACAAGCCAATAGTTACTAGAGAAGGACTTCCTGTACCTCCTCCAAGATCGCCTGCTTCTTTCATGATGTTAGAGCGTGGATATCATATGTGTACATGGTTAGAGAATTGGATGGGTTACACGGAAAATGATGGAGCTTTAGCTTTTCCGAAGCATGGTACTTTTAATGTGAGGATATTGGAGAATTTGAGGAGACAAATGAATTCATTAAAACCAAATCCTAGAAATATGCAGTATGAGGCGCTTGAAGAATGGGAACATGAGGCATATAAAAGGGAGAGAGACAGGAGTGGGATAAAATATAGGAATACATTGAGAAGGTATTCAGAAGCTAGGTGGGATGATCAGATGAAAAGATGGAGGAGAGAAGTGATTGCAGATGGATTATATCAAGTAATAGTTGCTGAGGATCAGGCTGGAGGAAAATGTAAAGAGAAAAAGAATAATGTAGAGATTTCAGAATTAGATATAGATCCAAATGAAATCGATGATGAATTATTAGATGAGATGCTATTAAAGAGACCTCCACCATATCAGGAGAGCCCGGATGGGATTTCTCCGAGTGCACCGTTAATTGAAATAGAAGCTCCACAAGTGGCACAAGTTACACATGTTCCGGCAGTTTCACAGTTTTCATTAGGCACTTGAGAGTTGCAGGAAAGAGAGATTGAGATGTTAAATAGAACAAGAGAGGAGTTGGCTCAGAAAATTAGTCGGATGAGTTTAAATGCAGAAGCATTGTCAGTACCAGTAATAATTGGTCCTGTAGTTCCATTGTATGATGAGGGTCAAAATATTTCGAGAGTGCATGCATTGACACTTCCTATGAATAATGTCAGAAATGTTAATGGATCAGAACAAGTTGAGATGAGTACCTCATTAATTGATCTTCCAGTAAATGGAAATGTGACTGAAACACCAAAAAGAAGTGTACAGATAGATCCTAGGAAACTAGTGCAGAATGTGAAAGAAACTTCTCCAGTATCAGGGGGTTCAGTGGGACCTTCGGCAGAGGAGCTAGATGATTGGATAAGAGGAATAGAAACTAATAAGTCTAAATTGAATATAGATATAGGTAAATAGATCTGGAAGAAATGATGATTGGTACAATAAGTCCAGAGAGATTGAGTAAATATCAGGATGAAGAGTTACTATTTTTGTGTAAAAATATTACATGGAAAGCGAAGCATTTACATGAGAAATTGGTAGAGGTTTGTTATATTCCATATAGGTACCCTATATAGGCGCAGGTAACATTGCAACCTTTCACCTATATCCTTCCCTACATTACATACATAACGGTTCATAGGGACTGACCTTTTACTTAGATACGACACTGCATTCAGAACGCGGGTTTTTCCCTAGTTCGAATCTCATACATTATGTATGAGGCTTCTTGGAAGCACAGCAGGATTAACAGCAGGACTGACATCTCCTGTATAATATCTCTGTATAAAGTTCAGGCCCAACGTCATCCTTTAGGCCGACACAGTAACACAGCAAGGTAGGACCCCTGGGGAGATCTATGGGTATATATACATCATGTCTTGCTTAGAAAGACAGAGGAGACCGTGACTTCCCGGCTGACACACTGACCAGAGACGCTGAGGTTCCTGCATGCAGACGCTCCAGCTAGCAGTGGTCTAACATCCCTCGCGGGGTGTCCAACTCGAGACCAGGACGGGGTCCCATATTCTCTCATTCTCAGGTAAAGGGGTTGACTAGATCCTAGAGGGATTCTTGGCATAACACCTACACAGATGCTAGGTACATTTAGGTACATCTAGTTAGGGAGGCATCGTAGGAGTACTCACTCTTTTATCATGTGTTTTATATATTCGTATGTATTCATGATTATTGAAAAATGGTAGAGCTATACCATCCATTTACTTTCTTAGTGCTTCTAATCATATATCTCTGATACTGTCTAATGGTTGTTGCAGCTCATCTATTCTACACTAGAATAACAACTGTTCAATAAATACTTATTGAAAACGCCCAGACTGTTTATTCTGTGTATCTCTCTGAGACAAACTAAGTAAGCACGAGTGACTGAGCGAAAGGAAGATATTGTTTCCACGATTCTGAGGGATCAGGGTTGTAATGTTCTGAGGTTGCCAAGAACTATTCTCTCCCCGATAAGAGGAGATTCTAGTGGCACTGTGAGCTAGCTGATACAGACAGGCTAACGTATCCGGTGGGGGTGCACAGAATCAGTCTGCCACCAATCCCACAGTTTGTGTTATCCAAACACGCAGATCCTGTATAGGTAATATAGGAACTACACGACATGGTGCCGCCAACGTTGGTTGGGTACTTATTTAACAGTAGAATCTGAGTAGTTCAGTCGTGCTATTCTCAGAGACCCCTACTCACAAAACACCAGAGACGTCTGGAGTGGGTGGGAACAAACTCCGCCACAGCTGAGTAGGCGAAAAAATCCTATTTATTGGCTGTTGGTTAATCAATCTTGAAGAACACAGTGTTCCTAAAAATTGTGCATAAAAAACCTTATCTTAGTTCCATTGGACAAACTTCTTCTTTACAAAATGACTGAGACAGGAGATAACACAGTAGTGGATCTGCACTCTTAGCCGGAGAAGAAAATGCAGACGCAATTCCGATTGCAGAAAAATTCTGAAATACAGTCACCCTGAAACTGCTAGAGCATGGTTTAACACCTAGGGGTGGCATAGCAGCTTTCGTGATTGAGGCACACGAATCAAACAAAACAGAGGTATTTTATTCGTGGGTTACATTCCCAGCAGCAAATGCAAGAACAAAAACATTTCACTTCTACACAGAAGGAGATGCACCAGAGGAATAATGTCCGTTCGAGGACATTGAAGTTCCGCTCAAGTACCAGGAACACTTATACTTGTTTAAAGGCGCCCTACCCCATATAAGAAGAAGAGTAAGACTCGGCCCGCTCGGAGGAGAAGGGGCAACATGGCCGATATTAGCGGCCTACACACCACATCCTGACATTGACACAATGCCACCAGGAGACTTAATCATACAACATAAAGATTTAATTAAAATCTATAGAAACTTGACGCAATTCGTCATGAGGACATTTACAGTCCAGCCAGCAATAGTTACCATAAATGGAACTCAAACTCATCGTACAGCAACTGAAATCACACCACAAACATTACACGCAGTGATGGGCAAAATGCCCACAAAACGTGAACAAATGCCTTTCTGGGTAGCTCAGAAAATAACACAGCTCGAGGCAGTATTCCCGAATACTACCCTGTATGAAAACCACAGAATGCTAACAATCTGCTTGCCCATGGGGATAACACCACAAGTAGAGGATTGTACCACTTGGGGTACAGTCTTTGCTGCCATTTATACCAGAACACATGGTATTCCTTCATTAGTAGTGATACCAGATGTATTGAGACAAATACAAAACGAGTATGGAGCAGAGCCTGCTCTGAACTTAGGGCTGAAGTTACTAGGTAACTATGCCCAGGTATCAGCCATAATACTAGCTAATATTAAAGGGGAAGCAGCTTCAGTGGCCATCCGCCAACGCCTAAGGGAGTTCAGTCCTTTAGAACAGGAACACGAACTACCAAAAATAATTGAAACTGCATATGCAGAATTAGGCAGAGACAGTTTGGGTGGGAAAGCATTAAAACCACAACTGATGGGCAGTTCTGAAAAGGACACTTCCAAGCAGACACCTGCTTCAACTAAAAAGAAGTGGGACAATAAAAAACAACAATCATTTAAAGGAAACAGTTCTCAATCCTGAGGTAGATCTCCTCCACAGGAGCCCTCCGAAAAGAGGTATAACCTTAGGAATAGGGATAATATTAGGAAACCTGACAGGTATTAGGATACTGATACACATTCCTCTCGCTCTTTTCAGGGTTCATCGAAAAACTCAGAGAGGGAAGGACGGTCAGAAAGACAAGAAGAGCGTACAAAGTCTAGAGACAAGCAGCACGCTCAGGATTACACTTCTAAGAAAGAAGAGAAACCAAAGCAAAAGCCACAGTTCAAAAAGAAGAAAGTTGCAGGTCTAAAGATTAGACATGCCCAGAATTCTGAGGACTCGACTACTGAACGGGGAATGGGCTCTGACGATGCTAGACAGTGTGGCAGAAATAACAATAGCTCGCCAGAACCTGATGGAATTTCTGGTTACAGCGGACTTGAATGATTATATCACGGTAGAAACACTCGATACTAGGGTAAGTGTCCCACATAAAGTATATGAAATAACGCTCCAGATGGAGGTGGACAAATGTAGAACAGTGAGAGGTCTCTTTTGGGAGAACCTAACGTTTGGCTATGACATTTTGTTAGCTGAACAAGATTGGCCGCCAGCATTCGTCATGGATTGCCCTAAGGGGGAAACAGTAATTATGCCGGCATTCTCAGACCATATTCCCAGGCACTTACAACACACATATGCGCAGGAGTGTGCGGTATCCCAAGCTTCAGCATTATACAAAAACCATGTTGGATGGGATGAGGATTCAACCCATCACATAATTCCTTTAAAAAATACTCCAACAGCACAGAGGCAGTATCCAATAAAGCAAGAAGCTAAAAAACAGGTCAGGGATATCTTAGATCAACTTGAATACCAAGGGGTGATTGAAACTTGCACCTCTCAAAAGAATAATCCTTTGTTTCCAGTCATGAAACCTGACAATTCATACCGTCTAGTTTTAGATTACAGACATTTAAACACTTGCACTAAGACATTTGCAGTCCAAAATGCACACAGTGCCGCATTAATAAATAACATTATGCGGAAGAAATATAAAACAACACTTGATATCTCAAATGGATTTTTTTGCCAAAATATAGTGCCTGAAAGCAGGTACCTAACAGCATTCTCAGCGCTAGGGTCACAAGAGCAATTTTGTCGACTCCCCCAGGGGTATAAGAACAGCCCGGGGTTGTTTTCGGCTAGGGTAACAGAGTTACTTCAAAATTTGGATGAAGAGGCGTTGTCCTATGTGTATGATATTTACCTGACGGACGATGACCTGGAGGGGCACTTGAACAGAGTGAATACCATAATTTTGGGATTTGCATCTGAGGGCTACAAATTCGACTTTAAAAAATCAAAAATTGCCCACCTCAGTGTCCTGTTTTGAGGATATGAGCTTTCAAGTGAAGGGAAAAGCCTGGCAGCCAATTTTGTAGAAAAATGCGCGCTGCTCCAACCTCCAAAATCATAAAAAAAATTACAATCAATCCTGGGAGTCCTAAATTTTGGTAGAACATACATTTTGGATTATGCAGAAAGAGTAAAACCTTTCTATGATTTAATAAAACCTGATTTTTCAGTAAGAAATTGGACACAGGAACACACAGATACACTTCGTTCCTTACAAGCTGACATGATAGCTTCCAAACACTTGCAGACACGCGTAAACGTACGCAACCTGGTGATCCGTATAATTGCGGGTCAATCTGGGTACACCTATCTAACATATAATGAAGGTGAAACAGTACCAATTGCATACAATTCACATTTGTACACAAATGCTGAGATGCGCTTCGCTTCTACAGAAAAGATTCTGACAGCAGTACAGACTGCTGTAGTAAGAGAAAGAGCACTGGCACAGGGGAAACGAATAATGGTAGTGACTCCAGTTCCAGCCTTAGAGGCTGCGACAAAGGCAAGCGTTCCTAACGCTAAAGCCTTATATCCGAGATGGATACAATGGGCTAATTCTCTCACTGCAACAGATGTAGAATACAGGTACGACCCAAATCTAAAGACACAAGCATTTCTGCAATACGAACAAGAATATCCTCTACCGAATGAAATAATGCCTCTAGATCAGTATGAATATATAATTTACACTGACAGATCTGCTCAACCAGCCATAGGAAGTAAGCAACATATAGCGCAGCATGCGCAATCGTTAAAGGTCGCATGCGGGATGCGAAATTCCATCCAAGTTGCACGAAAACGCAATCTCTAGGAGACTGCACGGCACAGCTGGCAGAATTAAAAGCCTTAATACTGGCACTGGTAAATACGGATCGAGAATTCCCCACACTAATTGTGTGCAATTCCTTTTACTGTGTGCAGTCATATAATGAATATCTGCAATACTGGGTTCAAAACGGGTTCAAAGACGCAAAAGGTGGCACAATTAAGCATAAAATGCTAGGGGAACAGGTAGTGGAGTTGAAAACCGAACTACCAAGGGCTCACGTGATATATACACTGAGTCATCAGCATGATGGCGTTCACATTGAAGGGAATTGTACGCACGGCTTCCGTAGCTGCAACCACTCGTTCTAAAAAGAGAATAGACGGTGAGATTATGGTGGCTGTAATTGCTTCACGCAAAAACAGCAAAGCACTACCAAAAAAGTTTCCACTCAAGTACTCCTACAAGTTAGATGCCAATAACATTCCATTTGCTCAGATTCCTGGAGTGGGGGATAGAGTAATTCCAAACATGGATCGTAGGTTAGGTTTAATTCTGGCAGCACACGAAGGGATAGGTTCTGCACATGCAGGAGTTACGGCGACTGTTTCTTTATTGAAACAACGCTATCGGTGGCCTGGGTTAACAAAGCACACAAAAGACTATGGGGCCGATTCCGATCTCGGCCGGTAGGGCTCTGAATCGGATTCGGCATAACCGGATCCGATTCGGAGCCCTATTTCCCGACCAATTCGTACGCGCGTCCGGACGAGCGAGTACGATGCGAAATCGCCGACCGACTCGTTCGGGCGTCCCAACCGCTCCGACCGACTCGTTCCCGGGTCTAACCGCACCGACCGACTCGCTCGGACACGACTCGCACCGCGCAATGGAGACGTTCCCCGGCCGGGTAAGTACGATGCGCGCCGCGGACGCAGTCCGACCGACATGTGCCGCCCGGCTCGAAAGAGCAGTCGGAGCCGTACTTCGGGGGTCCGTGTCGGACCCCCCTGTACGCGTAGCCGTGCGAGTCGCACATAGGGGGGACACATGGGTCCCCCCTACCTGTGCGTGTACGGCGCGAGTCGCTTCGCCGCGTACCCGCTGTAGGGGGTGCCCTTGTTCGCCTCGCACCCATTGAGGCAATGGGAGCCCGCGTACGCGTTGTACAAACGGCTCCCATTGACTTCAATGGGAGTCCGACCGACTCGAGTACGATAGCATACAGACGCATCGTACTCATTCGGTCGGGCTGCACGGGTCCGATTCGGTCGGAAATCTCTCCGGGTCCGGCTCGTCGGAGAGATTTCCGGCCCGAATCGGAATCGGCCCCTATGTCTTGAAATGCGACATCTGTCAGCACATGAAAGGTTCCATCGTAACACGTCCAGCGCAGACACCATTGTTAATATCTGACAAACCACTAGCGTGTGTTATATGAACCACTGCGGCCCCTTAAAAAGAGATGGGGCTTACAAGTATATCATGGTTGCAGTGGATTCCTGCTCAAGGTTCCTATGGGTGTGGCCCCAGCGCTCGGCTGACGCTTGAACTGTTATAAAAGATTTGCGAGTCTTCATAGGGACATACGCAATTGGCACATTACATTCTGACCAGGGCCCTGCGTTTAGCTCTCGGGCTTACAAGGAGACCATGCGAGGATTGGGTGTAGCATTGCGGTACTCCTCTCCTTACCATCCAGAGGGAAATTCGGTCGTGGAGAGGAAAAACCGAGACTTAAAGCAGTCTTTAACAGCTAGAGTATTAGGCAAGGGTGAGAGCTGGGTAAAACATCTGTATGGAGTGCAGCGGGCTCTGAACAATATGCCAAGAAGTTCTCTAGGGGGTGTCACTCCTTATGAGGTCCTATTTGGGACTAGAATGTGGGTACCTGATCTTGATTGTGAAGGCGCAGTGGTGGATGATAAGCCTTTTGACATCCATGATCGTTTGGCTGTTTTACAGGATCTAAATGAATCCAGGACACAACAAAGTGATGTCCACCTGAAGCAGACCGCCACTGGGGAAGTCAAATCAGTCACGGCAAGACCTGTCTGGATCCCAAAAGTCTGCTTCTGGTCAGAGAGAAGATAGGGGACAAGAAAGAATTTGGGCCATCTTACAGAAAGCCTGTACCGGTCCTAGCCATTGAAGGAACAAGAACTGTACTTTTACCGCCTCTTGCCGGAAAAAAGGAGAAAAGATTTGTCTCAATTGACCTAATCAAACCACACTATGTGGCCGATACTAAGCAGTAGGCCACGTGGACTCCAAAGTAGCAGGCGCTCTCCTCTCGCTACAATTCAAGAAGTTCAGACGGAAAGACTCATCACGTTCGAAGAGTCCCCTATACGGAATGATGGACTATGCAACAATGCTATGGAACTCGTTCCCCTTGAACCTAAAGTTCAACTTCAAAATCAAACTCAAAATGAAAGACAAATTGCTATTAGACCGAATACAGATGTCTACGTCAACATGCCTCGACAAGAGCAAAGTACGATTTCAACAAATCCTGATGCAATTCCAACAATTGATCGAACTGCTTCTGGCTATTTCATAAACTTTGATACGTTTTCTTTGGATCCAAGTGAACCTAAAACGACGCCAGCCCAAAACTCACGCAAGCAGCAAGTTAAAGACTTTCTGAACTTACTTATAAAGACTTACCTGGTGTCACCTTGGGTAGAACTATGGGTAATCACCGGGATACTTTTCTTTCTTTTCTGGGTAGGCTTAGTAATAGTTTTTAGCATACTTGTTAATGGCAAATATCTTCGACATAGCTCTGAAGCCCAAAAGGTGAATTTAATTTTGAAACCGCATCAATCATCTCATTGAGAACAAAGAGACCTGTCATCAGTGAACATTACAGCAGTTCCTATACCGGATGGTATAGTTTGGGAAAAGGTTGATTTCGATCTATTCGGCCCGACCGAACTTTTAAAAATTCCACATTTATTTAAAATATCATTAAGTGATATCATTACCTCAAGTACATTTTCCGATGATTGGGATTTTGAGACTGTAAATAACATGTTGTCTGATTTAGAAATATCTGCTGCATTTTCTAATAGTGAAACATTGGAAAGCACAACAGATTTCGGGAAAATGTATTGTTATCAACACTATGGTCATCATTTTTTGCATAAGTTTGCTAACCCTAGAAATGTGTTCACATACCACCAGTGGGAACATTGTCCAACACCGCCGAAAGGCAGTTCAAGAACATTTACACAAAAGTTTCCATATTTTTCAGGGTATAATATGTCTGACCCAGCCTCATATTATTATAAGGTTGCACCAACATCAGCACAGAAAAATATGTTAACAAACACCAAACAGATTTACTCTACATCCTTTATTGCCCAGTTGTCTCAACAAGGTTACGACTTATGGAGAGACACTATAGACATGAAATCAGTCTAGGGTACTAGAGGATGGCAAGTTCAGGGAACAGAAGCTTTATTTAGAGCATGCCTCATCCCTCAACAGATCATGTTTTTGAATGAGACAGTGCAACAGACGTCTTGCCTTGCACTAGCCAAGAACAAAGACTTGAACACACCTCGGCTGCCAACTCCATCACACACCGAGGGTAACGAAACATCACAAAAAGGATTACATTAGATGACATCATGCAATGCAATAGATCAGACCCCGATTGGAAGAAATGGTTGATTTGGCCCACAGACACCAATAGTTGTCAGGCAAGATTCATGGGTAAAACCGAAGGGTTTAGTATCCAAAGGCCAGATCCACGTTATGTACAGAGAGAACATCCAGGGGTAGTGACATCCTACAGTGTTGGGAAGTTGTGCCTTGATTGGCTAAAAACCTCAACACTCACACAGGTGAAACAACACTTATCCTTACTGTCACAGGATGGGGATCTTAGGGATTTTTTACTAAGTCCCAGGAAGCCACGTCAGAAACGTTTCATATATGCTGGCATTTATGCTGCCTACAATGAAATATGGAAAATATCCCAACAAGAGGCCGCAGAGAGATTACGAGGAATAGACCGTATCAATCTAGAAAAATCTCTAGCAGTGGTAGACAATGGGTTAACTACATTGACCTCCAGGATGTATTCCTTAGGCAACATTGTATCTTCTGCGATAGACATACTAGAACAGGATTTAGCCATATTACGACATGGGCAATCTCAGTTACGTTCTACTATGTTGTTAAGCTGGACGCTGCAATCTTTGCGTGCAGGCTATGTGCCTTGGCATTTCATCAACAGCACGTCTCTGTTTTCTGAATACAATCTCACAGATAAACAGATAGAAATGGCACAAAGGGGAGCAAAATATACAATGCTGTGTATTGAAAAACTGGATAGGTTACCATTTACAGTGGCAGAATCACCGTCCACGGAATGGCTAATCCATGGCCACATAACTCTACCAGTCACTACTTTTCAGTTTCAGTATTGCCTTGAACAAAAGCAGGCAGGCAGATATGAAAAAATGGGTAAGGAATACATTAAGGAATCTTGGGAATTACCATACAGATTTCGATGCCGGAGTGGGGATCGAGAAGTATTTCTAAGCGGTACAAACTGTGAGAACGCTTTAAGTGGATCACTCATATGTCAGGATATAATGCTCCACAGGGCCTGTAATGGTTCTGTAGCGAACTTGTCCTGTCATCTGAACTGCACTGCACTGATTACTCCTGCATTCGAGCTACTTTCAAATAGGCGTTACTTGATGCTGAACGATCAAGGCTGCTGCGGAATGCTTCCGGGCATCGCATATCTGGTAACCGTGAGCTCCAGGGTTACTTGTTGTATGCAAGTATTATTTCCACCGACACATACAGCAAGGCAGGCGCCGTTATGGCCTTCACTGAATGTTTCTTTAATACGGTTTGATACTCTAAGCAGAATGAAAGCCATGCTTTTACAGAAGTCTGTGCCCTTAACCTCCGCTCGAGAGACTTTTGATCTCCAGATCGCAAGGTCTTCAGCAGCGATACAGGCGCTTATCCATACAAACTGCCCTTTCCATTTCGCAGAAATGGTAAATCGTATCTTTAACATGTCTGATACGACAGGCATAGTCCACCTCTTTAAGACCATAGGTTCAGGACTTCTAGACACCTTTCAGACGGTACTTGGAGTTATACCAAACTTCATACACTCCGTATTCTGAAGCATCTTTGGAGGACTTCCGCTAATCCTGTTTCTAATAGCAGGTATCCTGATTGTCTTCTATCTGCTACGCAATGGACGTCCCAGTCACCAAGGAGATGGAAAAAAGCACTCCTGGAGCGTAAATACCATGACCGCATGGTACAACATCTAGGCACGCCTCACCTAAGAGAACTAAGTGCAACTTGCTTCTTGTCATTTCGACCAGTCTGGATGGACTGCATCTTACCTGTCCTCCGATACCTGTTTTGCGGAGAAGAATGCGTGTTGGACCTTTGTTTGACCCTCCCATCATGTGCGCAACCGGACGTGAATGCGTTACTGAACCCGATAACGGCCCATGTCAAGCAGTGTCCTCAGCGTATTCCAATGTTGATGGCGGCATTGCTTGAGCCACCGCAGGTAGTAACTGCATCTGTTGGTATGGACACCGGCTCCTCCTCTGACTCCCAGGCTTTGGACGGCGCACAGGTTGCCCGAGCACTGGATGCGGACAGCGTGGAACATCATCTGTGCTCAATTGAGGTACTTTGCGAGGTGCTACAGGGGCCATCTACTGCAGACGCAAGCAACGAGAATGTTGCGTCTACCAGCCAAGACACAAACATTTGACTCATTTTTTGGCTCGTCATGTGCTGGAAGAAATTCGCCCTTTTTAAACAAGCTCGATTTGGACCGCAGAAACAAAATTGACATTCTTTTCATTTCTTGGGCATACATGGCTTTGAAATGCTTATAGTGGTTCGGACTATAACTACGGACACTTTAGAGCTATGGCTTGCAAGTTTTGTAAGCTTTTTAGAAATTTTTTAGACGGTTTAAACATTTTAGCAAAAGAAATGTTTTTAAACTTTGTGCGTACCAATATCTAGTTAGGATGGTAGTACAATAATAGGTTACATATGTCGTCCAGCCGGAAGAGGAGTGGGTGTTATATTCCATATAGGTACCCTATATAGGCGCAGGTAACATCGCAACCTTTCACCTATATCCTTCCCTACATTACATACATAACGGTTCATATGCACTGACCTTTTACCTAGATACGACACTGCATTCAGAACGCGGGTTTTTCCCTAGTTCGAATCTCATACATTATGCATGAGGCTTCTTGGAAGCACAGCAGAACTAACAGCAGGACTGACATCTCCTGTATAATATCTCTGTATAAAGTTCAGGCCCGACGTCATCCTTTAGGCCGACACAGTAACACAGCAAGGTAGGACCCCTGGGGAGGCCTATGGGTATATATACATCATGTCTTGCTTAGAAAGACAGAGGAGACCGTGACTTCCCGGCTGACACACTGACCAGAGACGCTGAGGTTCCTGCATGCAGACGCTCCAGCTAGCAGTGGTCTAACATCCCTCGCGGGGTGTCCAACTCGAGACCAGGACGGGGTCCCATATTCTCTCATTCTCAGGTAAAGGGGTTGACTAGATTCTAGAGGGATTCTTGGCATAACACCTACACAGATGCTAGGTACATTTAGGTACATCTAGTTAGGGAGGCATCGTAGGAGTACGCACTCTTTTATCATGTGTTTTATAAATATCGTAGGTATTCATGATTATTGCAAAATGGTAGAGCTATACCATCCATTTACTTTCTTAGTGCTTCTAATCATATATCTCTGCAACTGTCTAATGGTTGTTGCAGCTCATCTATTCTACACTAGAATAACAACTGTTCAATAAATACTTATTGAAAACACCCAGACTGTTTATTCTGTGTATCTCTCTGAGACAAACTAAGTAGGCACGAGTGACTGAGCGAAAGGTAGTATATTGTTTCCACAATTCTGAGGGATCAAGGTTGTCATGTTCTGAGGCTGCCAAGAACTATTCTCTCCCCGATAAGAGCAGATTCTAGTGGCACTGTGAGCTAGCTGATACAGACAGGCTAACGTATCCTGTGGGGGTGCACAGAATCAGTCTGCCACCAATCCCACAGTTTATGTTATCCAAACGCGCAGATCCTGTATAGGTAATATAGGAACTATCGACAGTTGCACAGGAATATGGAGTGGATATTGGGAAATCTAAAGCTTTGAAGAAAACATATAGATTGGATTTTACTGAAAAGGATTTGGAGAGTTTGAAAACATCTGGTAAACGATTGCAAATAAAAGAGTTGATTAATACCTTGAAGAGATGGGGTGATGTGGAACGATGGAAAGGTAGATGGGCGAGAAAGAAGGAAGAAATGATTGCTAGTAAAAATGTGAATGCATTTTCTTTACTTCCGTTAAGAGAAACAGAGTAAGTTGAAATGATATATCCGATGAGAGAAGTTCCGGGTGGTGGATATGTTCACATTCCTTGGTCAAGACAGGATATATTGTCTTTTACTAATGATTTCCCCAGATTGAGAGAAAAGCCTGTCAAGTGGTACAAACAGGTAGAGAGGTTTGTAAAAGTTTCAAAGGTCTTGTTGAAAGACTTGGATTGTTTGTTTGACATTGTAGTTCCAGCTGATTTATGGACTGAGTGTAACATTGCAGTTGATTGGCCAAAAGAGGAATATCCTAGAGACGTCAAAACAGGAGCACCTTCAGAAGAAGTGATGAAAATATATAATCAAGTAATTACTTACTTGAAGGGTAAAATTTCTCCAAAGGAAACAGATTGGGTTAAAATTGATAGGACAACACAGGAGTCAAAAGAATCAGTACATGCATATTATGAAAGGCTTTTACAGGTGTTTAAACAGTATAGTGGCTTTGAAAGTATAACTGACAAAGACATGGGACACTTTGTGTACAGGTTTGTATTTGGATTGAGACCTGAGATTAGTAATATGATTCAGCAACATTTGAGTTGTTGGCAGAGTAAGACAGTGGATGAAATTTTGAGATATGCTAAGTATTGAAGTGATGATATTGAATCAAGGCATAAGAAATTAAAAGAGAAGATGATGTGGGCACAGGTGAAAGTAGCCCAACAGAAAGATGGGAATTATGTCAATGGTTCTCAAACAGATTTTCAAATAAAAGGACAGAATCAGAATTTTCAGAATTGTCAGGTACCTAAATTGAATGGTGTATTAAATGGCGGAAGAGGTAGAGGTAAGAATAATAGAGAAGAGATGAAAAAGAAATTTCCTTGTCATGCATGCGGAAAGTTAGGACATTGGAAAAACGAGTTTAAGTCCTTGTTAGGAAATAATGGATTCAAAATTTCAATCCGCAGTTGCAGAATGAAGTGGTTGTGAATCAACAACAGCTGCAACAGCAACAGGTAGTCACACCACAGGCTCAACAAATACAAGTACCTCAAGCTCCTATGCCAAATAATGAGAATGCTCAGGTACAGAGATACAGTGCGAATGCTGGATTTCACACGAGTGAACAAGTTAGTAAGAAACAAAATGTACAACAATATTGGTTGCAGTGTCCTGAGAGTGATTCAGATTCATCTTAATGACAGTGCCTGAGGGGGGAGGAAGAGTACGTGCTTGGCGCATCTCTAGAGGTAGATCAATCAGGTCCTTTTGTTGATGGGAAAGTGGAAGGTAATGATATTACATTCCTTGTGGACAATGGTGCTACCCGTTCTACTGTAAGAGCAGCAGAAATTCCAAACCTACTCCTCTCGGGAGAAACGATCCAAGCTGTGGGAGTCTCAAATAAATATATTAAGACTCCAATAACAAAACCAATGGAGGTTCATATAGGAAAATTCAGAGATATGCATCGTTTTGTGGTATGTGACACAAGTCCAGTGAATCTTTTAGGTAGGGACCTACTTTGCAAAATGAATTGCACCATCTATTGTACGCCGGATGGTATTGCTTTTCAGGCACCAGATGAAGCTGTTGCTTTTAAAATGATGTTAGCAAAGCAAGGGACAGGAGTGAATGATTTATATTCCTTACTCACACTAGAGGATTTGCCTGGGGAATTGAAAGACACAGTAACAACTGATGTGTGGGATTTTACAGGAAAAGACATCGAATTGATGAAGGGTGTTGATCCTATTCAAATTATGGTCAAACAAGGTGCAGAGTTTCAAAAAACACCACCGTATACGATGAGACCTGAGACCATAGGAGGAGTTATTCCTGTAATAGAACAAATGATTGAACAGGGCATTCTGAAAGAAATATTAGGAAGTCCATGTAATTCACCTATTATGGGAATTAAGAAACCAAGTGGAAAGTACAGAATAGTACAGAATTTGTGTAAGATTAATAAGATTGTGGTACCTTGTTGTCCAATAGTGCCAAACCCAGCAGTGATTCTTTACCAAATTCCTTGTGATGCGGAATGGTATACAGTGATTGATTTGTGCCAAGCATTTTTCTCGATACCTTTACATCGGATAGCCAATATTTATTTGCTTTCCGGTTCGGAGACCGTGTTTTGGCATGGTGCCGAGTTCCTCAAGGGTATACGGAGAGCCCTTCAAATTTTAATCAGATTTTGAAAAAATGTCGAGTCATTAATTATGCCAGGGAATTCAGTATTAGTACAATACATTGATGACCTATTGGTGGCATCAAAAACACGAGAGGCATGTGTGACAGATACAATTGCTCTACTGAATCATTTGGCAGAAGGTGGGCATAAAGTGTCACCAGCAAAATTACAATTTTGTCAAAAAGAAGTTCAATATTTGGGACACAAAATTGAGAAAGGAGTCAGGAAAGTATTACAGGATCGAATTAATACAATCTTGCAAATGGAACCTCCCAAAACACAGAAAGAAGTTCGAATGTTTCTGGGCATGGTTAGATATTGTAGGCAATGGATCAGTGGATTCTCACTGATTGCCAAGCCTCTATAGAGGTTGACTCACAAAGATGTGACTGATCTGATTGAATTGGATGAAGAGAGTATGAAAGCTTTTATTGAGCTGCGAGATAGTCTTTGTTGAGCACCTGCATTGGGAATGCCAGACTATACGAAAGATTTTGCATTGTTCTGTTGTGAAAAGAATGGATGTGCACTTTCAGTCCTGACACAAAAACGTGGAATGGCACGATGTCCAGTAGCATATTTTTCCGCTACTTTGGACTCAGTGGCTGCAGCGTTACCAGGTTGTTTGAAAGCAGTGGCTGCCACCTGTGTGAGTCTTGAGCAGAGTGAAGCAATTGTTATGGGACATCCAGTAAAAGTATATGTGCCACATTCTGTTGAGATCCTATTAACAAGGACCAGGACTCAACATATGACATATAGTCGCTTGACTAAATACGAAAGACTGATTTTAGGTGCTGAGAATGTGACAGTGACAAGATGTACAACATTGAATCCAGCAACTTTGTTGCCGAGTTCAAGTTGTGAAGAAGTAAAAGACGAGGCAGGATCATTATTGTTTGGATGTGACGGAGTTGTGTACTAAACCAAGACCTGACATAAAAGATACACCACTGGAGGAATCAGATTGTTTGATGTTTGTAGATGGATCCTGTCTGAGAGACGTGAAAGGTGTATTGAGAGCTTCTTATGCAGTATGTACAGTGGCTATGGTTCTTGAAGCATCTTGTCTAAAAGGGGTAAATTCTGCACAATTTTCTGAGTTGGTCGCATTGACCAGGGCATGTATAATTGGCGAAAATTTGAGACTAACCATATTCACTGACAGTCAATATGGTTTTGGGGTGGTGCATGACTTTGGTCAATTGTGGATGCAACGTGGATTTCTGACTTCTTCAGGATCCCCAATCCGAAACAGTAAAAATGTAAAGGATTTACTGAATGCACTACAATTACCCAAAAAGATTGCAGTGGTTAAATGTTCAGCACATAAGTCAGGAAATGACTATGTGACCAGTGGAAACAGATACGCAGACCAAGTGGCTCATTTCTGTGCACAAAATTCAATTTCAATAAACAGAGGTAGGGAGAGTAAAAATACAAATTGTCACTTGATGTTCTCGGCAATAGAAACATGGGATGAAATTAAAGAGTTGCAGGAAGAAGATAGTGAAGAGGAAAAAGAGATTTGGATCAAATCAGGCTGTAAAAAGAGATCTGATGATGAAGTTTTGGTGTATGTAGGTGACAGACCAGTAATGCCAGACTGTTTACTTTCACAGATGGCAAGGATGTACCATGGAATAGCACATGTTGGGAGAGATGGTATGATTAGACTTTTCAAACAGTCATGGTACAATCCAAAGTTCAGGGTCATTGCAGAGAGTCTATGCCAAAGGTGCACAGTGTGCCAGCAGCAAAATCCAGGGAGAAAAACAGTTGTTAGTTGGGGTCGAATTGGAAAAGCAGCAGGACCTTTTACTAGGTTGCAGGCAGACTTCATTGAGCTCCCTCCTTGTAATGGACTAAAATATGTATTGGTTGTTGTTTGTCTGTTTTCTCGTTGGGTGGAAGCATATCCAACAAGAAGAAATGATAGTCTAACAGTTGCTAAATTGCTTTTAAGAGAGATAATTCCTAGGTTTGGATTTCCAATCTCATTAGAAACGGATAGAGGAACTCATTTTAATAATGAAATAATTCGGATGATTTGTGCAGCATTACAAATTGAACAAAAGCTGCATTGTGCCTATCGACAAGAAGCATCAGGAGTGGTCAAGCAAATTAATGGCACTATCAAATCCAGACTATCAAAGGTCTGTGCATCCACAGCACTGAAATGGCCAGATGCTTTACCCTTGGTATTTATGAGTCTGAGAAGTATTCCTGATAAAAAGACTGGATTATCCCCACACAAAATTATTATGGGGAGAGCAATGAGACAGACGATTGTACCAGCAAACCAACTGATGAATATTACTGATGATCTGGTGCTTGATTATTGCAAAGGATTGGCTGATGTAGTGTGTTCTGTGTCTCATCAGGTTGGAGAAATTGCAACTACAACTCAGCAAGAACAAGCACATGATTTAAGTCCAGGATAGTGGGTCCTGGTGAAGAAACACATGAGGAAATCGTGTTTGGAGCCTAGATGGCACGGCCCTTACCAGGTGATACTGGTGACAACGACAGCAGTAAAGTGTGGTGGCTTGCCGAATTGGATACATGCAAGTCATACAAGAAGAGTCCCAAGTCCACTTGAAAGACAAAAAGAAGAAGAAAGTGGAGAAAATTGAGTCCTAGAGACTGAAGTTACAGATTCTGAAAGCGAACAAGGAACAAGTCAAATAGAGTGGGCACCAGCTACTGGGACTAAAAAGACTGCTGTTGAGAAAGAAAAAGGGAAAGTGATTATTGAGAATCAAGAGCAAGTACAACAGAGAAAAGGACTGAATAAAAGAACTTGCGAACTTGACAACGAAGCAAAGGAAGCTGTGCAAGCTAAGAAATTAAGAAAAGGTGATTTATGGCCAAATGGAATGAAAAGACTGAAATGCACTCTAAAAGAGAAAACGCCAGAGACAATAATAGAAATATCAAGTCAAACTGAGCAAAGTGAGTCTGAAGAAGAATCAGTTTGGAAAACAAAAAGAGTGAGGGTTCCAAATATGAAATACATAGCACCAGAATGGACATGTGTGGTGTTGGAAGAAATTAAAAACACAGATCAGAGCAAAGAAAATACTGGTACAGAACAAAGTGAAGGAGACAATTTCGAACCACCTTAAAAAAAAAATCATAATAAAATAAAAAGAACTGTGAAAATTAAGGTGCAACAATTTTTGAGAAAATTATTCTGAATCATTCAAAAGATTTGAAGAAGATATAAAAAAAATTAAAAAGATTAAAAAGAGGGGGTAAAGAAGAAATCCATAAAGTATGTGGGATACACTACTTTTGATAGATCTTACAATTTTTTTATTAGATTATTGATAGATTTTTGAGTTTTTTCTTTGTTTTTTAGTTTTTTTTAGAATTGGCGCAAATTTAACTAGAAATGGCTAATACAGCAGAGACTGGACATCAAAATCATAGTTTAAAAAGTAGATGTATTAATGCTTGCTTATGTAGTATCTTATTTCTAATGTTGTGGTTAACATTAATTGTTATTGTGCCTGTCTTCATGGTAATTAATCACAAAAATAATACTAATACTAATGGTGTGATGAGTGGCGGAGTGGATATTAAAGTTTTAGAGAAAGATTCACATACTAAAATAGAAAAGATGAAAGATGACAGCATCCATCATCATGATAAATCAATTAATAATTTTTCGTTAAATGTCTTTACCAAGTTATTGTATGAGTATGTTGATGTAATGGATGCGAGAGATTGTTATGTGTGCATGCATTACCGTCGTCTGTTTCAGAGGGGGTGACTTACCATCACCTACCCTTAACATATGATGTGTCTTGTAGTGTCTTAACCAGTCTGTTCTATGAGAAGGGTAGTTTGCAGTATTTTTATTCTAACATGGATTTAGTTTTCTCAGAAATTCCTATTAGAAAGAACATGAATAAGATAAATAGTGCTAGAAATGCAGAATACATGGGAGAATCTTTTCATTCTACTCAAACAATAGATACAGTATATGCACATAGAAATAATTTAACATGTAGATTATGATTTTAAGAAATAGAATTCATTAACATGGTTGAAGATAGAAGACAAGAGTTTCAGAGAAAAGCTGCTGAGCAAAAGTCTCATGTTCCTCCATGGGCTTTCAGAGAAGGAGATTACAAGAAGGGCGAGACTTACGCTGCCATGACCCTAGACTGGTATCATAGAGGAAAGCTTTGTTTGCTTAGACAAAAGACTGATTATAATAATTATTTAATTGGTTCTAGTGAATGTGATCATACCTTTCTAATAACGGGAGGATGGGGATTAAAAGGAGGAACTGATCCTGTCTTTCCGGGAATTTATTATGTGTGTGGTAAAAACGCCTACCTGAGGTTGCCTACACATTGGTATGGGTGTTTTTATTTAGCAATAGTATTTCTGAAGATATATCATATGGAAAACAATCATAGAATCAATGAAGTAAAGAATGGACTAATACGTAATAAGAGAGCGAGCTTTTCAGAAATAATAGGGGATGTTTTTGTAGCATTGATACCTTCAGTTGGAGTTATTCTGAATTCGCACAAAATTAGTAATTTGTCCACAGTGGTTGATCGTTTATCAACAGATACTGCTGGTGGGTTCTTGATGTAATATTAGCAAAAGAGGGTGGAGTCTGTAATATGTTGAAAATACAACAATGTTGCACTTATATCCCTGATAAAAGTGAGAGTCTTGAGGGGTATATTAAGAATATTACAAAACTTCATCAAGATTTATCTAAATTGAAGGTTGATGGTGCTTGGGAGAAACTTGGTAAGAGTTTTTCCTCTGTGGGAAATTGGTTTTCTACATTTGGGAATAGTTTATTAGGGAGAATATTAACACCTATCATTGCAGTGGTTACAGTGATACTAATGATTTTCTTGATTTATAAGTGTTGCAAATGCAAGAAAGAGACATCTGATAACAAACGAAGAGCAAAAAAGAGAAAGAGAGAAGAGATAGAACTAGAAGATAGAAGAGGAAATTATTATGAAATGATGAGAGATTTAGATGGAATAATGGTAAAATGAGAAAGAACAACAGCTTTCTAAGTGACAAATTGTATTGGTGGGTATTTGGCGATGGCTCAAAGACGCCATCATAGGGGCATTGATAGAGCAGGGTTTTCGTAAAATGAAAACCTGCTCAGATTGAAACCCCTAGTAACATTTCCTAATTTTTCTAACAGTGTGCAGTGAACAACACGTGGTTTAAAAATTAACATGAGGGAAAATAATACTGCACAAGCGCGTACAAGAGCACTAAACTAGGCCGCAAAATGCTTGATTAATAAAAATAAAGAGACTAATGCTGCTTTTGTGCACGTTATTAACGTTTGCTAGGGAAAATAATAATATGGGTTGCGCATGGTTAGATGCAGCATTGGGAGGGTGCGTAAAGAAAAGCATTACAAAATGAGTAATAATGCTTGTTTTATTCTCCGTAGAAGCATGGGTTAAGGAGAATGATTTAAAAAGCTGAAAAAGCAAAAAGAATGTGGAGGGAAGGCAAAGGCGAGCAACCTTCAAATTTATGTGTGCCTGCCAAAAGTTAAACGTGGAGACGAAAACAATCAGCAAGTGAAGAACGTTTCCTCTGGAAGCGCACGAGTGGCACAAGAAGTAACAGATTTCGAAACATTAGCAGAGAGAAGGAAGCTGAAGCCTGATATTTGTATACTTGTATTTCCTGGGAAGATGCTGTCATGAAATTTAAAAAAACAAAACAATAGAACATTGAGAGAGATGGACATGTCGAGTGTGGTGTGACAGTACACCCCTTCCTTAACCAATCAAATGTAAAAAAAAGTGTGGGTTGGACTTTTGGGTTTTAGGGTATAATTGAGGTGCCTGGTGAGAGGGGTGTGCGGAAGGAATTTAGGCAGATCCTTGAAAGATAATCGCTGTCGTCGGTTTGCTATAGAGGCCTACCTGTTTTCTGATTCCTGACTTAGTCTTTGCTCTTTCAAATCTTCTTGAGGGGCCTTGCTGCTCTCGCGGGCAGAGAGTAGATTTCCTGTTCTTACTGGGTTAGTATAGAAAAGAAAACCGTATTTGCATAATCATTTGCAAATGTATTTTGTCTCTGAACTTTTTCTCTCTCCGTCTTTCCACTCCTTCAATGCACTGTCAATATGATGTGAATTTTGTCACTTCTTTTGCTAATAATTTACTCTGTGTTATTTCATGATTTGTACTGTGTATCGGTACTTGATGAGCATTTATTTCAAATTATTTAGATAAACAATATAAATATACCCATTGAGTCCGTCTTTATTTAGAGTGTGTTTATAGATTATTGCCTATAACTAATCAACTATGAAAAGATGTCATCGCCACATTATTTTTTTATCAGAAATGCAGGTTTTGTTGGAGATTGGTAAGTTAGGTACAAACTTTGCATTCCACCGAACCCAGCATGAAGGGACTTGTTGGATATCGTAATTGGGCCTTGTTTATTTGCAAATATATTGATCCCTGATCGCTGGATCACAAACAAACAGGAAGAAACTCTCTCGATACCACTATCCCTTGAATCTCAAGCCATATGAAAATAGTTAATAGTGAGAAATTTGACAATAATGACTGTCCACTTCCCAGTTGTTCAGAACATACAAGCAGACTTACTCAGGGGTGTGTTTCAAGAAAACCACAACTGGGTTCTAACTAGGCCTAGGGGAAATCGGGGGAATTTGGAAATTCTGCTTTACTCTTGTAAAATGGAATTACTGATAAAATCTGCAGTGGTTTTAAAATATAGAGGGACTGCTCCGTCTTCCGGCCCTGTTTAGAAACCACTGGCCAGCACAGCAGTGTATAGCCCTCGGCGCCCTTACATACTCTGCAATGATTACTGCAGAATATCTAAGGGCGCCAAGTGATATGCACTGGTTTCCAAAGTTTAGAAACTCACCATTAATCACTGCAGAGTATGTAATACCACCGTATGGTATTTGGCTGCGCTATTTTCTTTGCACAAAATGCATCTCCGCAACCATTTTTGGATGCTAGGGTGCATTTTGTACTAAGAAAATCGCGCCCAAAAGCCCACTCCACCCGTCTCAGAATTCCGCAGAATCTCTCAGACTTTTTATGTAATTCTGCGGAAATCCACGGAATCAGACTCTGCTAATTGATCTCACCCCTAGTTCTAAACGACGAGGTCTTGCAAGAGATTTTTCAAGACTGGGCTTATCCAAAATAGACTTGTTTGCAGACGCAAAAAAACAGAAAATGCCAACATTACACATCTAGATTCTATCAACCAGGGTTGAAAGGGAATGCCCTTTTGATAGCTTGGACAAAGAAATGTCTCAACGCATTTCCCCCAATCACTCTCATACCAACAGTTTTCATCAAGTTCTACCAGTCCAAAACCAAAATGATAATGATACCACCAGAATGACCTTGTCAATGGTGGTTTACTGATTCCCCTGAGAACGACCACACAAGAAACTACTATGCAGGATGGATCTCCTGTACAAGTTCAGAGGCCAGATCTTGCATCCCAACCTTCCGTTACTGAACTTAGCGACCTGGCTCCTGAATTCCTGCAATATGGTAATCTAGATCTTCCACAAGACTACATAATTATTCTACAAAATAGAAATTACCATACACTGGAAGATTGTATGCCTTTAAGTGGAAGAGATTTTGTATTTGGTGTATTCAGAACAGACACAACCCACCCTTGTGTCATTGAAGATGTTATAATTCCTTATCTACTTCATCTGGCAAGGTCTGGATACACCTTGTGGCTATAACCACCTGTAGGAAATCTCCATGACAGAACTCCTTCTTTAGAATGCCTGTAGTTAAAGATTTCTTAGAATGCATTAAAGGGGTATTTTCTCCTGTTAAGCCCCCTTCTCCTCCTTGGGAGCTTAAAATTGTTCAATCTAAATTAATGGGGCCCCCCTCTTTGAATCCATTCACAAACTACTTTACAGCATTTTACTTGGAAAGCAGCTTTCTTAATCACTATTGTCTCTGCACGTAGGTTTAGTGAAATTCAGGCATTATGGGCTACTGAACCATACACAGCATTTCATAGTAATAGGGCGGCAATGAGCACACACCCCAGTTTTCTTCCAAAGGTGGTTTCAGATTTTCACGTTAACCAAAACATCTCCTTTCTTTGAATTCTTTCCCAATCCATCAACTCCATCAGAGAGATCTCTGCATTTTCTAGACGTAAAAAGAGTTCTGACATTCTATCTAGACAAAATTAAAGATATAAGGCAATCAGATCGTCGTTCGTAAATCATGGTCCAGTAAGAACAGGTTTACTTTTATCAAAGCAGTCCATTTCTAGATGGATAGTTTCCTGTATACTACTTTCATACTAGCTAGCTAACAAACCCCTACCCGGAAGACCTAAAGTACATTCTACACAGGTTAAAGCTGCTACTAAAGCCCTTCTTAGAACTGTTCCCATTTCAAAAATCTGTAAGGCTGCTACTTGGAGATCTGTTCATACTTTCACGAAACACTGTTTTCTGGATTCAGACTACAGAGCTGATAATCAAGTAGGGCAGGCTTCTTTGAGGAACCTTTTTGATGATTGTTAGAGCTGGTTTCTATTTCTTGCCGCTTGTTTATGGGATCAGCTTGCTTATCTATTCAGTTCTTATGACTATTGATGAGGATCCCTTGGAAGAGAAGGAAAAGTTACTCACCTGTGAACGTAGTTCTTTTCCAGGGGAATCCTCATCAAAGTCATAAGCAACTCTCCCACCTGCCCGTACAAAAATTACTTCAGTTTCAGCAATTTTCACCCAGGATCCTCAGATTTCCACAAAAATGATCTGACCTACCTGTCACCTGTTGAGCATGATGGGATCCAGGGTGTATTGTGAGGTATTTAAAGGCACAGGGCCAGTTTTCTCTCCTATTCTTTGCATTGTAGCCTATTGGCTAACTATGTAACACATTACCTTTCTTTTGTCACGCATTCCCTTTTCTTTTTAAAAAAGGTTTGTGAACAATTTTCTATAGTCACTACTTTATCAGTGACTATTTTTTATGTAATTGGCTTCATTACTGAAAAATGAGAGGCTACTGATATTTTGCCATTTTGTTAGCCTTTTATTTAGGCAGCAAACATGTATGTAATGTACTGTTTTACATATATGTATAGCTTTTAAATAGTGCTTCGGGAGTCCCACATGTGGGCGGGCATTCAATGCTTATGACTTTGATGAGGGCTCCCCTGGAAGAGAACTAGGATTAAAGGTGAATACCTTTGCTAATACACATAACATAATGCATCATAATGCTTTACAGATATACCTAAATTAAATGTACAGATACAACTTGATTGGTGGAGTTTCTGGGAGAATATAGGTGCCCCTCCCAACCCTCTTTAAAGCAACTTATTCTCAACTCCATGGAACTGCCAGAAAACAAAGCTTGCATGCCTTGCCTGCAAACCAAAAGTAGAAACACTCCAGTTTATGAGTTGTTTGTATTAATGTAAATAGATCCTAAGAATGCTTATAAATCTTTCAACTGTCCTCACACCCATTGACTTAACATCATAGATACTGTTTCGATGGTTTATTTTTCTTTTCTGTATGGCTCAAATTGTGGATGAAATGCTTTGGACACTTTTCATTTTATTGTTAATAATTAAGTCATTTCATAGATAACTAGGCTGTGTCTTGTTCTATGTAAATTAGAGTTTCTTATACAACCCAAAAAGTCCTTCAAAAATACCATTGCAAATTTATCGGGGATGGAAAATTATCCAATGTGACAGATTGGGCCATTTTAGAAAACACATCTACTGCCACTAATTTAGCTGTCTGCTCAGGTAATCCTAGAAGGTCTATGATAGCTTATACACAGATATTATGCCACG
Source organism: Calotriton arnoldi (assembly GCA_963921515.1). Taxonomy (NCBI): domain Eukaryota; kingdom Metazoa; phylum Chordata; class Amphibia; order Caudata; family Salamandridae; genus Calotriton; species Calotriton arnoldi. The sequence goes on along the minus strand of CAWUFW010002330.1, from coordinate 347,980 downwards.
TTTGTCAAAGGAAATAGAAATTGTAACACTAGCGCAGTAGGTGTTCTGAGAATGCTCTAGCTTCAGCAAAAGCAAAGACAGTTTCACATAAATCCAATCAAACAAGGAGGGACTGGAGGGCTTTTTTTGAGAAAAGAGGTCCAGCATACATGCCCCAATGTGTTGTAGGAAAAAAGGGTATGCAGTTCCTCTATTGAGACAAAGGAGAGAGATAGGTGTCAGTCAGCACCCCAGTGTGTGCTATTCTGGAAAATGTAGGAGGAAAGAAATTCCTCTTGTCGGAACTAGGGCCCTCACACACCCAGCCAGCTGGGTGTCATGCTTCATCATATGGGCCTGCTCCTCGTCGGGTCGGCGCTGCAATACCCGACGGGCACCCATAGAGGGGCTCTTTAGCGGAGATCTTTTGTTCCTTGCCGTGTGGTGCAGTGGGAGTAAGGGGCCGACAAGAGGAATTCCTTTCCTCCTAAATTTTTCAGAATAGCACACACTGGGGTGCTGACTGACACATATCTCTCTTCTTTGTCTCAATAGAGGAACTGCATACCCTTTTTTCCTACAGTTTCACATAAATCAAATGCTTTGTCTCGTGTCCTCTAAGTAACTCCTTGCAGTGGAATGACTGATATAGCATCAGGTGTTAAAGTATTTGCTTTACTGGTTCAAGGCAGCACATGGTCTATCCATTCTTTGTTCCACAACAAAATGTAGTACTTAATTGAAGATTGAGAACAGAAGCGTCTTTTACTCTTACTGAGATAGAACGCAATATGTTCTGTGGGCTCTAGAATAAACCCCTATCTCCAGTTGGGATCAGTTCCTCCATCTTGGATTTGCCCTCCAGGTCGAGCCAATGGTGTCTGTTGTGCTTGTCGATCACCAAGTCCCATAGAAGAGACATTTCCTAAAAATGTCAATACAATCTGCACAAAATAAGCGCAGACCTTACTTTTAACAATCAGGTCTTTCTATCCACTCTTCCATCCTCCACTCTCTGCCCTTTTTCATGTACCTTATTAATTGTTATGTATTGCTTAAACAGTGACGCACTAGCTACAGTCCAATCTCAGTGCCTATTCTAGCCAAGCACATTGTCTCCTTGTAGATGCTTGAAGTCTCCTTCCAAGGTCCAACTTACCTTGCTCATATGAGGGAATGGCTCCTTGACCAAAGTGACCTACATACTTTCCAAATATTGGACTTTGGCCATTATCCTGAACGGCGTCCATGGCTCAATATATGATCTACCTTATGCCATACCACTTTGCCTTCAAGTAGTTGTTTAAAGGGACCCTGACATGATATTTCCAAGACTACAAGGAAAGAGCCTTTAAGAGTGGGATCAGAATTGTATTACCCCAACCTAAGATTTGTTACCATATTTACACCCTCCTACCTTCTGCTCCATGAAACCATTGTATTGTGTACATTCAAGGTGTAAATGTATAATTTCTCCTGGTTCAGGAGATTGGTTCGACCTTTTAGAAAATACATTTAAAAAAATCAATAAATTAAAAAGAGTGGGATTAGAATGAAAAACACTACTTGTTATCTCACTACATAAAGTTTATGAAGTCTTTTGGCATTAAAATATATGGCAAGAATGTAAAACTCAAATGATGCAGAACAGTGCTATGTGGGAGTGATCATGGCCCAGAGAACATGAAGAGCAAAAGCATACAATCCAGAGGTAACTACTGCTCATTGAATACATGCAGGTGGTACCTGGCAGCAGTGACGTAGTAAGAGTGGCAGAGGTCCTAATGTAAGCAAGGGAAATGGGTTATCCTGCCCATTGGTGGTAAAAGACAATCATAGGTGAGGTTCAATGGGCCCATGGGCCATGGTGCCAATGCACCTGATACCCTAATCACAGCTACACCCCTTCTTCACCATGTGGAGGGACGGTCGGAAATAAGGCTTAGGAGACTTTCCTACTTTGCGTATGATGGCTTTTAATTAGTGCTGCCGAGGCATTTACAACAGTTCCTGCTCTCCAAAGAATGGTAGACAGGGAAACACAACAAAAAGTATTCCTTTCATCAGGTGTGGCCAAACCATGTAGTAAGCTCTGAATAGGGTCTTTTATTTGCAGCACCCTCTTCAATGTTCTCCTTTCTTCTTTCCTATGCCCCTCGGAAAACAGAAGAATGGCCAGGTAAGTGTTTATGAATAAAACAAAAATCCGCAATTATTTCTATAAGTAGGGTTATATTCCCTATGTGTCAACCTCTGAGTTTCTCTCAAATTCCTTAGGTTATCTGGTGCTACGTCACTCGATCCCATCACCAGTGCACGTCTACGTCCTTCTCCCAGTTCCTCTTACAAGAATTCCCTCCTTGGTTTTCTTCTCCTATGTCTCTCACCAGATCATGATTTCCATTAATTGGTTCCCTTTACCATCACCTGTGTGTGTGCCAAAAAAACACATCTCCCTCCCCTTTCTTAGTATAGCAGAGGAAGAACAACAAAACAGAAAGCATAATGATCAACTGAAATACAGCATCACACCGTCTTTTCCACGACCACGTGTCCCCTATTGCTCACCCGGGCAGCCACAACCCTCTTGGGTTGTGACGGGAGAGTCAGCACCAGTCGGCAGCTCTCGTCCACCTAACCCTTGTCCTTTTTCTGTTTCTAGGTTCTTCCAGATGTCGAGGCTGCCCTCCGTGGGAGCTTCATTCCTGGCAGGAGGTAAGTTGGCGTAGTGCTGCCCAGTTCCTACACAAACCCCTGGACCTTTTGCACCTATTGACAGGTACGCCTCTGCCTGACAGAGCGTTACATCCCTGAAAAATCTCTGGTTGTTTTTTCACTGCCATTGGCATGATACCTATTGATATTACAATGCTTGTGAAGCAAGGAGTAACACAACCCAGCATCAGACCAGTCTTTTGCCTGTCTTCTTCTAGTTTGCGTCACTGGGGTGAAAAGTAGGATCTCCTATTGAACATCTGCCTCGGGTGTGAGGGCTTCCTGGGGACTCTGCCCTTCCCAGAAGATTCCGGGATCAAATTGCATACTATCTGCCAGGTATAATGATAATTCCGTGACCAATCCATACTAACGAGTTGCCTTTATTTGTAAATATATTCAGCGTTAATCGATCCTTCTTGACTCCAGGGACAGCCTTGAGTCCAATGTTTTTGCAGTAAGGCAGCGGGGTGGGGGGGGGGGAGGTGGGGAGAAGGGGGTAATGGGGGGGCACACAAGACCTCCGACCTCACATTCAGTTTATCCGGGAAAACAGAGTGAGTGAGTAGAGCGAACAAAGAAAACAAATCCACGGTATACTAATCTCGGTGGACCTTGATAGATGCAGGAAGTGAGGTCTGGAAAGCGGATGTTCTACAGACTGATGGGACAAACCTATTCGAAGCACATACACACTTCATTTGCAGCTAATGCAAAATACACCAATTGACTGGTTATTTATATGTTCTTACATATTGTTAGTGAATGGAGCAAACATGTAATGCTAGCAGCATGCTGTACACTAATAGGGATGCTTAGGCGGATACACTAGGCCTAAATCAGATGTAAACACAATTTGCACCATTTTTAACACTAATGCCTATCAGTAGGTGGGTGCTTAGTGCCCTACTACTTGTCATGGATCGCCAAGGCATGACAGGAGGTAATTTCCCATGCAGAACTCGGTGCTAGCGTTAACAATGCGCCAAACAAGCACAAATACAGTTTATGCATGGCATTCTTCATTTTTCCCAATCTTTAAATCCAGTGCTAAAACACCCAGGTAAAAATGCATCTAGGAGTACCTAGGGGACATGATATTAGCCCCAGTTGCATGTGAATTAACGGTCAAGTCTAAATGACGCTGTAGAGGAGTCATTTAGACCCATGATATGGTACTGTAAAATCAGGCGCAAATGGTATTTGGGCGGTTTTACAGCAACTTCTAATTGAGCATTTATTGTTCTCAATCCTGAGGCACAGTACAGGCAGGAGCTAACAATGTCACTTGCCCATCTAAACCACAGCACTAGTGTAAATAATGTGTCTATGCGAAAGGGGAGTAGTTATCATAACTGTGTGCTTTATTATGATCTGTAAATCTGGCCCAATAACAGCGGGAGCACCAGGAGCAACTACTATATGAGCTGGGTGTTTTGTGTCAACATTTACCAGTTGGTTCTAAGTGGCAACATAAGGGTAAGTGAACTGAAGGATTCCGAATCGAAAGGGTCTCAATCCGACCTACTTCATGAATGTTAATGAGGTAGGTGGCAAATTGCGACTCACTAGGATTGGAGGCCATCACAGGGAAGGAGACCCGCTGGAGCCAGCAGACCACCATGTATGTGATTGCTTTTCAATATAGGAAACGTTTTTTGTAAAATGAAGTCCGTTTTTCGTACAGGGAACAGGGCTGCATTTAAAAAGAAAAGGTTACTTTGATTTTCTGGACGAAAGTATGACGTTACAACGCATACATTTACAATGCATGCCTTTACAACGCAGTTTTTACATCGCAACATCCTTTACAATGCATTCTTTTACATTGCATGCCATTACATCGCATTTTCAGAAACTACCTTTACAACGCATTCCATTACATCGCATTATACCCTTACAACGCCTACCATTACAATGCATACCATTACATCGCATTTAAGGTAAGTGTTGGATAGTATAGGGGTAATAATTACTATTCTAACTCCAGTGAGTGCAACAGTAGGGTAAGTGTTGGATAGTGTAGGGGTAAAAATTACTATTCTAACTCCAGTGAGTGCAACAGTAGGGTAAGTGTTGGATAGTGTAAGGGTACTATTGCATTGTAATGACTTGCGATGTAATGCCTGCGTTGTAGTGACATGCGTTGTAATGACATGCGTTGTAGTGACATACGATGTAATGGCTGCATTGCAATGACATGCGATGTAAAGGATGTTGCGATGTAATGACTGCTATGTAAAGGTAGTGCGATGTAATGACTGCGTTGTAAAGGTTGTTTCCCTTTCTGGACCACTACCTACTTTTCAACAACCTTTTTTTTTTTTTACATTCACAGAGAGGAAGGGCTCCCTCAGAGACCCCTTCAATCTTGCAAATGCATTATCATCATCTTCGAGGTGTCCATAAAATGTAGATGCTTTGATAATGGATTTCAGTTGCAAAACCTTGATACATAAAGTACTATTTCGGTATTTGAAAGGGACGACTAGAACATGGCCTTTCCAGATACCGAATTAGTATCTTTCTAGAATCATGCCATTTTAGGAGTCAGAAAAACTTTTCATACCCCTAAAATGGGATTGATACATTACAAAAGCACCCTAGGGATCACAAATGCTGAACTTGAGTGTTTACAACTCTTAAAATGCATAGTACTGGCCCTGTGTTCTCTGATTGTTAGAAAGGGCTTTTGTAAGTAGATTTATCGAGGTACACCGACTGATATTTCATCCATTCTGACAATCATGCTACCTGTGTGATATTAAAGGTGATGGGTTATTAAGTGCAACCTATTCTGGTTAATTAGGTGGGACAATACCCAGAATTTCTTCAGATGTTTATGTGGACCCCGAAAAAACCCTGTGTTGGCTCACACGCAGTGAAAGTGCATGGTCCTTAAACACTTTGCAGGCTGACAGAGACTTTCATACATCTCCCCTTGAGATGATACATGAACATATTTTCTGCCTTCCTGAATTAGAAAGCAGGCATTTAATTACTGTCAGAAAATCTATTTGATGCCTCGTGTTTGTTATGTATATGTTATTTAACATTATAATTTGGAAGTACATCACGATTACCTTTAGTGAAAATGCTCAAGTGAGCTTTGTAGTAATTACAAACAGGAAAGCCCATTGTAATTTACCTTGAATGAAAAACTGCATAATTACATCGACTGCAAATGAGATGTGTGATTGAATTAAACATTTGCATTTCCAAGGGTTTGTCCTGAAAGCTTCTCTTTTTACTGAGAGAATAATGAACTCATTACACTTCAGATCTCTCATCTGTTCTGGGGTCTCTATCAAATGAATCAGATAGCGGGTTTTTGGGACAGCTGTTTGCTGTGATGGCAGTTGCAGTAGCAATAGCGCCCCGACTATGGAACAGGGATGTTCAACAGCTGTATCAAATGTTAACTTCGAGATTCGAGAGCTGTACAAAATCACTGAGTATGTGTTTAGCGCCAACAGAACTTTAGTACAAAACATCGAAGTCTATGGTCTCAACCAGATCATGAATTGGGTGTGGACTGTTGTACTGATTATTGACAGCACTATAATAAAACGCTTTTAAGTGAAAATGCAAATAAGTGAGTATTTACCCGTGCATCTAAGATAGCTCAATAAGTTAGATGCCCAACCCAGAGATCTATTTGTAACCTGCATGTCATAGTTTTGAATCTGGCCAGGACTTACTCAGCTGTTCACCCTTCTGACACTGACAAATTTAGTGCCATTGAGTTGGCGAATGTTTGGAGACATTTTCTTCAAGCTTAAGAAATTACAGCAAGCGCTGTATAAACATAATATTGTTTTCCCCTCCCTTCCTACATATCTTGTTTTCTTTCTTTAAAAAAAAAGTTATTTTTAATATTTACTGAATAACAAAACAAGACCAAAGGAGCGCAGGCTTTGGAGATCACAGTACCATATCATCTAGTCACAGAGTGACTTTGATGATCTCCCTGCTCGTCCTCGCAAAAAAACTAATAGCCAGGAGAAACACAACTTAATCAGCGAAAGAATATTGTCGCATGTTTTGGTGTGATATAACCATATGCAACTCCAACTTTATTCAGTCGAAATAAGCTTACCAAATATTTAATATCCTTTGCATCAAACGCAACCTCCGGATGCGAGCAGACCATGCGACTATCAGACCTCTTTAACCTGTGTGTCCCTGCAAAACCCCTGGGAGCTTAACTGGGTACAAGCGGTCTGTGGCGATTTGGGAATACCGAACAAATGCACGCTGTCTCTTTATAAGTTACTCATCGCTTCGCCTTCTGTACACTTATCCAGGTCTTATGAAACACAGCGTATTTCAAAGCCCTCTGGAAGATGTTGTAAATAAACAGAAGCGCTGCAGAAAAGGATGCACAAAGAGTAGGCTCCCAACCTCACCAGGAACTCCGTGGATTGGTGAGCCATGAAATATCATTAACAAAAAGTACCCTGTCCCTGTTTCTTGAATAACTCAGTGGCACACGTTCCTTTTGGTTAGTGAATCAGTTTTCCACAAACTCACTCTCATACCTTTATGCATTTGCTACAACAAGGTCTGGGGCAGTCAGAGTTACAGCTGAGGCCACATGGTGTATCCTGACAGCGCTCTACAGCTAATGCTGAGGAAAAAAGTTGCTGTATGCAGTCTGGCGCATGAAGGAAATGTTTACTGCATGTGTAGCTGAAGATCATATACTTTGCACACTCCTGCTGTCTAGTATTGGGCACAGACGTTGCACGTTTTTCTTTTAAGTATAAGTTTTGGCTTCAAGGCGACTCATGATCCCTCCCGAAAGCCCACAATGCACCAAGGCAAAGACTCCATCTCAGATATCCCCCCTGCCGAATCCGGGATGAGGAGTGGTGCAGCGGCCAGAGCGGCTGACTCCAGAGCACAGGGCTCATGGTTCAATCCCAGGCGCCGGAGGCAGCTCAGCTCAGCACCATGTGACTCTGGGCAGTAGTTCACTTAATCTCCCCGATGGCCCCTAGCACCTTGAAACCTTAAGGGGTGATATGTTTGCGCGTTATAATTATGGATTATGGTTTAACCGTGTGCTCGGAGGTCTGTCAAGCTACTAAAAAACAATAGATTGACTCAAATGACTGGAATCGCTTCCAATGATTACAGATGCCACTGTCAGATGCTGACGCTTCAAAATGTGGCGGGACCAGAGGTTGCTTTATGTACCAGGTCATACACGTGACTTGTGAGGGAATGGGCTACGGAGAACATGTTCTTCCAGATTTGACCCAAGTGAAACAGTATGCTCCTATGGGCAGACCAGCATAGGATCATCCAGTATTCTGTGACCCAAAGAGTTTGGAGCCCATAAATGTGTCCTCTGAGAACTCCGACTACGTCTCGAGGAGCCATAATGAAGCCTAGTCCCGGGACACAGTCTGCAACAAAGACCTTTACACCATTTGTGGATTGTCGCTCTGTTGCTCAACCTAAATGAGTCTCAAATCCAGGCTAATCCCCAGTTCCAAGAGAGCTGGGCTTCAAGCCCCGATACTTCATCTAAGAGGGATTGACCAATGTCACCAACCCCTGTCCCTCAATACCAACAAGCCACCTCTGCTTCTCTTGGCCCCAACTGGGAAACTCGACTTCGAAGTCTGCTTTGAGACAGGTTTGATGCCCACCTCAACCATACGTTAAATAGCTTCTTTCATACAGCTGCCCAAACAGTCTGTCAGACTCAGAGAGAGATAAATATGCATCCTCGGGGTGGGGTGGGGGTAGTTAATTGCTTGACCACCACAGCAAGATAAAGCGCCAGTACCAGAGAAGATGAAATTACATTTTATGGAAGACATATCTGAGGAACTGCTCATGTTTTTCATTCATAAGAAGCATTGGGCTAAAGACAATAGCCTTGTACCTCCGCAACCACACTCAACAAAACACTTGCCTTCACCACATTACTCATCTCACACTGACTGAGATCAGCAGAATGAGCTTTATCCCCAAGACTTTTATTACAAGGCCCTCCCCACTGAGGAGGGAGACTATCTCTCACACAGCTATTATGTAGACCCCTGTCACCCAAGTGGAAACAACCCTTGAGCCCTACCCAGTAGGGGCTTCACCACCGGATGACACGACAGCTCACCATGCAGTTATTTGCTGGGAACCTTGTTTAAAATAGAAAGGCCGGCCCAGTTCTTAAATAGGCTAAAGAGCATGACCAGGTGTGTGGCAGAGAACTTCAAAGACCTTATGAAAAATAATGGTGGTATCCCTAATGGAGAAAAGAAGTACAAGCTGTTGACTGATGTTGCTCTGTACATTTGAGGCCACGTACCACCTGACATGCTTCATACTGCCAGAAAAGAGGGCATTTGCTCAAGGTACTGGAGAGGATCCACCATCAGACAAGGAGAGCTGCAAGATAGACACTGCAGGCAAAAGGCATGCGGTAGTGCAGTGTGAGATATCACTAACTCAGTGGGCCTCCTCTCCAGATATGACGATGATGGAGCAGTAAAAATAAAAAAATTTAACCCCTAACAAATTATATAATTAATTAATTAAAAATGTTCGTTTAAATGTAGTAATCAACATTGTATATGTGGGAATGGTAATATGCCAATGTATGTGCTAAATAATCTATTAATGAATGTCCGTGTGTCTAATCATAACGTAAGAATAAAAAGCGTACTAAATAAAATAAATGCATGTTTGTGCTTCATAGAAATAAAATGTGTTGTTGCAAAAACAATAGTGATGGTAAGTAAGGAGCAGCTTAAATGTCGCTTTTTGCTAGGTAACAACTAATTGGGGTACGTAGACGGGAGGGAAACGAAAGGGATATTTTTCTCTATTTTAATTATGTTTTATTTGCCTCAAATTAGTGCTTCTAAAGTAGAACCGAGTGGCGAGATAAAATGGCCGCCAGTGGGAAGATGTGCGCAGGCGCAAGGGGACACGTGGTACGGGATGAGATTGAAGAAATCTGGAGCCTCGTGATGTCTCTGAGAGGCTAGGATGCAAGAAATGGTCAAGGCTGGTGTGACCTAATTGAACTGATAGTGTGCCGTGATGATCAGGAGAGAGTCCGTGGGAAAGGAGCCCAAGAGAAAGGACAATGACTGCGGAGTTCTTGAATGTGTCAAAAGAAGATACAAATGGACTGATCGAATCGGATGGAAATGTTTAAGCGTATGGGAAAGGAAATGATCCAAGGACCCTTGAATCCAAGAGAACTTGATTAAAGAATGAATAAGCTGACATGCATGGACCAATGAAAGAAAAGCGTGATATTAATGTTGCAACAGTTAGTTAGCAAAGTTAGAATTGGGGTATAAGAGGGCCTACTCTTAGTGGGAGGGGGTCAGTTGCAGGAGTTCCAGGGAAGTTCCAGAGAGTTGCAGTACGAGAGTCGTGGTTGCAGTAGAGGAGACGGGTTGCAGGTAGCTGATGCTGACGAGCTGAAGTTGCTGTTGCGGTCTTAACTTTACAGTTGAGTATGAGAATCAGGCTATTTCTAATCCCAAAGTTAGGTTAGAAATCATTAGGCTAAATTAGGAAGCTAGGCAGGTAACTAAGGTTTTTGGCTTCATGACAAAATTTCCTTTCTGCAATAAATTGATTATGCTTAATAAAATTGTGAATTTAAAATGAATAATTGAATAAAGTATTAAATCTTTTCATGCTTTTAAAATTATATAAAATTTAAGATTCTTTAAAAACCAAAATGACTCAGTGGTTATTTTCCTAAATGATTGTGACATGAGTAATTGGTTGATTGTGATTCAGCTGGTCTTAATCACTATGAACTAATTTCTTAAATGAATGATTCATCGACAAACAATGAGCAGGAATATCTTAAGAAATAACTAAAAGAAAGTGACAAATTAAGGTAAATAGATATCCTTGCTCTTCCAGCGGTACACAAAATGGTGTTCTCCATTTAGTTCTCATGCTTCTCCTAGGAGTACAGAATTTCATAAAGGTGTAAAAGGAAATCCAGGAGTGTGTGTGTGTGTTTAGGCGATGTTTATGGGCCCCATCGTCATGTGGATATGAGAAATATAGTTTGCCCCTGGATGACCTATAAGTAACCTGGGAGGAGGATAGTTTTTATTGTACGCGCTGCATCAGATTTCTTGGTAGCAGAGTTATGGTTTTCTATAGATTAGTTTAGTGATTATTGTTTATTGATTATTGATTATTTGATGACTAACACTATATGTTGAGTCGCGTTATGTTATATGTAAGTTTTCACGCTTCTGGGATGTAGGAAGTGGAACACGTGTGGCAAGAGAAGTCACATGGAATTTGGTACATGGTCTGAATTCATTTTTGGTTATAACGCAGGTTGTGTTATGTTAGGGATTTCGGTGTGAAAAGTGTGTAAATGAAATAGCAAATCACGTTTACTTGTGAAACTTTGGCCTTAATTCTCAGGAGCCTAGTCTCCACATGTGTCTTATCCCCAGAGAAACGAGTAAATTGTTTGTTTGAAAGAAGGGTAAGGTAGAGGGAAGTGCTACTTTATCGGCAAAAGCAAATAATTCTGTGGTAGGGTAGAGGTAAGCGCTGCCTACTGGAAAAACAGGATTCTTGTGTAAAAGGACAAAGCTGTCACTTTGTTTAGCGAATCAGACTATGGAATTGTTTATTTGTTGTAACTAACGAAGAAAACTGTAAAAAGAAAAATTGCCGATAAATTTTGTAAAGGAGGGGTAAAGAGTAGAAGTGACGTGAAAAAGTGCCGCGCTAGGATTGGTCAGTGCACTAGTCACGTGAATACAGAGCAGGAGTGACGTAGAAAAGTGCCGCGCTAGGATTGGTTGGTTCGCGGACGGTGGAAATTGTTCTGATTGGTACGTTAGTGTGAATCGCGCTGTAATTGGACGAAGTTCCGTACACAGAAACAGCGTTAGAGTAAAGAGAAAACAAATAGAAAACATGCCATATTACGAGTATGAAAGGGAGAGAACGTCATGGACAACGAAATTAAAGAATTTCTTTAAGAAAGACAAAAAGGTTGTGACTAGAGAGGGACAAGTAATTCCTCCGCCGAAATCAGCAGCTTCACATATGATGCTGAAATATGGATATCATACGTGCATATGGTTGGATAATTGGGTAAAATATACAAAGAATGATGGAGCATTGGCTTTTCCTGAAAATGGTTCTTTTAATGTAGCGATTTTACGGAATTTAAAAGAAAAGATGCTTAAATTGGAACCTAGACCTAGACCGACACAGTTTGAGGCTTTAACAGAATGGGAAGATGAGATGTACGAGAAAGAAAGATTCAGAGGTATGAAAGGTTATGAGTTCGTGCCCGGAAGAATGTGGGGAATGAATCATGAGGACAGAATAAAACGATGGAGATGTGCTAACATGACAGGAGGTTTGTTTCCAGCTTTTACAGTTGAGGAAGGGACTAAGAAAAAACGGACTGAGAAAAAGAAACATTTAGAGAGAGAAAAGTATATGCATGAGAGCGAAACGGATGACGAGTTGCTGGAAGATATATTAAATAAAAATCCACCTCCGTATCAGCAGAATTCTACAGTGGTGACACCAAATGCGCCACCAATAGAAGCTATGCGAAATGAAAGTCCAGAAAAAAGACAAGAAATAAATAGGTCACAAGAACAAATAAGAACTTCCCAAATTGAGGGAATAGAAAATGATAGTGCAAGAGAATTGGCAAAGACAACAAAAGAACTAACTGAGAAAATTAGAGAATTAACAAAGAATATGGAAGCAGTTACCGTACCCGTAACAATAGGTCCAGTAATACCAGTTTTCGAGAATCAGAAAATTGATGAACGATCTTTGGTGATTCCCTTGAGTTCGCAATTCCAAAGAGAAAAGGAAAGAATAGAAACAAGTCCAGGTACGAGCAATTTGACTAGTGCTTACAGACCAAGTCCACCTGAAAATTTGACAGTGAATAAGTGTAGCGGTAGGAAAATGCCTATGGTAACTGAATCTGCAACGGTGACACCTGAAAAGAGTGGAAATTGGACAGAAATAAATAGTACTCCTATAGGTCCGACTCCTGATGAGTTAAATGAGTGGATAAAAGCTTTTAAAATAAAAGAAACGGAAGAAAAACCATTAGATGTGATCAGATTGAAGATTGACATGGAAGAATTAATTCTAGGAACGATTGGTACAGAAAAGATAAAGAATTATCAGGATGATGAAATAATGTTTCTGTGCAAAAGTATAACATGGAGGGCAAAGAATTTACATGACAAACTAGAAGAAGTGGCCGGTGAGATTGGAATAGATTTTGCAAAAGTAAAAACGTTGCAGAAACCATACAGAGTAGATTTTTGTGAAAAAGATATTGAAAATTTGAATACAGCAGGAAGGCTGACACAGATAAAAGAGTTGATTGTTTTGTTAAGAAAATGGGGTGATGTGGACAGATGGAAGGTTAGATGGACAAAGAAGAATGAGAAAAGCGTAGACAAAGGTTCATTGGCTTTTATGATAACAGAAAAGGAACATGTTGTTAAAGAGTACCCTATGAGAGAAACTCCAGGTGGTAGTTATGTGCATGTTCCCTGGACTAGGCAGGACATCCTGTCATTTACAAATGACTTTCCAAAGTTAAGAGAAAAGCCAGTTGAGTGGTACCGACAGGTAGAAAGGTTTGTAAAGGTCTCGAAAGTGTTGTGGATAGATTTGGATGGATTGTTTGACATAGTGGTACCAACGGATCTGTGGTCAGAATGTAAGATTACAGTTGACTGGCCAACTACAGAATATCCAAGAGATCCTAAGACAGGAGCTCCAGGACCAGATGTGATGAAGAAGTACGATAAAGTGATTACCTTTTTGAAAAATAAGATTCCTCCAAAAGAGACAGATTGGGTTAAGATTGATAGAACTACACAGGAAAGTAAGGAGAGTGTACATGCATATTATGAGCGATTGTTGTTAGTTTTCAAACAGTATAGTGGTTATGAGGAATTAAGTGAAAAGGATATGAGTCATTTTGTATACCGATTTGTATTTGGCTTGAAACAAGAAATAAGTGATATGATTAAGCAACATATGATAAACTGGCAGAATGCAAGTGTAGATGAGGTGCTGAGGTATGCTAAGTATTGTAGTGATGAAATAGAGAGTAAACAGCGTAAGTTGAAAGAAAAAGCAATGTGGGCACAAGTGAAAGTGGCAGAAAAACAAGAAGCTCAATTGGATAATAATAATGGAAACGAATCAGGACAAAATAAGATGCGACCAAATATAGGTAAAGGAAAAGGACAAGTGAGTCTAGAAGAGGCAAAGAAGAAATGGCCATGTCATAATTGCGGAAAATTAGGGCATTGGAGAAATGAGTGTAAGTTCCCACCTAAACCTAATCCGGAACATCAATCATTAACTCCACAGGTGCAGAATGAGGTAGTTGTTCAACAAAGTCAGGTGCCACAACCACCACTTCCCAACACTGTTAACCAGCAAAGATACAGTACAGAAACAGGATTCTACGGAGGAGAGCAGGTAACACAGTTGCCGAGAGCAGCTAACATTTCCCAGTATTGGTTGCATCAGAGTGAGGATGACCCAGATGAAAGTTTCTGACGGTGCGCAAGAGAGGGGAAAGAGTGCGTGCTTGGCGCAACTCTAGAGGTAGATCAGTCTGGTCCCTTTGTGGATGGAGAAGTGAATGGAGCAAACGTAACATTCCTTGTCGATACTGGAGCTACCCGTTCTACTGTTAGGTCAGTGGAAATTCCGAACCTTCCTCTCTCAGGTGAATGCATCCAAGTGGTAGGAGTTGCCAATCAGCAGATTAAAACCCCACTTACTGAATTGGTAGAAGTAAAAATTGGTTCTTTTAGGAAAATGCATAAATTTGTAGTGTGTGATTGTAGTCCTGTAAATCTTTTAGGTCGTGACCTCTTGTGTAAAATGAATTGCACAATTTATTGTACACCAGATGGAATTGGTTTTCAGACTTCAGATGAAGATGCTTTGTATAAAGTAACTTTGATGAATCAGGAACCTGAAATGAATGGTTTGTTTCCTGCATTTGATGCAGGAAAACTTCCAGAAGAATTAAAAAGTGCAGTGAAAGAAAGTGTGTGGGATTTTACAGGAGAAGACATTGGATTAATGAGAGAAGTTGATCCTGTAAAAGTGACAGTGAAAGAAGGGATAAGTTATCCAAACACGCCACAGTACAAATTAACTCCAGAAATAATTGAAGGAATAACTCCTGTGATAAATAAGATGATTGAACAGGGAATTCTGAAAGAAATCATGAGCAGTCCATGTAATTCACCTATTATGGGACTGAAAAAGCCAAATGGAACATACAGAATAGTACAGGATTTGAGAAAGATCAACAAAATAGTTGTACCATGCTGTCCAATAGTGCCAAACCCTGCAGTGATTCTATATCAAATTCCGCATGAAGCTGAGTGGTACACTGTGATAGATTTGTGTCATGCATTTTTCTCTATTCCTTTGCATCCAGATAGCCAGCCATTATTTGCATTCCGTTTTGGAGAGCGTATTTTGGCATGGTGCCGAATTCCTCAGGGGTATACAGAGAGCCCCTCAATTTTTAATCAGATTCTAAAGAAATCTCTGGAAGATTTAAAAATGCCAGAAAAATCAGTGATGGTGCAGTATATCGATGACCTATTGGTGGCATCGAAAACCAAAGAGGCATGTGTAAGTGACACAATTGCTTTACTGAACCATTTGGAGAAAAGAGGACATAAGGTGTCCCCTTCAAAATTACAGTTTTGTCAGAAAGAAGTCCAGTATTTAGGACATAAAATTGAGAAAGGAGTGCGGAAAATAGCGACAGAAAGAGTAAGAATGATTCAAGGAATGAGAGCACCAATGACTCAAAGAGAGGTAAGAATGTTTTTGGGAATGGTTGGATATTGTCGACAATGGATAAGTGGATTTTCTTTGATTGCAAAACCATTACAAAAATTGACAAAGAAAGATGTAAAAGACCCTTTTGAGTTAAACAAAGAAGAAATGAAATCTTTCAAAGAATTGAAAAGGAAACTGTGTGAGGCCCCTGCATTAGGCATGCCTGATTATGAGAAAGATTTTGAGTTATACTGCAGTGAAAGAGATGGATGTGCATTTTCAGTACTAGTACAAAAACATGGCACCATGAAGAGGCCTATAGCTTACTTTTCAGCTGTTTTAGATCCTATAGCAAAGGCATTGCCTGGATGTTTGAAAGCAGTTGCTGCTACTTGTGTAAGTCTGGAACAAAGTGAAGGTATAGTGATGGGGTATCCACTGAGAGTATATGTTCCCCATTCAGTAGAAATTCTTTTGACAAGAACAAAAACACAGTACATGACACATAGTCGGCTGACTAAGTACGAAAAAGTCATCTTGAGTGCAGAAAATGTGACCATAGATAGATGCATAAATGTAAATCCTTCGACTTCATTGCCAGATGAAGAGAGTATAATTGAACAAGATGAAGTAGATCATGATTGTCTGAATGTGCTGGAATATTGCACAAAACCAAGAGCTGACATAAAAGATGAACCGTTAAAGGAATCCGATTATGTCATGTTTGTAGATGGTTCATGTTTACGCACAAAGGAAGGAGTGTTAAGCGCAGCTTATGCAGTATGCACAGTGGCAACTGTAATGGAAGCGTCTTGTCTGAAAGGAGTTAGGTCTGCCCAAGTTGCGGAACTAATTGCTTTGATTCAAGCATGTAAATTGGGGAAAAATGTACGAATCACGATTGTGACCGATAGCCAATATGGTTTCGGCATCGTACATGATTTTGGCCAGATTTGGTCACAAAGAGGATTTTTGACATCTGCAGGAACACCTATCAGAAATGGAGATTATGTTAAAAAACTGCTTGAGGCGATACAGCTGCCTAAACAAATAGCTGTAGTGAAGTGCAAGGCACATAAGAAAAACGAAGATTACATAGCGGTCGGCAATAATTATGCTGACGAGATCGCTAGATATTGTGCGGAAAACATGGCGTCCCTGAACAGAAATAGAGAAAGGGAGCATGTCTCTTGTCCTTTGCTTTTCACTAATGCAGTCGAAACATGGGATGAAGTAAGGCAGTTACAAGACACAGCAAGAGATGAGGAAAAGGATTACTGGATTAAAGCAGGATGTAGAAGACAGGAAGATAATGGAGTGTGGGTATATAGAGATGAAAGACCAGTTATGCCTGATAGCATGATTGCAGACATGGCACGGATGTACCATGGACAAGCTCATATTGGGAGAGATGCAATGATCAGACTTTTTAGACAAACTTGGTATAATCCAAAATTCAGAGCCATTGCTGAAAGTCTTTGTCAAAGATGTCTTATTTGTCAACAATTTAACCCAGGAAGAAAAACAGTAGTGAGTCTAGGAACAATAGGACGAGAAGGAGGTCCATTCACAAGGATACAGATGGATTTTATTGAGATGCCCCCTAGTAACAGATTAAGATATGTTCTGGTGGTCGTCTGTTTGTTCTCTCGTTGGGTGGAGGCATACCCCACAAGAAGGAATGATGGAACAACAGTGGCAAAACATATGCTACGAGAGTTCATTCCGAGGTATGGTTTTCCAGTCACAGTTGAGACAGATAGAGGAACACATTTTCAAAATGAGTTGATTCAATTGATTTGTGAAGCATTGAGTATTAAACAAAAATTACATTGTGCTTACAGACCCGAAGCTTCTGGGGTAGTAGAGCAGATAAATGGAACAATTAAAAACAGATTAGGAAAAATGTGTCAAGCTACAGGACTCAAATGGCCAGATGCACTGCCTCTTGTTCTGATGACCATCAGAAGCATCCCTGAAAAGAAAACGGGACTCAGTCCTCATGAAATGATCATGGGACGAGCAATGAGACAAGCCCACGTACCAGTCAACAAGTTATTGACAATAACTGATGATCTAATACTGGATTATTGCAAAGGACTGGCTGATGTGGTGCGTTCTGTGTTTCATCAGGTTGGACCGGATGCGACCACTCTTGAAAGAAAACCAGCCCACGACTTGAATCCAGGAGACTGGGTCCGTATTAAAGTCCACAGGAGAAGAAACTGTCTAGTTCCACGTTGGGATGAGCCAAGACAGGTAATCCTAGTAACAACGACTGCTGTCAAGTGTGCAGGAGTAAAGAACTGGGTTCATGCCTGCCACACAATCAGAATTCCAGAACCTACAGATCGACATGTGAGTCGGCGTCTGGAAGTGTGGGATAAAAGTTTAACGGCGGGAACAACCAAGATAAAAGAAAGGGTGCCAGAACTTGAAGATCGACCTGAAAGTCGACATCTGGAGACCCCAACGGAAAACACCTCTAGAGAAGAAGAGGAACAAGAAGAAGAAGAAGAAAGAAATTCAGAAGTTCCAGAACTTGAAGATCGACCTGTAAGTCGACATCTGGAAATATCTGACACAACTTCAGGATCTGATGATTCAGCTGCAAATTGGGAAGAATTCCGAAAGGGAACTTGGGGTTATAAACCAATTAGAGAAGAAACTGAGCAAAAAATTGAGTTAGATGAACAACCAAGTACAAGTTATGGTGGAAATCATTCAGAAACAATATTAATAGATGAAGTAGGGAAAGAAGTACACAAAAAGTTAGAAAATCGAGAAGAACCCCGAGGAGCAATAGGGATAGATAGAAAAACAGGAGAACAGGGAAATTCAGAAGCAGGTAAGGAGGAAAACACCAAATCGGAAGAACCCCGAGGAGGGACAGTGATAAGGGAAAACGAAAAGGAGAAGATAGATCCACCAGTAGGAGATGACGAGATTATAAGTAACAAAATAAGAGACAATAGTGAGACAGTTGAAACAGAAACAGAAGAAAGTGGAGGAGAGGAAAAAGCAAAGACTGAATCAAGAAAAAGAAATTGGAGGTCGGAAAGAGAAGAAAGAGAGGGTGAGGTCAAAAGGCCAAGAAAAGGAGATAATTGGCCCAACAGCTATGTAAGAAAATTGAGATATAGAATAATAAGAGCAGAAGATGAAGATGCTGAACAAGTAAATGAAGTAACAAGTCAAAAGGGACAAGAAAAACCCAGTGGAAAAAGATTACAAAAGTCCAAAAGGACAAGGAAAATAAATTCAAAATTTAAGTCACCTGAGTGGCTGTATATTGCACTAACAGATTACAAAGGAGAAGAAGAAAACACTCACGGAAACCAGAGACTAAGAAGTCGAATGGGAAAAGGTGAGATGCAACAAAAGGACTGAAGTGAAGACTTAAAGTGCTTCTGCCGGACGTGACAATTTTACTGGATGTGACAAATCACCGGATGTGACAACGAAAGAATTCTGGAGAGAATTAAAGAAAGTACCAAGCAAAGACTTTTTGAAAGCAGAGTGGCGTCTAAGTCATTTTGAGGTGTAGTGACACAATTTTCTGAAAATTTAACAAATAGAAAAAGAAAATGGAGAATAATGAGAATAGAAGAAATAAATGTGAATTTGTAAAGAGATGGTGCAAAATGTGCTGCTTTTGTACAGGGTTATTAATGACCATATGGATAGTTTTAGCAATCACAATTCCAATTAGCGTGGCTGTGATAGAAGCAAAGAATGATACTAAACAAGAAAAAGAAACTAATATTAAAGAACAAGTTGTTTTAAGAAGTAGTGCAGAGTTGCATAAGGATAGGTCAGTAACAGATTTCTCAAAGAATGTTTTTACAAAGTTGTTGTATGAGTACGTAAAAACAATGGAAGTAAGAGATTGTTATGTTTGTATGCAATTGCCTGCATCAGTATCTGAAGGTGTGACTTATCATCACTTACCTTTGACTTATGGAATAACATGTAGTGTAATAGCAAGTTTATTTTATAAAACAGGTAGATTAGAATCTTATTATACTGATATAGATAAGATATTTGCAAACATTCCTGTAGTGCCAGAACTTAACAAAGTAAAACCAGCAAAGGTTTTAGGAGAATTCTTTTTAGAACATAGAAAATTAACGTTAGAAGAAATAGTTAGTGACAACCTTACCTGTGAGTTAAAGAAAGAAGAAAAAGTATTTCTAGACATGGTTGAGGAAAGAAGAATGAAATTTCAAAAAGAAGCAATAAAAGAGGAAGGAAAACGTTTATGGACGTTTGAGGAAGGAAATCATGAAGGGAAAAAGATAAATGCAGCAATGACATTAGACTGGCCGCAAACAGGAAAGTTGTGCATTAGGAGAAATAAGACAGTCTATGACAATTACTTTGTAGGTTCCAGTGTCTGCCATGACAATTATCAAATTCTGGGAGGTTGGGGATTCAAAGGTGGAAAAGATCCAATATTTCCAGGTATTTATTATATTTGTGGGAATAGAGCTTATTACAGGTTACCGGACCATTGGTATGGAACTTGCTATGTAGGCCTGGTCTTTCCAAAAATCTTTCACATGGACAGAGAAGAAAAAGGAACATACAAGATGATTAATAGATTTACACGTAGAAAGAGGGAAAGTTTTTCAGAAGTTGTAGGAGATATTTTTGGAGCATTGATACCAGCAGTGGGAATGCATTTAAAATTCGGAAGTTATCCACAGTAGTAGATCGTTTGTCTACAGATACTGCGGGAGGGTTCTTAATGGTAAATACCGAAATGGTTGCCATGAGAGCTATGGTGATGCAAAATCGGCTTGCCCTTGATATTCTTTTGGCAAAAGAGGGTGGAGTCTGTGGAATGTTGAAAGTCCAACATTGTTGTACTTACATTCCGGATAACAGTGAAAATATACAGAAGTATATTACAAATATTACAAGTCTGCACAAAGAATTAGTCCCACTGGAGGTTGAAAGTGTTTTGGGAAAACTTGGTAGAGGGTTTTCCTCAGTAGCAAATTGGTTAACTAGGATGAGTAAACTAGTAATAGGGAAAGTTATAATAGTAGCAACTATAGTGATATTGTTAGCAATGACATTGAAAATAGTAATAACATGTATAAAGAGAAAAGTAAGACAGAATAAGATAAGAAGAAATAACAGAATAATGAGAGAAAGAGAGAGAGAAATGGGTGAAATTGAGTTGGAGAAAATGAAAGAAAGCATGTATAAAGAGACAAAAAGGCAAGATGAAGAAGAGACAGAGATATGAATAACAGAAAGTAAAGGATGAAAGACATGCTGCCTGAAAAGAAGTATGACTTGGGTTTTATGTGGTGATTTAAAAATCACCAAAGGGGGATTGATGGAGCAGTAAAAATAAAAAAATTTAACCCCTAACAAATTATATAATTAATTAATTAAAAATGTTCGTTTAAATGTAGTAATCAACATTGTATATGTGGGAATGGTAATATGCCAATGTATGTGCTAAATAATCTATTAATGAATGTCCGTGTGTCTAATCATAACGTAAGAATAAAAAGCGTACTAAATAAAATAAATGCATGTTTGTGCTTCATAGAAATAAAATGTGTCGTTGCAAAAACAATAGTGATGGTAAGTAAGGAGCAGCTTAAATGTCGCTTTTTGCTAGGTAACAACTAATTGGGGTACGTAGACGGGAGGGAAACGAAAGGGATATTTTTCTCTATTTTAATTATGTTTTATTTGCCTCAAATTAGTGCTTCTAAAGTAGAACCGAGTGGCGAGATAAAATGGCCGCCAGTGGGAAGATGTGCGCAGGCGCAAGGGGACACGTGGTACGGGATGAGATTGAAGAAAT
Source organism: Calotriton arnoldi (assembly GCA_963921515.1). NCBI lineage: Eukaryota > Metazoa > Chordata > Amphibia > Caudata > Salamandridae > Calotriton > Calotriton arnoldi. The sequence goes on along the minus strand of CAWUFW010002330.1, from coordinate 326,628 downwards.
CTGGAGCCTCGTGATGTCTCTGAGAGGCTAGGATGCAAGAAATGGTCAAGGCTGGTGTGACCTAATTGAACTGATAGTGTGCCGTGATGATCAGGAGAGAGTCCGTGGGAAAGGAGCCCAAGAGAAAGGACAATGACTGCGGAGTTCTTGAATGTGTCAAAAGAAGATACAAATGGACTGATCGAATCGGATGGAAATGTTTAAGCGTATGGGAAAGGAAATGATCCAAGGACCCTTGAATCCAAGAGAACTTGATTAAAGAATGAATAAGCTGACATGCATGGACCAATGAAAGAAAAGCGTGATATTAATGTTGCAACAGTTAGTTAGCAAAGTTAGAATTGGGGTATAAGAGGGCCTACTCTTAGTGGGAGGGGGTCAGTTGCAGGAGTTCCAGGGAAGTTCCAGAGAGTTGCAGTACGAGAGTCGTGGTTGCAGTAGAGGAGACGGGTTGCAGGTAGCTGATGCTGACGAGCTGAAGTTGCTGTTGCGGTCTTAACTTTACAGTTGAGTATGAGAATCAGGCTATTTCTAATCCCAAAGTTAGGTTAGAAATCATTAGGCTAAATTAGGAAGCTAGGCAGGTAACTAAGGTTTTTGGCTTCATGACAAAATTTCCTTTCTGCAATAAATTGATTATGCTTAATAAAATTGTGAATTTAAAATGAATAATTGAATAAAGTATTAAATCTTTTCATGCTTTTAAAATTATATAAAATTTAAGATTCTTTAAAAACCAAAATGACTCAGTGGTTATTTTCCTAAATGATTGTGACATGAGTAATTGGTTGATTGTGATTCAGCTGGTCTTAATCACTATGAACTAATTTCTTAAATGAATGATTCATCGACAAACAATGAGCAGGAATATCTTAAGAAATAACTAAAAGAAAGTGACAAATTAAGGTAAATAGATATCCTTGCTCTTCCAGCGGTACACAAAATGGTGTTCTCCATTTAGTTCTCATGCTTCTCCTAGGAGTACAGAATTTCATAAAGGTGTAAAAGGAAATCCAGGAGTGTGTGTGTGTGTTTAGGCGATGTTTATGGGCCCCATCGTCATGTGGATATGAGAAATATAGTTTGCCCCTGGATGACCTATAAGTAACCTGGGAGGAGGATAGTTTTTATTGTACGCGCTGCATCAACGAGTACCACTGGGACGAGATGGAGCATCTCATAAAACCTTTGCTAGAAGCCTACTGTGAGAGTGGAGAGAGGTGGCACAGGAATTTAATGTAATTTCCAGTGCCAGCACATGATGCACTTTGGATGTAACACTCTCCATTATGAGAAATGAAAACTAGCATCAGTGTGTCTGGAGCACCTCATTAATGCCCCTTTTGATGGTTAACACTTGTTTGGGATGTAAGTGGACTCCCTGTTATAAAAAATCAAGAATGTCACAGAAATGGCTGGGTGATGGTTGGCACTCCAGACCCAAACCAACAGACCTGGTTTTCAGCAGCAACAGGTGGGAGAGTGCCAAACTGCAGCAACATTGCGGCACCCACAACAGCAGCCTAACAGGAGTTGCAGCTTCATAAATCATAAGCTAGAAGATGCTTCAGAAGTAGTGGCTACAGAAAAGGTAGAGGAGCCCAAGAAAAGGGCCCTTCTGCACTCAGGCAATGATTTTCCGACTTGCGACTCCAATGGACTTCTGACCCTCCCCCTTCAGGCAGTGCTCATGCCTCTCTCTCCCTTGGGATTCCAGCAGAGTGGAAACCGTGGTGCTGCTTCTGTTTCTGCCATCTGGTTTGGCTCTCTGCCTCTGTGTTTGCTTCTCTGTAGTGGCACATTACTTTAAGCTTCAGGATACACTGCCTGGATTGGCAGTACATCAAGTATAATTTGGTTACCCAGTGACCCTCAGAACCTGGGTATCTGAAATCTAAAGTAAGGTAGGTTCTGTCGGGGGAAGAGATAATTACTTTAACTTTAACAAAAATGTATGCACTGTCATAGGGATTCTGCACACACAGAGCTATGCACAGGATAATAGAACCTCGGAATATAGTGGTGAGCCAACCATAGACCTTAGCACCTAAAACCCCAACCCAACTAGCCTTAGCGTCCCATTAGCAGCAATGTACCAATGATTGGACAACCCAGAACACGGTATCTCTATCTCAGGACTCGCAGAAGCAAGAACACTCTTTCGTCACTCACTCGTACCTGTCCACAACATGCGTAAGAAGAGACACTGTATAGGTTAAAATGTTTATTTCAACTTACGTGCTCTAAGATACAGTACACGTGTCAGTACTACTAGCATAATACATATGAATAATATAATCAGCATAGTTACAACTCCATAGAATACGAACGGGGAAAGCATCTCATAAAGCAGTGGATATATGTCTAACTAACATTACCACCTTCCCCGTGCTGGAAGCCAGTTTATTATAAAAATAGAAGACCTCTGGGCTTTGACTAGCGAACCCCCATACCTCAGTCTCTAGATGCAAAACTACATCAGCAGACAATCACAGCTCTTCTCTCTGGAAAGGTTGTCTCCAAGTGTGTCTAGCGCGGGCCAACAGCAATATTAAAAGCACACTAATTTTCCATGGCAGCTGTACCTAGTGTTATGTCTAGGTGTGAGGGACTGGCCAAATCAGCAAGACAAGGAAGCATTGTTATTCGACCTTGTACATGTTGTGCAGTCTGAGCCCAAAGTGAACAGGAGAAAAGGTGAAAGATAGAAAATGCAGGCAGTGCAAAAAGAACCTGGCAAGAGCAGAGGTCGATACAACAACGGCTCAGAGTAACGTGTGCAAAGAAAAGCAGTATGGCAGCCAGGCCCAGGACAACTTTAGCAAGGCAGGACAGGGCCAGGATGCCACAAACCACAAGACACCCTCCCCTGGACAGTCCATCGGCCAAGACAAAGGACGAAGACAGAGTTCAAATGGGCCGAGCAGAACAGAAACATCTGCAGGTGATGCAGTCCCTAGGAGGGAGAGGGACAAAACTACAAAAGTGTCCGATGACCAATGGGAGCCAGCCAGGCAGGCCATTTCAATCCAGAAGCGTGTAAGTGCAGAAAAACGCTATAGCATCCAAAAGGACATCATTGGAAGTGTCAGAAAACATAGACGCCATCCAGTCCAACAGATCAAACGAGCAGGAATGTTCCTCAAAGGACGGAGCATCCAAAAGCAATGCGGGACAGCTTGCGTGATATTCAATATAGCTCTGTTGTAGGAGATCCTGAGCAGCCGCCCAGATATCCCATTGTGCCAAAATCCCAAGTGCAGCCGCACGCGTCATCCAGCCTGTAACGGAACAGTCCTGTTCATGGGCCTCTAAGGGACCCACCAACCGAACAAAATCCGGAACAGACAACAACGAATTGGAGAGGCAATAATCCATGGTCCAGGTGAACGGACAGCGGATGCAAGACATCACAGGTTGCACGCAAGTGAAATACGCAAAGCGAAAAGAAAGGGTATATGACACACTGATGGTCGCCAATGGCAGAACACCGAAACCAGCCAGGAGTCGCTCACGGAGCAGCTGGAGGCGTTCGGGATCGAGAAGGGCCCATCGGGGAGCAGCCATTGCGCAGAAAACAGACCAACAGCAAGACACCAGCCGCCAAGGCGAGGATTAAGGGGAATCCACCAAAGACGCTGGAAAAAATAGAATGAATGAACGCCGGTATCACACCGAAAATAGTTTGGAAGGTGGACACCAGGCCGGACCCCACAATCTTAAAAAAGTGCACCAGACCCTCAGTGTTTGATGCGTTAAAAATACGATGAATTAACTCCCCGAAATGTTGGGGGAGGTCAGTGTTCAAAAGGGCCTGTATTTCACTGTGGGTACTCGCCACCTGGAGAATGAATGTCTCCCGGGCGGATGTGAGCATAACCTCTTCATTCAATAATAGGGCCTTTATTCTGCTCAACTTATTGAAATCTGCCTCCATGGTAGGAATGGAAGGCCAAATAGAGTTATCAACGATGTCGTGAGGGGGAGGAAAAAGCACATTCTTGCAACAGACAACTCTGTGCGAGACCGTGACAATATACGGAATGCCGGCCCGTAGGCCACAACAGTCTTCGTTATTTAAAAGCAAATAGCTACCATTAGTAAGCAAAGTAAAGGTGGGAGAAATAGCAGGAGCAGGAATACCTTTTAGCACACATGCAAGATTTGGAACGGAAACGCTACAAGCTCCGTGCAGCTTAATATGTTTACAAATAAGCGAATGACCTACAGTTGAATCACAAGACTCCCCGTGAGAAAAACTTCCTTGCCGTCTCTGAGGCATTTATACATGAAAGGCAAGGACCAGAGTTCATGTAGGAAGGCACTACCCAAAGGCTGGAAACGGCCCACAGGATAATGTTTCATGCATGAGCTAAATTCAAACAAGGAAAAAGGTAAAGCGATAACCCCATGAACTAGCCACACAGCAGAATCTAGTTCCGCTACAGAGAATGGTAAGGGATCCACTTTTTCAATATGTAACAAAGTGTAAGATGCATCTTTCATGGACATGAACTGCTGTTTTTCAGTCAAATTAAAAGGCAGAAATAGGGCGGTGGTGTTCAAGAAATTCCAAGGAACTTTACTCTAACTTCAGGGTTTGCAAAGTCCACGCAAACTGCATTACTGAACGCAATTGATTTTGACCATGGTACAATATAGAAACATCATCTTGTACAATATCAACAACAGAGGACACAATATTCTCTAATGTGTAAATGCGGGAAGACAGGGTATTTATACTATTGTCAACAACAGCAAGCACCTTTTCCAAATTTGCTTGGTCTATTTCCCGAAGACGGGATGCAGCTTCCATTTGTGATAGCTTCCAGAGTTCATTATACGCTTCATAAATGAATCTCTTTGGTCGTGGACCACGAGGCCCCAAAACAAAGTCGGACAGATCAATGTTGCCTGAAAGGAGGGATAAATGCTGTTTTACAGAGTCTAGGGACGAATGCTGCAACCACTGTTTGCATAATTTACCAACAGAATATGTGGTGACAGTACGGGAATCAGAAAACCTCGGATCAGGCCTGTCCTGTTTGTATCCAGGAACTGAGCCGTGAAAACGCAGTTGGCATGCATTAGACGATATGGGCCATACCAACCAGGGTGACTGTACAAGTGTAGAAACATTGAATGAATTGTCCTGAAACATGGCCTGCAAAGTCGCAAGGGACATATTAAGACGCAAACTATCATTGGGAGCGCTTGACAGGGATGGTAGGGAAGGTGCGTTTAATTGTTTAGTAGTAGCCAAACCCCAACACGTAGTCTGATAGATGGAAGCATTTAGAAACACCATTTGGGCCGGTATAAGGCAAGCACGGTGCAAAGCCTCTGTGCCTTGCACCTGCCATGGCTTTGATCCCCAGATTGATTTTAAATCCACAGTGTCCCTCCAGTACTCATAACCACCCACAGCCAAGGCGTTCAAAAAGGAACCCGAATAAAGTAATTTTGTGTGGGTCAACATGATTTTCTGAGTTAATGTGGCATTCAGTTTAAAATAATAGGACCCAGGGTTTGATCGATTGAAATCAGTGAAATAGGTAAATTTATTTCTAAGAGTCTGGGAGCTACCTGGTATGGGGTTTGGGCAATGTTCCCATTGGGTGTATGTAACAGGGCTACGAAGTGCACTCGGTTTGTGGAGAAAATGGTTGCCCCAATGCTGGTAGCAGTACAAATCGGCATAATTCGCAGAATTCATATATAAATCCTCAGCATTAAAAGAAGCATAGTATTTTAAATCAGCAAATAATGCTTCAACGGCATGCACATCCCAATCGTCAGAATGAATATTACTTTTTACTACATCACCCATCGAAACTCGAAGGACATTTGGTACATTAATAATTTCTGTCGGACCATGGATTTGAAAGTTTACCGCATCCCATACGATGCCATCAGCAACTGGAAACGCTGAAATGTTCACCAAAGTGTGGTCACGCTTCATGATGTGAGAGGAGGAATGTGGAGCCAAAGTTCCAGCAACACTGTTCACAGCAGAGCGTTCAGGTAAATAGTGACCATTGATGAGTAGAAAAAACACTGTGACAAAGCCAATGGACATGAACAAAAAAATCAAGAAAAGCACCAACCAGAGATATGTCCAGGGTGGAACCAAAAATTGTCTCTAAACCAGGATACAAAAAGACTGAACTTGGACGGGACATTTGAAGAGGTGGAATCCGAGTCAAAGGAAAAACTTGTCGGGCTCAGTGGCGTTGTTGGTTGGTGTGCCACCGACTCTGTTGCGGGATAGGTATACTCGTCCTCGTCGATGCAGGGGGATGCAGGGGGTTCGAATATATTTTCAGGCAAATCAACCATCTCCATGGTAACATCAGTGACCGTTCGGGCAGGAGTGCCTCGAACACATGTCCGATAAATGGCAGGACAAGAGACCGCTGGTGTAACACTATTCAGGATCGGCCAGATGTTGTAGCTTGACATTTTCCACTGAGATGTATCTGTTCTCCTTGCGACCAGGAAGCGGTGGTAAGATTACTGTACGTGTTCCCTTCAAGTACAGAACTGGAACCGGTGCACGAAAAGAGGGGCCGAATTCTTTTTTGTTCTCCACCTTCTCTCGAACCAGGTCGCCAATCTTCGGAAGCCAGCCGGCAACCGGAACCTGCAGAGCGGTGTCTGTGGCTGAAGGCAAATGTGCAATTGCAAGTTTGTCTCGGGCTTCTTGTAAGTCCTGTAACATAGCAGAATGGTTATCTACATCAAACTTGGCGGATTGCGCCGCCATATCTAGACCATCAAGGTCAGGCACAAACATTCGTATGCCAAAAAGCATTTCGTATGGGGTCCGCCCACCCAGAGGTCTTCTAGGGAGATTATTAAGTGCACGTTGTACGGTATACAAGTGGGCCAGCCAGTTCCTGCCAGTACCTATAACTCTAGCTGTCAAGGATTGCTTTAAGTCACGGTTCATTCGTTCAACTATAGAATTGCCCTCAGGCCTATACGGAGACGAAAATTTCACCCGCACCCCCAATGAACCCATTGCGTCCTTGTAAGCCTTAGAGGCAAACGCCGGACCTTGGTCAGAATGGAAGGTGCCGCATGCGAAAATTCCCACAAAGACACGCAAATCCCTGATGACATTTCGAGCGTCAGCACTCCGTTGTGGCCAGACCCAGATGAACCGTGTGCACGAGTCCACTGCCACTAAGATATATTTAAAGGCAGTGTCTGAAGAAAATGGACCGCAGTGATCCAGGTAAACACACCCAAAGGGTCTGTTGGAAATGCCTAGCGAGGTCTGAGGTGGTCGGGTAACCGTAGAAGGCTTGATCTGTTGACAAACGTCACAGGAAAGCACATAAGTACGGGTGTCTTTATATAAACCACGCCACCAGTAACGCTGCTGTAAGATGGAAACTGTCGCAGACACACCAGCATGTGCCGAAGCCATGCCTTCGTGTGCTGCCGTTATCAAGGAAAGCCTGCGGTCCGCGTTGGGGATCAGCCGATCCCCAACACCGGGTATTGTTACATAAGGAGCCTGTTCGGGACCTAACTGATAAGAATATTTGGAAGGAAAACCCCTAGGGTAATTAACGCCTTCCTTTGTCGCAGCAATGGCTGCCAAGATATCGGTGTCTATTTTAGACATGGATCTAGTAACTGCTGCTACTGAACACGTGACTACTGCTGATCTGGCAGCTTCATCTGCCAGACTGTTACCAACAGCGTGTGCGCCCACCCGCTGATGGCCTAGGGTGTGAACCACCTGTGTGAGCGGCAGACGTTGTTGTAATTCTGCCACTCGTACCCAAAGCGTTTTATGCTTGATTGTGTTGCCTTTAGCGTCTCTATAGTCGTTTTGCGACCAAAAGAACAGATTGTCATTGTATGATTGAACACAGTAGTAAGAATCGCACACAATTAGAGTGGTCACATCAGGATTAACGAACTCAAGTGCAAGCACCAAAGCGCGCAACTCGGCCAATTGTGCGGTACTATCCCCTAGTGTCTGAGTGTGCACTACAGTGGATTTGAACTCTCCGTTCACAAAGGTACCTGCAACAATAGCACATGCGGCTGAATAGCATGCTTGGACCCCGTGGCCGGTTGTGCCGAACCAGTCGTAATCCTCAAGCGGCAATAAAGACAGAGGAGGAGGATGAACGAATTCATACTGTAAAAACTCCTGAGTCTGAAGAGAAGAATCGAAAATGAAAGTGACATCCGGAGACGTCAAAGATGTTGCCCATTGAATCCAACGGGGGTGCAAAGCTTTAGAGTTCGGTACACTTGCTTTGGTCACTGCCTCTAAGGCAGAATATGCGTTTGCCCTGTGTCAGTGCGCGCTCCTTTAGAATCGCTATTTGCACTGCTGTTAGCACTTTTTCTACAGAGGAAAACCGCATTTCCGCGGAAGTGTACAGATGTGACTTGTATGCGATGGGTACTGTATCACCTTCGTTAAAGGTTAAGTACGTGAAACCCACTGCCCCTGGTATGATTCTAATCACCAGGTTTGTGTGGTTATCACGCGTCAAAAGAAATTTAGACTCAAGAAGGTCAGTCTGCAAAGACTGTAGAATGGAGGTATGCTCCGGAAGCCAACAAGACTTCGAAAAGGTAGGTTGTATCAATGCATACAGTGGCTTGATACGCTGGGTGTATTCGGGAATGTATGTACGTCCGAAGTTAAAAAAACCCAGCAAGGACTGAAGCTTCTTCAGATTAGTAGGAGGGCACAGAAGTGCACATTTCTCTAGGAAATGGGGGCTAAGCCCTTACCTTCATTGTTGAGCTCATAGCCCAAGAACAAAACGGTAAATTCAGCAATGTGAGATTTAGCAAAGTTAATTTTGTAACCTTGAACCGCGAATTCAAGAATAATGCGGTCTACTCGGGTCAGATGCGGAAACAATTCGTCATCTGTCAGATAAATGTCATCTACGTACGAACATGCGTCTGGATCTATGCCGTCTAACAAAGAGACAACACGAGCGGCGAATACGCCTGGACTATTCTTGTAGCCCATAGGAAGACGCCTGAATTTGAACATTTTACCACCGGAAGTAAAAGCACACCATTGGCCACTCTCCGGGGCTAAGTTGTGCGTGTAGAATCCATTTGAAAGGTCAAGTGTCGTTTTATATTTTTTACGAACAAGACTGTCTACAAGCGCAGAACTATGGGTATTTTGCACCGCAAAGGTCCGACAATGAGAGTTCAAATGCCGGTAATCCAACACTAAGTGGTACGATCCATCGGGTTTAGAAACCGCGAATAGGGGATTGTTCATAGGTGATACGCAGGTTTCGATTACTCCCTGATATTCCAACTGAGTCAGAATTTCGGAAACGGGGCCTTTGGCTTCACGTTTTATGGAATATTGGGGTTGTGGCTGCGGTAGTGACCGCAAAGGTATTTCATGGGGGGGAGAGTCTTCGTCCCAACCCACGTGGTTGCGGTATAACGCAGGAGCCAGGGACACAGCCCACTCAGCTGCCAGAGCCTCCGCTTTGTCCTTTGGGACATGTTGAGAAAAGCTCGGAAGGATTGCCTCCTCCCCTGTACGTGCAGCAAGAACGAATGGGGTGGCCAATCCACCTCCGCTAATAAAATGTCATATGAAGAGGTTAGATTTTCCCAAAAATCCCTTTAATAATGCGCTGTATATCACCTTCAATTTGAATGACAATATTAAAAAGTCTATCAGGGGGTGCCACTCTGGTGTCAGCTGTCTCGACAGTAATGAATGTTTCAGTTGCTGTCGCCTCCATATGAGGACGTAGCGCCTTCCGCACTATGGTAACTTCCGCGGCGCTGTCTAGGAGGGAAATTGTGGTCGAAAACGTTGAAAATCTTCTGCTTTTCCTCTGACTTGTTGTCGAGGTTGGTCTCGTCCCTGGGGAGGCTCTCGGTCCCTTCCTCTATCCTGGCGGTCTCCTCCACCGGCCTGTGACGAAGTCTGTGCCTGCGAAGAACGAGGAGAACGCGCATCAGGGATCTGAAACCTATCCGGTGATGTAATTCTCGCTCTATCGCATAAATCATAAGTACGTTCAGAAGAGACTGAAACCGGGGATGCGCCTCTCGACCCCGGCTTCTTTTGTTGCTTACCCTGTTTTTTCAGCCTCCAACTCTTTTTAGTGAAGACTGGTTTCTCATCTTTCTCAGGCTGAGATTTGGTTTGTTGTTGTTGTTGCGATTGTGTTTGATGTTTTGCAAAAGGCTTGTTGCCCAGGCTATTTCTGCCAATAGTTTTGTAAGCCTGGGTAATAATTTTTGGTAATTCGCGAGGCCTGTCCAATTCTGGGACCAAAGCCAAAGCATTCGCTACTTGAAAGTTCACTGCATCGCCCTTGACATTCGCAAGGATCAGCTCCGCTACTACTTCAAACACTCCCACCAGTCTCATCCCTAATTCCACAGCCGCTTCAGGGCCATGTTCATCCTGTACTTTTTTAATTACTGAGGGGAGAACTGTCATGGAAGGAGTACCAAAACACTTAGAATATACTGCTGCGAATACCTTACCCCAGTTGTCACATGCTGTCAACTCGGGAATTAAGTCTTTTGGCAAACTAATCGTTAGAATGCGGTGTTTATCCACCGGGGTTGTGTGTGGAAAAACTGCCTCCAACTGGTCAAATTTTTCTGCAAGCCAATAAGGAAAATCATCCTTATTTTGTGGACGTTTGCCCATCACCGTATTCACCATGACAGGACTTATGGTCACTCCGCTTGCAGCAGCTGGTTGGCCGGCAACTCCAGGAGCGGCTCCATGGATGCTGCCTGTAACATATCGCACTAAGGCTCGATGCACTTGCACCAAAGCCGCATACATAGTGCGCAGTTCCGCAACTGGTATAGTCATATAGCGCGGATGTGGGGTGTACCCGGCCAAAACAGGCCAAGTGGCCCCCTCAATAGATAAGGGGCCTAAACGAACCGTGGTAGTCGGTTGTGGGAGGGCGCCATTAAACCAAACACGGTGCTGCCAAGCCGTGAGCGGTACTTCAAGAGTAGTATAAGGTCGATAGACAGCAGGAACATTAGTGGGTTCATATTCATGGAACAGATTATCGTTCACGTCCACCGCTGGAAAAGTGATCCAAGAGTAGAACACCTCAAAGTGGAAAGCCGGATCGGCTTGAACTACAAAGACTAGTTCGACTCCCGTGTCTGGCACTCCATACACCCGTAAGTGATCCCGGAGTGCTGTGCGGCTATGCGCCGCTATGTCTATACCCGCCATTACTAACGGGATTATTCGACAACCTAACAAGAGGCAGCACAAAAGGGTTATGATTAAGAAACCTTTTTTAACAACTTCAAGCTTGAAAGAACCTACAAAAACTTCAATATAGGAGGTATCGCCGACACACACGCTTCCGGAAGCGTATGTGAGGGGGTCGTGGACAAGCACAAGTACTACTCAAGCGTCTCGCAGATAAGCAGCCCCACTCGTTGGTCGCGCCATGTCATAGGGATTCTGCACACACAGAGCTATGCACAGGATAATAGAACCTCGGAATATAGTGGTGAGCCAACCATAGACCTTAGCACCTAAAACCCCAACCCAACTAGCCTTAGCGTCCCATTAGCAGCAATGTACCAATGATTGGACAACCCAGAACACGGTATCTCTATCTCAGGACTCGCAGAAGCAAGAACACTCGTTCGTCACTCACTCGTACCTGTCCACAACATGCGTAAGAAGAGACACTGTATAGGTTAAAATGTTTATTTCAACTTACGTGCTCTAAGATACAGTACACGTATCAGTACTACTAGCATAATACATATGAATAATATAATCAGCATAGTTACAACTCCATAGAATACGAACGGGGAAAGCATCTCATAAAGCAGTGGATATATGTCTAACTAACATTACCACCCTCCCCGTGCTGGAAGCCAGTTTATTATAAAAATAGAAGACCTCTGGACTTTGACTAGCGAACCCCCATACCTCAGTCTCTAGATGCAAAACTACATCAGCAGACAATCACAGCTCTTCTCTCTGGAAAGGTTGTCCCCAAGTGTGTCTAGCGCGGGCCAACAGCAATATTAAAAGCACACTAATTTTCCATGGCAGCTGTACCTAGTGTTATGTCTAGGTGTGAGGGACTGGCCAAATCAGCAAGACAAGGAAGCGTTGTTATTCGACCTTGTACATGTTGTGCAGTCTGAGCCCAAAGTGAACAGGAGAAAAGGTGAAAGATAGAAAATGCAGACAGTGCAAAAAGAACCTGGCAAGAGCAGAGGTCGATACAACAACGGCTCAGAGTAACATGTGCAAAGAAAAGCAGTATGGAAGCCAGGCCCAGGACAACTTTAGCAAGGCAGGACAGGGCCAGGATGCCACAAACCACAAGACAGCACAAGAAACGAACGGGAACACACTTGGTTTGATGTAATCAAAAGAAATTGTATTAACAAAAATGATTAATCTTCCATACAATAAACTTTAGAAATGACATAATCAGGCTATCACAGTGAGAAACATGGCATTAAAATACGACGCAAGGTAAGTTAATCTGTGTTAAGGTGATCTAGAAGTGATAAGGTGCTTAGGGTGAATACAGAATTACAGTGCTGTACAAAACATATATAAAATGTTCAATCAATCAACATCAATCCCTATACAAATGAATCTCCAATCCGTACAGGGTTCTGTTTTTTTCACATGGAGTGGAGAGAGTAGGGAACTGATTGTGTAGGCATGTCGACGTTTCGACCCAGAAGGCGCGTGATTCACGTGGAGTCACGGCAGGTCTTCTTCAGGACAAGAGGGACAGCCTAAGGGAGAAATGAACCATGAGTACGGTGTGTTGCATAAGATGAAGTAATAGACCGGTGGTTCTGAAAACCTACCAGTAGGAGATGACAATCACGGGCCTGATGAGTGCTTAGATTGAAAGATCCACCGGGGGTTGGATTCTGTGGGAACAATGAGACGGCAATAAGGAACCGCTCCAAGCAACCAGAAGTGAAATGTGGCCAGGCCCAATTTATTGGTGATTACCTGGTCAGGGATGAAGAGGCCTGCAACAGTGTTGAACCATCAGGAAGGATTGGTAGGAGCATTGGGGGGGCGGAGCTTGCCTGAGCTCAAAATGGCCGCATACTAAGAGGGCTCCGATGAGCCATCTAACAATCCGTAAAGTATCCTGCACCTGTTGTACCTGAGTCAGCCTAAATCAGCAGGACGAGAAAGCGCTGCGCGCTAGCAGTTTATCGAGCCTTTGCTTGCCTTCCAGCACTGCGTTGACGCTGAGGAAAGCCGTGCTGCGGGTCGGGGCCGAACTGAGGCCAAGAGGGGGGCCGGACACACAAGGTGATCGTGGCGGCGTGTTGGCGGCCTTCGTATCGCCGAAATTTCTACCTCGCAGTGCAGACCGAGGAAAGTCTCTGCAGTGCGGAACCAAACTGCGTGTCCACTGGCGGCCGCGTTGATCTGTGTCTGCCCGAGTGTGAGACCCTGTGCGCCGTGGAGCGGAAACGAGGCAGTGGAGCGACTATGGCCACAGCAGGGCTGGAGACGGCAGCGGGCGGACGATGAAGTGAATCGGCACAGCATTTATGACCGGTAACTAGCGATAACGCTGCGGCGGGGAGGCGGCTGACACGCACTGCCGAGTAGTCCCTAACAGCCATTAGTGCAGCGGCGCCATCTAGCAGCGTGAGACTGAGGGGAGCGGCGCTTCCACGCGGAGTACAGAGAGTGGATTGAGAGCCCATTCTAATTGAACATTTGCTGACTGCCTCATTAGCTGAGCCTGTGCATAATATCGCGCGGTGAGCAGGTACAAGGCAAGCTCACTGCGCTACATTGAGTGCAGACGGGACCAGAGCTGGGGCACATTGAAGGACACGTGACCTGCTTTACCAAACGAGGTTGGTGGCACAGTTGGGCAGACTCAAGTAGTGGAGTGCCCTTGGGACATTGTAGGACGTGGCGAAGCGTGCACATTGCCGGGCGTGCACACTGCTCTGCACCATAGGGACTTGATGGAGCAGTCCACCTACTATCCATACGCGCCGTGTGGCACACGAAGCACAGAGCAATAGAGGGGTATTGAAGGCAGCCACGTCCGGCAGAAGCAAGATAGCATCACCTGTAAAGCCTGCGTAATACACCGGCGGAGCGCACACAGAGCACCCCTTGGGAGCTGTAGTAAAAACAGTTTTGGCTGCATGGCGCTTGCTACCCAAGGCACTGGGAGATGGCTGCTGCACAGGATTGCTAATGGATTTGGGCAGCGAAGCACTGATGGTCCACAACACTGCCAAGTGGGGGGCATGAGAAAGAGTGCCGGTGTGAAAGTGAGGAGAGTGCCAGTAAGACACACAACGTAATATACGCGCACTGCAGCCACAACTTCATTGGACATTCGACAGCGCAGAGGATAGTGAACATGGGGAAAGTTGACAAAACGCAACCCAAGATAAACTTTGAGCAGCGTAAAACACGAGGGAAAGAGGCAGAAGGCGAACAAGATGCAGACCCATCAAAAGAAGGAGAAGAATGTGGTGAAGGAGATGTCAGACAGATGTTCGCAGAGCTGCAAAAAACGGCTATAGATGGCAAGATCGACTCATTGGCATACAGAATGGATCGTGTGACTGAGAGATCAGATAAACACGCCGAACGATTGGATATGGCAGAGAGAAGAGTGACAGAGGTCGAGGAAGCGCAAACGGAAACAGACACAGCGCAAAAACAAATGGCAAAGCTCCTAAATGTCTTACAAGATAAGGCAGAAGATTTGGAGGCGAGATCTAGGAGGAGTAACCTACGCATTATTGGACTACCGGAATCCACCCCGACGGGAAATATGGAGATCTTCACGGAGAAACTGCTGGTGTCCCTTTTGGGTAGAGAAACCTTCTCAGAGATGTTTTTAGTGGAGCGTGCTCACAGATCATTGGGTCAGCGTTCCCCGCCAGGCGCTCCTCCGCATCCCATAATAGCGAAACTACTGAACTATAGCGATAGGGACGCGGCGCTCAAAGCAGCAAGAGATAAACAGGACTTGTAATATGAAGGATCTACGATATCCCTTTTCCAGGATTTTACTGCACGGGTGCAAGAGGCGAGGAGACAATTTGCCCCGCTGAAGAAGCAGCTTAGGGAGCACCATTTGGAATATGCTATGTTGTACCCAGCGAGACTGAGAGTTAACATGCAAGGGAAATCCAAAATCTTTACTGACCCCAAAGTATTGCCAAAGGCTCTCAAAGACCACGTAAAAGCAGGAAACGGAATCCGAATGCAGAGATGCTGCAGGAAGAGGAACAAGAAGATTCGAATTAGGTGGAAACAAGAATACCAGGACAGATACTCAGCTATGCCCAGTGTATGATTTGTTATAGGTTCAAAAGGTATGTGTAGATAATAGATTTGGCTTGTAGGGGATATGGCGGCCTCCACAAGGACTTATTTAGCTAAAAGAGAGACGTTGGTAGAAGTAGAGGGTACACCAGAAATTAATATTGGTTAATAGCGCAGTCATGTACCAATAAGTTAATGACTATAGTGTTATAACATGTTATAAGAATAGAGAAGAAAACGGATGCTATTATTTTTCATGGCTTTTATTTTCTTAGCAGTAGCTACAGTGTTCGGACCTGGTCACTTCGCTGATCAGGTGCGGGCGATCAGGCAACATCTGCCCACGTGTGTTGACCACTGCAAGAAGGGCAGGCAAATTAGGTTTACAAATTGAGCAAGAATCGCTCAAACATGTTGTTTTCAAAATGTTGGGGTTGGTGGGGGGATGGATTGGGACAAGCAACTCGACTATGCCAAGTTGTAGGGGGCATGGCGTGGGAGGGGGGGAGAGGGAGGGGGATTGTTTGAGTTTTAACACAATATTGGATTGGGTAAATCTTGAGAAGCAATGTGCAGCATGTACTGACAATGTAGTAACAATTAGACAATGTAACCGACTTAATGGTACACCACCACATACAAGTAGGAATGACACAGAGTCGTAAGGATAATATAAAGCTACTGACGTGGAATGTGCAAGGTCTAAATGACTTCAGAAAATTAAGGAAAGTGATGTCATACGTAGCTAGGCATCATATAGATATAGCGTTGCTACAGGAAACTCATTTGCCTAATACAGTAGAATGCTTACGAATAGGAAGATACAAGGCTCTTACCATGCAGCAGGATTTACCACACACGCTAGGGGGTACTAACGTGGGTTGGACGGAAGTCAGGAATTCAGCTGGAAAAGTTGGACTCAGACCAGGAAGGTCAGTACGTGATCACTAGATGCAGGGGTCGAGGACTAGATATTGTAATAGTTAATGTTTATGGACCAAACTACGATAACCCACAGTTTTATCAGAAATTGCGGGAGAAGCTGAGTAAATACAGCATACTGACATTGCTTTGGGGCGGAGATATTAATTGCATTATGGACCGAGAGCGGGATCGCTCGGGTGGCCCATTGCGCCGACTCACTGCCGCAAGGGGGTTTCACACATTACTCAGCCCCCCATGACCTGCATACCAGGATTGATTATTGGTTTGCCTCTAGGGCAATCAATACTTGGATCCGTGCCTGTGAAGTGCATCCACGTTCGTACTCGGATCACTTCCCGATAAGTCTGACCATAGAAGGCCCCTAGAAGAGAATTGCACCATTCACATGGAGGTTCCCGCCGTATTCACTGCTAGATACTGCATTTAAGGCGGAAGCGGCAGAGGCCATAGAAGATTTTTTTAAATTAAATTTTGGCTCAGTGGAGAAGTTCACGACAGTGTGGGAAACCTTTAAGGTGTATATACGCGGGGTGATGATGGCTAAGCACTCGGGTGTGCTCAGAGCAATTCGAGGTCGCCTAAGTACTTTAGAGGGCCGTCTGATTGAGATTGAACGTAAGATTTTAGAGGGCGAGGGCGAGGAAACACGCGAGGAACTGAGAACTACCCTGAATGAATATCACGAAGCAGCAGACGAAGAAGTGAAACATATGGGGAAATATGCCACAGCGCGAAGTTCTGGCGTCACTTCTAAAGAGTAGGCGCGACTTGACAGGTGTGATAGAACTAACCACAGAGGAGGGGGACATACTGAGAGACCCGACTGACGTAGCGAATAGATTCCGCCAGTTCTACTCAGAGCTACATAGCTCTAGAACACAGACTGGAGAAGATGACATACTACAATATTTAGAATATATAAAGTTCTCATGGCTAGATGATGCACATAGGGAATATCTAATGAGACCCTTAGACACAGACGAGATACTGGCGGCGCTTACCGGGACGAAAGCAGGTATTGCCCCAGGACAGGCTGGACTGACAGTTACGTTTTACAAGACGTTTGCAGAGCAGCTTGTCCCCCATTTGAAGACGCTCTTTGAAGAGATGGGCGAGGAGGGTCAGATGCCTCAGTCAATGAGAGAGGCATTGATTATTGCAATTCTAAAACCAGGAAAAACCCCTGACGACTGTGCATCATACAGGCCACTCTCACTACTTAACGTAGATACGAAATTGTATGCTAAGATACTAGCTAACCGTATGGCCCCTCTAGTTCCACTATTGGTGAAACCAGAACAGGCAGGCTTCGTGCCAGGGAGAAATTTGACTTATAATTTAAGGACGGTATTCGGAGTCATACAGCATACTAGACCAGAGACCAAAGCTGTTGCCGTCTTTTTAGATATAGAGAAGGCATTTGATTCAGTAGAGTGGGCCTTTATTTATCAGGTGTTACGCAGAATGGGACTCGGGGAAATCTTTTTGCAATTAGTGGGTGTTCTATATAATAGACTTGCTGCCAGAGTAAAAATTGGAGACGTAGTGACTGCCCTCAGCACTAAGTGAAAGGCCTTTAATCCCTACTGATCCCAACCAAGCAGCCATAGTTTTTCACAACTGGCTTAATAGAGCAGCTAATATTGTTGCTCCGGAAGTGACGATGCGCTCTCGACGTAACAAGGTTTCGTCCACCTGGTACTCTGCAGACCTCAAACTAGCTAAAATTAAGTGCAGGCAAAAAGAACGTATTTGGAGACTTCAATATTGCAGCACACAAAGGAAAGTCTATTGTGCTGCTCTAGAAGAATACAAAACGGCAATCATACAGGCTAAAACAGCCTACTACACCTCTAAAATCCAAGAGGCTACAAACTCACCAAAAGAACTGTTTCAAACGGTCTCTGCATTATTAAAGTGTCCACGGGACTCCACGTTCACTCCAGACCAAAAGTTTGTAGATAAGATGGCTGGCTATTTTCAAAGTAAGGTCCAATCTGTATATAATCATCTCCTAAAATCAGATAAGGATATAGTGAGTAATGTCTCAGCTCAGTCGGAGGACAAGGCCTCCCACTGCGATCTATCGCACTTCCCATTGTTGGGAGATGAGATAGTGGCTGATCTGCTGGCAAAAAACAAATCTGGCTCCCCTCTAGATCCTTGTCCCCCACATATACTACATCTTGCTTCTGGTGAGATAAGTATTCCACTATCCCCCATACTAAACCAAAGTATTGCATCAGGAGTATTTCCAACGATCTGGAAAAAAAGCTTGTATTCGCCCTCTCCTAAAAAAACCCAAGCTGGATCCCTTAGACGAGAAAAACTATCGCCCCATCTCCTGTCTGCCTCTACCTGCAAAAATCCTCGAGAAGGCCATGAACTCAGAATTAACATCATATCTAGAGAACAACAACATTTTGGATACTACTCAACATGGTTTCAGATCATCACACTCTACTGAGACTGCATTGATTATGGCAGTAGAGGAAGTACGTAAGGTGATGGATGGTGGAGGAGGGGCCGCATTGGTCCTGCTTGATTTAACAGCAGCCTTCGATACTGTGAATCACGCTGTATTAATACGAAGGCTACAGGATGTAGGTATCAATGGCACAGCTCTTGCCCTCCTCTCTTCCTTCCTATCGTCTAGGGAACAAGTGGTATTTTGGGATGGATATCAGTCCGAGGAATTCACACTCCCCGGTGGAGTCCCACAGGGCTCGGCCTTATCCCCTACGCTTTTCAATATATATGTAGCCCCTCTGGCTAGATTAATAAAAAGTTACGGCTTTACGCTGGTGTCTTATGCTGATGACACGCAGCTTATAGTGTCGGTAACACAGCCAGTGGATGCTATGGCAGCCCAATTCTGCAATTGTATCTCTGCTCTGATGACCTGGATGAATGCCAATTTCTTAAAGCTTAACGTAGATTAAACCGAGGTGATTGAGTTTGGTCAGAAAATCTCGGTCTGGAACCAATTATGGTGGCCAAATGCAGCCGGTACCTGTCCGGCCCCGGTCAAAAAAGCCAGGAACCTTGGTCTTCTGGTAGACAAAGATCTTTCCTGGGCTCCCCAGACCAACCAAGTCTCATCAGCTTGCTTCTTTTTGCTGAAAGGCCTGAGGAAGATTCTTCCTTTTATTCCGCTTTCCTTGAGGAAAACAGTGGTAGTAGCCACGATTCTATCCAGAATTGACTATTGTAATGCTCTCTACCTAGGAGCAAATGCTGCTCAATTCTCCAAACTACAGTCAATTCAGAACGCGGCAGCTAGATTACTGCTCAATCTACCTAAACACCACCCTACATCGACCAGTATAAAACAACTTCACTGGCTCCCAGTACAGCGACGTGTTGATTTTAAGACCTTATGCCTGGTGCACAAAGCCCTGTTTGGTGGAGGATCCAAGGATGTGCAAACCTTGTTTTCTCGATATGTACCTTCACGATCTTTAAGATCAGCCTCCCTTGGTCTAGTACAACTTCCAAAGATTAAGAGAGTAAGGTGTGGAGGTAAACGCTTTTCTTTTCTAGCATCCAAGCTTTGGAATTCTCTGCCCACACACCTGAGATTCCTGCCAAACAGATCTGTCTTCAGGAGGGAAATTAAAACATGGCTCTTTTCCCAACCCTGAACTTGTTGGCCACTGTTGTTGCACATCACCCAGCGCCAAGACGCCTCGGCAGTAGTGCGCTTTACAAATATTTTCAGTCAGTCAGTCTTGCAATCTCTAGGGTAACGTGGCAGGGATGCCCTCTATCGCCGCTATTATATGCGTTAGTGGCAGAACTGCTTGCTTGCGCTCTCCGGGAATACCATAATCATAGAGGTATTAGATTTCCTGGATATAAACCAATAGGTCACTGGTGCTAAGGGAAGTGGTGAGGTATGGGGCAATGTACGGACTGAAGGTCAATTGGTCCAAATCCACGATATTTCCGCTGACCCCGATGGCTGCTCCTATTGAGCTTGAGTACCCACTGCTATGGACTTTGGATCCGGTGCGGTACTTGGGTGTTAAGGTACACACGGACTCTGACATAGTATTCACAGAGAATTATGGGAAATTAGTGAGCAACCTGGAGGATGATATAGAGCGCTGGATAAGACTGCCTTTATCACTGATGGGGCGCGTGTCTATTATGAAAATGGTAGTACTGCCAAGGTTCTTATTTCTTTTTGTGAAAATCCCCATGGTACTCCCGAGACACTTTTTCAAGAAAGTTAGAATGCTGATGATTAAACTAGCTTGGGCAGGGAAACAAGCGAGAGTTAAGTGGGACATTCTCACATTGCCCTACTCGATAGGTGGCCTGGGAGCACCAGATTTGGACCAATACTACAGAGTGGCGCAATGCTCGCATGCACATGCCTGGATACATGACGTGCCGGAAACACCCCATATGTATATAGAGAAAATGGTAGCGGCCCCTTTGCCGCTCCCGGCTTTGATGTTTCAGGTCTCCAAGGGCAGGACCGGAGTGCTAGACTCTGTGAATGCTACGATACACGCGTGGCACTTCGTGCTTAAACAACAAGCTGGAGCAATATTATATTCACCCATTACCCCTATAGGATGTGCAGCTGTCTTTCGATCTGTAAGGAACCGGCCATGGTGAATGCCCTCAGATCGGTAGGCATTCAGGAAGTAGGAGACTTGTTTGTTGATGGAAGAGCACGTGAATGGTCAGAGATTGAGGCGCAAGGGTATGCAGGCACACCCCTGGTCAGATTTCACCACCACAGGGTGCGACATGCGCTGAGAGAATAGGTAGGGGATGAATTACTGGAGCCACCGGAAGTCGCTGCTCTAACACATGTACTGCGTTCAGACTCCCCGGCTAAGATGATTTCAAAACTATACGACATCACAATAGGATACCGAAAAAACTTTTATACGAAAGCCAGGCTGGAGTGGCAGGGAGACCTGGGTGTGCAAATAGATGATGATATGTGGAAATACAGTTGTGAAAATACGAAACGAATATCATTGAATGGGAGACACAGATTAATTCAGTTCATTTCTGCTAACCCCGGGTGCAACTTGCACCCCTGGGTCCCCAATAATGTCACAATGTTGTACCTAATCCTCCCACATGCATTTGCCACCAATATGTACAATTTTCCCAGCTGATGAGGGCTGTTAGCCCAAAACCGGTCCCAGGATGCTTGTTTCCGGTCCAGGGAAGACATGGCTTGGCAGTTCGGGCTGGACTGTTCCCATGAGGTACAGGGCCAAGACTGATTTGCATACAGCTGTGTCTGAACTGGGGTGGTGAAGTGAGCTAAAGAACGATGATGGATTCAACCCAGATCTGTGACTGGGGGTGAGTGTCTGAAAAGTTTCAGCGCTCTGTCCATCATCTCCTTGTGTTTGCTTTGTTCGTCCTAAGTTGGCAGGGTATGCCCAGACGTGGGACCCTTGCTCACTTTGCCACTGGATTCAAGCTAGCCTGGCTGATGAGGGCTGTTAGCCCGAAATCGGTCCCAGGATGCTTGTTTCCGGTCCAGGGAAAACATGGCTTGGCAGTTCGGGCTGGACTGTTCCCATGAGGTACAGGGCCAAGACTGATTTGCATACAGCTGTGTCTGAACTGGGGTGGTGAAGTGAGCTAAAGAACGATGATGGATTCAACCCAGATCTGTGACTGGGGGTGAGTGTCTGAAAAGTTTCAGCGCTCCGTCCATCATCTCCTTGTGTTCAATTTGCCTAGATATACTTGATGTGGTCCATACCTGCATTTCTCCATATCTTATGTTTGACACGACCTGTGTTCAACTATGAATGTTTTTTACAATTTTCAGTACAATTTTTCTGTCCAATCTATACCTTATGCATCAATATGGTTTGTTCTATATTGATAAATGAATCCCCTTCCGAAATTTGGGCACCATTGTATGTAAATGCGCCCCACTGTAATTTCTTTTAATGTTTTTAGGTCTCGCCTGAGCCAGCGCATCCGCTGCTCTGGCGAGACATTTAGTGAGTGGGCTTTAAAAAGCCGACAACAGCTTTTTGAGTGGCATAGAGCGTGCGGTTACGCGCACAGTTACGAGCAGAGGCGCCATCTGGCTTTCCTCTCGCTCTCCCAAGTGCGCGTTCGCGCTTCAATGCCCCTCCCCCACCACAGAACGCGTCTCGCGGCCACAGGTCTTGTCGCACTACCCCCACCCCTCCCACTTGTTTGTAGTAGTACTGCGAAAGCTCTACTGTAGAAGGCACAGTGCTCCTTTAACAATCCTCCCGTGCGAGGCCCGAGCACTTTGCACGGCACCCAACCCCAACTCAGTTACCCTTTGACCAACTGGTGAGTGTAATTATGTCTATAGCGCATTTGTGTGTTCTTTCTCCTTGTATAAATATGCCTCTTACTGTGTAAACTTTTAGCTCTGTCCTTCTCCGGCCGTCTCCTCATGTGTTTCTGTAATGCCCTCAGATTCATGGCTCGATCTTTTACTGTGCACAGCAGTGACGTTGTGTGCCCCCAGCTCCGTCAGCTCAAGTAGGAGTAGGGGCGGGGGGCTGATACTCAGTCTACTACAGCTGTTTTTACATGCAGGTCACAGGTTTTTGACATGAGCCACAGCCTTCAGAGCTACTCCTTTTTACAAACCTTAATCCCTGTTTTCGCAGGCTGAGGCTTCTCCTCCCTCCTGACAAACGAGAGAAAGAGACCATTATGTCTAATAAAATTCTTTTCCTCTCCAATGCTCTCATTCAAATTGTTTGCCGAGCCTGCTGCTGAATAATGCAGTATCGCTTTATTTCAATAATCCTTCCCCCAAGTCTACCCTAAACCTATCTGTTAATGGCCTGGAGGCAGTCTGGGACCGAGTGTTTTGCTGCTAGCATGGCCTGCTGCTCTTACACTGCACATGTGGGAGGCATGTAAAAGGCTGCCATTACTTTCTGGGCTCCAGACAACTCCTTATAAACAATCACAAATGCACGTGCACCTGTAGGTGGCTCTCCGGATTCCTGGTCAGCAACTGTGGTTAAAGGTTTGTTTACACATCAGCGAATTAAATATTACTTACGAGCCTGGAGAGCTGACAAAGGGGTGTATTAGAGAGGACTTTTCTGGGTTTTCCAGATCAGGTGCCCTCTCTGCTGGGTAACTAAACAGCACAAACGACTGCCTGCTAGATGTGCTCAACCTGCTTTTTTCTCCCCATTGCGCCAATTTGTGACAAACACATAGTGATGCCTTCTGCTACTGAGCAAAGGCACTTCGCTGCTAACATTACATACAGCTGCTCACAACAAATCCTTCCTATCTTCAGCTTGGCATTGATTTTGCACATTTAGCAGTTTCTGTCGTGTGTGTCGTGTTTACCAAGTTTTGTCTTTTCAGCCAACTTCACTTTCATACTGGAATTAATGAGCTCTTGTGCATTCTTTACAGAAGAACTATAAACACAGAGTGCAAAGTACGATTGACTGAAAATCCATAACTGGCTGAAGATGTCACACATGACTTCAAAGAGCTAGAGTTAACCAGGACAGCAACACTCTTACTTGTCATCATGACATAACATAACAACCAAAATCATAGATTAATCTCTTTGCAATAGTGCAGAAAAATCCTTACATTAGCGGTTCCTAAGTCATAGTTCAAAGCATCCTCCCGGCTGTTATATTTCTGGTAAAAAAGTCATCTCGGCCATTTCATCTCGTCTATAATTTGAGTATCTGCTATCTCAGCAGGTAACCCTACATAATCCCAATAACACACCTCAATCCTAAACTTCAGGACTTCTGTTATTATTACACCAGAATTCCTCAAATATCTCTATAAATTAACCTCAAAACCGAACTGTACCATCCTTACTATCTTCACCTTATGTAACTTTGTTTCTTACAACCCTGGACCCTCACATTTCATCAATGCTCCTCACTCAGTCTTTTAGATAGCATAAGGGACTTCAATACACATCTACATTAAGATCCTAAAGTGCTGGCTGCTGTTACTAAATTGAATCCTTTCCAGTGACTGAATTCCTATTCTGATCCAGAGTCCTGTTTCAAGGCCACGCCCTGTCCGGTCTCTCTGACTAGCATTACCCGCAGGTTCGGTGGTTTACTCAGGAGAACTCTTTCTTAGATTTTGCAGTGATTTGGCTAGTAATTGTAGTATCTATTTGGAAATCAGTACTTAATTTAATCCAAAAAATATCCTAGAAATGTCTTGAAAATGTCTAGCCTGCTGGCCAAATTCTTTGAAAATTGTGCTGGTATATGCACTATTTGGTCCAATTTTTCAACACAATTATAAATTATAACTTTCCATTCCCTTAAAGTACTTATCAAGAGAGGACTCTTGGTATGGTGGAGTGGCGAGAGGGTTGCGTTTTGACAGCATTTAGCTCCAGTCTTGGATTTAGTTCTTTGTTTCATAAATGGTAGCCTTTTCTGCTCGCGCTGACTTGGCACCATAGAACAGTTCCCTAGGCAATGGTTTTTTTTGTGTGGGCTTTTTTTTCCAATTGTTACCAAAAGTACACTGTTTTTTGTTAAGCAAGGACATGTGGAGTTGCTCAGTAATTGTCTTTTATTACTCATACTTCTGAGGTTCATATAATAGTTTTCTTTTATTTCTGTAGGAATTTCAGTAGATGTCATTGCCCTTGGAACATTTAGCAAATTATTCTCAGCCATAACGCTCCATTTACCAACCATCCTGTGCCCTTAGGAAACAAGCTGTGAAGTGCTTGGAAACTCCCACAAAGTAGCTGCCCGCATTAGAAACAGAAATGACAGAAGGCATACTCTTACGGAATCTCAACTGAGGCAAAGGCGAACATTACAAACTGTAATAGTCAATGAAATGGAGCCTCCATTTTAAAACATGGCATACAAGTACTGGTGTGCTGACACTCATAATGTTAGTATTGTATGGATGAATTCAGGAGGAACACTTTCACTGACATGTTTATTTAATCAGACCACTCGGAATACTTTTTGAGTTGTTTCAAAGAGCGTGTAGAGGTTTTACTAACCATGCTTATAATTAACAGCATTAATATTTTGTAAAGGTTTGGGGTCTGTAGTTGACCATAGAATATGCTTAGCTGTGTCTTGCCTGAGTGGACTAATACACTGTGTTAATCAGTTTGGATTTCGTTAGACCTGTATTTAATCTTCCTGAGTTCGATAATAATGAATAACATAAAGTTGCTTAACTGTATATACCTGTTATCTGTCCATTACGCCAAGACAGAGGTTAAAGTGAACGAAAGCATTACAGTTTACAGCTTTTAAAGCTCTGCAGTGTCTGGCATCTTAGGTTTTTGGTGTGTACGCTACTGTGCATGCTGGCCTCCATGTGAGTGCAGACTATCAGTTATACAAAAATAACACTTTAAATAAGTACTTCTCAGTACAGTTCTATAATATGCCTATTAGTGTCAAAGCTTCCACTTTAAAGAACAGTAGATGTTGTAGCACCCAGGATAATCTGCTGCATAGATAAAAACTTATAAGGTCCCGAAGGCGAGACCTATTGGCTATGCCAATGTTTGTGCTTTTATATTAACAACACATACGCCATGCTTAATATTTAAGCAGGCAGCCGCTTTTATTATTTTTTAAAATTAGCATGGCGACGCTTCACGTGCTGCCGTGCGCATAACTTTTATCTGCATGGGCTCAGCTCTTTCAATTTAAGCTCGGCGCCCGCTTTCATATCCTCTCTCTCTCCTTCCTTCTTTTGTCTGTCTCATTAGCATTTCATTGTTGCTAAATCACAATGCCCGACTCTCCGCCCCTTGTCATTCCTTTTCGCTTTCCCGAGGCCCCCTTCCCCGCCGCGCCACCTTCTCTCTCTTTCACAAATAGCACAGTACACAGACGATCCGAGCGAGCACAAAAGGCAGTTTCATTATTTATTTGGGCCCAACAGGGTTACTTGAAGATGCATGTGCCTCCCACCCACCCCCCTTGTAAACAAGCATTTGCAATGCAATAGGTTTCGCATTTGCGAGAGTTTAAGCTATTAGCATTGCAAATGACAATGCCTTTTATTTAAGTTTTAAAAACCAAAACATAAATAAAAGGCATTGTCATTTGCATTGTCAATAGCTCAAACTCGCGTAAATGCGAGACCTATTGCATTGCAAATGCTTGTTTTGCAATCTTTATTGTATTTTCATAAAATATGTAGTCTTGCTGATACACATGAAACAGAAAAGAGAGAAAACAAACCCCTTCCTGCTGACCCCCCTACTCCCCCCTTCCCCTAGGTCCAGTGGTCTCCCCAGATTAAGCCCGTTCTTTCAATGATGACAATACAGTAATAAACATATAATCACATCTCTAGGTATCATTTCACTGCAAATGCTGTTGTCCATTATAAGCCCTTATTTACACAAAATACATATTGTAATTCCAATTTCCATATTGATTCATTCCTTCATGGTTCTCCCCCTTCCCCCTCCCGAGACCATCTTATCAGGGATGCCCAAATTTCAGACCCTCTATTGTGCGCCCTGCGCCCCCTCCTGGCGTAGACTGCTGTTTCCAGCCGATAGACCGCTACAAATCTGCCCAGCCACTGCTGGCTGGTTGGAGGCACCGGGTCAAGCCAATGAGTGGCTAGACAGAGCTTAAATACCGTCATAGCAATAAAGACAAATACCTGCATCTGCTCTGAGAGTGAAGTACCGCCCACCCCTAGCATAATCAATTGTGTTGACAGATCTACTTTCTGTCCGACCTGGGATTCTAAAATGGCACCCACATTTCTTTTAACAGCATCCAAGCTAGAGCAAGATGCAAACATATGCAAGCTATCAGCTGCTTGAAAACCGCAGCGAGGGCAGGATGAGCCAGCTGATCTTCCCCATTTTGCGATCTTAGCAGGGGTAATATACAAGTTGAACCAAGTTTTAAAACACTGGAGCTGTAGGTTAGCAGCAATAAAAGATGTTTGGGCTAGCTGTAGTGAATCATCGACTTCTCCAAATCCCACTTGTAAATGTTCATGCCAGTAGTCATAATGTTTAGTTAAATCATCCACCATTGTTTCATTCAGTAGCTTATATATCCTGCCAAGTGTGAATGACCCTTTGTATAACACCTCCACCAGTGTCACTCTGGCAAGGCCACAGCAACCCCCAGCCTTCTTTGCCAAGAAATCTCTTCTCTGGAGATATTTAAAGAATTGACTATTCTCCAGTCCATACCTACCCCTAATTCGGTCAAACGGTACAACCCCCGTCTCATCTATCAGATCCCTAACTATCCTCACTCCTTTTTCATGCCACCCTTTCATGTATCCATCATTAAAAATATCTGGAAGAGACACATTTTTATATAACGAGGTGTAAGCGTTGAACCGTCCCAAACCGAATTTTTGACGGACCGCAGTCCAGGCTTTACACGCACACAAGAGGGTCTTGAATTTGACTCTTTTGTAGTAGTTGAATTCGGTATGTCGCAAGAGACACCCATTAGCCTCTCTCCCTAATAACAACTCATATATAGAAGTGGGAGTTATGTCTTGGGAGCTATCTTTTTCCCCATTAAGCAGATCCCTCATTTTATATAATATCGCAGCCCAGTAATACAGCTGTGAATTAGGAACACCCCAACCTCCTCTTTCCCTTGGAAGCGTCAAACATTTTTAGCGCCCTCCTAGGGCAGCAGTTTGCCCATGGAAATCTCGATATCATCTGATTCAGGGATTTAAACCAACATCTATTTATGGTTAGAGGAATGGCTCTGAAAAAAGACAAATGTTTTGGCAGAAATAGCTCTTAATAACATTACTCCTTCCAACCAGTGTCAGCTTAAGGTTATTTAGTCGAGCCAAATCCATTTGAAATTTTGGGAGGAGCGGGCCTAGATTTGCTTCGACAATTTTTGCCACATCTGCCAAGAGCTCAACCCCGAGGTATGTTGCCTTCTGCACTACCCGTGAGTCAATCAGATGTACCCCCCTGCTAATCAGAATTTGAGTCTTGCTTTGATTCAACCGATACCCCGAGATCTGTCCAAAAACATTAGCTTTCCTTGCGATTTCTCCTAGTGTGCCCGATGGACTAGAGCTGACAATTGCCAGATCGTCGGCATAAGCAAGAATCTTAGTTTCCCCCTGTTGCTTTGCACTGCCACAATCCCACTATTACCTTCGATCTTCCTAATTAGCGGATCAATATATAATGCGAACAAAAGGGGGGAACATGGACAGCCCTGACGAGTCCCCTGACTGATCAGCACAGGGTCCGATACCTCTCCCATTAGTGCAACTCTAGCTATTGGTTTATTATACATTGTAGCAATGGCCTTGATAAAGCCTTTTCCGAGCCCTCTTTTCCCCATAATTGCCCAGAGGAACGGCCAGGAGACCCTATCAAAGGCTTTTTCCGTGTCCAGCAGGATTAGCGCCATAGGGTCCCCGGAAATTCCTGCGGCATCAAAAAGTGCAATTGTCCGTTGGATATGGTTGATGGTGCTGCGGCCAGGGACAAAACCATGCTGTACTGGAGAGACCAATTTCTTTATTACCCCCGCCAGGCGTTTAGCTAAGATCCTTGCATACACCTTGATATCACTATTAATTAATGTAATAGGACGATAGGATCCCAGCGCTTTCGCCAGCTTACCCTTTTTGGGAAAAACACTATATTAGTGGATCTCCAAGAATCCGGCGCCCCTTGGCCTGCCTGAACCTCTAGGAAAACATCCCTCATTACTTCTTGTAGGCAGGGAGCCATCTTTTTGTAGAATTCTCCCGGAATCGAATCAGTGCCTACTGCCTTCCCATTCGCAAGTGCCTGAATCGCCCCCCCTACCTCCTCCACCGTGATAGGAGCCTCCAGCATTTCCCTTTCTTCTACCGATAGAGACTCCCCAGATAAATCGGCCAGATACTCCTCTATCTCTTTTTCCCTACTTTGATTTCCTCAGTGTACAGATTCTGATAAAATCGTTGAAATGCTCCCCGTATGTCTGAGGGCTTCGTAACCGAACCCACCAGAGGATCCTCAATTTCCGCAATTGCCCCCTGGGTCACTCGTTGTCTGGTGCACAACGCTAGAAGGTGCCCAACTTTTTTGCTGCACTCATACATTCTAGTCCGCCAAGCTATGTATTTCCCTGCTGCTTTTTTAGCC
This sequence comes from Calotriton arnoldi, assembly GCA_963921515.1. NCBI lineage: Eukaryota > Metazoa > Chordata > Amphibia > Caudata > Salamandridae > Calotriton > Calotriton arnoldi. Next base: position 297,235 of record CAWUFW010002330.1, on the reverse strand, counting down.
GAAATATCGAGTATTGGTGATTTTAATAAGGCCACTTTTATTTGTACTTGTCCCACATCACCCCTGTCCCTAATTACCCCGACCAGCTGAGTTTCCGCTTCCAATAGTTTTTTTTACAATTCCTGCATATGTTGTTTCTCCTTCTTCTGAGATGCCCACCCATATCTTGTAGTTTCCCCTTTTACCCCTGCTTTCAGGGCATCCCAAACTACATCTAACCATGTGCTCCCTCTATTTTCAACTATGAATCTTGGGATCCATTTCTTCATGTGATCCACATATTCCTCATCATAAAGAAGTGCTCTGTCAAAAGTCCAGCATGACATCGGGGGGTTCTGTGTTTGTACTGAGAGTTCTAAAACCAGCAGATTATGATCAGACATGATACGGGGAAATTTGAATATCCGACACTTTGGCAATATCCCCTGGGATGCAAAAAAATAGTCACGTCTGGCGTGCGTTTGATGCGGATCAGAAAAGAAAGTGTATCCTGAGTCCTGAGATTCCTGCGCTGCCCAGACATCTATTATACCATGTGTCATACATAGATTAACTAAAGATTGAAAAACGTTTGGCTTATGGCCCTGGTAAAACCTTTTCCCCAGCTTGATAGAAGTGGAATTCAAATTAATATTGAGATCCCCACATAAAATTAGAGGAAGGGGTCAGCCTACTAGTTCTACATTTAGCCAGTCAAACAGGGAGGGGTCATCCAACACAGAGCCATATACAGAGCATAATGTAAACAGATTATTATGAATGCAACATTGAGCGATAACCCACCTGCCCATCTGGTCTGATTTTGAACGTGAAAATCTAACTGTATTTTTGCGAGCCACAATGGCAACCCCTCTTGTCCGTGTTCCCTGGGTTGTACTAGAGACTAGCTTATAGCCTGCAAGTACTGCCACTTTCTGCCTACCTGCTTCAACATGTGTCTCTTGTAGACATACTATGTCCGCCTTTAAATGCCGAATATCCTCATCAATCCTACGTTTCTTGAGGGGATTATTCAATCCACAAATATTAACAGAAGCAGTTCTAAGCTTACCCATTACCTTCTGTGATTTTTAAAAATCCCTGCCAACTTCTTAAAGCTAGTAATGCCATCTCATCAAATTCAAACGCCTGGACCAACCCCCCCAACCCCTTCCCCCTCTCCCCCCTCGCCCCCCACGCTAGGCAAGATAGGTCCATGGACCCTTGTGATGACTCCTGTATAGTGCTGCTTCAGACCGCCACCCATTATCACTCTGCAGAAAAAACCAACATGAGAAAAAAGAAAAGAAAAAAACCCCTCCATACATAACCACTAGTGTATAGTACCGAAAGAGGGGGGAGAAAAAGGCAACCTAGAGAGAAATATCAGACCAACAGCCTTAATAAACGGATCTAATTCTGCCTCCCTCTAAATTCTTTCTATTTCCCTGTCTCAGAAATCTCCCAAAGGTAATCTTGTGCTTGTATTTCTGAGGAGAACACTCTTGTAACCCCCCTGTAAATAACCTTAAGACGTGCGGGGCTAAGAAGATAAACCTCACACCCTAGCTTTTAAAAAGGCATGATTAATTGTCAAAGCCTCCACCTTCGTTCCACAGTCATGTGGCAGAAATCTGGCTTGACCAATAAGGTATGTCCTTCGGCCGAACGTCTTGCTTCAGGTCTCGCCTTATCAAATACCGCTTGCCTGAGGAGAAAGTTTCCAAAAAATATCAGAATAGCTCTAGGCCTGTTATTGGTCTCCTGTCCTTTCTTCTTTTTCAGCATAAGTGGAAAACGGTGCACTCTCTGCACCTCCGTGTCCCAGTCCCAATGTGCCAGCTCCGGGAGACCGCCTTTTAGCAGACGTAGCACGAACCCTCTGATGTCCTCTCCTTCCGCATTTTCCGGTACGCCCAAAAGTCTAAGGTTGTTACTCCGTTGGCGATTTTCAAAGTCTTCCAACTTCCACATGACGTCCATCATCCTGGTCTCATTGGCCGCGACCTGTTGTACAGTAGCCTCAGCTCCCGCCTCCAAAACCACCACTCTGTCCTCCAGTGCAGTCTGCAATTTCTGTGCAAGTCTTGTTGACTTTCCTGATAGCACCTTGAAGCTTCTTTGTTGCTAGGTGAGCCCTTTTGTGCTCCTGTCTAGCTTCCACTGGCATTGGCTTGAGGGTGGAATATATTAGCCCCATTGAAGGAGATTATTTTAGCCCTGTTTTAGATTCAGATAAGCTTTTCTCTGACCCCTGCACACCGTTTTCACCACCTGGTCCCTCCTCCTCTGTCAAAAAATGCGTAGAAGAGTAATCCCATTTGAGTTGGCTCGATCGACTCTAATCTGAGCCTGATTGTGTTACCTCCATTTCTTTTCCACCTTTATCCCTCCTTCTCCTTCTTTGGGCAGACAACCGTTTCTGGGTACTAGGATTGGAGAGTGAACTGTCAGAGTCCGTCTCTGAATTATACGGGGCCGATATGCCATTCTCACTAATGTTAGACAGCTCAGAGTCCTCATTCAGAGAGAAACACCCCCCGGGGTTCCCCTGACTTTGCATAATATTTGGGACAAATAAGGGTTGGTTGCTGAGGCCCCCTCCGGTGCCTTCTCCTCCTTTTCACCTCCTCATCCTTATTACTTATGTCAATAATATTAGCAGTGCTGCCCTCACCTGCTCCCCCCAATACTGCATCACTTTGGGCTATAATGGCCAGTGCTGTACTTACAGCATCCGTGGGAGGGGGCTCGGTATTCCCCGCTGCTAATTGTGAGAGATTCTCACAAGCCAAAGCCTCTTTCTTCCCATCCACTTTGCTGCGACCGCAAAACATCCCTGGAATGACTCGATGCTTGGAGGAGGTCTCTGCCTCCTCACTAGGACGCTGATCCTTGGGCTTCTGTTTCCCCGCCTCCACCTCCATGTGCCCAGCCACAGGAGTAGCATCTCCAGACTTCGTAACGGCAGGCGCCTTCCAGGTAGTAGAGAGGCCGCGCAGATTCACAGCAGCTCCAGAAGCGCTGATCTCCGGACGGTCCCTCGGGGTTTAGACTGTTTTGGCGGGATACTGCTATGCCGGGGCCGGACTCCACCGTTAAGCCAGCAGGCCAAAGTCTTCCAAACGGCCCGGATTAGCAAGTAAGTCAATTTGCCAAAGCCTGTTTGTATTTCCCCCAGCTTAGATCTCCGGGTGGATGGTCTCTTCAGAAGGATCATCGATGTCGCTCACGTTCACCCGAAACTCCTCATATCAGCCGCAATGCTGCGGAGCGGTAGATGGGTGGCTCATGCAGCACCTGCACAGCCGCCATATTGCCCTTCCCACTGTAAATGTGTGATATAATTCAGCCTTTCAAGTATGTCTTAACACATTGCCGGCATAACTTCATTGAATAATATGGTTTAACCGATTCACAAAGGAGTTCTCTACATTTATGTACCAAATGAATGCAATCACCTAATCAGGACCGTGTGTAATTTTATATTTTATTTACTTCCACCCTGTGATTCACTGCCAGTCAGCACCACGCATTTTGATTCACTCGAATGAATATAGTGTCTTCATATGAACCGCAACATTGTTAAATTATGCGTGTAAAACTGTCACAGTGGTGTACTCCTTTCGTATATAGACACTACGTGTAGGTATGTAAATTATTGCATCGTTACCATTAATGTGTTTAGCTCAACATGATGAATGTGGTATTTTGTAACCCTGTGCTATGTTCGACATCAAGCGTTCGCCTTTTCAGCACTTCACAGCTGAAACCCTTATCCCAATTAGCCTCGAGGGAACGCCCTGGTCGACACAGCTGAAATCCTTACACCCATTAGCCCCAGGTGAACATCCTATGCAATGACTCACACGCTGTCAAATGCGCAGGTGGTTAAATATCCTCCCCCCCTGGCTGGCTCATACTGTTCATTCACTCGCCTGGAGACCAGAGGTAAGAGCTCCTGCCTGCTCGTAATATCACAATGGTTCTCACTCTGTTCTCACACTTCAGAGAACCGCTGTTCCCGGAACTTCTTTCTACTCCAACACCTGCGGGACATTCTGCCTGCCCACAACGTGTGTTTAGTTCACTCTGTTCTCAGACTCCCGAGAACCGCTGTCTCCGCAGCTCCTTTCTGCCTGCTCGCAACTTGTGTTCCAGGTTACTCTGTTCTCAGACTTTGGAGAACCGCTGTCTCCGAAGCTCCTTTTTCAATCCAACACCTGCGGTGCATTCTGTCTGCCCGAACCGTGTGCTGTAACTTACTCTGTTCTCTAGAAACTCTTGGCCACATGCATGACTCTGCACTTTTGCGACACCATGATGGAACTTATACGCCCGCTTACTCGACTCACGACCATGCCCCACTTGTGCAGTTTTTCATATTTATCTTTTCTAATCGCATCTCGCCGCCTCATGCTTCTTTTATCTAGAGATCACGCATCTTCACTACGCGTCTGCTTCCATAAATCATCTGCCGTTGTGGCCCACACTCTCTACCCGTAACGTGCTTGTTCTTCCCATACCTCCCACCCCTTCATTAGATCTAGGGAGCACGCTTGCATGACAAGGGCCATCAGAGACACATCGTCTGAGTACTCACGCTCACAGTCACTAGCCGAGCTCATAAGCCGCACCCCCCTTACTGCGCTTTCATAAATCACCTGTCGTTTCGGCCCTGGATTTTCCCATGGTTCTTTGAATCCCACCCCTCGCTGTGGGTTCTCAGCCTTCAGTAAATAACACTCGGGTTGAGACAAACATGCATGTTTTCACCTTGCTATCACCATTGCCTGCTGGGGCACGTGCGCACACCAGACCCATTCTTATGGGGTTGTACGAGTTCCTTCACTTTAGATGGAACTTTGCATGTCTGTTCCTTAGAGATATCCTGTCCTTTACTTTTACTCATGGAATTCATCCTCCTGACTTGGGGCATCTTATATCCCAACAGCCTTGTGATTGACACCGCAGCTGATGTGACTTACCCCCATGGCTGCAAGCAATAACTGACTAATGCTCCTACCAATCCTTCCTGATGGTTCAACACTATTGCAGCCCTCTTCATCCCTGACCAGGTAATCACCAATAAATTGGGCCTGGCCACATTTCACTTCTGGCTGCTTGGAGCGGTTCCTTATTGCTGTCTCATTGTTTCCACAGAATCCAACCCCGGGTGGATCGTTCAATCTAAGCACTCGTCAGGCCCTTGATTGTCATCTACTACTGGTAGGTTTTCAGAACCACCAGTCTATTACTTCATCTTATGCAACACACCGTACTCATGGTTCATTTCTCCCATAGGCTGTCCCACTTGTCCTGAAGAAGACCTGCAGTGACTCCACGTGAATCACGCACCTTCCGGGTCGAAACGTCGACGTGCCTACACAATCAGTTCCCTACTCTCTCCACTCCATGTGAAAAAAACAGAACCCTGTACGGATTGGAGATTCATTTGTTTAGGGATTGATGTAGATTGATTGAACATTTTATTTATGTTTTGTACAGCACTGTAATTCTGTATTCACCCTAAGCACCTCATCACTTCTAGATCACCTTAACACAGATTAACTTACCTTGTGTCGTATTTTAATGCCATGTTTCTCACTGTGACAGCCTGATTATGTCATTTCTAAAGTTTATTGTATGGAAGATGAATCATTTGTGTTAATATAATTTCTTTTGATTACATCAACCCAGGTGTGTTCCCGTTTGTTTCTTGTGCATACATTTTTGTTAAAGTTAAAGTAATTATCTCCTCCCCCGACAGAACCTACCTTACTTTGGATTGGCAGTACGGCATGTTCTCCTCTCTTCGGAGGAGTTGTTTGCTGACTTCTCCGATTGAGTCCCAGTTATTTCCCCGCAATCTTCGTACTCTTTGCTGCAGTTTTTGGGGTGTGTGGTGGCACTATACAGGGGGAATCCTGCTGGGGGAGAGCTCACTTCTGCGTGTTCCCGGCTGGAAGTGAGTGCAGAGATGGAGTGAAGACCGCATTTTGGAGGTAAATTGGAGTAATTAGGTGCAAGTGCGTCCCTGAAACTTGGTTTATGGTAAAATCCTTTCAGATTACAAGCTGCAGTGTATACTAATTAAGGCTGGGCGTAGTTCGCGAAGTAATGCTTCGCGAAGCTACGCAAAGTGCAGTTCGCACTACGCAAGCTTCGCGTAGCACTACGCGAACTGCGTAGCGCACTGTTCGCAATGATTGCACAGTGCCGGATGCTTGTCCGCACTGTGCAATCATTGAAAACGGCAACTTGCACAGTGCGAGCTGTCTTTTACTGCCGCTCGAGTAGATTTTTACTCGAGCGGCAGCTTTCTCAACGCGGACTGGTAGTTTCTCATCGCGAGCGGTCGCGAGCATACGCGACCACTCGCAATGAGAAACCTGACCTCCCCGCGTTGAGAATCTCGCCGGGAGGTTTATTTTCCACGCTCGCGATCGGCAACTTGATGTTGCTGATCGCGAACGAGAAAAAGTCTCGCCGGGATGTCATTTTGCTTGCTCGCGGTCGCCAACTTGACGTTGAGGACCGCGAGCAAGCAAAAAATGACCGCGGCACTACGCTACGCGTGTTTGCACTGTGCTACGTGCAATTCGCGTTGTGCGAAGTAGCGCAAACTTCGCAAACTACGCGAGCGTAGCGTAGCACTTCGCCCAGGGTTAATACTAATACAGCCAAATCTGTTGGAACCCTCCAATATCACTGCACTGGCTTCTCCAATTTTCGTGATCACGTAGACCTTAGTCCAATAGAGACAGGGGATTTAATCAGTATGGGAGTCAAGGCCCTTCGAGAAAAACGGGTTACGACCTGAGTTAAACACCCAAAAGAAACAGGCAAGGGTATGGAAGATCATATGGGCAAGAAAGGAATGCCTCTCAGTTGTACTCCCAGACAATCAAAAACATGCTTGACTTCTCCCAATTGCCCCCACCACCCTTGCATTCCCACCTCAGAAAGTAGGGGAGAGAATTTACCAACAAACCTATGGGCGAAGCAGATTTGTTTTTCAGGTCATACCTTTGAGTTTAGTCAAAAGCCACCTATCTGCCCACCTAAAAAAGAACATCATCTTCATTTGAAAGAGCTGCAACAGGAAACTGGCCATTCCCCTTCTTAAAGAAGTGATCAAAGCAGTCCCAAAGGATTCAAGGATTGTATTCCAAATTCCTTCTTAGAAAAAGGACCAGTCAATGGAGACCTATCATGGACCTCAGGGAACTCAACAGCTTCCTCAAAAAACAGACCTTCCGTATGATAACTCTCCAAAAAGTCCTCCAGAAAAACAACTACCTAACGTCCTTGGATTTTCAGAATATGAATTTTCACATCATGCAAAACACAACTATTGGTGTGGTGTCCTTATGTTAAGAGCATATGGGAGAGGTATAAGTTGCTTCTCTAGTTATCCTATTTGAATACTGTTGGTGTGTTTCCTACTAAACCTGCCAATTCCAAGAATTGGATGACGAGGGCTCACTCTCGTAATGTGACATACTTCATCATAGGCCACCTCGTCCCACCCTGGTAAGATGATACTACCAGGGCGAACGCGGGCTGGGCTTTCCCGAGGGATTTCTTAGATATTAATCTTTTATCTGTACAAGTTGGGTCCAATTTTTTCGCTAAAGATAAATTAGCGTATACCACAAAAGTATCCTTTTATTAAGATGGTACACTAGGTATAATTAAAAAGTACCATAAGGTATTGACAGGGTATGTTGGTAGATGCTATGATCCTTGCGTACTCTTGGATTGAACCAATATGTTTCTGCCCTATCATAAGCTTGACAGTCTTGGGCATTCATCAGGGTTATTGTCTGGGATCCTGACTTTGATTTAAAATGAGAAGGGAAAGAAAATGAATATTACGAACAGAGGGGACCTGCCTCTCTGAAGGTGAATACCTGGTTATTATACTTTTAGAGGAGAAAAAAAGGAAATATTGCAGCAGCATTAAATATATCAGGCATGTTACCATTTTTTTTACCGCATATACAACCTTTTGTGCGGTATCCAAGTAGTAGCGGCGTTTAAAAACATATATGTCTTTAAAAAACCCAAGCGAAGTGGCACTCGTGGGAAAAACACACACATGCATAGTTATAAAACCAACATAAGTGTGCGGTGAAGAAAGCTCGCAACGTATCTTGCAGCAGACCACCTCGCTGTAAATACATACAAGTGTCCAGAAACTGTAGAGGAGTTAAAAATAGACAGAGGATGCTCCCCGAATAATCTATACACAAACGCATGCAGTGAATGTTTATGGTGAAGTACACAACCTCACATCAAATGGGATCTAAGACTCACCGTTACTAAACTGACGTGGCCGATACATATAAGAACATATTGAGGGCTATCCACCTGTAAGGAAGAAATTTAAAGCTAGAAAGCTAATATACGTTAGTGACAGAAAACATTGCATGCCAAAGTCCGCTCGGGGTTGTTTTGGATAATAAACACCCACGAGTAACCACTGTGACGGAGTCCTGAAGAAGGCTTATGCTGAAACGTGTTGTTTGTCAACAAGCCGCCAGTTTCTGCACATCATAGATTTGATTCATGGTTTTTAACATTGACATTTTTTGATCAAATAGAATGTTGCAATATTTTTGTATGTAATAATGAAATGAAAATTTGACAAATTTGCTAATAGATTCATAGAGCAACTAAGAAAACAGATGTGTTGATTGTAAAAAGAGTACATTCTGTGTGGTTTATAAACAAGTATCAATATTGGAAGATATTTATATTTCTGCAATAAAAAAAAAAAAAAGAGAATAAGAAGCAAAATGAAAAAGTAAATTGAGTAAATTTATCATTTGGGTATGAATTGTCTTTATATGAATGTTCATATGTGTATTGTCTAGAGCTTCTGTGTCTGCTTAATGTGAAATCCACCGTGCCCAGGTGTTCTGTTTCCCAAAGTAGTATTTTCCCTGTCAGGGTACGTTCATCCTAGATTCAGGGGCCCCGTTCCTTTTCCAAACGACCATTTTTTTTATACCGCATATACAACCTTTTGTGCGGTATCCAAGTAGTAGCGGCGTTTAAAAACATATATGTCTTTAAAAAACCCAAGCGAAGTGGCACTCGTGGGAAAAACACACACATGCATAGTTATAAAACAAACATAAGTGACGAGGACACACATGAAAATGAAGGAACACATGCTTATGTAGAGTTTCCCTGTGCAACTTTACCTAGTGCCCGGGGGCTATTTGCCTCATTGTCTGTTGCGGGGGGTGTCTCCTATTGTCACACACTGGAATGTTGAAAATTGGCAAAAGAAAATCATTATGACACAAGTATAAGGTGTCAAAGTCCGTGTTCCAGGAGGGTTGAATGTGGCTATATCCTTACTAAATCTAAAGGGAACTGGCCCCTGGCAGAGGTTGTTAGGGGGTATTCACTCACTTCATCAAGGAAAAACACCTGCTTTGATCCTGCCCGTCTCGTTTCAACAGCCGTCTGGTAGAATTGAGTGCGTGCATTGTGTATGCATATTTAAAGTGCTCAGATGGAAGCCAGCACAGGTGGTCTCGTGTGTAACACCTGCCGGTGCTTCTGACGTTATACTCAATAATCAGGTGCCTCTCATTGTTTGCGGCGTATGGGTCAGTGTCCGGACTTGTGGGCCAATGAGAGTGTAAAGTAGGCCTACATTACCTGAGGAGGCTATCCTCCTACGAGTTTCTCCTTAATGATGTGCATGGGTTTGTGTATGGGTCACCGACAAGAGGGAGAAGGGCGAGCCTCCAACATTGAGGCTGCTCATCCAGCGTGTGTTTTTTTTTGGGAAGTGTGCATCGCGCGGCAGAGCGCCAGCAACAGGGGTTGTTGGGAAATGTAGTTTTTTCAACAAAAGTGCATAAAAAGTCTAAATAAGAGGGGGAACACCAGAACTTTTTATAAAAGCTTGGGGTCAAAATTCAATGTGCCAGAAAAAGTACGCCACCTGACGATCAGAGGCCAAATGGAAGGCGATTACGAAACTCTGTTGTCCATGTCCTCAGAAGAGGATTATGGGGAATGTAGTTTTTCTTTTCAGAGATTTCATGCAAAGCTGGGGGTATATGATTTATAAATGACATGATAAAATATTGAGAAAAACCTGTGGAGTATTTTCGAATCAAGGTGTGGGAAACTGGCATGATCATATCAGGGCCAGTCAAACCTGTATGGACCATTAAGTAGTGTATAAATAGTCCCCATATTTTTTTGGGTGGGTCCATCCAGTGCTATCAAAGGGGCCCAATATAACATTAGAAGGGCACCATGGCAGGTAAATATGGTCCCCAGGTGTCTGTTAGGGCCAGAGTTTATTTAAAACAAATGAACACAGCCCATTACCTTTCTAGGCAGTGGGAAATACCTCACTGGTGCTACTGCAAACAAATTTTATGTATAAACTTGAAGTAATGTCTCTAGTGATCATCAGTGTAAATCCAGAGCGATTATTCTTGCCATAATAGGGGCAAGTGAAATGAGGTGCAGAACAAGGAGAGGGAAAAGTTTAGTTTCTTTCTGGACAGCTTATAAAAACCCTAACCTCAGAGTAGCCATTTCAGTCTTTCATTGATCATACAGAGGTGTCAGTTGTGAAATTTTCAGCCCAGAGAGTCCCAGGGGATATCATCATTCAGACCCTGGGTATCCATCTTTAAATGGAATATCCAGCATCGTTCGTATTACAGGAGGGCCCTGCTCAAGGTATGTCTGCATTCTAATTTCTCATTGACATACCATTCAATGTTATCTGCAGTGTGTTTGTGGCCCCTGAATGTCTGGTAAGCTTTGTGTTATCTTTCATGCACCTTATCGTAATTCTGTGCTCTGTGATCCATACTCGTATCTTCCTTGTTGTCATACCAACATGTCGGTGGTTGCATGGGCATTTCAGGACATAGATGATGTGATTAGAGTTACAATTTGTTAGATTTTTAAGTACCCAGGGGGTTGTAGGTCCAAGATCAATTGATTTGCGCTTTGTAGTGAACTGGCATGCTCCGCAGTCGGCTCAGGGTTGGTGGTCAGTAGGGGTAGGGGTGTTCCAAAGCGTTCGTTGTGTGTCAGGAGTGGGTTTTCTTGGACGTGTGTGGACTAGAACGTCCCGCAGGTTGTGACTCCTCTTGAATGAAAACATAGGTTTTTCGATCTTTAGGCTTCCAAAATTGAGAATACCCCAGTTTTTCTTTATCAGTTTAGGCACTAGGTTGGAATTGGGGTGGAATTTAGTCACACAGATCGGCCTTGGTTCCCATGGCTTATTGTACGAGCCTAGGAGGATATCTCTGTCATTGTTCCTGGCTTGTTTCCTTGCGCTAGTAATGGGTTTTTTCTCCATGTAATTTATTTCTCTTTGTTTATTGCTCAGTTTCTCTGCGTATTCCTTGTATCTTTCCACTTCTGTGCAGTTTCGTCTCAGTCTGAGGAACTGTCCGATATGTAGCCCTTCCCTCAGGGACAGAGTTTGAAAGCTTTAGAAACGTAAAAGCCTATTTTTATCCTTAGGTTTGTAATTAACCTCAGTTTTCAGAATTCCTCCATTCCGTCTGAGCACTTTAAATACCCATGCACAATGCATGCACTCCATTCTACCAGATGGCTGTTGAAACAGGATTGGTAAGATCAAAGGAGGTGTTTTTCCTTGACAAAGTAAGTGAATATCCCTCTCCCTCCCCACCCCCCAGGGACCAGTTCCTCTAGATTTAGTAAGGATATGGCCACATTCAACCTTCCTGGAACTGGGGCTTTGACACCTTATACTTGCGTCATAATGATTTTCCTTTGTCAATTGTCAACATTTCAGTGTGTGACTAAAGGAGACGCCCCCTACAACAGACCATGAGGCAAATAGCCCCCGGGCACTAGATAAGGTTTCACAGGGCTACTCAACATAAGCATCTGTTCCATCATTTTCACGTGTGTCCTCGTCACTTATGTTTGTTTTATAAGTATGCATGTGTGTGTTTATCCCACAAGTGCTACTTTGCTTGTGTTTTTAAAAAAAATATATGTTTTTAAATGCTGCTATTACTAGGATACCTGACCATAGGTTGTATGTGTGGTAAAAGAAATCCGGATGAGTAAAACCGGTAACATGCCTGATATATTTAATGCTGCTGCAATATTTCCTGTTTTCTTCTCTAAAGGTATAATAACCGGGTGTTCACCTTCAGAGAGGTAGGTCCCCTCTGTCCGTATTATTAATTTTTTTCTCTCACTTTAAATCCAGGTCAGTGTCCCAGACAATAAACCTGATGAATGCCCGAGGCCGTTCAGGCTTATAATAGGGCTGAAACATGTCGATTCAATCCAAGGGTACGCAAGGATCATAGTATCCACCAACATACCCTGTCAATACCTTTTGGTACTTTTTAGTTATACCTAGGGTACCACCTTAATAAAAAGATACTTTTGTGAGATACCCTACGGTATTTTTAGCAAGAAAACTGGGCCCAACTTATCCAGATAAAAGATTAATATCTAAGAACTCCCTCGGGATAGCCCATCCCGAGGTCGCGTCCGCCCTGGTAGTATCATCTTACCAGAGTGGGACGAGGTGGCCTGTGATGAAGCATGTCACATTACGTGAGTGAGCGCACCTTGTACAATTCTTGGAATTGCCAGGTTTAGTAGGAAACACACCAGCAGTATTCAAATGGGATCACTAGAGAAGCAACTGGTACCTCCCCCAGATTCTCTCAACATAAGAACACCACACCAATAGTTGTGTTTTGCAGTTAGTTTAGAGGCGGCGTGGGCCCTTTTTATCCTCTTTCTTCTCCCTAGGTGTTTATACTATTTTCATATCCCAACACACCAGAAGCACGGGAAACACCTAAGCTTTGCAGTAGTGGGGCAGCACTGCCTATTCAATGCACTCCCCTTTGGCACTGCTGATATTTATTAAGTGCCTAGCGCTGGTGGCTGCTTATCTCAGATGACTGGGTCACCAGGTATAATCATACCTGGACGATTGGTTTGTTAAGGCTCCCTCAAAAGAAAAGGCAAATTCTTCAACGTTCTGGCTCTGGATGAGGCCTTTCCAACAAGAACAGGACAACCAATGGGAAGTTCACAGCATGTGGAAGAGACAGTTCAAGTCATAAGAAATTTGAACAAGTACTAATATGGTGGTGGATCTCTATGAATCTCGAAGCAGGACTTACTTTCCACTCTTCATCAGACAGAGTAATACAACAGATGACTCCATGGAGTGCTGGGGAGCACGCAAGGAGGAACTCTTGGTCTGTGACAAATGGGAGCTTCCACCAAGACCAACTTGATTACATCTTCCACAAATGGGGTCTACACACCCTGGACTTGTTTGGCACCCGGAACAACAAGAAATACTGGTCTTACGCCAGCAGGTTTTGGCAACCAGGGTCCAGAGGCAATTCCTTTTCGATCATATAGTCCAAGACCTTTGTATATGCCTTTATTCAATTTCCCCTGATCCCCAGGGTGCTGAAAACAGTGAAGGTGGAACATAATAACCTAGTACTCATTGCCCAAGCTTGCCTTGCCAGTTCTGGTTTACGGAGCTCCTCAGTCTCTCTGCTTATCCTTCTGTACCATTGAAGATGAATCCCCAACTCATCTACAGGCACAAGGAGACCTTCGGCACTGCGATCTCCAGTCATTGAACCTGACTGCATGGTACCTGATGACCTAGATTATGGACATCTAGATCTCAGGTAAGAATGTAGAGACATCCTGGTGCAAGCCCGAGTGCTAGCTATCACAAGAACCTAGAATGTCAAATGGAAACTTTTCTGTGTTTGGTGCAAAACCAAATAATTCCATCCAGTAACAAGAACCCCTCATCAAATACTTCCATATTTGGTGAACGTAGCAAAGGATGGTCTAAAATACTAGTTCAATACGAGTCCATTTCACAATTCCAGAGAAAGGAGGACAACTCAACCACACTTTTTTCTGCAAAGAAATGTAACGCAATTTATGAAGAGACTTTTCTGAGTTTTCCCTCCCAGGCGGCACCCACGAGTAGCCTCAGAACTTAATACTATGCTAAGCCAGCTCATGTGGCTTCCCTTCGAACCCATCCGTAGAGCGCATTTGAAATTCCTGAAAAACAGTGCTTCACCGGGTACTTATATCAGTGCAAAGACTGGGGAAATACACACAGAACCCTATCTGTGTTGATAAAGTTATCCTACAAACTAATCCGAAGTTTGTACTCAAAGTCGCCACTGATTTCTAGCTGAATAAGCCCATCGTTATGCGTATCCTTCTTCCCAAATCTAAAAACATCAGAAAAGAACTCCTTGCACTCGCTTGAAGTATGCAGGTGCATTAAGTTCCAAATAGACAAAACAAAGACATTTGTTGTTCCGACCATCTGTTTGTTTCCTTTGGCCTCCCGAGAACAGACCGACCGACCAAACAGGGACTAGCATATTGGCCATCAGCCTGCATCACCTTTTGCCACAACAAAGCCAAGCGTCCAATCCAGGGACGAGTGAGGGATCATTCCAGTAGGAGTATGCCTACGACTGCAGCACACGCTGGTGTGTCTTTGCGAGACATCTGCCGTTGAGCTACCTTGAGGAGTAGGCACACATTCATGAAGCACTACTGCCTCCATGTGAATGCAGAAGCCGACTTCTAGTGGGACAGGCTGTCCTCCATAAACTGTTCAGTCAGGATGAGCCTGCTTCTTGCTTTCACAGATTTATTATGATGGTTATGTAATGCTTAGTTTTCGGAGTCAAGCATAAGAATTATTTGTAAGATCTAGGGCCACATGCATCAAACTGTGCATTTACGATTCCTAAATTACGATTTTTAAGAAATCGCAATTTAGGAATCGCAAATGCTTATGAATGTAGGAATCGCAAAAAAAATTGCGATTCCTACACATTTCTTATTTGCGACTCGCAAATTGTGATTCGCAAATAAGGACTTGCTTCCCATTCATTCCTATGGGCCTAGAGGCCCTTAGGAACCAATGGGAATTGCATGCGCAATTTGCGAGTACGAAATAGGTACTCGCAAATTGAGCATGCAATTTCAAGGGTGCAAGGGTGCCAAAAGGACACCCTGATGCACCCCTGAAACTGCAATTTCAGCACATGTTGCACACATACATGCCCCAAGGACATGTATGTGTGCAACATAGAACTTTGAAAAATGCACTTTTGTGCATTTTTCAAAGTTCTCGCAAATTACCATCAACTTTGAATTGATGGTAATTTGCGTTTCTTAATTGCGAAATCGCTATTTTTTTGGGTTGTTGCATTGCATTTAGGGAATCGCAATTTGCGATTCCCTAAATGCAATCGCAATTTAAGTAATCGCAATTTAAATAATCACAATTTTAGCAATTACTTAAATAGCGATTTTTGCATTTGGGACTGATGCATCCCAAATGCTAAAATTGCTGTCGCAAAGGGGCAGATTCTGCGAATCTGCCCCTTTGCGACCGCAATTTACAATGATGCATGTGGTCCCTAGTGCTGGAGAAGAAATGAGTTACTTACCTGTAACTCCAGTTCTCCAGCATGGTGCTTTTCAAATATTCAAATGCGGCCTTTCTTCCTCCATGATCAGAGGCTCACACTTTGTGCTATGAAATCTGAGCTAAGGTGGGCTCTGCTGGGGTGGGGGGGTAGGAGAGCTTCCACTTGCACTTCATTGGCTGAAGTTGCTTCAACTGAGGTGGATGGGCTACTAAACAAACACTTTTGTTGAGGCCTGGGGCCATTTTAACACTGTTTACTGCTATTTAATGTTACCAGTTATTCCCGGCCAGACAGAAACTTATTTCAAGCATGTGAATATATGATAGCCACCAGCACTGGAGGAATGGAATTACAGGTAAGTAACTCATTTCTTTTGGGCTAGAACATTTTTGTAAAATTGTTCTGTGTATCTGTCTAGGCCTGACCCCTTCGTATCTACAAGGGACTTAATTACCTTTATGACTTGCTGCTTTATTATAGGCTGATTTAGCTCATCTTTTTGTTCAGCTGCAAGTTTGCCCAAGGCTGTATGGCTCCAATATTCAGCCTCCTCTGGATTTGATGGGTCTTGATAGTACCTTCTAAATCTATCTAAGTTCTCAGCCTCTCCCACCAGGCGGCTCCCTCCTTCATCCCAATGGAAAGAATATTTCCTTGGGAGCATGGGAATGATTTAATTATTATGATGCTGACATGTGGTACAACCATCTTAACCTTGACTGGGGAAAAGTACTTTGCAGAGAGGGAACAGGAGCAGAGGCTCAAGACATCTTTAAGCATTAAGTGTTCCGCTATTAGAATGCTTATTTCTACTTTCAATTTCTTAAGGGTGTTTAGGGTCATCAAGTACTTGGTAGGGTTATTCAGTCCCCTAATATCAATATGGTCTATAGTTGCCTCCCTGTGCAATTTATTAGGGATTATATTCCTTCCTAACTGGTGCTTGCAGGGTTGCTATCCATCCATCCATCATAGCCACAATCTTAAATAACTAAATCCCACCTACTTACCAGACATTACCCTGCTGGAACTAGTATGTAAAACATCAGACTGAACTTCACTTCACCATACAGGCAACCAGGAGGAACAAACCCACCCCCACAATCTCCTGACCTTACCCTTCCCAGCCCCCCTTATCACAAGATAAAACAAATTAGAAAGCTGTAACGCACCTGGCTCAAAACAAACAGCAATCAAGACAACCTTCACCTATGCTAGCTTAACAGAATATACAAGCCAACAATCCAAAAGCTAAAAAAAGGTGCTATTCAGACAGAATTCAAAATGCTAAATATGCAAATAAAGAATTTTATAAAATTCTCACTGAATTTCGATAACCGAAATGCACAGAATGAACTCATTCCATCACTCAAGAATTCCCTGACAAACTGACATCATTACACAACCAAAGCAGACACGTTGGACTCCTATTTAAAACAAAGAAAAACCTTCAGCATCAACCCCTTTCCAAAAATCCCCTCCAAGAGTAGGCTAACCAAGCCGCTGAATTCCTTGAAACAAATATCGCAAAGTGACTTTATGGATTTGATCAAGCAAGCAGGTCAGCCGGCTGCCCTTCTGACCATTGCCCACCACAAATTTTCAAGAACATCCTTTTAACTACCGCTCCTTAAAGAAAATAAACCTGGACCTGCATGACCCCGACAACTATAGACCAATTATAAATGTACCTTCCCTGGGCAAACTAATAGAAAGAGCAGCATTCACCCAGATGTCACTGTTCATTGAAGATAGCTCCGTACTTTCAGACTACCAAACAGGATTCTGCCCAGGTTGAAGCACAGAATCTGCCCTCATTGCCATCTGGGATGACCTTAAAAACACAGTAGACCGGAACATGGTTGCTGCTCTACTTCTCTTATACCGCTCAGCTGCCTTCGACACAATTGATCATGATACTCTAATACAAAGACTCTACTAAGCCGGCATAGAGGGGACTGCTCTTGACGGGAAACAGCGTTTACAATGCTGTTTCCACAATGCATGGCCTTACAACGCGGTCGTTACAAGGACCACGTTGTTACCACGCATGCCATTACATCGCAAGTCGTAACAACGACTTGCTGTAGGGGGAGTGCAACACCAGGGAATGTGTTGGATTTTAAATCCAACACCTTCCCTGCTGTTGCAGAAACTGGAGTAGGAATAGTAATTAATACTATTCCTAAGTCCAGCGCGCCCCATACTGCAAGTCGTTGTTATGACTTGCGATATAATGGCACGCGTGGTAACAACGCGGTCATTGTAACGACCGCGTTGTAAAGCCATGTGTGGTGAATGTATGCGTATTAACGTCATACATTCCTCTTGACTGGATCACATCCTACCTTCAACACTGTCAAAATGTCATCCATTCTCCCTCTTTCTCATCCAAGCCATACTTCACAAAAGCAGGGGTCTCTCAAGTCATTACCAGCAATGATGATGAATGTCACCTCACATGCTATAACTATGCAGATGGTACACAAATACTCCGTAAACTGGAAAGCCCCAAATACACTGGAAACTCACAATTGATCAGAGGATGACATGGAGCCATCTCAAAATGAATGCTTCCAAAATGGAAATACTCACATGTGGCAACTGGAAAAATGATGACCCACTCTGCGCCTGGCCTGACAATCTGGGAATGCCTCCTAAAATATCTAAGGAAGTACGAAACCTTGGAATTACCATGGACTCCAAATCATCAATGAATGCCCAAGTGGACAAATTAACGCAATCAAGCTTCAACACCATGAAAACTCTGGGACACATCTTCCCCTACCTGGGATTTCCACACAAGGTCCAGGCTACTATCTCTCTGGTACTGTCTAAACTTGAGTGCTCCAATGACCTCTACCAAGGTACATCTTTATCAACTATGAAAAGACTCTGCTGCCAGACTACTCCCACATGTAAAGCCACAAGCTCACATCTCCCCTGCCTTGAGGGCCCTACATTGGTTACCGGTTGCCAGAAGATTCACCTTCAAGCTGCTATATGTCACCCACAAAGCAATACATGGAACATCAGGAATAAAATCACCAAATACATTCAATAAAGAAACCTCCACTCAAGATTGGCACCTCGCCTCAAAACCCCACCATACAAGAAAAAAACATAGGTGGTACATCTTTCTCTGTTCAAGCAGCCAAACTATGGAAGTCATTACCCCCAAACTTAAGATTTGCGGACAACTATCTTACCTTCAGAAGACTACTCAAGAGTTGGCTCTTTCCTACATAAGCACCATACTGAAACTTAATGTACAGCATATTCCTGTGTTTGTACACATTTATAATTTGGTTATATGTATGTAGCTAGGTATGTGTATTTCTTTGTACAAATATGTATAATAACTATGGTTTTAAAATATATTATATTCTTTAAGGCTGCTTGAGGAATGCATATATTACTTATAGTTAAATATATATATATATAAATATATTCCATGCTTAACATGTTTATAGGTCACTGCATAGTTTTCATTCAAGTTATTTGATTAGATGCTTATGGGTCCCTGTTTTATTCATCTATCACAATATGTAAATATTATCATAACTATGTATCTACAAGTCCTTCACTGTTTAAATATTGAGGAAAAGATAGAATTAAACAACATTATATATATACATATATGTATATATGTGTGTATATATATATATATATTTATGTATCTATGTATTTATTACTTTGCTCCTACTGTAGAAGAAGAAAAAAAGAAATTATACATGTATACCCTTTGTATGTAGTTATGTATCTATAATTTCATTATTTACTCCTAATTCAGAACAAGAGAAAAAAATAATAAATTATATATGTATACCCTTTTATGTAGTTATATATCTATAACTGTATTACTTTACTCTTACTTTACAAGAAGAAGAGAAAATAAACATTTGACTTTCTCTAATGCACTACTCCGTCTCATCCTATACCTCTTTCAATATATCCTCTACCTCCACTCTCTGACTCATTCTAAACCTCATTATACTCTTATGATCTCCAAAATAAACCTTTCTAGACTCTTCCCCCCTCTATCCCTCCCTGGCTCACCCAAAACCTTATTTTACTACTATAATCACCCAAGCAACCCTTTATAAATTCTTCCCTCATGTATCCCAAATCTCATTTTACTACTATGATTTCCCTAATCCCTTTCTAGAGACTCGTCCCTCCTCCATCTCTCCTTTTACTCATCCCAAGCCTCATCTTACTACTATGATCTCCCAAATAACGCTATTTAGACTCTTCTCTCTTCTATCCCTCCATTATCCTATTCAATCCAACTAACAGACTCACATGTCCACTGCTCAAATTAACACATATGTCCCTATACTAACCCACCATTAATCCTCTTTGAGTTCCGGAGCAGCATGGTACTCACCGAAAAGCACTTCAATGTCTTGTCAGGGCTAATACGCACTATCCCCCCGACGCTCTTCAACGTCTACATGGCTCCACTCGCCCCCATCGTCAGAACCTATGGACTCAACATCGTGTCATACGCAGACAACACCCAGCTCATCCTCTCCCTATCCAACGAGCCCAAGACCGCCAGACGCAACTTTCGAGAAGGCATGGAAGCCGTTGCCAAATGGATGAAAAACAGCTGCCTACAACTAAACACCAACAAAACAGAAGTACTCATCATGGGCCCAAACCCCGATGCCTGGAGCGACACCTGGTGGCCCCCCGCCCTCGGACACCCGCCAACCCCCACGGACCACGCACGCAACCTGGGAATCATCCTGGACTCCGAGCTCAAAATGGACCGCCAGATCAACTCTGTCTCGTCTTCCTGCTTCCACACCCTCCGCCTCCTTCGTAAGACCTTCAAATGGATCCCCCTCGAACACCGAAAGACCGTCACTCACGCCCTGGTCACCAGCAGACTCGACTACGGCAACGCACTCTATGCCGGAATAAACAAAATCCTCACCCGCAAGCTACAGAACATCCAGAACGCCGCCGCAAGACTGGTCCTCAACCTGCCAAAACACTGCCACATCTCCCAGCACCTGCGCACACTCCACTGGCTCCCCGTCGAGGCGAGAATCACCTTCAAGATGCTCACCCACGCACACAAGGCCCTCCACGGCACCGGACCAGCATACCTGAACAGCCGACTCAAATTCCATGCACCCCAAAGGACCCTACGATCAGCCCAGCTCTCCTACGCCGTGGTCCCCCGCACCAGAAAGACCAGATCGGGAGGCCGCTCCGTCTCCTTCCTCGCGGCCAAAGCATGGAACGCCCTACCGCTCCACCTCAGACAGACAACATCGCTCCCCATCTTCGCAAGAAACCTCAAAACCTGGCTCTTCGACAGACCCCCTCCTTGATGGAATGGAACCTGCACCCCCCCGCCCCCACCCCTAGCGCCTTGAGACCCTTACGGGTGAGTAGTCGCGCTTTAACAAACCCTTGATTGATTGATTGAATTACAATTACTTATGTTCAGTGAAAATCATCCCCAGCTACTAATATTATTAGTGTTATAATTGTGACCATATCACACAAGATTACATTAGTGGCTGGCCATCATCTACAAGATTATCAGCAGTAGTTATCTCAGTTCAACAAGGCAGTGTTGCCAGCAGTATGTAAAAAATATTTTGTTGAACCGATAATACATTAACAGCCATATGTGCAGTGACCTTAGAAATAATATTAATACTAAGGGCCAGATGTACGACCCGTTTTTGCATGCGCAAACGGGTTTGCGACCCGTTTGCGCATGCAAAAACCTAAAGGGCCATGTACAAACCCTATTTAGCGAGTCGCAATTTATTTGCGACTCGCAATTAGGAAGGGGCGTTCCAAGGGCGTCCTTTACTAATTGCGACTCGCTACCCTATTTAAGAATGTTTTGAGACCGTAATTGTGGTCGCAAAACACTCGCAATTTACCGCCCTCTTCAAGAGGATGGTAATGCACTCGCAAAAGGGAAGGGGTCCCCAGAGGACCCCTCCCCCTTGCAATTGCAGGGGAAAATATTTTTTAGGGGCAGGCAGTGGTCCCAGGGACCACTACCTGCCCTTAAAAAATGAAACGAAAACGTTTCATTTTTTTTTTTTTTTAAATGCAGCCCGTTTTCCTTTAAGGAAAACGGGCTGCATTTTTAAAAAAAAAACTGCTTTATTTAAAATCTATCCCAGACATGGGAGGGGCAGCCATTCTCAATGGGGTTGCAAATTGCGAGTGCCTCATGAATATTGATGAGGCATGCAGTTTGCGACCCCATTGAGAATCGCAAACAGTGTCTCTGACACTGTTGTACATGTCATTTTGCGAGTCGCCTCGCAATTGAGTGCAATTTGCGACTCGCAAAATAACATGGTCGTACATCTGGTCCTAAGTCTCCCCAATACTGCATGATTTACTACTCAAATATTAGGTTAAAATACATTTTCGAAATTAAACCATTTTTCTCCACACATCAGCCCAAGAGTTCTGTAAATAGACACATTTCTTGTCTTGAATGCAGACTTAAAAGTAAAAGCTTCTAATTTAGTAGGCTGGACTGCACAAAGGGGAGCTACTTACAGGTGGCTGGAGAGATACTAGTAGCTTACTAACTGAGCTACTCGTTGGAGAAGCCTGCATTAGATATTCCTTAATAATCTGCCTCCTCAACATCATTACTCCTTCTTCTATCGTTCATCTTCCTCCTCAGCCAGGATGGTTGACAGTGGGTCAAGATTTGATGTGTTGTGGTGTCTTCTTGCAAGACATTACACTCCCCAGTGGACGTTCGTATAAGTCTCCAAAGTTCCCCATTGTGTGAACTTTGAAATTCAGTGCAGAGTGCTTTAAGAAAAAAAAAAAACTAGAGCACGGTTTTGTAGAATTTGAACATGATAATGAAGAAAACCATCTTGGACAAAGGGAGTTTAAGCAAGATATTACAAAACATCAGGTTTGATGGCTGTTTCTGATTCGGGAAAATAGCACAAACCAATTCCAGGATTAAAGGTCATTGAGAAGTGGGTCCACCCATTAATTGATATAAAAAGTTAACTATAAACGGAGATTGTTGCCTTTGCAAATATTTTATTTAACCAGTTAGACTTCATCAGTTTAATTTCCTAATTATCGCCACAGTTCTTTAATTTATTTCAGTGTGGGGTCCCATATTTTAGTGATTCAGAATTGCCTCTGTGGTAAAACATTTATCTTGCTTAACTTTAGTGCAATGCGGTGGTTCCATTGAAGGTAGTAAACTTTGCAGAATGGAGCACTATGTTTGTTGCACCTGCTCGACATGGGTGTTTTGTTTTCAAGGAACTATCCCCTAAAGTGGCAGTATGGATGTTGTTTCACCCAAATGTCAGGGGTATCGGAAGTGACATCTCACGCTCTTTGACCTGCGGTTACATCACAAGAAGTGATATCACATACCCTCACTCTTTGGGGTATACAAAATGGAGGTTATGTAAAGCGAACGTTAGCCCTCATGACATCACAGGAAGTGACTCACAAAAATAATAAAAAGTACAATACGTGCAAGATTAAACAATATGATCAAGATAACAAAAAAGGTTGCTAGAGGAGGTACAAGCTTTTCTCTGCTATAAAACATATACCAGCCAGGCAGCTACCTACCATGTTACGGATTCAGCCATTACACACCCACGGCCAGCCATCATTTGCCAGATGACATGCTATGCTGCCCAGTTAGAGCCCTCAACGTCCAATTACTGCCTTTTACAACAAGCAGCAATCGGTCTCGCCTTTGGGACCTTATATGTATTTAGCTATGCAGCACATTGGCCTGGGTGCTGAAACATCTACTGTTCTTTAACATGGAGGGAAAGTAATCACCAAACTGCGTGACACGCCAGGTATGGGAACACATGGAGAGAAATATTGCCTTTCAGTGGGAAATGGTATAGTCCAAAGCTCTGTTTTTAATATAAAATCAGGGCCTTCGGTGGTCATATCACTGAAAATACAAGATTTGAAAACAATATTATTGTCTGCGGGTGCTCGTGAAAGACAATTTCTATGGACTGGAATCTAGAAAATGCTAAAGTGATTCTGGTATGTTACTGACCTCTGCTGATCGTTTTCTATCAAGAAAGTTAAATAGAAGCAGTTGCGAGAAAAAGGAAAAAAAGAAAGTCTCTCAGCAGAAAGCAATTCTGGTATTTTACTGACCTCTGCTGGTCGTTTTCTATCAAGACAGTTAAATAGAGGCAGTTGAACAGAAGAAAAAGTCCCTAAGCGGAAGCAGACAAGTCCTAGGGCTGATCTCCAGAGTCCACAAAGTACATACACATATAAGAATTTAAAAAGTATATACTAAAGTATATACAAGAGGTCTCGAATGCTCGACCTAAAAAGGCACAGCTATGATTGAAAGGTTCACTCAAGCACAGAGATCAGGAACTGGATTAGCTGTAGCAGCAGTTCATCCTTCAGTCACGCATGGAATAGACACAGGAGAGGTATCAGCAGTGCAAACGTCTCTCACCACACAAAGCTGACACAGAATGGACAGTACCAGTGCAAAAATGTATGCCTGCATGTAGGGTAGGGTAGGCTATGCCTATTTAATGTAGCCTTGGCTCCACCCACAGGAAATATCTTTTGTCCCAAAACCTCCGGCTGGCAACACTTTGGGTGAGAAACAATATAAGCATTGTTTGTTGCAGCCATTACTGTGGTGTTCAAGATAACTGCAGCCAACTGTGTTGATCGGATACAAACGGTCCCAGAGTAATGTGCCAACCGATAGGTTTCCAAATTGCACACATATCTGATAGAGACTTCTAGCGGCAGATGTCTTACCTTAGAATATCGCCAGGCGTCAGACTGGATCTGGAAAATTGTTAAGCCTTACCCCTGCAGGCCAGTAGGTGATGTCGTTTGTCTCCAATTTGGTGTAATCCACTGGGAAAGTTTCATGATTGGTACAAGTATAGGTGCCACCTCAGGCTTCTGACATCAGTTCTTTCCTTTCCACACCAGATAGCGCTGATCTGGTATGAGCTACCCCTCAGTCAGTTTTTTATTGGCTTTTTTCGACGTTTGTTGAACTTTTTTAGAATTTTCACCTGGTGTGAGGTCGTGTCATCCAAGAAACTGGCTGGTCTCAAACCATGTGGGGCCTGTCACAGGCAACTGTCGGTGACAGACCCCCACTAGATGTGTTTGTGGTGTAGCAGGACCACGACTTCAAGACCTGCGATGACTGCCACGCCATGCATGCCAACACACTGAGGGAGCACTACCTCCAGCTCCTCACTGCCCGATATCAGTGACTCTGCGACGCTTGAGGTACCGATTGCACGGAAGGATCCAAGACCATTCAAGGAGCCCTTTCCGATGGTTGTCATTGCATTCCAATTCGTCGGGTAAGCCACACAAGCACAAGAAGTCGAAGAGCTCTTTGACTTTGCTGCGTCCGCCGAAGTCTTTTGATGAGACTTGGGAGCCTCAGCACTCCAGGTCCCACGAGTCGGCAGAACCTGAACCCAGGTCTGCCTTGCGCTTCCTCAATTTTCCGGAGCTGGAGTGACCCCAGCCCAAATGCAGAAGTTCTGTGAGGCCATGCACCTCATATTTTGGCGGCCCGGGCCCTCTGAAGTGCCTTGGGGCCCATGGGCATGGAAGTGGCCCTTACGGGATGCACGACAGCGGGTTCGGCCCTGCCGCCAGTCAGGCACCATGGAACCCTTGCTGGATTCGGAGTGGAGGCACCAGCGAGACTGAGACCTTCCTCTGCGCTTGCTCCAGTGCTTATGACCCTGGCGCTGCCGCCGGCCCTAGGGAGTGCCGCCCACATTGTTATTCCTGACTCTGACACAGAGCCAGATGGGAGTCATCCAACTCTGGCACTGACCGGGTCCATGCTTCCCGGAGCAAAGGAAGTGCCTTATTTGTCTGATAGACCTGGAGAGGGAGATGAATGGGAGAGGTCTATGGACCCTTATGGTTACCAGCTCCCAAAAGAAGAACAGGACATCTGGTATGAGGAACTGGCGGAGGCCAGTGGACTAGACACCTTACCCGACACTAGCCTGGTCTCTCCTCCTACTGCTGCTATGGAGGAGGGAGCCTCTTTTGCAGTGGTGGTGCATAGGAAGGCTGAGGTCCTGGAACTTATGCTACCCTCAGTGGCAGTCAGGACTGACTGAGGTGCTTCAGCCGGGAGTGACCCCTTCTGAACCCCTACTTCCCTTCAATGAAGCCCTTACAGACGTCCTACTCAGGGCCTGGCCCAAGCCCTGAACCGGGACTCCTGTGCATAGGATGATTGCCCGCCACCATCGCCTCGCTCCTGGAGACCCCAGTTTCCTTACCCAGCATCCCACCCCGGAGAGCTTGGTGGTCCAAGCCTCCATATCCAGAACTAACCCCGGCGCATTCACTACCACTCCGCCAGATAGAAAATCCAAGAGGATGGATAACTTTGGCAAGTAAATGTTCTCTTTTACCAGCTTAGCATTGCTGTCAGTGAACACCGCTGCCTACTGGACCATTATTACCATACGATATGGGACTCGTTTGCGCAAAAGCTGCCTATGGTCTTGGAGGAGGCCTGAGCCATACTAACACAGGTTATTGTTGATGAGCGAGATTTAATTTGTGTATTTATATATGATTTGATTTGTGTATTTATATAGCGCTTGAATCACCCCCTGAGGGGTATCTCAGCGCTTGCAGACTTACAAAAGGAAGCTGTCACAATGAGACAGCAAAGTTGATTGATTCACTGAGAAGAGTGATTTCATTGTCGGTGGCCTTGCCGTGCCATGCCTGGCTGAGAATGAATAGCATTTCAGGGGATGTCCAGGCTTCCCTCATGGACATGCCCTTCAATGGCTCTCCCCACATAGTGGATTCAGCGTTGGGGTGCTTTAAGGACAGCAGAGCTAAGGCCAGGTCTTTGGGCTTGCCAACCCCAAACTACCTTCTGCCCCTTTCATGACCACAGAAGGGGTTTCCAGCCATGCCTATACCCTCCCGGTCACCACGGCTAGGAGACTTCCCAGCCTTTTGTGGCCTATGGCATGGGTACAATAGACAGTGTGGGACAGGCAGCCAGTGGTTGAATCAGTCCACCACCTCCCCAGCACCCGCTGCCTCAAAGCCTCTTTAGTTTGACCAGAAGGGGCACCAAGTGGGAGGCAGAATACACCATCACCTGCCCCACTGGTGGTCAGTGACATCAGACCACTCGATTCTCCAGATCGTCCAAAGTGGCTACTCCCTCACCTTTGTGACTACAAACCCCACTTACGATCTGCTGATGAAGGATCATCTCCCTTTGCTCCGTCTAAAAGGTCAGGCTATCTTGACCAAGGGAGCTATAGAGAGGGAGCCTGCATCAGAAGTAGGTTGTGCTTGTTATTCACGATACTTTCTAGTGCCAAAGAAGGATGGAGGACTTCGTCCTCTCCTAAACGTTTGCCTTCTCAACCTCTTGAAAAAAGAGAAGTTCAAAATGCTCACGCTCGCAAAAGTCCTGTATGCCCTCGACCCGGAAGACTGGATGTAGCATTGACTTGCAGGACACATATTTCCCCATCCTTGTTCTGGCCGCCCACAGACGTTACCTGCAGTTCAAGTTGGGCCAAGAGCAACATTTAGTTTGCTGTGCTCCCTTTTGGCCTTACCACTGCCCCTCGGGTGTTCACAAAATGAATGGCAGTGGTTGCAGTTCATCTGTGGAGGTCGGGGTTCCAGTCTCGCCCTACCTTGACGATTAGCTGTTTAAGGGAAGGCAAACCCCAGGCAGTTGTGTCCCACCTTAAGACTACGGTGAACCTCCTTCACTCACTGGGGTTCACTTTGAGCATGCCGAAGTCACGGAGCCGTTCTGGTCACTGTACAGTTTCAGGCCTATCCTCCTGAACAGCGAGTCCAGGATATTCAGGCTATGATTGTTATGTTTCAGCCTTAATACTGGATTTCAGTGAGATTGACTCTAAGGCTGTTGAGCCTCATGGCCTCTGGCTGGTTACTCATGTCTATTGGCATAAGTGGACTCTGCAGTGGGACCTGAAGTCCCAGTGGGCACAACATCAGGGGAATCTCTCCGACATGGTCCAGATCTCGGAGGGAAGTGCAAAAGATCTGCTGTGGCGGTTAACAAACCATGATTGGGTCAGTGGCAGACGCCTCTCCCTTCCCCAACTGGAGCTTACTGTAGTGATAGACACATCACTCCTGGGCTATCCACCTCAGAGAAGTGTAGATCAAAGGAATATTGTCTCAGGCGGAGTCCGAGCTCCACATCAACCTGTTGGAGCTTGGGGAGATTTGCTTGGCATTGAAAGCCTTTCTTCTTTTGATCAAGGGAAGACTGGTGCAGGTGTTCACGGAGAACACCACTGAAATGTGGTATTGCAGCAAACCGGGTGGAGTTGACCCTTCATCAAGAAGCCCTGCTGTCGTGTAGTTTCCACTTTCCAGTAGGAACTGTGCGTTTGTTGGGCAACATAAACTTTGAGATGGTGCCAGACTGATTCAGAGTACCCCCTCAGGATATGTTGTCCTAAAGGCCAGCTAGCTCACACTGCCACCATAAGCACCCCTAAACCTAGACAGGTAGAAAATGGTTTTGGCAACCACAGAACATGACAACCCTTATCCCTCGGAGGAATAGTGGTAACAGATCTAGAACTCTTTTACTCAGTCAATCATGCTCTTTCTCTCTGAGAAATATGCAAGGAATACACAGAAGGTCGTTTTCAATATGTATTGAACCATCGTGACTCTTGTAAAGAATATATATCCTGCAATGATCAATAGACAGAAGCAGAAGACAGTAATCAGTAATACAAGGATAGTGAACAGAATGAACAGTTCCACCACTGTGCTAAACAATGTATATATGCAAGCATATAAAACGATATATATGTATATACGAGCCCCATATTAGATGATCCACCCCCGATACTACCCCATTACCTGAAAGTAAAGAATGTAGGTCACTACACGCTGAAACCTCAGCCCAGCTGCTTGCTGACCCCTCTGCGAGGTGGGATGTCCAACTCATGACCAAGACGGGGACCTACATTCTGTCCCTTCAGGTGACAGGGATGTACCATCCAGTAGGGGATTCTTGGCAGAACGCACACGCACCATAGACACTGAGGTTAGGGACCACATAGTAGAACTATGCTATATACGCTGATGACATAACTGATGACATCTCAAATGACATCACTGATGACATCATCCAGTGATTGTTTTTTAAAAAAGTTTTTGTTTGTTAAACGTATTTACTAAGGTACCACAAAAGTTAAATTAGTATACTTTGTTTACTACTAATGAGTGATTCCTTTTTTTAACATAGTTTATGTGAGTTGCTATATGTATCTGTGTGTGAGTGGCTGTCTGGGTGCACAGGTGGGTGTCTGAGTAGCTGTGTAAATGATTTAGTGGCTTTGTGAGTGGCTGTATTGGTGAGTGAGTGGGTGTGTCAGTGGCTGTATGGGTGGGTGTGTGAGTGGCTGTATGGGTGGGTGAGTGGGTGTGTCAGTAACTGTATGGGTGAGTGAGTGGGTGTCTGAATGGCTGTATGAGTGAGTGACTGGATACATAATTGTCTGTATGGGTGAGTGAGTGGCTGTTTGAGTGAATGTTTAGTTAAGTGAGTTGGTATGTGACCAGCTGTATGGAAGAGTGAGTATCTGTGGGATTGGCTGCATGGGTGAGTTAGTGGCTGTGTAAGTGGTTGTATGGATGGGTGAATTGGTATGCAAGTGGTTGTGTTGGTGTGTGAGTGTTTGTATTGGTGAGTGAGTGACTGTTGAGAGGCTGTACGGGTGAGTGAGTGGGTGTGTGAGTGGCTGTATAGGTGAATAACTAGGTGTGTCAGTAGCTGTGTGGGTGAGTGTGTAGCTGTGTGGGTGAGTGACTGGTTGTATGATGAGGCTCCATGAGTGAGTGAGTGGGTGTGTGAGTAGCTCTATGGATAAGTGAGTGGTTGTGTGTGTGTGTGTGTGTGAGTGGGTGTATAAGAGGTTGTATGGGGATGTGAGTGGTTCTGTGGATGATGACATCATTGATGCTTTCAGCGATGTCATTTGAGATGTCATGAGTGATGTCACTGACCATGTCATGAGTGCTGTAATATGTGAGGTCATAAGCAGTGCATTGTGGGGGTGCAAGTTTTAGTTAGCTCAGGTAACTATAACTGCTGAATTTCACTGGTTTTGTATGAGTGAAATCTGAGCCTAACTCTAACGTCCCTGTAACCTTTGGTTTTTCAGTGAATTTCAAAGTTTTTTTAATTCTATTTTCTGACTATAATGTCCCTCTAACCTTTGTTTTTCAGTGAATTTCTGCTTTTTATAAAATTCTATTTCCTAACTATAGCGTCCATGTAACATCTGTTTTTTAAGTGAATTTGGAAGGTTTTTAAAATTGTATTTCCTAACTGTAACCACTAACCTATGACATTGAATGTGTAAGTGAGTGCATGATTGCTTCAGTGGGTGTATGAATGCCTGAGTAGGTTTGTAAGTGGGTGTGAGAGGGTATGAGTGGGGCTGTAAGTGGGTATATGAGTGTCTTAGTGGGTCTGTGAGTGGGTGTGTGAATCTCTGACAGGGTCTATGAGTAGGTGCGTGAGT
Organism: Calotriton arnoldi; assembly: GCA_963921515.1. Classification (NCBI taxonomy): domain Eukaryota; kingdom Metazoa; phylum Chordata; class Amphibia; order Caudata; family Salamandridae; genus Calotriton; species Calotriton arnoldi. The sequence goes on along the minus strand of CAWUFW010002330.1, from coordinate 267,156 downwards.
CTCTGAGTAGATCTGTGAGTGGCTGAGAGAGAGTATGAGTGATTCTGTAATTGGGTGAACTCTTCTTGGCTGCTGAGAGCCATTGGGAGCTAAGAACCCCTATTGTTGCCACAAGTAAGTCCCCCACAGCGGAATCGCTGAGACCTTGTCTGAGGCCCTACCCCTTTCTCAACCATTCTGCAAAGGGGCCTCCTGGCGCACTACTGGTTGGGGGATGAAGTCCCCTTGGCTACTGAGGGTCGTTGGGGGCCAAGAACTCATATTGTTGCCACAAGTAAGACCCCCACAGTGTGATTGCTGAGACCTCAGTGGAGGCCCTATTTAGGCTTTTCTGCTTGTTTTTGACCTTTATCGTGCCTCTTTCTGCTTGCTTCAGACCTTTATTCTGCCTCTTTCTGCTCTTTTCTGACCATTATTCCTCCTCTTGCTGCTTGTTTCTGACCTCTATTGTGCCTCTTTCTGCTCATTTCTAACCTTTATTCTGCATTTTTTTGCTAGTTTCTGACCTTTCCTCTTGCTGCTCGTTTCTGTCTTTTATTTTCCCTCTTTCGGCTGATTTCCGATCTTTATTTTGCCTCTTGCTGCTCGTTTCTGTCTTTTATTTTTCCTCTTTCTGCTGATTTCTGATCTTTATTTTGCCTCTTGCTGCTCGTTTCTGACCTTTATTTTCCCTCTTTCTGCTCATTTCTGATCTTTATTTTGCCTCTTTCTGCTCGTTTCTGACATCTATTCTGTCTCTGGTGCCTGTTTCTGACCTCTATTCTGCCTTTTTCTGCTTGTTTCTGACCTCTATTTTGCCTTTTTCAGCTCGTTTCTGACCTCTATTCTGCCTCTGGCTGCTTGTTTCTGACCTTTATTCTCACTTTTGCTGCTCGTTTCTGACCTCTATTCTGCCTCTTGCTGCTTGTTTCTGACCTTTATTCTCACTTTTGCTGCTCATTTCTGACCTCTATTCTGCCTATTGCTGCTCGTTTCTGACCTCTAGTCTCCCTCTTTCTCCTTGTTTCTGACCTTCATTATACATCTTTCTGCTTGTTTCTCACCTTTATTTAGCCTCTTTCTGCTCTTTGCTGACATTTATTCTCCCTCTTTCTGCTTGTTTCTGACATTTATTCTGCCTCTTTTTGCTTGTTTCTCACCTTTATTCTGCCTCTTTCTGCTCATTTCTCACCTTTATCTTGCCTCCTTCAAACCTTTATTCTGCCTCTTTCTGCTAATTTCTGACCTATATTTAGCCTCTTTCATCTCTTCACAGGGACCCCAGGGGGAGAATCAAGGCCCCCACGGTCCCTGCTGGCAGCCCGCCTCCTGCGGGAGCCGGCATTGCTGTGACAGACAGGGGACTGCTGAAAGGCAGCTCCCTATCAGCCAGAGCAAATGTTTTCATCTGGTTATGCGTGCAGGGAAACAGGTGTAAACTCCACTTTCTGCAAGCCAGAGCTGTTTAACAGTTCCGGCTTGCAGAAAGCAGAGTTATGTTTGCTTTTGCTTGGTGGGAGCTATTAGCTCCCACCAAGCAATAGCAAACAGCTACCTCCCGAGGGTGGGCACCTCTGTAGGTAGCAGGAGCAGGCCCTGGGGGGTGGCGGTCCCAAGGGCCATAAATAGCTCCACAAGGGGGCCGCATGGCCCCCCTCCATCATAAAACATTGCCTCTGGGAGGTAGCGGTCCCTGGTGCCTGCAACAGGCCCCCTACATTAATTAATTTCAGCCACTGGGAGGTGGCGGTCCCCAGGGGTCCACGACAGACCCCCTACATTAATTAATTTCAGCCTGGGGAGGTGGTGGTCCCCGGGGCTGCGGGGGGTTCTTGTGACACCCCCTTATTTTTAACAACTTTGCCCTGGAGGTGGCGGTCCCCGGGGCTGCGGGGGGACTGTGCGGGCCCCCCTCATTAATTTAACAACTTTGCCCATGGGAGCTGGCAGTCCCTGGGGCATCCATGAGCCCTAGAAGAAAGGCCCGTGCAACCCCCTCTTTTTTCAACCCCCAATGCCCCGGGGACCTGACCCACCAAGGGGCAAAATAAAGGGAAAGCACGGAAGACCGAGTTTTTAAAGTACAAATCTTGGAAAACCGCAGATCCGCCCACAAAGTTTAAAAAAAAATGCTTTTTAGCCATGTCCGGGTCTCTGGGGGAACCCTGCACCACAGCTCGGGGCTCATGGTGTCCCTACCCTGGCCCGTTTTCTTTTTTTAAAATCTTTCTTTGAAGATGGCTGCCAACACTTCCTAGTTGAAGCCAATCAGATTTCAGTACAGGGACTCCGTGTCCCTATATATCTATATTTTTTTATCTCTAAAATTACTGAACGGATTTGCACTATATCACAAAAAGCATGATCTGCGTAACCACATCTACATGTCTGCCAAATTTGGTGTAATTCCGTCCAGCAGCTTGGGCTGTAGGCTTGTTCAAAGCTCCTATGGAAATTAACCTGGGGGAAATGTGTTTTGGGACCCCACTTTTTCTCGGCCCCCGCTTGACACATCACCCCAAAACTTTCAACACAGCAGCTGAAACAATGAAAGTATACGTTTTGAAAATTTTGTGAAGATTCGTCAAGCGCGGCCAAAGTTATTTGCAACACAAAAAAATGCTCTTCCTATGGAAACTAGGTCCTAACACCTAACTACCTACTGGGACCGCCAGTAGGTAATATGTATATTAGGCAAGTTACATTTAGCACTGCTAACAATAACTGGTGAATTTCTGTTTTTTTTTAAAGTTCAAAACGTTAATGTTGTCACTGACATATTTACCTTACTATAACGTTACTTTGACCTTTGTTTTTTTCTGTGAACAAATATATATCTTCACTTTAAAAAAACAAAGGTTAAAGTAACGTTATATTTAGGTATAATAGAAAGATTTGTTCTTGTTTAAAATAAACCACAGAAATTCAGCAATTATAGTTAGTAAAAGACACACAGATGATGGACGGAATGCAGAGCAAATCAACCATTCACCCCCAGTCAATAGATCTGGGTTAAATCCATCGTTCTTTTGCTCACCATGCCACCCCAGTTTAGACCCGGCCATATGCAAATCAGTCTTGACCCTGTGCCTCATGGGAACAGTCCAGCCCGAACTGCCAAGCCAAGTCCTTCCTGTACTGGAAACGAGCATCCTGGGATCGGTTTCGGGGCATCACCTCTCATCAGCCAGACTAGCTTGAATCCAGTGACACAGTGAGCCGGGATCCACATCTGGGCATACCCGGCGCACTTAGGGCAAGAAAGCAAAAGACACACAGATAAAGGACGGAATGCAGAGCAAATCAAACATTCACCCCCAGTCAATAGATCTGGGTTAAATCCACTTCTTTTGCTCACTATACCGCCCCAGTCTTGACCCTGTGCCTCATTTGATTTGAATTGAAAATTTGTATAGCGCACGAATGCCCAAGGGCGTCTAGGCGCTAGTGCTAAAGTGACCTGGTAAGGCTGCCAATGTAGGAGTGATAAACATAATTTTAGTTGGCAAAGAGCCATGTTTTTAGTAATTTTCTAAAAGATAGCAGCGTTGGGATGTTTTTTATATCAGCCGGGAGCGAGTTCCATGTTTTAACTGTCCCAGAGATGAAACTTCTTCCACCCCAGTGAGCTTTCTTGAATCTGGGGGTCTGTAAAAGTTTACTCTGTGACGATCTTAAATTTCTGGAGGGTACATACCAGATCAGATGTTGCTTCAAGTATTGAGGACCAACACCATGCAATGCCTTGAATGTTGAGCATTGAGATTTGAGTTTAATCCTTTTTTCGACTGGAAGCCAGTGTAGCATTCTCAGTCCATGGGAAACTGGCTGAAATCTAGGAAAATCGCGTTTGAATGCCCATATAAAGGGCATTGCCATAATCCAGTCTGGACTGGGCTAATGCTATCACAAGTGTTTTCAAGGTGTTAGACGGTATGAAAGGACAAACTTTCCTGATTATCTTTAAGATAAAGAAGATTGCAGAGGTAAGATTACTGATCTGGTGTTTGAAGGTCAGATTGTCATCAAATATAAAACCTAGGTTTTTCACCTTCTTGACTGGGCCTGGAAGATCTCCCATACTAGAAGGCCACCATCCGGGTGACGAAAAGGAGGTATCAGTACCCAATAGGAGGACCTCGGTCTTTCCGCCGTTCAATTTTAGGCAGTTGGAACTCATGCACTGGTTCACCTGGGTCATACAGCAGTTGAATTGATCTGCAGTCTCCTCCTCCTCCTCATGGGAACAGTGTAGCCCGAACTAGCCAAGTCAGGTCCTCCCTGGACCGGAAACGAGCATCCTGGGACCGGTTTCGGAGCATTACCCCATATCAGCCAGGCTAGCTTGCATCCAGTGACACAGTGAGCCTGAGTCCATCATCTGTTCTTTTTGCATTTGTCGCCCTAAGTGGGAAGGGTATGCCCAGACGTGGTTCCCGTGCTCGCTACGCCACCAGATTCAAGTTAGCCTGGCTGATGAGGGGTGTTACCCCGCAACCGTTCCCAGGATGCTTGTTTCTGGTCCAGGGAAGACCTGGCCAGGCCGTTCGGGCTGAACAGAGTCAAGACTGATTTGCATTTGGCTGGGTCTAAACTGGAATGGAGTGGCATGCAAAAAAACAATGGATTTAACCAAGATCTGGGACTGGGGGTGAATGTTTGATTAATTCAGCATTCTGTCCATCATCTGTTCTTTTTGCATTTGTCGCCCTAAGTGGGAAGGGTATGCCCAGACTTGGGTCCTGTGCTCTCTATACCACCAGATTCAAGCTAGCCTGGCTGTTGAGGGGTGTAACCCCGAAACCGGTCCCAGGATGCTTGTTTCTGGTCCAGGGAAGACCTGGCCTGGTAGTTCAGGCTGGACTGTTCCCATGGGGAACAGGGCAAAGACTGATTTGCATATGGCTGGGTCTAAACTGGAATGGTGTGGCGTGCAAAAAAACATTGGATTCAACCCAGATCTGTGACTGGGGGTGAATGTTTGATTAATTCAGCATTCCGTCCATCATCTGTTCTTTTTTCATTTGTCGCCCTAAGTGGAAAGAGTATGCACAGACTTGGGTCCCATGCTTGCTAGGCCACCAGATTCAAACTAGCCTGGCTGATGAGGGGTGTTACCCCGAAACCGGTCCCAGGATGCTTGTTTCTTGTCCAGGGAAGACCTGGCAGTTCGGCTGAACTGTTCCCATGGGGAACAGGGTGAAGACTGATTTGCATATGGCTGGGTCTAAACTGGAATGGCAACGCGTACAAAAAAGCTATGGATTTAACCCAGATCTGTGACTTGGGATGAATGTTTGATTAATTCAGCATTCCGTCCTTCATCTCTTCTTTATGCATTTGTCACCCTAAGTGGGAAAGGTATGCCCAGACGTGGGTCCTGTGCTCTCTATACCACCAGATTCAAGCTAGCCTGGCTGATGAGGGGTGTAACCCCGAAACCAGTCCCAGGATGCTTGTTTCTGGTCCAGGGAAGACCTGGCCTGGCAGTTCAGACTGGACTGTTCCCATGGGGAACAGGATCAAGACTGATTTGCATATGGCTGGGTCTTAACTGGAATGGTATGGCGTGCAAAAAAACGATGGATTCAACCCAGATCTGTGACTGGGGGTGAATGTTTGATTAATTCAGCATTCCGTCCATCATCTGTTGTTTTTGCATTTGTCGCCTTAAGTGGGAAGGATATGCCCAGACGAGGGTCCCGTGCTCGCTACGCCACCACATTCAAGCTAGCCTGGCTGATGAGGGGTGTTACCCCAAACCCAGCCCCAGGATGTTTGTTTCTGGTCCAGGGAAGACCTGGCCTGGCAGTTCGGGCTGGATTGTTCCCATGGGGAACAGGGTCAAGACTGATTTGCATATGGCTGGGTCTAAACTGGAATGGCATGGCGTGCAAAAAAACAATGGATTTAACCCAGATCTGTGACTGGGGCGAATGTTTGATTAATTCAGCATTCCGTCCATCATCTGTTCTTTTTGCAATTATAGTTAGCAGCACTAACTCTAACTCGCGCCCCCGCCATGCACTGCTTATGACCTCACATATGACATCACTCATGAAATTTCTATGACTTAATTTATGACATCACTGATGACATCTCATATGACATCATTGATGACATCTTCCAATGAGTGTCGTAGTTTGTTTTATAGTTGACATAGTGGTGGGTAACTACCATTTTACTTCTCTACCTAATTTTATACAGCCTGTGTCCAGCTGATGGGGGTACGTTTTTACAAAATGCATGTGCTCCTAATGCATTATAGGTGTGTAGAGGTATTCAACACTTTATAAATCTTTGTATTGAAGAGAAACTAAACTGTGTGCAGGTGACAGTTGACGATGTATGTTCATTATGATCCACACACGTTTTTGTTTCTGCTGAAAAAGTTTTCAACAGGAGAAAGATTCTACAAAGTAGATACTAACTTTTGCAAGGAGCCTTGAGTTATTAGAGAGAATCATGTCAGCATGACAATTTCTACTTAACATAGAAAACTGTGTGCATCAGCTACTAAGCTATGTATGTGTGCTTGTTTTGCTTCCAAAGATGAGCTATCTGTAAAGTTTTTACTACAGTATGAAGGGTGCAAGTTGTATGATCTTTAGCACCTTCAGATAGTGGTTACTTTTTGACAAATAGTGTCTTGTTTGACAACTGTTGCATAGAGTGTACACTGTTCTTAGTAGATTTTTTTAGTACTCTGTGAAGTATATCTCATGAGAGTTTCACTGTTTGGAAACAGTGTGGGACAGAGTAAACACTCTTCATAGAGTAAACAGCCTTAATAGTACTCAGTTGTTTTACTGATATCAATTTCCTTTCCCAATTAAGTTCAATGAGTTTCACGAGTTTGATGCAGATAAAAGCTGTCTGTAGTAGGGCATTTGTTTTGGAAATGGCATTCACAATGTTATGTTATGTTGTTATGTGGGATTTATAAAGCGCACAGCTATTCAAAGGAGTGTGTCCCGGCTCCGATGGAACACTAAGGGCAAAGAAGAGAGCGAAACAGCTGTCTGCTGGGCAAAGAGCCAGGTTTTAAGCATTATCTTGAACAGTCTTTCATCCTCCAGATGCCTGACTTCTAAAGAAAGGTTGTTCCAGCCCATTCCCTAAAGAGAGAAATACTGCCAGCCAACTCTTGCAAGCCAGACTCTCGAAACCGTGGCCAAGAGAATGTTGGAGGAGCGCACCTTTCTCAGAAGGCTGTAGAAGGAAATCTTCAAAGACAGGTAGTCTAGTCCCAAGTGGTAAAGCGCTCTGTGCACAAGGAGAGAGGTCTTAAAAAGAATCCGCTTGTGCACAGGAAGCCAGTGCAAATTCCGCAGATGGGGAGAAATGTGCTCCCTTTTAGGTAAATCGAGAACGAACCTAGCAGCAGAATTCTGTACAGTTTGAAGTTTCCTCAACAAATATTGCGGGAGACCACTGTATAGGGCATTGGCATGATCCATCCTGGACATGACCAACACCAAGACCACCGTGATCCGTATCGGGACCAAACAAAAAGTGTAGGAATTTCTTGAGCATGCGTAGTATGCCAAAAAATTTGCCAACCCCAGAATTAATTTGATTATGGAAGAACAATTTATTATCAAATTTCACACCCAGGTTATTGACTGTTTCCACATGCCTATTGAGTGGTGGTGCCCCCTCTGACTAGTGCACTTCCAACTTGAGGTCAAAATTATGCCCCACACAGAGCACCTCTGTCTTCTCTGTATTACACTTCAGTTGGAAGAAACTCATCCAATGGAAAACGGCAGAGAGGCATGGTTTTATATCATCTTGTGCACCTGGTACCCCTTTGTCAAATGTTAAAATAAGCTGGATGTCATCTGTATAGGAGATTAATTTGGCCCCACATGACTCCACCAATCCAGCGAGGGGAGTCATCTAAGTATTAAACAGCGTAGTGCTTAAAGCTGATCCCTGGGGGTCCACAACCAAGACATTTTGGCTGCCAGAGGAGAAGGGAGGTAGCCAAACCTCTTGCTTCCTGTCAAGCTTTCTCTGAACTATTGTATACAGATTGAAAACCGTACTCAATGAGGGTTTCCCATATATCTGTTTCCAGTTGTTAATGGGAACTATGCTACCTGTAAAGTATATACTAAAGGGCCAATGTTGCACATAATGCTTGTTTTCAACACCTAAGTGAGTTGTATATGTGATGGCAGTAGTAATGGCTGATATTCTCCTGAGCTATTTTGTACTTACTGTCAGGCCTCGAATGCCATAGCTAGCAATTTATAGAACATTATGTGGGAAAGTGAAGCTTGGATGATGTCATCAGTGATGTCATTTGAGATGTCATCAGTGATATCATAAATTATGTCATAGAACATGTCATGAGTGATGTCATATGTGAGGTCATAAGGAGTGCACGGCGGGAGCGCAAGTTATAGTTAGTGCTGTTAACTATCTGCTGAATTCCAGTGTTTTTTTACTTCAAAATGTTAATGTTGTCACTGAGAGGTTCACCTAACTATAATGTTACTTTAACCTTTGTTTTTTTCAGTGAATTTCTAGGTTTTGTTTTTAAGTAAATTAATTATTTTATGAGTGTATGTATGTTAGAATAATTGTATAATATATCCTGTGAACAGACATTATTTTGAAAGGGAATGCTTTTTTTATTGCAACATAACAGGAAAGGGTTTACAGTTTGAAAAACATTTCTAAACAAGCATTTGCAATGCAATCGTCTCGCCTTTGGGACCTTATATGTATTTAGCTATGCAGCACATTAGCCTGGGTGCTGAAACATCTACTGTTTTTTAACATGGAGAGAAAGTAAGCACCAAACTGCGTGATACGCCAGGTATGGGAACACATGGAGAGAAATATTGCCTTTCAGCGGGAAATGGTATAGTCCAAAGCTCTGTTTTTAATATAAAATCAGGGCCTTCAATGGTCATGTCACTGAAAATACATGATTTGAAAAAAATATTGTCTACGGGTGCTCGTGGAAGACAATTTCTATGGAATGGAATCTAAAGTATGCTAAAGTGATTCTGGTATTTTACTGACCTCTGCTGGTCGTTTTCTATCAAGAAAGTTTAATACAGGCAGTTGCCAGAAAAATTAAAAAAAGAAAGTCCCTCAGCAGAAAGCAATTCTGGTATTTTACTGACCTCTGCTGGTCGTTTTCTATCATGACAGTTAAATAGAGGCAGTTGAACAGAAAAAAAAGTCCCTAAGCGGAAGCAGACAGGTCCTAGGGCTGATCTCCAGAGCCCACAAAGTACATACACATATAAGTATATACTAAAGTATAAAAGTATATACTAAAGTATATACAGGAGGTCTCGAATGCTCGACCTAAAAATGGTTTGTGTATATAAAACAGAGTAATACAGCAATATTTCAGTTGAGATTGTGCATCTCCTCAGTTCTTGTAACTCTCATATTGAGACATCTACCAAGCAGTCTATTTTTAAGGTGTCATTACTCTTGCGAGAGGCATGGAAGCTGCGTGCGGTACACTCGCGAGATTGTAGAGTTCTAAATTTCATTTGAACCTATTGTATAGAGTTCTTTCTTATGTTCTCAGTTACTATCTAATCCTAATCTATAATAAGAGAGTCATTAAAATATGGTTGAATGGTAGGGTATAGGGTGGGAGTAGCCTCTCCTGTGAAACCTCTCTCTCAGATGACTGGTGTGCATAGTTCAAATGATTCAATTTGTAAATCAGCCTACCCACCAACAAGGTAATCTTTTAGATCCCATCTTCTAAAACATTAATGAGCTCATGGAAGATGCCCCTATTCCAATTCACTGGCCGGACCACCACCTAGTTCCCTTCTCCATCCGCTCATGTCCACCTACATTCAAGACCCCTGTTCCACTAAGTTAAAGAAATTATGATCCAAATTAGAGGCCACTAGCTGGGAAAATCCCCTAGCACAATCCATGCCTAGAATGGCAGGGGGTAGAGGGGAAAGATACAACGAGTTTGAAAATTGGCTTAAAGGCTCTCTTGACTCTCTTGTGCCCTTAAAAACCCAAAGGCCAAGTCGCCCATTGGGACGCGTCCCATGGTTCTCAACAAATCTCCTGCAGTTAAAAAAGGAGACATAAAAACTGGAGAGAGAATGGAGGAAAACATATGATGTACTCTGTAAGGCAGCATATAAAAAGCAGGTAAAAACGTATCAGTATGCAATAAGGGAAACATGAGTTGCATACCTCAGTGAGGAAATTGAAAAGGCCCCTAACTCATCGAAGGAGTTATTTAAAATAGTTAACAACCTTATGAAGCCAGCCAAAAATCAAACAGGACCCACCCTTCAGAGGAGCGATATAATATGCTTGCTAACTTCTTTTAAAAAAAGGTCAACTGCATTTTGACAGTCTTACCTAAAAGCAATACTCATCATCCTGCTCTGAAAGCAACCATACCAGCCAAGTTCAAGCTACAATCCTTTCCTTGAATGAGTAAGGAAACAACAGAGGCGATCCTGAGGACCATTAAATCTGGGTCTCCACTTGACCAAGCTTCTCCAGACATTCTGAGAAAAGGGGGTAGTACTATTTCAGCCACTCTGACAGATATGTTTAACTACTCACTTCAGAGTGGTTCGGTCCCGGCAGCAAGTCGTTGTAAAACCACTTCTGAAGAAACCTATGGCAGACCCTCTCAGGGCAGAGAAATGCCAACGCATTTCCCTGCTTTCATGGGCAGGTAAAACCTTGGAGAAATACATAAACAAACATCTGTGCGCCTTTCTAGAGGCCCAGTCCATCTTGCATCCTACACAAACAGGATTCAGGCCGAATAGCAGTACCAAAACTGCACTGCTTGCAGAAAAGGAGGAACTCTGAGCCATACTACACCAGGATGGCTCAGCAGCAATGATCCTATAGAACCTGAGTCTGGCCTTCAACACTGTGTCTCATTCCACACTGATCCATAGGTTAGAAGAGGCTGGAATAGTTCGAGACGCGCTTAAATGGCTTACATCCTTCTTAGAGTAGCGATGTTTCCAAGTTCAGGAGGACTCCTCTATTTCTGCTACATACTCATTGAAATGTGGAGTCCTCCAGGGATCTTCGTTAAGACACACACTTTTTATTTGTATGTGAGTCCAATAGCAGAAATTGTGCAAGTACACGGATTAGCGCTAGTCTCCTATGCAGATGGCACCCAGATTGTCATCTCCCTTACAGCAGAATCAGCCAAAAACTCCAACCAAATAAATGCCTGTCTCATGCAAGTTACTCATTGGATGTCCACCAGTAATTAAAAACTGAATGGTGACAAGACAGAGGTTTTGGTTGTAGGTAATAACCCTTCACGCTGGATGGAACTGGCCAGATGACTAGGCCCACTCCCATTACCCTACCCAACAGTCAAAAACCTGGGAGTCTGGATCGACGACAGGCTCACCATGGAGGTACAAGCCAAAAAACTATTGGCATGCTGCTTTGAACTGCTCCGGACCCTGAGGAAACTGTTAAGCTGGCTCCCAGCCCCACTCCGTAGAGTGGTGGTACAGAGATTAATAATTTCTCGCCTAGACTATGGAAACTCCCTTTATTTAGGAAGTCCAAAATATATAATTAATCGACTGGAGCTGACACAGAATGTCACAGCGCAGATTCTCTACAAAACCTCTAGGCAAAAATATGCAGCACCAGCATTGCCAGAATTGCATTGGTTGTCAATGGAAAAGAGAATTTAGTTCAAAACTCTCTGCCTCGTTCATTGCGCCCTCAGCAAAACAGGCCCCCAGGTCATACAATGCCTACTTACCCCATACAGGCCAAAAATAATTTTGAGGTCAGAAGGTCACAACCTTCTGCAGGTTCCCAGGATTGAAAGAACGAGAGGTGGTCAGAGTTCCTTTACATATCTGGCACCTAAGCCGTGGAATGCTCTCTCAATACATCTGAGACTGGATAAATCAGAAACGAATTTCAGAAAAAATCTGAAAACACATTTATTCCAGTCCATTTTCAGTTACGCAGGGTAGTGGAGCAGAGGTTGTTACCCGCGCTGGGAGGCCCGTTGGGTAGCCATGCGCTATATAAATCTCAGCAAATATAATAGAATAGTAGGGTGTGTGGATAGACTGGCCTCTCCTTTCAGACCCCTCTCTCAAATGCAGGTGTGCGTAGTAGTGAGTGGGGAGGAACTGGCCTCTCCTTTCAAACCTCTCTCTCCGATGACAGGTGTGCATAGTAGGGTGTGTGGATAGACTGGCCTCTCCTTTGAGACTTCTCTCTCAGGTGACAGATGTGCTTAGTAGGGTGTAGGGAGAGACTGGCCTTTCCTTTGTGACCTCTCTCTCAGATGACAGGTGTGCGTAATAGGGTATGTAGATGGACTGACCTCTACTTTCAGACTTCTCTTTCAGATGACGTGTGTGCAAAGTAGGGTGTGTGGATGGACTAGCCTCTCCTTTCACACCTCTAACTCAGGTGATGGGTGGTGCAGTAGTGAGTGGGGAGGGACTGGCCTCTCCTTTCAGACCTCTCTTTCAGATAGCAAGTGTCCGTAGTAGAGTGTGGGGAGGGAGTGGCCTCTGCTTTCAGACCTCTCTCAGATGACGGATATGTGTAGTAGGGTGTGTGGATGGACACGGCTATCTGTAGACCATAACAATGCTGGCTTGCACAAGACTTGCAAGGGTGCTTTTCATTATAAATAAACAAGCATAGAGGAACCAGTCCTGAATCGCGATATAATTTTAGACTGCTTGAAACTGGATTGTGCGAAAAAAATTCCCTGGCTCTCTTATATGCAAGAACAACTGGAGAAGTTGGGACTGCAGGATTGTCTTAATACACCTGGAAACATATCCGCAATCCCAAAAGCCAAGCTGAAAAGAGATTTTCTCTTTCATCTGAAGCAAGTAAGAGATAGCCAAGAGATGGTTAAAAAAAGGGTTGTAGAGTATTCATTGCTAGTTAGCTCCCCAAGAATTGAATCCTACCTTTCCTTTTATTTTAATCAAGCCAAAATGTTCTAATTGATTAGATTTAGGATGGGTATTGCTCATCTTCTGGTTTTGTACCCACGTGATACATACTGCGATGCTAAATTAGAATTGTGTCCATGCGATTCAATCTCTGCACAGAGCACTTTGCATTTTATGTTTTTTTGTAAACTTTATCTTAACCTGAGACGTATCTTTTTAAAACCATTGTTAAGATTTTTAAACATAAGAAAGTGTCAACCTGCATAATGCCATCTACTTCTTTTAAATGATGAATTCACTTGTTTAATGATTTATAGGTATATTTCCTCTGCAGTTCGGCTCCGTAATATTGTTAGAAAATGATTATTGGTGCATTGATTATGTCGGTTAAATTTTATCATGCTAAGTTTTGTGAAATAATGCTTTTTATGTGCTCTTTAATGGCTGCTATTTAGACGAATAAAGATGATGATGATGATGATGAAACAAGCATTGTCTGGTTTAGTTAGAGGAGAACTTTGCTGACATTGGCGAGGTCTCTACACGCTGAAGCTTTGGTCCAGCAACTTGCTGATATCCAGCTGAGGTCCAGCTCGAGACCAAGACAGGGACTTACATTCCTCCCCTTCACGTAACCAGGGTTGGATCATCCAGAACGGGAATTCTTGGCAGAACACATATACACATGCCCATGACACTTATGTTAGGGACTGCATAGTAGGAGTATGCCAGATTTCTAGATTGTTTTATATGCCTGCATGTATACACTGTATTAGCACGATGGGGGACCTTTTTAGTCTGTTCCCTGTCGTGGTACTTCTAATAACTTTCATCTGCTTCTGTCTATTGATCAATGCAGCACATATATTTTATACAAGAATCATGTTGGTTCAATAAACATTCAAAATGTCCCTCTGTGTAATCCTTGTATATTTCGCTGAGATTAAGAGAGCACAAGTGATTGAGCAAAAGGGTTCTAGATCTGTTACCAAGATTCCTGGGAGGTCAGGGTTGTCATGTTCCGCGGTTGCCAGAACCATTTGCTACCCGCCTAGGTTTAGGGGTGCTCACGGTGGCACTGTGAGCTAGCTGGCCTATTGGACAACATATCCTGAATCAATCTGACACCATCCCAACGGTTATGCCGTTCACAAACACACAGTTTCCTTCCATAGGGTGGAAACTACACAACAGCCTCTCCTTTCATACCTCTCTCTCAGATGACGGGTGTGCATAGTAGTAGATGGGGAGGTACTTGCCTCTCCTTTCAGACCTTTCTCTCAAATGACGGGTGTGGGTAGTAGGGTGTGTGGATGGACTGGCCTCTCCTTTCAGACCTCTCTCTCAGATAACAGGTTTGCGTAGTAGGGTGTAGAGATGGAGTGGACTCTCTTTTCAGACCTCTCTCTCAGATGATGAATGTACATAGCAGTGAGTGGGGAGAGACTGACCTCTCCTTTCATACCTCTCTCTCAGATGATGGGTGTGCATAGTAGAGTATGTGGATGGAGTAGACTCTCCTTTCAGACCTCTCTCTCAGATGATGGGTGTGTGTACTAGAGTGTGTGGATGAACTGGCCTGTCCGTTCATAAATCTCTCTCAGATGACGGATGTGCGAAGTAGGGTGTGTGGTGAGACTGGCCTCTCCTTTCAGACCTCTCTCTAAGATGACAGATGTGTATAGTAGGGTGTGGGGAGGGAGTAGTCTCTCCTTTGAGACCTCTCTCTGAGATGACGGGTGTGCGTAGTAGTGAGTGGGGAGGGAATGGCCTCTCCTTTCAGACCTCTCTCTCAGATGACAGGTGTGCATAGTAGGGTGTGTGGATGGACTTTTCTCTCCTTTCATACCACTCTCTCAGATTACGGGTGTGTGTAGTAGTTAGTGGGGAAGGACTGGCCTCTCCTTTCAGACCTCTCTCTTGGATGACAGGTGTGCTTAGTAAAGCAGTGTCCAGGGACTGTCGTCCCCGCTAACACCCCTCTCTTTGATGATGGGTATGCATAGTAGGTTGTGAGAAGAGCCTTAACTCTCCTCACAACTCTTTCCACGCTAATGGACGTAATTAGTGGAATCTGATAAATACCATCTCCTGTAAGACTCCTTCCTACAGTAACAAGTATGCATATGATAGTGTATTCAAAGATCACCAACTCTTTCCTATTTTTCACGAACCCGCGAGAGTCTCACGAGATCGTAAAATCTTTTTAAAAAGAATCAACCTTCTACTCATCACACTACTTATCTCTTATACACTTCATCTCTATAACAAGGAGCATAATATGCATTTCTACTAGTAGACTGTATTGAGAATTCATCTACTCCTTTTCACTATTCACAATCCCTTGAGAGTCTCGCGAGATCGTAAAACGTTTTTAAAAACAATATTCATTTATATTTATCACAGTAGTTCTCTTTTGAGACCTTCTCTCTAAATCTAGAGGAACAGCATGCCTTTCTGCTGCCCACTTATATATCTTTTTTACTTGATTTCTACAACACCTGCAATTTTCCACAATGAACAGTAATGGCAGCCATTTCATATCTAAAATTCCAACAGATAGCCAATTCCAGCACTCGCGGGAGTCTCTCACACCGGCACGAGCATGAAGGGTCACGGGAAATATGTGCATCTCAACCAATCACAGGGCTTCATTTTTGATTTCGCCCTCTCTCAGGACACCCGCTAGACTGCCAAAATATACAATACTTTTTTACCCTTAATTTATCAAAAACTACTGAACGGATTTAAACCAAATCACAAAAAGCACAGTCTGCGTACCAAGATCAAGCTTCCTGCTAAATTTGGTGTAATTCCGTTCAGCATTATTTACTGTAGTCCGTCTTAAAGAAGTCTATGGAAAATGCATGGGGATTTTGCCTTTTAGGACACCCTCCTTTTTGTCAGCCCTGCTTGACAGATCATCCCCAAACTTTCTATACACAAACTAGTCAATAGATTGCACATTTTTGGAAAGATTCATCAAACGGTGCCAAGGTTATTAGCAACACAAAAAACACTTTTCCTATGAAAGAGCAGACCTAAATATAATTACCTAGTGGCGACTGCAACTAGGTAACATATATATAACCAGGGGAAAACCATGCTTTTGCATATAACTTTGGCGCCGTCTGATGAATCTTCACAAATTTTCCAAAACTAGTTTGCCACTCACTTCAGCTGCTGTCCCGAAAGTTTCCGGGTGATTCATCAAGTGGGGGCTGAGAAAAAGGGGGTCCCAAAACACACTTATCCTATGCAACTCTCCATAGGGAACACAAACTACTACAGCCTGAACCGCTGAATGAAATTTCACCAAATTTGGCAGAAAGCTAACTCTAGGTCCAGAAAGTGCCCTTTTTGTAATTTCGTGTGAATCCTTTCTGTAGTTTTGGAGTGATTAAAGACATTTTTTAATATATATCTAGGGATGCAAATCATCTGTGGATTCAACAGATCTCTTAGAGAGATCTGATTGCCTGCCAACACTTCAACCAAGAAGTGTTGTCAGCCATCTTGGGACTTGGATCCAGCCAAGTCCCAAAAAAAGTGACAAAAAAATCCCCTGACCCCATAGGTCTGGTGATGGGGTCGGACAGACACCCCGCCGTGGGCCAAAAACTCAATTAAAAAAAAAAATATATCCTGTGAATTTGTGGAGGATTCATGGGAATTGTTTAACAAAAAAAGCAAGCGTGGTTAACCATGCTTGCTTTTTTGCCCCTGGGTGGGCCAGGTCTCAGGGGAAATTTATTGATAAACTAAGGGAGCGGGGCGCCTGGGACTCCATCTCCGGGGCCCAGCCAAAATTGGATATGGAGAGGGAGCCATGCAGCCCCCGTTCCAGGCCGATTTCAGCCCTGGGGACTGCTGGGGCCCAGCCGTTTCCAAAAAAGGGGGGTTGAGTGCCACGTGTCTCCCCACCTCGGGTTATGTGTGGCTCTGTTGACCCCTACCCCCGGGGCCTGGCCATGCACAGAAAAGGGAGGGGGGACACGCAGCCCCCCTTCTGGAGTCAATAATGACCCTGGGGACCCTATCCCCCAAGGCCGGCTCCAACTATGTCCCAGGGTGCCCCACCCGGGACATAGCGGTTTCTTTGCCCGCACTGGTGTGGGAAAGGAAACCTGTGTTTGATTCCGCTTGCTTGGAGCAATTTCAAAGGTCTCACCGAGCGAGAGCAAACACTAAGGGCCTGATTTAGATCTTGGTGAACAGGTTACTCCGTCACAATGGTGATGGATATCCTGTCTGTTGAAATATAAATCACATAGGATATAATGGGATTTATATTTCAGTGGATGGGATATCGTCCCCGTTGTGACAGATTAACCCATCCGCCAAGATCGAAATCAGGCCCTGAGTTCGCACCCAGTGGACGGGAGCACAAAAAATGCTCCCGCCCACAGTGAGTGGAATCTTTGGCTGTGTCCCTGCCTGCTGTGAAGCGGGCAGGGAAACAGATGAAAAAGGTGCTCCTGCCCACAGGGAGCAGCATTTTTAGTGATGTTACTGACCATGTCTTGTGTGATGTAATATATTAGTTTATAAGCAGTGCATTGCAGGGGAGTAAGTTATAGTTAGCTCAGGTAGCTATAACTGCTGAATTTGTATGGTTTTGTACATATGAAATCTGAGCCTAACTATAACGTCCCTGTAACCTTTGTTTTTTTCAGTGAATTTCTACAGTTTTTTAAATTCTATTTCCTAACTATAATGACCATGTAATCTTTGGTTTTTAAGTAAATTTTATTCCCTAACTGTAACCTGTAACCTTTGAGAGTGGGTGTGTGAGTGAGTATGTGAGTGTCTCAATGGGTGTGTGAGTGGGTGTGTGAGTGTCTGACTGGGTCTGTGAGTGGATGCGTGAGTGGCAGAGTGGGTGTCTGAGTGAGTGCATGAGTGTCTGAGTGGGTCTGTGGGTGTGTGTGTGTGCCTGAGTGGTTCTGTGAGTGGGTGCAATAGTGCCTGAGTAGGTTTGTGAGTGGGTGCATGAGTGGCAGAGTGGGTGTCTGAGTGAGTGCATGAGTGTCTGAGTGCATCTATGAGTGGGTGCATGAGTGAGTGGATCTGTGAGTGGGTGTACATGTCTGAGTGGGTCTGTGAGTGGGTGCATGAGTGTCTGAGTGGATCTGTGAGTGGGTGTACGTATCTGAGTGGGTCTGTGAGTGGCTGCATGAGTGCCTGAATGGGTCTTTGAGTAGCTGTGAGAGTGTCTGAGTGGTTCTGTGAGTGGGTGCAAGAGTGCCAGAGGGGATTTGTGAGTGGGTGTGAGAGTGTCTGAGTGCGTCTGTGAGTGGGTGCATGCGTGTCTGAGTGGGTCTATGAGTGCATGTGTGAGTGTCTGAGTCGGTCTGTGAGAGGGTGTATGACTGTGTCTATGAGTGGGTGTGTGAGTGTCTGGGTCTGTGAGTTGGTGTATCAGTGTCTGAGTGGGTCTGTCAACGAGTGTGTGAGTGCCTGAGTGGGTATCTAAGTGCTTGTGTGGGTGTGTCAGTAGCTGTGTCAGTGACTAGGCCACAATGCAACCGCACCTACCCTTTTATCAAAAAAGAGTCCACAGTGCACAAAATATCTACTCAAGTGGAGTACTTTCTACTGGTTAATTACTAAGTACTACCTTCTTGGGTAAATTGTCTAGTACGTATTCTGCACTACAGCTGCATAATGGAGCACGAGGAAATGTCACCAGTGACCTTGTGTGAGTTTTGGCAATGTGATTGTTCCTCAAGCGTCTTTATCCAGAAATTAGAGATAACATGAATCTTCCTACAGAGAAGACAACAAGAGTACAAAGAGGTAAATCTCTACCAAACAAGGGTCCTTCCTCTTAACTATATGAAGTAAGTGCTTTTTTGTTTGGTGCTGATGTCCTCATATTCCCCAGCATCAGGAAACTCCTCAACAAAATTGGCAAAAAACACGCTGGGGGGGCCACTTGTGAAGCTGTCCATCATCCTGGCAAAAGGCAGGAAGACCTTTGTATACTACTAAGGTGGACGGGGTCAAATGGATGAAGCTTCCAAGGGATTTGCACATTTCCATACTCGTAGTAATTTAAAGGGATAACCATGGATTCTGCTCTCACCAGGACAGGACAAGAATGAACCCACTTTTCACAGTCACATACAGATTGCGCTCCAAAAGATCAACAATGCATTCACCTCCACGAACCAATTCAGATTATATTTCAATATGGAATTGCCAAGAAAACACACTTGCTTTGCCTTCGCCAATTCCAGGAGTTAGGATCATATGTCCTTTACAGAAGTGGAGTTTCAACGGGGGTGCATGCTATGTTTATATGTGTAAGTGCTTACTGTTGAGGTTTCATTTTTGTGAAATGAACATCAGGACCAGAAAGGCCTCAGAGACCCCATCGGCCAGGGCCCGGGCAGTGACTTAATGGGGGTGGGGGTTGCGCCACCCCCCTCCCTGGGACAATTTTGGCCCCGGGGACTCCATCCCCTGGGGTCCGGCCTTAATTGAATGGGTGAGGGAGTCTGCGCGGCCCCCTCCCCGGGGCGATATCGGCCCCCTGGACCCCATCCCCTCAGACCCGGGCATGTGTCCCTAGGTGCCCTGTTTCCACCCAAGGCACCCAGTGTTCAGGATAGGCACCCCGAAGTGGAGCCTCAAGGACCCTGCAGTCCCAGCCTCCTCTTGCGGAAGCCAACATTGCTCTTGCACGCAGGGAGCTGCTGAGAATGCAGCTCCTTGCATGTGAAACCAATAGTTTCTTCTATTTCCTTGCCCGCATGTCTGCAGGCTGGGAAAGAGATTAAACCTGTGCTTTAAGCAAGCGGGAGCACTTTGACAGCTCCCGCTTACTTGAAGCGGAGTGTTTGTTTTGCTTAGAGGGAGCTGCCAGCTCCCACTAAGCAAAACAAAAATAGGTATGTCCCAGGGGTGGGCACCATGAGACATAGCTGGAGCCAGCCCTGGGAAGTGGCTGTCCCCAGGGCCATTAATGGCTCCAGAAGGGGGGCCACTCAGCCCGCTTTCTTTACAATGCTCACTCTGGCCCCGGGGATGTGATGGTCAGACTGCGAGGCCTCCCTCCCACATTTATGTCAAATGCTGGCCCCAGGGAGGTGGTGGTTCCGGGGGCTCTAAAGAGCCCATGGAGGGGGATCCGCGTGGCCCCCCTCCATTTTAATAATAAAGTCACGGGAGGTAGTGATCCCCGGGGCTCCCTTGAGCCCATGGAGGAGGGTTTGCGCCCCTTACTTTTTCTCTAAAATTCCCACATGCCCCCGGGACCTGGCCCAACAAGGGGCTTCTTAAAAAACAAGTGTGGAAGACCACGCTTGTTTTTTGTTAAATTTACAGCAATATTTGTGAATATACATGAATTTCACCGTGAATTCAAAATAAAAAAATGCTGTTTTGCCCTGACTGGGTCCCTCTGTTTTCTGTAGCCGAGTCTCAAGATGGCTGCCAACACTTCCTGGTTAAAGTGCTGGCAGCCCATCAGAGCTTTGCAGATCTCTGCACAAGCTCGTCATTATTCGCGAAGGCTGCGCGATCGTAGATATACAAATTGGGATTTCCCTTAATTCCTCGGAAACTACTGAATGGATTTACACCAAATAATAATGTGCTTTTGGCCACATTCAGTGTAATTCCGTCCAGCGGTACGGGCTGCAGGTGTGTCTAAAGACTCTATGGGAATTACCATCAGAAACACACTTTTTTTTACCCCCTCTTTTTCTTGGTCCCCGCTTGACGGATTGCACCAAAACCTTCCATGCACAAAAAGATTTAGGCATGTCAAAAAACAGTTTTCCTATGGAAACATGGTCCTAACTATAACTACCTACTGGCGACCCACCAGTAGGTAATATATAGCAAACCAACGGGCAGGGGCGCAAGAGGCGCAAAGGCAAAAGCAAAAGACGTCAAGAGCGGAGAAAGAAACAACAAGCCTGGTGTGGGAAAAGAGGCCAGATGAGCAAGCAGAAATAATGGAAGAGGAAAATCAACAACTAACGGTAATCAATCTATCTGATAGAGTGATTTCCCCCACTGAAGAACAAGTGTTAAAACTTGGTCTAACTTTCTGTCCCAAAACCAAAATTGACTATGCACAAACACACATCGATTTGTATAAATTCATACGCAAACTCAAGTTACACAAGGTACACACTCTCCGACAAAAACACACAGAGTCCATGGCAACAAACAATCAAACAACATCCAGGTCACCACTAGTCATAGCGGATATAAATGCTCTACAAACATTGATGGAAATGGGTGAACCAGTACAGACTGACACATCCAACTTGACCCGGGACCCCTTTGACACTCAATTACGAGAGGGTATACCAACCCTATTTGGAATAGACACAGGGGAGGCGGGAGACACAAAGTTCAGGGCACCATCTAAACATGTCCCCCAATTAGCTAGAGACAACATAGACATCTTTAATGACATGGTATCACATGATATACTGACTCTATCACAACCATGCAAAAACAGAAACTTATCCAAGGCACAATGGGAAGCAGTCAATGCCCTACAAAAAGACGACAATGTGATTATCAAACCCTCCGATAAAGGAGGTAACATTGTTTTGCTCAAAAGGAGCAACTATATCAACGAGGCACTTCGCCAATTGAATGACAGTACATGCTATGCTAAAGTAGACACTACATACCCCAAAAAATTGCAGGAGAGGTTTACCAACATGCTGCGTAATTGGCATGAACAAGAGCTACTCAATTGGGATGAGTTCCATTTTCTCAAAAATGATACACCAGTCACACCGACACTATACCTCCTACCCAAGATCCACAAGGACCCCGCAAATCCACCAGGGCGTCCCATTGTTTCATCAAAAAACAGTATTTTTGAAAACACGTCAGTTTATGTTGATCACCTTTTGTTCCCCTTTGTGAAAACGTTAAGCTCTTATGTAAGGGATACCAAAGATTTTCTGCAAAAAATTGAACATGTGTTTGGGGGAAAGAGTCTTGGCTGGTAACACTAGACGTAGAAAGTCTATATACCAGCATAAGACACCACGATGGCCTGATGGCCTGCAAACATTTCCTACAGACCAGGAGCATTCACCAGCTAGAACACACATATATAGTACTATAAATGATTGAGATTTGTCTGACGGAAAATGTGTTTTTGTTCAACCAACAACACTATAGACAGATACAGGGAACTTCCATGGGTACTTGCTTCGCCCCCAGCTACGCCAATCTTCTGGTGGGCTGGTGGGAGAAGCAAGTACTCTGGAACAACAACCTCGAAAAATGGACTCAAAATGTCAGCATATGGTTAAGATATATCGATGACAATTTCTTTGTCTGGGATGGAACAGAAGGAGATTTAGATATATTTTTTGACAAACTCAATCAGAATACCTTCAATCTTAGATTCACCATGCAAAAAAGTCAACACAGCATAGTTTTCCTTGATCTAAAACTAAGTACCAACCAGTGTTCCCAGTAACGTGCGCGCCCGCGCGCGCGCGCACATCTGTTCCCCCGAGCGCGCAGTGCTGCGTGTGGAGCGCGCACCCACAGCACATCCCGGGAGAGCATTCGCGCCGCCGCTTTTATAACGCGAGCGGCGCGAAAAATTGTAATTTCCTGGTTGCTGTGGCTCCTGCACTTGCTGTATTTCCTCCTTACTGAAGCACGGCTGGGGGCTGTTGGTGGGCCTTTGTGAAAATATTTGTTAATTGCAGCACCGTCATGCGCTGCAATTAACAAATATTTTCACAATGGCCTACAATCAGCCCGCAGCCGTGCTCCTTTAGAGAAGAAATGCAGCAAGTCCAAAAGCACGACATGTGCTTTACACGTCGTTTTTGGACTTGATGCATGTCTTTTTTTAATGGAGCACGGCTGCGGGCTGATTGTGGGCCATTGTGAAACTATTTATGTTAATTGCAGCGCATGACGGTGCTGCAATTAACATAAATATTTTCACAATGGCCCACAATCAGCCCGCAGCGTGCTCCATTAAGAAAATAAATGCAGCAAGCACAAGCATGAGCGATGGAAAGGAGGAGGGGAGATGATCCAGAGGGACGGCAGAATCCGGGTGATTATTTGTCTCTAGGGCAGCTGTGGTCATTTCATTTCACCACCAGGTGGTTTCTGGGAGCTGTAGTTCTAGGTCGCCTCATTGGAACTCGCTTTGGATGACTTTTAGTTGGTGTTGCTTTGGACGTAGAAACATGGAATAGAAGGGACAGTAGAGAAACTCGTAAGAGGCGTGAACGTAAAGGGACACGTTAACATGTTGTGGCTGGGGAGCTGGACAATGGGCATTGGAGGGGAATGAGCTCAGTGGTATGTAGGGAAAGACGTAAGGTAGCTCGGAGAGGAAGAAAAGTGTACCGTGGGGAAGGAGCCAGAAGGGAGGCAAGGGTGGCCCTTAAAGGAAGCACTGAAAGAGTATAGCAGGTGGGTAAGGAGGAGGAAAATTAAGAAGAGATTATAAAAGACGGGGTAACAGGTGGAGCAGTGTCGACTGCAGGCGTCTGAAAAAATGGATGTCAGCAAGAAAGTTGAGTTACGAGAAAGCGGAGATTTGAGCATAAAGCCCTAGTGGCCTTAGTGGGGATGGTGAGCGGATTGTGTTAAGCGTTTGACACTGGGATGAGGACGGGGCGCTAAGTGGAGGATAAATAGATGAGTGGTAGGAAGAGAGGAAGTCTTAACAGGAGCATTAAAGACGGTATAGATTTTGGAGAGTGGAGAGAGATTTCCGAAGAGGAATAGGTAAGGAAGTGAGGTGAGGGTGTATGGAGGAGATCTGGTGGACAGAAGAAGTGAAGAGGACGGTAGATAACCACAGCAAGAGTTACTTGGCTTCCACAAAAATGTGCATTTGCGAGATTGTAAGAATCCTTCCTTATAAAGCCAAACTCAAAGTTAAGGGGGAGGGGTTTTCTGACGTGTCACTTGACTAGGGTGCATAATGCTGCCACCATAGAGGAAGGATGGCAGGATGTTCCTCCCAGTACGTACTATCAAGGGAGGCAGCATCAATTACTAGAGAGACATTAGTCTAAGTTATGTTATTCATTTTTGGGTATGACGCTTCCTTCCATTCTCTTGCATTAATCCGGCCCTCTTCATCCATTCAAATTTCATATTCCACTATACTAATTCACCACTAATCCTTTATGGGTTCCAGAGTAGCGGGCTACTCGCCAATAAATCACTTCAACACCCAACAGGGTTACAAGCGCTATATAAATGCAAACCTTTTTCCCTTTCAACCCCTCCCAACCCTTCTCAATCCAAATAACTGAATAACATATCCACCACTCAAACTACTTTCATATTTCACTATACTAATTCACCACTAATCCTTTATGGGTTTCCGGAGTAGCGTGCTACTCGCAAGAAAAAGCTCTTCAATACCCCATCAGGGGTAACAAGCGCTATATAAATACAAACCTTTTTTCCTCTTCTATCCTTCTGCTATCCTTCTGAATCCAAATAACTGACTAACCTATCCACCACTTAAATTACTTTCATATTGCACTATACTAATTCAACACAAATTCCTTTATGGGTCCCGGAGTAGCGTGCTACTCGCCGAAAACGCGCTTAGACGCCTCGTCAGGGGTAGTAAGCGCTAGATAAATGCAATTATAATACAATACAATAAAAAGAACGACGTGTAAAGCACACGTCGTGCTTTTAGGCTTGCTGCACGCCTTTTGTTAATAGAGCGCAGCAGATTGTGTGCCTTTTTGAAAGTTTTCATGTTAAATGCAGCCCCGTGTATTAGTATGTCGGGCTCTGCAATTAACATGATAACTTTCAAAAAGGCACGCAATCTGCCGCCCTCTATTAACAAAAGGCATGCAGCAAGCCTAAAATTAACGTGTGCTTTTACAATCACTAATATATGCTAGTGATTCTGAAAGCACACGTCCTGCTTCTGGACTTTCTGCATGCCTTTTGTTAATAGAGCGTGGCTGCGGGAAGATTGTGTAGCTTTGTTGTGGTTGCAGATGCTCTGCACTTTCTCATTTCGAACATGACACAACCATTATTTTATTTTTTATTTTACAGAGTTTTATTAAGCGCGAACTTGACCCGAATCGGGTATCAGAGCGCTTTACATAGCACCAGTTGCATTACATGAGGGCACATTTTTTATTTTTTGTTAGGCACGGCAGTCACCAACACGAAGACCACCCCCTGGCTGGACTGGCCTTAGCAGGCATCAGGCGTTTGCCTGCGAGGCTGGAAGGGTGGGGGTCAGTTTTGGAGCAGTGGGGGCCAGTTTTGTTACTGGGGCAGTTTTGCAGCGATGCTGCAATATGGGCCCTCAGTAACAAAAGCACCAGTGCTGGGGACCAGCTTTCAGCAGTAGTGCTTGACACTTGCCTGCCCCCCTCCACCCCAACCCTGGTGGGTGGGAGCCGGTGCAGCAAAATTGCCAGGGCTACTTTGGGTTCCCAGTCCGGCCCTGCCTGCCCCATCAAACAGGCCTCCTCCGTTCCAGTACCTAGGTCATTTATCTGCACAATCAAGCAGGAACCCCAGTGTCAGAACCCCTGTCGCTGCACCCACACACGCGGTTGGGTCCTTGGCGCACATTGCCGTGGCTGGAGCGCACAGAGACCTCACACTGCCGCACACAGAGGAAAAAAATTAGAGGGAACATTGGTACCAACACAGATGGCTTCCTTACATCAGAACTGTACAGGAAGACCACTGCAGGGAACAAGAGGCCATCCACGAACCTTAAACGGAGCATCCCCTTTAGTGAATTCTTAAGGGCTCGAAGAAATTGTAGTTCCGGTGAGTCTTATGAGAGGACCAGAAAGGGGATGACTGAGCGACTCAAAGTCAGGAACTACCCTGCCAAAGCACTAAATCAGGCAGAACAGAAAGTATCCAAAATGAGCAGAGGCCAAGCCCTGTACGAACCACCTGACAAAATCACAAAGAAGAAAAAAGTGGGAAAAAACCCTATCAGGTTTATCACCAAGTACAACAGTCAGGCAAGCAATCTAAGGAAAATCCTCAAACAAAAATTAGATCCCATCATGAGTGAGGTGGTAGGCCAGACTCCTGCCATCACTTTTCAAAGAAATGTCTCCCTGAAGGATATGTTAGTACAAAGTCACCTTGCACCCACAAAGACTAACTGGCTAGCACAGAGTAAAGGATTTTACAAATGTGGATGTTGCAAAGCCTGTAAGCATAGCAACAACGTCAAAGAGGTAACTTTGTCACGCACTAACTTTAAATGGAAGATTCCCAAATTCATTAATTTCCTCTTTTAAAATTGTTATACTTAATTGCACTTTGTAAAGTTTCATTGCACTAAGTCACTTGTAAAATATGCACTTTCTTCTATGTTTATGATTCAATACGTCATGCTGGACTGGTTCAAATGGACCACAGTTGTAGCTAAAGGTCATGTGACCAAGACCCCGTGTGAGGTTGAAACGCGTCTTTTTCTTTCTGCCAAATAAATTATTTCAAAGCAGCTCTGACCGGTGTGGCTCCTTCCTTACCGTGTTTTGGGGAGGATCGTTTATATATATATATATATATATATATATCTTTTTTTTTACCGAATGAATTTAATGCAATTTGCTATGTGCCAACTTCTGTATTTATAAAATGAATGGAATTTATGAAATAATATGGAATACTGCTTTACACATATTAACATATAGTGATGTCATTTTAGTATTAAATTCACGACAAGCAAAGCACCCAAAAAGAAAAGGAGGAAAAAAAAGTTTTGAAATGTATGCTTAGTCTGTTTTCTATTCACATTGTTGACTCATGTCATGTGATTTGACGTTAATGCGGATTTAAACTCTGAATGGGCAGTGTTTTCTCATGTGATCAAGGTCACGTCAGTGACCGAAACGCGTCATGGCAAGCTGAAGCGGTGAAACGGAATAAACTGAGTTTGCACGAAATTGGAGTATGTACCCTTTTTCCATGCAAGTGTGGATTGTTTGGGGACACGTTCTTTGGATATATATATATATATATATTACCTACTGGCGGTCGCCAGTAGGTAGTTATAGTTAGGACCTAGTTTCCATAGGAAAAGCGTATTTTGTTTTCCCAATAACTTTGGCGCCGGTTGACGAATCTTCATGAAATTTTCAAAACTAGTGACCAGCTCTGGTCAGCTCCTGTCTTGAAAGTTTTGGGGTGATTCGTCAAGCGGGGGCCGAGAAAAAAGGGGGGTCCCAAAACGCGTTTTCCCCATGTTATTTTCCATAGGAAACTTTAGACAAAGCTACAGCCCAAACTGCTAAACGGAATTACACCAAATTTGGCAAAAAGGTAGCCCTTGGTTCAGAAAGAGTCCTTTTTGTTAAATGGTGTAAATCCATTCAGTAGTTCCTGAGAAATTAGAAAAAGAAAAAGTTTCGGTATCTGGGGCAGCGGTGGGTTTGCGAACCCTCCCGAGCACGAGCTTCACTCTGATTGGCTGCCAACACTCCAAACCAGGAAGTGTTGGCAGAAAACAGTAGAAAAAACATTAAAAAACAATAAAAGGGGGCAGGGTAGAAACTCCCTGACCCCCTAGGCCTGCTCAGGGGGTCCCGCAAGGAACCCCAAGGCCAAAAAAAGTATATATATATTTTTTTTAAATGGCAGAATTCGCGTTGGGGTCGTGAATCCTGCCGTGAAAATTTAAAAAAACGAAGCGTGGGCTCCCGCGCTTCGTTTTCAAAAAGCCCCCGGGTGGGCCAGGTCCCGGGGGCAAACATTTATTTATTTGTGCCACCTCCCCGGGGCTATGTAAGTTATGTGTGGGAGGGCACGCAGCCTTCCTGCAGCCCCGGGGACCGCCATCTCCCCGGGGCTTTTTTTTAAATCGGTGGGGGGGGGCCTCCCAGGCCCCCCCAAGCCCTGGGGACCACCACCCCCGGGGCTTTACGTAAATATGCGCGGGGGCACACGGCCCCCCCACATGCCCCGGGGACCACCACCTCCCCGGGTCTCTCCAGAAGCCGCGTTTGCAGAGTGGTGTAAAAAGGGGCGTGGCCTCGGACCACCTGTCTGCAATACAGCTCTGTGGCGCTTACTGGAGGTACCTGGTGGGCAAGTTGGCCCCCAGGGACCCTCAGGATTCAAGGGGATTTAATAGGGACGTTATAGTTACAAATTAGCATTTAAAAAACCATTGAAATTCACTAAAAAACCATAGGTTTCAGGCACGTTATAGTTAGAAATTAGCATTTAAAAAACCTTAGAAATTCACTGAAAAAAACCATAGGTTTTAGGGACGTTATAGTTAGTTGGGCATTTCTCTCGTACAAAACCATAGAAATTCCCCCGTTATAGTTAGTTCAGCTAACTATAACTCGCGCACCCGCAATGCACTGCTGATGACGTCACATATTACATCATTCATGACATGGTCAGTGACATCACTGATATCAACGTCTGTGTTTGATGGCGTTTTTGTACAGGTCAAGTTGTTTCTTTACTGAGCACCTGTACTTTTAAAGTTGTGATATTAAAAAAATGGGAGTTTTATGATATTGCTCATCTGTAAATGTTGAGTGTGTGCAGATATTTGTAAAACTATGGTATTATATGTATATATAAAATCTTTATGAAGAAGATACAATGACTACAACCAAGTGATAGAAATATGTGTTTATCAATTTTGTGTGCATTAGTAGCAGATAAACAAACTAACATATGGCAGTACCTTATGATTCTGCTTGGTACTGTAATAGCAAAATAATTTTCAAGTAGCCTACAATGTAGATTTAGATATCTCTACCACTCTTGAAGAAATATCCTAGGGACAGGCAGCAGTGACGGCCTGGTCTATCTATCTTTTAAAGAGTTTAAGTATGTCTAAGTGATGGTATATAACTTCGCTAGTCACTGGCCATAGTTTGAAATTTGCTCCATAATCTTATAACAAAGTATTTTGACAAGTCAAGTACACAAATCACTGCAATGCTGCTGCACTGTAGAATATAGTGCTGTTTACTATGAGATGTCTGTTTAAGTCTATTTTTATTTATATCTTTGCTGTATTGCTTACTTTAGAACAACACATCATGAAAGTAGAAATATATAATGTCACCTATACATATAGCGCATCTAAAAATATACGATATGCTTTAAAAAAGGTACAATATTTAAAAACTATTTTTGATGACGAGAACAACAATAAAAAGTAAGTTTATCACCGTCACTGTATATATTAATTAACTGGATCAAAAATTAAGACATTTCTTCTTTAAATCATAAAACAATGGGCAATGCCACATTTAGCAAGGTTCTGGATGTTTTGTATGTGTGCTAATATCTGCAGTGGCAAACACAACAACTTCTTATACAGATTCTTAGAACTCATGTCTGGCACTTATAAAAGACATGATTGAGTTCCGGCATTCAACCTCAACTTAGGTAGTAAGTCATTGATTGTAAGACATCAAAATGACCTGTCATTGGTTTCTTTGCTAGATCATTTAATGTAAGCATCACAAAGCTTTTTAAGGCTACTTACAATATAGCTGGTAAAACAATTGATATCAAGCTCTAATAAGGTCCCCACCTGTTGACTGCTAACCCTAACCTTATTTAATTTTTCCCACCCATTGTGTTGCTCTAGGAAAGTAGATGCTGCCAAAGTCTCATTTGTCTTTGTAAACACTAATCCAAAACACAGAATAAAGGTCTTGGTGATATATAAAGAGAGGGCCTAGAGGCCCAAACCCCATTGACATCCTTCATAGCAAGTGATAGAGTAGAGATGGAATACCCTGCCACGTTTCCCTTTTAAGCACTCAATAATCAATTGAGTCTCCCTTCCTTCCATTACAAAGGTTATTTGCAGAATGACCTTACCCATGTAGGATTTCAAAACTAGCCCCATTAAATAACTTTCATACATTTTACCAATTTGTTTAGGAACCGTCATTGTCGATATCCCCACACAGTCTTATGATGGGCATACTAACCCACAGCTAAATACCATAATCTCTGTGTTTTGTGCTTACAATAAGCTGGTTTTCAACTGTGAATGGTTGTAGTATTTTTAATTGCTCTTGGAAAAATGTGGGCTTCAAATCAATTAAGGCTTCTCCATTGGTGTATGTGAGGGGATCAGCAAACGTGTCTCTCATTTCTGGAGAAATACTTATGTCTGATTAAAACTAGGGTAGGGAGTGATGGTCAAAGTGCTATATCACACTGAAGCAAGGGCACTTTCACACAGGCCCAAAGATTTCCATGGGATCCCCATGATCAACAGTTTTCACCAGGGAAGTTGTCTCTGGACTCTATTGAACGCTTTTTAGAGGACCACAAATGCATATGCAACCTCTCTCCCACATGTGACAGTATATATACATTAAGTGATCCATGAAAAACACTTGACTGTTTATGGAATACATTTTTCAGACGCCTTTATGTACCCCCAGAATTGTTTTACACATTGTCAGCCACTCCGGAAAATGCCTCAAAAGCAGTCAAGTTAACATCTGTCGGATATCATGCACATAATTAAATTAACATGAAATATTATGGTACAGCATATTCTTTTTTTTACTGTATCTATAGTGTCTGCCATTCCAGTCAGTGGAAAAGAGCCACATTGCATACAAGCATTGATGGCCCTTAACAAAAAACTCACCCATTAGTTGGGTTCATATATCAGTACATAGTTTGTTATCCTATCAGGACTCAGTGAATGCTGCCCTTAAGGCCAATGATACATTCTTACATCTCAGTGAGCTTAATGGGACCTTTGACGGCTCCAACCTTGTACCTAATGGAGTACAACTTGTGAGAGAGAGTATACAATTTAGTATTATATAACAACACCAGTTTTTTCTGAAATACTTGGAAAAGGCCCTGATCTGTCTGACTCACTCCTTTAAAGTATTTAAGATTCTAAAATGTTTTAGCCGTTCTTTAAACCTTTTTTGAAGACCTTTAGGATTACAATAGCATAAAGCCCTTTTTTCTGTGAAGCTATAAGAGAGTGTACCATGTGATCAGTCATTGCGATGTGCATATTAGTAACTGAATTTATGCAATTTTGAATAACAAAAGCAGTTAGTGTGACAGTTTCACAATGCAGTTTGCTCCCAATTGTGATTTAGAAAAAAGACATAACTGATCCAGCAGCTACTTACTGCAGTACTTGTAAGTTTTTCCCAATTTGGCCTCAGGTAGAAGACAATGCCTCGCCAGGCCCCTGGCAAAGTAGCTCCTCTGACCAGTAATATCAAAAGGACCACATAAGGTAGAGTCGCCGTTACCCACACAACCTGGGAAACAAACGCATAATCATAAAGTCAAACATGTATTATGTCTTGTAGCAACACACACTGTAAAATTTCTGACTCACTTTTTTCAAATAATCTAGATTATATATGAATCCCATAATAAACTGAGGTATATGTCCTTCGATGCCTAAATTGTGCTTCGAGGACAAGAGTGACATTGAACTCAGAGACAAGCAAGAAGAGAGAACAACAGATTAGACAGAGATAGAGATAGAATAGAGGGACAAAGAGAGGAAAAGGGATGTCAAGCCTAACACAGGAAACTGTTTGAAAAGACACATAGGCAATTTGTGTTGGATTGCTGGAAACTGTAGTCGTTTCTTTGTTCATATGATTATGAGACTTATTGTCCATGATCAGAGTCTTCCTTACATTTCTGTGGCTCAGCACACTGTGGGTCCTATTCACAAAGGTAAGTTTACATGTGAAGATCTCCTCTTGTGAAAATCTATACCTACACCTAGCTGTAGATTTGCTCATTGATGGAATTCACCATTTCCGCATGGAGTTCTCTGCCTAGATGTAGTCTTACGAGTCTCCACCCCTCAAATAATGAGGT
The DNA here is from genome assembly GCA_963921515.1 of Calotriton arnoldi. Taxonomy (NCBI): domain Eukaryota; kingdom Metazoa; phylum Chordata; class Amphibia; order Caudata; family Salamandridae; genus Calotriton; species Calotriton arnoldi. The sequence goes on along the minus strand of CAWUFW010002330.1, from coordinate 235,399 downwards.
TGAGATTCATACGGCCGACTTTATGGCTGTTTGTGAAGATCTCCTCTTCTTACATAAAGTCATAGGTAATTTTAAGAAAATTAATTTTAAATTAAAAAATAAATATTTTAATAACGCATATTATAACATAATTCACAACTCCTTTTTGTCATAACCCCCTCATGTGACCTCTCTGTAGTGGGCATGGTGAGCAGGGCTCATGTTACGCAACCCCTGTGGCGCCTTATGACACGGTATGATTTAATCCTGAGTTTCCCCTATCCCCCTGATTTCATTATGCCTGAGCTTACAAGCATTCCTTGAACTTACCTTGCTCCCGCTGTTACTAGGGTATTTTTCCTTGTGCACGATTAGACAAAACAAAATATTTTTTTCCTGTTGAGTGATTCCATCCGTTAGTTTGCACCTGCTCTTCCTGTAATGTTAAAGCTAGTGTACTAACACATGTTTCCTTCAGGAGTCTTGGAGAACCTTCCAGATTGCCATGTGTGTCACGTGCCTTACTTGATCCCGCTGTATCGATTGGACCTTGAACATGTTATATAAACCACACCCAAACCCGAGCCCCTTGCTTGGCCTACGCTCCCTGCGGAACAAGCTTCCCGCCTACCCCCTCACCTGAAGAATGGACCGGACCTGGGCAGCGCACTTCTCATCTGCAGTTCATAGCTCCTCCAGTTATTCTCTTGGCTCCAACTTCCTCGAAGCATCCTTCATCTCCGCCACCTGCTCAGCTACTCCAGTTCCTCAGCGACTTCCTAAGTCAGGACTTCAAGACCTTCTTTAAACTTAGGAGAAGTTGAAGTACTCGGCTAAGTAGTTGATATCAGGTCAGTGCGCATTATCCTTCAATACTTCAATAGTAGTAAGCAGGCTGGAGTATTGGCATCTTCAAGACTATAGCTTTTTCTTCAAGTTTCCTCTCAGTGACTTCCTCCAGTTCACCTTGTTTGTTCTTGCTCCAGACTGTTCCTGCAACCTTGGCCTTTGAACTGTGTTTTTACAAGGACTAGAGACTTTGTTCTGTGTTTCTCTGATGAACAGTAGTGCCTCTCCTCAGAGCGCTTGATTCATGTTTGAACCCTATACCAAGATCTATGTTTTGAGTTTATCTTTGGGAATGTCATTAACTCCAATCTGTGTTCCTAGTGTTTCCTTAGGATTGACAGTAACTAAAATCTGTATTTCAAGTTATTCCTTGGGAGTGTATAGCTTCAATCCATGTTTCCAGTTATTCTGTTTCCTAGCTGTGTTTCTGAAAGAGATTATAAGTGTATTTTACTAAAGTTATTGCAAATCCATTGTTTGAGAGGCCTGTAGTTTTTTGATGGTAGTTTCCTGTTGGACATGGCTCTTCTTAGGGGGATTTCCGTCAAACATTTTACTTTTTGTCCCCCTGGTTTTTTGCTGACTCTCTTTTCATGACCTTAGGACTTGGGCACTTTCCTCCTGTACTGCTGGGGGAAGTGCGTGCGCCCTTCCTACATATGCCAGGAAGGGGTGCTCACATGATTGGTTTTGGTGTCGTACCTGTGAGTGCCCTGTAAAAAGGTACTCCACATACCCAGGGCGGGTACTACACTAGCTACTAGTGGGATGCAGCACTGATTGTGCCACCCACCGGAATAGCCTGTCAAACATGTATCATGCTCAGGTTGGCCTTTCTCACTCATTAGCCAATCCTGAGGGGGCCTATCACTACCACCAGAGGGGCCTAGGGTAAGTATCCTGAAGGGTGATACTCGGGGTAGGTGAGGGGCCAGGTAGGTACACCAAAACACACAAGATGATGGACGGAATGCTGCACATTGGCAAACATTCACCCCCAGTCACAGATCTGGGTTTAATCCATCGTTATTTTGCTTCACCACGCCACCCCAGTTCAGACATAGCCATATGCAAATCAGTCTTGACCCTGTGCCTCATGGGAACAGTCCAGACCGAACTGCCAAGCCATGTCTTTCCTGGACCGGAATCAAGCATCCTAGGACCGGTTTCAGGCTATCAGCCTTCATCAGCCAGGATAGCTTGACTCCAGTGGCGTAGTGAGCACGGGACCCACGTCTGGGCATACCCTTCCCACATAGGGCGAAATGCAAAACACACAAGATGATGGACGGAATGCTGCACATTGGAAAACATACACCCCCAGTCACAGATCTGGGTTTAATCCATCGTTATTTTGCTTCACCACGCCACCCCAGTTCAGACATAGCCATATGCAAATCAGTCTTGACCCTGTGCCTCATGGGAACAGTCCAGACCAAACTGCCAAGCCATGTCTTTCCTGGACCGGAATCAAGCATCCTAGGACCGGTTTCAGGCTATCAGCCTTCATCAGCCAGGATAGCTTGACTCCAGTGGCGTAGTGAGCACGGGACCCACGTCTGGGCATACCCTTCCCACATAGGGCGAAATGCAAAACACACAAGATGATGGACGGAATGCTGCACATTGGCAAACATTCACCCCCAGTCACAGATCTGGGTTTAATCCATCGTTATTTTGCTTCACCATGCCACCCCAGTTCAGCATATCCATATGCAAATCAGTCTTGACCCTGTGCCTCATGGGAACAGTCCAGACCGAACTGCCAAGCCATGTCTTTCCTGGACCGGAATCAAGCATCCTAGGACCGGTTTTAGGCTATCAGCCTTCATCAGCCAGGATAGCTTGACTCCAGTGGCGTAGTGAGCACGGGACCCACGTCTGGGCATACCCTTCCCACATAGGGCGAAATGCAAAACACACAAGATGATGGACGGAATGCTGCACATTGGCAAACATTCACCCCCAGTCACAGATCTGGGTTTAATCCATCGTTATTTTGCTTCACCACGCCACCCCAGTTCAGACATAGCCATATGCAAATCAGTCTTGACCCTGTGCCTCATGGGAACAGACCAGACCGAACTGCCAAGCCATGTCTTTCCTGGACCGGAATCAAGCATCCTAGGACCGGTTTCAGGCTATCAGCCTTCATCAGCCAGTATAGCTTGACTCCAGTGGCGTAGTGAGCACGGGACCAACGTCTGGGCATACCCTTCCCACATAGGGCGAAATGCAAAACACACAAGATGATGGACGGAATGCTGCACATTGGCAAACATTCACCCCCAGTCACAGATCTGGGTTTAATCCATCGTTATTTTGCTTCACCACGCCACCCCAGTTCAGACATAGCCATATGCAAATCAGTCTTGACCCTGTGCCTCATGGGAACAGTCCAGACCGAACTGCCAAGCCATGTCTTTCCTGGACCGGAATCAAGCATCCTAGGACCGGTTTCAGGCTATCAGCCTTCATCAGCCAGGATAGCTTGACTCCAGTGGCGTAGTGAGCACGGGACCCACGTCTGGGCATACCCTTCCCACATAGGGCGAAATGCAAAACACACAAGATGATGGACGGAATGCTGCACATTGGCAAACATTCACCCCCAGTCACAGATCTGGGTTTAATCCATCGTTATTTTGCTTCACCACGCCACCCCAGTTCAGACATAGCCATATGCAAATCAGTCTTGACCCTGTGCCTCATGGGAACAGTCCAGACCGAACTGCCAAGCCATGTCTTTCCTGGACCGGAATCAAGCATCCTAGGACCGGTTTCAGGCTATCAGCCTTCATCAGCCAGGATAGCTTGACTCCAGTGGCGTAGTGAGCACGGGACCCACGTCTGGGCATACCCTTCCCACATAGGGCGAAATGCAAAACACACAAGATGATGGACGGAATGCTGCACATTGGCAAACATTCACCCGCAGTCACAGATCTGGGTTTAATCCATCGTTATTTTGCTTCACCACGCCACCCCAGTTCAGACATAGCCATATGCAAATCAGTCTTGACCCTGTGCCTCATGGGAACAGTCCAGACCGAACTGCCAAGCCATGTCTTTCCTGGACCGGAATCAAGCATCCTAGGACCGGTTTCAGGCTATCAGCCTTCATCAGCCAGGATAGCTTGACTCCAGTGAAGTAGTGAGCACGGGACCCACGTCTGGGCATACCCTTCCCACATAGGGCAAAATGCAAAACACACAAGATGATGGACGGAATGCTGCACATTGGCAAACATTCACCCCCAGTCACAGATCTGGGTTTAATCCATCGTTATTTTGCTTCACCACGCCACCCCAGTTCAGACATAGCCATATGCAAATCAGTCTTGACCCTGTGCCTCATGGGAACAGTCCAGACCGAACTGCCAAGCCATGTCTTTCCTGGACCGGAATCAAGCATCCTAGGACCGGTTTCAGGCTATCAGCCTTCATCAGCCAGGATAGCTTAACTCCAGTGGCGTAGTGAGCACGGGACCCACGTCTGGGCACCCCTGTGACTGGGGGTGAATGTTTGCCAATGTGCAGCATTCCGTCCATCATCTTGTGTGTTTTGCATTTCGCCCTATGTGGGAAGGGTATGCCCAGGCGTGGGTCCCGTGCTCACTCGCCACTGGAGTCAAGCTATCCTGGCTGATGAAGGCTGATAGGATGAAGCCGGTCCTAGGATGCTTGATTCCGGTCCAGGAAGACATGGCTTGGCAGTTCGGTCTGGACTGTTCCCATGAGGCACAGGGTCAAGACTGATTTGCATATGGCTATGTCTGAACTGGGGTGGCGTGGTGAAGCAAAATAACGATGGATTAAACCCAGATCTGTGACTGGGGGTGAATGTTTGCCAATGTGCAGCATTCCGTCCATCATCTTGTGTGTTTTGCAGGTAGGTACACCAGCGTGTTTGCTGACCAGGTATGGAAGAACACCTGTGTGGGTTATCCCTTCCTAGGGGGTTCCCCTTCCCCATGGGACACATCCCAGGTTTTGCTGATTCTCTTGTTGTGGCCTTAGGTCCTGGGGCACTTTCGCACTGTAAATGCAGTATGAAGGTGCTTGCACCCTTCATACCCATGTTAGGAAGAGGTGCTTACCTGATGTTTGTGAAACAGGTCACCAGCCTGCCATTGCAGGCTGGTGTGTGCGCTAGCACCAATGATGTGTTTAAACATGAGACCAGCCTGCCATTGCAGGCCGGTCTACCCACTTGCACCAATGATGCGCCTAAATTTGTGTCCAGTCTGCCCTTGCAGGCCGGTGTGCGCACTTGCACCTATGTTGTTTCTAAACATGTGTCCAGCCTGCCATTGCAGGTCTGTGTGTGCGTAATTGGGCTTCTGCTCAGGCTGGCCTGTTTAAATTGAATTGAAATTGAAATTGAAATTGAATTGAATTGAAATTGAAATAACATTTTTAAAGCGCATGGCTACCCGGAAGCATCCCAGCGCTGGCAGTAACGGCAGTAGTGAGTTTCATCAGTTAGGAGAGCGAGGTTTTCAACAATTTACGAAAAACTAAGTGATTAGATTCTGCACGTAAATGGGAGGAAGAGAGTTCCAGAGTCTAGCCGCATTAAAAGAAAATTGCCGGCCCCCGCTTCTGGCTTTCCTGATCCTAGGGACGATGACAAGATTCATATTCTCAGAACGAAGGCTTCTGTTGGGCCGGTAAGACTGAATAGTGCTCTGAAGAATGGCGGGGCCTATTCCGGCTAGAGACTTATGGGTAATGCATAGAGCTTTGAAATTAACTCTCTCCGAACTGGTAGCCAGTGAAGTGTTCTCAGGGCATGTTTGGCGGAGTGGTGTTTAGGAATGCCTAATAAGAGTCTTGCTGCCCAATTCTGTATTGTCTGTAGCTTGGAGAAGGTCGCAGCAGGGGCGCCTAAATAAAGGGCATTCCCATAATCCAACCGGGACAGGATGAGAGCCTGGACCATCACCTTCCTTGCTTGAAAAGGGAGAAGGGGAAGTACCTTCCGAATCATTTTCAAAATACCGTAGCAAGTAGCTGCCGTAATCCGTGCTTGTATCTTAAATGTGAGGTCTTGGTCAATCCAAACACCCAGACTTTTTAACTGGGTCTTGGGGGTAGGGGCTAGGCCGAGAGAGGTCGGCCAGATTGCTTTTAGATCAAGGGGGGAACTGTTACCCAAGATCATGACTTCGCTTTTTTCCCCATTTAATTTTAGGAAAGACTCATTCATCCAGTTGGCAATTTCTTCCAAGCATGGACGCAGACTGAGCGGGGAATTTTCGGCTCTATTGAGCCCAATTACAAGTTGTGTGTCATCTGCGTAAGTGACTATGTGCACTCCAAAAGGTAGAACCACCTCTGCAAGGGAACAAGTGTAGACATTAAATAAGGTGGGACTCAGGGAAGATCCCTGAGGGACTCCACAACAGAGGGCATCTGCTTAGAGTTCATCTCATTATCGAAAACCTGAAAGGATCTATTGCTCAGAAAGGACTGTAGCCATGACAGAGCGGATCCAGTAACACCCAGTTTCCTAAGTCTGTGGATCAAAATGCAATGGTTTACTGTATCAAAGGCCGCGCTGAGGTCCGAAAGGAGGACCACAGCGGTGCCTCCGGAGTCCACTATTTTTCTTGACTCTTCCACTACAGAAAGCAAAGCTGTTTCCGTTCCCTGAAGGGGACGGAAGCCTGTTTGAGACCGATGGAGAAGCTTGTGAGTCTCTAGAAATGAAGATAATATTGAGTTAAAATATTTTTCAGCAATTTTGCTGACCCCTGGAAAGCAGGGATATGGGACGATAATTACCCAGAATGGAAGAATCAAGGCTGGGTTTTTAAAAGTGCCTTTACCATAGCTTCCTTCCATAGGGGAGGAACCATTCCTGAGGAAAATGAGGTATTAATCAATTCTAGAATTACAGGGGAGACAGCGCCCGCCACCTTCCTCAGTATCTTTAAAGGGGCAGGATCTTTGGGTGATCCGCTTTTTACCTTAGTCAGAAGGCTTTCTAATACAGGCAGTTCCATCGCCGGAATAGTGGCCAAAGAAGGCTGGTTGCTACAGGATTGATAGAACAGAGTACCATCTTCAAAAGGGGGAAATGAGGGGGATTAAATCACTAGCCATCCTGAGAAGACCTTTCGCTACCACTATAGCACCCCGATGGTACGTCTTAAGGGGTGAAGCGAGTGGTAGGTGAAAAGGCTGGGCAGGTACACCTGTGTGTTCCCTGTCCAGTTAGTGAGGAATACCCATGTGTGTTTTCACTACCTATAAGGTTTGCTCTTCCCATAGGCTAACATGGGGAAATGGTTGGAATTACTTCAAGGTGCAAGAGTGAATTACAGGGGAGCAGCCTCATCATGTTTCCTATCATTGGATTCACAATGACAAACCCTTTCCTGTGGTAAAGGTGATTTTGTCATTACTAACTTAGAAATGCCTCTCCTAGAAAGTGGGCATTTCTCTGCTGTAAAATTCTTTGTGTGCCTTTTAGCTTGACTTGAACAACAGACCACTGCTATTTGAGGGCCTGGCGGGATAGATTGGAGGAAGAGGTTTTGACACTTGACCTCTGGGAGCCAGATCATGACCCCACTAAAGATAAAGATCTGCATTCCGCGGCCTCATGGCAGACAGGACTGAAATTTAGGGGAGACATCTGTGGTTCAAAGGGAAACCCTCTGAACCACCCCCACTTCAAAGGCACACTCCAGTGTAACTACTGGTGCCATACTTGAGCAGGGCAGAGATCAACATGTGGGGACACGGGACCGGAGAACCTGGAACTGCGTGGTGCACACTGCCAGGGGAATCTGTTGTGCACAAGGACGATTACTGCCATTGAAAGGGTCTGTGCGCCCTTGCGGAATAGAGGCTGGCTTATGCTGACTACCTGCTGCTGTGTGGCACCCTGAAGTGTTCTCACCAAGGGCTTGTTGGCTTGCCCGCTTTGCTTTCTGAGGTCTCAGGGACATCAAATATCTCCTACGAGAGACCCACACTGTCTACTTGTGACACCTGGAGAGCGGTGCCCTCTTAAGTGCCCACATTGTCTGCCGGATCCCAACTGGTAGCGTAGTGTGAGTCTGGAAGTAAGAATTGTGCCTGGAGACCGGATTGCCTTGATTGTCTAAATAGGACCCCCTGCTGAAAATACTAAATCCTAGGGCAGGGAAAATACATTTGAGAAAAGAACAACCCTAGGCAAATATTGGGTCATATCTTATATGCAGACCTACATCAAGCAACTTGATATTAACATAGACTCAGTGTACTCTACGTTTAAGTTAAAAACTTCATTTTATTAATACAAATTCATAATTAAAAAAACTATTTGTGTCAGACATAAAATATCTGAGGCCTATAAGACAGATAAAACCTGCTGTACTAATCAAAACAACATAGAAAAATATACACTAAACAAACAAATATAAAACAATTCAATAGAAGTGTTTCAAACATCAATACAAAAACCAGACATGTATATAAAAGTTGGTTTCATATTGAAACATCGTGACTCAGTGATGGAAATTTCTTATTTTCTATGCACGTTTCGGCGTACTAAGCGCCTTCTTCAGGACAGCCACAGAAATTCCTAAACAGACAATAAACATAACTAAATACAAACACAAATGTACACTGAGTCTAAATAACAAACATATATCTTATTTGTTGCTATATAGCATACAATGATAAAAATTAACAACATAATCTCTGTGTGGAATTTAAGAAGGGAAAAGAAAATTGCAAATGGAGACAATTCCAGAGAAAGGAAAGAAAGGTGATCAAGATAGCATTTGTGCATTCCATCGAATTATATGGTAGAAGTATAGACCCTGCAATCACCGAACAAGTATGTGAAAGTTAGAAATTAGAAACAAGAAGATCCTTTATACAAAATTACCAGAGACCCGTGATAAATAAAATCATTTAATAATTTAAAGGAACTGGATCCAACTGACTAAATGGGGAACTTACCCAGACTATACTATATGTGGGACCAAAATGGATGTTTGGAGCCAAAGCAATTAAGGTATATAGATAACCTATTCTAAAAAAGACAAAGAAAAATGTCAATGTCAAAACGTATATATGCTGATAGTAGATACAACAACGCTTGGATAGTCTATCTAATATCGTGGGTAAAATTACCTCCACTTGAAAACAGATGATAGACACTGTACAAGAGTAGTGCTGATTGGATAGGAACTTCCTTCTAATAAATTTTCTGTGGATGATATAACACAAAGTTATAGTACTAAACCCTGTACATAGTTCCTAAACTGAATTTTATGATTTGATAGTTTAAAAAATTAATCACCTAAAGAGTATGTGATCGTTGAGATAGTCGGTCAATGGTATACTGGTACTGGAGCCCAAGTCTCCAGGAAAGAAAGGAACCACAATGATATGGGGATCGTATTCTTTAGTTACGGAGCTATAATGTAATAGAAACAGCATCACATTATACTGCTATAAAGAAATCGGGAGATGTGCTAACAAGTCGAATCCATAGGTGTTTACCTTTCTGTATATAGATTTCCAAATAACTTATTCTTCTCGATGCTGAGAAGGCTTTTGACAGGGTCTCCTGGCCTTTCTTATGGGAGACCTTGTCAAGGGTTGGGATAGGTCAGGACTGTATACAAGCATTTAGGATGCTGTACTATCAACCCACCGCAAGATTATTCCTAAATGGCGCTTTAACCGACACTTTTAGAATCTATAGGGGGACCCGGCAGGGATGCCCAAGTTCACCACTTCTGTTTGCACTATACTTAGACCCTTTTTTACGCTTGCTGGAAAGTAATCCGAAAATTAATCCCATAACTTTTCATGGGTGGGAGACGAAAGTCCTGGCCTACGCCGACGACATTGCCTTGGCGACTGCTAATCCCGAAACATCTATGGCGGAAGTAGAATCAGAGGCGGCTAGGTTTGGAAGCTTGTCTGGATATTCTCTTAATAAACTCAAAACCCAGATAATTTGTAAGAATGTTGATATGGGGCAGGACACAAGACATGTTGAAAAAGCTACGTATCTTGGAGTGGAAATCATGGCAACTGTTGTGAAGATAGTTGAGGCCAATATCGATCCCTTAATTGATAAAATCAAACCTGAATTAATTCGACTACATAAACTTCATCTCTCAATAATAGGGAGATGCAATATAATTAAAATGCTCTTTTTCCCAAATTTCTGTATTGTATAAGAGCTATACCAATTGAATTTAGTAACATTTGCCTTAAAAAGATTGAGGACCTGTTCTCACGATTTATATGGGCCTATGAAAAACCCAGAAGAGCTTACAAATTTCTTTCCCTACCAAAGAATAAGGGGGGTTAGCTCTCCCAAATATAAGGCTCTATTATTGGGCAACTACTCTATTGTATAACCTTACTCTTTTAACAGAAAATGATATAGATAATCCTCTGGGAGGTATACCTACGCCTATAGAACTCATAATGGGTAAAGATGCATGGGGGTGGATCTGGCGGTTTTTAAATGATTCCCATTACAAGAAGGTACGCTTTAAGACGCTGGTGCCGGGTTCAAATGTATGAAATCGGTTCGTAAAATGTTGGGAATGGGTCGTTTAAATTACTACACCCCAATTTATAATAATCCAAATCTTCCCGACATTTTTAAAGACCCAATACTCAAAAAGTGGCAAAATAAGGGCTTGTCAAAACTGGGGATTTATATTCTTTTTCTGATATCATTTCTTTTGAGTGCCTTAAAGAAAAATATAAACTGGATTGGAAAGATTTTTATAAATTTCTACAAATACGTGATTTTTTAAGGAGAAAGTGCAGCGGTCCAGCCGGATTTACTAACAATTCTATTATTGATAATCTAAGAATGAAACATCTATCTATTGGAACTGTATATAACTCTTTCAATATATTAATGCCGGATGATTTAATAATACGAGCTAGCAAGTGGAAAGAGGAAATTGATATAACAGAAGATCTATTTTTCACTCAACCGAGTTAGCACAAAATCTGTTAATCCCAGCGCGGCTTCAAGCCCAATATTATAAATCCTGCTTTTCATTGTATTATACTCCGAAAAGATTGCAAAATGGGGGACGGGGAGAGGGACTTTTTGCCCACGTTGTTCCCTATACCAGGCTGACCTTAACCATATGTTTGCCTCTTGTAACGTATTAAGCGAGTTAAAACTTGAGATTACGAACTTTTTTAAAGAAGTACTAGAAAGGGATATCTCCCTCTCGTCTTCACTGATCTGTCTAGGGGTAGATCAGGAGATGCAAGGCAAACCTGGTGAAGATTTGATCTTTATAGCCATGGCAATATACCGCCTTTGCCTTGCCTCAGCTTGGCTGGATCCATCTCACCCTAAGTACCACCAATGGTTAACACAATTGGTGGCAAACTATAACTTTGAAAAAGCTATTTATGGCAATAGAGGAATACGGTCTTGTAAGAAGGGACTAAAGATTTGGGAACCTTTGACTCAATGGCTTGAGAGGTAATTCAGATGAATTTCACTCTTTCTTTTTATTTATTTATTTATTTTCGTTTTCTCTTATTCTCCTTTTCTTTTCTCTTACTGTTTCAAACTTATACAAAATTGTGCCAACCCGGGGGTGGGTGGGTTGAGAGTGGGAGGGGGGGCGAGAGGGGAGGTGGAAAAAGAGAAAAACCAAGAATTATCTGATTTTTCGATAGATGTGTGCATGATATATGATTGTTGTTTGTCAATTTAATATAAATGTTCATCCACGTTAAGGTAATATGTAACTTACCTGCTGCAATATAATACATGCTTGTGTTGTATTTATAAATTGCCTGCAAAGTGATTGAAACAAATGAAGTGTAATTTGTATAAGTGTAATCATGCACATAAGTAATACTTAATAAAAAAAAAATATTTAAAAAAAAAAAAATCAAAGAAAATTAACCTAAATGTTAATTTTCCAACAAAATATCCTTTGTGTTGAATGTATCCCAATATTGGCTGCAAGGTTTGTTTAATTTTCTTCGTAATTGTTTTTTTTTTAATGAAGTTATAATTTACAATATGATTCAAAAAATATTATGCTTATTACAAAATACCATTTACAAATATTTGTAAACTCATTACATAATATAATAAATAAATATTTTAAATACAGTTTAATTTCAAAATGTTATTTAATTTAAATTATATGTGTGTCTGTTGCTGTTATTCCCTGTGTCCATTGATTTCTATGGGAGTGTGTTACAGTAGCAGTGGTTGGCCATGTGTGGTGCTTCACTCCGAGGCTGGGGTGGAGTACATTTATGCCTGCTTTGACAGTATTACTACAGAGGTAAATGTAGATGTATAGGTTATGAATGGGAAATTGACTTAGTTGTAGGTATGTATTTGTTTTTGTGTCCATCCCTAAACTCCTTTAATTTGCCTACCCAAATCATTGTATAGTAATTATTCTCCATTTCCCCACCACTGCCTTCTGTCCCTCCCACATTTACGAAAAAAAACCTACAAGTGCTTAGATCTCTGCTACTGTGTGGAGATCTACATACAGAAGAGGCAGAGATCTCTTTCCAGACGTTTACAAGCTGCATTCTGGAGTACCTAAAGTAGTGCTACTTTACATACTCCAAAATGGTGAATAGCCCCCATCTCCTTTAATTCGATTAACTTGTGCGGTGTTCTCTCTATTTCATCACCTTCTAAACATCTATTACCAATGACCAGCTATTTCCTGCCTATCCATCCATAAATGTCACTTACTTTGCAAAGCATGCAGTCCATTTGCAAAGTATTTTTCAGGTCTAAATCAAAATGTATATATGCGTATTTTTTTTATTACACTGGGTTGCAATCCTAGGGGTAGTGCATAGTAAATTTCATTTTGAAATGCATTTTATACACTTATTTGCAAAAAAGTGGCATAAGTAATGCAGGAAGGACTGGAAAAGTAGCTAAATATTCCCAAATATACCTGTGTGCAGGTTAAGTTGAATAAGTGCTTATCATACATAGGATCATGCGATCCCGGTATCTCTATTTCCTTATTAAAGGTGACTTGTGACGCACCTAATCACCTATAATAAAGAAATGACGTAGCTGCTTAGCTGTAATAACTTAGTACAGTTGAGATCTCACATCATAGTGCCTGCTGTCAGAGTCAGCCCAAGGTGAAAGGCCAGTCAAGGAGTATAATTAAAGATTCATTTAAAAAAAACGAAATTTGTCTTTTTTTTTCCTGCTGTTTTTCTACTTGAAGGGTGATTAACAGAAAGTAGATATTTATGGCAACGTTTATTTTTGTATGCCTTAGGTAATTATAGAAAAGATAGAATCTATCTGCATTTTTCTATACATTCTGAGATACAGTTTTTCTTAAAATCTGATTTGTATTAAACTGATTCTGATATCTTTTTGCAGCAAATATCTAACTGCTTTTTTGATGTGTTTAATTTTGCACTAGAGATTCTCCTTTTATTCTTCACGTTTGTAAACATGCTATCTCTTTCAAAACAAAGAGCAATACACCAAGGATTTACCTATTTTTTGAGAAAGGTGATGGGGTGACATGTATTGTAAGGAATTAAGTAACCCTTGGCGTACAATTTAAGGATATTGCAAGTCACCTTAGAGTACCATGACCTTACAAAGCAAATCTGCCTTTATACTTGTTCCTTTATATGGTCAGAGAACTTCTCAGTGTGTTGTGGGATTCTCTTCAAAGATTCACAGAGAAATTGCCAAGGGACATGAGAGAAAACTTTCAAGAGATTCTTCAGGAAAGAATGATGGTATCTAATCAGGTCATAAGTGCTCCAGCATATGCTTCAGACCTGCCTCAGGCTTAATGCTTGGTTGAGGCTAGCAGGCTTAAAAGCAGAAGCCCAGGAAAGAATTCTCAACACGCAATTTTCAGGCAATTCCCTCTTTGTTTCTCATGCCGATGATGAGATGAGATGGCCCGAATGAAGACTAAAATGGACATGCTTACAGCAGTAGGTCTTGAAACAAAAAAAGAATTTAGGGGATTGCTATAAGCCCTACGACGAGAGGTATTTCCCACAGAGGGTTCAAACCCCTCAATGGCAGCTGCAACAGTAGCAGCAAAGACAGACTTATCACCCCAGAAGGTATTCTAACGACAGAAGAGGCAGACAAATACTTGCTGTTGCAGAGAAACCTCAATTTAAACAATGAGACCTTCCTTCTCTCATCTGTGTCAGTCACTCCAGCAGTGGGAAGTATTTCAAATCATCTCCAAGAGTGGCAGAACATAAAAAGACAAATGGGTCTTAAATATTTCTTAGAAAGGATATTCTCTGAAATTCCAAAATCCTTCACCTACTATACACCGAAGAATTCCTTTTATTATCATCAAGACATGCTTTGAGGGGAAGTGGAGACCTTCTTTCAAAAGAATGGAATGGAGGAAGTACCTTCTTACCAAAAAGGAACAAGAACCTATTGCTGATACTTTCTGGTGCAAAATAAAGGTCCAAAATTAGAATGTAGACACATTTCCTATCTGAGACTAACAAACACAAGGCTAAAGAAAGACTCAGAATGTTGGCTTTGCACCAGATCTACCACCATTTACACTAGGGGGTTGGATGTGCACAATAGATCTTCAAGAGTCATATCTCCACATTGGAATCATAAAGAGGCACAGGACATTTCTAAGATGTGTGGTACAAAAACATCACTACCAGTTCCAAGTTCTTCCATTCAGCCGCAAGTCAGCTGCTCACATCATTTCAAAGTGCGTAGAAGTGGTAGCTTCTTGTCTATAAAAGTTAAAGGCCTCTGTCTAACCATATTTGGACAATTGGCTAATAAAGGAATCATTTCCAGATCTAATAAGGAAGCACTTTCATCTGGCAGTGAACATTTTGCAAAGCTGGGATTGAGAATCACCTTTCAAAGTAAATAATTATTCTAGTGGAAAGAATTTACTACTTGAGAGCAAGATAAGATACTATTGTCGCAAAAGTGTATCCTTCGGAGGAGAGGGTCAATTCTATCGAACAGAAATGTTGTAGTCTGCAATAAACACTCTATCCAATGGCACAACAGATTTCCTCTTTAGTGGGATTGATGGCCTGATGCATTTTTCTAACTCCAGATGAGGCCTTTACAGAAATGCCTGAAGCATGACTGGAACTAGAAATAAGGAAGGTGATAGAACATGCTAACGTTATCCCAAGAAGCTCTACAATCACTCCTGTAGTGGTGTCAAGCAACCAACCTTCTCAGTCTCCATTTCATTTGGATATTCTTTTTTCAAACTGTAGTGACAGATGTATCACTTTTAGGATGGAGTGCGTACATGGACAATCTGCAAACACAGGGAATGTGGACAGAAAAGAGAAGTTCTATCTCATCAGTCTGTGGGAGTTGAGGGTGGCACATCTAGCTCTGAAGTCATTCTTCCATGTGTTCAAAATGACTCCACTTCTTGTTCAGATGAACAATACAACCACAGTGCCTTATCCAATAAAGCAGGGAACAACACGCGTGAGACAACTGTCTCTGGAGGCTCATACCATTTGGAAGTAGCTGTTGGCAAGAGGTCTAACTATTATAGCGGTCCATCTGCTAGGGATACAAAGTGCTCAAGCAGATAACTCTACGGCAACTAATACAAGAAAATCATGACTGGAACCTCAAAGAATAAGTATTGCACAGCATCTTCAAAGAATGGGGTGATCTTCAAATAGATCTTTTTGCAGGTGCAAACAACAAAAAATTACAAAACTTTGCCTCAAGATACTGTCAACCAGGGTCCATGGAGAATGCCCTTTTAATCAACTGGTCAATGAGATTTCTCTAAGCTTTTGCTCCCATACTGCTTATTCAGTTGTGATCAAGCTATGATGTTCCAAAGCAAGAATGATACTTATACAAGTTCGGGGGACAGATTCGACATCCCAACCTACCATCGTTGAACTTAGCAGATTGGCTCCTGAATTCTTGCAATACAGATATTTATTGTCTCTCATGACTGTATAGACAGCTTGAAGGAGACAAAGAGACCTTCCACTAGGGCAAAAGGTTCTGCATCTGGTGTATTCAGAATACCTATAACCCTGTTACGTGCCAAGAGGAGGTGGTTATTACATATCTTTTGCACCTAGCAAGATCTGGTCTTTGCTTTACGTCCATGAATGTTCACCTTTCAGCAATTACTGCATATAGGAAATCTCCTTCACAAATCTCTTTCTTCAAAATAGCGGTAGTGAAGGTTTTATCAGAGGGTATGAAAAAGGTTTTTCCTCTCAATCAGGCCCCTTCTCAACCACAAAAATTTAATATTGTGCTTTCAGAGTTGATGGGTCCACCTTTTGAACCTTTTGAACAAGGCAACTCTACAGCGTTTATCATGAAAGACAGCCTTTGTCGTATCTATTACTTATGTATGCAGAGTCTGGAAAATTCAAGCCTTATGTTTAAAAGAACCTTGTACAATTTAACCCACTCAAACTTTTTTCCAAAGATAGTATCAGATATTCATGTAAATCATACAATTTCTTTGCCAACCTTCTTCCCAAATCCACCGGAAAGAGTTCTCCATTCACTGATTGTCAAAAGAGTACTAGCATTTTGTCTAGACAAAACAAAAGAGATTATACAAACTGATCACCTATTTGTAAACTATGGTCCTCTTGGGGCTATTCTCTCCTCTTTTAAAAAATCCATCCCAAATGGATTTTTTCTTGTAATGTATTCTGTTACCAGTTAGAAAATAGTTCCCTCTCTACTAAATATAAAGCTCATTCAACTAGGGGAAAAGTAGCAACTATGGGTCTGTTAGGAAATGTACCCATTTCGGATAAATGTAGAGCTGTTACATGGATGTCAATACATGGAGAGTAAATGCCCAAGTAGGTCAGACCTCTTTGAGGAATCGTTTTGGGTAAATGTGGGAACATTTCTGCTTTTTTCTATTTGTCCACGAATCTTGTAGTGGGATAAGCTTGCTATACTATTCCGGGCTTTGTATCTATTGCTGAGGATTCCCTGGAAGAGAAGGACTAGTTTCTTACCTGTAATCCTAGTTCTCTTCCAGGGTCATACGCAACCTCCCCGCCCTCCCCCAGACAAGAGTTTAAAGCAGAGGTTACTTTTCTGTGCCCAGAATCTTTATCTCCGTAAAAATGAACTGACTTAACTGTCACTTCAGGTGCATTTTGGTACACTGGAGTAAGAGTGAGGCCCTTAAATGCATGCTACCAGTTTTAATGTGACAGCTGTGCAGCCAAAATGCTAGTATTTCCCTCCTCCTTTTTTTTCTTTTTAAGAAAACAGGTTTGTGGCTGATATTTCTAGTCACTTTGGATACAGTGGCTATATTACTGCAATTGAAGATATTTTTAATAATGAAACAAAGGGAAGTTGGCCATTTCTAGCCCTTTTAGGTTGCAAAGTCTATTGTTTTCTATACATGTGCACTGTTTGTCTTCTAAAAGAGCTTGCTCATATATAGATATACATTTTGCAAAGTGCTCCAGGATCCTGCATGTGGGCGGGACGTGGGTGGGACTATTTAGTGCTTATTACTTTGATGGGGATTCCCCTGGAAGAGAACTAGGCCAATCACGTATAGGCCCACTTAGAGACTTTTGAACAGCTCGTTGGATCAGCTAAGACATTGGCCTCCTTGCCTACCTTGCCTTCCTGTATGGCAGCAATCTTTCTACAGCGGTTGCTCTGAAGGCAGAAGCATTTGCTGAGCAAGCGCCATGTTGTTTTGTCCACGCTTTGCAAACTTTTTTTTTTTTTTTTTTTAAATACACTACCTGTATAGCTGGAATCTTTCTAAGGAAGTTGCTCTGAAGGCATAAGCATTTGCCGAGCAAGTGCCATGTTGTTTTGTACCCGCTCTGTAAACCTTTTTGTTTAACAAAATAAATAAAAAATAATACACTGAAAGCAGGAGTTTGTACTTGAAAAGAAAAGCAATGGCCCTGAAGCTCAGGGAGTTGTTGCCCAGCATGTCGGGTCATTGTTTGATTTCTATGCCTTAGACCACCAATGTTGGTAATACTGGAGTAACAGAGCATGCTTCCTGTGAGTGAGGGAGGGGTAAGGACAGATGAGCAGTTCAGATTCAGACGTACAGAGATAGAACAAAGTTAATGACAGTTGGTCCAAGTGGCGGAGTGTGGATATATGCACTCCTGCATCTATAATGGTAAAAGCAAACTTGTAAATACCGGAAGACAAAGAGAAACCAAGCAATATGATATTTAAATAAATCTTACTGCTGGAGCAGGGCCTACTTCTAAACTCAAGTCTTGAAATACTAGAAAGAATATCTTTAAATGGCGAGGAGGAAGCTTGGATTATATTTAGGGATGTGCAACCTTCTTAGATCCAGAGCCTAGGAGGAGTAGTGCAGTGAGTGTCTGTAATTGGTGGATAAATGGGAAAGATGCAAAGCCCCGTTCTTGCTAGAACTCCCTGAGAAAGGACAATGCTGCCGCCATTACGGCCAGACAGTAGTGCCCTGGGGAGGCTACCTCTTCGTGGGTGAGAAAAATGTTGGTCTGCACTGGGTAGTGCATGGTGTGCCAGCAGAGTCTTTTGGAGGCCATCATCTGGGATGTCATGCCACCATCATCGTGAGGACCCTGACAGTTAGGGCCTTTTTGCGACAGGTATAATGTATGCAGGGTGGGTGTTCCGGCGCAGAAAAGGCTTGTAGAAGTGTTGCAGTGAAATATATGAGATTTCACTGCGACACTTCTACGGCCTCACTCCGTCAAATCCTTAAGCCTGCTTGACGCAGGCCTTTTCACATGGGGCTTGCCCTATGTGAAATGACACATTGCTGAAGTTGCGTCAGTTTCTAGGCACACTCCAGCAATGCACCATTTTTGCGCCGACAGATACGTCAGGATTCCTGACGTATCTGTCAATCCTTACGACATGAAGCGACGTACAGTAAATACGGCGCATCCATGGTGTCGCAAGGAGGGCTCACTGAAAAGTGTTGCATCGCTGTTTTACCGCAGCAATTTGACACTCTTCATAAATGACAGTCTGTGTGTCTCCTGGACATCCGAGTCTGTATCCCTGTGCACGTGTCCATGTTCCATTTCCCTCTCCTTGCACCTGTGCCTGCTGAATCTTCTTGTCACGCTGCTCTCTATGCAGATCAGTGCTTCAACCATGTTGCACCCGGAAATACATGTTCCCTGCAACTTCTTCTAAAGCAGTCGTCCCACTTTTGTTTGAGTAAAACTTGCACTGCTGCTCCCATACTTTATTTTACCGTGTTAGTGTGTGGTAAGCTTGCATTGCTGCAGTAAATGGTGTACCTTTTCTGTGTGTGAGGTTTCGCATGCAGTGCTGCTGATAATGTGGTACCTGTTCTTCATGTCTTACTGAAGGATGGCTACGAAACAGTTTTCCTTCAAAAGCCAAATCTATTGGTTTTGTCAATGCTTGATTATACAGGAAAAATCATAATCAAAAATAGTGTAACATGATGAATATTATCAGAGTTATGCATTTTTGTAAAATATTTAATTGAAATCAAGGAAGATGCCTTATGGACAATAGTTAAATTTTTGTCAATGCACAGCTCCCAGTTTTTGGTCTGAAGCTTAGTTTCATGAGCAGTATTCCATTCGTCTTATGATGTACGAACTCAGAAGTAAAAATATAAGAATTAGTGTTATATTTCTGAAGCGCTTGCATCTAACATTCGTATTCAGGTGCCTGAAAAATTATAAAGCAGTTTATCTCATTAATTAATTAAGCACTATTTTTAAAGTACCTTTCCAGAGGTCTTAACTCCCTTCCACAGGCTGAAGTAAACTATAGTGAAAATAAGAAAGAGGCAAAGCACAAGCTGCCAGCGGACCCCGCCAACATCATGCAGACCTTCTGAATTCTGGATTCCGAGTACCTTTCTCCTGGAACACAAAATGTTAATTAAATATCAGTATCAGAACTACACTGTGCAGTACAGTGTGGAGTAGTAGAAAATAAGCATAGCACATAACCACTAAAGATCAAATAATCCTTTATCAGGCTTTTATTAAATGTTGTCATCTAAAAATCAGAGCACAAGCAAAATCCATCAGTGTGCATCTTCTTTTTTGTGATTGATACTTTCATTGGTTTTCAGAGAAGAGGAGAAACAAAAGCAAATAATGTGGCGAAATACAACTAAGACAGCTCTCTACATATAACTAGCAACAGAAATTGTCACTTTAACTATTCAGAACACATTTGTATAGCATATTTTTAAATCACTCTTGATTTTAGAATTTCACTCATTACAAAATTACATGCAAGTGCAGCGTGTGTCGCACAGCGCTGATATACAGGATCATCCAGAAGAGTTAATTTCAAAGGAGCTTAATTAAATCTGGTCAAGAAACTCGGTTACAATGTGCCAACTGATGGTTGGTGGGTAAAGAGAAATGTCACTTGGTCATTTCAGGATGAGCAGGGATGGGACATTCTCCAGCATTAGTTATAGTACGGTGCGTCTCCCGTCTGCTCTTTTTAGGTCGAGCATTCAAGACCTCTTGTATATACTTTAGTATATACTTATATGTGTATGTACTTTGTGGGCTCTGTAGATCAGCCCTAGGACTTGTCTGCTTCCGCTTAGGGACTTTTTCTTCTGTTCAACTGCCTCTATTTAACTGTCTTGATAGAAAACTACCAGTAAAGGTCAGTAAAATACCAGAATTGCTTTCTGCTGAGGGACTTTCTTTTTTAAATTTTTCTGGCAACTGCCTCTATTTAACTTTCTTGATAGAAAACGACCCGTAGAGGCCAGTAAAATACCAGAATCACTTCAGCATTCTCTAGATTCCAGTCCATAGAAATTGTCTTCCACAAGCACCCGTAGACAATAATTGTTTTTTCA
Organism: Calotriton arnoldi; assembly: GCA_963921515.1. NCBI lineage: Eukaryota > Metazoa > Chordata > Amphibia > Caudata > Salamandridae > Calotriton > Calotriton arnoldi. The sequence continues at coordinate 214,712 of CAWUFW010002330.1, read as the reverse complement.
AATCTTGTATTTTCAGTGATATGACCACCGAAGGCCCTGATTTTATATTAAAAATAGAGCTTTGGACTATACCATTTCCCGCTGAAAGGCAATCTTTCTCTCCATGTGTTCCCATACCTGGCGTGTCACGCAGTTTGGTGCTTACTTTCTCTCCATGTTAAAGAACAGTAGATGTTTCAGCACCCAGGCTAATGTGCTGCATAGCTAAATACATATAAGGTCCCAAAGGCGAGACCAATTGCATTGGAAATGCTTCTTTTACTTAGGTCCAGATTTAGAGTTTGATGGACAGGGTGCTCCACCACAAATGTGGCAGAGTACCCTTGACTGAATCACAATGGGCTTAGCTGGCACAGAGCAGACACAAGTGTCTGTTTTATGTTCCTGCAGTGTAAAAAGAATTCATGTACCTCAATATTTCTCGAAATCTGATAGAGACTTCTAGACGCAGATTCCTTACCTTAGAATTATCACCAGGCATCAGACTGGATCTGGACATTTTTCGTAAGCAGTACCCCTGCGCACCGGTAGATGGAACTGATCAGCTCCGCGTGATGTTGTCACAATTGTCTGCGCCAAATGTGACACGCTTGGTGCCTATATAGGCCCCGTCCCAGCACACTGATGGCAGTTCTTTTCTTTCCACGCCAGACAGCGCAGATCCGGAGAGAGCTACCCCTTCAGTCACTTTTTGACTTTGCTTTTTCAATATTTTGCCAAAGTTTTCTCGAGAGTTCTCCTCCTGGTGTGGCAAAGATGTCCACTAGGAAGACCGGCTTCAAGCCGTGCGGCGCATATCATCGACAGATGGACCTGCACCATGAAAGCATCTAGTGCTTGGAACTCCACCACAACATGAAGATCTGTGCTGATTCCTGCACCATGTACCCGAAGTCATTGAAGGAGAGATCTCTCAATCTCCTTGCTGCCCGCCGAGCGACGACGTGACGCTCTTGATCCCGCTCGAGAAGAAGGTCCCAGGAGCGGGAGCGGAGTCCATGATCCTCGTCACATTCCAAGTCGTCGGGCCACTCGGGTAAGTCCCACAAAAAGAAAAAGACTAAGAAGCCGAAGAGGTTTTCGACTTCGCCTCATACATCGGCCAACAAGATGAGGGAGCATCGACATTCGTGGCATGCCTCTGCCGTAGGGCCAGCACATGGGTGGATCTGGAGCAACCCCACTCAACAGTTTTATGAGGACATGTGCCTCAGATTTGAACGGCCCATTCCAGCCTTCGTGCCTTTGGGCCCCGCGGGTTCAGGAGGGGCCCCTTCTGGTTCCACACCGGCAGCTCCGGCACAGGTCGGGCCCCTTGGATCCACGGATGGATCCGGACCAGCACTGGTCTTACCACCTCGATCTTCCCCGGCGCCGGTCCCGATGCTCCCAGCACTAACCGCAACCCCCGCCGGGTCTGTCTCCATTCTGATCCCCAACTCCGACACGGAACCGGAGGGGTGTCATCTGACGCTAACTTGTGTGCCGACTGGAGCCATGCCTTCCAGGCAGTAGCCTGAGCCCTATTCCTATGGGTTAGGACTTGGAGAGGATTGGGAGAGGTCGCCGGACCCTGAGGAATACCAGCCTTTAGACCCAAACATGGACTGGTGTGAGAACTTGGTGGAGGCCAGTGGATTGGACACTTCTCCAGATACTGGCATGCTTTCTCCCCATACTGTTGCTATGGAGGAGGGATCATCCTATGCAACGATGGTGAAGTGGGTGGCTGAGGTTCTGGACCTTAGCCTGCCTTCTGGGGCGGTCAAGACAAACGTCTTGACGGAGGTGTTTCAGCCGGGAGTGAACCCTCAGAACCACGTTTCTCTTTCAATGAAGCCCTTACTGATGTCCTGCTTGCAACCTGGTCAAAGCCTAGCACAGAGGCTCCTGTGAACAGGACGATTGCCCACCACCCTGTCCCAGTGGACCACAGTTGCCTCATGCAACTCCCTACCACAGAGAGCTTGATGGTCCAAACCCCTACCTTCCATGTAAATCCTGGCACATTCGCAACCGCCCTACAGGATAGGGAATCCAAGAGGCTGGACAACTTAGGGAAGAAGATGCATTATTTTACCAGCCTGGCACTACCATCCATGATGCCTTTTGAGCCGTTAATCCCATGCTGTATGGGATTCGGTTGTGAAGGTGCTGCCCATGGTTCCGGAAGAGGCCCTGGCCATGCTCTCCCAGGCTGTTGCTGACAGGAGAGATGCAGCAAAGGTTCACAATCATATGTGGACTGAATACCACCAACTCGCTAGGCAGAGTAGTTTCCTCGATGGTGGCATTATGGCGCCACGCTTGGCTGAGAACAACTGACTTTTCAGGGGATTTCCAAGCGTCACTTTTGGACATGCCCTTTGATGGCTGCCGTCTCTTCGGAGACAAGGCGGATTCAGCGCTGGATTGCTTTAAGGAGGGCAAGGCTATGGCCAGGCCCTTGGGCCATTCCATGGCTCCTCGCCACCCCTAATCCGCCTTTCTCTCCTTTCATGGCCATGGAAGGGGCTTGTAGCAGTGTCTATACCCTCCCAGCCACCGTGGCGCTCAAGCTTCCCAGCCTCTGCATGACGCGGTACCCACAGACCTCATAGGTCAGGCAGCCAGAGATTGGACCAGTCCACCCCCCCCCCCGGCAGCTGCAGCCTCCAAACCGTTATAGTTTGCCCTCTTACCCAGCAGTGGCTGCCACTTGCGGGCGCCAAGCACCACCCATATAGTTTTTCCCGTTATGTGGATGGTAATTGAAAACAACAATTATCATCCACATAAGTTGTTTTTTTTAAATTGAATCAGGGCTTTAAGCCCGTGGGGTGCTGCTTATGTGCCTGGGCTGGCTCTCGATGATAGTCTGGCAGCCAGGCACTTCCAAGTGGGACACATGCGCTAGTGAGCATGTGTCCCTCAGCATTTTCATATATTTTTTTAATCCCTTTGCAAGCTAAGGGCTGGCCTAGTGCCAGCCCTGGCCTGCAATGTTTGGCGGGCTGAAGAGACCTGCCATTCATGACGCCAGCAGCGTCATATTCAAAGCATCTAGGGCATAAGCCCTTTATTCCAGTGACTGCCTCTCAATCACTTTCACAGCCTGCAAGCAACACCCTTTCCCAACTCGTCACCTGTGACATGTTAGGAAAGGGTGTTGCTTGCAGCCTGTGAAGGATTGCAGGCATGGGACTTGAGGTTTATTATCACACTATAGGGGTTCTATAAGGAGGAATTGTAACCATCCACTGTACCACTCCATATAATCAGAACTCACAAACAAGTAACCGGATGGTGTATTTACACAACTCGCAAAGTGTCAGTTGTGAAGTGAGAATAGGTATATGGTGTTCCCTATTGCGCTCTGGTCAACATGTTTCCGCCTAGTTAGACCGAATGGTTCTTGGCATTCCTCAGGACCAAAATGCTTCGACACTCTGCTAAAAAGGTGAGTAAATCATAAAGAGATTACGAAAGTACCATACTTTAACTGATATGGCACTGACAGGTGGTACCAGCTGTAGTCAGGTCCACCTTCTGTAAGGATATAAGAACAAATATCAAAATACAGTATGCAATCAACATCCCATTATTTACAAACCACCAGTGTCAAACACCCTCACTGCAAAAGTGAAAAAGTCATAATCCATCAGTAAACAATTATGTGTAGTCTCACCAATTGGAGACTACTAGTCTACCTCCTCCTTTGAAAGGTCCTTTAGTAACAGGTCTCAGGACTCTAAAGGTATAAAAGTACATTAGCACATAGTCATGGACAGAATCCAAATAGAAGGTTAGCCTGTCTCTCCATATTACACACTAAAACTGTATCCCTGCGTCACTGGGACAGGACACATCCCATTATCAGCCTCTCAGATGTATCCCCATACATGTTTAGGCAAGTGTAGTCTGTCAAAGTATGCCATGTGAGTATGCAGAATATGTACATTATTGTCCATCCATAAACTGCTAGATGGTGTGCCAAATAATGGTCACTAACATTCAGTAAAAGTGTATTCTAGGGAGTTATTCTAGGTTTATGTGCCACTCGTGAGGATGCTCTTCAATTGATGGAGCATAAAGGCATGCGGGGGTACAGTGGATATCCGTACCAAAATGTAAAATAATTGCCCGTAAGCCATGCTTCTAGACAAATGCGTCGGTAGCGTAACAAAAACGTCTACCAACCCTAGCGGTCTGTAGGTATAGTGCGCTCTCAGCAATATGTTATGGACTAACTCTTATGGCCTCACAGTGAGATGCAGTATCACACACAACGATATGTGATAATAAGCCAGAGGCATAAAACTGAGTATGCCACGTAACAGGGACCACGCTAATGTGGCCAACAGGAGCGCATATGGGAACCTCTGCTAAACTGATAAGTTACGGTGGCATGAACTAAGCCACAGGGAGATCTGAAGCGCACTGGCGTATAGATATGGAGAACCCGCGTGTGTGGGCTTGTGAGGGCAATCATGACATGCCACAATCTGACAAGGTCCCTTAAGGGCAAACACACGCAACACGGGGTGAGCACCCATGGTGCCTTACCTGACTCTCCTGTATCCTGCCGCATATCTAAAGGCTGAATGGGGAGGAGAAGTTGTCAGCCACTAGTTTAAAAAGAGACAGCGATCCGGAAGTGGCCAAATAGTATACGGTTCATGTGATTGCTGGGTAATGGAGTTGTGAAACCGGATAGGGTGAGGAACTACTTAATCCTCAACCGTGAGAGTACATAGACTACTCAAGGTGCAATTACACATAGCGTGCAACAAAGTGAAGTGAGTAATACCCTATTCATGTTAATCTCAATCTAATAGGCATGTATAACGTGAATATAATGGTGTCCCACGTCAAAGTGTGTAATAGGCTCGGTCCTTCCATATTATATTGGCAGGAGCTGCCAGTGTGAGTGGTTGAACTACCTAAATAGGTGTGCGTCCACGGCAAGGATCTAAACAACTGGCAAATTGTAGGGTATTCGCCGATGTGGTAGGGGGCATGTACGAACACATCACACCGGTCAGGGGTAATAATACTGGTCTATTCCTCCTTGTCACAGTAATTAATGTATCTCTACAAAAGCCCATGGCAACTCAGTATCAATGAGTGTGCTATAATGAGCACCACGGAATGTCATCGCTGAGTCCTGTAATGTGACTCTTAGTCCGGAACACTCATCGTTGCTCTCTAGCCTGAAGAGGACTCTCTCTAAAGGACCCATTTGTGTGTCATATCTGGGTTTGTCAATTACAACTCATGATAGATCGTCTTCTGTGTGGGCCATTTCAATGTAATTTCTAGTCATACGTGTTTTTAATTTACCACACCTGAATGAACTTCGGTGTTCTACAATTCTGTGTTTAACTTTCCGTGTGGTCATCCCAATATACTTAAGTGAACAGGGACATGTGATCATATAGATCACACCACTGGTGTTACAATTGGTGTGGTTGTTTAATCACCAAGGTGTGTGTAGGCCCACGTCAAGTTGTGTAGTATGTTGAGTAAATGGGCACACTGAGCACGAACCACATGGGAAATGACCTGTCACAGGTCATGCACTCCAGAGTGATAGTTGTCTCTCCTGTGTCTGTCTACTTCTCGGTCTTGTGTGCACCAATAAATCTCTGAGGTTGTTACTACGTTTTAGGGCGAATAGAGGTTTCTCCAGGGATAGTGCTCCTTTGTTCAGAATGTGCCAATTTTTGTTTATGGCCTTTTTGATGTTATTCGTCAGGTTGCTGAAAGTAGTCACGCACACCATTCTGTTGCTTTTTTCTTTTTCGTGAGTCTCAAGGAGTGCCTCCCTATCATTGTTACGCGCTCTCTTGGTCAAATTCAAAATCACCAAACTGAAGAAGGACCTGGACAGCTTTTCCTTGGAAAAAGTATATCCGTATACGGCTGACGGATATCAGGCAACACTGAAAGTTAAACACAGAATTGTAGAACACCGAAGTTCATTCATGTGTGGTAAATCAAAAACACACATGACTAGAAATTACATTGAAATGGCCCACACAGAAGACGATCTATCATGGGTTGTAATTGACAAACCCAGATATGACGCACAAATGGGTCCTTTAGAGAGAGTCCTCTTCAGGGGAGAGCAACGATGGGTGTTCCGGACTAAGAGTCACATTACAGGACTCAACGATGACATTCCGTGGTGCTCATTTTAACACACTCATTGATACTGAGTTGCCATGGGCTTTTGTAGAGATACATTAATTACTGTGACAAGGAGGAATAGACCAATATTATTACCCCTGACCAGTGTGATGTGTTCGTACATGCCCCCTACCACATCAGCGAATACCCTACAATTTGCCAGTTGTTTAGATCCTTGCCGTGGACGCACACCTATTTAGGTAGTTCAACCACTCACACTGTTTAGATCCTTGCGTGTGTTTGCCCTTAAGGAACCTTGTCAGATTGTGGCATGTCGTGATTGTCTTCTCGAGCCCACACACGCGGGTTCTCCATATCTATACGCCAGCGCGCTTTAGATCTCCCTGTGGCTTAGTTCATGCCACCGTAACTTATCCGTTTAGCAGAGGTTCCCGTATGTGCTCCTGTTGGCCACATTAGCATGGTCCCTGTTACGTGGCATACTCAGTTTTATGCCTCTGGCTTAATATCACATATCGTTGTGTGTGATAATGCATCTCACTGTGAGGCCATAAGAGTTAGTCCATAACAAATTGCTGAGAGCGCACTATACCGACAGACCGCTAGGGTCGGTAGACGTTTTTGTTACGCTACCGACGCATTTGTCTAAAAGCATGGCTTACGGGCAAATATTTTACATTTTGGTATAGATATCCGCTGTAGCCCCGCATGCCTTTATGCTCCATCAATTGAAGAGCATCCTCACGAGTGGCACATAAACCTAGAATAACTCCCCTGCAAGTGCTGTTCCCTACACTTTTACTGAATGTTAGTGACCATTACTTGACACAACATGTAGTAGTTTATGGATGGACAATAAATGTACATATTCTGCATACTCACATGGCATACTTTGATAGACTACACTTGCCTAAACATGTATGTGGATATATCTGAGAGGCTGATAATGGGATATGTCTTGTCCCAGTGACGCAGGGATACAGTTTTAGTGTGTAATATGGAGAGGCAGGCTAACCTTCTATTTGGATTCTGTCCATGACTATGTGCTATTGTACTTCTATACCTTCAGAGTCCTGAGACCTGTTACTAAAGGACTTTTCGAAGAAGGAGGTAGACTAGAAGTCTCCAATTGGTGAGACTACACATAATTGTTTACTTATGAATTATGACTTTTTCACTTTTGCCGTGAGGGTGTTTGACACTGGTGGTTTGTAAATAATGGGATGTTGATTGCATACTGTTTTTGATATTTGTTCTTATATCCTTACAGAAGGTGGACCTGACTACAGCTGGTACCACCTGTCAGTGCCATATCAGTTAAAGTATGGTACTTCGTAATCTCTTTATGATCTACTCACCTTTTTAGCAGAGTGACGAAGCATTTTGGTCCTGAGGAATGCCAAGAACCATTCGGTCTAACTAGGCAGAAACATGTTGACTAGAACGCAATAGGGAACATCCATATCCCTATTCTCACCTAGCTGTTTTTAAACCTATCCACTGGGGACACGATTAAAGGATTGACTTTGTCTATCCAGGAGATAGCTTTTACCCACTTTTTGACTTTCTTTGCACTCTGCCCCTCACTCTATCCTACATTGGATGACTTAAAACACCTCATGCTCCTCTCTTGCGGGAGAGTTGTAGCCCGCACTGGGTACCTTGCGGTCCCAGTGTGCAAGAGGGAGCCCAATGATGAAGCATGTCACCTTAGGGTGAGTGAGGTTTCTCGTCTTAACACATGTGTGCGTCTGTCCCTCCACTTTCACAACTGACACTTTGCGAGTTGTGTTAATACACAATCTGGTTACTTGTTTGTGAGTTCTGATGTGACTTGAGGTCACAGAGTCACGAGACTTTGTGGCCTCGAGCCACATGCATGCTTTAGCATTGGAGGCCAAGAGGGCACGCATGGCACTCTGAAGCCTCCCATCCTGGACAGGAGGAGCAGCAGCACACCCAGTTGTGTGCCGCTGTGCGTGTTCCAGAGCAGGATTTTCCCAGGTAAGTGGGACGGGGGGATAGAGGCCTTTCATCATGCCTTCCAGCCTGTGGGTCATTTTTACTGTTTTTGAAACAATAGAAACAAATCGCAGGCTGGTACAGCAGAGCACACATCCGGAACTCATGTATTTAAAAGTGTTCCCTTTGTGTGCTTTTTATCTTGTGGGACGTTGTAATTTATTGCATCAGTTTATGTCACTAAATTGAGAGCAATTTATTAAAACTGTTAATAAATACCACTCAATATAGTGATATAAACTGATGTACTAAAGTGAAACCCTCCTGCAGCTTAAAAGCATACAAGAGACTAGAGCACTTTTAAATATGTGAGTTCAGGATGTGTGCATCCTGAAGTGACATATTTAAAAGTGCACTAGTCTCTTGTATACTTTTAATGTGCAGGAGCATTTCACTTAAGTACATCAGTTTATATCATTATATTGAGAGGCATTTATTAACAGTTATATTAAATGCCTCTGAATATAGTGGTATAACCTCAGTACTAAAGTGAAACGCTCCTGTAGGTTAAGAGCTTACTGAGACTAGGGCACTTTTAAATATATGAGTTTAGGATATGTCCTGAACTCAGATATTTAAAAGTGCCCCAGTCTCTTGTATGCTTTTAACCTGCAGGGGCGTTTCACTTTAGCACATTAGTTAATATCTCTATATTAAAAAGCATTTATTAACATTTTTACTAAATACCTCTCACTATAGTGATATAAACTGATGTACTAAAGTGTAAAGGCCCCAAATGCTAAAAGCACACAAGAGGTGCCTCACCCCTTTCAAGTTTCACCAGCCGCCACTGCTCTTTCCATATGGGCACCCAGTAGGAGGCATGATACGCCATCACCTGCCCCACTGGAGGGCTATAACAGCAGACTGATGGGTCCTGCAGGTTGTCTAGAGGGGCTACTCCCTTCCCTTTGTGACTACCGATCCACCCATGCCACCTGCTTATGACAGGCTGACGGAGGACCATCTTTCCTTGCTCTGCCAGGAATTGACAGATCTCTTGGCCAAAGGAGCCATAGAGAGGGTGCCAACACCAGAAGTAGGTTGTGGTTGTTATTCCTGCAACTTCCTGGTGCTCAAGAAGGATGGAGACCTTCATCCTATCCTAGACCTGTGCTCTCTCAATTTCTTTCTCAAGGAGAAGTTCAAAATGCTCACGCTCACTCAAGTACCGTCTGCCCAGGATGCATATTTCTACATTCCCGTCCTGCCTGCCACAGGCATTTCCTGTGGTTCACAGTGGACCACAAGCACTTTTAGTTCGCTGTGGTCCTTTTTGGACTTACCTTTGCCCCTAAGGTGTTCAACAAGGTGATGGCGGTGGTTGTAGCTCATCTGCAGAGATCAAGGGTGCAAGTCTTACCTTAGCTCGACAAATGGCTGTTGAATGCGGGTCCACCCTAGGTTTTCGTCTCCCAATACTACAGCGGACCTCCTGCATTCGCTGGGGTTCACTATCAACGTGCCAAAGTCACTCCTGACTCCTTCTCAGATGCTCCCCTTTCATCAAAGCTGTTCTGGACAGTCGTGCAGTTTCGGGCCTATCCTCCCGAAGACAAGTCCAGTATATTCAGGCTATGATACCTTCAGCCTCTATCATGGATTTCTGTGAGACTGACTCTGAGGCTAGGAGGCCTCATGACCTCCTGCATCCTGCTTGTGACACATGCCCGCAGACATATGCGGGCTCTGCAGTGGGACCTGAAGTTCCAATGGGCGCAGCATCAGGGAAATCTCTCCAACATGGTCCAGACCTCGGAGAAACTGCAAAATATCTGCAGTGGTGCTTAACGAACCTCGTTTGGATCAGCTTCAGACCCTTCTCCCTTCCCCAACCAGATCTGACAGTGGTGACGGATGTGTCATTCCTGGGATGGGGCGTCCATCTGGTAGAGGTGGAGATCAGAGGCCTCTGGTCTCTAGCAGAACCAGACTCCACATCAACCGCCTGGAGCTCTGTGCAATCCAGCTGGCATTACAAGTATTTCTACCCTCCATCAAGGGAAGGCTAGTGCAGGTGCTCATGGGCAACACCACCACCATGTGGTACTGCAACATACAGGGCGGGGAGGGGTCGTTGACCCCCTCTCAAGAGGCCCTGCGTCTCTGGAAATGGCTGGAACGTCAGGCCATATCCCTGGTTGTTCAACACCTTGCATACTCTCTGAACGCCAGGGCGGACAAAATCAGCCGAAGATGCCTAGGGGATCACAAATGACGTCTCCATCTAGAGGTGGTGCAAGGTCTCTTTCAGCAGTGGGGAGACTCTTGGTTAGATCTGTTCACCATAGCTGAGAATGTGCAATGTCAGCAGTTCTGTGCACTGGAGTTTCCAAGACGGCTCTAGTTTGGAGATGCTTTTTGTCTCAAGGGGAGCTCAGGCGTCCTGTATGCTTTGCTGCCCACATCACTACTGCCTAGAGTACTCAAGAAGATCAGGAATGACTGGGCCCAAGCCATCCCTCTTCAAATCCCCTATTGTACATAGGTTCTTGAAAGGTTTGCAACATATGTTTCCTCCTTCTCTCTTTATCATGCCTTAATCTCACCTTGATATTCCTAATGTGCGCTCCCTTTGAGACCTTGCACAACTGTCCTCTCAGGCTCTTTACCATCAAGATGGCCTTCCTGGTGGCAATAACATCTGCCTGGAGGGTCAGTGAGTTTCAGGCTTTGTCATCCAAGCCTCGGTACTTGAGCATCTACCCAGACAAGCTGGTTCTTTGAACCAGAGCTTCCTTTCTGCCGAAAGTCGTCACTCCCTATCGTGTAGGCCAGTCCAACAGCCTGGCTACTTTTTACGCTCCACCACAGCCCTCTAAAGAAGAGCAGTGACTTCACCGACTGAACCCAAAAAGAGGGTTGGCATTCCACCTTGACTGCACGAAGGAGTTCTGGGTGGACGACCAACTCTTCGTGGGGTATGTTGGAGCGAAGAAGGGAAAGGCTGTGCTGAAGCAGACAGTCATGGCCGGTGAAGATAAGCGCTGCGGGGCGAGCGGGAGTCGACAGACGGAATAGGATTTATTTATTTATTTATTTAATTCCCCTATTCCGTCGTCAATTAACTTCCCTCCCTCCCTCCTGCCCGCCACCCCACCGCGTTTACCTGCACCGGCCGCCGCTGGAAGCAGACCATCTCCCGATGGATCATGTTCTGCATTAAGATCTGCTACGCGCTGGACAAGAAGCAGCCCCTTAGGGTTAGTGTGCTCATTCTACCTAATCCAAGGCTGCGACCCCCATGTTAGCACGTAGAGTTCTGGTCCTGGACATCTGCCATGCAGCATCGTGGGCCTCTCTGTAAATGTTAATGAAACACTACTGCCTGGATAGTCAGGTCCATAGGGATGGACACTTTGCCGGTTTGGTCCTGCAGGATGTGTTGGTCTGAAATTGTTTTGCAGACACACCTACGGGGAGGTGTTCCTTGGGTATCCATTCTAAAGGAAGGAATCTGCAGCTAGAAGTCTCTATCAGATGAACAAACTATTTACCGGTGGTAACGCCTTTTCTGGTAGAGACTATCTAGCCACAGTTTCCTTACAGACCCACCCATCCTCCCTACTCTGCGAATGGATTTCTAGCGACAGGGCTGTTCCCCTTTCAGGGCCCTAGTTTTCCACACCAGTAGTCAGTGTTCTACATGGCTCCGTGCTCATGGGGTGGAAAGTTGCAAAAAGAAACTGACGTCAGAGTGCTGGGGTGGAGCCTATAGAGGCACCGCGCATGTCAAATCCGGTGCAGACAATGCCATGCAGAGCCGATCGACACCACCTATGGGCACGCAGGGGTAGTGCTTATGAAAACATTCTGGATCCAGTCTGACGCCTGGGGATAATTCTAAGGTAAGGAATCTGCAGCTAGATAGAGTCTTTGCCTGATAAGGCATTACCGAAGGTAAGTAACTTGTTTGTTAGTGCTTTGTTTGAAGGTACAGAGATCACTGCAGGGCTGGTGTGATCTCTCAATATGGCATGGCGGTAGTCTGTCAGGGTGGCAGAAGTAATGTCCTCTGCCACCCTGGCGAACGGCAGGCTGTCAGCCATATCAGGATTTTCGTTTTTGATAATCTCTATATAGACAATCAAACATCAATGGTATCTCAATTCTTCCCTTACCATGGAGTAGCCAGGTAAGGAACCAGATCTGTGTCCCTATCAGAGTGTTTGCTGCATGCAGTGAATCTTGCGTGTATACAATGGGGTGTTATCAGTTGATCAAGGTGGCCTTTAATCAGTTTTATCACCTAAGGCCCCATGTGTTACATTCACCTCTATCTTTAGACTTCCTTTTCATCATTGTAAGTGTGTAATTTACAGCATTTTGACATGAGAGGTTTAGTGAACACCCTTCATTGGAAGGCTATTATCTTTTGCTAGGATGTAGGTCATGTTGACAAATTTACTGGTGGTGGTGTATTTTGTTCAACCTGGGCAGCCATTCCTATACAGGATACCATATTCCATGTTAGATGTCTTTCTGTCACATCCAGTATCCCAGTGTTTGCCTTTTAGGGGACAGTGACACCATATGAAAGAAATCTGCTCTGGGGGCATTACACTTGGGGCATAGATCTCCAGCTCCCTCATACATCGTACGTATGCCCTTTGGGGAGAGATATGCTTGATGTAGGTAGGTAAATTGTGTGAATATGAGACTGGGTTTTCTAAGATACTTTTTTAGCGTATTCTAATATTTAATGTGGCCTCTGACGAGTTTCATTTCCCATGATTCGTTCAGTTTAGCGATATCCGCTTGATATATAGCTCTAGCAGTGCCCCGTGGCTCAGAGACATTGCTTCCCTACCCGAACTATGCATCAGTGTAAGATGTAATAGGGTAAATGTTGGGCATTCAGTGGTTTCCACACCCCATAGCAACTGGACAGTTCTAACAATAGTGTTATGTCATTAACTGTCCTGCTTTAATGCTAAAAGCCCCTCTGGTGCTCTCAAATGTATAGATGGTGCTGTCCTTGTATAATGTGCTTATGTTTGTGAACCTTGCAGAATATTATAGGTATTCTATCCTGAAGCTGGGACACAACCCTGAACCATTGCATTCACCGATTGGAATCTCCAATGAAAAAATCCAAGTCGGTGCCCACATGTTTTATGCATCTCTACAAGCAATGTCTGGCTTTCATAAGCAGCATTGAGCAGGTAGACTTCAATTTGAAGTCGCCCAACACGATTTCCCATATTCAGTCCACAACTAGCTGTGACTCCAGGCCCTGCCTCTTTGGCATCAAACCACCTCATAGGCCTTTGCAATTGAGATGCAAGGTAATATATTCCATAATTAGGTGCACCCATTGTTTCCCTATCGAGAGACAACTAATTTGTCAATGGCTACCTTTTTCTTGCCGTATGCCACATTAAGGTCCCGAGTTATATCTTGGTGGAATGCTTACATTGAAAATCGACACATCCGTCTTTCGTCGTTACTGTCCACCTCCCCGATTTAAATGTTAGCGATATGACCGATAAAACTCAGTCAAACCTCCGCCATCTCCGTGGCTCCTAGTCTAATTCGTCAACGCAGTATTTTCCAAAAAGCTCCTGACCGAGGCATTTCAGCCAAAACTCAGCCTGCCAGATTACGACTTTGCTTTTCGGCATTGTATCCATGGTGAATAAATCCCCACACCTGGGCCCTAAAGAGATGTAACGCAGGATAATTGCAGTGTGAGACATTCCATTCCGGGTCTGGTGGCTCAGTGGAATATTGCGTCCATTGCAGTGGCCTGTGTTCGACCTCATGGTCACAGGTTCAAATCCTGGCGGGTCCACTCAGCCTTTCATCCATTTGAGGTAGATAAAATGAGTACCATTGAGTTGGGTAACAATGAACATCTGTTATTCAGCGCCAAGAGACATGTGGGTGAACGTGCGCTTTACAAATACATATGTTATGTTATTAATAACAATGAACATCTGTTATTCAGCGCCAAGAGACCTCTGGGTGAACGTGCGCTTTACTAATACATATGTTATGTTATGTTATTAATAACTGTAAACACATAAAGTCAATCATATGTTGGTACAAGAGCATATAAGCAATGCTACAATGGGAACTGGGCCAACAATACTGAAGGAAACAGAAAAAAATCTCCCAAGCCTGCTAGGTCCCTGTAACTAGATCCTAGTCTGAGTTGATCAGGCAGTGTATGTTTTAAGCATCCTTTCACTATTACTGTTGAGGCTAAAGCAAATATAGTACTTATAGTATATTTAAAAAATGTCTATATATTCAAAATAACCATTAGTTTATAATGAGCATGGAGATATCATATCCCCACTGCCCTCATTTATGTGCATACAAGATAGGCCTCAATGTTAACATTAAACATATTTTTTTAAATTGCTAAAATATTTAGTTAAATAATGAAGTTCATATTCTAGATAGATCAACAATAATTAAGAGTATGTAACGTTTGGGTGATGAAATACAATGATTTTACTTACCAGTTTCCACTCCACCAGGGATTCCTAGAAACCCTTCAGTGTGCAGGATTCCATTGATGTTGAGGGGTTTGGGAGAACTACCACCTGTCTGCTGGGCCTCTAGGTGCTCTCCTTTGAGGCCAGGGAGCGCCCTCCACCCTTCAATTCCAGCGCTTCCTAATTTCCTCCTGCGAGCGCCTGGTGTTGGATACTGTGATCACTTTTGTCAGAATTCTATCCCACATTTGCCTTTTCCTTGTAATTGTGGCCCTACCCTAATAATCTCATCAACCATGACTATTAATCCTGTCTTTGAAAATCCAAGGTACCTTTTCCTTGCCATAGTAAGAACAAAAGTTTAAATAAAAACTACAAGCAAAGTTCAGAAAAAAATAAGGATTTGGTAAGCTAAAGGCCAAAATTTCTGTAGTGTGTGCTGCTTTGAAAATTGAAAAGAAAAGGATTGTTGGCTAGGAAGAGGTGTTTTTATATTCTGGTTTCCAGGTGTGATTAATGTGGAAATCAAGCTCAGGTGTGCTTGATGTACGCATCCGTCGTTAAGATGTAAGGTACAGTCGTGCTGCGGAATTGCCGCCTTTTGAAGGGGCTCCGCAGACCAGGCGCCATTATCCTAAAATATCACCGTTTAAAATCGGACTCCGCCGGAGATGCCTCACTCAACGCGAGGCTGAACTAACTCGCACCAATTTGGCAAGTTTTGAGCGTTGTAGGCGGTGTTGGAGCCAAGCTGTGGGATCCGCCTTACTACGACCGGACTGGCAAAATAGCATGGCCGCTGAGGTACGCAGTTAAGTGAAACGACATGTACGGGCTACTAAACCATTGTGCGCCACTACCGTTGCCGGCTAAACCGCCAAATACGCAAGTACTGAGCGAATTAGGTGGAGGAAACCACCCAACTCCGCGGGAACCTCTGCGTTCGTTGCCGGCTATACCACCGGATACGCAATAACTGTGCAAATTAGACGGAGGAACGCACCCGACTCCGTGAGAGCCCCTGCGATCGCTCGCTTGGAGCGACGGAGCTTTGAGCTCCTCAACGAAGACGACGGAATTCGCCTGTGCTGTATCTCTGGGCCCGATCGGAGAGACCTCGGAGGGGCGTACACGACTGGTGCACATCTGCCACCGGAAGACGTCCTGAACTGGCTGTCCTGCGGGGAGAGGAGTCCGGACGTCGCAGCGAGGTGCAGTAAGTGTGGGCCGGGGTTTGTGGTGGTGCAGGGCCACGGGCACTCCTGCTGCAGTAGCCTGATCCCCATAAATAACGTGGGGGCAGCTCTGAGGTTGGAGGTGTAGTTGTGCCCACGCCGCGGCAGCCCTTGCTCGCGCCGGGCCGCAGAAGTGTTAAGGTGCCTCGTTGTGCTCCGGGGTAGACGTGTGGGCCGGGTAGACCTCTTGCTCCTTGTTTGTGCCCCCCGCGCTCGTGTGCAAGGCGCGTGGGCCTGAATTGGAGAGTACTGGTGCCACTCACCCCGGGCCCATTCTGGAGCAGATGGGCACTGAGCACTAGCCTCAATCCGCTGCCTAGCACTGCTGTACAATCCTCCCCCCTAATGCGACGCGGGGTGCGCATACCAACCTAATACCAGATTGGGGCCTAATCTAAACATTTGTTGAGAAAAGCAGAGGCGATAAGCAGAGTGTAAAGAGAGCGCACCTCGCTAGGTGAGCGCTGTGGGGGTGCTGGTGCTCCATGTTGACGCCACGCTGCTGGAACCTCGCATTGCTGTCTTGTGTGGCCACGACTTCTGCTGCAATGGGGAAATCAGACCCCAAGCAGGCGAAACTTCCATTCGTGAATAAGCGCCTCACCCGTACTAATGACACTGGCCCTGAGCTGGAATTGGCCCAGGGCTCTAAAGAGCACTTGGAGAGTCCAGAGGAAGACATCCGCGCCATCTTGCTGGATGTGCGCTCCAGCATTAAAACAGTTGACAATAAAATAGACGCTCTTGCCTCCAGCCTTAATATTGTCAAAAAGCGAGTAGATGCGCACGAGAGTCGTCTGGACACTTTAGAGAACAGATTGTCGGATACTCAAGATTCGACAGCAGAAGCCAGAACCCATATCCTCAACATGGAAAAAGTATTAGATGTG
This sequence comes from Calotriton arnoldi, assembly GCA_963921515.1. Lineage (NCBI taxonomy): Eukaryota > Metazoa > Chordata > Amphibia > Caudata > Salamandridae > Calotriton > Calotriton arnoldi. The sequence goes on along the minus strand of CAWUFW010002330.1, from coordinate 197,987 downwards.
ATTAAAGCTAAGAATGAGGACTTGGAGGCGCGCTCTAAGCGCAACAACCTACGCATTATTGGACTGCCGGAGTCGACTGCCATTCCAAAAATGGAACCTTTCATTGAAAACCTTTTGCGTGATCTGTTTGGGTCAGTTCTCTCACAAGTTATGATCATTGAAAGGGCGCACCGCACCTTAGGCCCTAGGCCCCCACCAGGAGCCAAGCCGCATCCAATAATCGCGCGCCTCCTGAACTACAGGGACAGAGACGCCATCCTTAGAGCTGCAAGAGACCAAAGTCCCATATCTTACCAGGGGAACTCCCTTTCCTTTTTCCCTGACTACACACCCACGGTTCAGGCGGCTCGCAGGGAATTTGTGCCTGCGAAGCGAATCCTGCAGTCTGCCTCCATTGCATACGCTATGTTATACCCAGCTAAGCTCAAAATCACATACGATGGGAAATCGCAGTTCTTTACTGACGCTAAATCAGCCCTAAAGTACGCCAAACATATTGGTGCAAGAAAATCGCCCTCGCTGTCTTCACAGCAAGCTGCTTCAGAACTAAACCTAAGTGATAATGATTGAGATGTAGTTGATTCGTTCTATATTGTATTACGCAAAATTGGTTGTTGGTGCGTTAGCCACTGCGTTGTTGTATTAGATCCTGCCTATCCTTATTGCAGTTGGAATACATAAGGTTTTGAGGATGGGCAGTTATGTCCTTTGGTGGAGTTCGTATAACTAGTCAACGCCTGGTCACCCTGCCAAGGGGCAGGTTAAAGCCGACGTCCCTAGCCCCCGAGGGAGATCTCCCATGTGGTGTTGTTTTGTTCAATGGGTTAGCTGTGGGTGGGAGGGTGGTTATACATCACAACCTGATTGGGAGGTTGCTGTGGGTGAGGGGTGGGAGGGGGGGAACATAGTATACTCAGGCACATGGTCCTTAACTGTACAGCATATACATGAAGTGCAATGCTTTTTCGATTTCTATTGCAGATTGTACAAGCCTTCACTCTTTTTGAACTGTAATGTATGGAAATTCAGCATATTTGTTAATCTCCTGTTGTCCTATTGCCCACTCATTTTACGGGTATACATTGCTTACACCTTATCCATTAGAAATAACCGAGACAAAATTTCTCACCTGGAACATTCGTGGGCTCAACGACTTTAAGAAAGCTCGGCGGATACACTCATATTTGAGCAGGCATCATATAGATGAGTGCTTCCTCCAGGAAACTCATCTGAGCCGCGTTTCTGACCCCAAGCTAAAGAATAGATACTGGGGGGAAATACATTCGGCACCCTACTCTAATTACGCTAGGGGGGTCGCAATACTGTTTAGACGTGGCCTGGGTTGGTCGACCACACATGCACAGTTGGATCCTGAGGGTAGATACATTATTCTCACGGGCACTCTGATGACCACAAAAGTCACGTTGGTGGCGATATGTGGCCCAAATGTGGACGATCCACAGTTCTTTCTCACTGTATGGGCTAAGTTGGCAACACTGGGAGGCGACACGATTATTTGGGGTGGGGACTTCAATGTCACCCTTAATGACAATTGGGACAGAGTTGGCGCTCCTCGTAACTCACACCACAAGGCAACATCTCAATTAAATACCATTATACTTGAACACGGTCTCACAGACATATGGCGTAGCAGAAACCCATCCAAGAGGGATGGCACCTGCATTACCTCATACCACAATGCATGGTCAAGAATTGACTACTGGTTGGTCTCATGTGATATTGCGTCATGGACCATAGACACACTTCACCTTGCACGCACACTTTCCGACCACGCTCCGGTGCTGATACATTGGAGGATACCGCAGACTGCGCCTCGCGCATTCAGCTGGCGTCTACCACCATATGCTCTCCGAGACGCTGCATTCAGAGAAGAAATTAGAACTGATATTACACAATACTTCTCCACTAATGAAGGCTCGGTAAAAACCGCATCGACCCTGTGGGAGGCTTTTAAGGTAGTGATTAGGGGTGTGTGCATTTCCAAGCAATCAGGGGTGTTAAAATCTATTTGCACCACCATAACGAAACTGGAACAAGAGATTAAAACTGCAGAACAACTGTTCTTCCAATCTAGGGAACCTTGTCACCTGGCCAATATCAGGGGGAAAATCTCAGAATTCGAGGAAGAGGCAGATAGGGAAACAAGGTTCTTGGGGGCACATGCAAGAGCACGTAGCTATGGCGAAGGTGATAGGCCTGGTAAAACTCTTGCCAATGCACTACGACAGCTCACTCCCCCCTTCTTTTATAGCAGAGCTATTAGATGATGATGATTACCCCATAAGAGGACAAGAGGACACACACAAATTTCTCACTAAATATTATGCCTCATTATACACAGCGACACAGAATGCACCCCACCCAAACCTTGGTAAATATCTAGAATCCATTGAGCTGCTCTGGTTGAGTGACTCTCACAGAGAGTATTTAGACGTGCCATTCTCGATAGAAGACATCACACGAGTTATTAGTAGCCTAACTGGCTAGAAAGCGCCTGGCCTAGATGGCCTAACCACCACATTTTATAAGACCTATGCGGAGGAGCTGGCTCCTAGGCTGCTCGATGTATACCTGGAGTCGCTTGAGAATGGGATCCTTCCACCGACTATGCGCGAGGCCGCTATTATTTCTCTTTTAAAACCTGAAAAGGCTGTTAATTTATGCGACTCATACAGACCACTGTCGTTAATTAATGTAGACGTAAAGATCCTTGCCAAACTTATAGCTAACAGACTTCAGGCACTACTGCTGCTCATAGCCAGACCGGACCAATCAGGATTCATCCCGGGTAGGTCAACAGCCCACAATTTGCGCACGTTCTTTGCCACGTTACACCAGATTGATCCACTTCTACCTTCTGCTGCAGTCTTTCTTGATGCCACGAAGGCATTTGACTCTCTGGAGTGGCCTTTTTTGTTTACTATCCTGCCCAGATTGGGCTTCAGCCCCAACTTTGTCAAATTAATAAGTCTGCTATACACTAAACCCACTGCCCGACTGCAAGTAAATAATCTAATATCGGAACCATTCTACATAACTCGCGGAACCAGGCAGGGTTGCCCGCTCTCGTCGCTGCTGTTCGCGGTGGCACTGGAACCCCTGGCGGCCAGAATTCGCCAACACCATAACACACGAGGTCTGGGATTTGCGGATAGGAACCTTGTAATATCAATGTATGCAGATGACATAACATTATATATCCGTAGACCAGACGAAAACCTCAACCCTGTATTGAGAGAAGTTCTTCGCTATGGTGGGATGTCCGGCATACAGATCAATTGGTCAAAATCTTTTATTTTGCCTTTGACTGATGCCCCGCTGGACACTAACTTGGAATTCCTGCTAAAATGGGCTGATGGAGCCGTTAAATACTTAGGGGTGTGGCTGAGCAGAAACCTACAGGAAATATGGCGAATGAACTTCGGTAAACTGTTAGACTGGCTGGATGGCAAGTCGAAACTTTGGGCTGCCCTGCCTCTGTCACTTGCGGGCAGAATCGCTATCACCAAAATGATAGTTCTTCCTAAATTTCTATACCTATTCGTTAATATACCCATACCCTTAACCAAGGCCTTTTTTAACTCTCTGCGCTCGACCGTAATTGCCCAGATTTGGGCAGGTAAACAGCCTACAGTGAGCTGGGAACTACTAACACGCCCGCTGACTGGGGGTGGATTGGGTGCACCCGACTTCGAACTTTACGCACTGTGTGCACAGGCCCAATTTCTTCATTTTTGGATATATCCCATCCCATTTCAACCACATATGGCCATTGAAATGGATATAGCTGATCTTACCCCTTTGCAAGTAGCTGTCTATAATCCATACCAAAGAGTAGCAAATTAAATAAATACAGTTGATACCCTTAGAAGGGCTTGGGACAGTTTAAGGAAAAGAGTAGGGACACCATCGCTATACGCGCCCTCCACTCCGATAGCACACCACCCTCATTTCCCCTTCCTTAACGACAAGGGCTCTATGGCACGAGCGCATAGCATGGGCGCCACCACGTTACAGAACACCTTTTTAGAGCAGCCACAACCACGGAGAGACGCTCCGGTGCCACTCCTAAATGTATTCCTATATTTTCAGCTTCGTGCTGCTTGTAGGACACTGAATCCAGCTTTCCTAGCCCCCCCAGATGTGATGAAGCCTCTAGAACATCTATTGGCTACACCTTCACCATGTAGATTGATTACCAGCCTGTACAACCTCATGCAAACAAACACCCCTTGGGTTGCTCCCAAGGCACTAATACAATGGAGAGCCGACTTGGAAGACATACCTACAGACGAACAGTGGTTATTTTGCTGCTCACAGCTGAGACAGCTATCCCCAAACTATAAGCTGCGACTGATTCATTTTAAATTTATACATAGGATATATCGCACTCCCCTCCAGCTACACAAACTGGGGTTACGTCCCGATTCGCGCTGCTGGAAATGCAGTCGTGAAACAGCTGCCTTTTTACATGTTGCGTGGAGTTGCCACCCCATTGCTGAATTTTGGAAAGAGGTGTATGATACTATTCAGGCAGTCACTGGTGTGTCGCTGGAGTCTACCCCGCTGGTGGCTCTGCTGGGTTATGTGGGGGAAATCCCACCCAAGAAACGCCGCTTGGTGGCCATGATGTTATTGCTCGCAAAGCGCAGACTAGCCATACGATGGGGTGCCCCTAGGGCCCCCCGGGTGGCCGTGTGGGTGCGGGATGTGGCTTACTGTCAAGAGCAGCTGGCGGCATTCTGGGACCTAATGCCGATGGCATCTCGCCCGAGGGATATCTGGGAACCTTTCACCACCTGGCTCAGGGGACAAAATACAGATCTCCCGGATGTTTCTAGCCCAAATCAAGTTACCTACCCGTCCACGTCACTTCATTAATCCCTTTCCAACCTGCCCATTTATAGGAATGCCCTTCGCACTTAGATGACAGCCGAGTCTGGGCTTGGGGCTGAAGTCAAGTAGAGCTCTACTTTCCCCTTTTAAATGTAATGGGCTTATAATCTGTCTGTTTATTCAGCCCAGAGCTGACATTGTCATTTCACAGTTAACAAGCCTACGAGAGCTATTTTAATGTGTTGTATAAATGTACCTGTTGTGCTACCGGTAGGAGAATCTGTAATGGAGCAGTGTATCTGATATTGTTGAACACTGATACCTCATCATGTTATGATGATACTGCTTGAAATCAAGCTGTACAGTACTTACATGTGTATGTGCCTATGTTATATATATATGCCTGAACAAAACTTCAATAAATACATTAAAAAACTTTTTTTTAAAAAGATGGAAGGTACAAGTACAAGAGTAAACGTACACTACGAAATTACTCCGTTGCAAGACCCCACCATCATTGCCAAGATGATTGACACATTTAAATCTGGTGGGCGGTAAACCGTCATTCCAATGCTGACAGAGTATGGTCCGACGGCAGACGCATTTGCGCCGCCGACGGAGCACAACCACTAGACCGATGGATAAACCTCTGTCAAGGCAAAGCTAGGTTCTTCCATCGAATATATAAATCTGACAGGGCCGTGGCCGAGCCGGCGACCAACATGGCCGCCTTACTCGAAAGCTCCGGAGCCACTGAGGCGCAATCTGCATCAGCCGCCTAATATCGTCGATCAAATAACCCCAAACCGCCACACAAATGTTGCAGAGAGTTTGGAGACCACGTCGATGCCAAAAGGGGAGACTTGCGGTGCCCGCAGACGGAAGTATTGCCTGCTGCTGATCGGTGCCCGACGCGGCCCTCGGAGGCCCCGAGTCGACAGGGGACTCGGGTGAGCCTGAGGGCGGGGCTCCGATCGCATGAAATCTACTGCGGCACCGCGGCCTCACTATCAACGCGAGGACTGCCTGCAGAACCTGCGATCAGCCCTGTGAGCGCCGATGACCTGACTGCGGGCCCGGAGCTGATGGACTCGAGAACTGCGGCGGGATGAGCCCATGAAGACGACGTCACAATTCCTAACTCGGGAACCGGTAGGGGCCTGTGTGGGCCGCCCCTTGCCTTATTACCGTTGCAGAACACGCTACCGCTCCCCCGTTCCGGTCGATATGGAACTTGGCTCCCAGCTGTTGTCCTGATTTTGCTAACACCGGAGTGCAGAACTGGGATAAGGGGCCTCTTGCTGATGAGACGCTGCGCATAACACTTAGGCGTATACCTCATAGCTCCAAATTACAGAATACGCTATATCGATCTGGTGCATTCATTTGGTGTCCCCACATTAGTCGCTCTACTGCTCTGCGATACTCACTGCTCCTGGTGAATGTTCATCAACCTCAGGTGACTGTGAAAACTGGCTTATCGAATTGGCTGCCCCTAAAATAACCTGGCTCATACTTACCTTACAACCAGCGTCTTGCGACTAAATCTCAGACACAACTGGGGTGCTCCCTCCTGCCCTGAACACCTCCAAGAGCCATTAATCATCGCGCCCACATCCTGTCAATTAATACTGCAATTAAGGGTCGCACTGACCCAAAACAAAAGCAATTAAGTTTTGATGCGGGCAAGCCCAGCCGGCGTGAAGAAATGGACGGGGCCTCCGGCCAGGACCAAGCCCCACTAGACGGCGCGGCAGCCATCTTGGCGGAATTGCGTCTGGATTCCAGTCCATTGACTCCCGTTTTGACGCACTGGCCGCTCGTCTTGACAACATCACTTGGCGCTTGGATGGCCACGATGTTCGGCTGGACTGGGCAGAACAACGCATCTTGGATAGAGAGGACAGCCACCCGTACTTACAAAAACGACTGGACAGGTCTGAAAGCCTACTTAAACAGCTTGCAATGAAGGCGGAGGATTTGGAAGCACGCTCCCGCAGAAACAACCTGCGTGTTTCTGGCATTGCCGAATCCACGAATACTGGCCCCATGTCGAAGTTCATTGAAACTGTTCTAATTGATTTGTTTGGCCTTGATGCTTTTTCGAATACTTTCGCTGTGGAACGCGCTCATAGATCGTTGGGCCCAGCTCCAGCGCCGGGAACTCCCCCCGTATCATTCTCGCCAAACTACTCAACTACGCCGACAGGGACACCGCCTTACGATTATCCAGGGAACGTGGTACTCTTACCTATCAAGGCTCCAACATCTCTCTGTTCCTTGACTATACACCTTTGGTCCAGGATGCTCGGCGCAAATTTACAGATGTGAAACACGCCTTACAAAAGGCTAACATGCGCTACGCTATGCTATATCCTGCCAGACTCAGGGTTCAGATAGGGAACAAATCCCAGATTTTTGATACGCCTGACTCAGCGTCCAAATTTCTGAAAAATCACCAACAATCAACGAAGCGCCCCGCCACGGACGAACGACAGCACTTTTTAGACCTTGAAATCCTAATCCAGTACTTCACTCTTTCATAAATTGGAGAGATTTCTAGATATGTGGCAATTTGGCTATCTCCTCTTGGCTGTATGAGGACAGATCGAACATGGACTATTTTTCCACGTGGTGGCGCCACTGGAGCGTTGCCTCCTCCCACAGGAAATTTCCCATTGTTCCTTTTCCCCTCTCTCCTCTTTCCTCCCCTCTCCCTCCTTCCCTCCCCTCTCCCTTGTTGTTCTTCCGGGATTCACTGGGTGCTGCCCTTTTGAGTATCCAATGGGGGTGGGGGGATGTTATTGCGGGATGTTTTTTTTTAATATAGGTTTAGCAATTGTTTTGGTTTATTCAGAGCACACTATTATGAACAGCATGCTACACTTCGAACTTGCATCACCTGCCCAAACATTTTTATATGCATGTCACTATGACCGAGCAAAGACCTACCATTACCGATTTGCATGTTAAATGTCTGTCCTGGAATGTTAGAGGGCTCTCCTGTCCACAGAAGAGAAGGCAAGTACTGTCATATCTGACCCGACACTCCATACAAATAGCATTTCTTCAGGAGACACACTATGCATCATTCCCGTCACATGGCTTTGCTGCATCGTGCGGCCAGCATAGTTTTTTCTCATGTTATAGCTCATACTCACGTGGCTTATGTATACTTATTCACCATTCGCTGCCATTTCGCATGGTATCATATACAGCTGACCCAGAGGGCAGGTTCCTGCTGGTACAGGGCTGGATTGGATGGCAACCCATACTGCTGATTAATGTTTACGCTCCCAATATTGATACACCTGATTTCTTTACTACACTGTCATCACACGTAGACCGCCTTGGTTCTGATACGATTCTCATGGGCGGAGATTTCAAGCTTACATTAGACCCCACTACTGATACTACTGGTCTGGGCCGCATTACTAAACCTCAGGTCACCAATGATCTCCTTGCACTCTTGCGATCCTCCCTCTTAAAAGACCCCTGGGGGATCATTCACCCGGGAACTCGCAATTATTCTTTCTATTCGGCCCCACACGGCACCTGGTCTCATATAGACCATTGGTATCTCACACGGCAACTACTTACTGAGGTATGTAGAGTAGAATATCTCACTCGCACCATTTCAGACCACTCTCCAGTCCTTCTAGAGCTTGCTTTCCCATCTCTTCCCACACAACGCCCCTTATGGCATATCCCAGCAAATGCACTTTTAGACCCCGTGTTCAATAGCGAAATTGGAGAGGCCATAACTGATTTTTTTTAACTGAATGAAGGATCGGTCACATCTCAACATACACTGTGGGATGCCTTTAAGGCATATATCCGTGGTGTATGCATCTCCAAACATGCTGGAGTTTTGCGCTCCATTCGCACTGAACTATCAAACATCGAAACAAAGTTGAAAGATATAGACACCCGCATGCAGTCGCCTCCCTCGATGACACTCCTGCGGGATCGCGCAGTTTTGACATCTGACTTCACAGAGGCTGCTACCCGAGAGGTTCGATTTCTTGGTAAATATGCCAGGGCGCGAGTGTATGGCGAGGGAGAGCGACCCGGCAGGACTCTAGCTCGCCTACTCAGACCCCAATACCAAGCCTCATTTATCACGCACTTGGACGTTGGTTCAGACAGACCAGTGACGACCGGCCCAGGTATAATGCAAACTTTCCTTGACTACTACACCAAGCTGTATCGAACTAGATGCCCGCCATCCGGGCGGCCCCTAGATGAATACTTACAGGAAATAGCGATGGTGTGGCTGGAAGATGGGCAGCGGGAATTTTTAGCCTCCCCGATTGATGTGGACGAAATTAAACAAGCTATAAAAGACCTAGCTAGCAGCCGGGCTCCAGGCACCGATGGCCTCACTGGGGACTTTTACAAGGCATACCAGAGTGAACTTGCCCCCCGCTTATTGGAAGTGTACGACGAGTCATTACAATCTGGAATGCTCTCGCCAACTATGCGCGAAGCAATCATTACATTGCTGCTTAAACCGGGAAAATCCCCCCTACAGTGTCAGTCATACAGGCCGCTGTCATTGCTCAACCACGACTATAAAATATTGGCAAAAATACTAGCAACGAGATTGGCATTACTGGTAGACACAACACTGTGCCCTTATCAAGCTGGCTTTGTGCCGGGTCGATCTACTACACTCAACTTGCGCACAATTGTTTCAGTACTAAACAAGATGGAACCCACTTTACCTGCAGTTGCAGTTATGCTTGATGCCGAAAAGGCATTCGATTCCTTAGAGTGGCCCTTCTTAACAACAGCTATGCGAAAGCTGGGGATACCTATAGGTTTTTTAAACCTAGTGAGCTTATTATACTCTTCCCCTGTGGCTCGAATTAAAGTGAATGGTCTGCTTTCCCAACAGTTTGGCCTGACCCGAGGCACCAGGCAGGGCTGCCCACTCTCACCATTACTTTTCATAATCGCTATGGATCCACTAGCCCGTCATATTCAAGAACGCCATTTGCACCGCGGACTGCAGCTTCATACAGGTCCCCTCGTCGCATCATTCTATGCAGATGACATTATGCTTTTTGTGCGTCAGCCTGAGGAAAATCTACCCCTCTTCTTCGAGAGGTGGTTCGATTCGGAACGTATTCCGGTCTAGTCATTAACTGGACCAAGTCCGAAATTTTTGCTCTGACCCCCGGCACCCAGTCTTGCGACCTTGAATTCCCTCTGCGTTGGTGCACTCAACCTCCCAAATATTTAGGGATATATTTACATTGTGAGTCCGCTGAAGTGATTCGGCTTAATTACGGACCGGCGATTGAACGGCTGGATTCATTAATTCAAAAATGGACCAAACTTCCGCTCTCAGTCGCGGTCAGAATTGCCATTATTAAAATGGTGATACTCCCTCGCTTTCTATACCTATTTTTAAATATCCCCTTAGCTCTAAAAATGTCCTTTTTTACTACGCTTCGCTCCCTACTGATACGACTGGTGTGGGCGAATAGACAACCAAAAGTAAGCTGGACCACATTAACCATGCCTTTTGAACGAGGGGGGTTCGTAGTACCTGATTTTTATCTATATTACTTGATCGCCCAAACCCACTTCACCTATTATTGGTACCATGCAGACGCTCGAGTACAATATCTTAAACCCGACAGATCACAAATATATCCGCAATCTCTATCGACGCTGTTACCACAGGGTCTCCCTCGCAACCCAAATGAAATCCAAACTGTACCAACCACATGCTGGGCTTGGACCAAATTGCGTAAATATTTAAATCACGCATCCCTCGACTCACCGCACTTACCGTTAGCTGACAACCCAGCGTTACCCCCTTCGTTAGAAACACTCACCAAAAAAACCCTAACCAAAAACAGACTTTGCACGTTGGGAGACTTGTTCCATGACTCCAAGCCATGTTCTACCACGGAGCTAACCGCGCGCACCGCAAATACATACATGGATACATTTGTGCTACATATACTCCGTAGTTCCTTATTAATGATATTGCCTGACCAATCGTCCGAACCAGATGACTTCCCACCACTTTCACTGGTAATTACCTCTCCAGACAACACACACTTGGTCTCTCGCATGTACCATTTGGCGCTCTCCCTTCGTCCCGTGGTGGGCACTAAGGCACGCATGTCCTGGGAACACAACTTAGGAGTGGCCATAACTGACGATATATGGCGGTATTGCTGCACACAGCTACGCTATGTCTCATGTAATTACAAGCACAAATTACTACACTTTAAATATCTACATAGAACCTATATTACTCCTATACTGATGGCCAGAATGCACTCTGAATTATCTAGTGCCTGTGTAAGATGTGGTACTCTTGAGGCAGATTTTTTTCATTTAGCCTGGACTTGCACACCGGTGCATACATACTGGATTGAGGTCTTCAGGCGGCTATCCATTATGGTAGAACTCCCTATCCCTCCTTCACCCTTGACAGCCCTATTAGGATTCGTCAAACCCTTGAAGAGAAGTATCAGACGATATTGTGCTGTCGCACTATTGGTAGCTAAACGGGATGTTTCCCTCCACTGGGGCAGAGCGCAAATACCATCGGTGCAGGCATGGATTCGGAGCCTCACCTATTGTGACACCATGAGCGATATATACGGTACATTGCTGCCTACCACCTCACGGCCTCGCGATATCTGGCAGCCCCTTAAAAGCTATTTACAATCACACACCACAGAGGACTAGCGTTATCCCACTCATTCACGGCCATCAATGTTGAGTATATACCGGGTTAGATAGCGTGAAAAACTGTACAATGATTTTAAAATTGAACAGGCTAATTCTTTTTTTTTTTACAGGTATGGACTGTTCTAGTGGCATGACTGTCTGTATACCCACCGGGACAATTGTGTGATGCATGCTTCTTATACCACATGATGTATATCCGTTTCAATGCAACTACAATGTGATGATGTATATGTGCTCTATTACGTTTCATTTTTAGTTGATCTTGAGTGTTGTATTATTATTTATGACTACAGAGAATATGAAATGGAGCGAATTTACTTTACGATAGCTTGGACCCCCATTATTGTATGGGTCAATATCTGCTTTGCTCCTGTATATGCTGATCGTTAAGTTTGTTTTTCTTTATTGTTTTTGCAAAAATTCAATAAAAAAGAATTTAAAAAAAAGAATATATAAATCGGACAGGAGAACCTCTCCCAGCATGACGGACGGATTGAAACCTCTGTCAGGGTGGATCGGCTGGCCGACCGTCAAGATATTTATTGGGCCCTAAGTTTGAGAGCAGAGTATGCAGCTATGTGGAATTTTCCCACAGATAATAACTAGCAAAGCTGCAAAAAATATGATTGTCTCGGTAGCATGCCCATTTAAAATAGTACCACTCTTCCTGTGGGAGAGAGGGGTAAAATGTCCCAGGTTAAAAGAAAACTGAATTAGGCCTTCGCTGTTTGCCAGTGTTACCATTCATCAGTTTGTCATTGCAGTGGTAAATCTGTATCCTCAGATATTTAAACATCTCTGGTTCCCATCAGAGGGGTGAACCAGATAGGGGCTGCTTGTTGCTTCTAATAATCGGATGCAGCGTGTAAAGACAGAATTTCTCCAAGTTCATATTTAGACATGAAATATTGCTGAATTCTATTAAGGTGGCCAGATCATCTCATAAACATCTTCCTGGATTTCACATATAGTACACACTAACATCAACATACATTGATAATATGTGGTGTCTGTTTTCCAACAGTATATCCCATCTTCGACTTTCTGGCTCAAGAGGCATGCCGAGGGTTGCATGGCCATAGAAAACAGTATAGTGGCCATGCGTGCCTAGAGAAACCTTGGGTAGTTGCATGGGAACGCCCATGCTCCACCCTTGGTACGCCCCCATGGTGCAAAGTAATGCAAAGCAGCTCTATGCGCTGCTTGGCATTACTTTTCTGTTATTTCCAGCACTAAACAAGTTTAGCGCTGGAAAGTAAATAGGGAAAAAAGATTTTGCGTTGATTTGCGTCACTTTTGTGACGCAAACATGGCGCAAAACCTTAGTAAATCTCCCCCTTGGTGCACTCTCTAGCTGTCATTTTTTAGTATTTAAAACATAGCTATGACAGTATTCCTGCACCGAGTCCTGTTCTTGAAAGTGGCAAGCAGGTACAGGCACTGGAGGTTGTCAAAGTCCTGGTTTCAGCAACATCACTCCTATCGCTTCTGCGGTAGGTTGTGGTAGGGGACGTTTCTATCTCACATAGTCATACATTCTTAAGAGGTGATGTAGCGCAAAATTCACCTTTCATTTGTAGGGATGCATCATAATCCTGAGTAGTCCGCTCCCGCATATGATCCTTTGTCGTATTAACATAAGACAGTAGAACTTATTTATTTATTTTTAAAGTTTTGTATAGCGCGAACATGACCCAAGCTGGTATCAGAGCGCTTTACATATGGGTTGCGGAAGACATAGGTAGATAGCTGTGAGAGAAAAGTAGAGAATAATACATCAGGTATAAAATGACATAATAGCTGGTGACACTGAGGCCGTATCAAAAGTCAGGTAGCAAATTAGTCGTCTAAACAAGGAAGGGGACAAAAGGAGAAAAGTATCTAGATCAGTGCGGTGTTCATCAGTAGCGCTTTCACTTCTTTCTTGAAGGCAAATGTTGAGGGGATCAGTCTTGTTTCCACAGGTAGGGAGTCCAGATTCTCGGGGCAATACCAGAGAATGTATGATTGTAGGTTTTCATCTTCTTAAATTTCTTCGGCTTGAGCAGCAATGTGCAGGTGCTCCTAGAGGACCGGGAGCCACCCGAAAGTTCAAGCTTATCTGTCAGGTAAAGAGGAGTGTTGTGGTGCAGTGCTCTATGGGTCATACATGCAATTTTTAGCTGGATCCTTGATTCAAATGGAAGCCAGTTGAGCGATTTGAGGTCCGGAGAGATGTGGTTGGTTTTCTTGGAGCCCGTGATGAGCCTAGTCGCGGCATTCAGAGATGCTCTGAGGGGGGCTAAGCTGAGTTTCGGAAGTCCGCATAGCGTAGCACTGCCGAGATGACTAGTGCTTGCACCGCAGATTTAAAGTCATGGGGAAGGTAGGGTTTGAGTTTTCTTAGTATGCTAAGTTGGAAGTTCGCTCCTTTGGTGGAGGCTCTGATGTGATCTTGCATGTTTAGGTTCTTATCCAGCACAATTCCCAATGATTTCGTGGAATCAATGATGTGTGGTGTGCAATTGAGAGCAGTGAGGTTTCTTAGATATTTCTCAACAGTGGGGGTTTGCCTAGTGGGAGAGATGAAGAGGAATTCCGTTTTAAGGGCGTTTAGTTTGAGGTGGTTGGAGGTTAGCCAATTAAGGGTTTTGTGCAAGGTTTCGTTGAGTGACTTGATATCTTCAGGGGAAGCGATTTTCATGTACAGTTGGGAGTCATCCGCATACATGTGGTATTGGATGTTGGATGCTTTGAGGATTACCATAAGTGGTTCAATGAAAAGGTTGAAGAGCATGGGGGAGAGCGAGGAACCTTGAGGGACACCCAGAGTGCAGGGACTGGAGTTGGATAGACTTTGATTGGATTTGACTCTCTGTGTTCTGTTGTTGAGGAAAGAGGCAAACCATTTTAGTACAGTGCCAGATAGCCCCATCCTACATTCTAAAAGATTAAGTAGATTGTCATGTTTGACGGTGTCAAATGCAGATGAGAGGTCAAGTAGTATTAATAGGCAGGATTCATTCTGGTCAAGCAAAGTGAGAGCGTCGTCCACTATATGAGTGATCGCTGTTTCAGTGCTGTGGCCGGGACGGAAGCCCGATTGGAATTGGTCGAGGAGTTGGAATTGCTCAATGTGTTTGCGCAGTTGTTCATGTACACATTTCTCAAGGAGTTTTGCCAGTGTGGGGATGTTTGTGATTGGTCGATAGTTATTCAGGTCTTAAGGGTTACCCAAGGGTTTTTTGAGAATAGGGAGAACTAGGCCCGCCTTCAGGCAGTCAGGGATCTCACCTTGATGAAGAGAGGCATTGATGATCTTGGACCAGAGCGGGACTAATGATCCTATCATTTCTTTAAAGAATTTGGGGGGGAGGGGATCATTGAAGTGATTTGAGGGTTTCAGGGTCGAGAGCATGCTGAGGATGGAAGTGTCATTGATGGGTGTGAATTGACTCCACGAGGCATTGTTTTTAGGGGAGAGACAGGGAGGGGTAATAGGGGTCGAGGGTAGGTAGGAATCAGGAGAAGGTGAGAGCTCGATCAGGGCAGACTTTAGATCTGATTCGATCTTACATGCCTTTTCAAGGAAGAAATCAGCAACGTCATCGCAGTTTGGCTGAGGGCAGGAGTTGAAAGGAGATTGGAGCGGAGTGTTATTGGATTGTGACTTAATTAACTCGAACAACTTTTTCGGGCGATTTTTGGCTTTGTCAAGTTGGGATTTGAAGAAAGTTGCTTTCGCAGCTCTGATGAGTTTGTTGTATCTACTCCTTTTTAGCCTTAGAGTTTTTAGTAGACCAGTGGATGGAGCGGATCTCCAAGCGCGTTCTGCTAATCTCAGGCTGCGTCTGTCAGTGTTTAGGCTGTCATTGAACCATGGTTTGGAGTCTTTGGTGGATTGTTTTTTTAGTTGGAGGGGGGCAGTTGCATTCAGGGCAGACAGCATGGAGTTGTTGTAGTGCTCAGTGAGGCCGTGAACGTCGGACATGTTTGCAGGCGGGGGTATGCCGATACCGCAGTGAGATATGAGCTCGTTTGCGTTTGTGTTTTGGAGCGTTCTTTTCCAATGTTTTTGTTTTAGTGGTTGGGATCTTTTGGAGCTCCAGCTTTCTAGGATAAGAAAGGTGATATAGTGATGGTCTGACCAGTCACAGGGGAGAATAGATTCGAGCTGAATGGAGCTGGGATTGGAGATGATTAGATCGAGTGTTGAGCCTAGGTTGTGCGTGGGACTGTCGCAGAATTGAGTAAGTCCGAGGTCAGTTAGGACGTTTTTGAGACTGTTAACCGCCTGGTCATGCGGGTCATTCCAATGGAGATTGAAGTCACCAAGGAAGATTTGGGGGCAGTGTTGGCCCTGGTTGGCAGAGATGGTTTCCATATTTTGTTCGATTAGGGGGAGGTTGTCTCCTGGCGGGTGGTAGAAGATGTGTAGGTTGCATAAGGGTCTATGTCTGCGAGTGATGTCAATGCATAGGTATTCACAGGAAGAGAGATTTGCTGAAGGGGATTGTTCAGCTGAGAAAGAGTTGAGGTAGATGCAGGCTATGCCACCTCCCGTTCTCTTGACTCGATCGAGTCTGATAATGTTGTAGCTTGGAGGGACTAGAATGTCAAGGATGGGACCTGAGGAGTCGGTGAGCCAAGTTTCGGTGAGTATAAGGAGGTCAAGTTCCTGAACAAGGATGAGGTCGGCCAGGTCTGTGGCATGTTTCACAGCTGATCTACAGTTGAGTAGCATGCATTTCAGGTGTGATTTGTGGTTAGTGAGAGAGGGCTGTGTAATGGCGATCTGCATGAGGTTATTAGTGTTTACGTCATTGGCGTTGAGTCTGGGAGCTCTATGAGGGTTAGATGTGATGCTTTGTATAGCCATCATGTGGCCTTGCTGGGGATTAGTCACTCGAGTCGCAATTGACGGCACAGTTTGTGAAGTTCCATCAGGGCCTAGGATGATTGTATGAGAGGAGTTGTAATCTCGGAGGAGAGAGAGAATATCTGGTTCTGATAAGTGATTTATGAATCTGGTGGGTCTAGAAGGTGCGTTAGGGTAGGGAGTGGTCTTCCAATTGTGGCCTGGAGGTTTCTGCCAGAGGTCATTTGATAACAATGTGGAAGGAGATGGTGGTTTGGGGTGAAGTTGGAACGCAGGCAGGATCTCCTGCAAGGTCTTTTTTGGCGAGAGGACGTGGGCCAGCTCCGAGGTGATGTTAATGAGATTTTGTATGTCATTTTTGAGTTTATGGAGTTCACTGTATATTACATTGAGCTTAGAGGCAGGATCTGATTGTGGAGCATAGCTCCTGTGGAGGGGAAGCGGAAAGCTGTTTACTAGGGTGGAGGTAGGCGAGTCCAGGGAAGGGTGCCGAGGGGGCGGGGTAGCGTCCCCTGTGGTGGATTTCTGACTCTGTTGTATAGTAGAGCAGGGTAAGTGGGCGCTAGAGTTGTCATGCGGCCGAGGGGGAGCGTCCCCTGAGGAGGATTTCCGTCTCTGTGAGTGGTCGCTAAAGATGTCGTGAGGAGGGATTTTGGGTGGAAGGGGGGCCGGACTCGAGGGTTGAGGATAAGAGAGGGAGCGGTGCCTCTCGGTGTTCAGAAGGTTAGGTGGAACTGGTTCCCTGGTGTAGAGTGTGCGAGCCAGCTTTGGGGAAGGGGAGGTATGGAGGGGCGAGTCCGGTGGAAGGGGAGTGGTGGCAGTGTGGGAGAGGTGGTCGGAGCTAGGTATAACAGTAGCTCCCGCATTACAGGAGTGGAGTTGGTTAGGACTGGGTGGTCGGGGGACGGAAGTTGAGGCTGTGGAGCCCAAATTTGGCGGGGCTAGGGCCCTCTGAATGTTATTCGGTGTAGGTGTGGTGGTCAACGTGTGGTTGTGGCATGTAAGAGGGGGATCAGGGAGGTCCTGTGACTGATAAGTGGGAAGGACGTTCTTCGCGTGAGTAGGCGTGTCACTATGTTCCAGCGATTTTTTAATGAAGGCAAATCTGTCATCAAAGATTCCCAGGTTGCGATCGGAGGCCTGAATTAGGATAGTCCCATTGTTGTAGATGGATATGGTAGCATTTGCCCTGAATGTGGGTGACGTCACAGCCAGGAATCTTAGACCGTGAGGAAATTTCTTAGCCGAGGCGATTCTGAGTAGAGATTGGAACGCCATTCTCCACTGAGCTCTTCTTTTAGTATAAAAGATCAGGTCACTGGTAATAGCACCTTTTTTTAGACAGAAATAAGGGTCAGAGATAAGGGTTTCTGGATTAGCTTTGAGTAGTCTATGTTTCATGGCTTTAGTCGAATTTTTGGAGAGGTTGGTCGGGTAATTAATTATGTAGCTATTCGTACCAAGCTTCTCTAGTCTGGGATCCAGTCTGCACTGCGCGAAGGCGGTCATGGTGGAGAGTGAAGAGATCGTGAGTAATAGTAGAGGGGTATAAGCGTACGAGATTAGAGGGTGTATTCCTCATTGAGGGGGGGTCTTGTAAGACATGGCGGGTTCAGTAAGGGGCCGTCACATTCCAAGATAATGATGATACTAATATGGTCTCCAGCTGAGTGCGAGCCATATTTTTCTAGACAGTCTAGGCCATATCAGTGGTCATACAGATCTTGTACTGATGGAGTGGGGCTGAGTCCTTGCTAAGTATAGCTTGTGAGAGCAAAGATAGATGGTGCTTTGAGTGTAGGGGATAGGGGAAGGGTAGTGCCATTACCATGAGTGGCAAGTGGGAGCCGGGCTACGTGCAGTGAGGAGACTGGGGCCAGGGGACAAGGAAGGACATACAGGGCCTCAGTACTAGCCAGAGAGGGCCTGAGGATGAGGCTAGGAGACTGGGGCTAGGGGACAAGGAAGGGCAGCAGAGCCTCAGTACAGCGGATGAACATGTAATTAGGGAGCGGCCAATTTAGTTGGTATGATTTTCATAAAGTGGTGGGGTCATGCACACAGCCGTGTTATCCTCAAATTTGGAGAGCAGGGTGTTGGCACTTACCCAATCCTCCGTGAATACTGGGAGTCCAGCGGGCCTTAGGTGGAAGAAAGCAGGCCATAAAATGGTGGGGTCAGGCAGACAGTCATGTTATGTACATGTAATCAGGGAGCGGCCATTTTAGTTGGAACAATTCTCATATACGTTGGTGGGGTCATGTAGACAGTCATGTAATCCTCAGGTTTGGAGAGCAGGGTGTGGGCACTAACTCAATACTCCGTGAGTAAAAGAAGTCCAGCGGGTCTTAGGTGATAGAGAGCAGTGCACTCGTTATGTAGAGGTGAGACGTGTTCTGAGTACCGTGTCATCAATCAGGAGCTCGGCAGAGAGCACAGTAGTCGATGAGTCCCAGTAGGTCGAGCGGGGAGGGCCGTCACTACAGCGGCTGGCTCGTGGCGGGGGGCAGGGGTATTAAGAGTCAGGCAAAAGGAAAAGGAAAACTGGTGATGCAATGCTGCACGGGGGGCGTAGCCCTTCTTTGTGTTGGTCAGCACGAGAGTTAATAAAGTTTTACATACGCCAAAAGGAAAAGAAACCCAGCGGGAGAGCCGATGCGGCACGGGGGCATAGACGTCTTTGTGAGGGTCGGTTCGTAGCGGGGGAATAGGCAAAATAAGCAAAAATAGGCAGAATAAGCGAAATGGCGAGTCGATGCATCACTGGGGGCGTGGAGCTTCTATGTGTTGGCAGCTCGTGAGTTAGTCAAATTGCACAAACACCAAGAGGAAAAGAGACCCAGCGGGAGAGTTGATGCGTCACTGGAGGCATAGACGACTTTGTGAGGGTCGGTTTGTGGCGGGGGAATAGGCAAAATTAGGCAGAATAAGCAAGATGGCGAGTCGATCCAGCACTGGGGGCGTAGACATTCTATGTGTTGGCAGCTCGTGAGTTAGTCACATTGCACAAACGCCAAGAGGAGAAGAAACCCAGCGGGAGAGCCGATATGGCACGGGAGGCATAGTCCTTTACGAGGGTCGGTATGAGGTGGGGGAATAGGAGCCCAACCAGCCAAACAAACAAATGCCATGAAAAACCAAAGCGGGAGAGCCGATGTGGTACGGGAGGTGTAGACTTACATTGCGTTGCTCGGCTCATGGTGGGGGAGTAAGAGTACTGTGCACACCATCCGCATAGAGGTCGTAGTGGACGCTGATCAACAGCGGGCTCCGCTCAAGGCCGTGCTAGCCGGATGTCGGGCCGCCAGGCATTAGCTGCAGCGAGCAGATCTGGAGGAATCCTCAGGGTGGATGTCCGTTGGCCGGTCCGATGAGCGTCGATACCGCTGATTAGCCTGGCTGGCTACAGAATCGTGGCTCCGAGATGTGCGGAGGGAGGGCCGTCCGGCACCAGAAAAACTGTTTCCGAGACCAGGGCGAGGGTCGAGAAGGCAGCGAACCTCAGCCTCGGGGATGATCGTCGATATCAGCAGAGTAGCCCGGCTGGCTACACAATCGTGGCTACGAAATGTGCGGAGGGAGGACCCTCCGGCACCAGAAAACTGCTTCAGAGACCAAGGCGAGGGTCAAGAGGGCAGAGAGCCTCAGCCTGGGGGACTCAGATCAGACCAATCTGAGGGCTGTTAAAGGCGCGGCATAGAGGAAAGCTTGCGGGATGGAACATTGGCATCAACTACTGCTCTACGTCGAGGTCGATAGCGGCAAGAAGCTTCCATGGAGGGGGATCCTCTCAGTCCTGATTTGGGCCGTCTCACCCCGTGACTTAGGGATGTGAGGAGAGGAGGGCACATCAGCACCGGGCATGGGTCGTCGGTGCGATTCTCTCAGGTCATGTACGTCCGTCGTGGTATATCCTTTCAGTCGAGCTCCACGTCTGTCATGGTATATCCTTTCAGACGAGCTCCACAGGGGGACGTGGGACGCCGATCACAGGGGCACAGGCCAGCCGAGAGCGTCGAGGGTGCCGGGTCAAGGCTCGAAGGGTCCTGGGAGAGCGTTTTTCCTTGAACTTGAACTGTAGTAACGTGTATTGTGATGTAATAGAACCATTTCAGTGTAAATGTGAAGAGATTAACTTTGAATTCACTTGTATTTAGTTGGAAAATATTAACGTGCAGAATTCGTGCAGGCTACTGACAATTATTTACGTATTTGTAAATAAGTATGGTCCAACGGCAGACGAATTTGCGTCATCAGGAATTTGTAAGTGAGAAATTTGATCTAATCATGCAATGTTTTAGAGTGTTGCGAGACTTGTTAAAGGGAAATCAGGGAGTTGTCACTCAAATGTGCGAAGAAGCACTGCCCAAGGATACTCCGGCACATTATATGGTGACAAATGTAGGACTCTACATTGTGGTTTGGCTTAAAAATTGGCACAAAATCACTGAAAAAGAGGGGGATTTGGCATTTTCACGTTATGGTTCATTTCGATTGGAGGTGTATCAGTTGAAGGGAGTGATGTCTTCGCTACGACCTTTGCCTAGACCAACACAGTTTGAGGCATTAGAGGCGTGGATGCGAGCAGCACATGCGAAGAACAGGGAAAGATTTCACGGAAAAATTAAAAAGGCATTGAAGGCATATCAGGATGTTAGATGGGATGCACATCTTAAAAGATGGAGAGTAGACACCATTGAGGGAGATAGGTTGTACCTGATGCTGGTGAGCGAGGGAAATACTCAGGATACGAAAGGAGGAGAAGGTGAAAATTATGGAAGTGATAGGGATGACAGTTTATTAGACTGGTTATTATCGGAGCATCCTCGACCCTACAACCCGCATTCAGAGGATGGAAGGCGAGAATTGCCGAATGCAGGGAATACGGAAAGAGCGTCAACTTCACAGACAGGCCCTAGTATAGGAATAGTAGCAAGGATTTCAATGAGAGTTGAAGGAACAGAGATACCTGCTGTAGGAGGTGCAGAGTCGAGTGGAGGCAACGCTGTCTTACAGTTGCAGGAAGCCCTTCAGGTACTGGTCACCTTTGGACCTGTAGTCTCTGTGTAAGACCCAAACTTAGTGGGAAGCTCTAGTCAGCAACAGCCAGGGGTGGAGGAGAGAATAGGCTTAGGAGGAAATGAGACCATGAATGGAAACAGTTAGTCTCTGGTACCTGTAGAATCTAGCACCCCTTTGCTGACAACAGCGTATCCTTTGGGGTTGAGTGTCATACGATCTGTATCCTTAGCAAACTCAAAATTCAGATTTGAGGCTGTGGGAAGCCCCGGTTAGGGGGCCTATGGGAAGAACGCCAGAAGCAGGTGCAGGTCAAGGAGCCTTTGGAAATCACCATGTCTTAGAGACTACAAATTCAGAGAATTGGCTGAGAAATCAAAATAGTGATAGAGAAGGACAGAATAGCACGTCGAGACAGGGCACGATTAAGACTGCGGTAAAGGCAAAGTTGTTGGATGTAGTGAGGTTGAAGCTGAGGTAGATGAGATAATCAGTGAGAGTTTGTCTTTGGAGAGAATGGACACTTATGAGCAAGACGAGCTATTATTTGTGGTGTAGGATGTCACCCTTAAGGCAAGATGGGCACATGAAAAATTGACAGAATTGACTCAAAAATACGATGTAGACCTGTCCATAAACAAATGCTCCAGGGAAACCATAGGTTGAGCTACAGTGATCAGGAACTGGAGGAGAAAGGGATGACAGGGTTGAAAACACACATTCGAGAGCTGATCGTAGGGATATGCGCTTGGAGCATGCTTGACAATTGGGAGGAAAGGTGGTCAAAGAAAAAGAACATTAGGAATTGAGGAGGGAAATGCCGCCTCCAGGAGGGGGAACAGCAGGAGTTGAGGCTTACCCACTGCGAGAAGTGCCTAGTGGAGGCTATGTGCATGTTCCGTGGAGTAGAGATGATTTCGCCGCATTCACGAATGACTTTCCTCGGTAAAGGGAGAAACCTGCCGAATGGTACAAGCAAGTTGACCGCTTTGTAAAGATGTCGAAGGTGTTGTGGATTGATTTAAACACACTGTTTGACATTGTGGTCCCTAGTGATCTCTAGTCTGCTTGTAAAATTGCTATTGATTGGCCTTCTGCCGAACTAGACAGGGACCCTATAACTCACGGTCCTTCACCTTTGGTTATGAAAAAGTTCGAACAGGTGATTACATGGTTGCAGTCCAAAATAGCTCCACAAGATATCTATTGGGTTCAAATAGATCAAACAACAGGAACCTAAGGAGTCAGTGCATGCTTATTGTGAACGGCTTTTGCAAGCCTTCAAGCATTACAGTGAGTTAGATACTCTTGATACGAAAGACATGAGACAGTTTGTTTCTAAATTTGGGATGGGGTTGAGACCAGAAATTAGCGTTATGATCCAGCAACATTTGATTTGCTGGCAAAATAAGTTAGTAGACAAAAGTTTGCGGTATGCTAGATATTGCAGTGATGAGGTGGATTCCAAGCACAGTAGAATTAAGGATAACTTGATGTTGGTCCAAATGAGGAATGCTCAAAGAGTAGATCAGGGGCAGGCGAATGGAGGAACAGTCCGCCTCCCCTATTGCTGGTATCTCCATAAATAGCTTTAGGGCCTTTTGTGTTGTGGTCTCTTGGCCTACCATCACAAGTGTGGTAACGTTGTTATCTGGAGACGTGTGGAAACGCTGGTTGGTAGTAAATTTGTGGCTCCACGCTGATTCCGGAACTTTCCCCTCATCGAAATGTGAGAAAAATGTGTGTATTTAGCCACAGTTTGAGGTTTGCAAGGGCTTCTGAGTAAGAAACCCCATGAGTAGCTAGGCCACCATGGACTCCAACAGTTGGTTGTCAAGTTTCCAGAAATGTGCAGGTTTGGTAGGTTTCCATGCATGGAGGCTGAAACACCTAAAAAAACACAGCTACCCATATTGGTTGGGTTCCGTGGAAAACATTGATGTGTTCATGTTGCATTTTCTTCCCATTCCTGTTTCAGGCGCTAGGCTAACCCACAAAAGTGAGATACCATTTTCAGGTGACTTGGGGGGATTGCAGGATGGTAGAAAATGTGTGGCTCCCTGCAGATTTTAGAACTTCCCCTCAGAAATTTGAGGAAAATGTGTCTTTCAGACTATAGTTTGAGGTTTTCAGAAATGTATGGATTTGGAGGTTTCCCTGCCGACTAAGCTAAAGCCCAAATTCTGCAGCCGTCAACATTGCAAAAATTGTTTTGGGCAGAAAAAGTTGATCTGCTCATGTTGTGTTTTGGACCCTTTCCTGAAAGGCCCACTCCCACATGTGAGATACCATTTTTATTGGAAGATGTGTGGGAAGACTGGGCGGTAGGAAATTTGTGGATGCCCGTAGATTCCAGAACCTTCTCTCACAGAAATATGAGGAAAACATGTGTTTTTACCTAAACTTTGAAGTTTACAAGGGCTTCTACAAAAAAGAAACCTTGTTAGAAACACTCAAGTCACACCATCTTGGACACCACTGGATGTCTATTTTTGAGAAATGTCTGGGTATGGTTGGTTTTCCTGGGTGGAGCCTAAGCAAAGCACAAAATCCCCAGCTACCCACGTTGTAAAAAAACATGGATTCTGCATCATGAAAAATATCTCCAGGTCCCTTTTTGAGGTGTTTTTTTGTCTTTTTGTGGCAGGTGCTAGTCCCAGTCACAAAAGTGGGGAACCATTTTTATCAGGAGACATATGGAAACACAGAATAATACACTTTTGTTATTATCAATTGGATTTATCTGTATTTGTGTCTTCCAAATGTAAGCCATGGTGCAAGAAAGAAGACATTTGGCAAAATGTCACCAAAATCCAGAGATGCACAAATAAACACTGCTCCCACACTCAGTATCTGGTGTGCATTTCAGAAATACAATGGTTTCCTTCAAACCCATTTTCACTCTTTATATTTTACCAAATGATTTTCTCTATTCTCAGTACACAACGAAAAACTATTGTGAGGTGCAGCTCAGTTGTTGGGTCTGCGAACCTCAGGTTCTTAGAGAACCTACAACCTCTATATATGCCTGCAACCAGAATGGTCTAGGGGACGTAAAAGTATATTGCTTTTGAAAATTGGCCATTGTGTCGAGAAGTTACAGATGAAAACGTTGTCATAAATGTCTATTTTTTCTACTTATTTTCCACATTTGTTCTATTTCAACAGTTAATTTCTTTGGGAAACCCTTGAGGGATCTTTACAAATGACCTCTTGTTGAATTCAGAAATTTGTCTTAATTTTTAAATATATAGTTTTCCAGCATCACCCATAGTTTTCACACCTGTTTCCACCACAGACCGGAAGTAGATTGAAAGCACAAAAATTCAAAAAATGGTCAACCACTTAGAAAAATGCCAAAACTGTAGTAAAAAATTCTTTCTTATACAGCTCTGCTTGTTCTTGAAAGCTAGAAAGATGGTGATTTTAGCAGGCAAACCTTTTGTTGATGCCACTTTTAGGGGGAAAAAACAGACACTTTCTTGCACAGCACTTTCTTCCCATTTTTCACAAAAAACCTAAATTTAAATATATTTTGGCTATTTTCTCAATCCCTCCAGGTGAATCCACAAACCTTGGGTACCCTTAGGATCCTCATGATGTTGGGAAAAAGGACTTAAATTTGGCATGGATACTTTATGAGAAAAGTAAGTTATAGAGGTGTAAGAGCGAAGTACCCCAAATAGCAACAAAAGGCTCAGCGTAGAGGTACAAACGTCCAGCAGTTAAGGGCTTAATTATCAATCTGAATTTTTTTCTTTTGATTTTGTTAATTCAGATTGGTTTTTAAATTTGATTTAATAATATTTAGAAATACATTTTCATAAAGTATGAGTGTTTGTGTTGTAGGGAAGTTGAATGGTATTGTTATTTAGTGTGTGTTTTTTAAAGTAGGGTTCTTGCTATTGAGGCTACATATGGTAGGCCTGGGATGTCAATAAAAAGTCTTTCTTTGGTAGGAGTTCATGCATTTGTTTAGACTTTTAGTTTAAGTTGGGTTATGGATTGTTCCATACTTATTTCCTGGTTTCTTTGTCCTTTTTTAATGATTTTTCGAAATTGGTACAGTGGCTCATCCAAGTATTCCTTGGAAGGAATTGTGCCATACTTAGGGGCCGATTCCGATCTCGGCCGGTAGGGCTCCGAATCGGATTCGGCTTAACCGGATCCGATTCGGAGCCCTATTGCCCGACCGATTCGTACGCGCGTCCGGGCGAGCGAGTACGATGCGAAATCGCTGACCGACTCGTCCGGGCGTCCCGACCGCTCCGACCGACTTCGTTCCGGGTCTAACCGCACCGACCGACTCGCTCGGACTCGACTCGCACCGCGCAATGGAGCGTTCCCGGCCGGGTAAGTACGATGCGCGCCGCGAGCAGTCCGACCGAGCCGCGCACTCCGGCTCGAAAGAGCAGTCGGAGCCATGCTTTGGGAGTCCGTGTCGGACCCCCTGTGCGCGTAGCGCGCGAGTCACACACAGGGGGACCCATGGGTCCCCTACCTGTGCGTGTACGGCGCAAGTCGCTTCGCCGCGTACACGCTGTAGGAGCGCCCTTGTCCGCCTCGCACTTATTGAGTCAATGGGAGCCCGCGTACGCGTTGTGCGACCGGCTCCCAGTGACTTCAATGGGAGTCCGACCGACTCGAGTCCGATGGCATACGTGCGCATCGTACTCGTTCGGTCGGGCTGCACGAGTCCGGTCGGTCGGAAATCTCTCCGGGTCCGGCTCGGTCGGAGAGATTTCCGGCCCGAATCGGAATTGGAATCGGCCCCAGAGTCTGCATTATTTGTCGTTGCTTCATGGGCTATGGTGTTGTCATAGAAATTCCACCATGGAATGTGTTGCTTGGATGGTGTCTGTGGCCTTATAAGTGCAGATGACCAACCCAAATATCCTCAAAATAATCAATCTTTGGTGCTAATTATGTTTTATGTAGTTTGCAATAGGGGGATTCAAGTAGCATGTCATAATGTTTAGTGACAACTCCTACACAGACCTATTCTAAAGCTATTTTATTTTTTATGCAAATTCTAGGTTAGTTGCATATTCTGTGCTCAGGATGGATTTTTGTAGGTGGCTCCGTTGCTTCGGTTAAAGTGATAGCAGCACCCCTAAATTGCAGTGTGAGTAGATTTAAAATAATGTCGAAATCATTGCCTGCTCCAAATCAATGATTTTTTTGGTGGATTATAGTTGTTGTTAGTTTGTTGTTTTATATGTGTTGTTTTTTATAGTAAGTTGCACTTTGTTAGGTAAAAGTGCATACACTAAATGGATGTCTGTGTTCTTATATTGACTATGTATTCTGAATTCTTGACTGAATGGTGGAGGGCATGATTTAAAAGTGCTATCCATCATCTATGTGGTACATTAAGTTAGGGTTAGTAAATTGTTATTGGTAGCGTAAATTATTATTTTTATCATTATTGTGGTTGTCATATAGTAAAATGGTGTCTTGTTATGTGTAAATAGTAATTTTTGCGGTATGCCTATATCGTCATATTTTTAGGTGGCTATTCCACATGTTTTGGCAATTTTTATTAGAGTTGTATTGTCAGGAAATTGGCCTGTTGCTTGTTCAGGAATGTTTGGTATACTATTTTCCAAGTATAAATCCTGCTGGATCCTGTGAGCTCGCACTGGCCTCCTCTTCATCCTGTAAAATAGTTATGACTTCTTTTTCAATAATATTAGGAGCATGGTTATGTTCCTTAATCCTTTCAACTATTTAATTTGTAGTGGTAGCCCTGCCATAGCATGCATTATAAATACTATTTGGTGGTGCGTTTCCAATGTGTTTTGTCACTGGTGGTGCTATCCTTACTATACGTATATCCTCTATATATAATAATAGCTTCCCTTTTTGTGATTTGATGTATGCTGCTGTTTCCTATATTTTATCTGTGAGTTTTAACGTATAGAAAATATACATTTATTTTATTAAAAAAATAAGAGGTGATGTTATATTAATGTTAGCATGCTTACATAGCAGGTGCACATTTTGACTTACACTCTGGATGCTGTCCTTACTTCATTTTAGTTGTAGAATTTTGCTTTCGAGGTCTGTTCTTGGCACACTTTTCTTTTGTTGCAGTCTGTTCAGAGGGAAAATGTGTTAGTTGTCTCGGTTCAAATTTATTCTAAAATTTTATTAGTGGTTTACTTTTTTTTTTTTTTCTTATGATAAAGCTTTATTTTTATTTAATTTAAATTTTGTGCTTTGGTTACTATACTTACTTTTGAGATGGTCTTTTTTCAGTTTCCAGAAATTCAATGTCTTTGTCTTTATTTTATTTTCCTTTTAGCCTTTTTTCCTTCTTAAGGAGGATGCACCTGTAATTTGGAGAAAAAAATGTAGCATGGTTTTAATTATTTGTTATCTTAACATACTTTTAGTTATTTATTAATGTTGTTAGCTGTCATTGATTGTCCAACTTACTTTATTTGTAGTATTTAGTGGGTTCTTGAAGTGTTGCAGTCTTACGCTGCCCTGCTGTGATCTTTTTTCAAGAAACCTTTTGTTGTGCGTTTTTGTAGCCTTACTATACATTTTGTTAATTGAAAAAGCATTTCTATTTGTTAACTTTTTTAAATTTGAGTTTAATTGGTTTGTTGGAAGTGAGTTTGTTTTTTTTGTACCATTTATGGTAATCTTAATTAGTGTTTTCATTACTTGTCTAATGTATATTACATTTATTTTTGACATATTTTTATGGGCATATAAATGTAATGTAATATTATGTGTTTTATTTAGAATGTCAATTTTCCAGTGTTCAATATTTTGAATCTCATGATTGTTGTTATGTTTCCTTAGTTTTGATGTGTAGGCTATATTTGTTACTTCTTTATTTTTGTTTATGATATTGTTGTATTCTATATATTTTTTACATGCTATTTTTGTCATCAACATGGTAGTCACAATATTTATGTTTTCAATTTTTTGTGATATTTGTTTGTTGATATATTTTTTTGTTTAGTGTCTTAAAACCATATATGCACCACAGAATTAGAAAATGAATACCTTGGATAGTATGTAGATAAAAAACTTGGCCAATGGATTCTTTTTATTTGGAAGGTCATCAAAAATACATGGCAATGTCAACTAAGAGGAGGAATTTTTCATGTCCAGAAATGAATAGTTTCTGATAATTCTGAATATCGATTTCTGTTTCCATTAATTCATAAATTCATAAACTGGCATATATTGTAAAAGGCGAAAGTAAATCACATAGTCATAGTCGCTATCTCTACATAACCCCAAACACGATTAAACCTTTTGATGGTATTCATCCATATTTGATTTTTTTCAAAATAATATATGCCCAAAAGTTCCTGGGCCCAAAGAGCATGATCTGGTTGCACTCTGCTTCTCCATGTACAAGCAATTTGAAGTTGTGCTAATAGTATAGCTAAAAAACCAAAAAGGTAAGATATCTCCCCATTATATCCCATCATTACCAGCCCACCCCTTCAAAAATCCGCAGGCAGTGTGGGACTGGCTGGAAGTGTGGGACTCTCGTGTGCTGGCCGCCACAGATTGCCACTTGGAGGGGGCCTGTTTATGAAGTGTAAGCAGCATACCTCATCGGGCCTGAGCTCTTCCGGGGTCAGAACCCGGGCCCCCCTTGAGCGAAAGAATATTTCTGATGCTGACAACAGTGACAGGGAGGGGTCTTCCAACCCTGATTCCTCAATCTACACTCTCAGCATGACTTCCCTGACCTCGAAGGGCCTTGACATCTGTCTTATGTACTACTCAAGTCTTTTCATACCTTTTGCATTGCTACTGACAGGTGGGTTGAGTAATGTGGGCCTCCAACCTTGAGACCCCAGATTAATTGTCAGACTGGCCAACATCTTCCTCTCTTACTTGCCGCTTTGTTAGCTTTCTGCCATGTTACTTCCACACTTCTTTTTTTCCCTACCGTTTGGGACTTAGGTTGGATTAGGTGACAGATGATTAGGTTCTGGATGTGTGTGCAAGGGGTGTTGGGATTAGATGTTTTATGTTTTTGGTTGTATGTTTCGGTTTCGGTTTCTTTTTTCTTTATTCAATTGGTTGTTCGGCTTGCTGTCAACGGCTCACATAGACTTACCCCAAAGACCCAATGCCTATAGCAACCCTACAGGACATCTTTCACGCACTGACCTTGAACGTCCTTCAACAAGGTCGAGAGGGGCACTGTCTTTCAGTATATTAGAAGACATACACTACAGCTAGTATTTCTGCAAGAAACCCACCTACTCGACTAGTGTTGCACTGACTCAACATGGATGCACTAGGGTTTACCAATTAGGCTACACTAGCAGCTCACATGGCGTGGCCATATTCAAACACAAACACTTTGGGGCCGATTCCGATTTGGGCCGGAAATCTCTCCGACCGAGCCGGACCCGGAGAGATTTCCGACCGAATCGGACCCTAGCAGTCCGACCGAACGAGTATGATGCGTTCGTATGCTATCGGACTCGATTCGGTCGGACTCCATTGAAGTCAATGGGAGCCGGTCGTACACACGCGTCACGCGGGCTCCCATTGACTCAATGGGTGCGAGGCAAACAAGGGCGCCCCTACAGCGGGTACACGTCGAAGCGGGTCGTGCCGTGACATGCACAGGTAGGGGGACCCATGGGTCCCCTGTGTGCGACTCGCGCGGCTAGGCGTACAGGGGGTCCGACACGGACCCCCAAAGTGCGGCTCCGACTGCTCTTTTGAGCCGGACGGCGCGAGTCGGTCGGACTGCTCGAGCGCGCATCGTGCCTACCCGGCCGAGGAACGTCTCCATTGCGCGGTGCGAGGCGTGTCCGTGCGAGTCGGTCGGAGCGGTCGGCTTTGCGAGCGAGTCGGTCGGTGTGGTTGGGTCTCGCGAACGAGTCGGTCGGAGATTTCGCATCGTACTCGCTCGCCCGGACGCACGTACGAATCGGTCGGGAAACAGGGCTCCGAATCGGATCCGGTAAAGCCAAATCCGATTCGGAGCCCTACCGGCCGAGATCGGAATCGGCCCCTTTATGTTTTTAGTGTTCAGAACAGCCACACAGATGCTGGAGGTAGGTTTGTGGTGGTTGAGGGCACCATAGGGGATACACGATGGATGCTCTGCTCTGGCTACACACTCATCATCCTAGTTGACAGCTCCCTGCAAGCAGTCACCTCAAACCTTTGGAACTCCTGCTTGCCACGACGTTCATCGTTGGTGAATTTAACTCAGTTATAGACATGCCTGCAGTGCATTTGAAGAATACCCCTGTCTACACTCTAGGAAGTCCTCAAGACCATCATCAGGCGCCAATCATCTCCTACCAGATTGTTGCACAGTAACGTAGGAATAAGGAAATAAGTGACTTAGAAACTGCCATAACCATACTTGTAGGGCGGATAGTCCACTGTCCCTGACATGAGCATATGCTGAGATAAAAATATGCCTCACACTTGACTCCCACTCTGAAAACCATGCATGAGGAAGTCATTGAGGGGGGCGCCTTACCTTATGATCTTACACAGGCATTAATTATGGTACTCCCCAAGCCTGGGTGGCTGTTGATCAACTGACCCTCCTACCTGCCAATCTCTATGATTAACACAGAGACTAGGATTCTGGCCAAGGTTCTGGCTAACAGGCTGTCTGGGCTCCTACGAAGTCGGATCTACTGGGACAAAAAATGGCTTTTTGCAGGACATGGTACACACCGTTGGACAGCACTGATTGGGTCAATGCCAAGATGGCCCTCAGAATCCTTGCTGTGTCCATGCATTTGCGTCTCATACTTTTTAAAGGTCTCCACCGGGTGTACTGCAGCCCATGCAGACAGAATGAAGCCTGACTCTCACCCACTTGTCTCCATTGTAAAGTGACTCCCGGTAATTTCTATCACACCATCTAGACCTCTCCAGCCATACAAATACAGTAGGTTCAGGTTCATGAAGAATTGACCAAAGCTGTAAATAGATCTATCACGCCTGACCCTAGGATGGCACTATTGGTGCTAATGGCTGAGTTAGGTGGCAGCCGTGTCACAAGACTGTTTGTTGGAATAGGCCTACTGGTTGCAACACGAGACATAGATCACCATTGGTGGTCGGACATGGCCTCCACCATCAGAGAAGAATATATGATGTTGCAACGCATGCCTTTACAACGCATGCCTTTACAACGCGGTCATTACAACGACCGCGTTTTTACCACGCGTGCCATTACATCGCAAGTCGTATCAATGACTTGCTGTAGGGGGCGCGCTGGACTTAGGAATAGTATTAATTACTATTCCTACTCCAGTTTGTGCAACAGCAGGGATGGTGTTGGATTTAAAATCCAACACATTCCCTGGTGTTGCACACCCCCTACAGCAAGTCGTTTATACGACTTGCGATGTAATGGCACACGTGGTAACAACCCGGTCGTTGTAACGAAGGCATGCGTTGTGGAAACAGCGTTGTAAACGCTGTTTCCCTCAGAGAATGGTCACGTGGCATGGACCATTGTGCAAAAGCTGAGAAACATGTCTATATCCTATGGGGCTGCACCAAGAAGTCTCACCAAATATGGGACCAATGGTGGAGCACTTTATGATAAGGACCCATGATTGTGATTGATGTTTTCCAAATCTCACAATACTTGCTTGTATTGTTTTGTATGCATTGCTGAGCCAAATTCATATCTTGTGGTAATTGTTGTTTGTTGTTTCAAAGTTGAAATCAATAAAAAAGTTTTTATAAAAAGCTTTGGTAACAAATCTGGCTGGATACTGTGGTTTTTACTTATGAGTAATGCACTGATTTGAGGATATTGAAAAAGCACACCTTCATCATATAGTTGATGAATAAACTAGATATTATACCGCACATAGTTTTTTGGGTATATCTATTTGTGCCTCTAAAAACCCTTTGAGAGTAATATACCCATGCAGTTTTGGCACCTGCAGACAGTCAGAAATATCTTCCCAGACTTTACATAGATCTCTAAGACTCTTATTTCACAGATTGTCAGGATGATTCTTGGGGTTAGAGAATTAAAAAAAGAAAAGATTTGGTGGAGGGTGCAGTATTGCCTCAACAAATAACATATTGGTGTTTAGATTTTTGATTCATTTTGTCAACCTTCTGTAAAAGACAGCCCAACAGTAAAATTTGAACTTGGTAACAGTCCTAAAAACGAAAAATAAAATGTGACTCCTTCACAAGTAACAAGTCCACATTTGCTTTTTTTCTGTGAACCAAGTATCCCATTGTAGTGCTTGACTCTCTTAGGGTAGTGAAGCACCGCAGTCGCAGGCCAACTCAAGGGAGGTGGTGTGGACTAGTAACCCCAGTTCTCTGGTATGCAACAACAACACTCAATAAATCATTGCCCAGTCAGTGTCTTTTCTTTTGAAAAGAGAAATTACTTTTATTACACCCAATTCTAAAAACCATGAAAAATATGTAGGTCAGGTAGATGTAAATAACTTTGGTGACAGCCACATACCCCTAGTGGGACCTGAAGCCTATAACCACAAACATTCTCACCTATACTAGATGCAGTATTACAATATGAGGGTGTCATTTTAAATAAGACAGGCCTACTGGCTTTGTCAGGATATTTCTGCATCAGTAAAAGCTGCCACATGGTATTTATTCAACATTATACCACCACTGAAATCAATGCAGGAAGTATCCATATGCATTACGCTGTTACAACCCACCATTGGAGTCAGTGGGGGTAATACCAACATTCAATGGAATTCATTATATAATATAAGAGATGGGGTCGCTATGCTCCAGAGCCCAAGAGCAAAAGCTCAAGCTCCAGGAGTGCTTCAAATAAGCGGTAAGCCTCTCCTGGAGTTATAATTGCGTGTTTCCAAGAGACATTTCTCAAGGGGCCTGCAGCACTTTTGTAGTCCCCCAAACATACTTTGAAGTCTTTGGTGGTGCCCCTGCTCTTTATGGTATCAAAAAACAAGGGAAATCCTGGGATCATTAGGGACCAAGGGTACTAAGTGATTCTAGGAACAAGGGTCCCTAAACATAGCTACATTTTCTTAATACTTCTCATGGATACAATAATCATTTCCATGGACGGTTTCAATGACCAGAATTGTTGTTTAAATTTTATTACATAATATAAATTTTGACAGAAAAAATATATATAGGAATTAGCCCCGTCGGAGAAAATTCAAAAACAGGTGTTAAAAACTGACAAAAGAAGACATTTACAAACATACAGGCAAAAAACAGTGGGCAACATTTATGTACAACACTCAGGTCACATATTATGCAAAACAGTACATTGCTGCACCCTAAACGGAAAATATTCTTAACATAATCAAGCGGGTCTGATAGTGTGTCAATGGCGTTTCTATCCCCTAAGAATATGGGATCATCATCAGTTGCCTGGTATAATACCGAATGGTATATTTTATTAACCACCTGATTTTAACAACAATCTATAATAGTGAACCTCAAGTCAATCAATTTTGTGAATGTTACAATTAATACATATATGAACAACCTGAAATTAAAGAGAGAGAAGAAAAGGAGAAGAAAAATAATAAGTAATGAGGAATTCCAGTTTCAAAAATAAGAATATATGGACCATGCACCATTGTGAGAAAAAGTAAATAAGGCTGGGAGAGGTATTCTAGATTCTGTATAATCTCAGAATCTTGTCAGATGTGTATGGCATCAAAATTCATAGTATCACATGCATGTATCGTGAGGCGAGCAAATTGAACTATAGATAGGAGCCAACATGCTTCGTGAAAATTATATAAGTCATGCAGAATGCGAAAAACAATCCTATATTCAGACCATGTGAAGATGGGACAGATTGTCCAGCAAATTGTGAAATTGGCGAGTTTCAACGATGCGCGTGTGAATATAAGCCATAACGGGGCTAACCAAAGTCGCATCGGATTCATATTGGAAAAACTTATAGTGAGACTACACCTTAAAATCGTCATGATTATTAGTATCCCATGGGGGTATTGTGAGGCGTCATCCAAAATGCGGTGGCAATCCTAAAAACCAGACCATGTGGCGAGGGGACCGAATGCCCATGAAATTGGGAAATTGTACTAAAAAGGAATTAAAGATAA
Source organism: Calotriton arnoldi (assembly GCA_963921515.1). Taxonomy (NCBI): domain Eukaryota; kingdom Metazoa; phylum Chordata; class Amphibia; order Caudata; family Salamandridae; genus Calotriton; species Calotriton arnoldi. The sequence continues at coordinate 163,454 of CAWUFW010002330.1, read as the reverse complement.
GAGTATGAACATAATCCATAATGGGGCTAACTGAAGTCACATCTCATTTGTGTATAAAAGACAGAGTACCACCTACTTATAATGTGACTATACATACAGGTTGTCAAAGGCGATTTAAGCAAGTCCCGCCGAGTTCCAGTGGAGCAATTGCCTAAACGCAGGGAAACAAGGGTAGTTGTTTAGAAAGTGACCAGCATGCAGATGCGTGTCAAGAGATATAAGAATATCTCCTGCTAAAATCGCATGTGAAGAATATCTCCTGCTAAAATCACATGTGAATGTACACTGCGGTATCCCGGGATCGGAGAGAATATCTTACTGGTTACCATTCTGGAGGAAACAGTTGTTTTTAAAGTACAGTTATCAAATTGAGATTAGATCAGCGTGGTCCAGTCCGCAATACGGTTAAGGCTATTCTGGAAGCTGTCGTCTTCAGAATCTAGTTTAGTTCTGTTCTATTGAGGAATATAGAGATGTCACCTCCACGTATTGGAGTTCTTATGACCTCCATGACCTGACATTTGATATCATTCTCATCATGTCCCAACTTTGGGAATGTTCCATCAGCGGAGCATTCATCACCTTACATCTGCTCCGACTCCTGTTTTGACATATTCTGATGTGTATTTTTTGCGTAGTTTGTCCTACATAAATCATTCTGCATGGAGAGGTGATCACATAAATAACATTCTGAGTGTTACAATTTGAAAATTCCGTTAAGACATTTCACACATTGTTATGTACAAACTCTTTTGTTTCAATGGTGTATTCGCACACACTACAAAGACCACATTCAAAATGCCCGACCAGGGGTGTGGGGCTCCAAAGATCATGCAATGTTTGGTAAGGTTTTGCTGGGGGAGGCAAGCCCTAGAGAGGTACTCTTTTGTATTCCTGCTGTTCTTTAAAGCAAATAGTGGGCGTTCGATTGATAGTTTATCTGTGTTTAAGGTATGGCAGTGGCATTTGATGATCTTTTTGAGTTCGTTAGAGATTGGTGAGAATGTGGTAGCACAGACCATTCTGTTCGGACTGCTCTTAGGGGCCTATTATGACTTTTTGGCAGATCGGTGGTGCAGCGGTTTGCCACCGCTCCGCCAAAGGTCGCCCCGCCTACATGCTAGATTACGGCTTACAAGTAGTCTGGCAGGTGGGCGGGGTGAGCGGCGTGGCGGTCCCATGGTGGTGCCTCTCTTAAAGGCAGTGGTGCCTATGAAAAAGGCACCGCAATGGGACCGCACTACAAGGTTCCTGCACAGCATGGCCTCGAAAATCCAAGCTGTACAGGAACCTATGTGCATGCACACTATGGGCATTATGCCCCCCTGTGTGCATCCACATGTGGTGGAGGCACAGGGGGCCCTGTAGGGCGGAACCGCTGTGAAAACCCTGGCAGAGAGGAAACTCGTAATATGCTTAGTGGGATCGTGGCAGTCCCGCCAAACATATTGCAGCCTCTGACCGCCGCTATAATGCCAGGGAATAGTGGTTCCCTGGCGGAGCCAGCAGTCCCAAGGCGGTACGACTGCCCAGGTTGTAATCGGGCGGTTGGACCACCGGTGTGGTGGTGGCTGGATCCGCCACAGCTGTGCCACCTCGAGTCTGGCGGTCCTTGGGCCACCAGACTCGTAATAGGGCCCTTAATGTTGCGGGAGAGTAATACCTTGCATGGACTGTACCAGGCACTCTTGATGGATTTGTTGATGAGCTTACGTGAGTAACCTCTAGCCAAAAGTTTTCTCTTAAGCTGTTTGATCTTTATGTATTTTGGAGAGGGTATATATCACAGGCGTTCTCGGATTTCTGGTGTTAAGAAATAAATCTTCATTTTTGGTGATGAAGCCTTCTTCAAGACCTTTTTTGGTGTGCAAAGAAATAGTAGTTTGTAGTTCCTTGGTGGGATCTCCATTAAGTCTCAAGTAGTGGTCACTGTTCGAGATCTGTCTCATAATCTCATTTTTGAAGTCAGAAATGTCTTGGAGCACAATCCCTCCACCCTTGTTGGCTGGTTTGGCAATAAGGGCCTTATTACGAAGTCCGTCCGCCTGACACCGTTGCGACCGCACATGGTGCGGACGCATTCTCCCATTTCTCCATGGGCGCTTGTGTTACGACCGTAAACCGGGTGTAACACAAGCTCCCATTGAGAAATGGGAGGATGTGTTCATCCCTGCACAGGCACAAGGTGTAGGGATCAACACGGGGGCCCCAATTCTGACCAGTTGTATCATAATCAGCCAGTCGGAATTGAAAGCGACAATGTCGGTCGTAATACACCCTTTAGTGTTTTGTTGGCTTTCCAGTCATTAAGTGCATGTTTTTCTGAAAGGGTTATGTTGTAGGGGGACAAAACTCTTTTCTGAGCCAAATTTATAATATCTTTCAGTACCAGTTTTTCAAACATATGCATTTCAGGTGGAATAGTTGAAGATGGGGGCGAAAAACTAGATGGGGTAAAATTTGTAATTTCATGGGAGTGAAAGGATTATTCTGAAAAAATGCATGCAACCTGATTTTCCTAAAAACCTGAACATATACGTCTGCAATTCCCAAAAACTTTGGGCAGACAGCCGGTACAAAAGATAGCCCTTTACTCAACACTGAAATTTAAGTTGTCGATAGGTTATGAGTGGACAGATTAAAAATGGGGATGGTTTGATCATTTGTTATACCAGTGAGATCGGAGATAGGGATACATGTTATTGGTTCCCCCATTGGTAATATTTGCCTATATGTTTGTAAATGTCTTGTTTTGTCAGTTTTTAACACCTGTTTTTGAATTTACTCCGGGGGTGGAGGGGAGGGGGGAAATTCCTGCTCTTTATGGAGCACAACATATTCATCTTTGGCCCTGCCCTTGGGGACTACAGAGCAGTTCTAGGCCCGGTCCAATGAATATTATATGTGTGGGTTCCTGCACTCCTTTTTATCCTTTCCTTATGTTTTGTTGCAGAATCTGGGTGCTGGTACAAGGTGGAGGTAGCCCTCTTCTGGGTGCCCCTGCCAGCTCCCCTCCCGGTCGACACTGTTGGTGTGTCAGCATCTTCATTTTCCCCACCCACTCCGTGCAGGCAAGGTGTGCCCTGCTTCCTCTGATCACGAGCACAAGAAGCGGGTCCTAGGGATGGAGTCCAAAGACTCCATTCGTAATGAGCCAGCTTACTAGGAGATGAGGACCCAAGGGAAAATTGTGCTATGGAAGGAGGCCTCATGCACATCCCTCTCCATCTACTTAAAAAATGAGAAATGCAGCGACCCCTTGGGGCTTGCCCCTCCCTGGGGAAATGTTTTTTTAAATTACTTTGATGCACCTCGCAGTTTATTATCTGCTTCATCCCTGACCATTCTTAGGACTGATTTTCCAGAGGGAGGGCTCATTTTGCACTGAGTGGGGTGCATCCTCTTCAGTCCTCCTCGTCTCTAAAAGGGCCCTTTTTGGGAGAGCTGGGTTTTCTGGTTCCCTGATCCAAATCTGAGCTCTGACTGAGCTCCTGAGGCTCAATTCTCTTGGAGGCCATGTCCAAAGGCCCTACACAGCCAGCAAGAAGAACGCATTTCTGCAAGACTCCTAAGACCCTATGGCATCGTGGCCGTCTTGCAGGGCACCTGTGTGTCAGCAACAGAGTTAAGGGCCAGTCCACAGTCAGTCCAGAGGAACCATCCAGGGTCCCCCATCTGGTCTATTCCTCCAACTATTGCTCAAGGGGCATAATGGGGGCATCACCATTGGCCCTGGAGAGACCCATCTTTGTCCTGGGAGTCAGCTGGAATCAATGTCCCAAAGTCCATCTTTGCAGAGCAACAGGAGGCTTCTCTATCCAGCTGCACATTCATTCGCCATCACTCCCAGGCCGTGCCTTCTCATCGGTCTCTCCCTTGTGCTGGGGTTTTAAGTAGGAATGGAAAGTTCTAGAAGCCAGGCAGTCCTGGTCAATCCTAAGGTGCAACTTCATCACTCCACCCCTTTCCTAACCATCTTGCACAATATTCTGGGTCAATCCAATATGATGTCTCTAAATTGCCTGTGGAAATATCTCCCCTGAGAGCCTCAGCTCCGCCCTTAACTTACACAGCTGCCTGATCCCTTCCCACCAAAACTTCAATGGCAAGTCCTTACTGTATTGGTTCCAGCCGTCCGGCACACCTTTGTTCCAGTAGGCCTCCACTGTCCCAGCTCAGGTGCAGTGGGGTAAGTTAATTGAAAAATGCAGATTTCCTCATCCCTTTCTTTTCTAGGAACTGCGTCAAGCCCTGGTAATTGCTTCATTGTGTGGGGGGGACCTTGATTGTTCTACTGGGGAGCAGATTAGGTGGCCCAGAAAGGGGGTCAGGACCTTGAATCTGATTAAAAGCTGAGACTTGGAAATATGACAAATCTTAAAGTGCAATAATAAGTATATATATGGTGTTAAGGACTATAAATCTACACTTGGGGTGCCTGTTTACCCCTAGATTGCTACCTTTTTCGGTCCCATAGGCCTAGGTGGAGCAACACAGTACTCTAGAGCACATTTCACCTATAATGTGTGATTCCATATAAGGACCACATATTTTCAATAAGCACTACAGACCTATACTAAAAATTCCCACTCACTTTGCAAGGCCTACCCCCATCATTACTTCTCCCTGAATAATCCCTCTGTGAAAGGCTACCTGTGAACAGATTCTGTGCTGTGCAAGACGGGAGCTTCACACATGCAGGCCACACATGTGGGTACAGACATGGGTGTTCACGTGTTTGTGTGCAACCAGCCCAGAGCCCATTACCCTAGCTGCTCATGAGCAGCCTCATGTTAGGAGGTGGACATTGGCGGTTAGCATTCAGTCCATTTACCATGAATTTACAGTGAGTGAGACTCGTTCATAGTAAAAGTCCAAAAAACGGGGTAGTCTAGTGAGAAAAATCCAGGAGGACTAAATGGGCGAAATTCATTTGCTACACAAAGGTTAAGCGATCACCAGCTTTTTGATATATGAAATAAGTGTTACTCTCATGCCAAAATTGTAGAATTTCTGGGTTACCTCTCAAGCTATTAAGATGGATGAGAATAAAATCTCAGCAATAATTCAGCAGCCTTCATTATCGTCTATAAAAGTTGTACAAGGTTTTTAGGCCTCGTTTACATTTATAGAAAATGCGTTTATCACTTTTCTGAAACAGTAAGGCCATTACCAAACTTTCTCCATAAAGGAGTCGCTTTTAAATAGTCCAAAGAGGCCGATCAAGCATTTTGTTTTTTGAAGAAAAGTTTTTCTTGTGCTCATATTTTGCAACACATAAATGTTGAGCATCCATTTATTGTTGAAATGGATGTTTCGTGCCTTACTATGCGAGAGGTTTTGTCCCAAAGAAATTACTGGGCAGGTGCACCCTATGTCTATTTTGCCCCAGGTTTGCTCCCACAGAATTAAATTATATCATCTAAAGAAGTTTTGATGATTAAGAGCTCTTTTGAGGAATGAAGGCAATATTTATAAGGACCTAAATATTCTGTAGAAGTATACGCTGCTCACAGAAATTTGCAGTTTCTTAAATCAGCAGTACATGGACTCCCTGACAGCTTAGGTGGACACTGTTCTTTTCTGATTATGACTTTGTGAATAACTATAGACCAGGTACAAACAAGGGTAAAGTGGGCACCTTATCTTGGGAGAGTCAACTGGAAAATGAAAAGAAGGCAGTTAATTATCCTCTATTCATTTTGTCATCTGAGACTTGAAATAGTCATTTTACATCCCTAATCAAATTAGAAATATTTTTAACAAAAAGCCTGCCAGTCTATTGATAAAGACTCCAGTGTCAGAGAAAAGGAACGGTGAAGTGAGAAGGATGAGTTACTATATCAGGTAAACTCTTTATTTCCCCTGAGGTCCTCAAGTCAGCAGGCTATGAGGTGGTTTCATAATTTTAAACCTGCTGGGCATCCTGCAATTGCATAAACATCAGCAGCAGTTAGAAGGTATTTTTAGTGGCCACCTTTGTAGATGTTAAACAGTATGTTCAGACCTGTTGTTTTAATGCCCAGATTAAAAGTACACATATCAAACCTGTGTGTCTTTTGAAATCATTGCCTGTTTCACCGTTACCTTTCCATACAGTGTCCCTGTTTTTTCATTGGAAAATTGCTAAAAGGCAAAGTTGTACTGTTATTTTGCTAGTCATAGACCATTTAGCGAAGATGGAGCGTTTTATTTTATTCTACAGTTTGCCCTCTTCAAAAGAGTTAACGCAAATCTTTGTACACCATATCATTCTTTTGCATGGAACACCACAAGTTTTAATAACCAACAGGGGTTCTCAATTTACCTCTAAAATCTATTGTGCTTTTTGTAAAGAATTTGATATAGAAGTCTGTCTATCTATTAGCTTCCATCTACAGATGAGCAACATCTGCGATATCAAGCCTTACTATAAGGGGGTTGGTGAAAGACGTGGCTAGCAGAATTAATATATAAAACAACTGAACATTCAGCCACAGGGATGCCATCCTTATTTTGTATGGATGGACATTATCCCAGAATATTGCCATTAGATGAATATTTGTTTCCATCGGTTCCTTCAGTGCAAGAACATTTATCTTTGCTAAAGGTATTTTAAATGTCAGCACAGGAGGCACTGGGAAAAGGGAAAGATGGTTGAAAGATATATGCAGTTTGAAAAAGAACCCAAATTCCCAAATATACAGTGAAGAGAAAGTCTGGATCCTTACAAAGAATGTACATTTGAGGAAAACGTTTAAGTTAGAACCTAAATTCATTGTTCTATTTTCCATTGTAAAAATTGTGAATCCTTTACTGTAGGGTCAAAAAGTTCTTTGTATATTTGTTGAAACCCTGTTCTGAAAACAGTCATTTTGCTCCAGATTCTATTCCAGTTCAGATGAATGCCGAAAAAGAATATGAAAAACATAAGAGTGGAGATGCACACATTTTTAGAAGACATTTGCATATTTCGTGGTTTGGAAGGGCATTCCCTGATGAGCGATCATGGGAACCTGAGTCCAGTCGTCATGTTTCTCATTTGATGCATGAGTTCTATGCCAGTATTCCAGAAAAACCAGGAGCTCCTCCACTGAGATCAGATGACAGATTAGTGGTAGGCTATCATGATATGTGACATACTCAACTTGCATGAAAGAGTGATACTCTAAATTGCTTGAGAGTGTGCGTATGCACAAGCAGGAAAGATTTCTCATGTACGGGGATTGTTGAAACCACTTAGTAAGAAGCTTCTCCTCTTCACTGGACATCCTACTTGAGATATCCGAGTTCACTGAGGGAACCTACATGTCCCATGAAGCTACAGGACTTTCATGAGTGCTGGCGGGCATTTTGAAGTCACAGAGTATAAGTTACTCATGGTCCAGAGCATTCATGCTAAGCAATTGAGATACATAGTTGTTCCAGCTAGGAACTTGTTGGCAGAAGCCATGAAGACTATTTTGTGATACTTTGGATTTGACAAAAGATCAAACTATTCTAGGGAACCAATTGTGTTCTAGGATTTAGACTGCATTTCTTAGTACTGTTTCAGGAGCTTCCCTTTAAAGATTATGAACTCATGTTTTTGCACACCTTGGGGCCGATTCACAGAAATAATCTTAGATAAAATCCTAAACTTACTACTTTTGGTATTCACAGAAGGCATTTAGTAGTAGTAAAGTTAGGACTCCTAACTTTACTACTACTAAACTGAGATAAACTTACTACTTTTGGTATTCACAGAAGGCATTTAGTAGTAGTAAAGTTAGGACTCCTAACTTTACTACTACTAAACTGAGATAAACTTACTACTTTTGGTATTCACAGAAGGCATTTAGTAGTAGTAGTAAAGTTAGGACTCCTAACTTTACTACTACTAAATGCCTTTGTGAATACCGAAAGTCAAAAGTTAGGATTTTGTCTCAGTTTAGTAGTAGTAAAGTTAGTGCCTTCTGTGAATACCAAAAGTAGTAAGTTTAGGATTTTATCTCAGATTAGTTCTGTGAATCGGCCCCCTTGTTATTTCATATGAGGAATGGACAGATCCTCATCCCTTCAAAGACTTTGATAACATTTTATTTTGTACTAAGGTATTGATACAGATTGGGAGAGTGGTTGCCTGTTGTCAGGTGAACTTGATAATCCTAATGTGTGTCTGTTATATTGCAGTTTATGTGCCTGTTACTTTGAAGATAATTGGAATTACAGAGCATGTTCCTATTTTATAGAAGGTTGCTGTCTGTAGCAAGAAACACATAATAGCTCTGACTACTTCTGACATAAATGTCATCAGCTCTGGGAAGATTCAGAGTTTCTCCAAGCATTAGAGATGTTTGAAGTTCTCATGGGCAATATTAGAAACTAGATGCTTTAGCAAGATTCATAAGACACTAAAGGCCTCTTCTTGTCTTTAGATATTAACGATCCTCCAGCTGAAGGGAGTACATAGCTGAATGACAATTTATAGTGGTGCTATCCAGTGTCTTTGTTTTTTCTTTTATCCCATTCCTCTTTCCCTGGGTGTACTTCAGAGATGAGGGGAACATACATTGATTCCTTTTGATCTAGACTACAAGGTTAGTGCCTTTCTGACAAACATGTACTGTAACCTTCCAGTGAATCAAGAGCAGTATCTGCAGCAGACAGATGCCCACTCGATTGATGTAACAATAAATTCAACCACATCAACCCAGTTCTCAAAGCAGCTGTACTCCCTCCCAGGGATCGAAGAGGACCTTTGATACTCTATACAAGAAGCACAAAGCCATGCATTTCCAGACTCTTCTCTGACTTTGCCCCTTCTGTAAAAGGCAGAAGATCAGCTGTCAAAGGACTTGTATTTGGTCAGTGTTTCAGGAGACAGAGATTGTAGACATCATATTTTCACTAATAGGAGCTGTAGTATTGAATTAATTATCCCTGTTGCTGTTCTTTTGCCTATGAGCTACATGTAGCCTAGATTCTGAAATTCTCCTGTACTCAGACATGTCTAAGAAAACATATATCTTTCTGCTTGAAAGAATTCCTCCATCTTCAGAAAGAATGAATAAATAGTTATTACATCTAAACCCAAATAATTGTATGTAATATTCTGATAGGAATAAGGACCAGGCCTCCCGTTCTCTCTCAATCTTATATTAATTGTGGGGTAAGACGGAGCAAAGTAGGTCCTCATTACGGTCCCTTAGCTCTGCAGTCAATATTTGCAATCATACACAAAATAAATTATAGCATACTGATAATCAACTGCTTTTTATTTAAATATACATCTAATCTAATGTTCAAGAAATACATCATTGCTTTTATGGTTAAATGATGTGAGACACTGGTCTACAACGTAACTATTCCAGCTACTGGAAGGAAAATGTGGTTTACAACAGCTATTCACAAAAATATCTAAATGCACAGCTGATTCATTGCTAATATTGTCAATTGTAAGATAATGATTAAACAAAATATTCTGGCTGTTCAAATGCTGGAGAAACAGGGCAGATAACAAAACATGTTATGGGAAATAAACACATAGTGGGGGCTGCAAGTGGCAATGAAAAAGAGGCAGAAGAACAGAGGTTTCTTCCCCAGTGCTGAGCCCTTATTTAGCTATTTGGGGTAGTTCGTGCTTAGCGCTCCTTTTTTTTTTTATAATCAATTTTATTGAAATTGTGACTTCAAGACACATATCTACCAATGACAAAAATCGCATACAGGCAATGACAGTTGCATGGATTGACATTAATATAACCAAATTGCATAGAGTTACAGCGACAGCCCATAATAATTGCACCATTTCCCCCAAATGCGGCTGTGCTTCTGAGGGCAGCCACGAACTACAAAACAGTTTTTTCCTCCTGCACACACCAGTCCATCCCTTTATGCCAACACCTGTTGGTCAGTGGCAAGAACTGCTTCCAGGTACGGGCTACGTCACTCTTAGCGACCAGGCACACCATTCCCAGAAAGGCCCGCTCCACACTCAGGCCCCCAAAGTCATCCAACAGCCCAAGTAATACGTTACGAGGGGTGAGATCCACTGGGCGATCCAGGACAGAGGAGAGCTCCGGACCAATTCCCTACCAATAGGGCCTCAGCGCTGTGCAATCCCATGCCATATGGGAAAAGTCAGCTGTTGGCTATGCGCACTGTGCGCATGCGGTCAAGGCATTGGGGGTGAGGTGCTGCAGACCCTGGGGGGTGAGATAAGTGGCGTGCAGATAGTTGAATTGAACCATTCGCAGTCATGTTGAGATTGCCAACTCCCGGGGCACCATGCAAGCCTCCCTCCATTATTTTAGTTCCAGATCCTCAAACCATGCCTCCCATCGCCACCTAGCGTGTTCAAGGCCATCTGGGGCATGAATAACCAGCGAAAGATTGATCCTTGAGATAGCTCCTTTACCCAAATGCCCAAAGAAAATCTTCACCTCCAGAGGACTATATTCGGGGAGTGCCGCATCCAAGAGACCATGTGCATTTAGAGCATGGCGTAATTGGAGATACTGAAAAAACCGAGTGTTGGAAAAGGAGTACCGGGACCTCAAATCCTGGAACATCTCAAGGCGGCCCCCTCTAAAGACATCTCCCAGTTAAGAGATCCCAATACGGTCCCAGGGGCAAAGCCCTCCTGCGCAGAAAGCTGGCCCAGCCACGTGCCCCTCCACAGGGAGTCAGCTCGGTGAGTCGAGGGTCCCAGCCAATAAGTTGAAGGGCCGTCCTCCAGTAGGTAAGGGCCACATGCGTATGTTATGTTACTGAGATTTATACAGCGCACGAATACCAAACGGTGTCTTGGCGCGTACACACGGGTAGTGTAGTAAGGGGGTACAGGAGGTCCATCAGACCATCCAAACTCAGTGAATAAATCTCTAGGCTGTAGGCCGGGTCGTCCCATTCCTCGGTGAACCATTCATTAATCGGTACAAGGTGGGCTGCGAGATAGTAAAGGTAGATGTCCGATAGACCAAGGCCTTCATCGAAAGGGGAGTTGCACAGTGTTTGAAACGCCACTCTGTGCCTGACCTCGCCCACACGAAATTAGTAATTTTGGCATTCAGGGAGTCAAACCCTTTGCGGGGGATGGGGTGGGGATAGTTACCCAGACTTATAAGTAGCACAGTAGGCACACCATCTTAAATAGGGCGTTAGACCTCGTTGAGTTCAGTGGAAGAGTCATCCATCGGCCGAGGTCACTATCGAGTGTTGGGGTCATTGCCTGGAAATTAAGATTCCACGCCAGGTCTGGGAAGGGGGACATGTGAATCCCTAGATATTTAAAGGAATTGCGATGGATAGGGATGTTGGGACACCAAACCCGCCTCTGAGCATCTCCCCTCACCTCCACCAGGCAAGACTTGCCTTAGTTAATCTGAAGGCCAGACGCCATGCCGTACAACTGAAGGAGGGTCAGACAACGGGGCCCAGAGCACTGTGGATTTTGTAAGAATATGAGAATGTCATCCGCATATAATACAATGCATCCTCAAATCCACTTCCCCACTGCCAGCCCCAGATCTGTGCATCACAGCGGATGAGCCATGCCAAGGGTGAATAGCAATGGGGAAAGCGGACAACCCTGGCATGTGCCGCATTCATTGGGGAATAGGGAAGAGAGTACCCTGTTTACCCGGACCCAGGCGGTCGGGGTGTTGTAGAGAAGATGCACCATGTGGCAGAAAACCTCCCCAGTCCAGCCCGCTGGAGGACCCCATCCAGAAAGTCCCGAGACACTGTATCAAAGGCCTCAGTAAAGTCAACTAGAAGGAAAGCCAAAGAACCCTCGGTGTCCTGTGACTGAGAAAGTGCGCCATGCACCCTCCTAATACAGTGGCGCGTGCTGCGGTTCGGTATGAATCCGCATTGGTCTGGGTGGATTAGATGTGGTATGGCATGTACTAGCCTCGTTGCCAGAACTTTCGCATAGATCTTGATGTCAGTGTTAATGAGGGAGATCGGTCAGTAAGTCAAACACTGATCGCGGGGAAGGCCCTCCTTGGGGAGGACTACAATTGTGGTGCAGTCCAACTCGGGTGGAAAGGACCTACTCCTCACCACCGCGGTATAGAAATTCAAAAGATGTGGGCATAGGATGTCTCGGAATCGCTTATAATTCTCTGCGGGGTACCTGTCAGGACCTGCTGTTTTACCAGATTGCAGTGCCGTCACTGCCCCATGCACCTCCTCAAGCTGTAGGTCCTGATCCAGCTCCTGAGCCAAGGCCTACGGTATGAATGGCAGCGGTATATCCCTCAGGAGTGGATTCGCTGCCTCAGCAGGAGGAGGCGCGTGCCGGGAGTACAACCCTGGAAATGATTACTCTTGGAGATGCCCAGAGGTGTCCCGGACTGCCGGTACCACCAAGTCAGAGATGCAACGGGTCGCCAGCCAATAGAGCAATTTGCCCGATTTGTCACCGGACGCGTATAGGTTCTGTGTGGAGGCCAGCCAACACTGTTTGGCCTCCTAAAGAGCGACCTGATGCAGCTCCGTGCCTGCTGCAGTCAGGGAGCGGTGGATGTCCTCGATTTCACAGCGGCGCAGGTTGTACTCCAAGTGTAGTATGAGACCCTCTAGTTCGGTTGTCCGCAGGAGGTGCTGGGCCTCAGCTCGGCAGACGTACCCCTTGAGTCGGCCACGTAACGAGGGCTTACTGGCTGCCCACAGCATCGCTGTGTAGGAGACCGAGCCAACGTTAAGCTTAAAGAAAGTCTCTAGTTCTTCTTCCACGAATGCTGTGCACTCGGCACTCTGTAAATGCCAGACACTAAATCTCCAAGCCGGGCGAAAGGTGTTTGGTTAGAGCCCTCAGGTCAACAGGAGCAGTCCATGGTCCGAAATACCTCGTGGGAGAATATGTACGGACTGGACCATCAGGAGGTCCAACACCGGGAGCCACAGCAGATCTATGCGGGAGTCTGCGCCATGTGCCGCTGAGCGATGAGTGTAAGCACGTAGGGCCTGGTGCCAGGAGCACCATACATCGCATAGGCCAACTGAGTCAGCCCAAGAAGCAAGACAAGCCGATCGGGTGCACCTGCAGGAGTATGAGGCAGTGGAGGCATCCAGATCTGGATCGGGGAACACACTGAAGTCACCTCCAAGCACTGTCACCCCCTGAAGAAAAGTCAACAGAAAATACTGCAGCGGCTGGAGGGTTGCAAAAGGGGGGGTGATGTAGCACAATACGAAATTGTAATGCCTCGTGTCCATTCGCCCCTCAACACCCACGTAGCACCCCTGAGAGTCCGAGTATTGCCCAGTCACCGCCAGGGGAAGGGACTTGTGAATCAGAATGGCGACCCCTCTCAAGCCGCGGGTAAAGCCAGAGTGATAAACACTGATATAACCGAAGCGGCGTAGGAAAGCACAGCGCGTACCCAATAGCTGATACTCCTGTAGAAGAACAATTGCCGGCCTATGACGTCTAATATACCACAAGACTGCAGAGCGCTTTATCCGGTCCAGCAGACCGTCAACGTTCCATGGGAGTACTGTTTCTCTAGGCGGGCCATGACATGCTTAGGGAACAGTGATTGAGTCCTGCCAGGGGGGGAGGGTACAATATACCAACCCAGGAGCCTGCAACTTGAAGCCAAGCAAGATTGAAAATAACAGTGGTCGTGTCTGCCGCTAACAACCTGTAAGGAAAGAAAAACACAACAGAAACAGTCTTAACCACCCACCCCCCAACACCCTTCACTCCACACTTCACCCCAGAAAGCATCTGTCGCCCTTGAAGAACTACCCACAGCAAGTTAACTCAAGAGAGCGTCTGTAGCCAAGATGGGTCCATACAGAAGGATGTGAAGCCTGACAACATAGAGCAATATAAGTATGTACCACAACCCAGGCACGGGGAGCACTTGGGGGGGTATCGGCTGGCTCCATCCAATAGGTTCAACTGCCCCAAGGCCCACCAGGGTGACACAGGGCCATCAACAACCCCGCTCAGTTCCCCTCAGATGCCCCTTAAAGCAAAGGAGTAGGTAAGGTTAGAGAGAGTTGCATCGGCCAGTCAAGATGGTGAACCCTGCTGGGAGGGGATATCCAAGCCAGTGTCTGTGGACTGGAAGATTGCGGTAGTGTCCGACAAGCTGCCGGTAAATGTCGGTGAGAGTGGGTGCAGGGCAGCCTTCACCAAAACTGAGTCAACCCCTGCCTCGGCCATGTCCCGTTCAGCCCGAGGCCTCTGGGAGCAGGAGCGATTCCCCTTCAGCCGGCGACGAGGATTTTATTTATTTTTATTTATTTGCAGAGTTTTATATAGCGCTGGCTAGACCCAGAGGTATCAGAGCGCTTTACATGAGGATCAGCGAGTTACAAGTTACAAAATTACATCAGTTACAGGAGCCAAGTATAACATAGGAGAAAAACAGTGAATACACAATAACATGGGTTATTAGCGCATAGCATAGCCAAGACACACGTCAAATTGGGCATGGAAGGTATGGGGGGAATGGTAAAAAGGGGTAAGGAATGCATAATCGGGTCAGGCAGACCGGCAAGAGGGAAAGTACTTACAAAACAGTCACAGTAAAAGACATACAAACCGGCTGGGGACCAACAATCATAAACATCCCATGAATCGGTGATAGTATAAGATGGGAGGGGAGTAGGAGACCAAAGGGGGGGGAAAGAACAGACAGGCGAACAAGGAGCAGTCCAGCAACAATGAGGATAGGTCGAAACCGCCAAGATGGAGGACCCAGGCCATGGGAACCGACAGCATCAACCCAAAATGGCAGAACACACAAAAATCCAACATGAAAACCACAAGGCAGCAGACTCGAAGGCTTCACGCAGGGTCGGATGGGGGAGGCAGCCACATGACCACGGAGGGAGGAGGGCAGGACACCGCCAATCACAAAGCGGGTCGTCGACTTACACACACCCAGGGCTCCAGGGGCAGCAGCATCGCCATTCAGAATGCCGCAAAGACTGGGGAAAGTCAGATTTGGGCGCCAGGCAACAGCCCCGGAGAGGTGGAGGCAGCAGCGGGGACCAGGAGGGCGCACCTCCCCAAAACTCAAGAAGCAAACCAAGCTCAGGGGCACTGGTCAGCAGCGCCGCAGTACTCACTACCGCTGAACCCCCACCGGGAGAAGCAAGACTCATGCATCTCCGTTGTCGCTAGGGAGGCGGTGCAAGAGGACAGGCAACCGCAGCAAAACCCGGAGGGTAGGGACCGGCCACGAGGGGAGATCCCCAGCCGATCCCCTCCCCAGGCACCCAGGCATACCCCACCAGTCATCGGCCACTGAAATGGCTCCGCCGCCAGCAGATCCTCGGCAACTCGTCGGAAAGCGGGGAGGAGAGGAAAACACAGTGGAGAGACAAGGACAAACCATGTCCAATGTCCGGCTGGGTAGGTGACGGCTGAGGGGGAGAGCCAGAGCCAGTCTCCTCTATAGCTGCCTAAACAGCTCCACCGGGCATCGGCCATGTTGATCGAGGCTCCGCGGTCAGCACACTACTCAAGGTTCATCGGAAGATCTGGAACTGGGTCGCGGGAACTGGAGAGCCGAATGGCCGCAGTCCATAAGAACCTCAGGTGAGCAAAAAAAGGTCCAAGGGGGGTAGATTCCAGGGACCAGGGCCAAAAAGGAAATCCCTGGCCAGGGAGCTCCCGACCGGATCTCCTCACCTGGTGGCCAACTTGTCCAGTATCCAGGATGAGCCGGGGCTCTTACCAGGTTGTTGTATCCAGAACCCCCTGCAAACCTCAAACTTTGACTAAAAAACACAGTTTCCTCGCATTTCTGTGATGAAAAGTTCTGGAATCTGCAGGGACCCACAACTTCCTTCCACCCAGCATTCCCCTAAGTCTTCTGAAAACAATGGTATCTCACTTTTGTGGGTAGACCTAGTGCCCGCAGCAGGAAACAGCCCAAAATGCAACACACATACATCACATTTTTTTACCCAAAACTGACCCATTTTTTGCAAAGTGGGTAGCTGTGTTGTTTGGGCCCTAGCTTAGCCGGCACCTAGGGAAACCTAGTGAAACTTCGACTTAAAAAGCAAATTTTTCTCGCATTTCTGTGTGGAAAGTTCTGGAATCTGCGGGAAGCCACAAACTTCCTTCAAACCCAGCATTCCCCTAAGTCTTCTGAAAAACAATGGTATCTTACTTGTGTGGGTAGGCCTAGTGCCCGCGACAGGAAACAGTCCAAAACGCTACACAGATACATCACATTTTTCCATCCAAAACTGACCCGCTTTTTGCAAAGCGAGCAGCTGTGGTTTTTGGGCTCTATCTCAGCCGGCACTAAGGGAAACCTACCTAACCTGTACATTTTTGAAAACTAGACACCTAGGGAAATCCAGGATGGGGTGACTTGTGTGGCTCTCTCCAGGTTAGTTTACTTAGAATCCCTTGCAGGGATTTTAGTCAACATTTGAAGTTTGCAGGGCATTGTGGGTAAGAAAATGGTGTGGGATGCATGCGAAGCACACCACCCTGGACTCCCCCAGATGTCTGTTTTTCAGAACTGTCTGGGTCTGGTAGGTTTTTCCAGATGGCAGCCTACCCAAGCCCAAAAGGTTCAGCTGTTCACCATTGCAAGTGGGACGATATATGGAGTTAGCCACACTCTCCTGCCCCATATGTAAAAACAACACCCAAAAGAATCAAATGTCCTCTCGCTTGCCATGCGGATGGGATGCTTTAGTCCGTAGGAAAGCATAAAAACGGTTGTGGTTTCAGGGGTCATGGTTGGGCCTGATGTTAGGATGGGAAATACCCATCCCATTATTTTATTAAAAATATATATTGCTGCCATACAGTGGGCTTTCTGCCCCCCCCCCCAGGGGCAGATCGGATGTAATTACCCCAATCTGTCCCCTGGGGGGGAGCAGAAAAGCTGTTGCCCCCTTTAGTTGGGGTGGGGGCATAACCGTACCCATGGTAAGCAGCCTTCAGCCCTATATTTAAAACAAATGGCTATGCCCATGGTGGGTAACCCCCCTATATTTAAAAATAAATAAATAAATGAAACATTCCCTAATGTCTAGTGGGCTTTCTGACCCCCTGGGGGGACAGATTGGGGATAATTACCCCATCTGCTATCCAAGGGGGGCAGAAAGACTATCACTTTAGTTTTTGGGGTTGCGGGCATGGCCCTGCCCATAATGGGCTGCGTCCATCTCTAGTGGGCTTTCTGCCCCCTCCCCCGGGGGGCAGATCAGGGGTAAATACCCTCAATTGCTTCCCACAGGTTGCAGAAAGACTGATCTGCGTTTTGGGTGGGGGAGCACAAGCCCTTGCCCAAAGTGCCACTGACCCAAAATCCCAGGTGGTAGTGGGTAGATTTCTGCTTGAGGATCGCTCTCCTATGGTAATCTCCAAGCAGGGATGATGATGATGAAGACAGATTAATAAAGCACACAGATGCTCCTGGGAGTGTCCAGGCTCTAGTCAAGCTTTAAGTAGAAGATTACAGAGTGGTATGCAGAGGCTCGTTTTACTTTCACTTTAGTGTAATAATGTCAGCACGCGCTGGTCGTCATTACACAAAACAAAAAAAAGACTCTGACTGCTCAGAAACTCTTCTGAGCAGCCAGAGTATAAAACAAGCATTTGCAATGCAATAGGTCTTGCAATTACTGAACGTTTGAGCTATTGGCGCTGCAAATGATAATGTTTGTTATTTTTTGTTGTTAAAAAATATCCCAGCAATAGCATAAATAATAAAATAAAATCCATGATGCAAGAAAAGGGTGCAGTACCACAGGCTGTTACTAGATGTCCCTGTGGAGTTATAAAGGGACCTCTATGCCCCACATAAGGTACTGCACCTTTATGTATGCTACTGCTGGGCTATTTTTTATTTTTTAAAAATCTAACATACATTATTTTTTGCAACGCCAATAGCTTAAACTTTCAGTAATGCTAACCTGTTTTACTTTGTAAAATACAGGCATTTTTTGTAAGAATGGTATATATAACTTATATCTCTCGCTCCAAGTGGTTATTAGTGCATAGGTCATCTTGAGAGCCAGCACTGAGTTTAGTGACCAGGTTTTGAAAGCAAAAAAAAGGGACATTTCACCAAAATATAGAAGGACTAATTAAACATTATATAAGGGGCATAGAATGGCAGCTTTTATGAATATAAAAGCACAAAAGAGGAATAAATAAAAACATCAGTTTTTAAACCCAGAATCTAACATGCTATTTGAACAGCTTTTTAATAAGAGCTGCTAATTAGTACCTGCGGTATGAAACAGCTTCTAAATAAAATATGCACGCATTGCGAGCATTTTGTTGCAACCCCTGCTTTTTTTAAATAAATTTCAGTGACAGTCACGATGAATGTAAATTAATCCTAAAAGAGCTTTATTGTCCACATGTTGGTGACAATGTGGAATATCAGGCAATTCTGCAATTCCTAATTACCTTAAGCTTGAACGTCCCTTTTTAGGTCTCGCGCCTAGCGTTGCAGTGCGTAGCACTGCTCGCGCAGCGCGAGACCTTTAGAAAGGGCTTCTGAAAACGACCCACACGCTCGTGCGTGTTGTTTTGTTTTCGGAAGCCCACATTGGCTGGAGCGTGCGTTTTTTTTTTTTAAACGGCACACGATTGGGCAAAGGCGGGCGCATGTCCCATTCCCGACGGTGGCCAGAACGCGCAGCAGCGCGCGTTTGCCTCGCTGTCGCTGCCGCGCTCCCTCCCCCCGCTCCTCTGTGGTGCGCGGCACCACTGGTTTTGCATGTATTGCTCTAAAGCCAACTACGCTTTCTGTGAGTAAATGTTTCCTTGTGAATGCTGCACACTCCTTTGCCGCGCTTCTCCTCGCTCCTCCAAACTGCGCACACTGGATTGCCTTACATGCCATCTGGATCGGAGTCTTTGAGAGTCTAAATATTTACGCCTCTGTGCAGCAATCACATCTACTGAGATAATTAACAAGTCTACCGCGTGCCAGCATCTAGTCTTTCCTTGGAGCGCGAGAAGGGACGCAGTTTGTTCCTGGCGGCATTGATTGCCGCGAGGCTTTCGAAAGAAGTGCCTCGTTCTTGGTGCTGTGACATGAAGTTCACCACTACATGGCTTTTAAATGGAAACTCTGGATGTCACATGTGGTGGGAGAGTTTACAGGAAAAAGTTCTACTGTATACAGGACACAGGGTTCGGTGTGCTCAGAATGAGGGTAATGTAAGTTGTGCAAACATAAGGGTTGGTGAGCGCGGGTGGAACGCGTTCAGAAATAAGCCATGGAACCACATCAAGGGGGGAAGTTCGTTATTGTGATGACGCAAAAGTAGCATCTTTTGTAGCGGAGCCCTAGTGTGAGAGACCTCCATGTTCTGCAGACCTTGCAGATGCATATGTACTACTGGTGACGCCTGAGCACAGGTGGCAAGAAGTGCCTACAGTGTCTGCTGCTTCAGACTCCGGGGGGGGGGGCGGAGTAAGAAAACTGGGTGGAGGGCTCAAACTATTGCGTCACTCTTGCTCTTCAGAGATTTAGGAGTAACAATGTAAGATAAATCTATTAAATGCCTTGTAACACATGTAACACGCTTTCCTCGAGTAAACATTCACGTCATCAAACAATTAACCCAGGTAGTGATCAGCAAACCGCCATTTTGTCGGAAGGCCTCATTCTAACTAGGGTGCTAAAAATTGGCACAAACATACAGTTTGCAAGCAGTATTGAGTTGTTTTGCACACAAGTATTACTTTTTTGGGGTGACTCATTGTGAATAATGTGCAAAAAACGGTATATGGAACTGTTTTTCTGCACAGTTTTATCTCCACCTTACTCCTAGCTATCACACTTACCTCCAGGTAGCGTCTGAAGTCAGCTGCCTGATTTCGGGAATGAGCGCAATTTGTTCTAATCCTCTACTGGGTGCAAAATGTTGATGTTTTGACCCCGATGTAACACTTTTTAGTCCAACTCGGGAAGTGGCTGAAAGTCTTTCTGAAACTTGCCCTTCCCTGACTGTCAGTAGAAGGGTCATTCTGCAGACGGCATGGGAGCTGATAGCATGCTGTAAAGTGCATTGTTTGCTCTTTCAAGTGATAAGATTGCTTAGATCTCTACCAGGGCTAGGACTTTGAACTTACTTGTATGAACCAAACCCTTGAAAATGCTTCTTTCCACTGCTACGCGGGCACCTTCAATACTGCCAATGAAACCCCCTTTTCAGGTTAACGGATAATAGTGCCAGAATACGGCGCTTTGACGGTGCAAGCAGTGGGCACATGGACTGGGGCTATCTGATCAGGCATTCCAGTTGCAGGCATGCCCCAGCTCCCTTCGTTTTACGCATTCCTAGAATTATTGTAATCCAAGTGCTGAGGCTTGAGCATGAGGGGAAAACTGAAATAGGGTCAGTTATCTGTGACCATCTGATCAAGTGGACCAAGCACATTTCTGCCGTTTTTATGGATTGTTATTTTTTATGAAACTGAATTACTGATTTTTCTTTCTAATGAGGTCCAACTGGGCCGAAACTTTCTGGAAGTTCCTTGTGCTTCTCTTCAGAGGGAGTCTGACCCGTCCGTTTGGGTTGCACTGTACCTACAGCAACAGGACCAAGTCTGATTTGCATAAAGTGGTCCCTTTATAAAGTGGCACATTGGCGAAAAACACACTGGACTGGATAACAACCCCAAGGGATTGCCAGTGGCTGAGACTTTTCCCAGCATTCGACAGATCACCTTTGTGTTTTCATTGGGGCAATGCCCAAAGTGTGCCGGGTATGCCCAAAGTGTGCCGGGTATGCCCAAAGTGCGACAGGTATTCCCAAAATGTGCCAGGTGTGCCCAGACATGGGTCTCTAGCTCAGCACTGAAGCTGCACCTCGCTGATGAGTCCAAATCCTATTTCTGTGTGCATGTTTGTTAAGTGACGTGCAGGTTCCTGTGACTGGTGGGAGTTAATGGAGATATGAAGGCCAGGTTCAGAATGGGAGCGGTTTTATGCTGTTCTCAAAGTATTACCTTCTGTTGTAGTGTTGAACTGAGAGTAGACTGAACATCAGTGGCTTGTCTTCGCTGCTTTATGCGCTTTCATGCACATAGATTGTCTCAAATGTTCTTTCTTGTAACTCTATGCTTTTCAGTATTAATCCCTTCAAAAGTGAAGTCTGAGCCAAGAAATAACATTGAGATTGGATGTTTTGGCACGATATAAACCATAACACAGATGTCTCTCGGTCAAATAATTACTTTTAGCTTGACAGTAAACCATAAGATCATGTTCTCACCTCGCCTCCACTCATAACACGAACCGTTTTTATGTCGAGCCTGCGCAGAGCATGTGCTGCTCTGCGAGGCATGCTGTATTCAGGTAGGGACTTTTTTTCGAATTTCAAAAATACTTTATTTAGACAGTTAAGTATATCAAAGTGCGAAAGTGCCAGATAGAGTTAAAATAATGATCAGTACCTCATTTTTTACAGCAATGTGACGGTTAGACAGAAAAACCAAACTTCAACTTGCAGGTTCAATAAATGGTGGTACTGTTAATAATGTAAAATACATTTCAATAAGCAGCTTGTAACTTAATAAAATGGGCTTTGGTTAAAATTACGCCATGTAATATCAAAAATATGAATAGTAAAAATCTTCAACATTTGACCATGTAAAAGCTTGCTATTTTTTTCTGGTCTTCATTGATAAAACCCAGTACTTTAAGTAGAAATAGTATATTTCTGTGTAGAGGTTATCTTTGGAACTGCGGGGATTCGATGTTCAGCCTCTTCTTCTTTTTGTAATTCTGGGTTATGTCTTAGTTGCTTGTCTGTATTATCCAGAAATTTTACAAGTTTGGTAATCACTTGCGCCTGCGCATTATTCAATAGGTGGCTGACGGCAGATGGTAAAGTCCGTAACCTCTCATTAGTCCACAGGTCCTGAAGAAGTCTTCTGCAATCTTCAAGGAGGATAGGGCAAATGCAGAGCCGGCGGGCTATTGATTCCTGGAATAGTCTACATAATCGGCATGTTTTAAACTCGGCTTTCGCTATCCATGGAGGAGATAGGTCTAATGACGGTAGGGACTTGAAGCTCCGCCCACATTTTTCATTGGCCTGTGTCATTGTCCACTGTAAACTGTGGCTGTTCATTGGTCAATAGGCTTAGCAGTCCCTCCTTAGTACCGCCTTGTCTCATTTTGTAACCTCCCATGGTGACACCCCCCTGTTACGCGTGTTGTTACTTGGTAGGCTTTAATTACAGCCTCCCAGCACTATTTACTCAAATAGCTTTGTCGGACTTGCTCTCGCCTAACGCTTTACATTTTTTTTTATAGCACGGCGCCAAACGCATTTGCAATGCAATAGGTCTTGCACTTGCGAGAGTTTAAGCTATTGGCATTGTAAATGACAATGCCTTTTATTGATCTGTTTCAAAAACAACACATAAATAAAACGCATTGTCATTTACAATGCCAATAGTTCAAACTCCCGTAAATGCGAGACCTATTGCATTGCAAATGCTTGTTTTCAATACTGCCTAGAAAGCATCTAAACAGCACTTGAACCATTTCGTCTTTGTTAAATTTCTCTTGCTTTATGCGTCTGTTACTAGAAGAGGTAAGATGGGCTGGGCCTGGGCTCCTTATAGTTAAACAGCACCATTAACATGTGCAGTATTCATCTGTGTTAGGAACACGCAGGCATTTGCACTTGAACTGCTGTTGCCACTTTGGCTGCAGAGAGGGTGGACAATGGGCTCTTGCTAATACTCTTGCACTTGTAATTTTTATAGTGTTTACTACCCCTCTCAGGCGTTTGGGCGCTTTAGATGGCATCCAAATACAATACAGATGTGCAAACCAGTAGTGAATGGGTGAGTCTGTTGGAGGCACGAAGGGCGACTGGCTTGGGCAAACGAAGGAGAAGGGAGTACTTGTGAAAAACTGAATTAAATTGGCTAGGTCTGCCAGTACGGTATTGGTGTGCTAAGTCTAACATGTACACTGGAAGCGCCGCCGCATTTAGAAACTGCATTCACACCCACTGGAGAGTGCAACAACTCACCACCCCCTCTTTTCCCTGCCTCAGACATGCAGTGCAGTGTTCGGCCGCAGTTTTCGCACGTGTGATTACCCTAGTCATTGTTGTTGGAAAGATGAGAGGCTGGGTCAGTCCTGCCAAGATTTAAAGTCATGGAGCTGTTCCTGGACTAAAGCATTTTTTATTTTTTTGATAGTTCATAGAATGTACCCTACAAAATAAAAAATGCAAATGTCTGTATACTCCTCAGTGAATCAGGCACCTGATATTTTACTGGGCTTCTAGCTAGGACGTGAAGCCAGTATAATCCTTCATGGTAAAAGATGTGGATGTAGTCGTGTCTTTTGCATACAAATGTCAGCCTGTCAATTGTGTACAACAACATGTGGGCAACATGCTAGGGAACACAATGGTTGTTAATCATATATTTCAATTTTAACAAGCACTGAAAAGTCAAACACCCTAGTTTGTACACAGAAATTATCTTTTCAGACTTCATTTGGATGTGAAGAACAAGTATGGCACGGTCAGCAGCAAAGCAAGTTTGCTTCGCACCCAGAAGAGGTAGCAGTGTACGTTTTTCAAAACACAAACAGACATGGAGACCCACACAAAGCATTGTCATTTAATTTATATAGCTCTTCGTAGCCCTCACAGTGTGCTGAAGCCCACTCGCACTGTGGGGGAGAGCTTGCCTAAAGCTCAGTATTGCTATTTATTTTTTAATGTTTTTTGCAGTTTTATACAGCGCGAACACGGCCCAAGGACACTGGAGGGCTTTATTTTCACTGCATTTGCTAAATGTTTTCTGGATAGGAGGGATTATTCCACTGCTGCTGACTGTCCCGTCCCTGTTCGGTATGTAGCAGAGACGTTTCACCTCCTAACTGATGGTACACAAGTGGATGGAAGGGTGGGGTTTGTGTGTATGGGTAAGCCACAGACAGAACAGGAACAGTACAGTCAGTAACAGTGGAATCATCGCTCAAATTCAAAACACTTTAAGCAAATACAGTGAAACTGAAAGCAGCACAAGCAATGAAGCATCTCTCTCGAAACAACCCCAAGGAGGCACCAAAGCCAAGGGTGCAGGGGAAAGAAAAGGGAGAGGAGGAGGGATGTGGGCAACACAGATAGTGGGAGAGGGAAGTAAACAGACACAATTATTAAACTTTAGTAAGGCGAGAGGGGATTCAGAGCGCAGACTGGATTCAAAGTGGTTAATTGAAATAATGGAAAAGCCGAGTACTGAGCGGGGCAATGGGAAGGCAGACCATCTGTGAAGTGAAGAGATAGCTCGTGACTCGGCTCCGCCATTACGCGAAGAGCAGCTGCCAAAAAACACAAGTAGTCCCTAAATAAACACATACACAACTACAGCGTAATGAAACTGTGGTTGGCCGGTGCTCCCGAACTATGAAAACGGAAGTGAAGTATCGGGAGCACCACCAACAAGCATTGGCATAGCCAATAGGTCTCACCTTTGGGGCCTTATCAGTATTTAGCCAGAGCTATTGACTTTGCCAATGTCTTCAAGCTGTGCTGTAGAGAAGTGTGGCTGCTGTGCAGCATGCTGAAAAGTTATAATAAAAAAGTGTCAGAAGCATTTTTGTTACTTTATATATGACCAAGAAGGCATTATGTAAAACTGAACGACCATATTAAAAAAAGTATTTACAATAAAAAATTTCCTCAGTTTTTTTTTGTTCTTGCAATGCTGACAACTTGTTTCTGCCTATTGCAATGGTTGTTTGTTAAAGTTTTTTTTGAGGGGGCATAAACAATCGGAGGGTGAAGGTTGGGAACTAGTACCTGTATTATAACACTAGCAGCGGCCAGACGCTAGGGGAGAATCAACAGATGCCAGATTCCGAGAGCAGGCTGAGGTGGTGCTGAGTGATGCTGAGGTGGTAGTGGTGGTGGTGGTGACTGTTGCGGAGACGATGCTGAGGTGATGCTGAATGATACTCAGGTCTTGCTGAGTGATACTGCTGTTGTGCTGAGTGATGCTGTGGTGGTG
This sequence comes from Calotriton arnoldi, assembly GCA_963921515.1. NCBI lineage: Eukaryota > Metazoa > Chordata > Amphibia > Caudata > Salamandridae > Calotriton > Calotriton arnoldi. The sequence goes on along the minus strand of CAWUFW010002330.1, from coordinate 138,487 downwards.
CTGAGTGATATTGTCTTGGCCCTGAGTGATGCTGTGGTGGCGCTGAGTGATGCTGTGGCGGCGCTGAGCAATGCTGTGGCGACGCTGAGCGATGCTGTGGCGGCGCTGAGCGGCGCTGAGCGACGCTGTGGCGGCGCTGAGCGACGCTGTTGCGGCGCTGAGCGACGCTGTGGCGGCGCTGAGCGATGCTGTGGTGGCGCTGAGCGATGCTGTTGCGGTGCTGAGTGGTGCTGTGGCGGCGCTGAGTGATGCTGTGGCGGCGCTGAGTGATGCTGTGGCGGCGCTGAGTGATGCTGTGGCGGCGCTGAGCGATATTGTGGCGATGCTGAGTGATGCTGTGGCGATGCTGAGCGATATTGTTGTGGCGGTGCTGAGTCATCCTGTGGCGGTGCTGAGTCATCCTGTGGCAGTGCTGAGTCAACCTGTGGCGGTGCTGAGTCATCCTGTGGTGGTGCTGAGTCATCCTGTGGTGGTGCTGAGTCATCCTGTGGTGCTGCTGAGTCATCCTGTGGTGGCGCTGAGTGATGCTGTTGTGGCGCTGAGTAATGCTGTGGTTGCACTGAGTGATGCTGTGATGGCGTTGAGTGATGCTGTGCTGGCTCTGATTGATGCTGTGCTGGCTCTGATTGATGCTGTGCTGGCTCTGATTGATGCTGTGGTTGCGCTGAGTGATGCTGTGGTGATGCTGAGTGATGCTGTTGTGTTGCCGAGTGAGAGAGAGTGAAGATATAATGCCCAATTAGAGAGGGTGGTGAGAGAGAAAGAGAGAGAAAGGGGTATACATAGAATAAAGAGTGGAGCGGGATAGAGAGAGAGAAAGAAGGGGAGAGAGAGTGAATGAAGGAGTTTGAAGAGAGAAACAGATAAAGGGGTGAGAGAGAATGAAAGGCTAAAAAGATAGAGAGGGGAGAGTTAATTAAGTAGAGAGAGAATTAGAGAGGGGAGAGAGAGAGAAGGAGACAGACAATAAGAGTGGGGGTGTGGAGTTTAAATAGAGTGAAGAAGTGACGTGGAAAAAGTAACCTTAAATATAGCTTTGTGCTTTGCGCAAATAAATATAAAAAAAAAAACAGAGTGAGACAAAAATACTGGTAATTAGGCTGTGACTCCCAATATAAAACAAATAGCGATATAAGGTGAAATCAACCCACTGAAGCAATATTTCTAACTAGACAAAAAAAAGCTTGCATTTCAATGCTAATCGCTGTTGTTTTTCATGTGACTGTAGTCCAGGGCCGTCAGTTGGTAATGTGAGCTGCTGCTGCGATTGAAACATCAGAGTCCAGAGAGTTAATGAGCCATGACGAGGAAATGAGGAAGAGATAGGAAACCCAGATGGCAGCTGCGCGGCGTGCACGCCATCGTGAGCGCAAGCTGGTCGCCAGCCGAAAGCCAGTGGGTTTGCACTTCCAAAACCCGCTTACTAAAACTCTCGGCCAGACCAGCGCAAGCGCTGGTGCAGGCCGAGACCTAAAAACCAGTAGAGTGTAATTACCTTCATTGGTTTTGCATGAGTGCAGTTAATTATGTTTGGTAATTATGTTCTCTTTTCTGTGCAACCCAAAACAAAATCAATTTAAAAGATGTCTCTAGGTCACACCTAAAAATCATGATAACTAGTTCCTGATCACATACATTTATCCCAATCGTTTGAATCTTCTCAAAGGCTCTCTTTATTGAGAGCGGTCATATAAAGTACAGGAAAAAAAACACTTCCTTCCTGACTGTACAGCAGTCTTATATCCTTGAGAATTGTTTTCTACCCAAGTCCTGCTCGATGATGTTACTGTAGTACTGAGGTATGCTACAATTACTGGTTAAACTGTCTTGTGGTTTGTTGCCTGCCTTGTTATGTTGGCCTAGGCCTAGCTGCCATGCTGCTTTTCTTTGCGCACGTTACACTGAGCCAGGGCTCCCTCGCCCTTTGCTCTTGCCAAGTTCTTTTGCGCTGTCTGCATTTTCTGTCTTTCACCTTTTCTCTTGTTCGATTTGGGCTCAGACTGCACAACATGTACAAGGTCGCATAACAATGTATTTTGGTTCTTCCTGATATGGCCAGTCTCGCGCACCCAGACATAACATTAGGCGCAAATGCCATGAAACTTTGTGTGCCTTTAATACTGCAGTTTTTACTGGCGCTTGACACTTGGAGAAATCCTTTTCAGTGAGAAGAGCTATGATGTCCTGCTGATGTAATTCTGCATCTAGAGACTGAGGTATGGGGGTTCGCTAGTCAAAGCCCAGAGGTCTTCTATTTTTATAATAAACTATCTTACTGCACGGGGAGGGTGGTAATGTTATTTAGACATTTATCCACTGAGTTATGAAATGCTTTCCCCGTTTGTATTCTATGGAATTGTAACCATGCTGCTTATATTATTCATATGCATTATGCTATTAGTACTGACACGTGTACTGTACATTAGAGCACGTAAGTTGGAATAAACATTTTAACCTATCCAGTGTCTCTTCCTACGCACCTTGTGGACAGAGTACGAGTGAGTGACGAAAGAGTGTTCTTGCTTCTGCGAGTCCTGAGATAAAGATACCGTGTTCTGGGTTGTCTAATCATTGGTACTTGGGTGCTAATGGGATGCTAAGCTAGTTGGGTTGGGGTTTTTGGGTGCTACGGTATATGGTAGGCAAACCACTGTATTCCGGGGTCCCATTATCCTGTGCATAGCTCTGTGTATGTGCAGAAACCTTATGACATGGCGCGACCACCGTGGGGCAGCTTATCTGCGAGATGCTTGAGTAGTACTTGTGCTTGTCCACAAAACCCTCACGTACGCTTCCGGAGGCGTAAGTGACGGTGATACCTCCTATATTGAACGTTTTATAGGTTCTTTCAAGCTTGAAGTTATTAAAAAAGGTTACATAAAAACCCATTTTGTGCTCCCTGTTAGGTTGTCGAATACAATTGTTTAGTTATGGCTGGTGTGGCGATAGCTGCACATAGCCGAGGACCACTCCGAGAACACCTAGGTGTATACGGAGTGCCCGATACTGGGGTCGAGTTGGTCTTTGTGGTTCAAGCCGATCCGGCTTATCACTTTGAAGTGTTTTACACTTGGATCACTTTTGAGGCGGTGGATGCAGGTGATAATCTGTTTCATGAATATAAACCCACCGCTATTCCTGCTGCCTATCGACCCTATACTACTCTTGAAGTGCCTCTCACGGCTTGGCAGCACCGTGTTTGGTTTAATGGCGCCCTCCCACAACCAACTACCGCAGTTCGTTTAGGCCCTTTATCCATTCTGGGGGCCACTTGGCCTGTATTGCCCGGGTATACCCCGCATCCAAATTATCTGGCATTACCAATTGCGGAACTGCGCACTATGCATACCGAACTGGTGCGAGTGCATCGAGCCTTAGTGACATACGTTACAGGTAGCCTACATGGAGCTGCCCCTGTAGTCGCTGGCCAACCAGCTGTTGCAGCTGGAGTGACCATAAGTCCTGTCATGGTCAATTCTGTGATGGGCAACGTCCACAAAGTAAGGACGATTATCCTTACTGGCTTGCCGAAAAGTTCGATCAGATAGAAGCGGTGTTTCCACATACGTCCCCAGTGGATAAACATCGCATCCTTACGATAAGTTTGCCAAAAGACTTAATCCCCGATTTGACATCATGTGAAAACTGGGGTAAGGTATTCGCAGCAGTTTATTCAAAATGTTTTGGTACTCCTTCCATGACGGTTCTACCCTCTGTAATTAAAAAAGTACAGGACGAACATGGCCCTGAAGCGGCTGTGGAATTAGGGATGAGACTAGTGGGAGTGTTTGATGTAGTAGCTGAACTGATCCTTGGAAATGTCAAGGGCGATGCTATGAACTTTCAAGTAGCGAATGCTTTGGCTTTGGTCCCAGAGTTGGACAGGCCTCGCGAATTACCGAAAATTATAGCCCGGGCTTATAAAACAATTGGAAGAAATAGCCTAGGCAACAAGCCTTTTGTAAAAATGCAAATTCAATAGCAACGACAAATTACACAAACAAAAAGTACATCTGAGAAAGATGATAGACCAGTCTTCACTAAAAAGAGTTGGAGACAGAAAAAACAGGGTAAGCAACAAAAGAAGACGGGGTCGAGAGGCTCTTCCCCAGTTTCGGTTTCTTCTGAACGTACTTATGATTTACGTGATAGGTCGAGAATTAAATGACCAGAAAGGTTTCAGAGCTCTGATACGCGTTCTCCTCGTTCTTCACAGGCCCAGACGTCGTCACAGGCTGGTGGAGGAGGACGGCAAGATAGAGGAAGGGGCCGAGAGGCTCCCCAGGAGCGAGACCAACCTCGACAACAAGTCAGAGGGAAAGCAGAAGACTTTCACCTTCCTCGACCGCAATTTCAAAAGAAAAAAGTTGCCGCTGTAACAGCGAAATATGCCACAGACCGTGAGAACGAGACTCCGGAATTGGACGTGGGCAGTGACCCTCCTAGACAGCGCAGCGGAAGTTACCATAGTGCGGGAGGCGCTACGTCCTCATATGGAGGCGACAGCAACTGAAACATTCGTTACTGTAGAGACAGCTGACACGAGAGTGGCACCCCTGACAGACTTTACAACATAGTCATCCAAATTGAAGGTGACATACCGCGTGAAATAAAAGGGATTTTTTGGGAAAATATAACTTCTTCATATGACATTTTGTTAGCAGAGGTGGATTGGCCACCCCCATTCGTTTTAGCTGCACATAAAGGAGAGGAGGTAATCCTTCCAAGTTTTTCACGGCATGTCCCAAAAGACAAAGCTGAAGGACTTGCAGCTGAGTGGGCTGTGTACCTGGCACCAGCGTTATACCGCAACCATGTGGGGTGGGATGAAGAATCACCTCCTCATGCAATACCTTTGCGGTCACTACCGCAGCCACAACCCCAATATCCCATCAAAAGGCAGGCAAAAGGCCCCGTCTCCGAAATTCTGACACAGTTGGAATATCAGGGAGTAATGGAACAGTGCGTATCACCTATGAACAATCCCCTTTTCGTGGTTTCTAAACGCGATGGATCGTACCGCTTAGTTTTGGATTACCGGCATTTAAATTCCCATTGTCGGAACTTTGCGGTACAGAATACACACAGTTCTGCGCTTGTAGACAGTCTTGTTCGTAAAAAATACAAAACAACACTTGACCTTTCAAACGGTTTCTACACGCACAACCTAGCCCCGGAGAGTGGTCAATGGACCGCATTCACTTCCGGTGGTAAATTATTCCAGTTCCGGCGTTTACCCATGGGCTACAAAAATAGTCCGGGTATATTCGCCGCCCGTGTTGTTTCTTTGTTAAATGACATTGATCAAGACGCATGTTCGTATGTAGACGACATCTATCTGACAGACGACGAGTTATATCAGCATCTGTCCCGTGTGGACCGCATTATTCTTGAATTTGCGGAGCAGGGTTACAAATTTAACTTTGCTAAGTCACACATAGCTGAATTCACCGTTCTGTTCTTGGGCTATGAGCTCAATAACGAAGGTAAGGGCTTAGCCCCCATTTCCTGGAAAAATGTGCACATTTGTGCCCCCCAAATACTCTGAAGAAACTTCAGTCTTTGCTGGGTTTCCTGAATTTCGGGCGTACCTACATTCCCGAATATGCCCAGCGTATCAAGCCTTTGTATGCTTTGATACAACCTACTTATTCAAGGTCTTGCTGGCTGCCTGAGCATACCTTAATTCTGCAGTCTTTGCAGACAGACCTATTGGAGTCTAAATATCTTTTGACTCGTGATAACCACACAAACGTGGTGATTAGAATAATTCCGGGGGCGGTGGGATTCACATACTTAACCTTTAATGAAGGTGATACAGTACCTATTGCATACAAGTCACATCTGTACACTTCCGCTGAATTGCGCTTTACATCTGTCGAAAAAGTTCTAACTGCAGTGCAAATGGCGATTCTAAAAGAACGCGCACTGGCACAGGGAAAGAGGATTCTAGTGGTAACACCCTGTCCTGCCTTAGAGGCAGTAACAAAGGCAAGTGTACCGAACTCAAAAGCAATGCATCCCCGTTGGATACAATGGGCTACATCCTTGACATCTTCGGACGTCACTTTTGTCTTTGATTCTTCTCTTCAGACTCAGGAGTATTTGCAGTATGAATTCGTTCATCCTCCTCCTTTGTTTTTGCTACCGCTTGAGGATTACAAATGTGTGATCTACACCGATGGTTCGGCGCAACCGGCCACTGGGTCCAAGCACGCTTATTCAGCAGCATGTGCTATTGTTGCGGGTTCCTTTGTAGATGGAAAGTTCAAATCCTCTGCAGTGCATACTCGCACACTTGGAGATAGTACCGCACAATTGGCCGAGCTGCATGCATTGCTACTTGCGCTTGAGTTCGCTTCTCAGGATGAGACCACTCTTATTGTATGTGATTCCTTCTACTGTGTACAATCTTACAATGACAATCTGTTTTTCTGGTCGAAAAATGACTACAAGGACGCAAAAGGGAGCACAATTAAGCATAAAATGCTTTGGGTTCGAGTGGCAGAATTGCAACAACGTCTGCCCCTCACACAGGTGGTTCACACCTTAGGCCATCAGCGGGTGGGCGCACACGCTATTGGTAACGATCTGGCAGATGAAGCTGCCCGTTCAGCAGTAGTCACGTGTTCAGTAGCAGCGGTTACCAGGTCCATGTCTAAAATAGACTCTGTTATTCTAGCAGCTATTGCTGCAACCAAGGAAGGTGATAATTACCCTACAGGTTTCCCTTCCAAGTATTCTTACAAATTAAGTCCCGATCAGGTTCCTTATGTAACAATACCTGACGTTGGAGATCGGCTGATCCCCAACGCGGACCGCAGGAGTGCCTTGATATCAGCTGCACACGAAGGCATGGCTTCGGCTCATGCAGGTGTGTCAGCTACAGTTTCCATCTTGCAGCAGCGTTATTGGTGGCGTGGATTGTATAAAGACACCCGTGCTTTTGTGCTTTCTTGCGATGTTTGTCAACAGATTAAGCCTTCCACGGTAACACGCCCACCACAGACCCCGCTCTGCATTGCTAACAGACCCTTTGGGTGTGTTTACTTGGATCACTGCGGTCCATTCTCATCAGACACTGCCTATAAATACATCTTAGTAGCAGTGGACTCGTGCACACGGTTCCTCTGGGTCTGGCCACATCGTAGTGCTGACGCTCGAAATGTAATGAGGGATTTGCGTGTCTTTGTGGGAATTTTCGCATGCGGCACCTTCCATTCGGACCAAGGTCCAGCGTTTGCCTCTAGGGCTTACAAGGATGCAATGGCTTCGCTTGGGGTGCGGGTGAAATTTTCGTCTCCGTATAGGCCTGAGGGCAACTCTATCGTTGAACGAATGAACCGTGACTTAAAGAAATTCTTAACAGCTAGAGTTATAGGTACTGGCAGGAACTGGCTGGCCCACTTGTATACCGTTCAGCGTGCACTTAATAATCTCCCTAGAAGACCTCTGGGTGGGCGGACCCCATACGAAATGCTCTTTGGCATAAGAATGTTTGTGCCTGACCTTGAGGGTCCAGACATCGCGGCGCAATCCGCCAAGTTTGATGTAGATAACTATTCTGCTATGTTACAGGACTTACAAGAAGCCCGAGACAAACTTGCAACTACACATTTGCCTTCAGCCACAGATCCTGCGTTGCAGATTCCGGTAGCCGGCTGGCTTCCAAAGGTTGGAGAACTGGTTCGAGAGAAGGTTGAAAACAAAAAGAATTCGGCCCCTCTTTTCGTGCACCGGTTCCAGTTCTGGGCTTGAAGGGAACACGTACAGTCATTTTACCACCGCTTCCTGGTCGCAAGGAGAACAGATACATCTCAGTGGAAAATGTCAAGCTACAGCGCCTGGCCGATCCTGAATAGTGTCACACCAGCGGTCTCTTGTCCTGCCATTTATCGGACATATGTTCGTGACCCATCTACACGAACGGTCGCTGATGCTGTAATTGAGATGGTTGATTTGCCTGAAACTATAATTGATCCCCAACTCTCCACCAATATCGACGAGGACGAGTATACTTATCCTGCATCTGAATCGGTGGCACATCAACCAATAACGCCACTGAGCCCGACTCGTTATTCCTTTGATTCGGATTCCACCTCTTCAAAAGTCCCATCCAAGTTCAGTATTTTTGTATCCTGGTTTAGAGACAATTTTTTGATTCCACCCTGGACATACATCTGGTTGGTACTTTTCTTGATTTTCTTGTTCATGTCCATTGGCTTTGTCACAGTGTTTTTTCTACTAATCAATGGTCACTATTTACCTGAACGCTCTGCTGTAGACTATGTTTCTGGAACTTTGGCTCCTCATTCCTCGTCTCACATCATGAAGCGTGACCACACATTTGTGAACATTTCAGCTTTTCCAGTTGCTGATGGCATCGTATGGGATGCAGTGAACTATCAAATCCATGGTCCGACGGAAATTATTAATGTACCTAATGTCCTTCGGGTGTCAATGGGTGATGTAGTACAAAATTATATTCATTCTGATGATTGGGATGTGCATGCCGTTGAAGCATTGTTTGCCGATTTAAAATATTATGCATCTTTTAATGCTGAAGATTTATATATGAATTCTGCGAATTATGCCGATTTGTATTGTTACCAACATTGGGGTAATCATTTTCTCCATAAGCCAAGTGCCCTGCGTAGTTCTGTTAACTACACCCAATGGGAACATTGTCCAAACGCCTTGCCAGGTAGCTCACAAACTCTTCGAAATAAGTTTACCTATTTTACTGATTTTAATCGGTCGAACCCTGCATCCTATTATTTTAGACTTAATACCACATCAACTCAGAAAATTATGTTAACACACACCAAATTGCTTTATTCGGGTTCCTTTTTAAATGCCCTAGCAGCGGGTGGTTATGAGTATTGGAGGATACAATAGATTATAAATCCATTTGGGGCTCCAAGCCATGGCAGGTACAGGGAACCGAGGCGTTGCATCGTGCTTGCCTCATCCCTACCCAAATTATGTTCCTAAATGCTTCCATCTATCAAACTACGTGTTGGGGCTTAGCTACCACTAAACAATTAAACTCGCCCTCAATTCCATCCCTGTCGAGTTTTCCCAATGATAGCTCCCGTTTTAACCTGTCCCTGACGACCCTACAGGCTCTATTACAGAATCATTCATTTAATGTTTCCGAACTGGATCAGTCACCCTGGTTGGTATGGCCTATATCATCTAATGCATGTCAAATGCGTTTTCACGACTCAGGTACTGGATACACACAGGATAGGCCTGATCCGAGATTTACTGCTTCTCGTACTGTCACTACATATTCTGTTGGTAAATTATGCGAACAATGGCTGCAACATTCGTCCCTTGATTCTGTTAAACAACATTTGTCCCTCCTTTCAGGCAATATTGATCTGTCCGACATTGTTTTGGGACCTCGTGGTCCCCGACCTAAAAGATTCATTTATGAGACATATAATGAACTCTGGAAGGTATCACAAATGGAAGCTGCTTCCCGTCTTCGGGAAATAGATCAAGCAAATTTGGAAAAGGTGCTTGCTGTTGTTGACAATAGTATTAAAACCCTGTCTTCTCGCATTTATACTTTAGAGAATATTGTGTCCTCTGTTGTTGATATTGTACAAGATGATGTTTCTGTGTTATATCATGGTCAGAATCAATTGCGCTCAGTTATGCAGTTTGCATGGACTTTACAAACGCTTCAGTTAGGTAAAGTTCCTTGGCATTTTTTGAACACCTCTGCCTTGTTTCTACCTTTTAACTTAACTGACAAACAACAATTTATGTCCATGAAAGATGCAACTTACACTCTATTACATATCGAAAGATGGATCCTTTGCCGTTCTCTGTTGCAGAACTCGATTCTGCTGTGTGGCTAGTTCATGGGGTTATCGCTTTACCTTTTTCCTTGTTTGAATTTGACTCGTGCATGAAAAATTATCCTGTGGGCCGTTACCGGCCCTTGGGCAGTGCTTTCCTGCATGAACTCTGGTCCTTGCCTTTCATGTATAAATGCCTTCGGGACGGCAAGGAAGTCTTTCTCACGGGGAGTACTGCGACTCGACTATGGGTCATTCGCTTATTTGTAAACACATTAAATTGCATGGCTCATGTAGCGTTTCCGCTCCTAATCTTGCTTGTGTGCTGAAAGGTATTCCTGCTCCTGTTATTTCTCCTACTTTCACTCTCCTTTCCAATGGTAGTTATTTACTTTTAAATAACGAAAAATGTTGTGGCCTGCAGGCTGGCATTCCTTACATTGTAACAGTTTCGCACAGGGTTGTCTGCTGCAAAAATGTGCTTTTTCCTCCCCTCATGGCAAGGTTGATATCTCTATTTGGCCTTCCATCCCTACCATGGAGGCAGATTTCAATAGACTGAGCAGAATAAAGGCACTATTATTGAACGAGGAAGTTATGCTCACGTCCGCCCGGAGACATTCATTCTCCAGGTGGCGAGTACCCACAGTGAAATACAGGCCCTTTTGAACACTAATCTCCCCCAACATTTTGGGGAGTTACTTCATCGTATTTTTAACGCATCTAACACAGAGGGTCTAGTACACTTTTTTAAAGTCGTGGGGTCTGGTTTGGTGTCCTCCTTCCAAACTATTTTTGGTGTCATCCCGGCTTTTATTCATTCTATTTTTCCAGCGTCTTTGGCGGTTTCCGTTGATCATCGCTTTGGCGGCTGGTGTCCTGTTATTAATTTGTTTTATGCGCAATGGCTGCTCCCCGATGGGACCTGCTCCATCCAGAACGCCTCCAGCTGCTTCGTGAGCGCCTTTTGGCTGGTTTTGGTGTCTTGCCATTGGCGACACTGAGTGTGTCCTATACTCTTTCCTTTCGCTTTGCGTATTTCACTTGCGTGCAACCTGTAATGACTTGCATCCGCTGTCCTTTCACCTGGACCTTGGATTATTGCCTCTCCAATTCGTCATTGTCTGTTCCGGATTTTGTTCAGTTGATGGGTCCCTTAGAGGCCCATGAGCAGGACTGTTCCGTTGCCGGCTGTATGGCGCGTGCAGCTGCACTGGGGATTTTGGCGCAATGGGATATCTGGGCGGCTGCCCAGGATCTCCTACGACAAAGCTGTTTCGTTTATCACGCAAGTTGTCCCGCATTGCTTTTGGATGCTCCCTCTGCTGAGGAGCATTCCTGCTCTTTGATCTCATGGATTGGATGGCGTCTATGTTTTTCGACGATTCCAATGATGCCCTTTTGGAGGGTATGGCTTTTTCTGCACTTACACTTTCATGGATTGACTTGTTTTTTCGCCGTTTGGGCGCTCCCTGTGCTGCACCGGATTTTTTTATTGGATCTCTGTCTTGGCCGCCGGACTGACCAGGGGAGGATGTCTTGTGGTTTGTTGCCTGCCTTGTTATGTTGGCCTAGGCCTAGCTGCCATGCTGCTTTTCTTGCGCACGTTACACTGAGCCAGGGCTCCCTCGCCCTTTGCTCTTGCCAAGTTCTTTTGCGCTGTCTGCATTTTCTGTCTTTCACCTTTTCTCTTGTTCGATTTGGGCTCAGACTGCACAACATGTACAAGGTCGCATAACAATGTATTTTGGTTCTTCCTGATATGGCCAGTCTCGCGCACCCAGACATAACATTAGGCGCAAATGCCATGAAACTTTGTGTGCCTTTAATACTGCAGTTTTTACTGGCGCTTGACACTTGGAGAAATCCTTTTCAGTGAGAAGAGCTATGATGTCCTGCTGATGTAATTCTGCATCTAGAGACTGAGGTATGGGGTTCGCTAGTCAAAGCCCAGAGGTCTTCTATTTTTATAATAAACTATCTTACTGCACGGGAGGGTGGTAATGTTATTTAGACATTTATCCACTGAGTTATGAAATGCTTTCCCGTTTGTATTCTATGGAATTGTAACCATGCTGCTTATATTATTCATATGCATTATGCTATTAGTACTGACACGTGTACTGTACATTAGAGCACGTAAGTTGGAATAAACATTTTAACCTATCCAGTGTCTCTTCCTACGCACCTTGTGGACAAGTACGAGTGAGTGACGAAAGAGTGTTCTTGCTTCTGCGAGTCCTGAGATAAAGATACCGTGTTCTGGGTTGTCTAATCATTGGTACTTGGGTGCTAATGGGATGCTAAGCTAGTTGGGTTGGGGTTTTTGGGTGCTACGGTATATGGTAGGCAAACCACTGTATTCCGGGGTCCCATTATCCTGTGCATAGCTCTGTGTATGTGCAGAAACCTTATGACAAAACCAGTCATATCTTATAGCTTTACGTGATTCATCTGTAAAAATATTAATAAGGAAACAAAATTATTCATAAGGCCGGTGTAATAAAAATGTCAGTTTGGATAAAAGCTGAAAGCTAGAGACGGTAATGTCTATTGCGAATTCATGGAAAAAGAAATCTGTTGACTAGATGAAATAACTTTTTTGTTCACATTCCTTCATTATAGATAGACTTTGGACAGTCTAGCGCTCTCAAGGTTCCGAAGAGACACAAAGCGCTTCACAAAACCTCAAAATAAATAAATAGCGTTATCGATCAAATTCCAATTACATCTACGCATTTTATTTCATTTCGTTTTTTTCACCTCCACTAGAGGATATCCTAATACTGCCTGTTAACTGTTGGGTAAAATGGTCATCCATGAGAAGCTGTAAGCAGATAAAATGCGCATTACAAAAAATGTAAATATTTAAAATAACAGCTATTAAAAACCATGCACTTGAACACAGCATAGCATGAATACTTTGTGAAATCTTTAGCTAAGCTGCATTTTGATTACAAAGTCTGATACCTTCAAAAACCATGACGTCAAAGCTAAAGGCTCTTTAAAGTTTGACTCTACTAGTTAATGCTTCTGGTTACTAGCTTTTGGGTGACGAGATGGCATACAGCAGTCGGCCTTGACGCCAGGACCGGAGCACTCACCGCATGAAGGAGTGGCACATGCGACGCACTGCCATAAGCAGGGATACTGCTGATTTGCGCTTCTCATGAGATTCTACTCACTGCTGATTGAATGTTAGGAAGAGCTGAGGAGGAGTCAGTAACTCCATCTGCCAGATGGACTCCTCCCCATATCCCCCCAGAGCCCAATCAACAGTGAGCAGAAAGTAAAAGAAGGGTGGAGCCCATTAATTTCCTCTAAGCTTGCGCCACCCAGTAATGCTTTGTCTGTGCTTAAATGTCCTTCCCCTATCATTGAAACCTGTTGCACTAAGTTGGCCCCGCCAGAGGCTCAAACAAATCGCCCAAGGGCCGATCACACCACTGGCACTGACAAGAGCACACACTCCTTCCAATAGCCAAACACTCTCACTTGAGCCTCGGGAGCAAGTGAGAACCTCGGTCAGCACAGGCAGAGTTACATGCCCTGAAACAAGCGCGCGCGCCTCGCACAGCAGCAGGGGGAGGGGGAGAGGAGGGAGCCTGCGCGATTCACTTGCGGGAGCGAGCGGCGCCAGGAGCGATAATTGCTACCATATGGCGCCAGCTGCTCGCTCCCGCAAGTGAATCGCCAAACGTGCACGCGTTGCCATTGAAGGCAATGGAACGCGTGCACGTTTTTGGCTGAAAAGCCGAATCGATCGCAAAAGGTCTTTTTTCCTATGCAGCGCATGCGCGCTGCGTAGGCGAGACCTAAAAAGGAGCCAGGAAATACAAGTGACACAGGAGTGAACCAGTTGAAGCAAAAGCGGGGATTACCCTCTGTATAGAGCAATTACAGCAGGTCTTGCAACAGCGCATGCGCGCTGTAGGCTCGACCTAAAAAATTGAAGGACTCCCTCTGGTGCTCTGCACCAGAGGGGCCATTAGGTGGCTCCCCAGTGTCAGACAATGGCCAACACGCACACTGAGGAGGTAGTGTGGCCATTGGCCGACACCTGCACTTAACAAGTTTATGTGCCAACAATGTTAACAAAGGCATTTATAAATGCTGTTTAGATGTGTACATTCACAAATGCTGTTTATCACATTAAAACCTGCTCTGTTGAATTTTCCCTGAAAAAAAGTAACTAAACGGATTAGTTTCTCTACAACGTGGTATTCTCTAAAGAAATGTGTCTTCATATCTTTTTCCAAAATGTAGTATGTTCGGGTTACTTTTCTATGTTGCTCCCCCCACTCCCTCACGTGCCTTCATTGCTCTCCCCTTCCCATTCTGCTTTTTTAAAAAACAATATTTCCCCCACCTCCAGTCCTCAATTACTGCCCTCTGCCTCCCTGCTTAGCGCCCCCTTTTCACATACATATTAATTGTTATTTATGCACACCTGTGCATTATTATCACATGTGATGGAAAAAAATAACAAAAGGTCATTTTATTTAATTACATCAAGTCTGCATCACTTTCATAAAACACCACCCCATATGTTTCAACACTACTAACCTGTTTAATGTAAATTTGTTTCATACATCAATGATTGCTGCCATCAGGTGTAAATAATGCTAAAATCAATCAATCAGGGGTTTTAAAGTGCACTACTCACCTGTGAGGGTCTCAAGGCGCTGGGGGGGGGGAGGTGCGAGCAGCTCCTTTGGTCATTCGAAGAGCCAGGTCTTGAGGTCCTCTCTGAACTGGTGCAGTGTCGGGCTCCGTCAGATGCGAAGGGGGAGTTTGTTCCAGGTCTTGGCTGTGAAGCAGGAGAAGGATCTGCCACCTGCTCTGGCCCTGTGGATGTGAGGGGCCGTGGCCAGGACGAGGTCGGCACAGTGCAGGTTTCTCCTGGGGGCATGGAAGGAGATTCGTTTGTTGAGGCATTGGGGTCCGGTGTTATGGAGGGCTTTGTAGGCGTGTGTGAGCAGTTTGAAGGTTATTCTTCTTTCGACAGAGAGCCAGTGGAGGTCGCGGAGGTGTTGGGTGATGTGGTCATGTCGTGGGATGTTGAGTATCAGTCTGGCTGCGGCGTTCTGGGCGGTCTGGAGTTTGCGGAGGAGGTTTTTGTTGATTAGGGCATATAGGGTGTTTCCGTAGTCCAGTCTGCTGGTAATGAGTGCGTGGGTGACGGTCTTCCTGGAGTCCTGGGGGATCCACTTGAAGGTCTTGCGAAGTATGCAGAGGGTGTTGAAGCATGAGGAGGACACAGCATAAGGGAGCAGTGAGATGGGCCTGAAATTCTTGAGATCCGTCAGGTCTGCGGAGGGCTTCTTTAGGGGGGTTGACTTCGGTGCGTTTCCAGTCGTTGAGGAATGTGGTGGTCTCAAGGGAGCAGTTGATAGTTTGGCTTAGTTTGGGTGCGCTGGCAGTGACGGCCCTGTGGAAGATGTGTGGTGGGCAAGGGTCTGTAGGTGCTCCGGAGTGGATGGTTTTCATTGTTTTTGCGGTGTCTTCTGTGGTGAGCGGGGTCCAGGTGAGGAGGGTCTGTTGGGTGCCGTCTCTAGGAGTTGGGGCGGTGCCGTGGTCTTGGTTGTCGAAGTGGTCGTAGAGCTTCTTTATCTTGAGGTGAAAGAAGAAGCTGAGTTTGTTGCAGAGGTCTTGGGAGGGTGGGACTTTGGCTGTTTCGCTGTTGGGTCTGGCAAATTCTTGTATGATGGCGAAGAGTTCCTTGGAATTGTGGGAGTTGGAGAGGATTCTGCCTTGGATGAAGTTTCTCTTTGTTGATTTGATGAATTGGTGGTGTGCCGTGGTGGCTGCCTTGTATGCGGAGCATTCTTCCGGGGCTTTGCTGTTTCTCCACGTCTTCTCCAGTCGTCTGCAAGAGCGCTTGGATTCTAGGAGGTCCGTGGTGAACCAGTTGGCTTTCTTGTTGAGTCGTCTCGTGGTGTTCTGGAGGGGGGCGAAAGGATTGGTGCAGTTGGCTAGCCATTGGTGGAGGTTGCTTGCCACTGTGTTGGCGTCTGTCGTAGTTGGGGGTGGGGTGCAGTTGAGGGAGAAGGTGAGGTGTTCTTCTGAGACTTTGTTCCAGTTTCTGCATGGCGGCAGGGTGTGGGCTTGTGTGCGGTGGGTTTTGAGAAGGAGAAATGGATGCAGTGGTAGTCTGTCCAGAGCTGTTCCGTGCTGTGGGTGAAGCGAATGTTGTTTCCTCTGGCGAAGATGGGGTCAAGTGTGTGTCCTGCTGTGTGAGTGGGGGTGGAGACAAGTTGCTTCAGTCCTATGTTGGTGAGGTTCTCCAAGAGGCGGTGGTGTTGGGATCGCTGTGGTTGTGTAGGTGGAAGTTCAGGTCTCAGAGTAGTGTGTAGTCCATGGAGGCGAGGGCGTGGGGAGCGATGTGGTCTGCGATGGCATTGGTGAAGTGGGTGCGGGGTCCTGGAGGTCTGTAGGCGAGTGTTCCAGGGAGCGTCGTTCTAGGGTTGACCTGGATCTGGAAGTGGATGTGGATGTGTTCCATGAGGGCGAGGCGTCGTCCGAGTTGGGGGTTGTTAGTTGGAGGGAGCTTTTGTAGACAATGGCGAGGCCTCTTCCTGGGCGATTGGGGTGCTCTTTCCTCAGGATCTTATATCCGTTGAGGATGGGGGTTGCGATATCAGGTGCAGCGCTTGCATTGGTCCAGGTCTTTGTGAGGGAGGCGACGTCAGGTGAGTGAGTGTTGAGGAGGTTCCAGATTTCTATGGTGTGTCTGTGCAGGGAGCGTATGTTGAGAAGTATGCAGTTCAGCGGCTTGTGTGCGGTGGCGTCTGGTATGTTGGGGGTGGTTGCCTGGGTCCCGTGGTGGGAGACTGTGGCGGCAGTGTCGGCAGGAGATCGGGCCATGGGTGTTGTTCGGCATCGAGAACTGGCAGTTGTTGTTGCGTCCGGGGTTGAGTGCGTGGAGAGTGCTGGGGTCGTAGAGGTGGGGGTCAGGGGACCAGGGTCCCTGGCGCTGGTCATGGTCAGGTTGCTGACGGGCTTGCCTTTGGCGCGCCAGCGGCGTGGCCGCGCACCGGCCGCCATTAGATAGGGGTCGGGAGGGGGAGCCGCTGGGAGGCGGGAGCGTGAACACGCTGAGGGGGAGGGGCTGCAGGGGTAGCAGCAGCAGGAAAAAAGGCAACAGTAAAGGAAAACAGACAAAAAGAGGCAAAAAGAGAGAAGGCAAAAGAGAAAAAGGCAGCAGAGAAAGGCAAAGGCAATGGGAGAGCAGTGACTCGGACCAGGAGGTCAGAGGTCTTGCTCTCCTTGGCACGCAGCGGCCGCCATTGAGTAGGGGTCAGGGGGAGGGTGAGCAGCTGGGAGGCGGGAGCGGGAACATGCTGGGGGGAGGGGCCAAGGGGGCAGCAGCGGCGGGAAAAAAGGCAGCAGAAAAGGAAAACAGACAAAAAGAGGCAAAAAGTGAGAAGGCAAAAGAGAAAGGCAAAACAGAAAAGGATGACACCCACAGAGCGGACTCGCAGAAGAGCAGGCTTTTCCACTAGACCACCAGGGATGAGCCGCGGGTAGGAGCCTGCAGGTGGAGGAGGGCCTCGAACACCTACCTGAAGCTCAGGGGCACGAAGGGCAGTGCCTGAACGGTGGAGCTGCATGAGGGTAGAGCAGTGACTCTAACCAATAGTTTTTAAATGTCAGATAATGATAGCAGAAACTATTTTTTGTTGAATCCCATTGAATTTTCATCATAAATACTTATATGCGCTGATTGACCAGTATATATAATCCCATTTGGGCTGTGCTCATGTATGTCGATCGACTTATCCAGAGCATAAGGCACTTGGCTATCGTTCCTTCTCAGGGCTCCATTGAGACCCCCAGTGGAGACTGAGAGATGGACAGAGACCGTGATATACTGATGCCTCATTATGTGCAAAGTATGACAGCTTTAGCTGTATTTTAGACTCCGTAGAAACAATTAGCTGTTTTTAATAAATACCACAGGATGTTAACTGCAAAAAGGAATACAAATAATGCAGTTTCCTTCTGCTTTAAATGCACACACAAACGCAGTCACACATAGACTCATAACACGTGTACGTAAAAGACATGCATATAGAAATCTTTACAGATATTAAAACATAAACAAAATAGCAATCAGTACACATATTTATGCACTAACGGGCCTATCAATACATATATTTATACAGAACACCCACACATACACACACAAACATACAAACACAAAAATAGTCATGCATACAAACATGAAAACACACACACTCAATTACAAACATTTATTAACACACAATTACACAAACAGCAACACCCATGCTCTTACTTACACCAACTCACACAATTTCCACAAGTATGCCACATAGACAGCTTCACTCACAAACACGCAAACTTACACAGCTACACACATATATAGAAACTGAAATGTGTAGACATTAAAACACACACACAACTAAATCCATGCACCTACACACGTGCACTTTCATACACGGAAATCTGTGTTTACAAGTATACACTCTCACACAAGTCAAATTCTTTATTTCGGTTTGACAAACCATAAAAGAGAAGCAACCATACAAATCATGAGTGTATCATTTTAGACTAAAAGAGCGTTTCAGAAGACAAGTGTACAAATGAGGAAAAAGCGCTCAAGTTGACATAATAAAAGCAACATTGACATCATGTAAATAAAGCAATTCCTCACAATTCATAATTTAGGTCTCTCTAACATGATTATGGGGCTAAAGTGCAAATGCATCATCAAGATTTGTGCAAATCAGTTTCCAGGTTAATGGCCCACACATTAAGCAGTAAGAAACGATTGCCCCTAATCTAAGAACAAGGTCCTAATGCTAATCACAATAGACAGAATAAAATACATAAAATAGAACCATAAAAGCAATTATTTAAGAGTATAAAATAGCAACATTAGAGATTAAGCCACTCTTGATTGGACAGTACAGGCTCTATTTTTATCTATCCACACCAGTTGACACTGTTAACTGTGCCCTCCTTCTAATCGCCCAGAAGTGGCCTAAAAATTTCGCAGTGACACAGGCAAAAAGAGGTCTGGCATCTGATTTTAATATCCGTAAGGCATCATTAGAGCTTC
The DNA here is from genome assembly GCA_963921515.1 of Calotriton arnoldi. Lineage (NCBI taxonomy): Eukaryota > Metazoa > Chordata > Amphibia > Caudata > Salamandridae > Calotriton > Calotriton arnoldi. Next base: position 119,590 of record CAWUFW010002330.1, on the reverse strand, counting down.
GGGTCCCTAGTTGTCTGCACACAGGGGCTAACCATTTGATTCTTGGCTTTGCATATGCTTTACAGGCAAAGAGTACATGCCCGATTGATTCGTGTGGACATGGACAGGATGGACAGCCCTTAGGTTGAAGTTTGTTATTCTGCCAGGAGTTGGTAAAAGCATTAATTGGTAAGCTACCATGTCTAAACTGTGGGTACAATTTCCTATCGGCTGGCACCTTGATGATATCGAAATAGCTTTCTAGGTGGCAATTAGATTTCAGATCAGTGAAAGCATCTGTTAAGCTGCCAAGTTGGCTTTTCCGAAAGTTGTTCTCATCGACCCAAGCCCAATACAGAAGTTTTACTTGGCTTCTTGAATATGAAGGTGGGTGGCTGATAGCCTGAATTGGCAAACCAATACTAGAACAAAGGGCGTTTACTTGTTTAATCCAGCCAATTTTGTTTGCGGTGTCCAGATTAGAGACCTCACAAAGGGCTGCTGCATAATGTGCCAAATCAGGGGTGGAGGCCAATCTATACCAAAACAACAATGGGCGAAGCCTCGCAAGATCGTTGATGGACTTGATACCCAGATCAAGCTTGAGAGGGAGAAGGGGTGTACTTAGGGGAAGGGATATCAGGGTCCTAAGGAACTTGTTTTCCATAGCTGCGAGCTCATTTTGAGTGTGCTGTGCCCCACAGCTCCGCCCCATAAAGGGCACTAGTCACGGCCTTGCAATTGTACAATTTAAGAGCGGGAGCTACAGGCCTGGTATGCGACAAGCAATGCTCCCTCCTCAATGCCCCAGTAAGCTGAGTGAATTTCAAGGAAACCTTCTCTGGATGTCTCTTCCAAGCCATTCCCTCCGATAATTTAATGCCCAAGTAGTCGAAGGAACTAACCCTCTCAAGCGGGACATTATCCAGGAGTAAGATTCCCTTAAAGGATTTGTGGGCGTTGAACATCATTAGCTTGGTTTTGGTAGTGTTAATGACTAAGCCCCTTACCTCGTAAAATACCTTGAAATGGTTTAAAAGTTTTTGGAGACCCATGGGAGTTTTGGAAACCAGTAGGGTATCGTCAGCAAATAACAGTGTGGCGATTTTTTGGTTCGCCAGAGATGGTGCATCAGCTGGTAGGGAGCACAAAAAGTCTGCTACCTGGTTGACGTACTGGGAGAAAAGAGTTGGAGCTAAAACACATCCCTGGCGGACCCCCCGCTGGATCGTGATGGGCTCGGTAAGTTTTCCCTGGTTTCCCCACCTCACCCGGGCGTAGTTTCCATCGTGCAACCTAATTAGTATTTCGAGGATCTCCAAAGGCATTCCCATATCCCTAAGCACCCGCCATAATGAGTCCCTGGGCACAAGGTCGAATGTGGTTTTTAAATCAATAAAGGCAAGGTATAGACTTCCCTTGCCCAAGACTACAACCTTCCAGTATAGCGTAACTAAGCGAAATACTTGATCCATTGTGCCGGTCTTCCGCCGGAATCCTGCTTGGAGTGGAGAGAGGATGTCATTCTCATCCATCCAGTCCTGGATTTTAACTAGGACGGAGCGACAGAAGACCTTTTGGGCACAATCGATCAAGCTGATCGGACGGTAATTGGAAGGCATTGACCTGTCCCCTTTCTTAAATATGGGTACTACTTCAGCCCCTTTCCACGAGTCGGGTATCCTCCCCCCGCCAGCTATATCGTTGGCCAATGTCATAAAAAATGTAGCCCAGTTTTCCCTGTCTGCGCGGAAAAGGTCACCTGGAATGCCATCCGGGCCTGGGGCTTTCACAGGTACAATTGCGTCCAAGGAGGACAAAATTTCCTCTCTAGAGAATGAAAGGGTGCGCACACTCTCACACATTAAAAGGCACACAAATGCCAATAGGCACAAACCTAATCACATACTCACTTGGATGCACATGCAAGTGCAGGCACAGCCAATGTCTAACCAGCACTTGTGCAATCTGTGTCTACATGTACCTTTATGCCCTTAAAAAGATTGTACACACTTCTAGTACAGTACGGGAGGTTAAGACACACGTTTTCCGGGGGTCATTCATATCTACGCCAATCCCTGAACTCAGTACTTTCTGCCCTCTGCATCCCTCCAGCTGTCACTCTATTCTGAGCTACATTTACAGATACCATGGACACTATGGATCGATGTTGACTCTCACGCAGCTGGCATAACCAGCAGATATGATATTTCCCCGAACTGCACGTCATTTCACATTTCACAAAGACGCAAAGAAATGATGCCCAAGTGAGAGGACACACACATTTAGAGTCTATTCTGCCAAGTGCGTTCATCTTCTCAACCTGAGTGGTGCACCTTCAAGCCATTTTATAAGTAGGTCCATTTAAAGGTGAGTCTCATGCCGCGCCTTGCCCATCGGAGCCCGCACCCGGCATCCGTGGACATGGCTTCTGAGGTCAGAAATAGACTTTAATTCACTTGACATCAGACAACCGGTCCTAGGATGCTTTTTTCCAGTCCAGGGAGGACTTGGCCTGGCAATTCGGGCTGGACTGTTCCCATTGGGCGCAGGGTCAAGACTGATTTGCATATGGCGGGGTTCAAACTGGAATGGCATGGGGAGCAAAAAAACGATGGATTTAGGCCCAGGTCTCTGTACTGAGGTGAATGTATGACATCGTTCTGCATTCTGTCCATCAATTGTTCTTTTTGCATTTGTCACCCCGAGTGGAACGGGTATCCCCAGACGTGGGTCCTGTGCTCTCCATGCCACTGGAGTCAAACTATCCTGGCTGATGAATGGTGAAACCCAGAAACCGGTCCTAGGATGTTTGTTTCCAGTCCAGGGAGGACCTGGCCTGGCAGTTTTGGCTGGACTGTTCCCATTGGGCGCAGGGCCAAGACTGATTTGCATATGGCGGGGTTCAAACTGGAATGGCATGGGGAGCAAAAAAAAGATGGAATTAGGCCCAGATCTCTGTACTGGGGTGAAGGTATGACATTGTTCTGCATTCTGTCCATCAATTGTTCTTTTTGCATTTCTTACCCCGAGCGGGACGGGTATGCCCAGACGTGGGTCCCGTGCTCTCCATGCCACTGGAGTCAAGCTATCCTGGCTGATGAGGAGTGAAACCCCAAAACCGGTCCTAGGATGCTTGTTTCCAGTCCAGGATGGGCCTGGCCTGGCAGTTCGGGCTGGACTGTTCCCATTGGGTGCAGGGTCAATACTGATTTGTATATGGCTCGGTTCAAACTGGAATGGCATGGGGAGGGAAAAAAACGATGGATTTAGGCCCAGATCTCTGTATTGGGGTGAATGTATGACATTGTTCTGCATTCTGTCCATCAATTGTTCTATTTGCATTTGTCACCCCGAGTGGGACAGGTATGCCCAGACGTGAGTCCTGTGCTCTCCATGCTACTGGAGTCAAGCTATCCTGGCTGATGAGGGGTGAAACCCCGAAACCGGTCCTAGGATGCTTGTTTCCAGTCCAGGGAGGACCTGGCCTGGCAGTTCAGGCTGGACTGTTCCCATTGGGTGCAGGGTCAAGACTGATTTGCATATGGCTGGGTTCAAACTGGAATGGCATTGGGAGCAAAAAAACAATGAATTTAGGCCCAGATCTCTGTACTGGGGTGGATGTATGATATTGTTCTGCATTCTGTCCATCAACTTTTCTTTTTGCATTTGTCACCCCAAGAGGGATGGGTATGCCCAGACGTGGGTCCTGTGCTCTCCATGCCACTGGAGTCAAGCTATCCTGACTGGTGAGGTGTGAAACCCTGAAACCAGTCCTAGGATGCTTGTTTCCAGTCCTGGGAGGACCTGGTCTGGCAGTTCGGCTTGACTGTTCCCATTGGGCGCAGGGTCAAGACTGATTTGCATATGGGTGGGTTCAAACTGGAATGGCATGGGGAGCAAAAAAACGATGGATTTAGGCCCAGATCTCTGTACTGGAATGAATGTATGACAATGTTCTGCATTCTGTCCATCAATTGTTCTTTCGGCTTAACTCTCTCCAGCAGCTGTAGGGCTCACTTTGAATGCAAAGTGCTGCCGGTAGACATTAAAAACCAGCATTTGCAATGCAATGGGTCTCGCATTTACAAGAGTTTGAGCTATTGGCATTGTAAATGACAATAGCTTAAATTCTCGCAAATGCGAGACCTATTGCCTTGCAAATATTTTTTGTTTACAAGCCCCCCATGCCGCGCTTTCACGTTAATAGAGGCCCCGCCCCTTTCTTTAGACGAGCCGCGTCTAAAGAAAGGGGCGTGGCCACCATTGAAGTGAAAGCGCGGTATGTGGCGTTTTTACAAAAAAAAGCATTTGTCAAGTTGACAAACTAATGCCTTTTTTTTATAACCGTATAAAAATAATTAAATAAAAGTTGACATCGTTCAACAGCTGAAGTGAAGCAGTGCTGTGCATGATGAGTATTGTAGTTCATACAGTCCTCTTTCGGCCAACACCAAAATGCCTATGAAAGGCAGTGAACTGCATTTTCCAGCATGCAGGAGGACCACTGCTTGCCTCTGTGTCAGAATGCTTAGACATGGTGGCTATGTTAGGCGATGGGAACTCTCAATCAGCCAATAGGAATGAACTACAAGCACTCTTTCTGTGGAAGAGCGCTATTTCTGCCCAATCAAATGCTGTACTCTTGAACCCAAAATGTGGGTAAAGCCAACTCCTTCTCCGTTGGTGATTATTACAGAATGGTCTGGCAACAGCTGTGCTGTCAAGCCAGACCATAGAAAGAAGGCAGGAATGTGTAGAGAAATAGGGGCAAGTGAGACTTGCAGACTAGGTAGCTAGCAGGCCGCAGCGATCTAGAATTAGTGAGTCCAAGGCGGTTAGAAAATGGCACTACTCAGCACTAATGAACAAATGAATAGCGGAGTGTAAGAAGAAAAGTACACATAGGTGAGTGGAAAAAATAGAAATAATATTTGCTAGAGATTAATTAATAGGGAGTGTTGAGATAGGTACTTCAAATACGGGTATGTCATAGATGAAAATGTTGAAAAGGTGAACTCATTGCACTGAATTTTATGCGGATCAATGCACCAAAATTATATGCAGATGTCATCTCTGAAAACAAATATTTTCAAGGATACATACCACAAGTCTGTTTTATTAATACAAATAATAACAACTTGGTAGCAGGAAAACCAAATAATTTTTTTATATGTAGCAGTGCAAATATGTGGGCAGCAGGCAACGAAAGACTGAAAGCTTAGAATGAAGCAATGTCACATTATTAGGTTTATCAATTTTTACACCAATGTTTTTAATTTTTAGGTTGTGCCAGCAACAGTGCATGTGCTGTCATTGCAAAATCTTTTGTAAACTAAAAAAGAAAGCTTAAAATGGCTTACAGCCTGCTTGTTACTAATCATTACTTACCATTGGTTGGCTTAGACGTCACTTTCATTTCTTTGCTCCTGATTGGTCAGGGCCTCCCTGCTGCTTTCACTTTTTCTTCAGTGTTTGTCCCTGCCATGGAGCATGAACCAACATCAGATTCCTTTCTGCGGCCAGTGTCTTTCCACTGGCCCTGTGCTTTTGCAGGTAGTTTTTCAAACTTTTCTTTTTGCACTCATAAGAATACATGTGTTTGCAGTCCATCCACCTCCCCTAGCTGTCTGTTGTTTTGCATGTTCCCTTCCTCCTCCCCCTGTCTTGCCCCAACCCTCTCTCCCACCCCTCGCTCATGTTGCTTGTTTATTTATTATTTAATTTATTTATTTATTTATGCATTTTTATATAGCACAGACTTTACCCAAAGGTGTCAGAGCCCTTTACAAAAGAATCAAGTACGTTACATGAGGAGATTTACAAACTTACACGTTACAGATACAAACGGGATAGTTGAAAAAGTAAAATAAAATAAGAGGTGGCAATCACAGCAACAAAACAAAGCAAAAAAAAACCATTGGGATTAGGTTAGTACAGGCATAGAAAACATATTTACAGCATTGTAAGAACTTAGAACATCAGGAGAATGCTTGGCCATCCCATACTCCTCCCGCTGTCCATTGTTTTTTGCCCGCATCCCGTCATGCCACAATTTCCATGCTCTCTTTCATCCCCCTCCCTCCCTCACTCCCCCTGCCATTCTTGGCCTTGCCCCAACCTCCGTCCCTCGTTTTGGTTGTCCATTGGTTGTTGTTTTGTGCCCCTGTCACGCCACGCCAGAAAAAAAACATTGACAAAGCCAAATAGCTCTTGCATACATAAGTGCAGTTTAGCTTTGTCACTGTATTTTTTAATTGTGTTGTACAACAGCATGCTGCTGTGCATCATGGCTAAAAGTAAAGACCAAAAAGTGCTAGGATGCAACCACGATTGAGAGCGTCACAGCACTTCTTTTTTTTAACTTTCAGCCGTGCTGCACAGCAGTTGTGCTACTGTACAGGATGGCTAAAAAAACATTGACAAAGCCAATAGACCTTGCATATGGAAAACCTATTGACTTCGCCAATGCTTATTAGAAATGCCTGTACTTGTAGTGCATACAATACGGTCATTGAAAGGGTAATCCCAGACCTTGTAAATGCTTTAAAAAAATAATCACTTTATTCAGTGACCATACATTTCCCAGCTGTTCATCAAACCTTCCTGCTGAATTGGTCGCTGGTGTTTCTGATAGCCTTGCTGGATGGCGCAGTGCTCTTTGCTGCATTAGGGTTTTATGAGCAGAACACTTGCACCGTACAAAGATTTTAAAGATGCCTATTAGGGCTAGTATTGCGTCATATCACACTGACAGAAGTCAGACATACAGCTATGACAAATTCAAAAATACTGTCAGTGCTGCTTCTCTAGTATTGAGTCTTTCATAGACTCACATGCTTGAATCTTCCCCGCAGTCATGGTTGGAGTCCCATGGTAATAATAATAAGCAGTGTTAAACATAAGCATTAAAAGCCATAGAGAATCCAAGTGATATTGGTAACCAATTCACATTGTTTTAAAAGAACCAACTTTAACCAATCAGCACACAGATCCTGCAGCCCTCTTCCCCTGTAGGGCCACCATACCTCAGATTTCTAACCGAAAGTCATGTGTGAGGGGGTCACCCTGAGCTCAGTTACAGTGCTTCAGTCATCTTTTGACCCTTTCCTTCTTTCTGAAGTGAATCACTTGACCCTTCAAGCAACTTAGAGGTAACAACTGTTGAGTTCTTTGACTAATAACATCATGTTAGAGTGGTCTAAACAGACGCCTTTCAGGCCTTTCAAATCTTGTGGGAAGCCAAGATTATTCTCTGAGGATCACCATAAGGAATGTATTTATTGCTTGCTTCTTCGCCATAAACCTAAGGAGTGTAAGCACTGGCTAAGCACTGTAGAGCCTTTTCTGTGAAGACTTTGAAAGATCGTGAAGCCAGGCTACTTCTATGTCTCCAAAAGAAGAACACGCCTTCTGACTCCAATTCTGAAGACGAGGGGCAGAGTCATTCCCCACCAGGGAGGAAGCGTAAAATGAAGTCTCAACCTCATATGACAAAGATCCTAAGAAGATAAGATCTCACAGCAAGGACTCTGAGATAGTACAGTCTGTCAGGAAAGAAGTCTCTCGTCCATCTTCCTCTCACAGAAGGTCTTTGTCTTCTTCATCAGTGCCTGTGACTTCTTTTAAGGAATCCTCATCAACAAAAATCTGCTTGTCAAGTGACAAATCATTGACAGTCATTTCATCGACGGCTGCCATCATGCACTTTGCTAGTAACGACTACGCCGTCAATAACTCTGCCAAAAACGTCAGCGGCATCTTTCTCATTGACAAAGAAACTGACGACGACCACTTCATCGATGACATCGTTGACGGCAATTACGTCGACAGGAACATTTACGTCAAAATCAAAATCTCATTCACAGATGGCTAGTAAAAAATCAATCCGTTCTTCGTCATGGGCACCTTCGTCGACGAGTCCGTCAACAGTATTGATCTCAGACGAAGGGATTCCAGTGACCTTAAGCCCAGATCAGCCATCTCCAAGCAACATGTTTCCTCTGCCTCTTGTACGTCTCCTAGTAGTGGAAGAGTCTGGTGATGAGGGACCCTTTGGGCCAACATACAGTCCCAAACAACTTCATGTCAAATGCCAAGATACCGATGACGGTGACCCTGGAAAAGACACTTCCACATATTTGGAAGGCGATTTCTCTTTTCAAGAAAAGCAGCAATCCGCTCCTCAACGTTACAACTCTTTCCGGAGCATTACCCTTATGATGAGCTGTATGAGGAACAACATGGCTCACATGAAGATGCAATTTATGAACCTATTTCCTTGGTAACGGATTTGTGCCAAATGTTAAATGACTATTACATAAGGTTCCCCGAAGAGAATGCTCAAGTACAACATAACTCCGGGGCATTCTGGTACACCCATTGCAATGTCTCTTCCTAAAGCCCTTTGGGCCTACAAACAGAAAAAGAAAGATGTATTTTACCACCAATTGCTATAAGCGACAACTATATTGAGAGTGATGTGGAGAAATAATCGGAGGTATGGGAAATTCCTCAGGATCCAGCAGGTTCTTTGTCTGCTTCACCCACACCATCTCCAGGTAACTCCCCTCTAGTGGACATAGAAGGTTTTCATGAGCGCTAAGAATGGGCATCTAAGCATTTTGACTTACCCTTGCCAGTAAAACAAATGGAATGTTTCCTTTACAGTTTTAAAGATTCCACTAGGATATCGATTTAATCTATTTCTATTGTGAATTACAGTTGGGAGGAAGAATTGAAGCTTATGAACACTCCAGCTTCTATTGCGGCTGTCATTCCTCAAATAGATAAAAAGTATAAAGCGCCTTAAAATTCTCCTGCATGTCTGATAGGTCACCCACATCCAAATTCTGTGGTCATGCAGGAAGCCCTAAGGCGGTCCAGGAATCCATCCGCCAGTGTACAGCACCTCTGGACAAAGAAGGACGACAGCTGGATAACATTGGCAAACATTTTTCAGCTATGTGAGCGACATCTATCAGAGCATCCAATGCACTAGCCATTTTAGGAAGATATGGCAGGCAGATGTGATCAGACATACAGCCTTACTAGAAGTTTTACCGGGGAATGAAAGAAAGGAAGCTAAAGAGATACTTCAGGAAGGTGAGAGAGCTTCATCTGAAATCATAGACACAGATATGGAACAGTCATCAATGGCTTTTAGGCAAATGGCAGGTGTGGCAGTGCTACATCGGCAAGGTTGATTAATGGTCTCAACCTTTCGCTCAGAAGTGCAGGCAAAGGTTTTCGACATACCCTCTGATTGGGAAAATCTCTTTGGGAAGCATGTTGAAGATGCTCTTCAATATTTTAAAGCAGTCACTGACACAGCACGTTCTCTGGGAACGTTACAACAACGTCATTTTCAGACGTTTGGAGGAGGCAGAGGAGAGGCCAATTTATACCCAGAGTTTCTTACCAAGCTTACAGATATCAACCCTATTCTCAACAGGGATATCGTCCTCAATACGCTTCACAACAGCAGCACAGAGCTTCCTCAGCTTCCACTTATTCATAGCAGCCGGCTCGTAGACGCCCCCCGGCTGGAGGAAAAGCCCTAGACGCCTCTAGACATCAGTGACAATTTCCAGGCACATGCCACCTCAAACTGTCATCAGCAGCATCTAGTAAATCATCTTTCTAACTTTTACAATAGTTGGAAGGGCACCTCTGCAGGCAAATGGGTGTTAGACGTAATACAACATGGTCACACCTTGGAATTCGTTCAAAAGCCTCCCACTCATCCTCCTTGCAATAGGTCGCATCACCATCTGACTATGTTAAAGCAGGAAATACATTCACTTATCTCAAAGGGTGCAACAGAGGAAGTTCCGCTCATACTTTGCAACAAGAACTTCTACTACAATTTTTTCCTAAGAAAAAAGAAGGCCGGAAAATGGAGACAAGTTATGGATCTGAGACTGTTGAATAAATATATAAAGAAACAACCTTTCATACTGCTGTCTTTACAAGAGATTTTACTACTGCTGAATACGGGTAAATAAATGACGTCATTAGATCTCCTGGATGCGTATTTCCACATCTCCATACATGTGAACCATCAGAAGTTTCTGAGGTTCAAGGTGGCAGGGTGCCATTACCAATTCGAAGTACTTCCCTTTGGGCTGCAATCAGCTCCCAGAGTTTTCACAAAATGCATGGCCCCTGTTGTGGCGTTCTTGAGAAGAAACGGTCACCAGGTGTTTCCATACCTGGACGACTGGCCCACATTCCACTCAGCAAAAAGATCTACCTTGGCCTGTCTTTGGCTATTCAGAACTTTAGGTCTAAAGTTAAACAGAGAAAAGTAATTCCTAACACCATCCAGATCTTCAGTTTTCTTGGGAGCAATTCTGGATAGAAATGTCTCCAAAGCATATCCAACTAAGGAAAGAATCACTGCATAAAAGATACAACTCTCTATCAAGAAAAAAGTCCACTTCTGTTCGGACGTTCAAATCAATGTTGGGAATGAAGTCTTCTTGCATTCCATTAATTCCAAATTGTCATCTGCACATGAGACTGTTGCAAGAACAGTTAGATGCACAATGGATTCTAACCCAAGGAACTTTCGAAGTCTTAGGGCTTAATTACAAGTCTGGCAGTCCATTGACCGCCAGACTCGTGGGGGTGTGGTGGTGGCATTCTTCTGACCACCCTATTATGATTCAGGTGGTCGGACCGCCACAGCCCTGCTGCAGACACCAGAGAACCAACTTTTCCTGGCGGTGTTGCAGCAGTCAGGTGGCCACAAAATGCTTGGCGGACTGCTGTGGTCCCGCCAAGCATATTATGAGTTTCCCCTCTGTCGGCGGTGTCATGGAGGTTCCTCCTCCATGAACACCGTGGCGGAGAGGAAACAAAGGGGAACCTACTGAGCCCCCTGGGCCTCCTCCGCATGGGATGCATTCAGGGAGGCTGTTGTGCCCCCTGTGTGCATGCGCCCCAGTTCCTGCACGGCATGGACTTTTCAGTCCATGCTCTGCAGGAACTGTTTTTGGCGTTCCCATTATGGTGCCAATTTTTTGATTTAGTCAACAAACAGAGAGAAAGGGTTACTTCAATGGGGAACACTCCCAGTCCCCTTAAGATAAATCAATAAACAAATGAGGGCGTATACCCCAAACAAAAATAGATAAACCGAGACGTGCAAAAAAAGGAGAAAAGAGAAGAATTATTCCTTTTTTAAAAAAGACCCCTCACTCACCAATCTAGTTGGTGACATGCTTCATCATTGGGGTCCCACCCGAGCAGCCGAATGCCACTTGGGTGTGTTTCGACGCCTGATTACAGCGGAGCAGGTTCTCAGGTGACAGTAGTGTAAGTGACTGGAATGTGAAATAGTGGGTTAAAATTGTCTTTATTGTTCCCTAAATTTTAATATGGAGCAATAAAACAATGTTAAAAACGAAGTGTGATACCTATGTAGGTTAAATTGGCCTAAGGTATCAGGATATTGAAAGTGATGATAAAAGACACGGTCTACATGTTTCAGCCTTTTGACGACATTGCTAGGCTTTCTTCAGGACCTAAATAGTGACCCGAGGTGTGTGCACACGCTAAGGTGCACCCGTCTCTGAGTCAAATGTGAACCATGCCGTGTACTTACGGTATGATTGCCTTTCAGCCTTTTGTGAAAGGTAAAACGAATTAAGGACTACATTTTGTCTTGCCCCATGGAAACCGTGGGGGGGCGTCGGTTGTAGTCAAACAGTAATCAAACCATACTGCCCGTCTTCCTACCTAGGGAAACGCCACACGACGTCCTTAATTCGTTTTACCTTTCACAAAAGGCTGAAAGGCAATCATACCGTAAGTACACGGCATGGTGCACCTTAGCGTGTGCACACCCCTCGGGTCACTATTTAGGTCCTGAGAAAGCCTGGCAATATGTCAAAGCTGTGACAGTGCGTGTCTTTATCATCGCTCAATATCCTGATACTAGGCCAATTTAACCTACATAGGTATCACACTCGTTTTTAACCTTGTCTTATTGCTCCATATTAAAATTTAGGGAACAATAAAGACAATTTTAACCCACTATTTCACATTCCAGTCACTTACACTGCTGTCACCTGAGAACCTGCTCACTGTAATCAGGCGTCAGCACACCAGTGGCATTGGCTGCTCGGTGGTACAATGATGAAGCATGTCACCAACTAGGTTGGTGAGTGAGGAGTCTTTAAAAAGGGATAATTCTTCTCTTTTCTCCTTTTTTTGCGCGTCTCAGTTTTTACATATTTACATGAATTATATCAGCCAATGAAGAAATTGGTGTGAATAAAGTTGGATACAGAAGATTGAATTCCTAGTAGATTATGAATCTTTTGATGATACAGTGATTAGAAAACACACATGTTTTCAAGTGAAGTGCGGATTTCCACCTCTGACAAATTTATCACAGGTGATTGTCATAGTGCAACACCAGCCATTGCACTGTTCACTGGTACGGACACAGTAAAATACTGTAGGAGTACAGCTATACTATTGATTAGAACAGAGTGCACAGAGGTAATACTGTATACAGACTACACAGCATAGTCATGGTTCAGGTGTATTTTCCTCTGAAAAGGCATTTTTTGATTGCCAATAGTTTTTTACTGCATGGATGGATCTGCACCAAATCTGGCAGTATCTTTTGCATGGTCTGCTAAGGTCAGGCATGTGCCACTTATTTTCAGATCTGTATATGGGGGACAAATTAAAGGGGAGAAGGTGAAACAAGAAGTGTGTTCTAATTTTAAATCCCATAGGAAATTTTGCTCAAGCCTACACCCAAAAGCACTGAAGAGATTTACACCACACATGGCATGAAATTTGAACTTGACTCAAAAGTGTGCATTTTTTGGTTCTATGGTTTGTTGTATATCAGACCAGCAGTTTTTGATATATGAGTTTTAAAAGAATCACTGACAAAATATCGAAGGTCAGAATATTGACCTACAGAAATATCGACGCAAGAATATCGAAGTCAAGAATATCGACATCCTATCTACATTATGGTAAGTACAAAAATATCGAGAAAAAAAATATCGATGTCAAAAATATCGTTGTTAAAAATATCGTTTTTATTTAAGTTCAAACAATAATGTAAAATAAAGTAAATAATACATATAATTAAAATAAACATAGTTAAAAATATTTTAAAATGTTTAAAAATTATAAGTAATATATATGTAATGTAAAAATAAATTAAACATATACATATAATATATAATATATATACTTACTAATAATTTTTAATAATTATTTTAATAACATAATTTAAAAAAATATCATATAAATTATAAATACATCTATACACAAAACAATAATATAAATAAAAATTAAATAAATATATTTAACAAATTAAAAAAAAAAAATTATTTTTAAACTTTTAAAAATTAATTATATACTACATTAACTAAAATAATACAAAAAATATTAGATAGCGGAGGTAATAAAATTACTATTCCAACTCCAAACAGTGCAACAGTAGGGAAAATGTTGGATAGCGTAGGGGTAAAAATTACTATTCCCACCCCAGTGAGTGCAACAGTAGGGAAAGTGTTGGATAGCGTAGGGGTAAAAATTACTATTCCCACTCCAGTGAGTGCAACAGTAGGGAAAGTGTTGGATAGCGTAGGGGTTAAAATTACTATTCCCACTCCAGGGAGTGCAACAGTAGGGAGAGTGTTGGATAGCGTAGGAGTAAAAATTACTATTCCCACTCCAGTGAGTGCAACAGTAGGGAAAGTGTTGGATAGCGTAGGGGTTAAAATTACTATTCCCACTCCAGTGAGTGCAACAGTAGGGAAAGTGTTTGATAGCGTAGGGGTTAAAATTACTATTCCCACTCCAGGGAGTGCAACAGTAGGGAAAGTGTTGGATAGCGTAGGGGTAAAAATTACTATTCCCACTCCAGTGAGTGCAACAGTAGGGAAAGTGTTGGATAGCGTAGGGGTTAAAATTACTATTCCCACGGAAAGTGTTGGATAGCGTGGGGGGAAAAAGTACTATTCCCACTCCAGTGAGTGCAACAGTAGGGAAAGTGTTGGATAACGTAGGGGTAAAAATTACTATTCCCACTCCAGGGAGTGCAACAGTAGGGAAAGTGTTGGATAGCCTAGGGGTTAAAATTACTATTCCAACTCCAGTGAGTGTAACAGTGTGGAAAATGTAGGATAGCGTAGGGGTTAAATTAACATACTTATTAATTAAATACATTTTGTAAAATAAATAACATATTAATAATTAATTAACTAAAAGATTAATAATAAATGCCAATAAAATAAAATTAATATTTACTTAAATAACATTAAATTACTTCCCACCCTATTCCCCCATAAACACACAACCCGCTACACATAAAAAGAACACAATTATTTAATTATAAATTAATCAATTAATAAAAATTAATTACCAATTAATAATTAATTAACAATAAATTTATTATAAATAACAATAAATAAAAAATATTAATTAATTAATTATAATTACATTACTTCCCACCCTATTCCCCTATAAACGCACAACCCGCTACACATAAAAATTAACATAATGAATTTAGTTATCAATTAATCGATTAATAAAAATTAATTACCAATTAATAATTAATTAACAATAAAGTAATTAACAATAACAATAAATAACATTTTTTAAATATAATTAATATACTGATAAATTAAGTAATTAATTTTTTATTACCAATTAATAATTAATTAACAATAAATTATTAATCAATAACAATAAATAAAAACATATTAATTAATTAATTATAATTAAATTACTTCCCACTCTATTCCCCTATAAACCCACAACCCGCTCTGATACTAAAACGTAAAATTTACTTAAAAAAATTACTAATTTCTAAACATTTAATACATATATTTAAAAATAATAAAAATACATTACAAAAAATGTTAAACATACATATAAAATACATACTAAAATAAATAACACTAATATAAATATCGATATTATTAACAACAATATTTTTGCTAACGATATTACTTACTTCGATATTACTTACTTCGATATAAAAAAAAACGATATTACTTACCTTAAGGTCGATATTCTGGTCACCGATATTCTTGACATCGATATTCTGTCCCTACGATATTAAAAACTCAATATTAGTGTAGGTCGATATAAAAAAATCGATATTTTGACTGCGCACCGTTTTAAAATGGTGTCAGGTGAGCTGATCTATCTAAAGTCACAAATCTTGATTCACTGCTTCTATCAATCACATTTGGAATTTGTTGACAAATGTGATTTGCTGGAGAAGGGCACTAAAAAGTTTTTTACCGCCATCTTGGAAACTATCATTTTTGTGCTGTCGAAAATAATTCCACAGCCATGAGGGCCACTCTCAGTTAAAAACTGAGTTATGGCTCTGGAGAAGATGTGGCCTAGTGGCTAGAGCTGCCGGCTTTGGAACATGGGCAACCATGGTTGAATCCTCGCTTGGTCTCAACATCCTGTAACTCTTATCAATTCACTTGCTCTCCCTGGCAATAAAAATAAAATAATTTGTAATGTGGTTTCTGCTTGTGTTGTAAGGGACTCTAATGCCATCAGGCCTGGTCACATGTGCAGTGCACTCAGCATACCCCAATAATACAGGAAATTACCATATTTTGTGTGGTGCACCCCCAGACCTTTGCCCAATCTGTTTTTGCTGGCTGCAGAACTCTGTGCACTTTACCCCTGCTAACCAGCAGTAAAATGTCTCAGCTCCCACTTTTAACATGGTTGAATTGGCATAACCACAACTGGCATATTTAATTTACCTATAAGCTCCTAGATTATGGTAAAATGTGCACCTAGGGCCTGTAAGTTAAATGCCACTAGTGGATTGCAGCACCTATTGTTCTATCCACTACAGTGGCAATGCAAACATGGCGCCAGGCCTACCAATGTAGCCTGACTACAGCAGTTTAAAAACTGCCATTCAACCTGTCAGGATAAACTCTTTTGACAGGCCTAAACATTCCTTTTAAATATTAATAAGTCCTTATATCCCGTAAGGCAGGGTGCATGGCATTAAAAAGTAGGACATATTGACATTTCATATTAAACATGTCCTTACAATGACTAGCACCTAAAACCTATTTTCACTGTAGTAAGGCTGGCTGTTCCATAGGGAAACACTGCAATACACTATTAAATATAATAATGCTATCTTTGGCTAGGGAACACCTAGAAATGTAATTCCTGGACTCTCTGTAATATTTATTAAAGGCCCAATTCATTAGCAAAGTGGTATTGTTAATAAATATTAAGGAAAATGTACTATTAAAAAGATGAAAGTTATCTTTTCCTTGCATAAAGCTACTAAAGCCTAATTAGCCTCCATCTGCAGCACTCTCAGTGATCAAGCCCTGAATGAGGTGGGAAAATTGCTTATAGAGCAGAGACAAATGCCTGAGTTTGGAGATGTTTCTGTTCGTCTGGCAGGATTAGCATTTGAGCAGTGCCAAAGAACTCAAGGGCTGATTTAAATTTTGGCCATAAGAATACTCCGTCGCAACGACGGAGCATTGACTAGGAACATCTATGACAGCAGTTCCTGCCAAGGCTTTTAGAAATGACCACTAGCATGGTGGTTATTTCGAAATTTGGTGGGCGGAATAGTCTTGGCCTGACAGACATTAATTCTTCTGCCAGGCCAACAGAAATTTCTCTGTCCGCCAAACATTAAGGGGCCGATTCCGATCTCGGCCGGTAGGGCACCGAATCGGATTCGGCTGAACCGGATTCGATTCGGAGCCCTTATTCTCGACCGATTCGTACGTGCGTCCGGGCGAACGAGTACGATGCGAGCGCGTGCAAATTCGCCGACCGACTCGTACGCCCGTCCCAACCGCACCGACCGACTCGCACGGATGCGCGGCGCACCTCGCAATGGAGACGTTCCCCGGCCGGGCAAGTACGATGCGCGCCGCGAGCAGTCCGACCGACTCGCGCAGTCCGGCTCGAAGAAGCAGTCGGAGCCGTACTTTGGGGGTCCGTGTCGGACCCCCCTGTATGCGTAGCCGTGCGAGTCGCACACAGGGGGGACCCATGGGTCCCCCCTACCTGTGCGTGTATGGCGCGCGTCGCTTCACCGCGTACACGCTGTAGGGGGCGCCCTTGTTCGCCCCGCACCCATTGAGTCAATGGGAGCCCGCGTACGCGTTGTACGACCGGCTCCCATTGACTTCAATGGGAGTCCGACCGACTCGAGTCCGATGGCATACGTGCGCATCGTACTCGTTCGTATTGCTCTACCCTCTCCCCCATATCCCTTCGCTTCCTTCCCGCCTGACTATCCCGTGCCCCCTTTTTCACAGCCATCGAGCAGGCGTACGGCTCCGACCCCTGGTTCCAGGGTCGCATTGCTTAAATTTTCTTCCCTGACCTGCCGACCTGCACGCCGATCCTCTACCATAGCCTCCCGGCCGGGAGATACCCTCCCAGGTTGGAGACCCGTGCACCCGACGGTAAGCCTTCTCCTTCTCTCACCCTTGTTTTTCTCGGGGTTACACACATGGCTCGCACGTGTCTTGCCTTACTCTTTCCTTATTTTCCTTCAGATCTCCTAATTTCCCAACGTCCCGTATATGCTTCCGGTGGACTTCCCAGCCAGCTACTCGCTCTGGCCTTGCTCATCGCGGCTCTCATACTTGCCGCACTCTTGGTCAGTCCTTCTTGCTCTTATCCCTCCCTTACTTTCACCCTCCTTCACTTTCTCCCCTTTACACTCATTATCCCTGTTCCACAGCCCCTTATCTTGTGGCCTTTTCTTTCTTCTTCACTCATTTTCTTATTCTGGTAATATGTACATTACCTCACCTCACACATCTCCACTTCCTTCTTTCACTCTCACACTTCCTTGTATTTACTCCACTGCTATTTTCCTATTCATTGATTGTTATAATTTCATTAGTATCTCTTTCTTCCTCCTTATTCCCCTCCGTTTTTTTCACATCTCCTCCTTCATGATTTTAATTGTTTGCTCCTTCCCCCTTTCCCCCTCCCCTCCCTCTTACTTCTCCAGGCAACTTCTCAGGCACCTGCTCTATCTATTAGTCCTGATGAGATCCCGATACTCTCTGCGGGATTGAAACGTCGTCGACACAGACATCCCTAACTCTATACTACTATTTATACTGTTTGTGGAGTATGAGATGTAACCTCTACTGTGACTTGTGTTTATTTATATTCACGTATATTGGAAGTCACAATTTTAAGTCACTTGCCTGGGGCAAGGAAATCGACCGATTTCCTCTGCCTTGTCACGGTTGCTCACGTGTTAATATTGTCTTGTTTCATCTATACTAGCATTAAATACCTATCTTGTAATTTAAACATTTGTTTATTCCAATTTTTATCATGAAATTGTGAAATTTTAAGTTTACATTCTTTTTGTGTGGGACCTTTGTTCTGTTAAACATCTTTGGCTAGGGAACACCTAGAAATGTAATTCCTGGACTCTCTGTAATATTTATTAAAGGCCCAATTCATTAGCAAAGTGGTATTGTTAATAAATATTAAGGAAAATGTACTATTAAAAAGATGAAAGTTATCTTTTCCTTGCATAAAGCTACTAAAGCCTAATTAGCCTCCATCTGCAGCACTCTCAGTGATCAAGCCCTGAATGAGGTGGGAAAATTGCTTATAGAGCAGAGACAAATGCCTGAGTTTGGAGATGTTTCTGTTCGTCTGGCAGGATTAGCATTTGAGCAGTGCCAAAGAACTCAAGGGCTGATTTAAATTTTGGCCATAAGAATACTCCGTCGCAACGACGGAGCATTGACAGGAACATCTATGACAGCAGTTCCTGCCAAGGCTTTTAGAAATGACCACTAGCATGGTGGTTATTTCGAAATTTGGTGGGCGGAATAGTCTTGGCCTGACAGACATTAATTCTTCTGCCAGGCCAACAGAAATTTCTCTGTCCGCCAAACATTAAGGGGCCGATTCCGATCTCGGCCGGTAGGGCACCGAATCGGATTCGGCTGAACGGATTCGATTCGGAGCCCTTATTCTCGACCGATTCAGTACGTGCGTCCGAGGCGAACGAGTACGATGCGAGCGCGTGCAAATTCGCCGACCGACTCGTACGCCCGTCCCAACCGCACCGACCGACTCGCACGCGGATGCGCGGCGCACCTCGCAATGGAGACGTTCCCCGGCCGGGCAAGTACGATGCGCGCCGCGAGGCCAGATCCGACCGACTTCGCGCAGTCCGGCTCGAAGAAGCAGTCGGAGCCGTACTTTGGGGTCCGTGTCGGACCCCCTGTATGCGTAGCCGTGCGGAGTCGCACACAGGGGGACCCATGGGTCCCCCTACCTGTGCGTGTATGGCGCGCGTCGCTTCACCGCGTACACGCTGTAGGGGGCGCCCTTGTTCGCCCCGCACCCATTGAGTCAATGGGAGCCCGCGTACGCGTTGTACGACCGGCTCCCATTGACTTCAATGGGAGTCCGACCGACTCGAGTCCGATGGCATACGTGCGCATCGTACTCGTTCGGTCGGGCTGCTAGGGTCCGATTCGGTCGGAAATCTCTCCGGGTCCGGCTCGGTCGGAGAGATTTCCGACCCAAATCGGAATCGGCCCCTGTATAGGAAGCTTAATTTACTACATTGGGGCCTCCCCGGTCACAGGCAGATGTCATATGACACTGGATGGACTCCTTCCTTTGTCCCTTTAGTCAGGCAGGCACCAATCCCAGTGCGAGGGAGCTTCCGCCAGAACTGATTTGAAGTGACAACCACAGAGAGGTCGCTCATTTCCCTGGCCTTTCCCCTGGGGTGGGCACACAGTCTCTGCACAAAGAGAGAAGAGCTTTGCCATCTTGGATTTAGGCAGAAAGGGGCACTGTGGGACTGTTTGAAGTAGGGAACACAGGAAATGCTGCAAAAGTGAGTGCCGTGACCCCTTAGGAACTTTTATCCCTTTGGTTAGCAAGGAGTCACCCCCACCCACATGCTTGTGATACTCGAAAGAGTGTCATCCCCGCTACCCTCCTAAGAACACTAGTAGACCTGAGGAAGATCAGAGAGGACTGAACCTTCTGTCTGTGACCTGAGAGGAACCCTGAAGGATTGGCCCTTCTACCTCTTGCACGCAGGACAAAGACGTAGACTACAGGGGTTATAAGGCTGACCTCCTGTTCAAGCTGCTGGGACACAACAAGCTACAAGAGTCCTTTCCTGAAGATTCCCAGCTGACCTGGACACTGTGGGTGGCCTCTGCTGGAGTCAGTCCTGACACCCAAGTGCTGTGCCTGAAGTCCTGGAAACCCTTAATGTGCGTGACTGGACGTCTCCTACCACCCATGAAAACATGGCACTTGGACACTTTTTCAATTTCCAGATCTCCAGAGGAACCTGCCAAGCCGATCTTACCAGAGTGTGTTTTCGCTGGTCTGAACGTTCAGGTTTCTTACACTCAAAACTTTTTTGCAACAGCAAATCCTCTGCTGCAGGATCTCATGGAGACAGTATATGGCCTCCTAGAGCCCTTTTCGGGTATAGCCATTAGCCTTGGCCCGCTGCAGGAATCTAAGCTCCAAGAAAGTGACTGAGTGCAAACAAAGAAAACTTCACAGGGCGAAGGCTCCAAAAGTATCTGGCTAGAGAGGAACCTTTCCTGGGTGTGAAATTCAAATTATTCCTGCTCTGAGGTTTCATGCTAAAAACCAAGGTGTTACAACTGGGATTCCTGGTTGGCTGAGGTATGCACCCAGGCCAGGCAGGAATCACCACTCTAGTCAGGGTAAGCTAAGTGCACACTAAAAGATAGCCTGCACTCACGCTCTGGCAGCTTGGCACAGAGCAGTGATGCTCATCTATCGAGGCAATCTGTAAAGTATTTGTGCAACACACCCTCACAGTAACACAATAAATACACCACAAAAATACTCCACACATGTTTAGAAAAATAGATCATTAGATTATGAACAAAACAAGACCAAAACGACAACAATCCAATGTATAGAAGTTGAGATATTGAATTTTAAAAGACGAAACTAAAAATAGCACTTAGAAGCAAATAGCGCTTTAGGGGTTCCTTGAGGTCGTGCTGGACCGGGGCATAGTCAAAGTTTGGGCCAATCACGATGGAGCTCCGGCTGGCTACATGACCCACACAGGCCCTAGTGAACAAAGTACCTTTCCTGGTCGCAACAGCAAGATGCGTCATGTGATGCTTCGATGCGAGTCACGTAAGTCGAGGATGAAACTATTTTCTCCACGCGTTGATGGCTATGCGTCTATTCCGTAGATGGGTGCTGGAGTCGAAAGGCATCGAGTGATGTGCTGGGTTTCTCCATGCAGTCGAGGGGATGCGTCGATCTCTCCAAGCTGCAGCGGCGGGGATACGCTGTCCGATGCGTCAATCTCAGAATGCAAAGCGCTGGTTCCGATGCGGTGCAACAATTTTACTCCTACAACTGGGTCGATGTGCCGGTTCTGCGACACGCAAACAGGAGCTGCGTCAAAGTCTGTGTTACAAGTATCTGGGCCGCTTCCAATGAGCCAGGCACATGAGCAGTGGTAGAGACTTTGATATCTCTGAGTCTCAACAACAGGAGGCAAGCCAACAAGCCGTTGGAGCACACTTAGAGTGAAGGCAGAGCCCAGCTCTCCTTCAGCAAACTGAGAGAGAAGCAGGCAGCATGGCAACATGCAGAAAAACAGGCCTTCCAGATCAGCAGTTCAGTTGAGTCCTTTAAGCATCACAGCAGTCCTGGCAAAGCTTCAGTTACAAGTCCAGGAGTGTCTGGTTTTAGGGGGTCAGAGACCAAGTACTTACACCCAAAAGTGCCTTTGATGTGGGTGTGACGTCAAAGCAGCTCCTTGAAGTGCACAGGTCCTCCTTTCAATCCAGCTCTGTTTGCCAGGCTATCTATGGGAGGTAAATCAGCCGTTTGTATGTCGACAGGCCACTTACCTATTCAGCGAAGTGTTAGCCCCTCCCTTCCATCCTGCCCAGGCAGGGCCATCAGAATGCAGATGTATGTAGATGAGTACTCAGACACACTTATCCTTCTTGGGTTTGTGGCTGTCTAGAGGGAGTGCACTAAGTGTAGCTGTCACCCACCCCAGACATGTATTGGAGACAGGCTGCAAAGCAAACAGAGCAGTAAGTGCAGTGAAATGTCCACTTTCAAAAAGTGGCATTTTTAAAACAGTGATGTCAGATCCAGCTTCACCAGTAAGGAGGATTTATCATAACCATTCCAAAGATATAAAACATGAAGTAGCAACTCCTTTCTGATCAGGAATTAACACTTACCAGTGTATTATGGAAATCCCAAGTGAAAGGAGTTGAGCTCACAGTAGTGAGAAATGAATGTAGAAGTTTGTCACTACCAGGACATGCAAAACATTAAAGTACATGTCCTACCTTTTCCTTACATAGCACCCTGCCTTTAGGGCTACCAGGGCCTACCTTAGGGGTGACATATGTAGTAAAAGGATAGTTTAAGGCTTGGCAATTAGTTTTAAATGCAAGTTGTAGGATTTCAAAGCTCCTGCTGCCTTTAATATGCCACCCTCTGCCCTGGTGCCCATTTGGCACCCGGACAGGCAGTAAATTAGTTATGGTAGGAGGCATGGTGCACTACTAGGCCAGTTACACCCATAAGGTGGGCTGCCTGATGTGCCCCATGAGAGAAGGGCTCCACCATATTGATTCTGGTGGAAATAGGAATTCAGGGATAGGGTTATGCCCACTCACCACAGGAAGTGGTCATATAGGGTCATATAGGGGGTGTAGTGCCCCAAGGGTAAGTAGCCCATTGGCTACTACCCTTCACTCCCCTTAACACCCCTAAATTGAGTATTTAGGTGTTCCCCTGAAACAAGGAACTTAGATTTGACCAACTGAAGAAAGAAGAGGACAAAGAAGAGCCAAAAATGTAAGAACTTCGGACTGCTGGTGGACTGTGGCGTCAAACGCTGCCTGCCTACCTGCTCCTGTACCGACAGTTGCAACACTCCGACTCGTCCTGCAGCTGTGCATCCTCCAAAAGCCTCAGAGGGCTTCCAGCACTTTGCCAAGCCATCAGTATCACATTTAAAGTGGAGGAGCCACTTCCCTGCAGCCTGCAGGCACCACCGGTTCACTGATCTGCTGCTCACCGGGTCCACCAACGCAGCAGTCACCTAGGAAGAGGTCACCCTACTCCTAGAGGAAATATCTGTCTCCCCACCTAGTGGGAAGACACCAGGACCAACCTGGAGCCGCCCTGCTCCAATACCCGGGGTACCGGACTCCTTGCAACAGCCAAAGCTTATTTGAGTCCAGTCTGCACTCCAATGCCGCAGAGACCGAGCAGCCAACGAGGGACGTCAGCACCACAGAGGCCAGTACTCAGAGTGTCCCAGCTGCCCTGTTTTGTCCCCTTTTGCAGGTCTAACTGAGACCCATGGATGCCTTTGAAGTACGGGCACCAGTTGACCAAAACCTTCTGCACCTGAGCTCCCCAGCCCTGCTCCATGACAACCGACAGTGCTCTCCTGATCCCAGGACCCCCACAAACCAAACCCCTCTTTAGGAGATCCCAGACTTGTTCCAAAGTCCCCCTCTGCAGCCTGTTCCTAGATGGCCCCCCTCCTTGCCTACGGTGTAGCGCGCAAGGCTATCAACCCTCCCTGCACCTCTTCACCGAGACACTCCAGGGCAAGTAATCCCGAACTGCTGGTGGTACTTTGAACCTTGGCCCCATACCAACTTAAGTCCTAAGGGGGCCCCTGAGAACTGTTTGCAAATAACAGTGCACAGTATTTACATTTTTCTCCATAGGAAAGCATTACTGCGTAAAAACACATTTGAGTGAACATTTTACTTACATGCTAAAATTGCTATTACAGAAAGTACTTACCAATTTATGAAGTTCTTGGTGTTAAAATAAATTTAAAAATACTTGTTATTTTTCAAAATTGGTCTCAAGTTTCTTCTTGAGTGTGTGTCTCATTTATTGACTCTGTGTGTGTCAAACAAATGCATTAACACTACCCTCTGATAAGCCTAAACTGCTCTTCCACACTACCACAAAAAAGAGCATTTGGGATTATTAATTTAAACCCTGTAAACCAATAAGGGACGTCTGAACTTTCTACATAGTATACTTTGTTTTGGTATACTACATAAAAAGACAGCTTCCAACAGCAGTAAACTGCACACACAGGCCCTGTAATGGCAGGAATGGGAAAGGTTTGAAGGCTTACTTGTGTGGGAGGCACAATCAGTGTTGCAAGCCCAGTAGTAGCATTTAATTTACAGGCCCTGGGTAGATGGTATACCCCTTTGCAAAGGACATACACGTAGATTAAATATTCCAATCAGGTATACACTAATTACACACATATTTATGGAAGAAGCACATGCACTTTAGCACTAGACAGCAGTGGTAAAGTGCTCAGAGTCCTAAGGCCAACAAAAAGATTCAGCTAAACATGGAGGTCAAAAGCAAAACATTTAGGGGAAGACCACCCTAAGGATGACAGGTCTAATACAAGACCTTCACCAGGACCTTGTCTGACGGCTGTCCGACATCCTGGAGCCCTTTTCAGCTATAGCCTGCTGCCGTACCCTGCTGAAGATTTTGACTTCCATTTTTTAGTATTAAATCGTTTTATTGGTGGCAAAGAATGTATAGATCCACAAGCAAGTGCCTACAACCCCATGGGCCGGCCCAACATACATAGTAAAGGCAAGACATGTAGTGATGCAGGTGTGAGTACCAGACATTAAACACAGCAAGCCGCCTACAACCCAACAGGGCCGGCCGCGTCTGAAAAAGTATAGAAAACGGTGACCAATGTGAAGAGCATTCAAGGAGGCAGGCGAAGACCATAGTGACTCCGGAGCTGTGGGAGGATCCCGTATGGGCCGCAGACACTTCTGAAAAGAGCCACCTATAATTTTACCAAAAACAAGACATAACCTAACCCATAGAAACAATAAAACCCCCTGAAATCGTCACCCACCCCCACCCCGTCTCCTCAGTGGGCTGTACATGAAGGGGCAGAAAACTCGACAGTGCGTGTTCCTGGGTGCTGTTCAATGTTTATCGCCTCGGACTGCGGCACGGGACACTTGATGCGCACACTCCAGGGAGAACAGAGACGTCCTCCGGGATCAGTTTCAGAATGCGGAGGTATTGTGGGCAGGACAGTTCTCGGAATTCTGTGGTGAGAATAGTGAGAAAAGGGGCCCAAGTTTTTGCAAAAGCATCACTCTTCCCCACCGCTGCCATGGAGAGCTTCTCCATTGCCAGGAGGCTCCAGAGCTGGTGCACCCATTGCGTGTGCTCTGGGACCCGGTCTGATTTCCATCGTACCAAAATAACCCTCAGTCCGGCGTTCAGCGCAAGCGCCATTTGTCTCCCCCTAAGCGAGCGCAGAGGAAAGGTAAGTGCATTGGGGAGGCCTAAGAGTATGTACGCAGGGAGCCGGGGTATGAAGGTATTAAAGGCAGCATCAATGTCATCTAGAATCTGTTCCCAATAGCGAGTCAATTTGGGGCAGTGCCAAAGCAAATGAATCAGCGTCCCTGGATTACCACACCCTCGCCAGCAGAGGCCATCACATTGAAGTTGCCATTTAGCTAGCCTTGCGGGGGTATAATACCAATATGTTGCGATCTTAAAGGCAGTCTCCGTGTGGCTCGCGGAAAACGTGGTGTGGTGCGTGCGATAAAAGATATCCTCCCACTCTTTATCCAACAACTCGCGTTCTAGCTCTACCTCCCAACGTCTCTGGCCCGCAGTGCGTTGTCGAGGGGGGGTGGAGGAGAGAAAGGAGTAGATTTCGGAGATAAGGTGCTTGTCGTCTTTTTTGGACATTAGCCATTTCTCGAATGGAGACCATGGGCGAAGTGCAAGGGAGCGCACCGCCGCATCCGAGATCCAGTGAGTCATCTGGGAGTGTAAGCACAGATCGGACGTGGGCAAGTTGTGGTCCGATTGAAGTTCCTGAAAGGGGATAAGTCCCCTGTGATCGAAAAGGTGTCCCAATCTTTACAGCCCCCTTCTATCCATCTCGAGGCGGCGCCGCTATGCATTCCCAGCTGGAAGGCAGGGTTCATAAAGAGCGGCGTCATGGGAGAGGGAAATGTGGTCAGGTTTGCTCTACGGGAGACTCTATCCCAAGCAAGCATTGTAGGGTGCGTAACCGGGGAAGAATAGAGGCCCCATGCGCGGTCCGGTCTCGGCATCCAGACATCGCGCCAGATGTGGTGGCCCGCCACCGTTTGGTCGATAAAGACCCAATATTTCTCTGTCATGGGGCGGTTCCATTCTACCAAAAACCGCAACTGTGAGGCGTGGAAGTATTGCGTAAGGTTCGGGAAGGCTAGGCCACCCAGTTTCTTAGGGCGATGCAACTGCGTTTTTGACAGGCGGGGTGCGGTTGGGCCCCAGACGAAACCCTCAATTGCCGATTGCATCTGTCTCAAGATATGTGGTGGGGGTTCTAATGGTAGTGTCTGAAATAAATACAGGGCCCTAGGGAGCACGGTCATTTTAACCGCTGACAGTCTCCCGAACCAAGTCAGGGGGAGACGACGCCAACGGGTCAGATCTGCTCGAATCCGTTTCAGGAGGGTCGCGTAATTCCACTCTGCCGTCTGTGCCAAGCTCCCGTGGAGAACCAGCCCCAGGTAGGTAATGCTGTCTGGCACCCACTCGAAGGTAAAGCTATTGCGAAGTGTGCTTACCGTCTGCGGGGCGGCAGTGAGATTGAGAACTTGTGATTTCATCATGTTGATTTTAAACCCAGAGAACTGGCTGAACGTCTGTAGGTCGTCCACAATAGCCGGCAGAGAGGTCAGCGGCTGTGTCATCGAGAAAATAAGATCATCCGCATACAGGCTAATAAGGTGGTGGTCTAAGCCAAAAGGAATGCCACGTGCGAGGGGGTTGTCACGGAGTCGCTGGGCTAGAGGATCTATATAAAGCGCGAAAAGTAAGGGCGAGAGGGGACAGCCCTGTCTTGTACCGCGCCCTACGTCAAAGTGGTCAGAAAGGGCACCATTGACCCGCACTGAAGCCCGAGGGACGCTGTAGATGCTCCCAATCCAGTTCCGAAACCTCGGCCCCAGACCGAAATGCTCAAGAGTAGCGAAGAGATACGGCCAGTGTACCCGGTCGAATGCCTTCTCCGCGTCTATTGACAACAGAAGGGCTTCTTCTTTTGACCGGTGCACCTTGTCGATCAGGTGACATAGACGTTTGGTATTATCCCCACATTGCCGTCCCATGATGAAACCGGATTGGTCCGGGTCCACAAGGCCCGGCATGTGGGGGTTAAGTCTGTGCGCTAGGATGCTAGAAAAACGTTTGGCGTCTATGTTCAGGAGGGAGATTGGGCGGTAGGAACTGCAAAGTTCCGGGTCTTTGCCCGGTTTGGGGATAACCGTAATACAGGCTTGCAGCATGGATGGGGTGAGGGCTCCGGTATCCGCGAAGGAATTAAATATGCGTGTTAACAGAGGAGCGAGTTCGACGCAGTAAGTTTTATAGAAGAGAGCACTAAATCCGTCGGGCCCTGGGGCCTTCTGCAGCTT
The DNA here is from genome assembly GCA_963921515.1 of Calotriton arnoldi. Taxonomy (NCBI): domain Eukaryota; kingdom Metazoa; phylum Chordata; class Amphibia; order Caudata; family Salamandridae; genus Calotriton; species Calotriton arnoldi. The sequence continues at coordinate 92,063 of CAWUFW010002330.1, read as the reverse complement.
CAGCCGCGAAATTGCAGCAATCACTTCTTCTATGCGGATGGGTGAATCCAAAATCTCAGATTCGCCCGCCGGCAACGGCGTCACCGCAGAGCCGCCAAGGTACAAAGAGGGATCAGAGCGTAGAGAAGGGTCAGCAGTATAAAGAGAGCTATAGAAGGCACGAAAAGTCGAGACTATTTCGGCATCCCCGGTAATAGAACGTCCAGAACTGTCACGAAGCGTCGCCACGGAATGGGCTTCCTGTTGGGTACGAAGGCAGTGAGCTAGCATGCGGCCTCCTTTGTTGGAGCCCACAAAATATTTGTGTTTCAAACGAACCACCGCGTGTTCTGCCCGGTCTAGGTCGAGTCGTCGGAGCTGGAGTCTCTCTTTCTTCAATTGCCGCCACACTCGGGGGGCACCTGTACGTTTGTGTATGGCCTCAAGTTCCTTTACGGACGCCTCCAGCTCAGCGCGTTTCGTCCGCCTCGTTTTATTCTCGAAGGCCGCCTTCGCTATAAGAGCCCCTCGCACCACCAGTTTAAGCGCCTCCCAGACTGCGGAAAGCTGTATGTCATCACGATCATTAATCGCGATGTAGTCCAAAATGCATCGTCTAATGTCTGCGACTACATCAGGAGATCTAAGCAGTGTCTCGCAGGCGCCAGCGCGGTGCAGAGGCAGGACACTGGGCAGGGAAGCGCAGGGAAAGGGTGATATGCGCGTGATCCGAGAGAGCCCTAGCCTCAATAGTGGAATCTGTAATGAGGGGCCACGCAGCTGGAGTCACCAAGAAATGATCAAGCCGCACGTATGTTTTATGCGCTGCCGAGTAGTAGGAAAAGTCCCTGTCCGAAGGATGCAAGCAGCGCCATGCATCCCTAATCCCAGCCCCGCGCAACCAGTCTCCACCTGACGCAGAGAGGGCGCCCGCGCCCCCTGAGCGAGAACCAGAGCGGTCTACCTCCCCATTCATCACCAGGTTAAGATCACCGCCTATTATTACTGTAGCATCTGGAGATTGTAAGACCTCGGAGCAAGCGTCAAGCAGGAACTTCTCGTGGTGTTCATTAGGGGAGTAGATGGAGGCAATCGTGCATGTGGAGGTACCGACCTGAAGCCGCAGTGCCAAAAGCCGCCCTTTAATATCTGCCACGGTCCCCAATACTGAGCCCTTGAAGTGCCTAGCAAATAAGATGGCGACCCCCCCCCCGCTTGGAATTGGTCGAGGACCAGTGCTGGTGGGGGAAATGACTATGGCGCATACGGTGGGTGTCAGAGGGAAGTAAGTGGGTTTCTTGGAGGAGGCATATGTCCCCCCCGGAGTTTTCTAAGAGGGATAAAATTGCCTTACGCTTAATCGGATTGTTAAGACCCCGGACATTGAGACTAGTGATTTTAAGCTCCAGATGGGGGCATGTAAATCAGAGAAGCATTAGGGGGGGGAGCACTCCCGCCCCCGGGGGGAAAACAGCACCACAGCCATGGCAGCGGAGGATAACCAGACTTGCAGGGGTCCCTTGTGTATGAGTGACCAATGCCCTCACTGAGGAGACGACCCACCCTACCCCCATACAGATAACAAAACCCTGAAAAATAAACAGCAGTGGGATCACTGTCAAACAGAAATATGGCCCGCAACAGCGCGGGAGTGACTCATGTCCGTCAAAAGGGCACATTTCGAGGACGTGTTGGCAAACCAAGTCCATGGGAGAGGAGAAGTGCCGATCCCCTGGCCCGCACGAGAGAAAGGACCCATCGTCGTGTGGTATCAGAGAGTCAGGCAGGGGAGGTATTAGCTGGACTGTTCGTCAATGAGGCCAGGACATTCGCCCTCTCCTTTGCTTGAGCAGCTGCGTCTGGTCCACGAGATGGTGGGGAGTCCCTGCCCACCGTGTGCCACCGGTCCGGTCTGTCCCCGCGGGGAGCAGGAGATTTCAGTGGTCGAGACGTGGTTGGAGGTAGGAGGCCCAAGAGATCTGAGGCTTCTTGGAAAGATCGTAACTGACGTAATTTCCCTTCAAATTTAAAGATGATGCGGAAGGGATGCCCCCATGTGTAGGGAATCCCCTGTTCCCTCAGGTGTTGCATAATGGGCCTGAACTCTCGCCGTTTGAACAGGGTGACTGCGGAAAGGTCCTGGTAGAGCCAGACCACGAAATTGCAAGGGGTCGGAGTCTCTGGCTTTGCGGAGGATAAGCTCCTTCAGTTGAAAATTGTGGACACATGCCAGGATGTCTGGAGGCGGCGCCGCCTCGCGATGGGGGGGGGCCCACTCGGTGCACTCTATCAACTTGAATCTCGGAGGTATGTTCCGGGCCTAGGATATGGCGGAACAGAGCTTGTACAAAGCCACCAATGTCGCCCTCCTCTGCTCCCTGCTTTATGCCGCGGATGCGGACATTGTTGCGGCGGGAGCGGTTCTCAAGGTCCTCCGCCTATCCCTGCAATTGAAGGTGTTGTTCTTTGAGCCGGATAATTTCCTGCTGCAGCCCCTCGACCTCCTCGTCGCGGCCATTTTCGTGCTCCTCGAGGGTCGCCACTCTGTCGCCGATCTCTGAAATGTCACGGCGAACCTCACGGAGGTCCACCACCAGCTGGGCCTTGAGCTCCTGGAGGTCCTCCTTGAGTGCTGTAAAGAGCGAGGTCATAAAAGCCTTTGTGGCCGGCGCATCAGCTCCTGCCGCCGCCCCCGCAGACAGCTCCGGACCCTGGTCGACCACCCTAGCTTGGAGCATTTCTCTGACCGAACGGTCCTTTCTCGGTCGTCCCGCCGCCATGGTGGTCCACAGCTTAGGGGGCTCGACGGGAGGGGGAGACCACCACCAAGCGGAGCCGCGGGCCACACCACCCTGCTAGCAACGGATGAGCCGAACGCCGGGGCCCGCTGAACAAGGCCCGCGCCGCCCAGGCGGACACGCTCCCGACTTGAAGTTCAATCCCACTGAAGGGGCCGGTGTACCATGCTACTATGTCCTCGGTATGGAGTAGGTTGCTCAAAGGGCAGGCACACGGATGGGCAGAGCGCAGGTCCCACGTACTGTCCTAATGTCAACGGCGTCGCTTGAGTCTGCTGCGGTACCCAGTAATCAGGAGGACCCAGTTGGCTACCTGCGTCCGGCCTATCGCGGACCCAGGGAGCAGAAGGCCCCCCCCCTGGGGTCCGGGGGTGCGGCAACGAGGAAAAATCAAGGGCTCCCTTAGTGCAGAGGAGGGTGGGCCGTGTAGGAGAGAGGTCACCGACGGGACAATTCCTCGCCGTAGATCCTGGGGGCCCGGGGACACGTCCCTCCCCGAGCTGAGACCAGGAGCAGTGGTGGGCTCCCCTGCCGCTTACTATTCTGCAGGCCACGGGCCTTGAGCCGGCCCCGACATGGGTCCCCAGGGGGGAAGGCGGAGGGAGAAGAGGGCCGCCCTGCGTGGGCCGCACCGCCACCAGATAAATACAGGCGCAGGACCCGGCCCCGCCTGGGCCGACGCAAAGTGGCGGGCACACCCTCCTGTCCGCAGACGCTGCGCGCGGGCGCCGATTCCCGCCCCGATGCAGGCCCGCGCTACTCCGTCCAGCGAATCCGCTCCCCGGGCCCGTCAGAGCCGCCCCTGCGCCACTCCCGCACCGGTAGCGCTCAGGGCTGGGCACTCTCTCACAGGGAGCAAGGCGCCGGAGGCAGGGTGTCGCGTCTAGGGGGCCGCCGCAGGGGCGCTCGGGGAGGCAATGTCACAGCACGTGAAGTACCTTGGGCCCACGAGGGCAGAAGTCCAGGCAGCAGGGTCCCTGAGCGGCCGCCGGGCACCACGGAAGGCTCCGCTCCAGGATCCGGGCGGCTCCGCCCCGCGCCACAGCCGATGGTCTCCGGGACACACCACGTGTGCAGCAGGCCCGCGGCTCCGCGCGGCGTGCAGCGGGACCGAAGCAACCAACAGAGCGCACCAGGGCCGCCCACAGGGTCAATCCCTCGCCACCAGGGTCCGCTGCTCGCCACAGCTCGCGATGGGGTGCTAGGCTATAGGCTTTAGTCCTCGGCGGGCCGGAGCGATCGCAAGGCACGTCTTATGCGGTCGCCATCTTCGCCACGTCCCTCGACTTCCATTTTTTAGACTGAGGGCCTGATTTAGATCTCAGCGAATGGGTTACTCCGTCACAATGGTGAGAGATATCCTGTGTGCTGAAATATAAATCCCATAAGATATAATGGGATTGATATTTCCATGAACGGGATATCCGTCACCATTGTGATGGAGTTACCCGTCCGCCAAGATCTAAATCAGGCCCTAAGTCCCAAGGTAAATTTTCCAATAGGTCGAACCTGCTCTCTGTATCTGACCTGCTCTCTACCTCGGTCGGCCTCAAGTAGTGCCTAGGTGGCTGTCTACTGTGATCAGTTGACCGCAGTTGAGGTTTAATGCATTGTGGTGCTATTTTTATCTAAAACTTTAAAAATTCATATCACTGGTTGCCCTAAAAGGGTTTTTGTCGTTTGGCGACATTTTATGTATTAAAAAATAAAATGTATTTATAAATCGGTTTGGGTTTTTTATTTGTTATATTCTTTTTATTGATGACAACATTAATGGGTTACAATTGTAGTTGAAATTATCACACAGATCAATGCATTTACAGTGAATCATGCTTTTACATTCCTATCTCTAGCATCTATCATTGGTGATACTATTCCTATATTCTGTATATTGTTCTTACTCTATACTCGTGGCGAGGTGTTGTGTCACTTGCGGGGGCTCACAAATATTCCCTCTATGTTCATTCCATTTTCCCCATATTTGTGACCATTTCTTGGGACAACCTCGCGACTCATATATAGTCCTTTCCATTACCATGCACCAGTCCATGTCTCTCTTCCATGCAGCTAATGTTGGTGCTTCTTGTGCTTTCCACAGTCTGGCAGTGTTCCGCTTGGCAACTATCATCCCCAGCGCCGCCCAGGTTTTTTCCCTACCATTTAGGTCTGTAGGTTCCCATACATTCAGAAGGTTTGGGATTTTTATTGTATTGTTTTTTTGACTTATTACTGTATTGGTACTGCATAAATACTTTATTTATACATTGCTTCTAAGTTAAGTTTATCTGCTCTGTGCCATAGCTATTGGTATTAAGCTTAGGTTAATTTAGTGACTTTAGTAGTTCACCCTGACAAGGATTGTGGTTGCTGCTCAAGGTGGGTAATCACCTCCCTTGACTAATAACCCAATCTGTTACAATAAACCTCGGTGCTCGCCGGGCACAAAATCTCTATTTGGAAATGGCTCTGGAAAAAAGGCAGACAAGTGACAGTTAAACATGGCGAGCGTCATGAATTATGGTGTGCGTTGTGTGCGTCCCATACCATAACTGGTGAATTTCCATAGGTTTCCATGTTGCATCCAGAACCGTAATTCAGTTTTTACTGTTTTCTTTCATGAAGTATGAAATAAACTCACTTTGCCTGCCATGGGACTCTAAGAAGAAACAAGGCAGATATTTGTACAGTGAAATAATGTGGTATTATTTACATTTTTTTCCACTGTCAGAGTTTTTTCTCCGATTCGCTAAGATTTTTTAAAAATCACTATTAACTGAGGGCCTGGTCCTGTAACTGGAAGCCCTTGAAATAGTAGCTTATTTTCTGAACCTCTAAGGAAAAGTGACCAATATGTCGGCTAACTTTACCCTAATATCATGTACTTGTTACCTTCAAATAAACATTGATATATGCCTTTGCAGTTTGACATTCTGAAATATTTTAAATTCTTAAGCATAATACTGTGACTTTAGGAATCTTACCCATCCAGTATTTTTTATATTGACTGCTTGGGACTGGTCTTATGCGGTAAAACAAAGCTCACAGTCTAATTTGGGAATGCAGTCATTCATTTTACTACTGAGAGAATTACCAACCCCACCCCATCCCTTGTCTCCACTGGAAAGAACTAAACTAAACTGAACTGCACCCACAGCATTCTATTCTGAGGTCTTAGAGAAAAGGTTGTTGACCTCAGTACATTGGGGCTTATTTACAAGCCCATTGAGCCGACGGTGTGCCACTTATTTTGACCCTTTGGCGGCGCAGTGTGCCTGCCCATATTTCCAAGGCCACGTAAAGCCGCGCATGGCCTTGTAAATATGGCCCCCATTCACACATTACTCTGCATGAAAGGGACGTTCCATGGGTGTTGCTGTGGGTGTTCCCGCGCAACATCCATGGAACCTGACGCATTCCCAGATTTGCAAGGTTTTGTAAACCTGGGAATGTGTCAGAATGGAGGTGCAACGAGGAGAAATACCTTTATTTCTCCTTGTTTTTCCTTTTTCCATGTGTGCTGCATTCTACAGCACACATAGAAAGAGGAAAACACCTCTTGTGATTTTTTTTGTGCAGGAAGGTGTCCCTTCCTGCACAAAAACAATCACCCCTACAACGCAGACACCCTTGCACCATGACGCAAGGGTGCCTGCATTGGTGCCTGGCAGCCCATTGTGCGCCAGCGCAGGAGAAAAGGATAGGAATGCGCCGCATCTTGTAGATACGGCGTATTCCTGCCCTTTTTTTTTACTCACAGCAGTGCAGCAGGAAGGCTTGATGCGCTGCCTTGCGTCAAAGTATTGTAAAGGAGGCCCAGTGTATTCATCAAAATAATGTGATAAGATATATTTCGCCTACAGAATTTCACTCAGCTGAAGGCAGCCGATCTGCATTACTTTTTCGAAATGATCTTTCCCCACGGAAATAGGTCAGGTGAAATTGCCATTTGTAGAAGTCAATTTTTAGAATTAATTATTTTAGCCTCAGATCTCCAAACCAGAGTTGGGTTGGGCCCGAAAAGACCCCAAAGAGGATCAAAATGCTGGCAGAGTTCATAGCAGATGCTCCAGTATCTCCAAAAGAAAAACAAAAAAAGTCGCTAAAAAGTCAGGCAGAGGCTGAAACCAAATTTTCCAATATATCCAGGGGAAAATCCAAAAAAGCAAGAATAAATACAGATAGAGTGCAAAATCATGACTCTTGTACCCAAAGGAGAGTTCAAAAACAAAGAAGGAAGGAGTTGCTGGATTTTCATAGGCACTGATATGGAGCACCCTGAATCTGGCATGGTATGCTAGGAATTGAATTGTATAACATGTTCCTCCTGAATGGGCTTTTTTCGGGATCCTGGATTGAAAGAATTACTTTTACGATGAAGCCTGCAGCATCCGAACTTCTTTTCATAAAAAAAGGGTTTTTATAACAGACTAAGATGTGCCTGTCGGCTTAAAGAACCATCCAAAATCTATGTCTCACCAGGTGCTCCTTTATTGCCTGGGGCTTGCCAGACTGAGAGGACGACAGACAACTACTACTCCAGCGATCGATGAAAGTACAATCTTACCTGGCAAGATAATTGATTAAGTACAAACACCAAAACTAAGCCAAAGAAATCGCTTCCCTCGGATGAAGTGTGGAACTAGTTTTTCTCAGCAGCTCGACGTCTGTTGTGCACTTGATAGGCCGCTTTCTTAGCCTAGCTCTGTCGCAGTGCCTTATCAGACAAAGGACATTTCAATTTTTCTTCTACAGACATAGGGTCTCATTTATTTCCTGGCGGTCGACCCAACGGAGGTGGCAACAACCAAATTTAGAAATGTCCGCCGGCTCAGTGGCCATTTCTAGCATCCTTAGGGACCGCTGTCACGGCATTGTAATTTTGCTGTACAGCATTGTTAACATGTCGGAGCCAGATGCCATATTTGCCAAGTTTTTTTTCAGTTTTAAAAAGGAAAATCCCAAAGCGGGATTTTCTTTTTGAAAATAAAAAACTGTGTCCTGCTTACCATGGGAGTGTGCTCCCATGTCAAGGGCGCATTAAGCACTTCTCAATGCCCCTTACCACTAGGTTTTTCCTGGTGGTGACAGGCATTGGAAAACAGCTATATGTCCACGGACATATAGCCAAACTTGCAACGGCATTAACTCCGTCGGGCCATTGGAGAAGTTTGACCATGACGGAGACAGAGTAGATTCCTCCGTCATCAAACTATGGTCCGCCTACATTTAAATTGGGCGGGCAGAGTTCCCTCCTCGCTGATTTATTTTCAGCTTAATTTCAGTGTTGTTCAAGTTTCAGGTTATACTGTTCAGTGATTGACAGTTAATAGACTATTCCTAGATTTTGAATTTCATTTGTCTGACAATTACATTCCTAATTTCTTGAGAGGGATTTTTAGGTCTGGTGTTAGCCAACACCTATTGTTTTTCCAAAACAATTCCTTAAAAAAGAAATACATAGAGGGGCTTTCAGTCAGTACTCTTCATCGATTGGTCTCTTGCTGTGCCATTCACATTTTTTTTCCACCCACTACAGTATACAGCATGGGGTAGTGGGTCAGCCCACTTCAGCCAGCGGCGCTCCTCGCTGTGAGTGATGGCATTATGCCTCTGCACATGTGCACAATCTCGTAAAAAGTAGGCCACTTCAGTGCCAGGCTTGATGGACTACTCTCTCCTTTTCATCATATTGAAGCAACAGACATTAACAGGGAGATAAGTTTCCACAACGTTTTAAAAGCTTAACCCTCCACTTTAGCACTTGGATCCCATGCTCCCTTCTCTAGCTCTACCCAGCAGGCCAACGGCATCTGTGCTGCTCAACCTGGAATTGAGCTTGAGGAGCATTCTGGTGCCCTGAGGCATGCAGTCTGCTCTTGTATCACTGTTGTTGGAAGTGACGCATTGGTCTCAAGCTTCCTTATGGGTATTTCGGAATGTGGAAGTGGAGAAGTGTAATTTTTAACCCATGTGAGATATTGTAGGAGTGAATTATATTCATGCGTAGTCAGCACTCGAATATATTCTGTGTAATTAGCGATACTAAAGGGAGTGGAGTATTGCATATTTAAAGTATTCCACATGACATACACATGTATGGAACATGATTAATAAAAGTTTATGTGACACTTACATATTAATGTGACAGGATAAGTTAACATAGAGGTGTCCTATTGTGAGGTTATTAAATTTGAATGTGTGTAAACTGATGTTTAAACATTTATACGTGTACCAAGAATTTATTACAGGGAGGTGCACTTAGAATAACATCTTCGTAATTCTTTACAATTTATACATGTATTAAGGAGCTGCATTTATTGTGTGTGTAGAAATGTGCACATATTCTGTAACCCTGTGCACTACTAAAATTGACTAGAGTGGGCCTCGAGAAACAGTTTGGTCCATGCTCAAGTTTAGAGTTTAACATGTAATTCGTATTTAACCTTCATTGTAGAATGTGTGTACTTGTATTTTGTTTCCACTGCAGGTATGGAGAGAGAAAGCCTCATTAGTTAGCATAGAAGGGTTTTGTTTTCTTTAGATAGCAAGGTATGAGAAGAAGTTGGCAATGAGAAGCACGGTAACGAGCAAGGAGCCAAGTTCTCATGGGAGAGTAGTGGAATGACCAAAGACGAGCGAAGTTGCAAATTATCGATGTGAGAAAGGTGGTGAAAGTATCCAGTTGTACTCGAGCTATGGATATTCACCGGCAAAGATCACGTGGGATTGTCTACTGTGACTGCAATTGATATTTTGTGCTAAACGAAGTGAGGGACAGGAAAGTAATCTTAGGGTTTTCACCGAGAGCAGACCTATGCTTCTGCTTGTGTGGCTTTATGCTACTTGACCCATGGTTGGAGTGCCTTCTACTGAAGAGTCCGACAGCTGGCACCTTTCTGATTTCACCCTTACCAAATGCTTCTTAGTTTAGGGTTGCCCATTTTAAGATAATTTAGGGAAAGATAGCCGGCTTATGCTTACTTTGGAGAATCATCAGATAAAATGAAATACTCAATTCTTTTTCCTGATCATCTGCATCATCGTCATAGAGCTAGTCGTCTGCTTTGTATTATATAGGGTATATCTCTTCAGTAGATTTGGTCTTGTTTTTTAAAATTTTATTATGATTATGTTGAGATTGGTCACATTGATTTGTTTCTAAATTTATAATTAAACCCTACTGAACTCAGATTAGGTTGTCAAGTGGATTATTGTGTGGCCACATTGTTTGCACTAAAATGAGATGTAAACAAGTGTTAGTTTCCTCCCTTTACCTCTCGTGCTGCTAGAAAGGTCACTGCTCTGGAGATAAATGTTTGACTGGGCCCAAGCTCCAGCAGCAGGTAGCATTATCGGATGGTTAGCTCTTGAACTAAAGGGAGTTAGAATCTAACCCAGAATAGCCTAGATCCCAACCCCAGTCCAGAATCCGGGATTGAGACGTGGAGAATAGACAGAGTTCCAGTGGAGTGTGTTGAAACAGCGACAGCGGAGGAGTGAGTATCAGTAGGTATGCGTGTGTGAAAATGATGCTTAGCTTGCGGTACAATATTGAATGTGTGATGTCTGGCGGAGATGTTGTGAGAGTCGTGTGAATGTGGTGTTAAGTTGTTGAAGTTGTTATCGGGCCCAATGCGACCTAAGATCCTGGGATGTATAATTAGGGTGTAGAAGACACGTGTTGCAATTTTCTGCTAAAGTTTTGTGGGTTGGTCGTGAGACGTCATCGACTGCCCAATTGAGATAGGGAATTTTCGTATGCAAGATAGAGCTGTAATTAGTGTGGTGAACCTTTTGTGCAGAATGGAAACCATACTGATTTAAGCGGTTCCCCGCTGGTCTAGGTTTTATTTGTGAATGTGAGTTCTTTGGGTGAGTGATCCCATCGATTCTTCCAGCGGAGCAGACAATTGTTAGTTAAAGTTTTAGTATAAACAGAAGAGAAAGAGTGAGAAAATGTGGGAAAGATTGTCAAGGAGGGTGAACTGCTGCGAGGAGTGAGAGTGACGTCACAGTGTGCCAGGCTGGGATAGGTCAGTTGGTGTAACGTCACGCTGGGATTGGTTGAAGTTGTCTCTTGTATACTGAGCTGTTATTGGTAATTGTATTGCCGTGGAACTTGAAAATTGTTTACTTTGGATTGAATTAAAATTTGTTGAAATAAAAAGTTAAAAAATTAGATGTTTTAGAGCAATGAGAGACATGATACAAGGAGATGTAGGTGTGCCTACTAGAATTGGCAAGGAAGTGCCACCGGAGGACACGCCAGCTCATTATATGGTGACGAAAGTAGGGCTCCATACTATTATAAGGCTTAAAAATTGGCACAAGATCACAGAGAAAGAAGGTTCATTGATGTTTCCACGCTACAGTACTTTCAATTTGAGAATAATTGATCATTTGAGAGGGATAATGTAAACCATTACCTAGACCTACACAGTTTGAAGCACTTAATGCATGGGAACGTGTAGCGCATGGAAAAGAAAGGGACCAATATCAAGGGAGGATGAAGAAAACGATGGGTGCATATACAGACGCAAGATGGGATGACTAACAGAAGAGGTGGAGAGTAGATACGATTGATGGAGCGAGATTATACCCTGCCATATCAAGTTAGGGAAATGATGCTGAGAGAAGGAGAAAGGAAAAAAAAGGAGGGAGAGGGAAATGCAGACAGTGACAGTGATGCAAGTGACAGCCTTTTGGATGGACTGTTATGTGAACGTCCACCCCCATATAATCAGACGCAAACGGGAAGTGGGTGAAATACGAGTCTTACTGGTAGTTTTGGAAGTGGTTCAGCACCGGTTACTTCTAGTCCTGGTTTTATAGGGGTTATATCACCTGGCATGACACAAACTACAGCAGGAGGGAATATGGGAGCATGTGTCTCATGTTCTTCAGGAAATTGTAGCGGTAACCTGGCTTTGAAATTTCTGGATGCTCTTACAGTACCGGTTACTATTTGACCTATAGTTCCTATGTACAATCCTAGTCCTGCAGGGAGTGGGAGTCAGAGAGTGCCTGCTTCTACAGAAGTGAAGGTACCAGAAGGAGGAGCAGATAACCAAAGAATACAATTTGTCCCGTTGGTTCTGATGAACGCAAGCTTACCGTGTGCAGCGTGTGCATATACTTATGTACCACAGAATTGATTCTCTCCTATAAGGTCTATTGCAGGACTGACAGGTATGGATACCAATGTATGGGAAACTCTCCCAAACATAAGAAATAGCATCCCAAGACAGTACCACACAAAAAACATCTGAGAGTCAGCATCTATTTGATGTACAGGATTTAGAGCAATGGTTGAAGGAGCATAATAATAATGATTCAAATGGAAATCGGAGTGCAGAGGTGAGTCAGGGGACACAAAAATTAGCTGTGAATGTAGATTTTGCTGAATTGGATTAAAGGATAACAGGGGGTTTGGGGCTTAATCGAATAGATACCTACCAACAGTATTAATTGTTGTTCAGGAGTAAAGATGTCACTAGAAGAGTGAGACAGACCCATGAGAAATTGTCTGAATTGGCTCAGAGATATGATGTTGATATAGAACGAGAAAAGGCTTTATAGAAAAATCATAAACTTGCATTCAGGGATCAGGACATAGAGAATCTGAGATAACCAGGATTGAAGACCCAAATTATATAGTTAATTTTAAACATCCAAATTTGGAGCACTTTAGACAAATGGGAAGAACGATGGGCAAAAAGAAAAGGTTCTAAAAGAACAGCAGGAGAACCTCCTCCTTTGGGGGAAATGGGAATGGGTATCAAGGCTTTTCCTTTGCGGGAAGTACAGAGTGGAGGATATGTGCATGTACCTAAGAGTAGAGGTGATCTTGCGGCTTTTAATAATGATTTCCAGAGAATGAGAGAAAAGCCTGTAGAGTGGTACAAACAGGTTTATCGATTTGTGAAAAATTCGGAGGTGTTGTGGATCGATCTGAATACGTTGTTTGAAATTGTTGTCCCTAGTGATCTATGGTCAGCATGTAAGATAGCTATAGAATGGCCTGAAGGAGAGCCTGAGTGAGACCCAGTAACACATGATCCGTCACATGTGGTGATGAAGAAATACGAGCAGGTGATCACTTGACTGAAAGCAAAAGTGCCACCGCAGGATATTGATTGGGTGAAGATTGACAGTACGGCTCAAGAACCTAAAGAGACGATTCACACATTCTATGAAAGGTTGTTGCAGGTGTTCAAACAGTATAGCAGGACACCCAAGGATATGGGACAGTTTTTGTCCCAATTTGTGACTGGGTTGAAACCTGAAATTAGTATGATGATACAGTAACATTTGATGTGTTGGCAGAATAAATCTGTCAATGAAATTCTGCATTAGGCAAAGTACTGTTGTGACCAAATTGAAACGAAGCACAAAAAGCTGAAGGAGAAATTGATGGTAGCCTAGATGGAAGCTGCTCAAAGGGGTCAGGGACAGCCTTATGTAGGGAATACTACCCCTATGCAAGGAGTTTACCAGTCTGGGACTCCGATGCAACAAGGTGGGGGGATTTCAGGGACAAGGAAGAGGAAGAGGTATTCCTATAGATCCTAAGACTGGAGTTGATGTTGCCACATTAAAGAAGTCAAACCCATGTCACTATTGCAATACGTTGGGGCATTGGAAACACAAATGTCGCTTTAATCCTAGAAATCAAGAACAGAATGGAAGGTTAAGTCAAGCTCAGAGTAATGTTATGCAACCCCAGAATGTGCCCAAGTCGAGATTCCAAAATTTGGTGGGTTCCCACGGTCCTATGATGTAAGTGCCACAGCCCCCGATACCACAGCAAGCTGTAGTGCCCGATTTAATCAAAACACAGACATGAATGGGAATCAGAACATGTCCCCTTATAATGATCTGTACCAACCATGTTTCCCATGTTTGACGCATCAAATGAGTATACAGTTCAGATCAGTTCTTATGACGGTGCTTGAGGGGGGAGGATGACTGTACACTTGGTGCAGTCTTATGGGTAGACCAGAGTGGACCATACGTTGATGCTGATGTAGATGGCCACAATGTCACTTTCCTGATTGATACTGATGCTACCCGCTCTACTGTGAAAACAGCAGATGTTCCAAACCTACCTCTCTCAGGAAAAACAATCCAAGTTGTAGGAGTCGCAAATAAACAATTGTCAAACCCCATCACTGAAGAAGTGTCTGTGAAGATAGGGACATTTGAGGATAATCATCAATTTATGGTGGGTGGTTCTAGTCCTGTGTGCCTGTTAGGACGTGACTTGCTGTGTAAGTTAAATTGCACCATCTGTTGCACACTGAAGGGTATTGAGCTTCAGACAAACAATGAAGACGTTGCCTTTAAGCTAGCAAGTCAGAACTTATGTGTTTTACTGTTCCCCATGTTGACAGTGGAAGACTTACCGTTAGGTCTCAGAGACACAGTGAGCGATCTAGTTTGGGATTTTTCTGGAAGGAAATCGGACTCTTCCAAAGAGTTGAGTCGATTCGTATCCAGGTTAAGCCAAATGCAGAATATCCGAGAACACCACAGTATAACCTGACGCCTGAGACAGTTGCTGGAATTATCCCTGTGATTGAGACTAATATTGAGCAAAGCATTTTGAAGGAGATCCTGGGGAGTCAATGTAACTCACTCATTATGGGCTTGCAGAAGCCGATTGACAAGTACCGACCGCATTGTGCAGGATCTTCGCAAGATAAATAACATAGTGGTTCCTTGTTGACCCGGGGTACTGAATCCATCTGTGATATTGTTTCAGATTCCATGTGAGCCTAAATCGTTCACCGTCATTGATCTTTGTCACGCCTCCTTTTCCATTCCCATCCATGAGGAAAGCCAATTCGTATTCGCTTTCCAGCTGGGGAATAGCTTTTTAACATGGTGCCATGTCTCACAAGGGTATACAAAGAGCCCTTCCATTTTTAACAAGATCTTGAAAAAGAATCTGGAGTCCCTGGTCATTCCCTGTAATTCTAACTTAGTTCAGTATATCGATGACCTGTTGGTTGCATTGAATACTCGAGATGCCTGTAAAACAGATACAATTGACCTGCTGAACCATTTGGTGGAGAATGGACATAAAGTGTCCCCAAGCAAGTTGCAGTACTGTCTGACAGAAGTTCTCTACTTAGGACATCACATTGTGAAGGGTGCGAGAAAGGTGTCGCAAGAAAGAATCTCCGCGATCATGCAAATGAATCCGCTTGGCACACAGAAAGAAGTCAGGATGTTTCTGGGAATGGTGGTCTACTGTTGTGTAGTTCCTACTAATCCGTAGGATCTGCGCATTGTTTGGACAACATAAACTAAGGGCTTGGTTTCTAGACTGATTCCGGACTCCCCCACAAGATATGTTGGCAAATAGAGCTAGCTCACAGTGCCACCGTAAGCCCCCATAACCTACCAGGGAGCCAATGGTTTCTGGCAACCACTGAACATGACAACCCTGACCCCTCAAGGATAGTGGAAACAGTACAGAACCTTTCGCTCAGTCACTCGTGCTTACGTATTCTCAGAGAAATATACTGAGAATACACAGTGGGACGTTTTCAATAATATTTATTGAACCAATGTTATTCTTGCATAAAATGTGTGTGCTGCAATGATTAGTAGACAAAAGCAGATAGACGTGATTATGAGCACCAAAAGTGTAAATAGTAGATATAGTTCTACCATGGTGCTAAAACAATGTATATATGCAGGCAAATAACACAAGACAGTAATCGAGCATACTCCTACGATGCAAACCGTATCCATTGGGATTACGTGCCGGTCTCCAACTGGCCGACGGGCTCCTTGAGCTCGTCGGAATCCAGATGGAATGACCGTCTGGTTTCATTTTCGACCGCCTGCATTGTAATGCGGCAGTCAGAACTGGAACCGCAATGAGGCTCGGAAAGCCTCCTACCTGTGGTCGAAGGCTTTCCGAGCCTCATCGTAATAGGGCCCAAAGGGTTTTCGCTCTTTTGTAGTGAACGAAAAGGTTGTGCCCTCTCAGTATTGACAAAGAATCATGGAAGTGGCCATAGAACAGTTGCCTATTTCTCAGCTATTTTAGATCCAGTAGCATCTGTGTTGCCCGGATGTCTCAAATCTGTTGCTGCAACAGGTGTCAGCGTAGGGAGATGCAATAGCATCGTGATGGGTCACCCTTTGACTGTCTATGTTTCCCACAATGTTGAGATATTGTTGACTCGAACTCGTACTCAGCACCTAACTAATAGTAGGCTCACAAGGTATGAGCAGACAACTTTACCTGCAGAAAATGTTACCCTGAAAAGATGTTCGGTCCTGAACCCTGCAACTCTGTTACATTTACCTGATTGTGATGCAGATGAGATCGAAGGAGAGCACGACTGTCTCAATGTCACTGAACTATGCACCAAGCCCCGTCCTGATATTTCTGACGAGCCATGGTCTCATTCCGATTACACCCTGTTTGTGAACGGCTCTTGTATCACAGACAATGAGGGAAACCTGTTGCACTGACTGAAGTGGGAATAGTAAATTTGACCCCTTTGCAATCCAACACTTTCCCTACTGTTGCACTGACTTGAGTGGGAATAGTAAATTTTACTCCTTCACAATCCAAGACTTTTCCTACTGTTGCACTGAATGGAGTGGGAATAGTGAATTTTAGCCCTCCGCCATTCAACACTTTCCCTACTGTTGTACTGACTGGAGTTGGAATAGTAAATGTTACACCTCCACCATCCAACACTTTCCCTAATGTTGCACTGACTGGAGTGGGAATAATAAATTTTACCCCTCCGCAATCCAAAACTTTCCCTACTATTGCACTGACTGGAGTGGGAATAGTAAATTTTACCCCTCTGCAATCCAACACATTCCCTAGTGTTGTAGTGACTGGAGTGGGAATAGTAAATTATACCCCTCCGCAATCCAACAATTTCCCTACTGTTGCACTTACTGGAGTGGGAATAGTAAATTATACCCCTCAGCAATCCAACACTTTCCCTACTGTTGCCATGACTGAAGTGAGAATAGTAAATTTTACTGCTGTGTAATGTAATAGTTTTTCTATTGTTGCATTGCTTGAAGTGGGACTAGTAGATTTTATTCCTCTTTAGTTGAATAGTTTGTGTACTTTTGTATCAATTGTAGTGGGAATAGTATATGTACTTTTGTATAAATTGTAGTGGGAATAGTATATGTATTAAATGTCAAATATTATAGTTTATTTTATATTGTTACAATTTATATTATTATGTTTTTGTTTATTTAAAAGTATAATATTTCAATTATTAATGTTTTGAATGTGTAAAATAATTTTGGTAATTTGTAATTTTTTGTGTTGTTTGCTTTTTTATTTATAATTAAAATGGCTTGTTTTAAATTTCTTTTATGTTACTGGGTATTTGTATATACATATATATTTATTTGTTATATTTTTAAATTATTTAAAAAGTTATTAAATTTTAAAAGAAATTTAAATTATTAGTTTAATAATAGTTTTTTAACTAGATATATGTAAATATATATGTATATTAATATGAGTGTTTAACTTTTAAATCAGTTTAATGTTATATTTGTTGCAATAAATATTACATATATTATATTTTATTATATTCATGTCATTATTTAATATATTTAATATTTACTATTTACATTTATATATATTTAAAAAATGATTTATATATATATATATTTTTTGGGGCGAGTCTAGATTGGTGTTTGAACATGGAGCAACCTATATTTAAAGCACGAGGTTGCCCGCAGTAACATTTCAAAATCTGGAAACACTGGGCAGATTTTCGAGGTCTTATTTTGGAACCCCCTCCACCACGTTTTCCTGATGTTGAAACCGCTGGATGATAGATCAGGGGGACAGGAGATGATAGAGGGGCCCGCGATATATGGGAATTGGCTTGCAAGGTATGTTAAACAGATTATTATATTGCACATGGCACACTTGGTTATAAAGTTATGGGCTGCAGTTAACAAGCCCGAAATGTTTATTTGCTGATTCTGTAAATGTTATACGAGTCACCAGATTGATTTTTATAATTCTGACCAGAGCAAACTGTATTTCTCCTGCTCAAGATGTGACTGTCTTATCTGCTAACTTAATAAAACTATGTTTTGAAAAAAATATATGTATATTTTATACAACGATATTAGTGGCACCGATATTTATTTCGATTTTTGTACTTACCATTATAAGTATAGGATGACAATATTTTTGACATCGATATCTATGTCACGATATTTTTGTATCTCAATATTTCCAGAGGCGATATTTTGTCAGCGAACCCTGCAGGATTGCATTCGTCCACATAGGGACCGTTGTAGCTGGGTAGGAGTGCCAGAGTCTGGAGGATTATTAGTTCCAGAGTGGGAGCTAATGTAAGGCACGTCTAATCGCCATCATGTCAGGCCTCGCCCCCAATCGCTATTACATATACCTGGTACTGTAATTTAGTAAATGTTGAAGGAAAATGAGCATAGCTGTGCTCTGCATGGGGGATTATGGGTGTTCCAATGTCTTTGAATCTATTTAGGAATGCATAAGGATTGTTTGCGGTAGGCAATGGGGATAGGGATAGGGATTTTCTACATTCGGGATGATGGGCATTAAATGGCTATTACATATACCTGGTACTGTTGTTTAGTAAATGTTGAAGCAAAATTGGCATAGCTGTGTCCTGCATGAGGGATTATGGGAGGGTTACATGGTCACTGAATATATTTGGGACTGTAATAGGATTCCTCCAGGTAGGAAATGAAAATAGGAGTTTTCTGTATTGGGAATGATAGGAGTTAAATAGTTTTTACATATACATGTCACTGTATTTTCATGATTACTGTAAGCAAATGGTAATAGCTACATTATTCACAGGGGATTATGGGCTTTAAACAGCTGTTGAATACATGTTCCCCTATAGTATAATGGTCTTGTGAGGAAAATAGGAACAGTTTATGGGGGGTTAAAGGCTGCTGCAGATCCAGGGCACAGTATTTTACATAGCCCTCTTGGGATAATGGCCATAATGATTTCTACATGGGGGATGATGGGTGTTTAATGGCTGTAACATATACCTGCCATTGTAGTGTAGTGACATGTGTTGAGGAAATGGGCATACATATTTGTTAGATGAGAATGATGGGGGTTAGGTCACTGGTACCTATACCTGGTACTGTTATTTAGTAAATGTTGATGGTCAATGGGCGTAGTTGTATTCTGCATGGGGGAATATGGGAATTACATAGCCATTGAAGTTATTTGGAAATGCATTACTATTGTTCAAGGTAGGAAATAGGGATAGGGATTTTCCACATCGAGGGATGATGGGAGTTAAATGGCTTTTACATATATCTGCACTGTATTTTGATGAATACTGTAAGGAAATGGCAATAGGTACTTTACTCACAGGGGATTATGGGCTTTAAACTGCTGTTGAATACATTTTCACCTATATTATAATGGTCCTGCTAGGAAAATGAGAATAGATTATGTTCACATGGGGGAATGTGGGGGGTAAAAGGCTGCTACATACCTTGGACATAGTATTTTACACAGCCGTCTTGGGATAATGGCCATAAAGTTTTCTACACGGGGGATGATGGGTGCTAAATGTCTGTTACATGCACCTGCCTTTGTCTTCTAGCGCAGTGTGTTGAGGAAATGGGGATACATATTCTTTACATGGGGATGATGGGTATTAAATGGCTGTACATATCCCTGGTACTGGTTTTTAGTAAATGTTGAAGGTAAATTGGCATAGCTATGTTCTACATGGGAGATTATGGGGGTTACATGACCACTGAATATATTTGGGACTGTATTAGGATTGTTTCAGGTAGAAAATAGGGATAGGGAGTTTCTACATCAAGGATGATGGGTGTTAAATGGCTTTTACATACAACTGCCACTGTATTTTCATGAACAATGTACGGAAGCGGTAATGGCCATAATGATTTCTACATGGGGGACGATGGATGTGAAATGGCTCTAACATCTACCTGCGACTGTAATGTAGTGAGGTTTGTTGAGGAAATGGGCATACATATTTTTTCCCTGAGGATGATGGGGGTTAAATGACTGGTACATATACCTGGTACTGTTATTTAGTAAATGTTGAAGGGAGATGGGCATAGCTGTATTCTGTATGGGGATTATGTGCGTTGCATGGCCTTTGAATATATTTGGAAATGTAGTAGGCGAGGATGGCACTGTGCTAATCCTATGCTTAAAAACTTTGAATGCTCTATGTACATTGAATTTTCCTTCAATAAACCTCTTACCAGACTCAAGCATTTTCTATAAATCAGAAAGAGAGAGCATAAGGTTGAAAAACTCAGCCTTAATTGAAGAGAAAACTGCAAGGAAATGCAAAAGGCATTGTTAGCAGATAGGCTGCATTAAAAGCATACCAAGTGAATTCTGGCATTTTGCCTTTAAGTCGTCCACGACCTCAAGGTTCCCTTTGAAGTTTCCCTCAGAATAGGTGGTGCTTGGAAACCCAAGTTTTATCTGGTAAAGCAAAAGATTAGAGGTCTTGGGGCCAAAACAATCTCAACCTATTCTCAAATTAAAAAAAACAAGTGAGCTGGGCATCAAATGCGAGTGCCTAGGGGGGGCGTGGCTTGCAACCATCGAAGATGGCTGCAGCCTAGGAGAGCTCCGCGATCACCTGCAGTCCTCCCGACTATCCTGTCATTAATCCGCAGGCCTGCTGTCCTCTAAGGGTGGACGGAAACGTCGGAACATCAGGTGAACACCTGGAAGAGATCTGGGCCGTCTGCGACCGGCCGCCGGAGCTCCAGACCGTGGAAAAGAGGTACGGCCTGGGGGCAGCGCAGAAACTGGGGCCTCGAGTAGCCCTCGCCCCGCCCAAGCCCAGCGCGGCGGATCGCGGCAGCCGGAGGAAGCCCCGGACACCGCCGAGAGTGAGGAGGTGGAAGGGGGTGAGTTGGGTCCCCGAGTCACACAACACAAGCGCCCAACATCCATTGGGGAAACAAGGAACGAACCGGGCCAACAATCCCGGCAAAACGGGCGACTCGGAGGCAGTCCTGAGGGCCCAGCGCTATACCCCAAGACCGGTGGTGGCGAGGATAGACGCCAGCACACACAGCGGTGGGTGCGCCCGGTGCAGAGCGTGGTAAGCCCCCTCCAACAGCAACATCAAGAGAGGGCGCCACATTGACGATTAGGCGCGAATATCCCAGTAGAGGGTGAGACACAGGGACAGATGGAAATACTCTGGGGGCCCAGCAACATACCCCAAGACTGAGGCCGTAATTGAAATAGGGTGTGCTTCGGAATTGCTCTCTCCCTGGTTTTGTATACCCCGAGACTGAGCGCTGGCTGGGGCGGACACCTACACATACTGCGGTTGGTGCACCAAACAGACTCGAGACTTCTTGGAAGAAGAAGGGAAACTACAAGGCACATTGGGGGTGAAATACCTGCGGCGACGGCCTACTGACCACACGGCTAAAGGGGGGGCAGGGAAACCGAGAGGCCGCGTGCGGAAACCACTCCCGCCGGCAGGCAGCGGCGATTACTGCCTTCCCTGTCACACCAGCCACCAGTAGCAGGCAAGATGAGTGGACGCGCTCAGCGAGGGTCGCAGAGCAGTAAGATGGACAAATATGTTTACCACAAGGAACACTCGGTTACGACAGCGGCATCCCAGCCCACTGGGAGCGCCTCGCCGACCGCAAAGCAGGGGGGGGTCACCCTGCTAGATGTTATGGCCACCCTCCACCAGATGCAATCTACCATTGGCACCATCTCGACGGACATCACGCTGCTGCGAGCAGATCTCTCCAAAATCAGCACCAGGGTGGCGGAGGTCGAAAATGCGACAGCTGTACTAACCGCAGATACGGTGACCCTGCAGCGCCAGGTCCGCCAACTGGAACAAACAGCCCAGCAAATGGCCGACAAGATGGAGGACCAAGAGGGACGCTCACGACGCAACAACATACGCCTGGTGGGGGTGCCGGAGAGCATCCGGGGACCGGCGCTAGACCTCTTTGTAGAAGACTTTATCCTGACGAAGCTGCAACCCCGCGGCCTATCAAGTTTCTTTTCAGTGGAGCGGGCGCACAGGGTGCCTGGCGGCAGACCAAGGCCGGGACGCCACACAGACCCATACTGGCGCGCATGTTTAACTTCCGCGACCGGGATACGATCCTACAGGCCGCACGCATGAGCCCCCCACTGCAGGTAGACAACAGTAAGGTATCACTCTATCCGGACTACACGGCGGCGGTGACCAAGATAAGACGCAGTTTTCTAGAAATCAAAAAAGAACTGCGTAATAGAGAATTAAAATACGCAATGCTCTTCCCGGCGAAACTCCGAGTTGAAGCAGAGGGAAAAGTCTGGTTCTTTGAGACGCCGGAGGAGGCGACAGACTGGTTGGAGGGATGGCGCCCGGCCACGGGTCCCAGACGACAAACTTCGAAACACAGGCAAATGTCCAAGCTATCCGACACACAGAGTAACGGAGGGACGGCCATCGTGGAAGAAGAACGTCCCACTACAAATGACGACCCTGAGTGACGTCCCGGCGTGACAAGAGGATGGAGACCTCTCCGCAGAAGGAGTGGCGACCGGATGCAAAGTGGAACACACCAGCACCAACTAGTCATGACTGTTGTTTGAAACACTTAGTGGGCGACCACTAATTTAATTTAATTGATAGAATATAATAAGTACACGAATGATGGGCGAATGATGCGGTGGCACGGGCGGAGGCCCTCGCAGCCACGACCAAAAGTGCCTCCATCTGGGACACAGGCCGCAACCAGATGTTAGTCAAAGGAGTGACTGGCGGGGATCGATGGCAGACTCTTCCCCCCTCACGCAAGTACAAGTTATGGGTCAGAAGCACTCTGCTCAGTTGGGGTGGCGGGTAGTTCTAGGTCCGCCGGGCAGGGAGGCAGGGTGGGGGGAGGAGGATGGGGAACAGTTCAAGGGAGTTAACATACTTCTCAGGTTTCCGATACAAGGGAATACAGGAGGTAGTATATATTATATTAGAATGATACTTCAGTCCTTATTGTTTGAATGGATGCAACAGTTTAGAAGTCTAACAAATAGCATAATTAACGATACAGCACAGTGGAAGCAATGCGGGAATCAATACCCTTCCAAATCCCACGTCCTACATGGCGCACATAGACACACCCGCTAATATTCCTAGCTCCCAGACCTCGGACCCTGGGGGCCACCGCCCACACTAACAATACTATCCTGGAATGTCAACGGATTGGGAGACAAGATTAAGAGGGGCTAGTCCTTCAATACATCAAGCGAAAGGGCCCAGCGGTGGCATTACTACAAGAAACACATTTGACGGGCTCTGCCTGCAGAGCTCTAGACAGATGGGGATACAAAATGACAATACATTCGGAATTTACCTCGGGTTCACGGGGGTAGGTATCCTGATCAATAAACGTTTCCCCTGATAATTACCGGGTCGTGGAAGGACGAACAGGGCCGGTTTGCTGCAACGGCATGTCAATGGGAGGGAAGGACATACAACTTCGTAACAGTATATATACCACCGACGCTGCACCAGTCAACCTTCCCAGCACTAGGGGAATTCTTATTATCACTACCACAGGGGAAACTCATCATAGGTGGAGACTTTAATGCAACGATTGATCCTCGCTAGACAGACAGCCCCCTAGAGATACATGCAGTGCCAATATCAAACTGGTGGGCTTTGTGGAGGCTATGGGACTCACTGATGTGTGGCGAAAGTGGCACCCACAGGACCGTCAGTACACTTTTCACTCAGGGGTACATAATAGCCTCTCCAGAATAGATTATTTATTTACGGTAACAACCGGACTAGAAGGGATATCGGAGACTCGACTTAGAGGCATTTCTGACCACTCACCGGTATATGTCACTTATACTTCCCGTACAGTAACGAGACAGCGACTGTTTCCTTTACACCCAGGATTCTTAAAAAACCCTCAGATTAAGAAGGGCCTACAGACCTCCACAGAGAAATACTTCGACGAAAACGAGCACTCAGTCACTTCCCCGACAATACTGTGGGAAGCATACAAAACAGTGCTGCGGGGACAGGCCATTTCACTGATAGCTAGCCATAAAAAGCAACACAGACAACAGCTCGTAGAGCTAGAGCAGGGGTGGCGCAGGCGGAGGCAGACCACGCGCGAGATACCAACGACGACACAACACACGGGCTCCACATGGCACAGCAAGCATATAGGGCCTACGCCTGGGAAGAAACGAAATCCAGGCTTACCGCCACGCAACATGTAATATACGAGCTTGGCGACAAGGCAGGCAGGCTCCTTGCTTGGCTGGACAGGAGGGAGTGTGCCAATAATTGGATAACCCACATTAAGTTAGCGGATGGGAATACGACCTCAGACCCTCAGCAAATAGTTGAGGCATTAGCCGAGCATTACCAGCAAATTTATACACCCACTGCCACAAACACTAGAGAAGACAACCTGGACTTCCTCAAAGACATCCAAATGCCTACATTGTCAGAGAATGCCGTCAAGACACTAGACGCAGACCTAACCACTGAGGAAATTACCTCGGCCATAGGAGCATTAAGGTCGGGAAAGGCTCTGGGACCTAATGGTATCCCGGTAGAGTTATACAAGGGGACAGCGACCAAACTCGCACCACACCTACTTAACATGTATAAGGAATGCTTAGAGAAGGGAGAATTACCTAAAGACCAACGTGTAGCAACCATAGTCGCAATCCACAAACCAGGCAAGCCACCGCAGGAATGCCTGTCCTACAGACCTATTTCCTTAATGAACGCCGAAGCTAAAATACTGGCCAAAGCGTTAGCCACGCGACTACAACCCCACCTCACAACAGTGATCCATCCTGATCAGTCAGGCTTTATGCCGAACAGAAACACAGCGTTAAATCTCAGGAGACTACATGGTGTCATGGCACGGAAGTCTACTATCGAAGAGGATGCGATAATTCTGTCCCTGGATGCACGCATGGCATTCGACATGGTGGAGTGGCCCTTTCTATTTGCAGTCCTTCGTCGTATGGGATTTGGTCCCAAATTCTGCGAATGGGTTCAACTGCTATATACGAAACCCTTGGCGCAGGTGGTGGCAAATGGCCGTATCTCCGCAGAATTTTCCCTTGGAAAGGGAACGAGACAGGGCTGTCCCCTCTCCCCCTGCTCTTTGCTATAGTACTGGAGCCACTGGCGGCATGGATACGCCAGGACCCAGTTATCCGCGGACTGAAGTGGGCCATGGGATGGGAGGACCGCATTTCACTCTACGCGGACGATGTCTTACTATATTTGGCGTCGCCTGCGCGTTCCCTAAACCGTCTGCTGGACTTGTGCGCCGCATACGGCAGAGCGTCAGGATACACAATAAATTGGGCGAAGTCACTTCTATACATCCTACACGGTCCTCCACCGAGGATGCCACGCAACTGCGAAATCCGGATCGCAGAACGGGGATTTAAATATCTCGGCATCTACGTAACACCACAAAGCGAGATCTTTACTGACGAAAACCTAATGAAGCCCCTGACTCGACTGGGTAGCGATGTAAGCACTGGCGATCCCTGCCGCTAACACTACTGGGCAGGGCAGCCCTCTTTAAGATGATGGCACTCCCAGATTCCTGTATAGCTTACAGAATACTCCTTTTCCGGTAAACCCAACATACTTTACTATGATAAATACAGAGCTTACTACCCTGCTGTGGGATGGGAAGTCGGCTCGTATAGCCTTGCAGAAACTAGTGAGGGGATGGTACGACGGCGGGATCGCCCTACCCAATATACAGGCGTATTATTGGGCTTCTCAGCTCATCACAATAAATCAGTGGATTCACGCGTCACAGGAGGACCCCGCCTTCCGGATGGACAGGCACCTCCTAGAAGTTGGAGGGATAATGGGGGAGTTGTACAACAGGCCCCGAAAAACAACCCTAACGGGCCCAACAGCACATACGGTTCACGTGTGGCACACAGTACAGCGGGCATTGAAGTGGGACGGAGTCATTACGCAGGCCACGCCTTTATGGGACACCCGGAAATTAGGAACTCTGAAAAAAACAAAGGGATTCCAACAGTGGGACTTGATAGGAATATCAAAGGTTGGGGACTTATGGGAGAAGGAGGGGGTCATCCAATTCACGCAGCTGCAGGACACCTACGGCCTGGCACAGACTGAAGCTTTCAGATATTTACAAATAAGACACGCCCTGATGGCAGTGATACCACCAAACACGCATTTACCGGAGGCCTCACCACTAGAGGACAGACTGTTAACAGACCATCTACACAAAAAGCCATATCCCAAACATACCGTAAAATAATTAACAATCAACCTGATCCCACAGTGGTACTTAAGGGCAGATGGGAGATAGATCTGGGAGTACTGGAGGAAGACGACTGGATGGAGGCGACGGCATCACCAAGGGAGATCGCAATACCTTCCAAACTCAGATTAGTGCAGCTAAAAATCCTGCATCGCACGTACTATACACGACCACTACTGCACAAATTAGGCAGGACTGACACCCCACTCTGCCTCCGCCACTGTGGCGCACTGGGGACATTCTGGCACACAATTTGGGACTGTCCGTCAATAACGAAGTATTGGGAGAAGATTATGCGCACAGTTTCGCAGGTGACAGGAGTCATGGTGCCGCTGGAACCAAAGAGATGTTTGTTAAACATCTGGGAACCCACAGACCTCAATCACGCAGATCAGGGGTGGGCTACACTGGGAATGGCGCTGGCAAAACGCAATATAGCACAGCATTGGGGATCACAGGTAACTCCTACTTATACGCAATGGTGCCAAGACCTAGACCACACTATGACCACTGAAAAATCGGTCTATACTCATCGGGGATGCCCCAAGAAGTGGGAGAGGATATGGGGGAAATGGAATACATTTCGTGGGAATATTTGTGAGCCCCCGCAAGAAGAACACGTATCAGTAAAGAGGGACTAAACAAGGGAGGCGGGAGCTGTAGGACAGGTAAAAATTGGCAATAAAAAACTTATCAGACACAAACGAAGAAAAGGGTAGTGTATATGGATTGAAGAGAACTGATGTAACTAAGTGAGAAAAAAGGACAAACAATGAATGTATCAATAAGTAAACACCATTGTAACAATTGTTATTATGCAAAAATGTTAATAAAAACGTTTTATAAAAAAAAATGCGAGTGCCTAGTTGGAAACTTATGGTAAGCAGAACTGGTGCTGCGGGATGAACCAAATGTTGGGTAAAGGAGCCCGATGCCTGTGCTCAGCAAAACCCAGAAAAGGTGTTGTTTGATATAGACAGCAGGAGGGTGGCCATGGAAGTTGGAATTCACCAAGGAGTGTGTAAAAACTCACTTGCCGAATCAACTAGCCCTTAATGGATGGCGCTGGAGCGTCGGGCCCATACCCAGCCCAGGTGGAGCCACTTCAGGTGCAGATCTTTGTGGTAGTAGCAATACTCAAATGAGAACTTGAAAGGCCGGAGTGGAGAAGGGTTCCATGTGAACAGCAGTTGAACATGGGACAGACGATCCCAAGAGATGAGGGAGTGCTGTTCGGAAGGGATGGGCAATGACATCCCTGGACTGATCAAAAGGGAGTCGGGTTCAGAGCCCGATATCCGGAGTGGCGGGTCCAGTGGGCTAACGCAAATGATCCTGGAGAAGTCGATGGGAGCCCTGGAGAGAGATCTCTCTTCTTTGTAAAGCGAAGAGTGCCCTGGAATGGGTTCGTCCTGAGAGAGGGGCCGAAGCCTTTAAAAGCAATGTGGTTTCGGCGGTGTGAGGTGAGCTCTCCCTGGTCCTTGAAAATCAGGTGGAGAATTGTAAATCTCATGCTGGGATGTATCCATATCTGCAGCAGGTCTCCAAGGTGAACAGCCTCTAGAATGTTGGAACAATGTAGGTAAGTGAAGTCGGCAAGTCAAACCTGTAACTTCGGGATAAGGAAAATATGTTGTAATGAGGATAGGAGGTCCAGGTAGATTTCCATGTAGATTTATTATAAGCAAGATGTTATAAGGTTGAGCCCCACCAGGAGCAGCCTCCCTGCTGCTCATCCCATACTCCAACTGACACTCTCTCTCATCCAACATTCCATAACCAGCTCTCACACCAACATTCCACACCACAGACACCCAGGCTGAGCAGCAGGTATAACAGATTGACTCTAAGGGCTGGGTCAGTCAGACTGGGGTATGAAGCAGGGCTGGGCGCATGCTGTGGCTGGATAAGATGTTGCCCTCCAAGGCAGCGGTGACTCTGCATGCAAGCCAGGCCCTTCCTGTGGATCGCCTCATCTGTGGTGATCACCTCTGCCCGGGGAATGGGGTTGGCATTCTGCCTCGGCCAGTGCCTAGCAACTGACTTAGAACTGGTGTGGACAGGGGAATCTGAGTATTTAATTACAACACATCCTCTGGTCCAGCTCCCTCCGTTGTGCTGTCGGGTTGCCCGAACAACTTCCAGCCTTGTTCGCCTTTTGCCCGTTTGGCCTTTCTCCTCCTTTTTCTCCTTCTCTTTGCTTCCACTATCTTCTCTTTGGCCTCTGTCCCCGTTTTCACTCTCATTCGTTAGTTTCTCTAAGTCTCTTTTTGCCTTTCTCCTCCATTTTTCAATCTCATTCATTGCCTCGTCGAAGCCTCTTTTGGACTTTCTCCTTCGTTTTTCACTCCGATTCATTGTCTCCTCTGAGCCTCTTTTGACCTTTCTCCTCTGTTATGCACTCTCATTCGTTGCCTCTTCTAAGCCTTTTTTTGGCCTTTCTCCTTCGTTTTTCACTCTCATTCATTGCCTCTTCTAAGCCTCATTTGGCCTTTCTCCTCATTATCTCTCTGCCTCCTTTTTGCCTTAGTAATTGCCTTGGGGTTCTTCCACTTTTTCTGCCTTTTTCCCTCTCCTGCTGTCGCCCCAACCTGCTTTCCCACCTCCCACTAGCCCTGCCTTCTACCACCCAGCGCCTCTCTCACCTCCCAGGACCTTCTTAATGGAGGCCGCAGCACAAGCATGTCTGCAACCTTCTGCACCTGGACTGCACCCAGCGCTAGGAACCCTGGCTCTCGGCCCACCTGCAGATATGACTACGCCCTCCGTACCCTAAACACCGATGACCCAACGAACCCTGCTACTACGCCGCACTGCACTCTACAGTAGGACCATTCCCCTGCACCAGATGCACCTTCTCCTGAATCAGCACGTCCACCGCCATGCCACAAAGTACAACGCCGATCCCAGATAGATACAAAATCCCCCACCAGGACCGCACCAACAAGCCGGGAAGAGAACCAGCCATAATCCACAAAGAGACCATACAGTGCACAACCACCACCAACAATACCACTATCCCCATAGAACATCTCAACTTCAAACTCCAGACAGACGGCAAGACAACCATCAGAGGCACCCTCGCATACCAACACCCAGGCCCGCTCTCCTGCTTCTGCAACACCATCACAGACTTCATTGTACCCCTAGCCCTGGACTCCAAGGACTACATCTTCCTTGGTAACTTCAACTTCCCTATTGACGGCTCCAACGACAACAACACTATGCACCTCTTTGACAGTATGAGCAGCCTCGGACTAACCCAGATCATCTGTGACCCAACCCACATTGCAGGACATATGCTGGACCCCATATTCCCCTCAAGCAACTGCGTCAAATATAACCACCTCACAGAACTCATGTGGCTGATCACTCCATCGACAAATTCAGCGTCTCCAGCTCCTGCACCGCCATCACCAAGATGACTAGTGCCCCCACCACATCTGGATCATGAACTGCACCGACAGCATCGCCCTTATCAAGATCCCCAATCAGAGAAGATCCTCCAAAATGGCCAGCTGGTACACCCAAGAACTGAGAACAGTGAAATGTGACAGCAAACAGCTGGAGAGGAGATGGCGCGCCAGCACGGACCATTCCTACAGGGCAGCCTTCAAGACCTCCCTCAACTTTTACCACTATCTGATGAGGACAACAAAGAAGCCAGCGCTAGCCACACTCATCAAAACCAGTGGCAACAACAGCAAGGAACTCTTCCAGGGCAAGATCGCAACCAAATACAGAAACTTCAAACCTCAACTTACCCCCATGGACTTCCTCAACAGATACAACCACACCATAATGGATATGAACCACAGACTGACCACCTGGAACCTCCTGTCCACACAGGACACCACATCCATCATGAAATCCATCCACTAGTGAGATCCCACAGACCCATGCCCGCAACACATCTTCAACTTCAAAAACCAAAGGATTGGCCAGGAACTCACCACCCTGCTCAACACCTCAATCACCACCTGTAGGAAGCTGGCTCTGTATATGCTATACTAAAGTAAGGTGTGGTGTGCACAGAGTCAAGGGAGTCCCCAGAGGTATAGCAGAGGCTAAATTAGGCAAGTACTAACTGCTCTCTTTGTGGCAGTGTGGGCGAGCAGTTAGGCTTATCCAGAAAGTGTGTTAAGCATTTATTGTATTCACTCAATCAAGGACTGATACGCACACTCAGAGACAGAATCCAGACCAATTAGGTAAGTATAAAAAAAGATATACTTGGGTTTTATTTTTAGAACCAAGCGGGACTTGGCACAGGCCAGTAAAATACACTTTCAAATGCAATATTGTTCAAGGAAATGAAGTTGTGGTTGAATTTGCAGTTATTACAGGTTTGTATGACTTTGAAATGCAGTCAGAATTACACAGTAATTACTTTCAGAATACTTTCAGATTACTTTTTGATTACTTTAAGTACTGGGGGTGGTATGCCTAGATACCACATCGTAAGTTCCTGCAATACAAGGTAAGTATGACTTTTTATACTTTGCAATTGAGTTCACTGTTCTCCATACATTTAAAGGTTCCACACTAATAACATTTTTAGGCCCAAAATCTTATAACATGGGTTCATATGGGAAAAAAATGGTTATCGGGTTTGAAGGTAAGTACTTGACTTACAGGGCAAGTTTTGGGGGTTAGAACCAAGGTTCCCCAATGTCTATCAGGGCACTCAAGTTGCACCACCAGCGGCATTGGGGCGGCCGGGTGCAGAGTGCAAGGGCCCAAGGTTAGCCAATGGGGCTAAGGGGGCCTTCGCTTAGGGACTGCTGACGAGCTGGCCACTCTGCTGTGGGAGCAAAGCTCCTGGGGTTAAGGTCTGCACTGCAGGGGCCAACGACCAGCACAGGAGTTGCACCACCAGCGGCACTGGGGTGGCTGGGTGCAGGGTGCAAGCTGGACGTCGGGAACCCTGTGATTTCAAATGGATACCTTTGGTTTTGGAAAGTTGCTGCAGGCTCAGGCAGGGAGGCTTCCTGAAGGCGACCACCAGCTGGAGAGGTAAGTTGGGGTCTTGGGGGTTGGGGTCTTGGGGGATGCCTGGACTGGTCAGTTAGGCCACCCAAGGCAGTGGGGCATTGGGTGCAGGGGTGTCTTCTGACGTCGGGGTCTCTTACCAGCTCCGGTCAGGGTGTATGGGACCCTTCAAGTTGAGGCTGCAGGCGTCGTCTTGAGACTTGAGGGAGATCAGGATCACCAGATCCCAGGTCAGGATCACTGGGGAGATCTCCTTGGGGTGTTGGGCCACTCGAACTCGAGCCGTGGGCGTCGGGTTCAGAATCGCTGAGACACCGGTATCCGGATTCTGAAGGTGAGTCTGTGGTTGAGCAAATCCGGTGCTCACAGGAGACAGAGTCTGTGGGAAGGTCGCAGGGCAGGTCCTCCGGGCTCTGAGGGTTGCTGGCTGCTGGACTCGATGGGGTTCTTGCTGTAGTCAGGTGAGAGACGGGACAGGCCAGTAGGGCTGAGGCCAAGGCAGTTGGTGTCCTCTTCTTCTTCCTGGGTCAGCACGGCTCTTCGGTCCTTCTTCTTTCTTCCTAGAATCTGAGTAGGCAAGGTTCAGGGTCACCCCTAAATACCAAATTTAGGGGCATTAAAGGGGTGTACAGGTCGGGACCAATGGGTCCCTTCCTTGGGGTGGGTACACCCCCTATTATGCCACCCTGCAGTGTGAGGGGGAAGGAGCCTCTTCCTAATTGGCTGAGTCCCCTCATCTTCAAGATGGAGCGGACTGAGATGTGTGCTTAACCTCGCCTCTCTCACCTGAGGGGTGGGGTTGGCAAAAGTGGGCACACCTCTCTTCCTAGCTTGGTTTTCCCTCCGATTCTCCTGTCCAAAGTGGGCTCAGAACCAGCGGGAGCCAGTTGCTGGGGGCAGCAAAAGGCAGGGACAGCTTCCAAATGCGGCAGGCCTGTGAAGCTTCCCCTTTCGTGGACCCAGCCCATCCTGGGGGAGGAGACATGATACCTCTGCCCATGATGGGCTTTGTTTCTGGACCCAGAGAGCGGAGGCTCTCTACCCAGGGGTTCAGAAACCTGTCAAGTGGTGGCAAATGGCGGGCAGCCAAGCACGAACCACACCAGGGCTGGTTGATTTTCAGGGGGCAGCTCTAAGATGCCCTCTGAGTGCATTTTACATTAAATCCCACAATGGCATCAGTGTGGGTTTAATGTGCTGAGAAGTTTGCTACCAAACTTCCCAGTTTGTAGTAAAGCCATTATGGAGCTATGGAGTTCTTAATGACCAACTCCCGACCATATACTCTTTATGGCTTTACTACACTTACAATGTCTAAGAATGGACTTAGACTCTGTAGGGGTACAGGGCTCATGCCTCTTTACCCTCATCTTAGGGAAGGTGCACCCTGCTGGAGGGGTGACTTGCCTAGGCCTTAGGCAGTGGGTTGCAGGCATGACACACAGGGATGTGTGCCATGTCGACTTTTCACTTTTCTCTGCACCAAAACACGCAGCCTGCAGTGGCAGTGTATGTGTGTTAAGGTGCAGGGCCTCTAAGGGTGGCACAATAGGGCTGCAGCCCTTAGAGGCCTTCCCTGGTCACAGTGCCCTTGGTACCCATGGTACCTTTTACAAGGGGCCTACCTGTGGCCAGGGATGTGCCAATTGTGGATACAAAGGTACAGTTTTGGAAAAGAACACAGGCCCTGGGAACCTGATTGGCAGGGACCCAGGGCACATCAAGTCAGGTTGCATCAGATGTCAGGCAAAAAGTGGGGGGTAACCATGCAAAAAGGAGCACTTTCCTACACCACCGCAATATTTTCCAATGGCTGGAAACATGCCAAAGTTAGACCACTTCTCAAGAAACCTTCCACTGACCCTAGCGAGCTTAAAAACATCTGGCCAATTTCCCTGCTCCCAATCCCAGCCAAGGTACTGAAAAAGACTATTAACCCCTTGACCGTGATCGGAATTCCGCTCGTGTGCTGGACATTCCGATCGTGGGTGGGGTCGTGACGAGCTCAGCTCGTCATGCGCACAGCGCTACCGCGCAGCATGACGAGCTGAGCTCGTCACGCGCATCGAAGGGGTTAATATTCAACACACAACACACCTGAAGCAGAAAAAGCAACTCCACACCTCCCAATCCGGCTTCTGCAGTAATTACAGCACCAAGACTGCCCTGATCCCAGCCACAGAGTACATCCGAACCCTCCTCGACCGAGGAGAAAGGGCAGGTCTGATCCTCCTTGACCTCTGGGCAGCCTTCAACACTGTTTCCCACCATACGCTGATAGAAAGACTCTACCACATCGCCAACCAAGATGGATTACCTCCTTCCTCACTGGAAGAACACAGAAGGTCCGCCTATCACCTTTTGCCTCCGAACCCAAGGATATCATCTGGGGTGTTCCCCAGCGCTCATCCCTCAGTCCCACACTCTTCAACACCTACAGGACCCTGCTGGCCAACATCGTCAAATCTCACAGTCTCAACGTAATATCCTATGCAGATGACACCCTACTCATCTTCTCTCTCATATATGACCCTACCACCACCAGAAACATCTTCCACAGGTGCATGACAAGTGTCACAGACTGGATGAAGAACAACTGCCTGAAGCATAACACAGACACAATGGAAGTACTGATCTTCAGCAACAACAGCAACCCATGGAGCGAGTCCTAGTGGCCATCAGACCTAGGACCCGCACCAGCACCCTCCGATCATGCCATAAATCTAGGAATCATCATTTACAACAAGCTCACCATGAAATCACAGATCAATGCTACCTCCTCGGCCTGCTTCCTCACTCTGCACATGCTACACAAGATCTTCAAGCAGCTACTCCTACACACGAAACACTCAGTGACACAGGCCCTCATCACCTGCTGACTGGACTAAGTAGGAATCACCGCACATCTCCTACAGAGACTCCAAACCATACAGAACAGTGCAACCAGACTGATCCTCGTCCTCCCCAAACGAACCCACATCACACGCCACCTCAAGAAACTCCACTGACTCCCTATACAAAAGAGATGCCAATTCAAGCTGCTGACCCACGCACACAAGGCTCTACACAACCAAGGACCCACCTACATTAACCACTGCTTGAACTTCCACCAACTGTCGAGAAGATAACACTCTGCCTCCCTATCATTTGCCCACACTCCCCGCATCTACCGAAGCAGAAGTGGAGGGTGCTCCCTCTCCTATATCGCAGCGAAGACCTGGAACAGCCTCCACAAGCTGCTCCAGTCCATTTCCTCACCTCCAGAATTCAGAAAAGCTTCCGGGATCTGCTAGTCCTTTATAAATCCTGGTTGATTGATCACGAAGGCCTGAGGTGGGTGTTGACGGGATGTGATTTCTGCCCAGTGCTCAGAATGCCAAATTGAGGAAATTCGAAGCACGGCTAAACGACGGGAGTAACTATGACTCTCCTGAGGTACCCGAATGCATTGCCATCTAATTAGCAAAACTACAGCCAAGGTAATGGTCTTGGCAGAATCAGCGGGGAAAGAAGTCCCTGTTGAGCTTGACTCTAGTCTGGCACTGTGAAGAGACATGAAAGGTGTAGGATAAGTGGGAGGCCCTCAGGCTGCTGGTGAAACACCAGTACTATTAAAGTTATTTCGCTTCCCCAGTGGAGCGGGCAGCGAGTCCCATGGGGCTCTCGCTTCTGACTCCAAGTACCCGGCATCTGCCAGAAGCGACCCACTCCTGGGACAGTGGCAGGTGGGGAGTTTGACTGGGGCAGTACACCTGTTAAATGATAACGTAGGTGTCCTAAGTTGAGCTCAGGGAGGATGGAAACCTCAGACGGAGCAGAAGGGCAAAAGCTTGCTTGATCCCAATTGTCAGTATGAATGCAGACTTTGAAAGCGTGGCCTCACAATCCTTCTGACTTTTTGGATTTCAAGCAGGAGGTGTTAGAAAAGTTACCACAAGGATAACTGGCTTTTGGTGGGCGGCCAAGTGTTCATAGCGACGTTGATTTTTGATCCTTCGATATCGTCTCTTCCTTTCATTGTTCAGCAGAATTCACCAAGTGTTGGATTGTTCACCTACTAGTAGTGAACATGAGCTGGGTTTAGACCATTGTAAGAAAGGTTAGTTTCACTGTACAGATTTGTTTTTGCAATAGTAATCCTGCTCAGTACAAGAGGAACCACAGGATCAAACATTTGGGGTATGTGCTTGGCTGAGGAGCCAATGGGGCAAAGCTACCATCTGGGGGATTATGACTAAATGCCTCTTAGTCAGAATCCCCTCTAAACTGTAATGATGCCACAATGCTGTTGAGCCTTGGTTGGCCTAGACTCACTGTCCTCTGGGCCTGTGCGTAGGGCCACCTCCATCGCCCTTAGTGCACCGCACATTCGTGGAGCACCCGGTACTAAATCATTCATAGAGAACATGTTTCTGGGTCAAGGTTTCATAAGTAGCAGAGCAGCTACCTCGCTTTGATCTGTTGAAACTCATCCTCCGAGCCAAGCTTTTATCTCCTTCCGTGGGCGCTTGCGCTCCCCGCACCCAGGGGTTCCTCTGTTGCCAGGGGAGGGCAGGGGGGAAGCGAGCCACCGCGTACCACCCGGCACGGGGGCCTCCCGCTCCTGCCTTGTGCCGCCAAGCACAGGGACGGGGGCAAGATCCCTTGCAGGTCAGCAGGGCAACCAGATGGCTGTAGTGGATTCCCCCTCCTCAGCAGGAGTCGCCCGGAGGCAAGTAGCCTCTGTGTACTTGCCTCAGAGTGCACAGCCACTTTTGTTATCATTTGACTACCATGTGCCTGAGGTCTGGATAGCTCTGGGTGGCCAGGGCCATCTGGTCACTGGGTCGGCCAGTGCCATGTGGTTGCTGGGTCATTCCTGGCCACCTGTTTGCCAGGCTGGCCGACAAGATGGCTGGCAGGCCGACCTGGGCGCTAACTCTTACTTTTGTTCCCCCGTGTTCTGTAAGCCCTCACTTAGTGGGGGATTAATAGTCGAGGAAAATCAGCCTGGTAGGAGAGGGTTTTGGGTAGGCTGGGCTTAAGCCGACGTGGCTCCCCAGGCCCAGACTACAGGAAGGTGGGAGGCACCCACCCAAGACATCACCCTCAGCCCACGATATGGTGGCAGAAATCACTATCCAGGGCAGGTTGGCTGTAGACCGGAAGGGGGACTCTCTTGCTCCACCACTGAGTTTGGGCCTAGAGCCGAGACCAGCCCTGCATAAAGGCCCAGCGCCCCTCCTCCGGAGTGCCGAACTGGAAAACAAGCCCAGGAGAGCTGCGAGAAGCCTTCAGTAGATGACTGGGCTTGGTCTTGAAGGCAGCGACTGTCGATGTCCTGCGCCACCTCGAGAGCGTTGTTAGCAAAGGGAATGCGGCAGGCCTGGGCCTGGGAAGCCCTCTCCTCCTCCTCTGGCAGGGAGGGAAGCCGTGGTCATGCCCTTGGTTTGATCACTGGCAGGATCCCGGCTCCATTCGCTGGATCTCTCTGCCACAAAGCATATGGGGCAGGACGCCGCGGTCCTTGACAGGGTGGCCTGCTCAGGGACTCTGGTCAATTGGGCATACTTAGGCATATTTGGCGACAGGCTGCTTTGTTGGAAAAACCAGAACGTGACCACTTGGTCAGGGCTTCCAAGCCATAAAGCGTATGGGACGTGGTTCACAGGGTCATGGAACCAGCAGGCCCAGACCTACAAGCCCACTAAAGTAGCAGGCCCAGGTCTGCACGTCCCCCAGGGCCTTGGGCTCCCTTCTCTGGCACTCCGTGTCACACAGCACCAAGGAGAGGGAGGAGAGAAACTTCAACCAGGCACCATCATACACAAGAAATCCATCCAGTGCACTACCACAAATGACGACGTCACCCCATCCGTGGAACACCTAAACTTCCAACTCCAAAGAGACAGCAAAACCACCATCAGGTGCTCCCTTGCCTGCCGTCCTCCAGGACCATGTCCAGTCTTCTGCAACTTCATCGCCAACTTCATCGCCCCCTCACCGTAGACTCCAACAACTAAATTTTTCTCAGTGACCTCAACTTCCATCTCTACGACCACAATGACATCAACACTACCAACCTCCTCAACAGCATGAACAACATTGGACTCACCCAACTTGTCCACGACCACACGCTACACCCCATCTTCTCCTCCGTGACTGAATCTTGTACAGTCACACCACAGAACTCACCTGGACCGGCCACTCAATATCACCAGCTTAAAATACGGACCTCCAAACACCCTGTCTGCCCAACGCCCCCCAGCGCAGCTGGAGCAAAGTCTCAAAGGACACATGGATCAATACCCTCAACACCAACCACCCCATCTCCTCCAACAACCAGGAGCAGAACATTAGAAACTTCAACAACTGGTTCACCAACTGCACTGACAGCGTCACTCCCATCGGCAACAACACCCACGAAAGGTCCACCAAGCAGTCTAGCTGGTACATTGAAGATCTCAGAACTGCTAAACAACACTGTAAACATCTGGAAAGGAGATGGGGCACCAGCAAGGACACAACCGACAAGACCACCTTCAAGACAGCCCTCAACCTCTACCACACACAGTTGAGAGAATCGAAGAAAAAGGCCTTAGCCTCACACATTGAATCAATCTCCAATAACAGCAAAGAACTCTTCAACATTATCAAAGAATTATCAAAACACTCAGCTGCAACAAACAACATTACCCCCTGTCGGAAGGTAGGATCCTTCTAGCATGGTTACTCCCACTTTTTGCTTAGTGCCAGTGTGTTTTTGACTTAATCCACTAGGATCCTGCTAATCAGGACCCCAGCAACTGTGCTTTGTCCACTAAAGTGACATGGTAAGTACTTTGGTACATCCACAATTGGCTACTGGTGTACCCTTATAAATTCCTAGTATATGGTACTAAGGTACCCAGGGTATAGGTACACCAGGGGTCACTCATAGGAGTCCACTTGAACTGTGACTACAGGCCTGCCATTTCAGTCTGTGTGAGTTGGTGCTTGCACCTCTCACGACAGATATGTTTTCTTATATCTGAGGTCACTACACTTAAAACCTATAAGTCACTCCTATGGCAGGCTATTCAGTCCTGAGGGCAGGGTGCTTGGTTATACGTGTGAGGGTGCCCCTGCATGAGCAGGACACCCCTACAAATCCCAGGCTTTGTAAGTACGAGTAGCCATTTTTAGACATACAGTGGACATCAGTCATTACAAGATGTCTAACCATATAGTGACTGCACCGAACCCTGTCATGTTTGGTATCAAACATGTTGGTATCATACCCCGACACCGATTCCAGTGTTGGAATTATGATCCCATTTATTGGGGGGGTCATTAGGGGACCCCCCTGTACTCCCGGTAACAGTCTTTCAGGGTCTGCAAGCCAGCTAGTGCTGCTGCCGACCACAGACACAATTCTGCCCTCCTGCGATGAGCCAAGCTTGAGAAGGGGAAGGTAGAACAATAGGTTTCGTGTCACAGGGAGGTGTGACCACCTCCCAGACAGGACTTAGTGTATTGGGCTGGGGTGGGCGTGCTTGCCAGCACCACCAGACTGCTTTAAAGGGCACATTTGGTGCCCTCCTCGCATACGTTCATGTGAGCCAGTTTAGGAACCCTTGGTTCTTGCTCTGGCACGAAACTGGACAAAGGACATGGGAGTATCCTCCCCTCTGTCCAGCCCCTCCTCTGGGAGGGACCCAGAGTCGTTCCAACACTTTCCTTAGGGTACTTAAGGGCGCCCCTGTGGGTGGGTCCTCAGATTGGGATAAGACTCAACCCTGAAACTACGTCGTTCTTCAATTGTCTGGACACTTGGACGTCTTTGGACTCAACTCGAATCAAGACTGCACCAAGGAAGACTCCTGCTGCTCCTGGTCTTGCTGTTCTTCAAGTCTTCTTGGTCATCTATGCGTCATCCAGCTTCTTCAACAGACCTGTGGGCATCAAGGACATCCGAAGAAATCTCCCTTGGAGTAAAGGAGTCACTCCCTTACATCTTCAGGCACTTCAACGAAGCTGTCAAAAACAGGGGGTAGGAGTGGTTTCGTTATTCGCACTTCATATACAAGGAAGAACAATGTTTGTCGTGGTAACAGTAGGAAGGTATGGTGCTATCAGGTTATGAACTCCCTACTACCCAAGGTGTAATATTGCACTCTGGATCTAAAAGACACAGAATATAGATAAATATTGTTTCAGATAACCCAATCACTCTAACAGTATTGAAAATTCACATGAGGTCCAGACATTAAGGACTTGTCTTTTCAAAACAAAATATGATTTATTATCCTTATGGAAAAGTTGTAGATTTCGGTACAGTCAAAGGTTACAAATTTCTTTTCTTCAGAAACAGCCAACACGTGTTTCGTCACACAGTGACTTTTTCAACGCTTAGATGTCTAGAGACTGAGGTCAGTATTCAATTAGTATGCTCGCTTTGTGCGTATCTGATGCAGCACTTCCAAAAGTGTGACCACACCTTTTTATTGTCACAAAAACGTGATAATTCAGCCATGGTAGGCTGCTCAGATAGATGAAAGAAGTAAGCAATCACCAGTATGTTCAGACGGTAATAGTAAAACATCACTAATAATTCTAGAATAGTCGTAAAATGCAATCCCTAAACACAGAGATTTCAACATAAGGAAAAAGGTCTAAGTCAGTGTTGAAATGCCAGAGTCCATAGTAAGCTCCAATCTACGCATGAATCGGTTCCCATCTGGTAAGAGAGCTGAGCTGACCAGTCTGCTTCTCCTGTCATTCTACAGACTTCCATAGGCCCAGCAACACAGGTGGTTCTGCAGCTCCCAAGAAACCTGACCTGTCTTCTCAGCAATTTTGAGGACAGTATCCCTCGTCAAGGCCGCTGGACCAAACCCCTGTGCACCACGTCGACTTGCCATTGCCAAGGCTTGTTGACTCTGCACTCCAGCATCTCTTCCCTCGAAGATCAGCGTCCTCATTGCACCCTCTGCACCGGGGCCTCCATCTTGGGTGAGCTGCTCGAGGTCCTCTTGGGACTCCTGTGCCTTCGGCCATTAGGTCCTCTCGAGGGTTTTTTCTTGCTTCAGTGGGCTGCCCTTCTTGCTCGGGGCCGGCTCTGACTCTCCTGCTGTTGGAGAGTCCCTTGGACCTTGCTGGTCCCAACGTTTGCTCCTTTTAGTCTTCCACGCCAGTTGCGGCTACCAAGGCTTGTTGGTGCTCCCGCCAGACACCGACCACCTAGACACCGACATCCGACGTGGGACAGCTCATGAACGGTTCCTGGTCTTCCTCAGCGTCGCTGGTCCTCACAGCTGCAGTGACATGGTCACTGTCTCTTCAGACCCTCCCAAAATCGGTGGGCACTGCATGACAAACGTCGCCAACGGGATGAAGAACAACTGCCTGAAGCTCAACATGGACAAGACAGAAGTACTGATTTTCTGAAACAGAGACTCCCCATGGGATACATCCGGGTGGCCCTCCGAACTCGGACCTACTTGTAACCTCACTGACCACGCTAGGAACCTAGGCATCATTCTGGACAACAAGCTAACCATGACGACTCAGGTCAACTCCGTCTCCTCCTGCATGCTTCATAAAATATTCAAATGGATACTCCAAAGCTCAAGACACACGATCATCCAGGCCCTCATCTTCAGCCGACTGGACAACAGCAACGCAGGGATTGCAGCTCACCTCCTCCAATGACTACAGACCATTCAGAACACTGCAGTCAGACTAGCCCTGGATCTCCCTAAATGAACCCACATCACCCCTACCTCAGGGAACTCCACTGGCTCCCTGTACAGAAAATATGCTAGTTCAAGCTCCTGACCCATGCATACAATGCCCTATACAACTGCGGACCTGCCTACTTGAACCGCTGTCTGAACTTCTATCAGCCCACCAGACACTTGCGCTCAGCGTCAGTTTCTCTAACCCTCATCCCCAGCATCCGACATAGCAGATGCAGAGGACACTCCTTCTCCTACCTAGCAATGAGGACATGGAATGAGCCACCCTTTCATCTACGGACCTCCCCATCTCTTCCAGAAAGTCCCTGAAGACCTGGCTATTCGGCTAATCAACAGGACCCTGCCAGCACCTGCATAACATCACGGGTGACCAGTAGTGCTCTACAAATCTACTAATTGGTTTGAGCTCTGGCTGGCCATGGGTGGAAGCCTAACGCTAGGCTCGCTACCTCAGTTCCCGGGTCACAAAGCACCCAGGACGGGATCCCGCGTGCCCTGGGAGACTTTCTCTGCTGTGCCCAGTCCAGGGCTTGGCCCTGGGGTGGGCACCCCGTTCATCCTGGGCTCCGTCCCCCAGAATGGTGCATCACAAAGAGCCTGGGACAGGTTCCCACAGAGGTTCCCCTGCTCTGCCAGGTTCAGGAGCTCTGGCCGGGTTCAAGAGCTCTTACTGGGCCCTGGGTTGGGGGCCCCCTTCCTGGCAGCCCAGGTGGAGTCGCTCTGACCAGGCACCAGGTCAGAGCACCCGGCCGTCCCTGGGGCGGTAGCCCCCAGGGCTTCCTTCTATTGCTCACTGCATGGCAAAGCACTCAGGACAGGGTCCCGTGGGCCCCAGGAGGGCCTCCCCCACTTTGCAAGCTTATAAAGGTGCCTCTGGGTCCCAGGTCAGAGCTCGGTTAGGCCCCCCTCAACTCGTGCCCAGCTGGGGCTCCGAGAACCTGACCTCAGAGTCCCTGTCCCCTCCAAGGGTGAGCGGAAATCTTTTTGTTAAGGGGCGCCACAACCAGATGGCTGTTCTTCGAGCCCGGCCATCTGGTTGCTCCGAGCCCCCGAGCATCTGGTTGTGCACCATGCATTCCTATGGCACTTCCAGATGACAGGGAGGCTCTGGAAGTCCAGAAGAGGGCTCATTTGCTTCTTAGAGCCCTGCCAGGGCTCCAGGAGGACAGGTGCATTTGTGCCGATGGTCCCCTCTGTCACTCGGTGGGCACCAATTACAAAAAAGGGGGGTAGCCTATGGGGGAAGGTGGAATATTATGTGGTGTAGGGGTTAGACCTCAACATGTAATGCTATCACGATACCCCAAAGATGGTCCTTGGATCCACACTAAAAAGCCCCTAGCTCAGTCCTGGAAGTGTAGCAAAGAGCAGTCAGGTTTTACTAGAGGAACATGTGTTAAGCATTTCAGAGTACCAACATAAATGATAAGAATTGACGTGACTCTAGAAAAATCCGACACCAATTTATAAAAATAGAGTTCAATTTTATCTTAATTTAAACATCAAAATGAACAGAATGGCATACATAAAACCAGAGTTATACATTTTTGAAGCAATATAAAATCAGTGCAAAATAATACAGTGAGAATTTAACATTGCGGTCAATAGAAAAAACCACTAGTGACAATCGGTCACTTGCAGGTTGAGCTGTGTTGTACCCTTGCAGGGTAAAGGTGATGCGGGACCCAGGACCAAGCCATGACAATTAGTTCAATTTTAACTGGCCTGTGGAACCTGGGTGCAGAGTTGGCCTGGCTGTCCCTGGTGCTGAATAAGAGCCGCAGGTGAGCAGGAACTGGGCTGCGGGGGAAAAAGATACAAAAACACAATAACGGGCCACTGCTGATGTCAAATGAATTGTTATGTTATGTTATGTTATGTTACAGCAACTTTTATAGCGCACTAATACCCATAGGTGTCTAGGCGCTTAGGGACCGCGTACTGTAGGGAGAGTCAGTTTTTAAAAAGCCATGTCTTAAGATTCTTCCTAAACTCAATCAAAGAAGATATCTTCCTAAGCGCGAGCGGAGGGAGTTCCACAGCCTAATGGCACCATGTCTGAAACTCCTCCCTCCCCATTTCATAGTCCTGACTCTGGAAGTAAGCATCAGGAAAGCATTCGCCGATCGTAGTTGTCTGCTGGGAAATACCAACTAAAGGCATGCCATAAAAATCGTGGACCAACTCTATAAAGTGCCTTATGCACTATACAGAGTGTCTTGAATTTCACGCGCTGGGCAACTGGTAGCCAATTCAACTTCTGTATCCCGGCCCTAATTGACTGATGCTTAGGGACATCTAGCACCAGTCTGGCAGCAGCATTCTGTGCCGCTTGTAGTCTTCTAAGTTGATTAGACTGTAAATTTATGTATAGGGCATTACAGTAATCCAGTTTGGATAGGACCAAGGAAGTTAAAACAATTTTCCTCGTGTTTATCGGAATGAAAGGAAGAATCTTACGCACGGTTCTAATGGTGAAGAAGGCAGAAGATACCACCTTAGAGACCTGCGATTTAAAATTCAATTTCTCGTCTATTATGACCCCCAGATTTTTAGCTTTAGCTACTGGCGTAGGAAGGGGGCCCAGTGTATTTGGCCACCAAATTGGTGACCAGAGGGGAGCAAGGTTTCCAAAAAGCACCACCTCGGTTTTGCTCGAATTGAGCTTCAGACAGTGCCTGCTCATCCACAAGCTCAGGGAGACCATACAATCATGTAGTTTATTAGAAAAATCAACATCCTTGTCTATAGTAGAAATAACCAATTGGGTGTCGTCAGCATATGAGGTCGGAATTAGATCAAAGCTTCTAATCAAAGGGGCCAATTCGGACACGTATATGTTAAAAAGAGTGGGGCTCAAGGAAGAGCCCTGTGGCACCCCACAAGGCAAAACAAAAGGTGTAGATTTAAAATCGCCCAATTGCACTGTCTGCACTCTACCTGCTAAAAAGATGTTAAAAACAGCAGGGCTTTTCCTCCTAGACCAATGGTTTTCAGCCGTTCTATCAGTAAGTTGTGGTCCACGGTATCAAATGCCGCGGACAGGTCGAGGAGGATCAGAGCTGCAGATCCGCCACCATCTAGTGCGGTACGAATTTCCTCCGTAGTTTTAATTAAAGC
This sequence comes from Calotriton arnoldi, assembly GCA_963921515.1. NCBI lineage: Eukaryota > Metazoa > Chordata > Amphibia > Caudata > Salamandridae > Calotriton > Calotriton arnoldi. The sequence goes on along the minus strand of CAWUFW010002330.1, from coordinate 48,112 downwards.
TGTCTCGGTGCTGTGGCATTATTATCTAAAATAAATGTAGAAAGTTCCGTGTTAACAATTTTCTCAATTATTTTTGCAGGCAACGGAAGTCTAGCAATTGGTCTATAATTGGCCGGGTCCGTGACATCTAAATTAGGCTTTTTAATAGTGGTAGTATACAGGCCTGTTTCCACAATGTTGGAAAAGATCCTTGTAAGAGCATTTGATTAAAAATAGAAGATAACTGAGGACTGATAATGTGACTAATATTATGCAGAATCCTCGGAGGACAGGGATCATCCGGGGACCCAGACTTAATCTTAGTGAGAAGAGTGGCAATCTGCTCTGGGGAGATAGAGGTAAAATTTAAAAAAGGTATTATGGCCTTAACTTCCTGATCAATGCCAACATTATGAGGAATGTGTGAGGCAAATTGATCATAAATTTGATCAACCTTTACTTTAAACGCCTGGGCCAATGTGTTACAAAAATCTTGGGTGTGATTTACTGTAACTTCCTTTTCCGCAGTTGTCAGATTACTTATAACTGAAAAAAGTTCTTTACTTGAGTTGCCCGCCATCTCTATTTTCAGCGTAAAATATTGGCTCTTCTCAATAATTATTTTTTTCTTATAGTTTGCTAACATAAGCTTATATTGTGCTTTTTCAGCTACATTATAGTTTTTCCGCCATGTTCTCTCTTGCCTCCTACAAGCTTGTTTGTCTAGTCTTAGGGCTTCAGAGAACCAAGGAGCAGATGGAGTTTTTCTACTTCTAATTGCCTCCGTAACAGGGGCTAGTTTGGCAAAACTAGAGTCTAGCCAGAAAGTATAACTTCTAGCTAATCCCTCCATATCCAACTCTGAAACCGGAATGCTTTGTAAAAGCTGGGTTTCTAATACACCTGAGTCAATGTTGTGCCAGGCTCTCCTAGTAAATTTGGTGTTAGACATATTGTTAGTTATGGAGCCAGGCAGATCCCAATGAAATAGAACAGCGTGGTGATCGGACCAGGTAAGAGGGAGAATAGATGTAATGGATAGGGCTGCATTATTTGTAAACACCCCATCCAAGGTATGACCCACTTGGTGTGTAGGGCCTTCAACTAATTGTTGAAGACCTACATCCGATGTAATATCTAAGAGTTCCTGCAGATGGAGTGCCCTCTAGGTGCAGTGTTGAGTGCCGGGGTCGGTTGCCGGACTGGCGACTAACAAACCTTGGCAGCGGTAAGTGGAGCAGAAAGTAACTTCGACATTTGATAGTCCCAGGGAACGCGGTAGTAGCCTGTAACTTCTTAGAAGGCAGGACTACAGTCCCCACAATGCACTAGACCATCTAGATTTTGGCAATCCTTCAGAGGGCCTGACGGCCCGCGATTCTAAAAGATCTTGAGCATTGTTTTACCTGCAGTTTGCAGGGTACTAGTGCCACTAGTCCAGGTCAGTGTGAGGGTGCTTCAGGCTTCCACAGGGGTCCCTCTGTCTGGGGGAACCGAGAGATAGCCTAGGATGAGTCTCAATCAGGCAGTTCCAGGAACATTGCCGCAGATGCAGGGTATCCCTCTTTTGCTTGATGGAAGTCTTGTTGTTGCTGACACGGGTCTGTCCTCTTTGATGCATGTTGTTCAGTACTGAAGTTCTTGTATCAGGGGTGTCACTTAAATCATAGATTTTGGGAAGTTAAGGGTGTGAGAGAAAGTAGCCAATGGCCTGCAGCCAATCGGCCCCTGAGATGACCACATACAGGGGTGTTAGTCACCTTTTCTACCCAGAACCCTCTATTGTGCTACTCCTAAAGATGGCAGAAATCAGATTTTAGTGTACATACTAGGCTGCTCACTCACCCTGGAGGTGTGGCTAGCCTTCTGGGGTGTACCTCCTTAACTAACTAATTTCCCACCTGTCTGGGTGCAAATGTGCCTGGGGCATGGGGAGGGATGTTTTCTCCTTTGGGATTTAGCCCTGATGCATATCAGAGGCGGTGCAGCCTTTGAAGCTCACCATCATGATGTGCCACGTCACTAGCTTGCTTGGGAGAAGGGAGGTGTGACCTCCTTCTTGCCCAAGCCTTTGTTCCTGACCCCTGGGAGTGATCACACTGCCTGGCAGGAGGTCAGAATCCTGTCTTGGTGGCAGCAAATGTGGGAAATACAGGCTTGCCACCCAGAGCACAGAGGAGCTGGGGCAACCAGGTGGGCAACCTCCAAGGTAGCCACCTGGGTGCATGCCACATTGCCTTCAACACGAGATTCATGTTAGGGGTGAGAAGGCACGTTGTTTGATACCAAATACAACATAATTACGCAGTACCATAATGGAGCTGCCAACCTTGGGTGTGCCCGGGTGCCAGCCCATATTATCCTATGGACTGTCTATCACTTATCGTGTCCTTTAATGGTAAAGGGTACTATAGAGTCATATAGGCTTGCACTTACATGTCCCCATCTTTGATATAAGGCACCCTGCCTCCTAGGCTTTAGGAGGCCTTCCTTAGGGGTGACTGACATATATCAGAGATAGTGCATGACCACACATGGTGAGGGCAAAGTCAAGTTCGAGCAGTTTACACTGCTCCTGCAGTCTGCAATGGCAGTCCTGCTGTCAGTAGTTTACTTAGGTCACTCAGGGTTCCACAAACAGTGCTGCAAGCCCTGGGGACCCCTTTAACACCCACGCCCTGGGTACCACTGGTACCATATCCTGGGGGGTAAAGTCCTTGTCAATTGAGAGTGCCAATTTACACAAAACAGTTTTTGGGAGAGAACACTGGCACTGGGGTCTGGGAAGCAAACTCTAGTGCACTATCTGAGGCCTAACCATCAGCATTGGAGCAAAAAGTAGGAGGGTGACCATCCAAACAAGGCACTTTCTTACAGCCTTCCTCTGGATTATTAGGAACAGGGTACTCTGGACGCCCTTGCAGTCCAGTCAATCTCCACCTGGATGCTGCCAGGACCCAGGCCGCCCTGCCCGGGCCTCTGGGCTGCCTGCCTACCCCGTCCGACGGGCCTTTCCTCCAAGCCTGCCCTCCCAGAAAGCAGACAGGAACACAAAGCTGACATCCCTGTGCCGGGTGGCCTGACTGGGAAGTGTCCGACCAGCACCATACTCCGATCGATTGGGCACGGTTGCTCCATTAGGGATAGACTGCTTGCCTAGCCTCACCTGCTGTTTCAGGCAAAGAGCTTCCACCCCGCTAGGCACCGTCCGACTCGAGGGCCTGCCTTTAACAGTAGCCCTACCCAGCACAGTGAAGGCTGAGCAGTCTAGCAGCTTGCATCCCCCAGAGGCCCGACCAAAGTTGAAGGGGTATGGTTGCGACAGGACCCAGATGCCACCTAGCAGTCCAGGCCCGCGTGCCATGCCGTTGCCCTCCTCCACCCAGTGCATTTCCACAACAGTTCGAAACAAACATTCCATGGGGTGTCTCCACCACCTAGACCGGCACCCCTGTGTTGTGCCTCGGCCCTCCACTCCCCTCCGTCATCACAGACAATGCCAGGCCCGCCGGAGCCCATACAACCAGTCTGTGCCCCCACAAGCTCCCCAAGCAGAGCCGCCCCCCCCTGCAGCAGGCTCCCAAGGGGCACAAAGGTTGGTCAGGACAGGCATGCGATACTCACCAACCCCATTCAGGAGGTGCGGCTACCAAGTTGATCCTGCCAGTAGCATATGCCTGTCTCAAAGATTAAACTATGCATGTTTAAGTACACACGGCTGGTACAGTGAAACTGCAACTGGCTCATTAAATCCGTTATGGTGCCTTTGATCGTTCCATCTGTTACTCAGATAACTGTGGAAATTCTAGAGCTAAGACATGCCGATGAGAGCTGACCTCCCGGATGCGTACATTTATCAGATCAAGACCAATCTGGGCTCACCCGGCGACTTTGGCGACTCTAGATAACCTCGGGTCGATCGCACATCCCCGTGATGGTGACAATACATTCAGATGTCTGCCTATCAACTTTCTGTAGTACTTTCTGTGCCTACCATTGTGACCACCGGTAATGGGGAATAAGGGTTCGATTCCAGAGAGGAAGCCTAAGAAACAGCTACCACATCCAAAGAAGTCAGCAGGTGTGCAAATTACCCACTCTTGACTGGAGGAGGTAGTGACCAAAAATAACAAAACAGGACTCTTTGGAGGCCCTATAATTGGAATGACTTTAAATCCTTTAAGGAGGACCCATTTGGGGTCAGCAACAGCAGTAATTCCAACTCCAATAGCGTATATTAAAGTGGCTGCAGTTAAAAAGCTGGCAGTCTACCGCGAGGTGAGCGACTGCCTGTGCCTGTTCTTTACTGAGTACTAAAGTGTTTTACTTTTAAAAAATTACAGTGTTCGAAGCAGGCCGCTCACCCTATAATTGGAATGACTTTAAATCCTTTAAGGAGGACCCATTTGGTGCCAGCAACAGCAGTAATTCCAACTCCAATAGCGTATATTAAAGTGGCTGCAGTTAAAAATCTGGCAGTCTACCGCGAGCTGAGCGACTGCCTGTGCCTGTTCTTTACTGAGTCCTAAAGTGTTTTACTTTGAAAAAATTGCAGTGTTCGAAGCAGGCCGGTCACCTAAATACTTCAGCTAGGAATGATAGAATAGGACTCCGGTTCTATTTGGTTGGTTTTCTGAACTTGCGACTATGATTAAGAGGGACAGCCGGGGGCATTCGTATTGTGCCGCTAGAGGTGAAATTCTTGGACCAGCGTGGAACGAACCAAAGCGAAAACATTTGCCAAGAATGTTTTTATTATTCAAGAAAGAAAGTTGGAGGTTCGAAGATGATCAGATACCATCGTAGTTCTGACCATAAACGATGCCGACTAGTGATCCGGTCGCGTAAGTCCCATGACCTGCTGAGCAGCTTCCAAGAAATCCCCATTTCCTATTTGGAACATTCCTAATACATTCCCAAATAGGTTCAATATTAATGGTACATCCATAATCACCTATGCCGAGCAATATTATGCCTACTTTACTTCAACATTTACTAAATTACTGTACCAGGTACATGTAATAGCCATTAAACCGCCATCATCCCCATGTAACAGTAAAAGTAACAGTCAGTGCTAAATACATGTTATTGCAATTATTCATCCAATAATCCCTCTTTCGTAATGTATATTGTGTGTCCAGTACCACTATAAATAGTTGCATTGCAGCTGTACGGGACCCAGCAATGTAACAGTTAAATCAGCATATAATCATTAGGAATCTACAATGGCAAAAAACATAATATCCTATAAGGTAACTTATCCCATTTCACATATAGCTGAACATATCTCCAAATGCAGACTATGTGATTGTCTACCAACAAGGCAGCGCAGAATAAAACCATGAAAGCACATCCTGATAGGTAAACAATAACAAATGCTGAAGAGAGTTAATTTTCACTTTGTACATGTAAGTATTAAATTACACTGCCACTGGTAGACACTTAAGATAATTCAGCCCATCATCCTGAATGATCTTTTTTAATACGTCCCCTCTTTCAGCGATGAATACACTATCAATCCACCTTGCCTAAGTGAACCAAACTTGAACGTTTATCTTACACCAGGTAGACCCTGATAACGTTTGGTCTTGTGTCTACAGCCTCTTATTAATGAAAATAAATTGACAATTTTGCTGTCAATTGCCAGTGTCACTTGAGATTAGTGCATTCTCAAGGAGACAACAATTCTCCCTCTTCCATGTCCTGCCCCAGCCATAAACAGTGAGTCAGTAAAGCTGGCATTAGTGTGATGTATGGAACAAAAACACACCTTTGAGAAACTACAGCAGAAACACTAGGGGAACTACTGTAAACGTGCAATCGAATAAAAATACTATCAGGTAGGGTAGCTACAATACCAAGGGCAAAGTCATGCACCTTTTACAACAGTGCGATTCTTTTGTACATTCAAGTTTAACAACCTGTTGTACCAAACAGCCCATATTAGTCCAGGCCCCTTGATATACCTCCGGAAAAAAATTGTTGTCCAGATATTTTCATTTTTGATTTGTGTTTTTGTATCAATAGAGGAGTAATTTAGCTTGGGTAGACATCGCTAATCCTGGCTGAATTTTTCTGGCTGAAATTTTTTTTAATTGGCGGATGTGTTGCAATGATGATATTTCAGGAACCATGAGACCTATATACTTCATTTTGGTGTCAAAACATAGGTTTTAGGGGTCAAGTAGTGTCGTAGAGACAGAAAATAACTCCTCAGAGCAACCTTTCCGCCATTTTTCAAAATGGCAGCTCTATAATGATGTGTTTTTGCCATCATATTGGTAATTTATTTTAATATTGATTTTTGTTTCAGGTTTTCCATTCATTCAAATTCGTAACCATGAGCGAAGCAGGCAGTAGCAGAGGATCTTTACCTCCTGACAGAGTATTTCTAACTACAAAATCTGAGGACTCCTTCAAAGAAAAATGTGTCATATGCCAAACTAATCCCAAAGAAAGCTAAAAGCTGGACAGAACAGAGTTTGAGATGCTGCAGAAATACAGCAAGACGAAGTTCAAAAAAGGTTGAAACTGATGGGTGAAGAGGATCAAATATTTTATCATTGTAACAGCAAGTGCTACAAGGTGTATACAATGGCAAAAAGCCTGGAATCTTGTTTTCAAGAAATAGCAGAAACCAGTGAATCACAACAAGAATCCGAGTCTTCTGAGAAAGCGACGACAGCCAAAGCCAGTGCCCATCCACTTAGAACATCAATGGCTACCCCTTGTCCACCTCCAACAACTGATCAGAATGCATAGGATATTCAATGTGTTATCTGTGGTTTAGCCAGAACAAGGGCCAAAGGGATTGACGAAAGAACAACGTTCAGAGTATGTGAGTCTCAAAGGGCAAACATGTTTTTATCTGCAGCTAGTTTCTTCCAGGATGAAGTTTTCAGCTGAGTAGCTGATCTAAACAGCAAGGTGAATGTATTTGCAGCAGATTTGTATCCCCACCCAAACTCCTTGCGTGCATAAATCAAAAAATATGAACGTACAATGAGCTCCCAGCAGCAATGTAACCGCCGGCCTTCAGTTAAGTTTGCACTCTTTGAAAAAGCAAATGAAGTTTGAAAGCCACTCTCGAGTGCTGGCTATGGTTCACAGTCAGTGAGATCAGAGAAATAATGTTCAAAATTGATGAAGCTGTATTGATCTATAATAATGAAATTAGGATTTTTCTGGTGAGAATGTACAATGACAGAATTTGTTTTTGTCAGTCTAACAAAAAGAATGAGCTACTTATGGTGTTCTCAGCTGATTTGACTCCTGAAGTTCTTGCTGCCAAAAAAGGTCACAGGATGCAGTAAAATCAACAGGAACCATTTTAAGAAACGTCCTGAAAGATTTAGATTTTGGACTTAATGACAAGTTTTGTGAAGCCCGTAGAGCTCCACAAATTATGGGAGTCAACAAGAATGACTGATGTTGCCTTAAAATCCGACAGCATACCACTTCCAAGTCAGTTTACCAGGAAAGGATTTACAATTTCTGCTCTTGATAATTTTGATTTTGAAGACAGCTCCTCTTTGTCTGGAATATCCAGCACACATGAAACTGCCATGGTGGTTTTTCAAAACTGTACCAATGAAGTAGCTGCTGGAAAACAAGCTGTGTCAGCTGTAGGCATAAACAAATGAAGCTGCAAACTTGCAACCCAACTGCCTTGCCAACATGTGCAAAATCACTACAAGCCATCAACACGTCCCAGTCTACCAGAAAGTTTAAAAGTGGCTGAGGACTCCTAAACATCTGGGGCCCTACTGATCTGCGCACCAAAGAAAGGACATGGGTGACACTTGGGATGGCAATTGCCAAGAGAAATATCGCTAGATGGTGGAGGGCGAAGGAACCACCAGTACTGGTTGACTGGCGAAAGGACATGGACTGGTGTATGGTAACAGAGAAAACTGTATATGAATCCAGGGGATGTCCCACCAAATGGACACAGATTTGGGGGAAGTGGAATGATTACAGGGAAGGGATATGTGATCCCCCGGAGCACGGGCGGGGTGCTGTTATGGGAGGGCTAGATGTTGGCGGCCCCAGTGTAAATGGTTTGTAACGATTATGGGAATTCAGATGTATAGTGAAGCTCATGCCAGTACAAAACCAGGCATATGTAAGTTCAAAATTGACCACTGTGTATGCTCCCTGTCTCAAATAAAAAGTTTTATAAAAAAAAAAAAGTGGCTGAGGACATGGATCTTCTTCTACCTGATGCTGCGGTCCACAAAGCTGATTTAACTGAATTTATCATATTGCTTATTCAGTCGGACTGAAGGATGAAGAGAAGCCAGTTCCTCTGTGGGCTGGAATTCATGCTCTGATCTCCTAGAATACCGTCCTATTTAAGAAGGTTGGGTTTTTACCAGTAATACCATCTCCAGTCACAAACTACACAACAGTATACGCAGCTCTAAAGAAGTTCCAAAATGTGATTATTCAGCCTGGAAACCAGCCTACCCTGCCAGTTTTCTGCGATGAAGGTGTCTTCTGTATTGTAGCTGACATTTTTATGAGCAATCTAGTAGAATTTGATGATCTATATCCAATTATGTGCATTTTCCACATGACAAAAGTTGCATTGTGGTGTGCAGGAAATTATCTCAGTGGATGTGGTATAGACGATGCACTTATTGAGGCTGAAATCTTTGGAAGCAAAACTGTTCAGTCAGTATTGAGTGGAACTCATTATGTTCGTTCGTTACAAGGTATGCTCATCATATCTGAGGCTATAGAAACATTGCGCTGGAATGCTTTCTGGAACAAGAATGACAAATTAGATTTTGCATATCTTATCTCAGAAGTGAGCAAGGCACAAGGTGCACTTCATTCAAAAGACATAATAAAAAAACAGGCAATGTTCAATACATTTAGTTCAAAATCAGAAAACTTGAAAACCGTGGGCCAGATGCATCAAAGGGTTTTGCCCATTCTGTGTCTATGGGAAAATGTGTTCATGCATATGGCCCTTCAAATTCGTAGAGTTTCTCAAAGAATGTGAAGAAAAATCAGAACTTTGCAAGTTCTGGGGAATGTTTTACACTTGATAGCTCTAATGAAAAACTTGGTACATGCTGATCGGGAAGGTGATTGGGAGCTGCATGTGAAGACTGTGGAGTCACTGATTACTGTGTTTTGCGAATTTGATTGCATAAGTTACCTGCGATATGGGTCCTGGTATTTGGAAAGAGTGAAGAAGCTAGAGGTGGAAAACCCATGCCTCTACAGAAAATTCATCCAAAGACATTTTGTGGTGAAAGACAGAGAGGGAAGGTTCAATGCTGTGGCTCCAGATATGAAACTGGAACTGATGATCCAGAGATCACAGAAAAGCTCCGAGGCAAGTGTTGGTCAGAAACGTAAAAGTGAATATGTTGCTCATTGGTAGCTAGTTTACCATGAAGTCCTTTCTATTTGCAATGTTTTCAAAGAGATGACAAATTCAAAATTAATGGACCATCTTGAAACTGTTCCTCACCACGAACTTGTAGGAAAGAAAGGGAATGTTTTAATGAACATGTTGACAGCCTTCTTCATTTCATACAGCAGCAAGGAAACCCCTTTGAAATAACTGACCGTGTGCGACTACACAGCTTCGTGACCAAACAATATGTGGATAACGATATAAAGACATTAGATGTTCTGGAACATGGATCAAAACTATACGCAGAACTGCAGCAGGAGAGATTTGTATTGAAAGAGAAAAAGCTGTTTGACATAATCACTAAAGCTAAACTTCCACCCTTTAATTGCCATAGTAAGAGTTTCGTCCAACCAACCACTACAAAACAGGTTACAAAATAACAACTTTTGCAAGCACATAGAGAGATGGATGTAGCAAAAAAAAAAAATGCATTTTTCATGGACATACTGGACATCTTCTTCCAGCACACACATTATTTGACGGAGATGCTGCAACCAAACCAGTGAAGCACAAACTCATACACGAGCTCGAAAAAATACTTCAATTTCAATTTGAAAACGTGTCCTCATTGAAAACTGCTGTTGTTGTGGACTATATGTCACAATTGCGAATGGTCAAGATTTTATTAATACAACACTTCGGAGAGGTCGTTCAGACTGTTCTACCGATGTCAAAGTCAGTGTGCACCTGGGAAGAACTGCACATTGTCTAGGACAGTTATCCTGAACTATCTGTCTAAAAATGTGGGAGAATCAGACGAATGTCTAGAAGTGGAACAATTGACCTTGCCTGCATCAAAAATTCAACACCTATGCCTGTGCAACTTGATAAATTCTGGTCATCAACATTGAACAAGATGAACTTGGAGATGTTAACTTGCTAAAACATTGCTGATGCTTCAGTGAACACTGAATTTCCAATTATTGCAAGTGGAATGATTGTCAATGGGGAGTTGGTGTCGGCAGAGATGTATTCAATAGGTACGGGCCATATTGCTCAAGAATTGGAGGAAGCTGACCTTTGTGTTGTGCCACATGTTGAGTGGGCTGTTAGAAATGGTTCCAATCAATTCATTGTACTGTCAAAGGACACAGATGTTATTATTGTGTTACTTAGATTTGTTGCAATGTTCATAAGTCAAAGATTGTCAGAGTTATGAATACGTTATGGAACAGGCGAGAAAAGACACTTATTCCTTCTTCACATTCTGTACAATAAACTTGACCCAGAGATGCCCTTTGTTCTTATCAAGGCACATATTCTAACGGGTGATGACACTATGAGCAAAATTGGAACTCAGCTTGGAGCTTTAACTGCTGAACCTGTGAAGTTTCTAAAAGGATTTGCTAAGACAGAAGAAGAATGTGACTTTAAAGTTGTAGAAAAAATACCTTGTGCGCGTGTGGAAAACGAGTTCTGACTGTCACACATTTGATGATCTTCTGTACAGTGAGTTCAAGAGATCAGTCCCGCTAAGTGACCTTCCACCAACGTCATATACTGTTCGTGGACACATTAAAATTGATCAGAATATGTGTAAATGTTTTGGATCATGCATATGTAGAAAAAGATCCATGCGAATTTAGTTGGGAAGATATTGATGGGGTGCTAAAACCTACAACATTTTTAAACCCTCTATCCACAGAACTTACATGTACATGTACTTGCAAAACCTGTGCTACAAAAAGGTGTCCGTGTCGATATGCTCTTCTCAAATGTTCAACCTTCGGCAAATGCACCAAGAACGATTGCCGAAACGAATAAATAAAGCGAACTATGAAAATGAGTTATAAACATTTTCTTTTCATATTCAGATCATAAACATTGTTTGGTGTATACATAAAAGTATTAAAAAACATTATTGTTTGTTTCAGTTCTATATATGTCTCTTTTTCCTCTACTATAGCCGCTATTTTGGAAAATGGGAGAAGGGTTGCTCTGAGGAGTTATTTTCTGTCTCTGTAAGACTACTTGACGCATAAAACCTGTGTTTTGACTCCAAAATGAGGTATATAGGTTCCATAGTTCCTGAAATATTTCATAATCACTGCAACACTGCCGCCATTTAAAAAAATGTTGTCCAGAAAAATTCGGCCCGGATCAGCAATGGCTACCCAAGCTAAATCACTTCTCTAATGATCCAAAAAAACAAATAAAAAATGAAAATCTCTGGGGGAAATAACCGCACACTAGTCGAGCTCCCGGGAGGCCTAGCCCTTTCCCCCAAAATCTGTTTAATTAATCCGACGGCGTGGAGCCAAACTGAGGCCAGCGAAGTCCGATCCTCGAAAGATCACTCCGGAGGTGTTGGTGGAGTCGCGCCGATCCCGGAGACTCGGAGACACAGTTGGGGCCTGTGTGGTGAGCTGCAGCCAGGAGCCACAGTAGTAAGCAGACCCGACTAGATCGCGGGTGAGAGGGGCAGAGCACGACATCGGAGAAGCCCCCCTCGCTGAGACACACTAAGGGCGGCCGCACTGCTTTACCTGTGCTGGACGCCCCGAGCCGCCGGAAACGTCCTGTCAACTGCGAAGGCCTGAGAACACGCGTGATTCCGGCGTGACGGGCTATAACCGGAGCCGCGGCGGTGAACATGCCCGAATAAACCAAAAGTGAAGGGGGCGAAGTGTGGCGCCTATGGAGCCCCTTCTACGGAGTCGCGCCGGAAACAGTGGTGTGGCTCCACCGGCTCACGGTCAGAAACACCTGCGCAGTGGGAGGAAGAGAGACCAGTTGCCGAGCGCACCAGAGGCGGAATCCGGGTCCCCAGAGAATCCGGAGGGCCGAGAGAGGGACCCGCCTCGGAGAGGTTTATTCATGGACTGAAGCGAGGGCCCAGGCCTGCAGGGTGGACCGGCGGTAAGGAAACAATACTCAGTGTGCCGGGAGGCGGAAATAAGGGGCCAAGGCAGGGGGGTGACGAGACCCCTCACAGGCAAGACTTGATGACACAGTGAGCCTAGAAAACAATTCAACTGAGGTGAAAAGAACAACACCTGACATAGCAATAGGGAAAGGAAAGGGGAACAGACCGTCAACAGTAGGTATTGGCCCCTCACCCCCGAGTGGCAGAGCTGGATTGTAAAGTAGTTGGCACCAGGACTGCGTAGCATACCGAAACTGAGCCACTCTCCTGCTCCCGGCCTAGAGGGCTACAAACAGCCGAGCCGGTAATCGCCAAGTCACGCCTTCACAAAACAAAATAAACTAGACGGCGCACAGATAGATCAGACCTTCCCACCTCAGGGAAAACCGACAGGCTGGGGCGAATTTTCGCCAAGCAGGCGGCGGGGAGTACCCAGGTGGGGGGAGCCAGCGGGCTTACTAGCAAATAACGCCCGTTTTCAACCAACCATGTCGGGCAATAAAGGAGGGCGTGGAACACATCAAACAAAGCTAGATAAATACGCCCTACATAAAAGCATAGAAGACGTGAATAACCTACACGACCGACCTATAGAAAAAGAGGAACTGACGCTAAACGATGTCATTGCGGCGATCAGTAAAGTCCAAACCTCATTGGAAGCACATATACACTCGGTGTCTACAGAGGTTTCATTAATAAGAGCAGATCTGCGCAACTTGGGAGACTGAGTTCAGGAAGTCGAAGTTGTTATGAACTCGTTAAAAGTGGACACCAAGACTCTTCAACAACAAGTCCAACGCTTGCAAACCACAACTAAGACACTGGAAGCTAAATTGGATGAGTATGAAGGCCGCTCCAGAAGGAACAACATAAGAATTATCAGGGTACCGGAGCGGGCGGAGGGGCCAGCGGCGGATCTCTTTCTGGAAGAATTAATACAAAAACACCTACAACCCCATGGACTGTCGAATTACTTCTCCATTGAAAGAGCACATAGAGTTCCAGGAGGTAGGCCCAGACCAGGAGCCCCGCCAAGACCAATCCTGGCTCGAGTTTTTAATTTCCGTGACCGCAACGTCATACCGCATACAGCCCATACAGCTCCACAAATACGTACAAAAACGCATCTATCACATTCTTCCCAGACTTTACAATCAACGTGCAACGGCAAAGGCGAAGCTTACTCGAAGTCAAGAAGGTGCTCAGAGACAACGAACTCAAGTACGCAACGCTGTTTCCCACCAAACTGAGAGTGGAAGCACATGGTAAAGTCTGGTTCTTCTCCACTCCTGAAGAAACTTGGGACTGGCTAGAAAGATGGCGTACAGTTGGCATGGCTAAGCCCTCCGACGACAAGACAGGAAAAAGTGCAAACTGGATGATGAAAACGGATGCAACGCGGGAAAGCACCAAGAAATCAAACGAGGGATCGGACAAAGATGAGTGATCAGTTATCCTGGGGCTTACTTTATTTGGGGATAAAATTAAAACAATACGTTGTGGCTGCTGCGGTGAACCGTAAGGGGTCATATGGTGCCTGAGTAACCTGCAAATGGGCCTGCACTAATGCTATAGGGACCAAGACATATACGTGAACTGCCAGCTCCTCTGTGGTATTTAAGGGTAAAAGAGGATAAAGGAAAATGTATATGGAACTGTAACACTGGCACCAAGCAGCATTCATAACTGAAAAGAGCATGGGGGAGGGCAGTGGCTCCCGGGGTCCTAGATTTCCAGAGTTTAATGGGGAGGGACGACAGGCACTCTGCAATGTTGGGGAGGCGGGCAGTTTTAGTACCGTCATGCAGGGAGGCAGGGAGGGGGGATGAACATTGTTTTAATACAGCAAGTTGGGGTAGCTGTAGTGTGAAATGTAGATTAGTAGAAGTAGCACTCTCCATACAGTTTCAATGCAAAGTCACCTACGAGAACCGGTCACCACAGGGAACGACATACACATCACAACACCTCAAACATCACGCCACTCCGCTTGATCAGAGAAAAGAAGAGCCTAGATGCACCTACCACTGTGACAAGCACGAACCCGGGTAAGACGGATTCCACCCTCAGGCTTCTCTCCTGGAACGTCAATGGGCTGGGGGACAAACTGAAGAGAGGGATAGCCCTACAATACTTAAGACGACATACACCAGACGTCGTGCTACTGCAGGAAACCCACTTGGTGGGCAACACATGTAAAGCACTGAACAGAGGGGGATACCACTTGGTCGCACACTCTGGTTTCACGACAGGCTTCAGAGGGACAGGAATACTCTTACATAAGAGATGTCCATATATGATCGATCGCACATGGTCGGACCCACTGGGGAGATTCGCCGCCACCACTGGAAGGTGGGAGGGCAAACCCCTGAATATACTATCAGTCTATATACCTCCGACATTACAAAGAATAACCCTACCTGACTTGAGTGCAGTACTCCTTGAATTACCAGTGGGAGTCCTGATACTTGGAGGAGATCTAAACCTGATGCTCTGTGGACAAAAAGACCGAAAACCCCCTAGAAGAACACACAGTGAGAACACTACCCTATCAAACTATTTAGAAGCAATGGGTCTGGTGGATGTCTGGAGAGCGAACAACCCACAGACCTTACAATTCACCTTTCACTCAGGGGCACACAACAGCCAGTCACGTATCGATTACATACTAACATTGGCTTATCCGTTACCCTGCATCAAAGAAATCCGATATTTAGCGAGAGGAATATCAGATCATTCACCGGTTTGGCTCACCTATTCTCAGGGAACAAAGCTAGCTCGGAACACGATCTCCCTCAACCCTGGGTACCTATGACTCCCTGAAATACAAGATGATTTAATTCAAACCACAGAAAACTACTTTAAAGAAAATAAAGACTCCGTTTCCTCTTCTCAGACACTGTGGGAAGCAGTTAAAACTGTAATAAAGGGGAAGGCGCTCTCCCTGAGGACTGGATATAAAAAAGACAGGCAAAGGGAACTTATAGATTTAGAAACAGAGATTCTAGAGAGGGAATCACAAACTGCCCAGACGGACAGCGCAGAGGCTATCCATGCGCCGGCTATTAAAAGACAAGAATATTAAAAAAAAGTAACCGAAGAAGCTAAGAGTAAGCGACTGACTGTGCTCCACAAAATATATGAAACCGGCGATAAAGCCGGGAAACTACTGGCATGGCTAGATAGACGCGAACAAACGAACAGATGGGTATCATGTCTGAAATCCGAGAATGGAGCAATAATAAGGTACCCGTAGGGTATAGTAGAGACATTTGCAACACATTTTAGACAGATATACACATCTACTACCTCGTCCACTCCGGAGGACTCAAGAGACCTACTCGCAGAAATGTGTCTCCCCTCCCTGACGGCGGAAGACACTAATCACGGGGGCAATTAACAGGCTACAATCCTGAAAAGCAATGGGGCGCAACGGACTCCCTATTGAACTATATAAATTGGTCGCTACAAAAATTGCACCCTACCTATAAGAAATGTATGAAGAAAGCATACAACGGGGTTACTTACCTCAACACCAAAGAATTGCTTCCATTGTAGTGATACATAAACAGGGTAAGCCAACTGAACTTTGTAGTTCATACAGACCCACCTCGCTTCTTAACTCTAAAGTCAAAATATTGGCCAAATTGTTGGCCAACAGACTAATGCCGGTGATCACGAATCTTGTGCATCCGGATCAATCCTGCTTCATGCCGGGGCAGAACACAGCATTAAATCTTAGACGTCTACACGGAATGCTGGGTAGAAATGATACCATTAAGGAAGCAGCAGCAATACTATCACTCGACGCTTGAATGGCACTCGATACCATCGAATGGCCATACTTATTTGCAGTACTAGAGAGACTGGGTTTTGGCCCCAAATTTATAACCTGGATCAAGCTATTATATGCACAACCCCTGGCTCACGTCGTAGTGAATGGACATTCCTCATGTCCCTTCCCCTCAAACGAGGAACGTGACAAGGGTGCCCACTCTCGCCCTTGATCTTTGCCTTAATGCTAGAGCCCCTGGCGGCTTGGATCAGGGGAGATCCCATAATCAGAGGCCTGAAATGGACAGAGGGATGGGACGACACGATCTCCCTATATGCAGACGACATCCTCCTCTATACGGCGTCACCCCATTCATCAATAGGCAGGATTATGCAAATCTTTACTAATTTCCAAAAATACTCTGGGTAGACCATTAATTGGTCCAAATCAATACTATTCATCCTTCAGGGTCCCATGCCAAAGTTACCATCAGGCTGCGTAGTTACGGTGACAGAGGGAGGATTCCGCTATTTGGGGATTTATGTCACAAGAGATCCCTCACTCTTCTACACACACATCCTTCTCGGCCCTTTAAAATGGTTACAAAACGACACAAAACATTGGAGAACACTGCCACTGTCCCTCATGTGCCGCGCCGTCCTTTTTAAAATGATGGCATTACCAAGGTTTTTATATGCCCTACAAAACACACCATTCCCCATATCAGACACATATTTCTCCCAGATTGAGAACGAATGAAGAACATTGCTTTGGGAGGGGAAACCCCCGAGGATAGCTACACGTAAACTAGTGAAGGGTTGGTACGAGGGCAACATAGCCCTCCCAGTCGTTCGACTATATTATTGGGCAACTCAACTAGCAGTAATCAATCAATGGATATTCGGTCCACACTCGAACCCAGCATACCAAATAGACAAATTCCTTATGGGTCCTAGACGTGACAGGCAGGCTCTATATTCAAACCCCAAACAACAGGTATTAACGTGTCCGACACAACAAACAGTTCATCTCTGGCATAAGGTTACAAAACAGCTAGGTTGGGAAAATAAAATAACATAGGCTACACCGTTGTGGGACACAGAAATACTCGGAGAGCTGATCAGACAGCCAGAGTTTGACAAATGGGACATGATAGGCATATCAAAAGTGGGGGACTTATGGGCAAAAGGAAAAATCAAGCCTTTCGATGTGTTGAGGGAAGAATTCAAGATGGCAACATCCAAGACTTACCGGTATCTACAAATTAGACATGCAATAATGTTGGTTCTCCCATCAAGAACAAGTCTCCCAGAGTCGTCCCCGCTAGAGGACAGACTACTATGCGACCAAATTAATGGCAAAGCCATATCGAAGATATACCAAAAATTACTAAACGCCATGCCAGACCTTCTTACAAAATTGCGGGGGCAATGGCAGTGTAACTTAGGAGAACTAGAAGAAGAAGACTGGCAGGAAGCGCTTGCTTCCCCTAGAGAAGTAGCCATAAACTCCAGGCTAAAACTAATACAACTCAGAGTCCTACACAGAGCATATTACTTGTGTAACACTAAGACAAAAATGAAATGGAAAGAGGACTCTACATGTAGACGACAATGTGGGGAGGAGGGCACGTTCTTCCACATCCTATGGGGATGTCCTCTCATCCAGAGATACTGGAGAGCAATAGTGACACAACTACAGATAGTGCTAGGCAAACAAATACAGCAAACACCACAACAATATCTGCTCAATATATGGGAATCAACAGACCTCAATAGTAAGGAGCGAATTTTGGTCACACTAGGCTGTGCAATAGGCAAACCAAACATTGCGAGAAAATGGGGAGTGGAGACGTTGCCCACCATAGTGGAATGGGAGAGAGATATGGACTGGGCGATGGTGGCAGAAAAGTCAGTCAATGAAAAAGAGGGTGTCCCAAGAAATGGGAACATATCTGGAACAAGTGGAACACATATAGAGGACCAATATGCGCCCCAACTATACCTGAGAAAGGGAAACCCCCAGGCAGAAATCAAGCAGGAGGGTACAACGAACTGTAAACTTTTAATGTAGTTTTGCTTGTCAGTGGAGAATGATGTACTAAAGGTGATGATGTGATGTGGTAATTCAATAGCTGTTGTGATCAACTGTGTGCAAATTTAACAATAAAAAGAGTTTAAAAAAAAAGAAAATCTCTGGACAACAATTTTTTTACAGAGGTGTATCAGGGGGCCAGGATTATATATCACTTCAAGTCAAAGCGATACATGCCGACCATAGATGGAACGCATTCAAATCTTAGTCAAACGAACCACAATGCAGAGAAGGACTTTCAGGTGCAATTTTAAAGATATGTTGCGTCTGGTAAAATAAAATAAAAAAAGGAACAATACATAAAATTATTAACAACGTCAATTATAGTAACAAAGTCACAATGCAGCACAAGTACATAGCAGCACAAAACAACAACAGAACACAACCTCACCACCATAAATTGTCACACAGCAAATATGCACAAACATTCTTTGCACACATTAAAACCTCCAAAATCCTGTTTTCATAATATGGTGTTAAACAGTGTTATTATTATTATTATTATTAATTAATATTCATAGAGCGCCTGGCTACCCTTAGGCATCCCCGCGCTATCCGAGATAAGCAAAGCACGCGCACAAGAGGTGGCCTCATTAAGGCAGTCTCTGGAAGAGCCACGTCTTCAACTGTTTCCGGAAGGATAGATGGTGAGTAGTTGCACGCAGCTGAGCAGGAAGAGTATTCCATAATTTAGCCGCGTTATAAGAAAACATACGACCCCCTGATCGTGCTCTCTTGATTTTTGGTATCACTACCAAAAACTGGTTAGCTGACCGGAGATATCTTGTTGGGTAGTAGAAGGTCATAAGAGAGTGATTTATCTTGGGACTTGTCCCCCAAAGGGTTTTATGTGCTATGCACAAGGCTTTGAATTTAATCCGTTCTTCAATTGGCAGCCAGTGAAGTTTTTTTAAGACCGGCTTGACGGAGTGCCGGTAGGGGGTGTGTTGCAGCAACCTAGCTGCACAGTTCTGCACCACCTGTAGTTTCCCTATCATGGCCTTTGTGGTGCCTAAGTATAGGGAGTTCCCATAATCTAATCGTGAGAGCACCAATGCCTGTACAATGATTCTGCGTGCCGGTACCAGGAGTAATGGGAGGATTTTCCGCAGCATTCTAATGATGCCAAAGCAGGATGCAGCTAACTTAACTGCCTGGCTCTTGAAGTTGAGGGATTTGTCTAGCCAGACACCTAAACCTTTTATCTGACCTTTGGGGGTTGGTGCTGGACCTAGACATTTCAGCCAATTTAATCCCATTGGTTCCTTTGGGGTGCCTGGATGGTTGTCTAAGATCATTAACTCCGTCTTGTCTCCGTTGAGTTTGAGACAAGACTGGTCCATCCAGGTGGCCACCGCTTCCATACAGGCTTCAAGATTAATTGGGGAATTCTTTGGATGTTTTAGTGCTACAACCAATTGTGTGTCATCTGCGTATGTGATGATTTGAATCCCATAAAGTAGTACTAATTCGGCCAGGGGTTTGAGATAAATATTGAAAAGGGTAGGGCTCAATGATGAGCCCTGGTGGACTCCGCACGCGAGTGGCAAACATTTAGAGGTGCAGTTCCCCTCGAACACCTGGAATACTCTATCTTTCAGGAAAGATTCAATCCATGTCAGGACATTGCCAGAGACCCCCACCATTCTGAGCCTGTCAAATAAGATGTTATAATTGACAGTATCAAATGCGGAGCTCAGGTCGAGTAATATAACCGCTACTGTCCCTCCCTGATCAAGAATTTTCCTAGATTCTTCCACGGCTGCTAACAAGGCTGTCTCTGTCCCATGGTTAGGTCTAAACCCTGTCTGAGTAGTATGCAGAAAGGAATGATTCTCTAGGTGCTCTGAGAGAAGTTTATTTACATATTTCTCGAGAATTTTGCTGTTGCCGGGAGCAGGGATACAGGGCGATAGTTACTCCATACCTCTGGGTCAAGGTTGGGCTTTTTCAAAAGGGCCCTTATCATGGCATGTTTCCATGCCAGAGGTACCTGGCCGCTAGATAACGAAGAGTTTAATACCTCTAGCAGAGCTGGAAGAATAATTTCTTCTACTTTGCGAAGTTTCTGAAGAGGAGCCGGGTCTAAAGGGGAACCCGATTTGACCTGCGCAAAGAGTTGTGATAGTGTGGCCAGATCCAGGGTAGGAAAGTCTTCCAGACGTGGGGTCGTATCACTTGGGGAATCTATTTCCTGATCCCACTTATTTGTACTTGTGCTTTGAGGAAATGAATTGTAGATGTCTAGAGTTTTTTTATTAAAAAATTCCGCTAGTTCATCACATCTAGTCTGTGCAGAGACTGACGGCAAGTCTGGCACCGTGCACCTAGTAAGTGTTTTTGTGATTTGAAATATTTCCCTAGGTGTATTCGCTGCCACTGTTATTTTCTCCTCAAAAAAACGGGCTTGAGTTTTTTTTTATTTCTGATTGATACATTTTAATAGCCTCTCGATATTTTTGTTTTTTTTCGTCATTATAATCCTTCCTCCAGGCTCGCTCTAATTTCTTTCATTTTTGTTTAAGTTCTCTCAAATTAGGCGAGTACCATGGCGTCTGTTTTTCCTGCTGCTTATCCTGAATCCATTTATATGGGACCGAAGCATCCAACGAGGCTCTGATCCATTGATTGTAATTCTCTGATGCTATCGTGGTATTAACCTCTTTTGCTGGTTTGGCGTTTACCAAAGCCTCTGACCAGACCTCTGGCGAGAGTTTTGCCAAGGGGCGTGCCCATTTCTTGCAGGTTTGTTTCCCTGCCGTCTGATATGGGGTATTCCAAATTATTGGTATTAAAAAGTGATCTGACCATGGGATCGGAACGGGGCTTCTTGTGCAGAGCTGTATGTCATTCGAAAAGACTGGGTCAAGAATGTAGCCCTTTTCATGTGTGGGACTAGACACTTTTTGTAACAATTGAATGGCCAATAAGTTATATGTGAGGTCTGCTGCCTCCGCTTTGAGAGGATTTTGTAAGTGTAAATTCAGATCTCCTTGTACGGTCAGATTGGGAGATGTACTTGCCAATCTGGCAGCGGCGTCTGTTAGTGATTTAATAAACTGTCCATAGGGGCACCAAGTACTGCCTTAAAGTACCACCAAGGACATCAAAAATATTTTGGGATCTGGCTCCTAGCCTCTTTGAAGTGTACTTTGGCCCTTTCCAGGCTTGCCACACCACTAAACACCATTCACTGTAGATTCCCAACCAGTTACTAAGGAAGGGTGTCTTTTCTAACTTCTGTGCGGAAGAGAATAATGAAGAATGACCCAGCCATTGTCTACTGCCCAACACCCACGTTTTGTAAGAAAGAACACAACCACATTGCAATATGAGAGTGGTTGCTTTCTTTTTTTTAAATTTGCAGCAGTTAGTAAAAGTAGTAATACCAGCGCCTGGCTGAAACGTAGATTTTGTTTACATCCATACCGCACATTATATCACACTGTTCTGGAGGTTTCTGTGTGCCGTTTTGATTAGGTGCATCCTGTAGTTCACATAGCCATCTTTATGAAAGGGATAGCTGCCAGGATCATCGTTGAAGTTGTACATTATCCTATATTCAAATGTCAAAAGCTGACGTCTGAATGATTGAAAGCATTTCAGGTAATAGGCCTCCAGTATGCATGCTTTGATATTTTTATTGTGCCAATACTTCAAAGGAGTGTGCCTTTATGGTGTTTTCACTGCTAAGACCCCAACATGCAGTTCTTTATTTACCTTCTTTTCCTACAAGCGCCTACATTCTCGTCATTATAGACATTTTTATACATACATGCATTATATTGGGGACGTGGTATCTGCCCACATTTGTTTGGTGACCGGCGCTGGGGTGGGACTTCATTCCCCAGTGTGCATTGAGCCCAGGAAGAGTGGCAGAGTGGCGAGAACACAAGTTTCAAGTTTTAATATTTTTTGATAGGGAACTCCTACGGAGGTACACATGGTTATGCACCACAGATACGACAAAAAATGCATTTCCTTCAATAAATAGTTTTCCTTTGTACGAAGCTGCCTCCTTAAAATGAATTATCATACATACTATACAAAATACAGAAGTAAATAAAACAGTCATGTGGGACGGCAAAGTGCAATATAAAAGATACGGGTTGAAACAGACCATTCCTAAAAAACAAGGTAAAAATATTGTAACTCATGTACACCAAGATAACGAAAAGTAGAAATATTACAACAGAAGAAGTAACGTTAAAAATGTCCTAATAAAAAGCCAGAAAAGTTTTAAAACATCGGTAGATCCTATTACAAACCATTTCATTTGGGTGGGGACAAAATAAATGAACGAGGGTGAAATCAATGTTAAATTTGAGGTATAAAGGTCGTAGGAAATAGCGTCTAGCCCTTTGCAACTCCGGACACACAAATAGCACGTGATTAATATCTTGAACTTGTAAACAACATTTCGCAGGTTCTCTCTTTTTTTAGTATTTTGTCCCAATTACCAGTCTCTTAACTGCTTAACTGCTTCGAACGTTCCGCGCCAGTGCGGAACGTTCTATTAAGCGGGCGGGGCCGAGTCGGCCAACAGACGTGCGCAGCACTACCGAGGTAGTGCTCGCGACGGCCGTTGGCCGACAGAAGCACTTAAAGGGTTAAGGGCAACAAATGCAGTCTCAACAAGAGCAACAGCCTTCTGATCCCATGTGGTAGGTTCCAAGTTAAATAGGTCTGTGGTTTGTTTCCCAAAGCACTCCCACAGACCACCTCATTGTGAGACTTGGGCTGACTTAAAGCAATATCTCAGGCCAAGCTAATGGAGGTTACAGACTTCTTTATAAACAGCTTCAGCACGGAGTTTAGCATAGGGGAATCAGTATTCCAGCTAAGCCCAAATGAGACATTTGCTTGCTCAAAGGACCTAAAGAATGTTGACTGTTCTTTCAGCTTAAGAAAAATTTCAGCTCTCAGGGCAGCCCTAAGTGTTCCCTCGTCCCCCCAGAGGAGGGAATTGCCCCCACCTCTGAACCACTGCCAGGGAGGAGATATAAGAGGAGACTAAGATAAATTCAAGACATAAAGTATGGGGGCGGCCAGAGAGTTTAAGTTACAGTTTTGGCGCAAGATTCGACCTTTGGCCTTATCAAAGGACAGCCAGTGGTTCATATCCAACACCTCAGCAGCATAAAACAAAGAAGGAGGAATTTTGACCCAAAATACTGACAAAACATGGTTGAAGTGGCGTCTCCCGCAGATTCTGTAGAATCTGTGCAGTACACTAGCATGAGAAAAAGCCCGGCTTACACAGAGTTTAATATGTTCTATATCCCACCTGGTTTTTGAGAAGACCTTTCCAAGATATGAATAGGAGTCAACCAGTTCCAGTTTTTCAGACCCCAACATCCACTGGTAACATCAATTTATTCTAAGCCCTTTCTTACAAAAAACCAAGATCTTGCTTTTGGCGATGTTGATTTTCAAGAAATGGGCTTCTGCATATTTGGTCAGGGCTTCCAAACGACTTTTCAAGCCAATCGGCGTTAAATTGAGGATGGCATTACATCATCAGCATATAATAGGGAACTAACAGACATTGTACCAATTCTGGGGGCATCCCCCTCACAGAATTTAGGGCACCAGGAAGATCAGATATGTATAAAGAAAATAAGAGAGGGACCAGCAGGCAGCCCTGCTTAAGCCCATTATGTGTCCTAATCCTATGTGATAATCCGAAGAGATGATGTGGGACACCCAATCGAAGGAGCTTTCTCCACAGCGTTTGGCGGTCCACTTTATTAAACGCTGTGGAGAAATCAATAAATGCTGTATAAACTGGCATGCCCCGAAGGAAGACATGTTTCTCTACAATAGTCTGAAGGACAGCAATGTTATTGAGAGTACTATGGTTCTTTCTGAAACCGGCTTGTTCTGGAGGTATAATATTCTGGTCATGGGCCCATTGTTGCAAATTGTGGAGTATGCTCTTAGCAAATAATTTGCCCGAGGCATCCAGCAAAGTGATCTTTCTCAAGCTGGATGGAGAGGTTCTGGGACCCTTCTTGTACAAAGGGACTACAACACTCCCCTTCCAGGAGAGGGGGATCTTCCCAGTTCGAAAGCAATGATTAAACAGCGGGACGAGAAGGGCTCCCCAGGCAACAGCCTCCTTTTTAATTAATGCAATGGGAATTCCGTCAGGGCCCTGCACACCATATGTTCTAGAGTTCTTTATAAACCCCACTAGATCCTCCCCTGAAGGAGGACCATATTCTGAAAATGAGTACTCATTCAAACCAATCGTCACAGGAGCGACTGGTCTATTTGAATATAATAGGGAGATATAATCCACTTAAGCCTTCTCTGAAATCGGGATAGGCAGTGCCTTCTGCCTTTAGTCGCAGTGTTCCACAATCAAGAGCCGGTACTTCCTGGAATCTTTGGTCCTTGCAGCTTCTCTCAAGCCGATCTACTTAGAATCACAATCCCTTCTCCTCTCTCCGAGTTTACGGCGAGTTCATACCCGTTTAAGGCGATTCATTTCCTGCTGGCGACCCATGGAAAACTGCAAATGCTGTTTTCAGATTAGCTGATTTATTTCTTGATTTAATATTTTCAAAGAAAATGTGCCTTGTTTGGGCATACGAGAGCCAATGAAGCTGAAGCTTAAATTATGAATCTCTTCCATTTGGGCCTCGAAACCCTGAATAGGATTGATAGGAGCACATCCCGACTGCTCTGCATAAGCCCCCTTAATTTTCAAACTAACCGCGGCCATATTTCTTAATGTCCACAAAGAGCGACCGTTTTCTTTATTAAAAGCATCCATACCCAGGCCAAAGTTCCAGTGCCGGTAAGTTAAAAGCCGCTGTCATGCCCACTATGCTATGGTCACTCATTACCGACGAGAAAACAAAGAAATTTTAAAAAACCCTGAACATTTGATAAGGGACAACCACATAGCCTAAAAGGCTCTGAGGAGATGGGGGAATGAAATGTAAAAAGAGCTGATTTACCTGCAGGTCCTCTCCCATTTAAAATGATTAAATCCATACTTCTAAGGGTCGCGAGAAAGGAGAACCCTCATTTATCCATTCTTATATTTTCTGGTAATAAGATCTCAGGTATAGACCAGATTTCTTCTTTGTCGGGGTTAGCGTAAATCTCAAGGCCGAGTTAGAGACTTTGGCGTTTAAGTCTCCCAAGATTATTACTAGGGGACATTCTTCCCTGATAGCTATATCATGAACAAATGAAAAGAATACACCCACCAAATGGTCAAAGTGTCTCCCAGGTGGAATATGCAAATTTGCCAAAAGGAAGAAAGATGGACAACCATTATCTCCCAAACCTGCCAACTTCAGTCATAGGCACAGATTTGAGGGATGACAAAAAACCATCTGCTTCCAATTAATCAAATTCTTAAGCAGGGTAGCCACCCCCCCACTAGCGTACCCCCTTGCAGAGCGCTTAGCATAACTGGAGAACACAAAATAGCCACTACAATCAAATGCTTTACAGGACCAGGTTTCTAGTAAACACATAATTAAAGGGTGCAGAGTTTTCCAAAAATTCAGTTTTTTTTCGTTTTGACCCAGACCAGAAATGTTCCATGACAGGAGTAATCCCCCTGAGCTACCTCAAAGGATCAGTCCTTTTCACTGGGGGCGGGCATTATTTGAGGCTCCCGTGACCCAGCTCCACTGGGCCAAATCCAGAAACTGAGAATCAGCTGCCAAGCCCATCACCATATTAATTAATCGTCCCCTTTGACCTAAAGAAACCACAAAATCTTTGGGGTTACCCATCGCCTCGGACACCACTGATTTAGTGGCCCTTGGAACATTCGGACACTGAGTTAGAGATGCATAGTGGGAAATTCCTCATATTCTAAAACAGGTGTAATGTCAATCCCTTGCTTAAGAAAGTGCTCCCAATTCTGCATGACCAAATTTGCAACAATCAGGGCGCAAAAAGTTTCTCTAGAGTAGGGAAAAGTATTGAACAAGTGAATCTTCACATTTGAGATGTACCTACTAGATATCAACTTTAAGGCCTCAATCTCAGAGAAGGAGCTGAGTATAAATCCTCTATTTACCGGAGAGGATTCGTTGTCAAATAACCAAGTGAAGTCCATAATGAAAGATGAAATATTCTGCTCCACACTGTTTTTTCTTATAGGGTCCCTCGAGGGGATCCATAAGGGGACCCTATCCCTGTGGCTAGAAGGTTTTGCCCCACTGTTAGGCTGTATACTAGAGTGTGGGGCGAAAGGATCGGGGGGACCGCCCTCTAGGTTTCTATTGGACAACAGATTAAACCCTGTATAAACCTAGTTGGACCCACCATGAGAGGCACTTGGCTCTTGAACCCACCCCTCTAGATTTCCGACCACCTTTACCGTGGACACTTACTGAGGCAAGGGAACCCCCGTCCCATTCCCGTTTCCCCTCCCGGGGATCAACCAACTCATTGCACAAGGGAAATTGAGCTTCTTGGGGGAACTGGGGCATCAAATTCGGAGAAGACGCCGCCGCTCCAGAGCCCCCAGTTCTCCCTACTGACACTGTATGCTGTGTAGAAGCCACCATCGGAACCTCCTCTTCGGAGGGAGAATTTTGTACTCCCTCCTCCCTCATTCTCTATGTGTCACACTGCCTGTCAGAGATCCTTGGAAAATGCAACCTTGTTGTTTTTCGTTTCGGAAATTGTCTGGCCTTTTTGTGTTTCCCTTTCTTATTCTCGCCCTTTTGATTTCTTTTGGGGTTGCCCCCCTTCCCTGCCTTCAACCCACTTGCCCCTGACAGATTTGGGTACGGGGTAAGGGAGGTAGAGGGAGTTGAAAGCTCCCCCTCCCATACCTAACTGTGGAACGAGTACAGTGGATTTCCCAACTTCTCCAATGCCACTTTTTTTACCTTTTTTAAACAGAAGGAAAGTTTTCAGTGTTGGCCTTCCCAAAGGAGGAACCTGTTTCTGAATTCCCAAATGAAGTATTTAAACAAAGCTCTTCCTTTTTGAGATCGCACACAGGTTCTGAGGGAGACAGCAGATAAAGGGGTATAACAGCTTGAACAGAAGCGTCTCTCAGCCCTCCTGGAGGGGCAGATGGAAGGAGGCTGTGGTTCACAGATAATTCCATAGTGTATCAAGTATAGGTTTAGCTGGACCAGACTTATTTACATTCTGCACTTCAAACAAGATTGCGGACATCATTTCCAGTATATGATCACAGCTTAACACAGATTTCTCCAATAGGGACAAAATAAAATCTTTTCAATACAAAAGAGATATTCGGTGACAACGTGCTTTTAAGTCCCTTGGGACTCCGGCGTCAAGGGACGTGGTCTTTGCCTGCATTTGTTTGGTGACCAGTGCTGGGGTGGGACTTCATCCCCCAGTGGACATTGAGCCCAGGAGGAGGGTCAGAGTAGTGACAATGCACTTTTTTTTAAAGATCTTTTTATTAAGACAAAAAAAACAGGTTATTACATCACATCTCGTCCTCAACTAGAATTAGATGGATATCAAAGAAACTGCAGTGCACATTGGACACGTTCCCTCTCTTCCACACCCCGGCCCCCTAACCAGTGTGTCAACAATACAGTTTTAAGCATGAAACCCCGTTGCACTCTCCAGAGGAAGGGAAGCACAAAGACCCCCTCTATAATCATTCCAATTACTTCAGAGTTTCTCCCATTTTTTGGGACAATTCCTGTTCTCATAGACCACCTTTTCAGCCACCATGAACCAGTCCAAGTCCCGTTTCCAGTCTCTTAGGCACGATGCCGACCCTGACCCCCATTGATGTGCAATATTGCACTTGGATATTGCAGGACCCAGGGTCATCCAGGTCCGGTCCATACATTTTAGATCAGTTATGTCCCAAATTTTGAGCATGCACCACTTAGCAGAGAGTGGCATTTCACTGCAGCACAAGTTGTTCATACAAATCACAACAGACTCCCAGTATTGCTGCACCGCCGGGCAATCCCATATTATTATTTGAAAAAAGGTCCCCCTCTGGCCACAGTGTCAGCAGCAGCTCTCTTCTGTCGATCTACCCATTTTTACCATGGTGGTGCATGCATAGTAGGATCTGTGCAATATCTTGAGCTGCACCAAGCGAAACCCAGCCTTGATTGCTATTTCTCTCAGCGAGGCAAGGGCCTCCAGCCACTCATCGTCTTCTAAACCTCCCTGATCCAGGTCCCATTTTTCTCGTAATTGTATGAGAGTGAGTGCCTGGGATGTTATTAATCAGTTTGCGATATATGAGAGAAGTCGCGTTGTGAGACGTGGTCGTCAAGCAATCTGTCCTCCAAGGGGGAGGAGTCAGGCAGTTCCTCTCCTCGAAGAAGTACTGTCTGGAGAGCATGCCGTACCTGTAGGTTACGGTAGGACTCCATGGAGGCCAATTAGTAGTCCCGTTGTAAGTCAGCAAATGGGACAACATCTGCCTGAGACCAGAGATCACCCACTTTGGAGAGCCCAATAAGGTACCACTTATCAAACCCCAGCTGCGTCCCAAGGGTACCTAAATCTGCAGAATCCCACAGGGGAGTGGCCAGGGTTATTTTACCCTTCAAACCCAGTGCTGCAAGTGTAGTGTACCAGAGTGTGAATGTAATAGTAGTGGGGCCTTGGAATGGCAGGCGTCTTGGAGTGGAATACAGGGCCCACAAGTGACCCCTGGGATGTAATGTCAATGTATCCAGAAGAAAAGTCGCCTCATCACCCCCTTGTGAGCTTGCTAAGTTCTATACATGCTGATTCCCCCATCCCAAAGTAGCGTTCAAAGATTAGTCTCTATAGCCTTGAAGCAGGCCTCCAGTACCGAATAAGGGGCATTGTGCAGTGCATTGAGGAAGTGAGGCAGGACCATAATCTTAAATAATGCTGCACTGCTGAGTAGTGACAGTGGTACGGATCTCCAGTGCTGAACATCACTCTTAAGTCTCGCTTAGGGTGGCAGGAGGTCTCTTTCATTAAAGAGGTCCCGGTCACCAGTGACAAATATTCCAAGATAGCAGAACCCCTCAAAGACTATCTGCACCTCACACCCACGAGGCAGCTCGGGCACCTGGTCCATATAGAACATTGATTAGCAATTTCGTCCAATTGATCACATATCCCAGATAACCAAGAGGGTGAGTATATTAATTATTCTGTCCAGGGAGAACTGGGGGTCCGCCACATAAAGCAGGATGTCATCCGCATATAGCGAGATTCTATCTCTCCATTTTTCAGTCCATCGGAGTCCATGGATCAGCGGATCTGCCCAGATCCAGGCCCCAATGGCTCCAGTAAGAAGGTGTAGAGGAGTGGTGAGAGCGGGCAGCCCTGCCTGGTGCCATTCTTCAGACGAAAGACCTGGGAAATCCCTCCATTAACAGCAACCTGGGCTAAGGCCTCAGTGTAGAGGAGCCTCACCCATGCTATGAAATTAGGGCAACAACACGCTTTTAAGCACCTCGGGATCTCCGCATTGCAAGACTTGGTTTCTGCCCACATTTGTTTGGAGATTGGCGCTAGGGTGGGACTTTATCCTCAATTGTGCATTGAGATGGGGTAAAAGGGGCAGATTGGTGACAAAGCGATTTTAAGCGACTCAGGACTTCTGCGCCGAGGGACGCACGCTGGCACATGCCCAGTCCAAGACCGGGCCTGTCTTCGCCCATCGTGGACAGGAAGAGGCTGTGCTATCCACCTTCATTATATTCGGTTTGAAGGTAGGACTGCTGTGTGGGCCTCATACACCTGTCGCTGAGCTTCCAGTTTCCTAAAACCAATATTATTGGAGATCATGGGCAAAAGAAAAGCTCAGGTGTCCAGCGGAGTGAAGGGTCCCACAACCCCTCTTACCCCCTCATTCACCAATTACCTGACTTCAGTAATGGGAGCCATTGACTATGAAATAGGTCTGGTTGAGGAGAGAATTGATGCATTCTGGCGCTTTCTATCACATCGTCATCTACCATCCCAGTACTGGGTGGCACCAGTAGTTCACTGAGTAGCAGGAAATGTTGGCCAGACACTGTATGAGTGGCTGTTCCAAACAAGAACCCGACTAGCAAGTCCAATGGGGAGGGATCCCTGAATCAAGGCACTAGTCAAGTAGACTTCACTAGTGAGGATATCCCCACTTCAAGGGAGGCTGTGGGAGATACTGTAGAGCCCTCCTCTCAACTGAACTTATCACCCTTTAAGAAATGTAGAAGGAGCTAGCAGGTGGCTTTCAAAAAAGAAGACGGTGGTCAATTCAGCTGTGAGTGCGGAGCCCGGCAGTTGCACCCCTATTCCTGTGCATCAAGATGAAAGTCTGAATCCTCTCCTTGCTCGTATAAACTTGATCATGAAAAAGTATTGTGAGGGTTTGCTTATCAGGTTGGAACAAATTTTCAAGAACTTAAGAGATGATCTACTTAATAAATTAGAGCAGGGGGTAGGGAATATTTTGACTCCCCCTGTGGTCCAGCTCCGACTGACCTGGCTGTAGGGGATCTGCTGAGGGCAAGCCAACCTGCTTCAAACCCAAAATCTAATTTGAGGCCCAACGCCCTTCTTTGTCACCCTGCCTAGCCCTCAGCTACTAATTCAGCTAGTAACAATCGCACCGCGATCTCTGTAGCCCCATCACCTTTTAGCTGGTATCGCCATCTAGTCATGGGCAATTCCTGTTGTATGAGAGTGGTCCTCTGGCACATGCCCCTCCACAACAGCCTCATTTACATCTCCCCCTAGAGTCTACCCCTTTTATCATCATTCTTGACTGAGTTCCTTCTTTAAATCCAGCAAAAAGAGAATCTTGGCTCGATTTAAAACACAAAGTTATGCACTGGATTGGAGCTAACTCAGGTTGGGTAGGTGTTATCTCAACCAAGATTCTAAGAGTCAGAAGAGTGTCAGGGGTAGGTCCAAATCTAAATTCCTCTCAAAGGGATTGTGTAGTTGTGAATTTTAAAAACCCATGGTTGGTGGGGAAGGTGCTTGCCTCTCTGCAACACCTGGCCGATTCCTATGGCTGTATCAGAGCCCTCTGCCTGGCCTTTTTTTTATAAGCTCCCACAGCCTCTGGGTGGGGAGGAGAAATTTTCTCAGCAGGGTAAGGTTGAGTCTGCTGTCATAGTTCAAGACCCACAGGCCTTACAGATTTCTTTATGAAACAGATTTCCCCCCCTTAGGAACTTGCGAGAAATCGATAGACGCCCATCTCTGCTTGCTTTGTGTCCCCCTATTCCCTGTGGCCTAGACTCTGATCTTTCTATAAGCATGGTTGCGAATCCAGCTTCAAAAGCTAATGTAAGCCCAAGCCCAAGTTCTCCTTTAAGTTCAATCTGTGCTGATACCACCTTCAACTTATTATCTTGTAACATTACAGCCATCCGCTACATGCTAGTGAACGAAGACTGGCTGGGAAATATTAAAGAGTTTGACTTAATCTGTCTTCAAAAGACTTGGGCAGTGGAGGACTTATACATTGAAGGTTTCCTTTCTTATTGTAACCCTGCATTACCATCAGTTTGTGGGCGGGCGAGGGGAGGCCTAGTTATCCTAGATTCTATCAAGTTTTCCGGCCCAAATGTCAAATGTGTTGGATCATCTCTCTGGTTCCAACTATTCCTGCTGACTGGGCTGGGTACAGCAGACCTATTAGTTGTAAATTTGTATCATAACCTTTTTGACCATCGCTGTTCAAATATTGTGGCCATGCGAGATGAGAAGAATACGAATGAGAGTTTTAAAAATTGACCGTGTTGCAGACTCTGGGTTGGGGATTTTAATTGCACTGTCTGTGAATTTAGTGACTCACAGGAGTGTGGGCTAGAGATATAGATGTCCAGGTGATGACTCATTTCAGGCACTCTAATTATGGGGATACATTGAATAACATCATATACTTTAGGAATTAAGGGGCCGATTCCGATCTCGGCCGGTAGTGCTCCGAATCGGATTCGGCTTAACCGGATCCGATTCGGAGCCCTATTTCCCGACCGATCCGTACGCGCGTCCGGACGAGCGAGTACGGTGCGAATTCGCCGACCGACTCGTCCGGGCGTCCCGACCGCTCCGACCGACTCGATCCCGGCTCTAACCACACCGACCGACTCGCACGGACACGACTCGCACCGCGCAATGGAGACGTTCCCCGGCCGGGTAAGTACGATGCACGCCGCGAGCAGTCCGACCGAGCCGCACACTCCGGCTCGAAAGAGCTGTCGGAGCCGTACTTTGGGGGTCCGTGTCGGACCCCCCTGTACGCGTAGCTGCGCGAGTCGCACACAGGGGGGACCTAAGGGTCCCCCCTACCTGTGCGTGTACGGCGCGAATCGCTTCGCCGCGTACACGCTGTAGGGGGCACCCTTGTCCGCATCACACCCATTGAGTCAATGGGAGCCCGCGTACGCGTTGTACGACAGGCTCCCATTGACTTCAATGGGAGTCCGACCGACTCGAGTCCGATGGCATACGTGCGCATCGTACTCGTTCGGTCGGGCTGCACGGGTCCGATTCGGTCGGATATCTCTCCGGGTCCGGCTCGGTCAGAGAGATTTCCGGCCCGAATCGGAATCGGCCCCTAAGTGTTTGTGAACAATTGTGTCCTGGGTGCCTCAAGTTCTCTTTCACTAGAATTACCAGGTCTAGCACCATTGATTTTATTTCAATTCAACATGAATCTAAATATTCAATTCTTGATTTTAAAGTTTCCCAAAAATGCGCCAGCGACCATAACCCTTTACTAGCATCTTTTGAAGTGGCCAAAGTGTCAACAGAACCTAAGCTGGAAGTTGCTCCCCTCGCTTTCAGCTCTAGTAAAGGTCTTAGAATTAGATGGGACCATGTTGACCCGAATAGGTTTGTGGAAAACGTGGTTTTTGAAAACTTTGATGTAGTGCAGAAGTTACCTGATAGTGCCCATTCCTCCAAATAGAAAGCATTTGGCATAGTTTGTGGGGCAATTGCCCATGCATTAACTGTGAAATGCATCTCGTCCACTCCCCTTTGCCAACGATGGTTCAATGCAGCCTGCTCGAAATCACATAACTTACTGAAGGATGCCCTAAATACCGTGCCCAAGAATAGAGAAACCATTTTTGATGCGCCTAAATTATATAAAGCCACTTTGAAGGCCAGGAAGGTGGAACTTAGAAATGAGGCATGGTCTGATTTATTATTAGCAGCTGGGAGCTTGAGGGATGCCAGGCAATTTTGGGAGGTCATTAATCGACCTTTATTTAAAGAAGGGCCTCCCTTTAACATAGAATGTCTGATCCGGCGTGGTCCTGGGTAGCACACTATACGCAAATATTTAATCCCCCTGGCCTACCTTGCACCCAGCAGGATAACAGGATACCCCCTATTATAAATATAGATTTGTCCCTTCAGTTCAGTCACTCCATCACTGTAAAAGACGTTGCTGTAGCCATCAAGCGCAGTCAGTGTAGTAAGGCACCAGGGCCTGATGGTGTCCTTGTAGACCTATTTAGAGATAACATTGACCTCTGGGCTCCTTCGCTCACAAATTTCTTCAGAGCTGTGATCATAGCTCCTATGCCCTTCACATGGACAGAAGACATAGTTCCAAAAGGGTGATAGGATGACCCCGTCTGTGACCATCCTATATCGCTATTGGACTCTGCAGTAAAAGGTCTTGAGAAGAGTTCTTTTAGCACGATTGGAGGGTTGGGCCAATTCTAACAATATCCTTTCAAATGTCCAATATGGCTTTAGACAAGGGTTTGGAACAGTTGGAAAGTGTCTGAATCTATCTCTGATTATTGGTAAGTACACCAAGGCCATGAAGGACTCGTTACATCTTGTTTTCATGGACTTGTTGAGTGTTTTTGATACTGTGAACTGATCCAAACTTTGAGCTATCTTGGGAAACTTGGGGGTGGAAGAACCTCTCATCACCCTCCTTCGCCACCTGCATTGGGACACCTCGGCCAAGTTATGCTTTGGTACTAAGAGGGAATGCACTCGATCTATTCAGTGTAATAAGAGAGTTTGCCAGGGCTGTATTTCAGCCCAGTTTTTGTTTCTCATATACATTAATAGTCTGGAAGGCCATTTGATGCAGAAGAAACTGGACTTCCCGAGGGCAGGCACTCATTTATATGCAAATGATGCTATCTTCATAGCTAGGACAGCAACTAGTCTACAGAGAGCACTGGACCCCTTTGCCGAATTCATGTTTTCTCTAGATCTGAAGACCAATCAGAAAAAGTCCTTTATTATGGTCTGCGAGCCAAAGAGAACCACATCAAAGACTTTTCTTGTAGAGGGTGCCCCCATCGTTAGGGTAAGAGAGTTTTAGTTATTTGGGGATGCCAGTTGACTCACATCTGAAATGGGAATATCTTTAAGTGCTAAGGGCGCAACAAATAAATAGATCGGCTAAAGCGACGCTTTGCTTCCAAAGTAGGTCATTGACCAGGGAGGGCTATGATAACCCTATACAAAGTAAAGTGCCATTCGATCGCCACCTATGGCTCAGGGGTGTGGGGATATTGTGACTGCTCCAGACTCCAAAGAGCAGAAAACTACTTTTTGCGAGATTACTTAAGGTGCCACAAGACACACCCACATTCGTTTGCCATTCGGAAGTGGGCCTTGATTATCTGGAGGATGCCCTCTGGCTTGCCCTGTTGCTTCTGTGGTTGAAAAGCTGGCAAACCCCTGAGCTAGGGCTCTTCAAATGTATCCTTTTGGATTCCTTAGCTCTGGATAATTCAGCCTCTATTCCTTGGCTGGTGTACCTGAAGAGCTCTTTTAGTCGGCTGGGAGCACCAGAGTTTTTTTTAATAACCCCGACCGAATCCCCCGTTCAGCCAGAGCTCAGATAAAAGCAGCTTTTTATGATGACACGCAGTTTAGGCACAGGTTCAAGGCACATCAGCTTTCTTTCTTGGTCGATTACCATGCTTTATCCCCTCGTCACGAGTTGGAAGTTTAGCAAACACACATAGAAAAGGCCCATTTTAGGTTTTACTTGACCAGGTTGCGTATGGGGTCTCAGCAGTTTCTTTTAGCATTCCATCAGCAAGGTGATGGTTTGAAAATTTGCTGTGTAGCCCATGTGATAATTTCTCAAGGTACGCTGCACTTTATGCTTTATTGTGCACTTTATAAATCAGTGAGAACCCGATTCTTAGTGCCTACCTTGAGTTCATTCAGCCATAACCCCTGTGAGATCAGTTTTAGATTTTTACAGCGCCTTGATTCGTCTGGTGTTTGCTATGCCGTTATCAGTTTCATTGAGGGTCCTTTAGTATCAGGAAAAATACGGTTGATCACCCTCGATAGAACTGTTTTATAATTGTTCTTTAGCATTTAACTTATTTTATTGTATTCTTTCTTTTTTAGTTCTAACACATTTTCACAGTTTTTGCATAGAGC
This sequence comes from Calotriton arnoldi, assembly GCA_963921515.1. Taxonomy (NCBI): domain Eukaryota; kingdom Metazoa; phylum Chordata; class Amphibia; order Caudata; family Salamandridae; genus Calotriton; species Calotriton arnoldi. The sequence goes on along the minus strand of CAWUFW010002330.1, from coordinate 12,613 downwards.
TGCCCTTTGTTATGTAATTTGCTCATTTTATGAAATGAAGTGCATGTGTAAACTACTTTATTCTTATCTGTTATGTTTTGTTTTTTTGCCGAATAAAGTTTATGACTGACTGGCATTATATAAGTGCAAGCCTAGAACAGACAACAGGTCTGTGAGACGGGTTTGAAACCTCAGCAAATGTCAAATAACGATGTTTGTGTCCACCTTTTCCCTGCTTAGACCTTTATTAGACACTGAGACATCTTTCATGAAAACTGCGTGTCTGTCAAATCAGTGAGCCATACCCTTTTGTATCAGTATGAAAATTCCTAAGTGAATGCAATACATCATTAACTAAGGAGTTAAACAACGCGTTTTACAGAACAGCCATGGTTCATACTTATCACGCTTGTTCTCTGTCTGCAGTAGTTTTATGGAATTCACCCTCAGGAACTCAAAGTTATGTGTTGGTGCCCTCATATGGATTTATCTAGATATTTTTATTGTAAATTATTTTATCAGGATGCCAAAAATTGTAGTAAATAGCATATTACAATCTGAAAATCTGCATATGTGGTTTATACCGTGACATTTTCGCTGTGTGTTCGTTTGAAAAAAGGAACCCAACCAAAACCAGGGAATAAGGGGTTACATTTGTGCAGCAGGTTAATCACATTGAAGAAGCCTCACTTAGGAGCAGAAATGTTTTGTTGTTAAAAGTAATTGTAACATGGAATCGGCGAGGCAGTAAACAGTGCTACCCTCATGCCAATTTTGCTCCACTCCAGTGTAACATGGAATCACTCTAGAATTAAATGTGTGAATGTGTATTTTCTGTCTCTTTTTAAAAAGCTGGTATGAACTGTTTAAGTGACATTATAACTTTTAGCAGCCTGCAATTTTAGTGATTGTGTGTGGGTGGTGATTTCAAGTCTACTTCAAAAATAATAATGTTAATAAATAATAATATTAATAAATGAATAAATAATTTTACAAATATCACTAGTAAAAAGGCCACATCTGTGAATGCTTTTTAATTTCAAAAGGTTACTTCAACCATATGTCAGCCCTGTTTAGGTGGCTGCATGTTTACATTTTCTATAATATATATTGAGATTGAGGAAGGCTGCTGTGACAGCCGAAACTCGTCTCTCTGTGCTGCCGGGTCGGAGGAGGCCCTATGGAATAAAAAATGCCTTTGAAACCCAGCACTCTTCGTGTGCGTGCTCTCTTCCTTGTGGAGTAGGGTTGGCTATGATATATATATATTTGCGGGAGCGCAGGCGAAACGCGTTATGCTGGGCACTTGCCACTTATCTCTGATGCACTGATATCACCGAATAAAAGCACTTTTTCTAAGGATTTGCCCCGTGTGGTCCGTACCTACTGTGCTGCTGTGAAGTTGGCGCTTTAAGGACTTTTGGTTTTCCATATATATATATATATATATATATATATATATATATGTATATATATATATATATATATATATATATATATATATATATATATATATTTCATTTCAAATAGCTTTATTCGACAGCATATGTCATAAAAGCATCGAATAGCATATATACAATAAAATAGCTTCTGTACGATAAAAAGAGAAAGGAATCATATAATACAGAGGGTTGTTTAGCAATCTCATAAGATATAATTAATAGCAGCATAGTTGGTTAAAACCATTAAACAAATATCATAAAAGAGATTTCATTCAGGGGCACTATGTACATGTAAGAGACAAGTCAGTTAAGGTGAGCAGCATATAACAATGTATATATAAGGTACTAGTGCTATCCATACGATTAATAGCAGCATATTTGGTTAAAACCATTAAACAAATAACATAAAAAAGATTTCATTCTTGGACACTATGTAGATATAAGGGGCAAGTCAGTTATAGTGAGCAGTATATAACAATGTATGTATAAAGTGCTAATGCTATCCCTAAAATTAGTAGCAGCATATTTGGTTAAAACCATTAAACAAATATCACAAAAGAGATTTCATTCTAGAACACTATATACATATAGAGGACAAATCAGTTATAGTGAGCATTGTATAACAACGTATAAATAAAATGCTAATGCTATCTATATCATGATTAATACTTTAAAAAAAATTACATTGCAGACCAATATAGTATGTGATTTAAACACCTATAATAGATAGTGTGTCTACATTGGGGTCACACTTTGTATGGCTCTAATTCTTATTAGCCAGGCCCGGCTTAGGAACTTGGCCACTCCACATGAAAAAAGGACACTGGGATCAGATTTTAAAATACGCAGAGCAGACCGGAAGTCACGAGTGCCCATGCCACTACATATTGGTTTTATCCACTTGCTCCTAGCTGTAGCATATGCAGGGCAAGCAAAGAGGACATGGGCAATACATTCGACCAGCTCTCCGCAGCACGGACAGTGCTCTGTCTTATTCTCGGCTGTATGCCACTTAGTAATATAGGTGTTAACAGGGAGCGTGCCGAACCTAAACTGAGTGTACAGAGTCCTATCTCTTGGGACCTGGATCACATCTAGGTATGGCTCCAAACATCTGGCTTGCTTAAACAAGAGGAACTCTTCTGACAATCTACCCATCATTGGCTTGCATACTTCTTGCCTGTCAAACCAGTCCCAATAACATCTCTTAAGTTCCGCTTTACACGGCGGTACCTGGGTATCCCATGAATCTTTAAGGCCAAGTTGCATCATTGATTTCTTCACATATGATATCCACTTGACCTTGTGGTTCACATCCAAATTCATTATCTCCGTTAGAGCTAAGGCATAGTTGGTGAGCTCTTCGGTACGCCGTATGCGAGCCCAGAAAAGCAAAGGTCGTAGCCTGGCTATAGCTCCAAATGGACGCCTACCCATGTCGTACATTAGTGGTATTAAAGGAGTGTTTCGTGGGAGCATCACCAAATCCCTCAGAAATTTGTGCTCTGACCTGCTTATTTCATCCACATTTTCAAACCCCCATAGCTCGGCTCCATACAGAGCAGAGCTAACTGCTTTGCTTCATAGACTGCGAGCGCAGGGGCAACAGGCCTACTATATGAGGAGCGATGTTCTTTGCTTATTGCCCCAGTCACGCGTCTATGATTCAATAGCATTTTGGCTATATGGGGCCTCCAGAGCATTTTATCCGAGAGTCGCATGCCCAAATATTCAAAATTCCCGACTCTCTCAAGGGGGGTACCATTAAGTAAGAAATTGTTCCTGAAGGATTTAGGAGGGTTGAAAGCCATAAGCTTGGTCTTCATAGTATTGATAACTAATCCCCGAGCATCACAGAAGGATTGATACCTACTCAACAGTTTTTGAAGCCCAACTGGAGTCTTTGCCACCAACAATGTATCGTCCGTGAACAGGAGTGTTGGCACTTTGTCACCCACCAAGATTGGCGCGTCGGCTGGGTCCTCCTGGAGATACTTCACCACCCCGTTTACATACAAGGAGAATAGGGTGGGAGCCATCACGCAACCCTGGCGCACTCCCTTGCCAACAGGAATCTGCTCCGTTAGCTGCCCTTGGACACCCCATCTCACTTGAGCATAAGTTCCCTCGTGGAGACGTATTAATAAATTAAGAATTAATGGTGGGATGCCCATATCATTTAAAATCTGCCACAATTTATTCCTCGGTACCAGGTCAAACGCTGTTTTAAGGTCAATAAATGCCATATAGAGACTACCTTTCCCAATTACAACAACTTTCCAATATATGAGCATTAGCCTAAAAACCTGATCAATTGTCCCGGTATTGGCCCTAAAGCCCGCCTGGTATTGCGAGAGGATATCCTCCTCTACCGCCCATGATTGTATTTTCTGCAAAAGGACCCTACCTAGCACCTTTTGCATTACGTCAGTTAGGCTTATTGGCCTATAATTCGAGGGTTCTTCCTTGTCGCCTTTTTTATAAATAGGCACCACTTCTGCACCTTTCCAAGAGTCTGGAACTGGGCATCCTGCAGCTATGGCATTAAACAAAAAATAAAAATAACACGACCACCCTCTAGGATCAGACAAGAATAAATCACCCGGCAGGCCGTCCGGTCCTGGGGCCTTAGCGGGAACCAGCTTCAGGATTGCTGACTCTATTTCGACCCGCGAAAAATGTTCTCTATTGTTCCCTATAGGAGGGATGTCAGGGTGCCGCATAGCTCCTCCAGACATCCATCCTCTGTAGGGGAATACAGGTTCACAAAATGGTTATACCAATCCAATCCAGCAATATGATTGGGTATGGTATTTAAGTTCCTATCTTTCCCCGACTTACTAGGGACCAAAAGAGATTCTTATTTTTACTCAGACTAGCATCCTTCAGCTCTAACCAATATCGTTCGTCCCACTCAATCTTAGCTTTATGTAGGGCTACTTTATAATCTTTCCTAGCACTTTTAACTCCAGAACAGTTTTTATTTCGGATAGCTTGGTACAAGGATTGTCTTTTATGTTTGCAATCTAAGTTATACCAAGGATTTTGTGTTTTGTGGTGGACACGCAAAATCCTGTCCTTACAAGGAGCCTGAAAGTACGAGCTAAGTGTCTCTACAGTACTGACGTGGACTATCGAGATCCTATCACGTTTAGATTTATCCGAAGCCACAACACTAAGTTCTGCTGTTTTCTCGGACAAGATTTTACGAATAGCCAATACATTTTCTTCGTGCAAAGAGACCCTATTCCACTTAAGGTGCCTCTTACAATTAGATTAAGTATATGTATATATATTTATATATTAATAAAATACATTTTTGTAAAAAAATAATAATCATTGCACCCTTCTGCCATGGCCAGACCTATTGGCTTTGAAAATGCATTTTTACAGGTTGTATGTCGTTTCTTGCGTCCAGCTTCACTTTCTGCAGTGTTTAGGTCCTGAGCTTGGCCAGGATACCCACTGGAGACAGAGAAACCTCAGCAGTGGTAGCTTGCACAGGTAACGCTGTGGGGCGGTGAGGCAGGCGGGGTAGGGGCCAGGTGGGGGGTAGTGGAGTACGACATATGACGAGAAAGTGGAATGGAAATAAATACATAAATAAAACCACTTAACTTGTGCTGGCCACATCGCCGACTCGGCGATGCGGCCAGCGCAAGGTAAGTGGTTTTATTTATTTATTTATTTCAATTACACTTTGCCGTATGTCATACTCCACTACACACCACCCGACCCCTCCCCTGCCTCACCGCCCTACAGCGTTACCTGTGCAAGCCGCCACTGTTCAGTATTAAGCCTCCCCTCACACTTGCTCCAGTATTCCAGCACCGACCTTCTCCCATATTGTCAGTTAGCCTTTTATCCATTGTCATGATGGTTTTTCTGGTGCAACAATAAACTTCAGCAAGTACACGTTGTATTATTACTGACTCCCAATACATGCATTGATGAATATACCGTCATCCCTCCTTTAATCACATCTCCAACCATAGTTAAACCATCACATAATCCACTTACATGCACTTACGTATAAAACTCTTCAGCCGGAGACTTTGAAAAATTAGTCCAAGTCACATTCCTTTTATCGAAGTAATTAGTGCAGTTGGGAGTGTTCCAGGGGTTGTTGCAGTTAGTCCATGGAAGAGTGGTGGTAAAGGACGAGTAGAAGTAAAACAACGCCCAGGCAATGATAGTGTTGTAGTAGAAGGACACGTACAGTGCGATGATACAGATTGCAAATCCAATGCCTAGAGTCAAATGGGATACTTATTACACAGATTGTACTGACCTGATAAAAACAAACAAAACTTCATTTCTTCTCCATACATTGATGTCTTTTTTCAGGTCATAACATTATGCAGTTACATAAACATTATTTCACATTGAACATCTTAAAAGTATGCCGCTGCCCGCAGTGCCCATAGCAGTTGTAGATCAGGTTGGTTCTCTTCATAAAAAGTCCGCAATTTACAGTAGTTGGCTCTCAAGCTGGACATTTGTAAGGCACTTGTTTTATACATGTGCATGTGTGTGAGAGAGAGATAGAAGATTAATGTATACATACATTATATATATATATATGTATAAATGTAATTGTTTTCTAATAGAAGGTACATATATGAATACAAATATTGATTTAAAAAAAGAAGGCCGATGTGGAGGGGTTTACTCGGCATTAAAAAGTTTAACACGGGAATATACATACATGCATGTATATTAATTATATTCACTGAAAAACCCAAAGGTTTCAGAGACATTATAGTTAGGTGAAAATGTCAGTTAAAACATACCATTTTCAATGAACAAAACCAGTGAAATTCACACATTATAGTTATCTCAAGAAACTATAACTTGTGTCCTAAAGTAGCACAGTGTTATCATCAATGATGCCATTTCAGATGTTGCAGTGATGTTATCAATGGTGTCATAGAACATGTAATGAGTGGTATAATTTTGGAGGTAAATTTGGAGGACCTCCCTGCCCTGCACCCTATATGTTTTTTTAAAAATTTTTTTGAATGCATGGGTCTCCAAGGCCTAAAATGGCTGCTGCCATATCTATTTAGATGGAGTGGCAGCCAATCAGATCTCATCTTGAAATTGGCCAGCCTGCAGATCCTCTGCGGCATGAAATATAATAATAATGTTTGAGCCTCAATTTCTCAAAAAACTATTGAAGGGATTTACACCAAATCACAAAAAGCACTCCTTCTGGACCAAGATCTACCTTTCTGCCAATTTTGTGTAAATACGTTCAGCCGATTGGGCTGTAGCTGCATATATATATATATATATATATATATATATATATATATATATATATATATATATATATAAAAATATATATTACCTACTGGCAGTCGCCAGTAGGTAGTTATAGTTAGGACCTTGTTTCTATTCAAAAAGCGTTTTTTTCTTTTGCCAATATCTTTGGCGCCGTTTGACGAATTTTCGTGAAATTTGCAAAACTAATGCCCTGCTCAGGTCAACTCATGTCTTAAAAGTTTCGGGGTGATTCGTCAAGTGGGGGCCGAGAAAAAAGGGGGGTCCCAAAACGCGTTTTCTCCATGTTAATTTCCACAGGAAACGTTTGTCGCGGCTACAGCCCGAACTGCTGAACGGAATTACACCAAATTTGGCAGAGAGGTAGTTCTTGGTCCAGAGTGCACTCTTTGCTTTAAATGGTGTAAATCCGTTTAATAGTTCCTAAGCAATTCATACTTAAAACAATATTAGTATCTGGTGACCTAGGTGGATCCGCGAACCCTCCCGAGTACGAGCTGACTTCTGATTGGCTGCCAACACTTCAAACTATGAAGTGTTGGCGGCCATCTTGTGACTCGGTTGAACCGAGTCACAAGAAAAAAGATGAGGTAGGGTCCGCGAATCCCACCAATTTTGTTTTAAAAAACGAAGTGCGGTCTCCCACGCTTAGTTTCTTTTAAGCCCCCGGGTGGGCCAGGTCCCGGGGGCAGTGGTTTATTATTATGCGGGGGCCCCCGTAGCCCCAGGGACCGCCACCTCCCCGGGGCTTTTTTAGAAACAAATAGCATGGGGGGCTCCTGCCCCCCACACTCCCCCAGGTACCGCCACCTCCCCTGGGCTTTTTAAGTAATGGGTGGGTGCCGGCCCCCCCAAGCCCCTGGGACCGCCACCTCCCCATGGCTTTCTGAAAAATAAAAGGTGGGGTGGGGGGCTTCTGCCCCCCCACGCTGCCCCGGGGACTGCCACCTCCCTGGGGCTTTATGAATGGGCTGGGGGGCCTCGTGGGCCCCCCGAGCCCCGGGGACCACCACCTCCCCAGGGCTACTATTAATAAATGAAGTGTGTGGGGGCTCGAGCCCCCCCACACTGTCCTGGGGACCACCACCACCCCGGGGCACACATCAATTAAGTGCGGGGGTCCGTTGTGGACCCCCGGACCCAGGGACCACCACCACCCCGGGGCTTTAAATCTGATGGAGGGGGGCCGCACTGCCCCCCTCGTGGAGCCCTCTTTGGCCCTGGGGACTGCCACCCCCTAGGGCTGGCTCCAGCAATGTCCCGGGGTGCCCACCCCCAGGACATTGCAGTTTGCTATGGCAGGGCGGGAGCACTGCTCCCACCCTGTCATGGCAAACATCTGCTTCGCTTCATGGAAGCGAGAGTAGAAAAACTGCTCTCGCTTCCATGAAGCGAAGCAGAATTGCTTTTGGGCAAAGGGAGCTCCCTTTGCCCAAAGACAATGCCGGCGCCCGCAGGAGGTGGGGAGCCGGCAGGGGCAGTGGGGGCATTGGTCCCCAACGTGAGGGCATGCCCCGGGGGTTGGGGTCCCTGGGCGGACATCGCGTAATAGGACTGGGGGGCATTTTTTTCTCTTGTGTTTGGAGTCGTGGCACCATTGCGCTCTCAGCGCGTCCCCCCGTGTAACGTCGCAGTGGATTCGCGGATCCACCTCAAATAAATAATCTAATAGTATATAATTTAGAAGGTAGTGTTGGATTTGTGACTTTTTATAAAGTTAGTGAGATTGAAGTTATTAATCACATTAAATTTGATAGAGTTATTAATAATATAAAAAAATTAAAATTAAAAGTTAAACTTGAAGAGTGTATTGTGTTGTAGTACATTGCATTCGTGCTTTTGTTCTCCGGATTCGCGAATCCAAAAAAGAAAAAGAGTATGTATGGTTTTTTTTTTTTAAAGATTCATTGTTGGGTTATAGGGTGGCTCTAAAAAGAGCCCTTGTTTTCACTATGACTTTGTTTGAGCTATATGTAAGTGCGGATGCATAGCTTAAGGTTGTTGAGAAATACTCCGTTTCCTTCATCTGTGAAGTGAACTTCATCACTTCTGTAGATGTCATGCACATCAAAACGTAGATTGTTGTTATAGATGGAGCCCATTCTATGGTCTCTGAGGTAAGCAGAAACAGCTTTATTGACATTCTTCCAAGCTTTCTCAAACTGTGGACAGAATTGATTTGGCCACTTCCATTTCTGTCTTTGGCATATATTAGAGTATACAAAGATAGTTTGAGGGAAAAGCAACATCAATTGTGCAAAGGTATCCTTCTTTAGCATTTCCAGACCTACCCCAGTCAATGTGCCTAGGCCATTGCCACCACAGTGCACAATCATGAGGTAAGGGGGTTGGAGATGCAAAAAGGTTTTAACCAAAGGCAACAATTGGTGCCACTTTAATCCTCTTTGTGCAACCATTTAATATCCACATTTTGCAAATCTAGGTCTTTGTCAATACCTCTGTGTTCAGCATACTGTTTGCACCAGAAAACATAGATGTGTCCTACAATCCACACTGTAAGCATATTGAAGGGATGTCTGGAAGGAATGAAAAGATATCTGTAGCTGAGGTAGTCAGTTGGTAGAATGATTGGTATCTAAAATGGTGGAGAAGATGCTATTTGTGAAAAAGCCGATAAGTGATTGGTTGTTCATCAACATTGTGCATTCAAAAATAGGATGCATGTTACTTTGCTGAGGAATCATGTTTCTGATTAGTTATTAAAAAATGTTTGACAGGTACAGTAGATAGGATAAGGTAATGTTTTGCAAAAGTCAACCACACCTGCTATTTGCATTTGTTGGCTAGTGTGCTGAACTTGCAAATGTGATGAACTTGAGACCTGCCAGTACAGTTGAATTTTGTAGTAACTGTTACTATGGAAACTGGGATTAAGCAGAATGGGGGAAGGGTTGAAATTTAACTGTGGATTTAAAATGTGAATTGGAAACTTATATATAAGTGATATGCTAGTAAATTAAGTTTTTCTAAGTCAGTAGTATGTGTAGAAGTAGTGTGTTGTTAAAAACAAATACTAGTATTATTAGAAATTGGTTTTTGAACTCCGGTAAGGGTTCACAGCTCCATCGCAACGCTTTACTGAGGCACCGCGGTGGAGTCGCGACTCCAGAAAATTACAGAACCAGTTTGGGCACTTTTAGAAGGCGGTTAGAAAGGGTTAATATGTCTAACCAATAGAAATGTGTTTCACAATTTGAAATAATGTAGGATGCAATGTGATTTGTTACTTACATTTATTTGTGTGCAGAAAGAGAGGGAAAGTTTGCCATTACTGGTTTTACCTTGTTGAGAGTGCTGCATTACATTTATTGTGTTCAAAAGAAAATCTTTAATGAGTTTCTGATATTTGATATTCTGCAATACTATTTCAAAAGTGAGTTACAAATTTGTAAGGTGTGTTATGTATTATGCATTAGTGCTTCACTGTTTGTAGTGATATTTTTAGATTTGAAAATAATTATTTTCAAAGTTTGGAAATTATTAGAGTAGTGTGATGTTTCAAATATGCTATGAAATGTACAGATGTGTATCGTAGTTTGTTTTATTGTAATGAAATGACGATTGAAATAGTTTGTGCATAGTAACATGTGTACATTGGAAGATGGATTAGTGATTATGGTAGTTTGTATGTGTCTGTGAAAAGGTGCAGATGAAGTACGCCGCATAATTTTAGGTGTGTCTTTGAAATGGGAAGTGCAGTCTGTCAAGTGTTAAGGTCTGTATGGTCTTGTGACTGAGGTGTGTCTCTACTTGCACATGTATTTGCCATATGTGTTATGCATTTAAATATATATGATGTATAAAACACAGGTATACATCTATTTGTATGTTTCTTTTGTATATAATAAGAGAAGGAAAGGTACAGACACAAGCATGCATACTTTCGATAATATGGTGAGACTTATAAAAGAGATATATGAAGGGTTGTTTGTTTATATTTGGCTAGGCCCAACACTCTGAGTAGTCGCAGAATAGTGAAGCTGCAAGAGAAAAGTGAGGTTTTAGACATGTTGGCAGAGTGATTACTGATTATGGTAGTTTGTATGAGTCTGGTGAATGGTACAGTTGAAGTATGCCACATTATTGTAGGTGTGTTCTTGAAATGAGAACTGCAGTATGTTAAGTTTTAAGGTCTGCATGGTTTTCTGACTGAGGTATGTCTGTACTTGCACATGTATTCTCACATGTGTTATGCATCTGAAAATGACACTAGCAAAAGGTACAGACATATGCATGCATGCTTTTAGGAATATGGTTCGGCCCAACACTCTCAGTAGTCGCTGAATACTGATGCTGCAGCATAAAAGTGAGGTTTAAGATATGTTGGGAGAGGGAATAGTGATTAGAGAATGTTGTTTGAGTCTGTAAAAAAGTACACTTGAAAAACGCTGCTTAAATTTAGGTGTCTCTTTCAAATGGGAAATGGAGTCTGACAAGTTGAAAGTCCTTTATGTTCTTTTGACTGAGGTATGTCTCTATTTGCACATGTATTCTGACGTGTTATGCCTATGAAGATGGTAGAGGTATAAAAAAAAGGTATACATCTATTTGTATGTTTGTTTTATATATGATGCCACTAGGAAAAGGTACAGACACATGCATGCTTGCTTTCTAGAATATAGTGAGAGTTACAATACACACATGCAAAGGGTTGCTGCTTTATATTTGGTTAGGCCCAACACTCTCGGTAGTTGCTGAATAGTGATGCTGCAGCACAAAAGTGAGGTTTAAGATATGTTGGCAGAGGGATTAGTGATTAGGCAACCTTGTATTAGTCTGTGAATAAGAACACTTGAAAAATGTGGTTTAAATTTAGGTGTCTCTTTCAAATGGGAAGTGGAGTCTGACAAGTTTAAATGCCTTTATGGTTTTGTGACTGAGGTATATCTCTTTGTACATATGTTATGACATGTGTTATGAGTACGAAGATGGTAGAGGTATAAAACACAGGTATACATGTATTTGTATGTTTCTTTTATACATGATGTCACTAGTAAAAGGTACAGACACAGGCATACATGCTTTTATGAATATAGAGACTTACAACAGACACATTGAAAAAGTTGGTGCTTTGTATTTGGGAAGGCCCAACACTCTTTGTAGTTGTTGAATAGTGAAGCTGCAACACAAAAGTGAGGTTTAAAATATGTTAGTAGAGATATTAGTGATTAGATTAACTGATATCAGTGTATAGAAATGTACACTTCAAATATGCCACATAAATGTAGGTGACTCCTTGAAATGGGAAGTGTAGTCTGTCGAGTTTAAGGGACTTTATAGTCTTATGACTGAGGTATGTCTCTACTTGCACATGTACTCTTACACGTGTTACGCCTAAGAAGATGGTAGAGGTATAAAACACAAGTATACATGTATTTGTATGTTTCTTATATTTATGATGCCACTAGGAAAAGGTAGAGACACAGGCATGCATGCTTTTATGAATATAGAGAGACTTACAACAGACACATTGAAAAAGTTACTGCTTTGTATTTAGCTAGACCCAACACTCTCAGTAGTTGCTAAATAGTGAAGCTGCAGCAGAAAAGTGTGGTTTAAGACATGTTGGTTAAATGATTAGTGATTAGGTTACCTCGCATCAGTCTATGTAAAGGAACACTCCAAGTACGCCTTATAAATTTAGGTGTCTTCTTGAAATGGGAAGTGCAGTTTGTCAAATTTAAGGGACTTTATGGTCTTATGACTGAGGTATGTCTCTACTTGCACATGTGTTCTCACACGTTGTTAGAACTGGGGGTCTCTAGTTGGCAGAGGTAGGTACCTTTGTCCAAATAGGGACCCCTGCTTCTACTCAGGGTAAGGGGGTACACTCCTGAAATAACCCCTGCTCACCCTCTTGGTAGCTTGGCACGAGCAGACAGGCT